>CM022243.1:3242680-4657680 GCA_011696235.1 Quercus mongolica | reverse complement strand
TCTTTACTCCATTTTGCTTATAAAGAGAAGGAGTTGAATTAACTGGGTCAAGGAAGTTCAATCTTGCTTTGCTCTAGAATCTGTTGATGGATCCTTGAGGCGAAATCCTAGTTGATACCAAATATTAGAGAAAGGATCTAGGCAATTTTTTTCATAACCAAAAGAGCTTTCCCAACCGTCCTAATTATCACGCCATCATTTCATGGTGTATTTCCATAGTCAACCCCCTTGAGCCTTATTTTACATAAGCCTTTATTTGTTCTTTTAACTACATAAACCATTCCTGTTCTAAGCCTGAAAAACAATGAATTTACCTTACATTTTGAGAAAATACTTTGGTGGAAATTTGCATTTAAAGAGAAAGTGAAAGGCAAGAATCAAAAAATCAAAAAATCCAAAAAAAAAAAAAAAAATCACTCCACTTTTGAGTATAGCAGTAATATTGTCATCATATGAACATATTGTCAAGAAAGAACTATGGTGTGAATCCTGTGGATATCTCTTTTATTGTTCTTTCTACCAAGTATTTTCCCAGTTTGCTTTGATTTTCCATATCCAATTCCTTCTTAGCCCTCACCCTGTGGCCTGTCATTACAACCTTGATTAAAGACCTTTTGATCTCTAATTTTGGTGTTTGATTACATTAGTGGAGAGGATTTCTGAAAATTGGACTCATGGGGTTAAGTTTTGAGAGAATTCTTCTGATTTTAGTTGTTCTACTGTTATCTGAATTTGCTGGTGGTTTGGAGTTAAATTGACTATTTCACACACACTCAAGGACTTAGCTTTAGGTTGAAGTAAATGCTTAACTCTTGCTTGACAAATTGCTAAATTTTTGATTGATTTTCCTGCCATCTTTGATGTTAAAAGAGCAAGCTACTAGTGTTGAAATCTTAATTCAGATCATGGCTTGGTGTGTGATGATATTGCTCTATGGGGTCTAGCTGATAGTGTCTATAGTTGTCTTTTATTTTATTTTCTTTTTGTTTGAGGACAAACAAAGTTCTAAGTTTGGGGGTGTTTGATGACTTGCATAATTGAGTGTAATTTATCACTTCTCAACTTTAAATTTTACTCTAATTTTATTTATTTTTTGTTGATTTTAGACTTCATTATTGTTATTTAAATTTTATTTCAGATTTGAAGAAAATGAAGATTTACTCAAATAAAGAGACATGAAGCAGCTGAAAAAGTATTTTGGGCTGAAGAAAAAAACGTTTTGGGCTGAATGTAACATTTTTGGGCTGAACCAGAAAAGAATAAAGCAGAAAAAACAAGAAGAAAGAGTGGCTGAACTGAAGCAAAAACGTTTGGGCTGAAAAGCTGAAAAACGTTTGGGCTTTTTGGGCTGTGTTAGGCTGCAACAAGTAAAGGGCTGGACTTTAAAAACGTAGGACTAAAAGAAAAAGCAAAAAGAACGCTGAAGCAGAAGAGAAGGCAGCCAAAACAGAAAAAAAAGAAAGGCAGCCGCTGAACAGTAAAGAAGAAAGGTGTGCTGAAGCAGAAAGAGAGGGCTGGAACAGAGAATTTTTCAGCATTTATTTTCTTTCCAATCTTCTCAGAAAAAATTATGGTGAACTCTTTTGTGTTGGATTTAATTTTTAGCATGAACTAAACTTTCTTTATTCTACGAAAATGATGTAATCTAGTTTCGAACTATGCTTGCTTTTCTATGTTAATTTGAACAAATTCTCTTCATGTTTGTCTGATTTATTCTAAGCTTATTGCTTCTAATTAACTGGCCATTAATTAGATGATTTTAATCTTGTGATTTACTGTCGAATGAGGGGATTATAGGATAGATTTTGAATATTTCAGCATAGGTAAATATAGAGATCGAAAGACTTGTATGAACATATGTAGTATTAAAATCGTTGGTCTTAATGCTTTCTTGTTTTATTAAATTGCATACTCTTGTGTAAAATAATGGACAAGAATGTTTCCAATTGACTATCGAAAGAGGCTTTTGGATGAGTTTGGAGATTGCTAACAAACAAATATAATTAAATTCAATTAGCTAGATAAGTAAAGCATAGGGAGGGATTAGGTGAAATCGATTTCCTAGAAGTTTCTTTCTCATTAAGTTGATTTTCAAGCAACATCTTTCTTTTCCTTTGCGTATCTTTTATTTAAATTTATTTTATTTTAAATTCCAATTACAAAAACCATAGTGACTTCTCTAGATAAAATCGAGATTAGCATAATTTTGGTATTTGTCAAAAGTAAGTTACCAATCCCTGAGGACGATACTCTTCTCATCACTTTACTATAAAACTACGATACTGTGCACTTGCAGTTTTGCACCGACCATCGTGCCACCCCCTCTGCCCAGATCACGCCGCACCATCGAGATCGCACCCACTCAACCTCACCGCCATGCTCCACCGCTGCATGTCTTCGATCCACCACCGCCATCACCCAAGCTACCCTCATCCATGAGCTCTAATCCACATCTAAGCTACCCATCTACCCACATAACCTAATCCTCATTTCGTCAAACCCACACCCACCTTGCCCTATCCACACCCACTCAATCTAGCTGCCGCCGTCCTTCGTTGTTACTGATCTCTTTCTTTCCCGATCTAGCCGCCACTGTCCTCCATTGATACCGATCTCTCTCTTTCCCGATCTATCTCTCACTCTTTCTTTCTCCTTTCACCGAGTATATTATGTATATATTGTGAATAAATGATTTTATTTTGATTTTTGGTTGTGTTAAATGAAATTTTCTATTATAAAATTTGTTTGGAAGCTGAGAAAATGTGAAGCATTTCTAGGAAAATAGCATTTTCAGAATGTTACCAAACACCGAAAATCATTTTCTGAACTTTTTTCCATTGCAAAACCAAACATCCGGATTTCATTTTCCTTACAGGAATTCATTTTCCCCTGCATTCCTTTTACACTCGGAATTCTATTTACATCGAACCAAACGCAACCTAAATTCACGTAAAAGATTAGAGACTACCACAGATGATCACAATGCCCTCAAAACTATCCAAATATTAATATTAAAAAAAATGGTAGACGAAAATTATCGGAGACGATGCCAGAGCAAGGAGCTGCCACCGTCAACTATGTGGTTCAACTTGGGTCCCATGACACTCGTCTCCAGCTTCTTCTTCGAGTACGCTGTGTGCAAGTTATAGAGTTGAACTTAGGTCCCTTGATACAATTTGCATGCACCTGTTGCTTTGAAACTTGGAGATGGATATAGTTTGAGCATTAAAGCACCGAATGACTACAAAAGAAAAGGCAAAATTAGAATATGTTTAATCCTTGAATTGTGGGTTCCAGCTAGCTCAACTGATAAAGTCTCTGATGGTTAAATAAGAGATTTGTGGTTCAATCCCCGCCTACACCAAAAACTGAGTAAGTGAGCTTTGTGGCTCATGTTTGTGATGAGTACAATTGAGATTGTTTCTTATATCTCATACTCATATCACTCTTTTTAACGAGAAGGACTAGAAAATCCTAAGAGAAAGGCATAAATAATCATCTCACCACTAAAATCCGCCAATCATGAATAACATCTGTGTGCTTAGGCACAACAAAATTGGGATATTTAAGCTTACATAAATGGGTATTTCTTCTCTTCCTTATATGCCCTTGCATGCTATGCTCAAAAAGAAATATATGCAAAGAAAATAAAAGCAAAAAGAATCAAAATGCTTTTAATATGATTGCAAGCGTGTTTCTAGCAGATGTGGGAATTATAGGATGTACCTCAAATGTGATTGTCCCCATCAAGCAATTATGATTGTGTGTAAGTGTAAGTGATTTTCTCTAGTCTCAAATCTTCATAATATGAGACACTTATGCACTTTTGCTATGTTTTCACACACAACACGCATACTCTTTGCTATTTTTGATACATGTACAAGTACAATGTGATTTGGCCGTCACAAGAGATACATGTGTTAATATATGCTCACTAAACTATCTTAACTTGTTTTTAAAATATAAAATTGGTTAGACTTGTTTAGTGTGTGTGTGTGTTTTTTTTTCGATCTATGAATGCTTTGCATATATGTTGAGAGATGTTTTGAGAGCTTAATATGTGGCTTGGATGTTTGTTTGAGTAGCTTGTTTGTTGCATTCATCTCTATGTGTTTTTCCCTCCTTGAAAAACGTTCCTTCTTCAAGCTCGACAGCTTCTCGACACATCCTCGACAAATTCCCTTCTATCGAGTTTTCTTCTTCTGGTCTTGACAGAAACCTCAACAGCTTCTCGATCCATCGAGAATTTTTCCAATGCTCTCTGCCTTCTCGATAGCATCTCGATAGATTCTCGATCCATCAAGATTTCTAGGTTTCTTCTCGCTAGATTCTCGATAGCTTCTTCTATCCATCGAGTGAAATTCTTGTTCTCTCTATCTACTCAATAGATGCTTGATAGATCCTCGACCCATTGAGACTTTCCTTTAGCCGTTGACAGATCCTCGATAGATTCACTTCTGTTGAGATTTTGAGCTTGACAGATTCTCGATAGATACCTCGATCCATCAAGCTGCGCTTTCTATTTAAGGTTGAGGCGTGATTCAGATTTTACTTTTCTCACTTCTCTCTCGATAGATCGCTTTCTCTCTCGACCCAAACTTCTTACTCTCACTCAAATCACTCTACCCACTCAAGATTCGGCCTTGTTCAAGCCTCAATCTCTTGGTAAGTGTTCTCAATCACCTCTTTTTCATGCATTCATGAATTTTTAGACCTAGGTTTTGGGTTTTTAAAAAAATTTTGGGGTTTTTGATTTTTTTTTTTTTAATGAAATTTTTGAGTTGGCCTTTGTGAAATTGTTGTTATATGTTTATGCACTGCATCTTGTATACATTATAACAATGTTTCATGCATTTTAGGATTGTGTGCTTGATTATTGTTGTTGAGTGCTATTAGGTTTGGATTCGGTTTTACCCATGATACTTTTAAATTCTCATGTCACATGTTCATGCATTTTTCATGCATACGTTCTTTCTTTTATTTCCTATTATGAACTTGTGTCTCTCTCTTTCTCTCTCTCTCTCTCTAACAGCGTAAATCCATTCCGGCTCGGAATCTTTTTCAAGGTTCCGAGTCTTCTTCTTCTGATCCTTCTGTACCCTTCCATATTCGGTTCCGTGATGAGAAGGCCAAGACGGACTTCTTTGAGAACTTCCAGAAACGAGGCGTTCATCCGGAACGCCAAGTTATTCTGTCGAATTTTACCGACACTCCTCTCCCCGAAGTCATTTGGACTCGGGGTTGGGAATCTCTACTTGAGAGACCTATGAGGTGTCCCATCGTATTTATTCAGGAGTTTTACTCCAACATATACGGCATCGATACCTCTATGCCTCAGTTTGTTACTACATTCAGAGGTACACATATCTTAGCTACTCCGAATCTTATATCCGAGGTACTACACGTTCCTAGGGGAGTGCATCTTGACTACCCTGGCTATGATCGTCTCCTGACTGTGTCTAGAGACGAGCTTATCTCTCACTTTTGTGAGACTCCTTCCACATGGGGTGATAAGCTAAACAATCCATGCTCGGGTTTAACAAAAGGCTTGAAATTCCTTAACATGGTGATGACATTCACTCTCACTCCGTTGTCTCACTATAACTCCATCACTGAGCCTCGTGCTCGTTTTCTTTTGTCTCTTTTGGAGGATTTCTCCATTGACTTTCCCTCTCACCTCATCACATCTATCATAGATGTGTATCAGGATACCGCTACTCATGATAAGCTTATCCAATACTATCATTACCAATTTTTTTATCCAATAATGAAATCTTCGTTACCATCATACAAAGGGTATGCAAGTAGTAATTTTGATCGTGTTATTCCAAATGACAATGTCAGGTATCATATAATCTACAAGAATCAAACTAATTATTGCTGTATTTTTGTTCTTATACTAAATAATTATTTTCTAGCAATAATATATACACGAATCCTTCTTATTCTTTAAACTTAAAGCAACCAATGGCCTCTCATCAATCAAACACCCAAAATTTTTTTAGTTGTTCTCATGTAAAATATATCATCTTTAGTTGCTCTCATGTAATATATAGAGGGTGTTTGGTTTGTAGAAAAAAGCGTTGTTTTCTGTATTTATTTTAAATTTTTTGTGGGACCTACTACAGAAAATTGGTTTGGTTTGTAAATTTGTATTCAGTTTTTATTTTCAAAATCCAAAAAAATGGATTTGAATCAAAAAATAAAAACAACTTTGAGGGGTTTTTATTTTCAACATAAATGAGTACAATGATATCTTTATATAAAAAGCGGCTATGCTGCTACAGTGCTTCGGCACTGTGCACTCAGTGTGTTTGCACTGTGTAAGTACTTTGTGGGACCTACTACAAAAAATTGGTTTGGTTTGTAAATTTGTATTCAGTTTTTATTTTCAAAATCCAAAAAAATGGATTTGAATCAAAAAATAAAAACAACTTTGAGGGGTTTTCATTTTTATCATAAACGAGTACAATGATATCTTTATATAAAAAGCGGCTATGCTGCTATAGTGCTTCGCCATTGTGCACTCAGTGTGTTTGCACTGTGTAAGTACTGTAGCGGCAATTGTGCTTTGGTTTCGTGAGTTTTTTTTTTTTTTTTTTTTTTTTTGGGGTTTGTTTTGTGCTTTTTGTTTTTTTGTCTTTTCTTTCTTCTTTATATAAAATGCTGTTGGTTTAGTTAACCGGCACTGTAGCTACAGTCCCTAAAGTTTTTTAAAAAAAATATTTATGTAAGCTGGTATATATATTGTTATAATGACGCAACAAATTTCACAATTATTAACCAGAAGTGTAGCTACAGTGCTTAAAGTTTTTTTTTTTTCCCAATAATTAGTTTGTGTTTTTTTTTTTTCTTTTAAATATTTATGTAAGCTGGTATATATATTGTTATACTGATAGCGGCAACAGTGCTTTAGTTTCGTGAGTCTTTTTTTTTTTTTTTTTGTCTTTTCTTTCATCTTTATATACAATGCTTTTGGTTTAGTTAACCGGCATTGTAGCTACAGTCCCTAAAGTTTTTTTTTTTTATTTTATATATTTATGTAAGCTGCTATATATATTATTATATTGAAGCAACAAATTTCACAATATTTTCACAATTATTGACCGGAACTATAGCTACAGTGCCTAAAGTTTTTTTTTCCAATTAATCGGTTTGTGTTTTTTTTTTTTCTTTTAAATATTTATGTAAGCTGTATATATATTGTTATACTGACACAACAAAGTGCATGCACTGTAGCACTGTAGCTACAGTGCCTAAAGTTTTTTTTTTTTTTTCCCAGTAATCGATTTGTGTTTTTTTTTTTTTTCTTTTAAATATTTATGTAAGCTGGTATATATATTGTTATACTGACGCAACAAATTTCACAATATTTTCACAATTATTGACCGGCACTATAGCTACTGGTATATATATTGTTATACTGACACAGCAAATTTCACAATATTTTCACAATTATTGACGTGTCAATTTCTTACAAGTCGAAATAAAATAATAAAATATGAGACTGTGACCAACCACAATTAAAAATAAATGTTTTGAGAAAATGTTACAACACTTATTGTGTAGTGCTTTTACTTTATCGCGAATGCGCGTGTGCACAGTAGTTACAATGCTTTTGGTTTAGTTAACTAGCATTGTAGCTACTATATATAAAAGCGCAAATGTGCTAAATTACTGTAGCTACAGTGATTTGGTTTTGTAAGCCACTTCTTTTATTATTATTAATTTTTTTGGAACAGTAACTACGGTGCCACTTCTACAATAGCTACAGTTTTTTTTTTTTTTTTTTAGTAATCGGTTTGTGTTTCTTTTTTTTTTTCCTTTTAAATATTTATATAAGCTAGTATATATATTGTTATACTGACAAAAAAAATTTTACAATATTTTCACAATTATTGTCGTGCGTGAATGCGCTAAAGCACTGTAGCTACAGTGTTTTGGTTTTGTCAGCCACTTTTTTTTTTTTTTTTTTTTTCTAAGTTTTAAACAGTAACTACAGTAATTACAATTTTTTTTCCTTTTAAATATTTATGTAAACTGGTATATATATTGTTATACTGACTCAACAAATTTCACAATATTTTCATAATTATTGATATGTCAATTTTTTACAAGTCGAAAAAAATAATAAAATATGAGACTGTGACTAACCACAACTAAAAATAAATGTTTTGAGAAAATGTTACAACACTTATTGTATAGTGCTTTTGGTTTATTCAACTGGCACGGTAGCTACAGTGCCTAAAGTTTTTTTTTTTTAGTAATCGGTTTGTGTTTTTTTTTTTCTTTTAAATATTTATGTAAACTGGTATATATATTGTTATACTGACACTACAAATTTCACAATATTTTCACAATTATTGACGTGTCAATTTCTTACAAGCCGAAATAAAATAATAAAATATGAAACTGTGACCAACCACAACTAAAAATAAATGTTTTGAGAAAATGTTACAACACTTATTGTGTAATGTTTTTGGTTTATTCAACTGGCACGGTAGCTACAATGCCTAAAGGTTTTTTTTTTTTTTTTTTTTTCTAGTAATCGGTTTGTGTTTTTTTTTTCTTTGAAATATTTATGTAAGCTGGCATATATATCTGACACAACAAATTTCACAATATTTTCACAATTATTGAAGTACCAATTTCTTACGAGTCAAAATAAAATAATAAAATATGAGACTGTGACCAACCACAATTAAAAATAAATGTTTTGAGAAAATGTTACAACACTTATTGTTATGACAATATTTTCACAATTGTTGAGATCTCAGTTTCTTATAGATCAAATAAAAAAATGCTAAGTCCACAACATTTTAACATTAATTTCTACAGTGCCTAAAGTTTTTTTTTTTCCCAGTTATCGATTTGTGTTTTTTTTTTTAAAAAAAATATTTATATAAGCTGGCATATCTATTAACTATATAAAAAGAGCCAAAGACTCATGAATAGTATTTTTTTGGTTTATTCAATTAGTGAGGTGCACTTTTTTTCCCCTTCAAGTATGCCAGTTGGTTTGAGTTTTATTTAAGATCTTTATATGTTTACTTTGTATTTGCAATGCAAGTTTACATTGTAAATACACAAAAGTGGTTAATATTTTTGCACAAAAAATGGTAAATATTGTACAAATTTTGTAAATGTGTACAAAATTTGCCAATTTTTTTGTGTCTACAATATAAATTTACATTGTAATTAAGTACAATATATACATAGAGATATTATGAAAATGTTGTGACGCATGTGTCAATTCCTTATGGGTCAAAATAAAATAAAATAAAAAAATATTATACTGAGATCTAGCACAACTAAAAATGTCGTGATATTTTGTTGTTATTACAATATATTCACAATTATTGAGGTGTAACTTATAGGTCAAAATAAAATAATAAATTACTGAACTAGGATCTGTCACGGTCTTATACGAATGAGATTAACTTTTTATGACATAATTATCAAAATTCTTAAAATTAATGTTTCTTTTAATTAATATAAATCTCTACATATTTAAAAAATAAAATAATTTATATATTTATTTTGTAATACAAATAAAATCTAAAATTGATCTTAATCATTACTTTTTTTCCCATGAGTAGCACGTGTCTTGAACGTGCTACCTGACTAGTTTTTGTAATAAACCCAAATTTGTGGTCCCCGCACTTAGCTGTATTTCACTCCACCAATGACTCTCTCTCTCTCCACATATACAAATGATCAGATCTCACACTTTCTCTCTACTCTCCACCTCTCCCTTCTCTTTGGTCCCAAAATCAAAATCCATGAAAATGATTTCTCTCGCTCTCTCTCTACTGGACAGGAATGTTCTCTCTCTCTCTCTCCCACCTAGGTAAGATCCTTTGTTTCCTCTCTCTCTTCGGCTAGATCGGTTTGGGTTTTTCTTTTTTTTGGCACTAAGCTGATTGGGTTTAGTGGTGGTGAATCCAAGTTGTGGCTTTGTTTTCTCTCTCTCTCTTTAGCTGGGTTAATATTGGTTTGGGTTTGGTGATGGTGAATCCAAGTTGTGGTTGTGATTGTGGGTTTGGTGGTGGGTGTGGTGATTAGTTTGGGTTTTGATTTGGGTTTGGGTTTGGGTATGGCTATGGCCGTTTCTTTCTCTCTCTTCTCCACTCTCTCTCGGTGGTTATGGGGTGGCTATGTGTATATGGGTTTTAGATTTGGTGGTGGTGATGAAGGTGGGTTTTTATCAACTGTGATGGTGATGGAGGTGGGACTATGGTCTTCTCTACTCTCTCTCTTTCTATCTAATGGTGGATTCGAGGAGTTTAGGGGTGAGTTTGCTGAAATCTAATTGTGGATCCATGGTTGTGTGGTGTTTTTTTTTCAAGCATATTTGTTCTGACTTGGGCTAGTTTGTGGGAGGAAAGTGGTTTCTAGCAGGTGGGATAGCTGCAAAAGGCTTCTTTTGTGTATGTATTTTTGTTGGGTTGTCAAAAAAAAAAAAAAAAAAGTTAGAGAAGACTAAAGCTGAAAATTGATGCTAAAGAAAAAAAAGAGTTGGAAACAAAAAATGAGAATAACATTTGAGTATAGAAAATGAAAATAGAAAATGAATCCACTCTTACAACAAACCAATCAGGCCCTAATATCTAAAACCTAAAATTATAAACTATTTCTATTTCATAAAATACAAATAAATTAGTGTTGCATGTTTGTGTTGAGCTCATTAAATATTAAGTCTCATATATTTACGCTACAAAAATATAATGATAAATGCAGACGTGGGAGGCACTAAAGAAAAAAAAAAAAAAAAAGAGAGGAAAGAATATCAACCCAACATTCAAAGCATGAAAACCTCAAACCAAAAAAAAAAAACATTCAAAGCATGAAATAGAAGCATATTTATTCAACATCAATTACAATATAATGCAAATCAGAGTATCAAAGTATAAAAATCTGAATAACTGATTTCTTGAAAGCAAATAAAACCCCCCAAAAAAAGGATCAATACGAGGATAGGAAAAAAAAATGAGAACCCAAAACTCAAAGAAAAAAAATCATAAATTACAAAATAAATGGAAATCAGAATATCAAAACCCAAATCTATTCAAAGGAAAGAGGAGGATTCTGGCCTTTTGCCCCTTCTGGGAAAAATATTTGGCATAATGCCCCTGTTTCGAAACTATATAGGGGCGTGCCCCTGTTTCGATACTCGATTATAGGATAATCGAGTTACTTAAATAACTCGACTATTAAGAAACTGAGTTCTGGGCAGGTGCTTGCCACGCTGGTGTTCCAGCTTGGCTTTTGGGCAATAAAATATTCCCGTGTTACTGTTTGTAACTCGTCAATGTGGAAACCGAGTTATATGCGGAATAAGAACCAGTTTTTGAATGTAACGTCTCTAAAACTGTTTGTCTTCCTTCCTCAACAGTCTACAGTCTCTCTCCCTTCCTCAGTCCGATCAGTAGCCACCGTCACCATACCCACACTTTTTCAATCTCACCACAGCCGAAGCTCAACCCAATTTGTCTTCGGAGTTAAAGGATTAGAAACGTATTAAGGTAATTTGTAAATGCTGAGTTCAAATTTTAATTTTTTCCCTTTGCATGTAATCTGATTTGAGTGTGGCTTCTTAAGTTTTTCGCTGTTAGATTTTTCTCTATCTGTATTCATAATTATTGTTGCTGTTTTAGCTTTGTTGGGTTTGGTTTTGAAGTGGCTTTTGATGCACACCTAGGGCAGAAATTCATGTAAAATACAGTTATCATGACAACGGTGTTCATTGTTAGGGGAAATTGCTTTGTAATTCATATAGTTTGAAAGTGTATCAAATCAATCTCTATTTTTTCCAGAAATTATGTCACAAGTTATGTCATGATTTTGAATTAGGGAAAATTTCTTTTTAATTCAATGCTGAATGATCTTGAATTGAGAAGCTATTGGTTTTACAAGCTTCAAAGTTACTGGCTTTTACAAGCTTCCACTTTGTTTAGTTATTATTATAATAGATATAATGTGTGTATAATGGATATGCACACATATATCTACACATAGACCATGGACATCCTAAAACCTTTGCCGCCATTTACTCTGCTTAGGGCTCTAACTGTGCCATATTGTTTTTATTCAACATCTAAGTTTTGTTTGTTTGTTTGTTTTTTATTTTTTTTATATTATTATTATTATTTTTTTTTTATGTTGGTTTCATGTCATTATCCTTGTAATATCATATGGGAACATATAAACTTACTTGCCACATCAGTTGAAAGTCACTTACATTTTGTGTACAGATGCATAATTGATTGTCTTAAGAGACTAGAATTGTCTTAGAAGTTCTTAAAGTACTTTTTTTTTTTTTTTTTTTTGTTATTAGTATTCCTAGTCTTTCTAAGAAAGGATTTAGAAGTAGCGTATATAATGAACATTCCAACTTTTTTCAATCGCAATTGCTATCTCGTACTAAATGTGAGTGCTTAGGAAAGCCTAGGTGTGATTGCCCAATGTTTTATCTTTCTTTATTTGATGTTCTTTTTATTGTTTAAATACCAAACAGCCATCAACACAATCAATATGTTATCAAGAATCTAGTTTAGTGTTGAAATTCCTAAAAAGCCTACGTCAAATTTGGTATTAAAGCCCGTTCAAGCTCCTGTCTTGTGTCAGATTAGCAGCTTTTATGGGTTATGTTTGTTGACTAAGTACATCGAATTATTATTATTATCATCTATTACATTTGGGGTTGAAAAGGGAACTTAGTGGCCTTAGTGGCCTTTTAGGGTCACCCAATCCTTTCATAATAGGTTGGGTTAGGTTAGGGAGCATTGAGATTTGTGGTGGCTTTTGGGAATGGAAATAGTACATCCTTTGAAAAGCCAACTGTTTTCAGGTTGTGGTGCTTCTAGGGTGCTTCTGACGGACCTAGGGCTTTGTTTATTTATTTATTTATTTGGTGGTTTGGCCTACTATACTTATTTCCCAAGGGTATTGGTGGAGGTATTGATTTCTGTGTGTTGGAATTAATTTTTGGCTCTATAAAGTGTAGGCTTTTGAATGGGGTTTGATATGTAATTTAATTAATGGAAAAGAATGGAATATGAATTGCCACTAGGCTTTTGATGCAGATGGAAAATTGCAATAAAGAAACAAAGATGAAAAATGATAAAAAATTAAAAACCTACGAGTCAGTGATGGGAATGTAACTGGCTTAGTCTATTGGGATGTTTCAGATGATGAAGAGTTCTATTGGGACCTTCCTTAGTCTAAACTTGAATTTATTGTTATTTGATTGCAGTTTTCTTTAAAGACCTTTTAATTTGGGAATTTCAGATGATGAAGAGTTATCTTGGGACCTTCGTTGGTCGATCTAAAGTTGAATTGACTTGACACTTATTTGATTGTTTGTTTTTGTTTTTTCCTGTTGGATTGCTTTTAATTAAGTTCTCCCAGAATAAAGACAATTTGGTAAATTCTAGGTCTTCTGGAATGGGCTGGCCTTGGCTGCACCAAAGGCCTTGTCGCCTCACACCTTAGGGCGTCGGGCCATATAAGGCCTTGGCACCTTAAGGTTGCCTTTCACCTTTAACTACCTTGACCCTATTTCTAGTTGACTTAGGAAAGCCAACTATTGATTTTAAAAAATCTGCTTGATTCGAAGAAAAGAAATGAATTACTAATAACCTAATTTACGACCAAGACTTGACCAATAAAAATATAATTGACTTCTAAGAAAAAAAATAATTGACTTCATAAAAACAAATGAAGAAAAAAAACCCAAAAGAGAAGAAAGCAAAGGTCTTGGACTGTTATGGTCACCAATTCAGTGTTCATTTGACACATAACTATGCACACACCATCATTTGATGGTATAGGTCTCACAGTTGTTTAATCCATTTAATAAAGCTCAATATTAATTTGACTATTATTAGTTGCCTCCAAAGTTGTGCTTGTGAGTGAGATGTCCATTGCACTAGAGTCTCTAATGGAACCTTTACCTACTTCCATGTTTGTCTCCCCCTTTTTTTGTTGAAAACACACCTCAGTAGCCACTAAGTTACAATGAACCCTTTTCAGTTCTTGCTTTATTAAATAAAATTTCTTTTAGAGTGTGATGTCAAGTACGGGAACAAGCAAAAGAAAAAGGAAAGAACTTTACACTTTGATTAAAGAAGGGAAATTCTAGTACTGATGGGTGGCAGGGCTTGTTTAGGGGTAATTGGTAATTGGGTACCTTTTAATTTTAGAGCTATGTTTTAGTGTTTTAGAATGGTGTTTTTTGTGGTGCTTAATTGATTGTTTGGTTTGCATTATGCTGTGTTCATTTGTTAGTTTACTTTGTTTGATTTTGACATTGAATCTCACCTTGGTTGGTTGGTTAGGTTGCTTATACAATTTGCAACTATGTGTCTTTTATGTTTATGCCTTGCAGCCATGAATGTTAGGTTGTTTATATTTTAGTGTTTTACTTTAACTCTTCCTTGATATGATTAAATGGATTGAAAATCAATGTATATAGATGCATGATGTATAATTCAGTTTAGCAATTATATGTTTCTAATTTTCTGTTAAATCTCTCTTTCACTCTGTCTCTCTGTATTTGTTTCTGTGAGTTTGTTGTAGAACATTAAATTACTTGCCTGTGTTTACTTGCAAAAGCCAAGCTTTTCTTCACTATTAAACATAGAGCTATGTGTCTAACATGATTGCATGCGTGTCAGATATGCAGCAAGTGGGAAATGTGGATCCTGGACCGACGGTTGGTACACAGTTGACGCGGCAGCCGATTCATCGATCCACGCTGCTTTGGGAGACGCCAGGCGGTCAGGTGTGTAGTTGTACTGAACTTTGGACATGTCGAAATCATTTAATTTTATTTCTGTAGGGTTCTTTGATTATTTGCAAATAGACGTTGGACATGGTAGAATCTTTTGGTTTAGGCAGAATTGTATTTAATCCAAAGAGAAAATGGCATGAAGCATAAATAATCAAGAAAATTGTATGGAGCAGAAATGTTCAAAGTCAGTAGATCTCATTTAGAAGCTATAGTAATCAATTAAAAAATGAATCCGCTGCTATTCTTTTTTCCAAACATGCGCACACAATTACGCGTGGCTACACATAAGACAATTGACGACTTTGATTCCTAATTCCCCACTCCATTTGGCATAGTGCGGCAGTTTGTTCATTCATTTCAAAACATGATGCCCATCACTTTAGTGCTAATTTTAAACAATGTCATTGATCTTGAGTTGATCCTATCTGCTATTGAGGTAGAGCGAATAAGTAGTTAACACTGTAACTAACGTATTGCAAAATGTTCTGAACTAACTAGTTAGCCTACTGTTTCTTGCATATTATTATTATGTAGCATTCTTATAGTTATTTCATGTGCACTATCCTAAGACAATGCTCTTTCGTGTGCAGGTAATGCCAGGCGTGCTAAAGTGCAGACGCCGAAGTTGCAAGTTACCCCAGCATGGGCTTGACCCACGGATTGCTCGGTACATAACTGAGGCGGGTTTTGAAGGGTTATTCAAGGTTCCAAACTTGGAAGTGGATCATGCGTTGATCACAGCACTAGTTGAGCGTTGGCGTCCAGAGACGCACACATTCCACCTACTGCATGGAGAGATGGGCATCACCTTACAAGATATTAAGGTGATGCTAGGGGTTCGTGTTGATGGGTTGCCAATTATTGGGGCTGTGAAGATGGATTGGCCTACGTTGTGTCTTCAGTTATTGGGTCATCGTCCACCAGCCCCAATACCGCATCCCCATGAGAACACCTCTATCCTTGCTGGGTCAAGGCTCAGATTCACCTAGCTGGATGCACAATTTAGTGGTCCCCTAGTTGCGGATGCTACTGATGAGGTAGTGCAAAAACATGCGCGCTATCACATACTCGATCGGTTGGGGACGATTTTGTTTATGGACAAGTCGGCAGACCGGGTGTCGGTGATGCCTCTACAGTTCCTAAACCCAATCAGCAATGCGAAGAGGTACAGTTGGGGTAGTGGGGCATTAGCCTGGCTGTACAGGCACTTATGCAAGGCATCAGATTTGAAGGCGATGCAGATTGGAGGAGCAGTGATGTTGGTGCAGCTGTGGGCGTATTCGAGGTTCCCACTGATATGCCCTATTATGAGGTCGCCACTACCGCCAATGGAGGCAGGTCCCCTTGCCAGTCGGTATGTTATTTGATTAGTTTAATACAATTGTCATGCCATTTGTCATTCACCGTGCATGTGTCTATAGTTTATCCCACTTGTAATACATTCACTAAGGACACTGCTGTCGAGAAGTAAACCCTGTTTCAAACCAAAAGTCCAATTGACATTAATTTAATGGATTACTTAACAAGATATAGCATGCCAATATACACTATTATGAGTGCAGAAGAAAATTACAAATACAATATACTTTTTTTTAATAGATAATGCTAATACATAACACTTAGTTGCATCTATTAGTGCAATGGGAATCACAGTCACACACGTCATTTAGTACTTAATATGTACTCGGTGACAATTTCTAAACATAGGTTGTACAAAATATTGGTAAATAGTATATAATCTGATCGTATTTAAGTATAATATTAATATTGAAGATGTTTGTTTTTGAATTTTGGCTAAGTCATGAAAAAGTCTCTGTAATAATTTCATTTGGTAGTGTATGTAAATTGGTAATTATTTTCAACAAGGAAAAAAATATGATCTCAATGTTTTATTTTCCACACTCTCCGGGAAAACATAGACTATGATCGGTCTCTCTGCTATTTAGAAAGGTAAAAAAAACTCTCTGTTTCATCTGATTTTTATTATCAGAACTTTCATCTTTCTCTCTCTAAATGATTCTTTGATTTGATGCAAAAACCATACAGGTAGTAAAGGTAGCTTCTTTTGTATTGTTTGAATTTTTTTTGATTAATCTTCATGCTTTGTTTGGTTGTTGAGACACAGAAATTTGGAATTTTATTGAAAGAAATCAATTTTACTGTCACAAGAGGAGGACTATGTTATGATTGTCACTATTTTATGGAATCCCTTTTCATCCTATTTGTTGTTCAAAACTTTTGAGACGTTTAGGCCTCTGAATTTCAAGCTTTGTGTTTTCTAAGACAAAACTATATTTTGGAGAATTTAATGATGTGGCTGTGCAAAGGCCTAGGTAACTGAGTTTAGAAAGGAATTTGAGGGACTAAAAAAGGGTAGAAACTGAGAGCATTAGGGTGGGAAGATCAGTTGTCTATGTATACGATGTAAGTGTAGAATTTGAGATAGGGGATGGGGTTGTAGTTATGAAAGAGGACTAAAAATATGCCAACAACAAATGGAATGTTATAGGTAGTTCTAGCCAAACTTTGGCAGCCCCACTGCAACATAATGCAGCTTAGAAGATTCCAAGGCCCATTCATACTAAAATTCAAGGACACCCGGTAACCAATTATCCGGAATAGATGTCAACAACTAGAGAAATTCATTGTTCTAGAATCTAGTCACAGAGATGGTATTACTTAGCTGGCTATGTCATATTATAATGTGGCAATGGCTGCTGATGATCTGAGAGAGAGAGAGAGATCTGGGGTGGGGGGAGATTTTGTTCAAATAATTGTATGAGGTGGGAAAATATTTTATCTTTATATGCAAATATGATGGAAGTGCATGTGGGAGGCAATTTACCCTGCCCCCAATTAGCACAACAGCCTATGAGAGAGGACTAAAAAAGGCCTAGGTAACTGAGTTTAGAAAGGAATTTGAGGGACTAAAAAATGCTATAAACTAAGAGCATTAGGGTGGGAAGATCAGTTGTCTATGTATGCGATGTAAGTGTAGAATTTGAGATAAGGGATGGGGTTGTCGCCATCAACACATTCAATATGCATATATTTTCCGAAGGCATATTCATATGCTCAAAAATTCACAGTCTAGACTTTGTTTTTAATTCTTTTTTTAATTGTAACAAGTGGGATGAAACCAATGAAATAACCTTCGGAGAAAACGTCTAAACTACAATGCTCTTAATGTCCTTTGTGTGCGATTGACTCACATGTAGTGCAGTAGACCATGGTACACCAGGCCAGATAGCTCCAATATCAGTTTCATGTTTATGATAACATCGTAATTCACTTTTTTCCCCCTATCATATGGAAATTAATCTCTTCAGTTCTAAAGGCATAAAATTAGGAGAGAATTGAACCTGCCAACTAGAAAATATCTGTTTGCAACACTTCATCAATTGTAACTACAGATCCATTTAAATTTTAAGCCTTGCAAAGGTTTTAGGTATTTCCTTACTTATTTCTAATAAGTATTTTCATATCACCGAAAATACGAAAGCTAATTAATGGCTTCATTTTTGGTACGCATTTATTTTCGTGGCATCATTGTTGTTTGATATTAACTAATGAGCATTGTCTGAAATTATATGTTTACTAGATGGAAGGGGCCGAAGAGCACGACAGAGCATGTGACACATGTGCTAGCTGCATATCGTGCGTCACTGTCGAGTATACGGGCACACCAGGTATTCTACCGCTTCATGTCACAAGGATATAATTCTCTATATTTTTTTGGTTTTGACTTTCTAGGGTTGTCAACTACTGCATGTGTATAGTTAATAATGTAACTTTGGTCGATTAAACCATAGATATACAAGGCATTAGTTACTAATTCCGGAAAAAGGTGGGCAGTCACTATAAAGTACCTTCATTAGTAATTTTACACTAATTTGATTCCATATATATTTAGCTGTGTACGCTTAAATTTTCTTCCTCGGTTTTAGCTAGTGCAACCAGTAGTATCCGGGTGCATCTTACCATGTCAAATCCAAATAGAAGAGGTGGCAACTTATTTTATTCCAAATAGTGTGAATACTAACTTTGGGAGCACTTTAGATGAATCCAATACTATATCAGGTTAGGCTTTTGTTATACTAATAATGTGCAATGACTGTTTGGAATCTATCTTTGCACTACTAATAATGGTAAATTCAGCAGATGATCTTTGCAATGAGCACTTTATCTATTTAATTGTAGTACTAAACAAGTTGGTTCCAATAGCTACCAATTATACAAAATACATTCTAACCAAAACATGATTTTGTTGTAGATTCTTTACATTTAAATAAAGCCTGCTAAAAAAGTTATTCATGCTCTTTTTCAAAATTACTTCCTCTCATTAGTTGGTAATGTATATATATATATATATATATATATATATAACTGAAGCTCTTGAAGTTTCCACAATTTTCCACGTAAGCACAATTTTTAAATATAATATAAAAACAAATTATAAAAAAATAAAAACTGATGCGCGGGAAATTCAGCCACTAAGTAGTAATATATAAATATCTTAAAACCTAAACCTAAACCTGAACGTAAGGACTAAATGGTTGAGAAACATTGTTAAAATTCATAGTTTTATGCACCTTCTCTTGCTTTCCTGATGTATTTGGTTTATGGAACATTTGCAAAGCAGGATCCAGGTCACAGAATGCTAACAAAATTGATTGGGGAGAGAAGTTCAAAGGTATATATTTTATGAATTGGTAAGTTAAACAATGTTTGTCAACCACTTAGTCCTTACGTTTGCAAAGCAGGATCCAGGTCACAGAATGCTAACAAAATTGATTGTAGAGAGAAGTTCAAAGGTATATATTTTATGAATTGGTAAGTTAAACAATGTTTCTCAACCATTTAGTCCTTACGTTCAGGTTTAGGTTTAGGTTTTAAGAGATTTATATATTACTACTTAGTGGCTGAATTTCCCGTGCATCCGTTATTTATTTATTTATTAATTTATTAATTTATTTTTAAGTCAACAATGATAATCAATGTCTCTTGGATTGCCTTCAATGACTTTTGTTTTGAATTACAACCTGTCTCTTGGGTGGCTGAATTAAAATCTGTTTTGAATTTTTCTATGACTTCTTTGGATCGCCTTTTCAATGGGTCTATTGAGTGGACTCATAATCTCAATGATTTTCTATAGATTATGCTATTTTACCGTGTTTTCTATTCTTTTGTAGCATGTAGCTTATCCAAATTTGGACAGTTCCACCTTTCTTTGGTGTCTATGATAGTCATGGAGGTTAGCATATGGCTTTTATTTATTTTTCCATATTTTTGTCTCATATCATTCAAAATTTCTGCCAATTAAAATTCCTTTTTGAATTGAAGTTTATGTCCTTTTTTTTTTTTTTTGTGTTGGCATCTTTTTGAGAATTAATACATTCTTTTGGGCGATATTTAGATTTCCTTATGAATCTTTAAATTGTTTGGCCTTTCAAATGTTTAAACTTTTAAATTTTGGGATTATTTTTTGCAATATCTAAAACTATTTGGCAGATTTCAACAACTATAGAGTATAGCCATGTAACTTTCTTTTTAGGGTAGCCCATCTTTGTTTTATATATTTCTATTGTATGGTTTTATATATTTTTGTTTTCTTTCATTAATTTCTAACTCTGGATCCTCTGTTCATTTTTTTAATTTGTTTTTTTTTTTTTTTTTAACTCATTGTAACATTGAATAAAGTGAAAATATTTAACATTTGTTAACTATACGGTGCATCGCATGACTTCGGTTATATATATATATATAGATTAGAAATCCATAGAAAATACTTTTGCCCACTTAAGCAATCCGAGTCCTAATTGGATGCTTATAAAAAAGTCCTAGTTGGATTCCATAATTATGCTCGACCGATATATATATATATATATATATACACACACACACACATGTTTTGTGCCTCAACATTGGTTCTATAATGTAATTAAGGTTTCTCCTTGTGGTGAGAGAGGTCATTAGAGTTTGGGTTTTCTGAGAGTATTTTCATGCTTTCTTGAATCATACAAATTTGTGTATTCTTTTATACAGAAATACATAAGAGAGAGAGAGAGAGAGAGAGAGAGAGAGAGAGAGAGAGAGTCAAGTTTAAATTCAAACTCAAAAGTTGATCATTTATTTCCAAATTTGCAAGGTTAAGCATGAACACTATAAAAGCAGTGCAAACCCTAATTTTTTATTTTTATTTTTATTTTTATTTGTTTTTGAAAGTTGAGTATAGGTATAAGCTCTTTTTCTTTTATTTTCTTCTCTTCTACTTTGTTTAAAAACAAAATTATTTTATGGTTTTTCATCGTTTAAAGTTTAGACCTGTTAAAATTTAAAACTGATTGTTTTATGGGTTTGTATACTTTTTTCTTTTTCGTATATTTCTCTTTTGAATTGTTTCAATCACTTATTCTTTAATTATATATCTGTTTTCACATTTTGGAAGTTTTAACATATGAATTTGTGTTAGTTTTTACAATATTTAAACATGTTTAACAGATTTCAATAACTATACCAAGTATGATTCTTTTGAAGTTAATCAATTTTTCTTTATATTTCTCTATTGTGTAATCATATACCTAATTTTTTTTTTTTGTTTCAAAAATTTATAGGAAGTAAATCTTATGATTCTTTAATATTTTGTAGTCTTTTAAAAGTTTTAACATCTGAATTATTTTTTTGATGGTAATCCGTCTTTCTCTTATATTTCTTTGTTGTGTGTGTGTGCGTGTGTGTGTATAGGCTTTGAATCTTTTGATTCCTTTCAATAGTTATAGTCATGGATTATTCTTTTCAATGTAACCCATCTTTCTCTTATATTTGTTGCATATTTAGTCATACATATTTTGTTTTGTTTCAATAAATTGTAAGCAGTGAATCATCTAATTCGTTAATATTTTTTGGTTTTTCAAAAGTTTTAATATCTGAATTTTTGAGTTATTTTTTTGCAGTATCTGAAATTGTCTAACAAAAAAATTTTGTATAAGTCATTGCAAGTTCAAACAATGGCTTCTTCATCAAACTGTAACACAAATTGAAGTCATACAAGAGCAAGTCATGCAATGGTGTAGTTTCTTAATCAATTTAAGATTTTATAAAATTATTTTAATTTACCTCAGAAATAGGTAAGTTCCCCTGCATAGCACGGGTTACCAACTATTGTATGTTTCAATTGCTTCTTTGTTGTTTATTCTTCAAGTTTGGATATCAATTATCAAGTACTAAACAATTAAAATTCAACAATAAAACTCATAGATAATAAATAATCAATAGCTTATTGCTATGAACTCTATGACTTGTGAGATCACAACTTCAATAATATTCTATATATACTCTCAAATAGTAGATTTTAAATCGCTTTTGAAAGAATTGGGATTTGTCTCAACTTTTTTATTTTATTTTATTTATTTGAACTTGTGGTCTGAAATTTAGCCATTTCTTGGTTTTGGATTACAGGTTTGGCCATATAGTGGATCACACTAGCATTTCATCGATTCTTTATCTGAAAGATAAGGCTTCTATTTCTACCGCAAGAACTATTTAGGTATGTATCCCTTGCAAGCATACACGAACTTAAATTGTCTTTTAATATATGCATGCTTTATTATTTTCCAATAGTTTTCCCGTGCATCGCATGGGTTAGCGACTAGTTATTGTTGTTGTGCTCATTGTTGGTTCTGTACCCTTTTCTTTTAACTGGTCTCCATCTCATGCCACATCTCTTCATTGATAGATTTAGTTGTGCTCCATGTTTTCTGAATTACTGTTTTCCGAGTCTCTCATATACGTTTTCAATGCATGATGTCTAAATCATTGTGATTGTAGTATTTCGAGTTGCAACTGTTTTTGGGGGAAATATCACCTCACAAGTAAGACCAAAAAACCCTTTCAAAGTGACACAATTTGGAAAACTGGTTGTAGGGAAACTTATTCCTATTTTGTTATTCTCCTATTATCTGCAAAAACAATTATCTGTCCCATGAAAGAAAAAGATTTTGATTTTCGTATTTCCATGGACGAAAACTTTTTTAGTTTAACTCCATCTATTTTAATATCAAATTGCTCAAGAAGAGTTAATATTAGTATATATTCTAAAACATTCACCCTAAAAGACTTTGTAGAAAATTTTTAATTATAGATAATTTATTTGAGAATGGATTTCATTTAAACAAGAATAAAAAAAATTTAAAAAAAGACACTGTATGACCGGATCTAAAGGAATTTATGGAGGCATTGCAGGCTGGAGCGAATGTGTTCATCATTGGCCAATTTGGTGTTGGGTTTTAAGGGAATTAGGCTGCTTGAAGTGGTAATTTACGCTACTTTTTCCCTAAAGTAATTTACACTACTCTTATTTAGAGGGTATTATGTAAACAAGTTTTCCATGTAATTTACGGTATTTTTTAAAAAAAATGTAATTTATGCCACTTTATTTTAGAGGGTATTATTATATTATATATTTGAGCTACTAGATAATGTTACCCAATTTAACCCTCACCTGAAGTGGTTGTTATCTAAGAAATTGTTGTAAACATATTTCTTTTGTAACATAAATTATATTTATCATTTGTATAATTCTATGTGAAATTCAATTTACATTTCCTATTTTACAGACTATTACTTTACTGCTCCATGAACAATGTTACGTGCATTTTCTCAGTTTTAAGGGTAATTGATATCTTTGAAATCTAATCTCTTTTTAAGTTTTGTTATGGGGGTGTAGTCAGTGGCTAACCATTATTGATTCCTTCACCGGTGAAATAAGTATATTTCGAATTTCAACTCTTTTTCACTTTTGTTATGGATGTGTAGTAAGTGGGATTTTTTAAAACGTGTAGTTTTTCTTATTTTCATAAACTTTTAAATAAGGATAGGGTCACACGAATTCCCCACCTTAATCTTATAAATTTCCCTAAATATAAGGATATGGATGGAGAAGTGGAAACACAAAACAAATCAGTGACAGGAAACAGGAAACGTAGGTATTAATTTTTAAAATAAATCTATATAACGTTCATCCAAAAGTATAAACGTGTATGAGTACGGCAAATTTAATCTATCAAATACAACTATAAACTAGGCTTTCAGCACGCGCGTGCTCAGAGTCTCTTCAATTTTTTGGGTAAGGGTTAATTTACAGCATTTATTGTAATTTTGGATTACTACATTTTCCAATCATAAAAATAAAATAAAATAAAATAAAACAAATAAAAAAACGTATGGGTGTGATGAGTATTATGTGCGGTGAATCACAACGCCGTACGTTTTTTTTTTTGTTTGGAAAATGTAGTAATCCCAAATTATAATCAATGCTTTAAATTAATCCTTATCCACAAAATTAGAACAACCTCTGTGCACGTGCATGCTCAGAGGCTAGTATGTGTTTAATCTACTTTTATGATCTCTTTTTATTTTTTTGGTGTAGCCATTGCATAACTAATCGATAATGCATATAATGAGGTAGGTTCCTTTCTGTTATCATTTCAATGATTGTAGTTTTTCTTCAAATATGCATATGTTATCAGTGAGGTTACCTTATCAACATTCCAGTTGAAGGAAAAAAATAAAGAAAAGGATCATTCAATATAAAAGTCATCACACATTGTGAATATGGTCATATTATCATAAAATTAAAACCATGTTTGTGGACCTTGAAGAGTACATATAATAATATACAAATACTTGAGAATCACATTAAAAAACTTTCATATAATCTATGGAAGCTACAAATTAACCCTAAAGCTCCTACGCTACAATCCCTACTTCCCCTGTCTGTTATGTATTGCCAAAGGCAATCATCAAGAGTCAGACGGTGGCGGAGGTGGAAAAGCACTGCTGTACTCTGAAAAATCCGCTCTCAACGCAGCAACCTCAGCAATAAGCCCATCTAAAAGCTGTCCATGAGCTGCTTGAGTCGTCATAAAGGTCTCCATCATAGCACGAAGAGATAGGGGAGGAGGAACGGTGGGGTCTGCAGCTGTGCTGTAAGCATGTACCCCATCGTCACCAATGTCAGCAACGGTACCTGTAGGATCAACAGGACTCTGCTCAGCATGATCGTCTCCAGTGGTGGACTGTACTCGTGGCCTTTTTGATGACCCAACACTCGGTCCAACATTCCTCTTTTGTGCAGTCCGCTGTTTGAGAAAGGTGGCTCCTATAGGGGCTGTGATGTGGATCAACTCTAGGGAAGGAAAGTTTTCTAACCTTACATAGCGTAGAACCCTATAGATGAAAACTGGGAAGAATAGACCATGCTTCTTACTCTTACTCTTATGCGCCCCAACAAGCATTTGATAGAAAAGGGAAGGAAAACAAATGGAGGCAACAGTGACGAGGGCATACAAAAAGAAACACCTCTCTATAGGAATAGTATGGATATGGGAGATGGGGAAGATGTTGTGACAAGCTATCCTAAATAAGATATAATTAAGCTTGGTTAAGTCACTCGAGTTAATTCTTGGGTCAAATCCCAATGTCATTGATCTTTCGCAAAGAAGAGTCATAACATCAGATATAGGAGGACGCTTCGAGTATGGATAAGTAGGAGTTCTAACACAAGGTACATTAAGAGCATTGGATATATCATTCTTAGTTATGACAAAGTATCGACCTCGAATCCAAGTAGCCAAATTATCATCAGAACGAATTTCGAGATTGGAATAGAACTCTCTAATCAGTGCAACTGGAGGGGGTCGTAAATCTTTAGATAGAGACAACTAGTTCCTACACTGTAGATTCCTATGGACAGCAAGTGGTAATTCATCTAGATTGATTTCTCGTTCCGGCCAAATTTTCCTATACTGAATTACATTTTCAAACCTTTGCTCCTTTGTAACCGTTTCAAACGTTGTTTGATCAAACACAATTGCAGGCTTAGATGAGGAGGCAGACACTCTTTTGGCTTTGGTTTTAATGGTTTTAGACTTCTTAGGAGCCATAACTAGGATCTATAGGTGGGAATGAAAGCACAACAGAAAACCAATATTTAGAACTGCGTTAGAGACACATAAACACAATGTACATATGCATGGCAAAAAGACTGCATGAGATTGATGCATAATAAGCGTCAATGAATGAATGCATTGAAATGAAAAATTTTCTGTATGTACATGAACATTGACCCATACAGTCAAGTTATTTGAAAAACATGCAAACCCATAGTGTACATTGTGCAGCGGGTGTAAAACCAGTCACTACCATCCATCAAACTTACCATGTGGTCAATTTCAGGCAATTATATCCAATTCAACAAAACCCCAAATTCCACGAAGAACAAGATTGGCGAATGAACCAACATGCATACCAAGATGTGAAAATTTTGAATATAAACGATAGGAAACATGTCGCCAACATGCATACACAGCAACCCATGAACCAGTTTAGATCAAATGAAGCAATACATCAAAATCCCCAAATTCCCAATATGAAGACATGAACTCTAATTTTTCATTTCTCACAAATCATGCGTTCTTTGCAATTAAAGGGTAGAAAACGTGTGTACAACATCCATACAAAAAAACCCATTACCTATTTCACGTTAAAACACCCACACCCATGAAAATCCCCAAATTCCATATTAACACATGAACCCTAAATTGAATGGGCTTGTAGAAATCAGCTATGTTTATGTAATTAAAGGATACAAATCGTATGAAAAACATGCATATGTAAAAACCCATGAGCCATTTTAGACCACAACACCCAAAATCATGAAAATCCCCACACTTGCATAGTTCGAAATTTCAGCTTTCACAAGGAGATTAATGCAGGATTTGAAATTAATTTGAATGGGAAGCAAGGGTAAAAGAGTCTTACTAAAGTTGAGGATCGATGTTTGGAACCCGAGAAGTCGCTTTCGAGCTTGAGGAATCGAGAGCAATCGACTGCTGCTACCGTGGGGAGTCCAGTGCAGTAATCCAACAACAGATATGTTTTTTTCTTTTTATGAAACAACAGTTAACTTTGAATTGTGTAAATAAGGAACCATATAACTCGATAATGGAAGGATCGAGTACCATATTACTCGCTTAATATAAAACCGAGTTCCATAATTTGGACCGATCGTGCACCAATCAAGTAAGAATCGATTTTTACAGACAACTTTGGCTGGACTTATGCATTTTGATGGGTCGCAAAAATACTCACTTTCTTGGAGAGCGAGTACTTCAATGTTACTCGCTTTCACGGAGAGCGAGTACTTGCTGGTTATATTATTTAAGAAACCAGTTAGTACTCGATAATCTACTTATCGAGTTACTTAACGTAACTCGCTACCTGTAGAACTGAGTTTCATATTATGACCGATCGAAACCAATCGGATAACAATTGGTTTTTTCAGACAATCATGGCTGGACTCATGAATTCCTCGATTGGTCGCGCAGCAATCGAATAACAATCGATTCTTACAGTCAAGTTTTGCTGGACTTATGCATTTTCGATGGGTCGCAGCCAGTTCGACTGATCAGTTATTCTTCAGAAATACTTGATTTTATTGACGTTGAGTTACATATGAAACTCGCTTAATCGGAGATTGAGTACTATCATTTGTATAAAGGTGATTCAGAAACGACTACATAGTACTCGATTTTGCCAGTATCGAGTTATTAATGTTACTCAATGCCAGCAAAATCGAGTTTTTGTGGAAAAACCATCCACTACATATTACAACTCGGCCTGCATTTTTTTTCCTGTTGCAGCTCAGTTTTATACACCAGCTATGTTCTATTTATTACAATGTTCATGAAGCAACAAGTGCATTGCATGCAACACACTTGTTGCTTTTGAGATTGCCTCTGCTATAAATATGAATGCAACAAAGTTGTAGAAATTGGAAATCATACTAAAACAACTTAGTGAAACCCCACTGCAATAACGGAAATTTACATGTAACTGAATTGTTCGCTTGACCGGCTTAGTGAAACCCCCATCCAGTACATAACATTAATGCCACTAACAAAGTGCATGACTACATTTAAGTACAAAAATTTAGTATCAACTTCTAAGCAAAAAATGACCAATATAATTTGTCTGCTCATCATGGGCCCGTTCAACTGGTGTCATTCGGTTGCTTCCAATTAAAGAGGTAGGGATCATCCTGGCTGCGCAACGTATGTCCGTTATCACCCATCCACCTTGGCTGCCGTACCTACTGTAAATAGTTTAAAAATGTTATGTACACTGGACTTATATAAGTTATTAACACGCAACATAGCCACAACAGGAAAAATTTTCATGACTTACGACGAATAGTGTAACAAAACAATTGAACAACCTCATTTGCCTATACATGCATGACCACCAATGTTTGTTTCATGACTAGTCCAAATACTTACTATGGCAATAGAGAACAAAGACACTACTACTGAGTTCTTAATAGTGACAATTTATATGACAAAAGTTGTAGGAGACATATGACCTTTACCTATGATGCAGCTCCACCGCTAGTTGACTCCGCATTTCGAGTAGGACATGTTCTATGGTTGTGCCCCTTTTGGCGACACAACCCACATCTTGACTTGGGTCCATTCTCGATCCATAGGGAGGTCGGCAACTCCCTATCATTCTTGTCCATCTCATTGTGGATTCGTGTGGACTTTGGCCGACCTTTGTTCCGGATCAGTTGCGGATTGGGCATCACTACTCTATTTTCTTCCGGATCCGGCCATGCTAATCTGTCTTTCAACGGTTGGAATACTGATTCGTAGCTATGGTACCTATGAGTCACGCTATAGCAAGGATCAATAAACTGCTGCGCATCGTGCTTATACTTAGCACAAATTGCTATTACGTGTGAACACGGCATCTTGTATGCTTCCCATTTTCCACATGTGCATGTCATACCCCGAAGATCAACCCTGTGCGTGTGTTGTCCGCCCCCATTACTTAGAGGATTACCCGATGTGTCAACCTGATATAACTGCGCTTGTGTGCACATCCGTGTCACCATATGGTCCTTTTCCTTCGCTTGGTTTTTTTCGAACTTGTCCATGGCATACTTGCACCATTCTTGACCCGCTTCCAATTGCTCTAGAGTGAGATTACGACGAGCGTCAAAGTAGGAGTTCACTTTGAAGAAGGTGTACCTCACCATTGCCGTGATTGGCAAGCTGCGTGCACCTTTCAGTACTCCATTAAAACACTCCGATAGGTTGGTTGTCATTGCTCCGTATCGACGCCCTCCGTCATGTGCAAGTGTCCACTTTTCTTTGTTTTCATTTTCCAAGTACCTGTGTGCAGCCGGTTTGACATTACGAATTAAATCCAGTGTGGCCTGAAACTTTCTAACTTGATTCGCACTTGCTGCCCTCCATACCATGTTCTTCAACTCCGGAATTTTCCATTTTGTGTTAACATTGCTAGCTACATGGCGGAGGCAATACTAGTGATGGGCCTGGGGAGGCTGCAACCAAGTCATCCTTGTGTCATCAAAGCAGGATTTTATCCCCGAATGTCGGTCAGAGATGATGCAAAGATTTGTCCGGTCCATAACATATCATTTCAGGCATGCCAAGAACCATCCCCATGTCTCCTTGCTCTCACTCTCAACAACGGCAAATGCAAGTGGATAAACCTCGTTGTTAACATCCGTTGCCATTGCTATCAACAACTTCCCCTTGTACTTGCCATAGAGGTGCGTTGCATCGATGCTTATCACCGGCCTACAATACTTGAACCCTTCTATACACGGACCAAAAGCCCAAAAGGCACAGTTAAATGTGCAAGTTCCCGGCACACTACGGTGGTCGCACTTCAACTGTGTAACTGTGGTTGGATCTGCATCTTTTAACGCTGACAGGAACTGAGGCAATTCTGCGTATGACTCATCGAAATCACCGTAGATGGCTGCAACGGCTTTCTGTTTTGCATCCCAAACCTTATAGTGAGACGCCCAATGGCCGTGCTTCGCATGAAGAAGACTACGCAGGGTTGCTACTGTTCTTGAAATGTCTTCCTATACGTATGACTCAAGTGTGATGGCAATGAACTTCGAATCCATCATCCTTCCATCATGATCCACTTGGAGTGACGAGCAAGTGTGGGGACCCTTACATGTTGTGATCATCCACAGCTTGTGCCTTTTGCTGTAGATAGCTCGAACTAACCACAGACATGCATCGTGTACACACGTTACAACCAGTCTCTCGGGGTCTGACTTCATGTACTTAAATTTTTTATTGAGCCCAACGGAGAACATGGTTAGCGCGTGCTGAACTGCAGCTTTATTCTTGAATAGCATCCCCTTGCTCGGTTCGTCCCCCGGTCGCCAACTCAGCAGACCTGTTTCCAGGGAAGGTGATGGGTCATCAATGTCATCCAATGTGTTTGAGGTGAACCATTCGGGGTTAGGGTTCGGATTATTTTCTGGTTGTAGTTCATCTAACAATTCTGGATTCTTTACCGGTCCATCGTTATCAATGAACTCCTCATACACATTTCGAGTGTCATCCATTTCGGTTGCCTCGTCCAAGTAGGTTTGGATATCTTCATTTCGGTGAGTATACCCTTCATCCTCACGGGTATGGATAGACCCTAACACTTCGGCGTCTTCAGTATTGTCCATAGCAACCCCATTCCATGGTTGACAGTTGTAGGGCAAAGATGTCCCGGGTGTAACTAAAGGGTACACAACGGTTATAGGAACTGATTCTTGCTCTCCAACTCTATTGGCATATTGCGAACCCCTGTCGACATTGAACCCAACAGTGTGGACAGTTACATACAAGTCAGAACCTATGAATTGCCCTGCCCGCTTTATCACTCCCCACATTATATTTGCATCATTGTCGCATTGTAACGAAATTGAATTGTAGAACACTTGGGTACCTACTAGTTGCTGCGGAGCCCGAAATACAATGGAGATGTCGTGGGTATCCTTTTCTAACCCCATAGTTGACATTATCTTCCGTTTAAGTTTTCTTGTGTGTATCCCACGTTTCATTCAATAAGCGTCTGCTTTTGGTTCGGACCTCGGTATGATAGCCCATGCAAATCATTAATATATGCCTCCCCGTTGTAGTAAACATAGAAGTAACGTGGACTCATAACGGACCTGAACCACAAATAGTAATAATTGTATCATGCTGCGTAATATTGTGAAACCATAGGCTAACTATACATGCCCTATGTTTGGGTGTTCATGTAGGTAAACAAACCTAAGAAAATTGTGCTAAACATGCTAAAAAATACTATTGAATAATTATATCGTCTACTCCATCAGACTTCATTTCGATAACGAAAATGTTTGCACAATGTGGTCGGGTTTCATGCTGGATATTGTTCAACAAATGAGAACTCAAAAGCATTGCAAATAAGCGAGATAATTCCTACCATGCAATATGTACCACATTATTATGTTCATATACCTCCCATTGAAGACCCACAACATTCAAATAATTTATGTTCTCAAAAATTGTACCACATTATTATGTTCAAATACCCCCTATTGAAGACCCACAACATTCATATCATTTGTGTTCTCAAAAATTGTCCACAACATTATTATGTTCAGATGCCCCCATTCAAGACCCACAACATTGAAAAAATTCGTGTTGCTCTAAATTATTATCAAGCATTATTTACCTATCCGATGAGATGTTGACAGAATGGAGAAGAAAAATGTTCGCACAATGTCATCAAGGGGTTTCATGTAGGATATTGTTCAACAAATGAGAATCCAAAAGCATTGCAAATAAGGGAGATAATTCCTAGCATGCAACATGTATCACATTATTATGTTCAGATACTTAGCATTGAAGACTCACAACATTGAAATAATTTCTGTTCTCAAAAACTGTGCCACATAATTATGTTCAGATACCCCCATTTAACACCCACAACATTGAAAAAATTCGTGTTGCTCTAAAGTGTTATCAAGTATTATTTACCTATCAACTGAGATGTTAACAGAACAAAGATGAAGTGCACTTGAGAGAATTAGTGTGCTTTGTGCAGATGGTTAATTGAACTTGAAGCTGGTACTAGTTGTGACCCAACGGTTACAATCTCAGACCGGTCCACATCCATAATTCAGAATGACAGTGTCAAATAGCGTTCTGGTCAGTGGTCCCAGAAAGTTGGGCGGGTGGGGGGTATGTTATTGTTGAACAGTACTCGGTGTCTGAAGAATCGAGTTATATATAACTCGATTATAGAGAAGCCGAGTACTATTAAAACTTCATACGTCATGCATAGTACTTGGCCCTGCGCAAATTGAGTTATATATAACTCGATTCTTCAAACACCGAGTATTATTAAAACCTCGTACAACTGCCAGTAGAACGCACAGTGATTCTAAAATGGAGTTTAATACAACTCGGCCTTGAGGAGACCGAGTATTATTTACTTCACCTAACTGGCCGTTAGGACAGTTGTTTATACTCGCCATTGATAAAGGTGAGTTCTATTGTGTTACTCGATCTTTTGATAATCGAGTACTGTAGATATTACACTTTATATTAAATGACAGCTTCCTCTCTTTCTGGTTGGGGGTATTGGCAGAGGAAAACATTCAGACAGGGAGAAGAGAAGCCTCCTTCGCTTCTAGAGGTAACATGCCCACCTTTTTATGTAGTTGTCATTAAATAATTTACTACTGTACAGACCAAATGCTGATTATGCAACTGTTTGTCAGATCTTTGAACAAGAAACGTCAACGTTGCTGCAGTCCACTGGCACCTGTTGGTAAAGCAACATGGTACATGTTTATCTAATACCTCAGTTTCGAAACTTGGTAAGTCCTAACCCAAGCACAACTAATATGGTTTTAACATACAGTGTTATTGTACGAACTCTTTTAGGGTGGCAGATACTATGTTGTTTTCGTTGGTCGTGCTCCTGGCATATACGACAATTGGGCAGAAGCAAGTAGACAAGTTCATAGATTCGCGAACACCAAACACAAGTCATACAAAGATCGATGGGAAGCAGAATCTGCATACATAGAGTTCATGCAACGTAATGGTAGGAACGTGCAGTATGGTGCTTCCCAATCGTGGACATCTCCTACCATGTTGCCATCAAGCCCAGGGGGGGCGTCTCAAAGCGAAGGAACCAGCTATTGCGATGGAGACGTTAGGAACAGATTGTTGAGGTATCAGTTAAACGTTGCCATTGAGGAGCGTGACCACGCAAGGAGGATTGCAACCTTGAGTACTAACATGCTAAGTGAAGTGGTAGCCCATGTTATGGGGGATGAGGAAGTTCATGATTCGACACGACAAGGAAGCACAAAATGAAGGTGAAACTATGGCTCTTGCTTGTGGCATTTATGAATCTAGTAATACTAATGACATGTGTTTTTATGACCCCTATGCCTCAAGTTTGCAGTATAGATGGGCTAAAGTGTTGTTGAATAGCTTTTTTGTTTCCCTTTTGAACATTAATTTGGAATCTGTCTTAGCCTATTGGCCTGTAATTGCTTGTATTGTTGTTAAGATTGGCTAGGTTGTTTTGGTAACCGTACTTGGCTTTGGATAGCCAATAAGTATTTTCTCTATATATTTTTTGCGTAGGTAAAAAAAAACACTTGTTATGAAGAAGTTGCGAATATAACGAGCAATAGGTTGGTTGTCGTAACGCTAATGTAATATACCCCATGTCGGTTATGATTTTGCAGCATGACATTGAGCCATCTTGGAACATAAAATCCAGATATGCACACCACCAAGCAATGAAACATGTATGGGCATTTTCCAAACTGTTTCATTACATAATATGCAGTTATACGACCTTAACATATAGACATGTACATTTCCAAATAAATTTAAAGATACTTGGGAAGAAATAGACCATTTCATTCCTTACTTCGACAGAATTGATCATTTGACTAAGCGTCTACTCCAAGTATGTTGTATTTAGTAGCTTTAATCCCTCTTTAAGTGCCTAATGAAGGAACTCAATTAATTTTCTTTCTTGTTGAAAATAGTATAACAAAGTAACGAAAAAGGAATGTACTATTTGCTAAGTTGCTAATAAAATTATATAAGAAATTCTAAAATCTAAAACGAAAAGGAAAAAGGGGGAAAAAATTACTCAAACAATAAGGTATATATATAGCCATGAATATCAATCCACCTGAATTGTGATTCTCACTTATTTGAATGCAAAAACATTGCTCCAATATCAGAAGACCTTATCCGTGCAAATCTTCTACAAAATACACAAAACCAATAGACAAAATCAACATGCCACAATTTGCTGATAGAATTATATAAGAAATTGTAAAATCTAAAAGAAAAATAAAAAAAGAAAAGGAAGTAAACAAAAAAACTTAACATTTAAAAAGAACATGAGAGGGAGAGAGGGATGTGTGGCATATAAATGGGATAGACCAACAATTGTAAGAAATCCTTGCCATTAAATTTCCACCTACACACCACCTAATTGAAACAAATAAATAAATCACAACCTATGAAAACCACAACACATAAAACGAAAATGTCAATAATAGAATACAGAAAGACAGATTAGAGTACCCACCTTTTTTTGTTTTTTTTTTTAGCGATGGCCTTCTTTGCAGGTTTCTCTACCAATTTTTTATTTTTTTTGGTTTGATACCAGACATCTCGGGCTCTTAACGTAGCAAATAATATATATATATATATATATATATATATATATATATTTTTTTTTTTTAATTTGAATTTGCAGATGAGACATGAGGATAAGGATAGACAGAGTCAAATAATATTGTAACTGGTAGACTCTAACTGTTTCATGATAATGGGGAGTTAAATTTTATTTTCTCTTTTTTATATGAGGAGAGTTTAAACTTGTACGTAGGTAAAAGAGTGGATGAATTTTTTGAAGTTTTTAAAAAATTTTTTTTTTTATGGATTTTATTTTTTTATTTTTATTTTTTGTAATTGTTCAAAAGATAATTGTTGTGATATATTGGTGTAACATAAGAATTGTGCTACCATTGACTCTTTTTTTTTTTTTAAATAAAGGTAATTGATTTTTATTTTTTTTTCCATAACGGCAGATGTGTGTGTTCTTTTTTGGTTTTTTTATTATAATTTTGTTTTTATCAGTTATCATGGCAGATGTATTCACAAACAAACGTGTTTGTTTTAATGATTTTTTTTTTTTATAAGTGAATACAGTAATTTGAATACCATCAGGAGAGTAATCCTATTTTGTAGGCAATGTTTTAGTGCAAGTTAGACATGTATTTTTACCTGACTATCCTTCATTCAATAGTCACAACTTAAATATAGACGTTAAGGACATTTTTGAACTAAAAAATGGGGAACCCAAACAAGGGAAACCCCTTAAATAATAGCATACATAATCTTAAAAAAACCTCGGGTTGAGTACAAAATGAAAAAAACTCAACTAAATACTAAATTTTATAATATTTTATTTTTTGAGATTGCCCCTGACGTTTAGGGAAAGAGCTAAAAAAGTAATGAAAATTATGAAATACCCTTAATTTAATAAACTTATCTTTATCTCTAATTCATAAGAAATAGTTTAAACTCTTAAATTGATAAAAATTGAAAACAAACAATCTAATGAAAAAAGTGAAATTGTATAAAAAAACTTATGTACCACGTTTATATTTTGAAAAAACAATAAATAAATAAAAACTATCTCGGCCGGTTCTCTGTTTTTTCAAATTCAAAACATAATAATAATAAAAAAATTACATTTAACACGTTTGAATTCCACTCCCACATTGTCGAATAACCTGTTATGTTGCCCATATATGTACATTCAGAATTCAACCATAAATCAAGTAAAAAAAATCAAAATAACAACAAAAGCAAATACTTCGGCAATTCCTCCAAATTTAAACTAGTAGTCCAAAATGTTCCACACTCCATACTATAAAATTCAATACCATGTCAAAGTTCCATAATAAATAACCAAGTAATAAATTAGATGCCATTTTCAGTTCCATATCAAAAACTAAAACACATAACGGATTAAGATAATAAAAAAACCAAAATGATTACATGGCATATCAAATTATCCTTCATGGCAAAATCCAAGTGCCATGTCAAAAAGCAGAAGACATCACTAAGAGACTGGATTAGAAGAGGGTTCCATTGAAGAGCTGTCTTCCTTGTGCTCATCGTTATTGATATCCATGCTCATTTTATCTTCACTGAGCTCTTCCAATTGTGGTTGTGCAAGGTCTACATCAAATAAATTGAATGAAACATTAAAAACTTATCTATGCATTATAAATCAGAAATTTAAAATCTGTGGGTAATCAAGCAATTGAAGCAATAAATCAATTAAACAAATAAGTCATTTGCATAGTAGTAAGAACAAAAATGACTGGAAACTTTTTTGTAGTGTCTACTGTGTACCAAGTCTGCCAACAAAATCTAAAAACGATTCTATTTTGAATATGCATGAATATAATTTGTATTACATTGGTCAACCATACCATCATGCATAATTTTTAATCAGATTATTCCATTTAAATTCTCACCAAGATTGTGCACATTCTATATGTTCTATTTTGATAACTCAAATCCTTTGTCCATATAGCAACTTTAAAGCCATTTCAACTTTTCTCTACACCTTCTCATGATTAATATTTAAAGTAAACATTTTTGTATTTTATGGGAATCCAGAACCTTTTTGACATATATATTAATTTTTTTTTTTTAAATCATAAACTTATAACTCATTTAGCCAACATATAAATTAAAAATGCATTACCGATAATATCTGCCCCTGTAGAAACAGGAATGCTCCATGGCACTTCAAATTTCTTTCGACATAACTCCGAATGGCACTTCAAATTATACTGAACATATGCTCCGGCAACAATATATTCCTTTCCACACTGCTTACATTTGCATGAAGGCTGTTCTTTGTCTTTTGTCGGGAGCATCTCAAAGTCACGCCAAACAGTTGAAGTCCTCCTCCTCTTGTAGACTTTGAGCTCAGTCTTTGCCTTCTTTGGCTCGGGAAGGTCAACCACTTCATCAAATTGGGCATTTAAGTCATTGTGTTTTCCTTTTTTCGTCATGTCCGTAGGAATCATCTCATGACTTTCCATCTAGACCAATTTAAAGAAAAATTATTCATAAGAAATTTAGTAATTCTAAGAAAAATTAAGGAATGACAAATGAATTTAAAATCAACAAAAGGAACAAACAAATCTACTATTAGTACTAAACAGTCAACATTAAAGTGAGTATGGATCTGAAATTATTTTATCTTAAGATGTCAGAAACAGGAAAAACTTGAGAGGAACTCGGGAGTTGTTAAAAGTCTTATAAGTGTAAGCCCAAGCTCACTGGAAAATGAGCACTCTAATTAATAAGTCATTTGTTATTTTAGTAACAGGGTTTCTTTTATGATAATTTATTTACAGATTTACAAGTGACAAAAATTGCATCTAATTAAACTTCTATCTTTTATCAAACAAAAAAAAAAAAGTAAAATCAACAATTATTTTGTTTGAAGATGACAGATACAAAGAAATTTGAAAAGAAATCATAGAGCAAGACCCAATTATTTTAAAATCAACATAAAAAATAAACGAAAAAGTTTGCTATAAGTACTAAAAAATGGACATGATGATAATGATTAACACAGTAAACGAAATCTACAATTTAATGAATCAATTTCATTACTAACTAAACAAAACAAAAATTATGATGGACACAAAGGAACAGATCTACAATTATTTTCTTTGAAGATGATAGATACAAATAAATTTGAAAAGAAATCATAGAGCAAGAGCGAGCTAGGACAAGGGGACCATCCCTCCAATTTTATTTTAAAAAAATGAATATATATATATATATATATATATATTTAGCAACCCATATATATCTCATTCTCCAAATTCTTTTTAAATTTAATAGTTGATAAGAGAATTTAAATCCTAAATGACTCATTTGAAAATACTAGAAGGTATTAATTAATTGGGTTACAAAATTCTTAGCTAAATTTTCCAAATTCTTAAGCAGCAGTTTTTCAACAAATACTTATTCCCTAACTACAAGAGCAATTTAATAAAACCTAATAAAACTAACTTTCTTCAAGTCCAATCACCTTTAAGTTAATTGGCATTTTTTTTATTTATCTTTCTTTCTAATGAAGATATTCCTATTTAATAATCTCTTTTCCATTCAAAATGTATTAAGAACAAAAATAAATAAATAAATAAATAAAATAACATATGGTCATCAGAGTTTTGGTGTTCTTTTTTTTTTTTTTTAATAATATAAATTATATAATAATGATGCGTGACATCCAAACAGACAACTTTTTTTTTTTTAATATTTTTTAGGTACAAATATTTGTATGTGCATTTTTTACCTTAAATTAAATTGTGCAAGCAAATCATATGTGAATATATTGGTGTAACATTTATTTGTTTGATTGTACTCCTTGCTTGTGTTCCATAATAGTCTGTTTTTTATTCTTTTAATCTTTCATCTATGAGTTTTTCTTTTTTATCTTATTCCTTATATTTTATGACTTTTAGTTGTATGTAATATTTGTTTTATTACGTACTATATATAGTTGATATAGCATATAAAGAGAAGTAAGAAACTATTTTGTCATTACAATTTTAATTCCACTTCTAAAGACTATTTTGGCTCCGGCAATGATATGAAAGAGTAGTGGGAGAGGGATGGGGACCATGACTCTCATACCATTTAAAAATCCCCCTCTCCCTCCTATATTGTTCCATTCGATATATAATTAATTGCAGCCCCCTATATTTTTTTTTAAAATGTACTACATTTATTTAAATGACTCATGGATATATTTTAAATGACTCATGCAAGACCCAATTATTTTAAAATCAACATAAAAAATAAACGAAAAAGTCTGCTATAAATACTAAAAAATGGACATGATGATAATGATTAACACAGTAAACAAAATCTACAATTTAATGAATCAATTTCATTACTAACTAAACAAAACAAAAATTATGATGGACACAAACGAACGGATCTACAATTATTTTGTTTGAAGATGACAGATACAAAGAAATTTGAAAAGAAATCATACAACAAGACCCAATTATTTTAAAATCAACATAAAAAATCTATGGACATGGTGATAATGATTAACACAGTAAATGAAATCTACACTTTAATGAATCAATTTCATTACTAACTAAACAAAACGAAAATTATGATGGACATTATGTTCAGGACATACCTTGCTGGACTGGATTCGGTGGTTGAAAGCTGAAGAAAAATAACAGAGGGCAGCCACGGTTGTGAGGAGAAGATAAATCAGAGGGGTCGCCTACAGATTTGAGGGGAATAGCAAGTTTGAGAGACATATTCAGGCTAGGGTTTTGATTTTATAGTGTAGAATGAATCTGTAGTGTACTGTACATCAAAGAGGGGCAGTTGGAGTTTTGAGGAGAAGAAGAAGAAGAGACAAACAGAGAGTAAATGGTTGATGACGGAAACTAAGAGACAATCTTGAGATTCAGAATTTCAGAGAGGTATGAGGCCAGGTTCTGTTCTGAGGGGAAGATGGGAAGATGTATCTAGACACAGTACTCAATTATCCTATAAATGAGTAACCATACTCGCTATCTATATAGCCGAGTTCAACCTAATACTCGCAATATATAAAGCCGAGTTCCATAAATGCTAACCGCTCACATACCAATCGCACACCAATCATTTTGTACAGAGAAGTTTGGGTGGACTCATGCAGTTTTTGGTTTTAAATTACTACTCGCTTACAAAGAGATCGAGTACTAATTAGTCGTCGTGGTTGGGAGTTTAAACACACAGTACTCGGTTAACGTAGAATCGAGTAATAATACTCGCTACCTTGATAAGCGAGTTCAGAAATACTCGCAATCTGTAAAACCAAGTTGTATAAAAGCTGATCGATCACACACCAATCGCACACCAATCGTTTTGTATAGAGAAGTTTGGGTGGACTGATGGTTTTAAATTACTACTCGCTTACAATGACATCGAGTACAAATTGGTAGTGGTTGGCAGTTTAAACAGACTGTACTCGGTTATTCTATAATTGAGTAATATTACTCGCTATCTTGATAGCCGAGTTCAGGAAATACTCGCAATATAACAGCTGACCGATCACATACCAATCGCACACCAATCATTTTGTACAGAGAAGTTTGGGTGGACTCATGCAGTTTTTGGTTTTAGATTAGTACTCGCTTACAATGAGATCGAGTACTAATTGGTCGTGGTTGGCCGATTTTCTTTATTTATACTCGCTTACACAGAGACTGAGTAGTACAAGAAGTACTCGGTTATCTTATAATCGAGTAAATATACTCGCTACTTGTATAGCCGAGTTCTATGTAGGACCGGTCCAACACCAATCGAATACCAATCGTCTTTTACAGAGAAGTTTTCACTCTTTTCTGATTTTCCACCAATCAATACTCGACTACTGTGGTGTCGAGTTATATAAGTAAACAAATGAACCAGTTTTTGGTAATTTATTCACAGCCCTTTAGAGAACATTAATGCGAGTGTTGATAAACCAAATGCAATCCACCAACTTTCTGCCGTATTTCCACAATTTTTGTTTTTTCTTAATTGAATATCTTTATTCAACTAAGTTCAAGTAATTTATTACTTATTAAAATTATCTTTTAGTCAACCATTTAATTGGATGAAATCATCTTAAATGGGAATTTTTCTATATAACAAGAGCATCTTTTTTGTAGGAGATAGCACACCATAATACTATAAGTATTACAATCCTAATTATTATTAAGATTATGATTACTAATATGTAACAATATTGAATATTGGAATTAAATGAACAAAACAATATAAAGATAGTATTTCATTAGGGAGGGATAAATAGACCGAACTGGAATTTTAGGAAAAATATCTTCTCGATCTCTTTCCTTTTTTTTACTTCACCTTTTGTTTGTTGCAATTCCCGAAGACCGCTAATATCTTTTTTTTCAATATTAATTCTATACTTTATATAGTTTATATTTATATGATTTATCTATTTATTTTTATATATTATGCTCATTCAGCAGATTATCTCGATACGCACATATATTGCGTAAGGCTTAAACTAAAAAAATAAATCACGCAAACTAGTCAATGATGACCCTCCATGGATTCGCCTATATAAGCCACAGCTAAAGTTGCAATAAGAGCTTGAATATTGCTTCTAAATAATCCAAGTAACATGACGGGTATAGGAACTACTGAAGGTACTAAAGAAACAAGAACAAGAACTACTAATTCATCAGCTAAAGTTGCATTCATCTTGAACAAATCTTTAGCTAAATTTACACTAGACTATTTTGCTTATAAAAGAGACCCACATAAAAGGAAAATTTCAACAAATCTAATGTATAAATTAAACTTCTTCAGTTGTGGGATCTCCATCCATCATCACTATATTGCATTCGTCTAAAGCTGCATTTGTTCAAATATGCAGATACATAGATACAAAAATCTAGAAATGAACTTTTCCATTGCACATGAAAATATCCACCCTTTGCAATTATAATTGGTATAATTGGTACCTAACTCGAAGCTGACTCAAATATTCATGTAGGACCTAAGATGCTTAAGTAGCTTCATTAGTTACAAAATATGTTTAAAAAGATTCAACATATCCAAAAAATCAGCTGTTAACATATATGCCCTCCAAAAATCTGCTGTCATATATTCTCTCCAAATTGTCATGTATGCTCTCCAAAAATCTGTCAGTCTTGTATGTCCAAAAAATGTTGTCAAAGTTTTGTCCGCTAGCTGTTACATCAACAATAAGACGTCGTCCAACTACTGTGCAAAAAACAAAGAAAACAACCAATATGGTGGTTTCCTAACTTTATCAATAGTAGGAACTACTGAAGCCTGCAAAATATGCCACCAAATATGAATCAATAAATGAAAAAAAAAAAACCAAAAACTAAATGAAAATATAAGTTTAAATTATAGAAAAATTCTTAACGTTTACGCACACCTGACTCATGCCATATATCCCAACATGATCTTGTCCAAGCAAAAATCCACAATCACAAGATTCCTACACTATTTCCTTGGGTATGGAGGAAATCACTGTCCATTACAGAATTCTTGGGTATGGGGACATAGCTAATGGCCAATCATGGTATTTTTATTAATAAGTTTTCTTTACTTTATGGGTGCTCATTCGTGTGGGTTTGGTTCAATTCATTGAGGGTTTAGTGTTTAGGCAGATTGTGGAAGGATTCGTACGCCATCCTACATCAAGTTTTTTCCTCTTCCCTAAAGCAAGGAAGTTATTTATGGTCTGACTCAAGAACAATTTCTGTACACAAAATGGTTCACCTGCATGCATCTCATCCTCACTCAACATGCTCGTCCCCTAAAATCATTCAAATGACGTTCCCCTCATGAATCTAAAACCATAGACAATACCATTTCGAATTAACCCAATCAACAAAAAGAAATGCCTTCTCTTTGTACCAAGTATGCTGGTCCAGCGACATATGCATGGTCTGAAATTTAACAAGTTGCTGTCTCTAACAGCTGTGTCTAACATGCTATGTCCAAGCTGAAACATAACAGTTGTGTTGTGTTTGTGTCCAAATATCATAGATCTAATTTGATGTGCAAGGCAGATTTTAATAATAATAATGTGATGTGCAGGGCACCTTTTTTCCATCACTTTCTTGCAATTCAAACAAAGTTAAAAGCAAGGAAGGAAATTTATAAACAGAAACAGAACTAAGCAATTTCAATTTCCAAGCCATGCTGGACTTATGTATATCTAGACAGAGGAGAAGCATAATTCAGTTTCTTAAAAGTAACATCTTCCTTTTATAGCCAAGATAAATCCCAACTGTCTAATAATGAGGACATTTATTTTCTTTTCTTTTTTGTTGTTGTTGTTGTTGTTGTTGTTGTTGTTGTCGTTGTGAATTGTAATTATCGAAAATGAACCTCAAAAACTAAAATAAATTAAAAAGTCCAGATATTTGGCAAGGTTTTACCCCCATATGCTCCACATCATCAACGGCTCAACGATCTTTTCGTTTCCTCACAACTGCCTTCGCTGGTCTCGTCTTACCTGAAATTCAAAGGGATCACACATTACTTGAATGCACACATTCCCTATGCTTAATTTAATTATCAGAAAATGTTTGATCTGAGTATGATCATCACTTAAAGCACACAACATCATATGCAAGTCCTGTGACATTCTATTAAGGTAAATGATAAACGGTTTACATAGAATGGAGGTGTACTGCCTAAATAATAAAATCTAATGCAAACTGAGCACAGGATTGTTAATTTGAACATTCTAATGAACATGTAGCAGTTAAGAAAGATGCCATCCTAGCTGTGCAAATAATTACTTTATCATTATGAAAATAGAAGACTAGGACATATAATGACATAGTAATAATTCCTTTACGAGTTTTATATGTCTTTTATAATTATGCGCAGTTTGTGGATTTCAAAAATGTTTCCATAAATCATGTTCTTTACCGTCACCGGTCCCACAACCAGGGGGATGTATGTCAGTGCGGAGTGATCTTCGCAACCCATGTACCGGCACTATATTCTCACCCTGTATCTGTTCGATTTGTGCAGCTGGTTCGTCAGGGTTAGGAAGTGAAGGGTCCTGGGTGGGCTCAGCTTGAACTACAGGTGGGGTCGGTCGGCCAGGTGTGGGTACAAATATATAGCCACCGTCGTGGGCAGAGTCGGCAAACAATGGGGGAGACAACCGAGTGGGTGGTAGGGACCGAGGGCTAGCTTGGGCAGAGGATGTGTGTTCTGCACTATTGTCATGGCTAGAGGGGTGGGATGGCTGGGCAGCAGCGTCAGACGTGCATCGCGATGACCCGACACCATCCATGTACATGCCCCAGTCGCCCTCCAACACCTCATCATCTGTAGAAAAATTGTTGTATTTATTAAGATCACCACAAGGGATTGAGTTAGAAAATGTCTTACTATTTGCAGCCTAGATATGATTCAATGGCATTTGACCCTTTAAACTCGCTTAATTTGGGGAATGAAACCTCTCATTTACACACTCACATGCACACAACGAATCATACAAATTGAAGCCTTATGGTTGCTTTCTTTTTCGGTCTAGTGTTCTTACTCTTTATTCTGATTGAATGCTTTTCCATTTGCAATGGAAGTATCATATTTTTCCCCAAGCTGGAGAAAATGGGCAAATGCCCCTTTCAAAAAAACAATCTATCATTTTTCCGTCTTTCCCAAATTAATTAGGGAAATTCCCCATTTTTTAACTCGATTTTCTCAAAATCAAGTTAAGCCCTATAGTGACGTTTTTAAGGATCCTATAGTGACGTTTTAAGGACCTATAGTGGCATTTTATAATCCGATCTCCATGAAGTCGAGTTACATGCAATTTTTTCTCTTTTTGTTACCTATAACTCGACTTCATGGAAATCGGATTACAAAACGCCACTATAGGTCCTTAAAACGTCACTATAGAATCCTTAAAAACGTCACTATAGGGCTTAACTTGATTTTGAGAAAATCGAGTTTAAAAAGAGGGGCATTTCCCTAATTAATTTGGGAAAGATGGCAAAATGCTAGATTGTTTTTTTGAAAGGGGCAAAAGCCAATTTTTTCCCAAGAAAATAATGCCTACTATTTGCTATCTTTTTTTTTTTCATACAATAATTATTTCAACTTTAACAATAACATTTAAGAAAATTCTTGATGTTTTAGGATGGAGAAAATTTTCTGACTGAGACTGGAGAAATATTACTTGCACTATCAATTATTACAAAATGTTCATAAAAATCTCCCTCTCACTGTTTTTGTTTTTTCTTTATTTCAACACTCTGTATTCATTCAACTGAAAATGGAAGACAACAAAGTCCAAAAACAAAGGTAGAGCAGACCTGAAAACACATAGCAGTTACAAAGCTGATACAATAACAATAAAACATTGTTTTTAACAGAAGATTCAAAATGTAAAGTGTAACCAAGGGCCAAGTGAATACAGTGTAAACCCTATTGTAAAGTGTAAACCCTACAAGACAAGGGCCAAATGCGTAAGCAATCACTTGACCCGCACCTAGTGCATGTTGTTCATAGAATCCAATAACTATTGTCAAGTGTAAACCCTTCCCAATAAAACTAATACTTAGGCCACCTAGACTACCTCATATAAACCTTGTTTTGTTGGTAAAATCTAATAAAACTTTGTTTTTAATTCATTATTGGCATATTAAATTAACTATAATAATAAAATTTATAAAACAAAACCTTTGAGTTACAAAGTCCAGCTTTGTTTACTTGTTTAAACTCTATCATTGTTATTATTACTATTGTTTAAACTCTAATTTTATGAACCTCATAGTGTGATCACAACTTTGAATTTCCTCATATAATGCTAATTTTATGTTCATGGTCGCGTAGCAATATTTTTAAAAGGAATTACATTGGCATCCATAGTGGTCTGTGCTTTATACGATGAAAAAATGAATAGACTTACTTTTGTTTTCATACATAAGCAAAATATATTAGCATTGATGTGTATATTTTAAAAGTGGATAATAGTATTGTGATTGTAGTTTATAAGGAATGAATGAAACAAGTTTGCATGTCTTACATTTCAATACATATATATTTCACTTGGAAGAAAAAAGTGCTTATTCCCATTGGTTAATATTTAAAGTGCTTAGTCTTAATATTTAAAGTTTGGCAGAACATTGTAACTAACTAATTATACCATAATTATGAGAAGGAAGTGAAAATTAACCCTAAAAACTAGTTACCAAACAATATATACTTCGCTACTATAATATGTCCTCTAAATAAATTACAATTGAAAGTAGTAGAAGTTAAAGTCAGTAAGAATTGAAGGTATTAGAGTTGGAAGTTACCCAAGACATCGTCATCCTCGTGACCACCTCCACGACCTCCACTGTATGCACGACCTCCACTGCGTCCACGCCCTCTAAACCCACGACCTCCCCCACCACGACCTGTGGCCTGTGTGCTCGCCTTAGTCGTCGTGGCACACGCATTCTCCAATGCCGCTCGGCTCATCTCTCCGACAAGATCCAGCGTCCTCTTCAGGTGGTTGTACACTTCGGAGTTTCGTTCGCATTGCAATAGTAATTCCACATTGGACTCAACCTGCGAAATAAAGGAGTCCCGTTAAAACTTCTTTGGTTAGTTTTGTGTTGTGCAACACTAGGCCTTTAAGGGCAAATCGAGTTCTGATTTTTTACTATATCTCATGTTGAGCTTATTCATATATATATGAACATTGAAATGGTACACCAATACATATTGCTTGTGATAGATGCATATCTAATGGGAAGAAATGAAATGTTCTCTAAAATGAATATCAAAATATTGATCCAATGGCTCCATAAAACTTAAATTCTCATAATGCATGCAGCAACACACATATATTGTCAATCCATAAAAGAAGCATCGAATTGTTGCCTTACCAGGATTTCCCAATACGTCGAGTCGCGTGTAATGTACCGTCTTGTCATCCTTCGGTATGACTCCATGTAAGCAACAAGGTACGTCGTGTCCCCATCCAATGCCGGTGCATCGGCAATATGTTCCTCTCTATGGGCCCATCGGTCAATGTAGACAGCATGCTCTTGCACCCAATCCTTATCTAGTTTACCTTGGAGGGAGATTTTGTGGAGATGAACGGACGTATCCACAATACCCGGTGGCACTTGCTTCATCCCGAACTGACGAAAGACACGTTCGGGATGATGATCCTCTACTATCCAAAAATAGATCAATGGCACAGTGGCCCTCCATATCTGTCGGCCGGCAGTGCAATATGGGGGCAACAACTCTAGGACATCCCTGTAGGGCTCCCAGACAACTTGCAGAAATGGTCAACAAAAAAACAAGTCAAATACGTACTTATTTGTGTCAATCCTCAATGTGAGCACACATGTATAAGACCATTGAAGAACCACTTCACTAAAAATCGTAAGACAGCGTATTTTCCACATTACCAAAATAATAATAGGAGCCTTCACTAATTGTTTGTTGATAATTCCCACTGTTTTTCCCGATTTCAATCTCTTAGTAGCACCATTCAAAGGTATAGATACTAGAACCATACTTCTCTACGTACCTCAAATAGATTTCCATTAATGGTTTTACATTGAAGGGCAAAGGTACCAGGACCATACGAAATACAAACATCAAATAGGTTGCCAAGGTCCACTTCACTTCTACAACACATCTCTACTTGAGTTCGGATACCTCTTTTTCTTTTTTCTTTTTTTTTTATTATTATTTTTTTAAATCAAACGCCTTTTTGACCTTGTAGTTCGTCCATAACTATCTCAAATAATATACTTGTTCCATAATTATCGAACCAGTAACACAACATTACCGCTAACCACTCACCATATTTGTTAGTTACTTGAAAATTTATTAACTGGGAAAATACAAAGTTCTGGTAGTTTGTGAATACCATAAAAAACGAATATGTTAAAAGCTCTAACGAAAATCATATTAACAAGAAGTCATATAATTTACCAGTAATAATAACAATACTATCAGTAAAAAAGTAGCTAACCTTTTTCAAGAGAATAAGAAATTTGTTATACATTATCAGGGTTAAATACTAACCACACTGCAATCACAACATAAACAGAGGGAAAAAATTGACCTTTGTTAACAAAATAAGCAGGTACTATGGAAAATCACAACTAACTACTTGTCACATGAGGCATAGGAATAATTGACCAATAACAAAGAGCTGGCCTTTGGTAAGGAAATAAGTAGTTAAAAAGCCTCAGTTAATTGGCAACAGAGTTTTCCAATTTTATGACAATCTCTTGTGGGGGAAAAAAGCACATCAAATAAGGACATAAACTGTAAAAACATTGATGACGACCTTTGTTAAGACAATAAGCTGTTTAAAGACTGTCAGGTTCTAAATGTTTAGAACAATTGGCAAATCGTGAACACAAACTTGTCTAGATATAGATCTTAGAGTCTATAGGTTTTATCAAACAATGCTCAATGTGATTCAAGTCAAGATTCAAGAACATACAAGCTGCAGGAAGAAGAATTCATAATCTGTCTGGTTCGATCGATCGAAAGACAGGCTCGATCGATCGAAAGTCGTATCTGCAGAATTTTAATTAAGCCTAAACAGCAGTTCAAGCCCATTTAGGATTAGGGTTTCTAATCTACTTCTCCCAGTATATAAAGGAAACCCTAAGCACGTTTTTGAGTGGCTTTTCAAAGAGAAAAGAGTGTGCCTCTTTTGTATTTAGGGTTTTGTTCCTAGAAAGCTCTCTTATGTCTTCTACCGGTGCTATTCCTTGAAGAATCTCAAGGTCCGGTATTGTAGAAGTTGCTGCCTTCTCTTGTCATCAAAGGTGTTGATGATCTAAACCTTCAAGGGTGGTCTTGGAGTCACAAACAGGAGAGTTTGTGTTGCTAAACCTTTGAGTGAGATCTCAAAGTCACAAACGGGGGTGTTTGTATTTTGCAAAGGCCAAAGAAAGAAGGAGTCCATGGATTCGGAGCTTGCACGTGGTCGTGTCAGTAAGTTCTACTGGTGGGTAGCAATAAGAAGTCGAGCGTGGGGGCTTGTAAGTCTTATTGTATGAACTTCGATTCTTTCTAGTGGATTTGCTTTTTACCTTGAGGATAGCTAGGTTAAATCCTCCCCAGGTTTTTTACCAGTTTGGTTTTCTTGGGTTATCATATCGTTGTGTTATTTATCTTTCCGCTGCTATGCATGATATGATTGATTGTGATAACCTAGACTTGTAATTTGGACTAAGTAAGCACTTGGCTAATTACCTAGGTTAATCTAATTGTGTTTTTAAGGGGTCTAAAAACCATCAAAGACCCTTTATCATATAAGTTACCGAAAATGTATACACATAAAACAAAATATACTATTACGCAATTAGGGGAAGAAGAAGATGTAGAACCAAATCTGTTTTGAAATTCGATTTCTAAAGCATGGGGAGACAGTCCTGTGTGTGCAATATAAACAAGTTTTTTGAAATACATCATGGAAATATTAATGCATTATCAGAACTCTCAATTTCAATTCAAACAATTCCCTAGTTTCCTTGCAACTTGCTATGAAACATAAAATAAACATGCAACATAAATCATAGGAAAGAAAATAATTATATAATTAAAGAATAAACATTCTTCACCAAGAGGAAGGAAAGCATAGGCAGATGAATGAAAGGAGTAATCGAACCTTAGGAATGGTTGGAATTCGTTTTGCATAGCATAAACCAGGAGCAGTAAAATTCTAAGCTTCCTTGCAACTTCCTATGAAATAGAAAATAAACATGCAACGTCAGTGCTAGGAAAACAAAACAATTATACAATTAAACAATATAATTTTTTCACAACAACAAACGAAAGTATAGGCAGATGAAAGGAAGAAGTAATCAAACCTTAGGAAGCATAAACCAGGAGCATTAAAATTGTTAGTTTCCTTACAACTTGTTATGAAACGGAAAATAAACATGCAACATCAATCATAGAAAGACAATCAAATTATATAATTAGACAACAAAATTTTTTGACAAAAAGGAACGAAACTTTTGGCATATTAAAGAAATGAGTAATCAAGCCATAGGAATGGTTGGAATTCATTTTGCAGAGCATAAACCAGGACCATTAAACTTGTAAAGAAAAGTAAAATCGGAATAGATGGAGAACCTCTTCCTATATAAGATACATAAATAGCATTCATTGAAAAATAGGGGAGTTGTATGTTAAGGCGGCTGAATCAGTGTGGTAACTACGACCATGCACCGTTAGTTGAGTAGGAGAGGAACAATCTTGGGTTTTGATTATTGTAGAAGGAGAGGTGAACCTGAAAATACACGGGTGTGGGGGAAAAAAATAAATAAAAAAGGAGCACAGCTAACTTTCACCTAACTTCTATATGAAAGTGAGCGTAATTACAACTGATCCCAGTTAAATTTAGACAGATGGAGGAAAATTAGACACCAATTTCATATTTAAATTGGTGTCGTCCCCACATGAATCTAGACACATGACATTGGTAACAGTTATGACCCTCTTCATATAGTGTTTTTCTAGCCTGTATTGACATGACAAGCCCTACTAACTTTTGATTGTAATGCTTGAACCATGAAATGAGGTTATAAATGCACCACAATAATGACCTTCTTTCTACCCCCACTAAATTCATAGATTGAGTAAGCTATGAGTCACAGCGTCTCAATGTCAAATCGTAAAATGCAAAACAAGTTTGGATCTACTTCAACATGTGGATCATCAAAAGTTCCAGCAGATCAACAACTATAGACATACACAGACCAGTACGAAGGGAAATGGGTTGGAAAGAAGAGAGATTTCATTAATATGCCAATATACACGTTCGAGAGTCTTGGAAGCGTCGTACACATCATGATCGGCAAACCCACAAAACTAAGTACAGATACAACCGCAATAGAGTTCACCGTAGCAGAACCACCATGGTCAACCCTATACGAGAAGAGGTGTGAGTTAGAGGTGTATTGTCGATGGCATGGGTTATGAGTTCCTAAGGCACGCTCAGCCGAATTACCTAGAGATGAACCTACCAACATACTTGCTCATCTTGAATAAGAGAACAATCAAATGCAAAGGCGACTAGACCGTTTTCACGCAATCCAAAAAGCTAGGAAGCATCTAAAGGGGAAGGCGTAAGAGCGAGCCATGAAGTCTATTAATGAAACTAGTCGCGGACCCGCGCGTTGCGCGTGATAAATTTTTTATGATAATGATATATATATATATATATATATATATTGCAGGATTCATGGTGATTGGAGGTTTTGGTCTTTGAATTAATTTTGTATTATTAAAGATTAGTATTCGGAATAGAATGAGGAAATTTTATTGTAGATTTTATTTTTGAAACATAATTTCTACCATTGGCTAATTTGTACATTTCCAAGTCAATTGAGTACATTTTGCATGTTACATGTAATTCTTCATTTCCATAAGGGTAAGGGCATTCACGATCCCAATGACCCACTCCATTTTTCTTGCATGCTTGGTTATTTGGGATGCAAAATGTGTTTGTTCCAAAAGTTGTATGTCGAAGGATTTGTTGACAGTTTTGCAGCAATAGTTTTCCATCTGGTTGGTTTAGAATTGATAACAGTAATTGTATTCCCTCATCATTTGATTTGCATAACAGCGCAATTGCCAATCTGTATTTTGCATTTTTGTCTCCTTCTATGTTGGCTTGAAAAAGATTTCTTCTCCCACTTTAGTTTGATCTTGTACAAAATATTTGTGAGCTTCGACCCAAAATAGTGCTTGCTTGTTTCCAGCCCTAAAGCATTGATGAATGAGTTTTCCTTCCTCCTTTCGAAGGAATAGAGAATTTTGGAGTCAATCCAGTTAGATTGATGTCATGAAGAATTTTTTTTTTGGTTAGCCAATTGAATAGCTTGCAGTTGTTTTTTGTAAACATAAACACATTAAGAAATTGATGTGCTTAAAAAAAAATCAACTGGTGACAAAACATTTCATTTATCATATACTAAGGATGACACATGAACATTGTTATCATCACAATTGCAATATTGGATCTATGAAGTCATTTTTTATTTTTTTCAAAAATATAACAATGACTCTAAAACTGTGCATGACTTCATTATATAAAGTTAATAAAAAGAGAAAATATAAGACTACAATATTTTGTGCCACAATTTTGGACGTTGTAGATTGTGATTAGTAGAGAAAAAGTGGAAAGTTGACATTGCCTTAAAATTTTGGCTATTGTCTTCCCACACTGGATAATATTTTGACCAATAATTCTGTGAGTAATTCATGTTACATGCGCATTTTTGTGATTGTGTAAAGAGTATTTTTGATATTTTTGGTTTGAATTTTTGAAGTTGTTTAGGATTGTAATTTATAGTATTTTTCTAGCTTTATGATGAGTGAACTGTTTTAATTATTTTATTCATAATTTTCATTGTTTAGTTATAAATATGTAAATAAAAGCATAAGAATACGTAAATGCAAAGTTAAACATAAATTTATAACCATCCATGATAAATATATATAGACAATTTTCGCTTTTTTTGATTGTTGCATAAATTATTATTTAATTGTCTAGTTATAAATATCTAAATTAAGTAGATGAACTTTTTCCAAATAAAAAAAAAAAAATTAAATAGATGAATATGTAAAATCCTTTCACACGTTATTCTTACAGCCAAAGAAGGTGCCATTTCACTCATTCGTTTACTACATGACTGATGATCAATATTCTGATCAAAGAATCATAGATCAACCATTTCAACCAACTAACATATAAATGAGAGATCCAAATCCATATCTCAGTCTTTCTGATTAATATATACATATAAAAGGCAAAAAAAAAAAAAAAAAAAACCCATCATAGCAAAGTCTGATACATACCAGAAGCAAAGCCTCTCTGGAACACAGGGATCCTGAGGTATGAGGCAGCCCTTGAAGCTATGTTTGAATGAATAATAAATTGGTAGAAACCAGAAGATAATATAAAAATATATAAATATTTTAACATGACCTTTTCATTTTATTTATAATTGGGAGTTTGACATACTTGAAGAAACAATCCAACTTTTGAACTTGCAATTTAATAGATAGTTCGTAATCAATTTGTAAAAATTATGAACAACCTAAACAACCAAAAGATAATATAAAAAATATTATAGTAAGTTCACACAAGTAACATGAAGAGCATTTTTCTAAAACTATTTGGAGATTCTTGCCTTTATGCAGTTCCATTAATAACGAAAACATCACAGGGTAAGACCCAACCCAAATGCTTAATCCAACCTCGTTTTTTTATTTTTTATCTCCCTCTATTTTTACTCTTTCACTTTGTGTTAAAAGCTTCCACTACCTATATTAGCACTACCCCTGAATTCTCACCTACATGCTATATATGCCTCCTTTTTTTTTTTTTTTTTTTTTTTTTTTAAGTTCATAATTTATGAACCCAACAAAGACAACTGGAGAACCCTTATTCCCCTTAAATTTTATTCTCTCCTAACCTATCCATTTCACTGATCAATGAAATATATTCAACCTCATAGAAATTCAAGCTCTGATTGGTGCCTTTGAAACAATTCCAAAAGTAACAACATCTCTTCATCGAATGTTTTGGCTTAATTATCATTTTTCAGTCAAATTATAGAAAGCCATTTGATTACACCCACCTAAAAATCAATTTCTAACTAATATTTAGAGATACTTGACTATATATTCCAGCTTTTGAACTTGCAATTTAATAGATAATCCATATTAAATTGGTAGCAAATATGAACAACCTATACAACCAAAAGATAATATAAAAAAATCTTATTCATTTTATTTATAATTGAGAGTTGGACACATTTGAAGAAACAATCCAGCTCTATTTACAATGGGATTTCCCAGCAAAGTAGCTCATTCAACAATGTCCTATTTCTTTTGGTTACATAAATTGTTCAGGCAACAATGGAATTTCCCAAAAGGCATATGATACATGGTTGATGCACTTCGGTTATTTATTGTGAGCTACAAAAGAGAATTTGTAAAATCACATCCCAAAAGGCATATGAGATACTATGGAAGGACTCTGATGTTGCTCCTACATCACAACTTGTGGCAAGATACACTGGTTCGAATGAAAGTTTACAGGTATAAATGCAGTATTGGGAAATTTTCTTCAGACAATCTTGAAAATTTTGAGCAATTGTGCTATGTATTTCATTTAACTTTACATCAATCAGGGGTAATCTTATAGATCTACTAACAATCTCAAATTTGATGGCCTACGATATTATTTTGCTGAGTTTCACATATATGGAAAATGATGCAAACGTTTTGACTCCAAATATTCATGGCCATTTAAGCGTATATTTTCGTGAATACATCTCTGAAGTGGACTCAGTTAAAGTCAAGTTTAAGGTAAGTACTCGATTTCCTTCAAAGACAATATACTGATATAGGGAAAGTAACCTATCATAGAAACCACACTCACATAGTTCTCCAGAATGCAAATATGATCAGAAACTTGATGTATTAAACCATGCTTTGTAACAAAACCTGTATTTAGCAAGTTGTTCAATGCAGATATTAAAAAAAACATCCAATAGGAAAAAAAGAAACCTGAACATTTCAAGCAAAGAGTAACATGACAATCAGTACATATTTCATCAAAATACATGCTTAAATATAGCTCAATTGGCACTTCTTTCTCCTATAATAATTAGTTGAAAGGTGAGGTCAAAATTTTAAAACCTGCTAGGTACGTTTGTAACTTACCAATAAAACAAAATGGAATAGGTGAAATGTATTGGTTGTAAATTGTAATATGTGATTCCCATATTTATTGGGATGCCTTGTGAGGATATTTTGTGTTCTTAATGTTTCTTAGATTTGTTTCAATGAATTACCTGCCTGAAAAAGAAAAATGAATAAGTAAAAAAATATGCAGATAGTAGAAGTGTTTAGGATGGGGCCATGAAGGTATCAATTCTGCATATAGTAGGATCACTACATATCAAGAGGCATATTTTCTACTTATCAGATTCTATAGTCACATTGATTGTCCGTGATTTAAAGCTGTCCACTGGGTGGAGGAGATTTAATCCAAGACATTGGAATACCTTTTAGAAGATCCAGCAATTAACAATTATGCAAATCTCTAATATCTATGGAGTGGCTTATATGAGAATTCTTTGTATTTTTTGCATTACGAATATGAAATTTGCTCCCACACCTACACAATAACATGTTCCATATGGCTATGGCTTTACAATTACATAACCTATACATTAGGCTGAACAATAACATCCATATTAGATTAAGTTCCTTAGCTGGAGAGAAAAATATATTTCCCACTCACATAGATATTTTGTAACATATTGTAAATGTGAAGAATCTTACATTTTTTTCTTTATTGAAATTTCAACATAGATAGAATTAAAATTCAAATATATGAGCAGATGGTGGCCAAAAAAAAGAAGAGCTAAGAGGATTTCAGAAATATCTTCAGTAACATCATGGCCTATGATTCATAGGAAAGAGAAATAGGATTCAGATTCTTTTCTTTTAAATTAATTATTATAGTGGAGTACAAAAGGACGATTTGAAGGGCTTAAACAGTCAGTTGTTTAAGGCGGCACATAAATATTGGAGAACCATCCAAATTAGTGGAAAAAATTCACGATGGATCTCATAAAAAAGAAAACACAAACTCTATACTAATTTAATAGACACCATTTCATACAGCCCTGAGCTGTACAATTTACAAAGAACACAGCATCCCTCATGTCTTTCATTAAGAGAACATTCTCTTCGATATTCCTTCCCATGACAAGTGTGGTTTGGTGCTGACCAATCAATATACTTAAGCCAAGGCTTAAATCCTATTGGCCCAGACTGTAGTAATGTATAATATGTGAGATGCAATATTTTCAGGCTATGAAATTGCAGTACTGTCAGGCTATGAAACAATCTTTCTTTCATGGGACAACTATCAAAGATGATTAGATGATGGTGATTTGAAACTCCAAATTTTGATTACCAAGTGTGAACAACTTTTTGACATGATACTTGAACTAAATGCCAAAAGTTTCAACAAAAATAATAAAACACAACAATTAAGATAATGTAATCCTCTCATCCAGGTTCATCTCACCATGTAGAAGAAAGTTGAGTTGAATCGACATTCATAATAGGGGAAACCATGTTGTATTTTGTTGGAGGAATCATTCAGAGAGTGGTAAAGAAAAAGAGAGAGACAGAGAAGAATCCACAAAAATGTATTTCTGAAATTAGCGTATGCAGGTTTCTACTCTATCTGTACTGAAGAATCAACAAAAAAAGTATCTCAAGTACTGAAGAATATTAAAATAGATATATACAGAATGATTCTTTTAGGGGTCACAACTCACACAAGGGAAAGCTACTAAAATCATGACATTCCAAGTCACTTGGTACTATAATATAACTGCACATTCTCTCGCATGATTAAAAATCCTAGATGTGACTCAAGAGGTTTCAAAAAAACCCACGCCAATTGTTTGACCAATTCTAGTAAAAGATGACAGAGTTAATATATAGATTCAATATAGTTAGAAAATCAGAATGAACATACCCAAAAGAAGCAGTGCTCCAATTAAATAACCCAGCAGTAACAAATTCAACACCTTAGGCAGAAACAAACGTAGAAAGGAAAAAAAAAACCATCAAGCAAAAGAATAGAGCACAACACGAAATAGTAAAAGGTGACAGATTTAATATATAGATTCAATAGAAAATCATAATGAACATACCCAAAAGAAGAAGTGCTCCAATTAAATAACCTAGTAGAAACAAATTCAACACCCTAGCCAGAAACAAACGTAGAAAGGGAAAAGAACCATCAAGCAAAAGAATAGTGCACAAAAGAAATTGAGATGTAGGGATACCTCAACTGAACCACCCGCTTACGTCAGTATTTATATAGATGTGAGGAGAGGAAGGAAGGAAGGAAGAAAGAGGGGCTGCCATTAGAAGCCGAAACAGAAGCTGAAACCGTAGAACAGGAAGATGAAATCGTGAGTGAAACAGTAGAACAGAAGCTGAAACCGTGAGAATCAAAAGGTGGGGAAGGGGAAGGGACTAAGCCTGAAACAATGAATCAAAACGTGGGGGACAGGAATTTCAATCGTGTAACAGAAGGAAAGGGAATAGCAACCGTGAAAAAACATCAGGTTTGACAAAGGGATGTAGTTGAAAAGGTTTTGGGCGTGGGCTTGGGCTCTATTGTGGGATTAAACGTATAAAAATTGGACTTAAAGTAGAGATAAGGTTGGAAATAAATTTAGTTTTGTTAGTATTTTAAAATTAGTAAAATCTATTTTAAAATTAAATTCAAAATTCAAAAAAGAAGATGGGGATGACATGGCTGCTGATGTGGCTCAATGTGAATGTAGCAACATTAAATGCTACGCTTCAGCTTTTAGTAATATATTGATTGATGTCTTCTCATTAGTTAATGCTTGATAATTATTTAAAAAAAAACAGTATATGCAGATTTTCACGTATGTACTCTCTGTAACCAAAAAAAAAAAAAAAACTATTAAAATTACTTTTGATCCTTTACAATGTTATCATAGAAAAAAGAATATATATATATATATATATATATATAATGCAATAGAAGCATGTCAAAGATTATATATAATGCAATGGTAGAATGACAAAGAAGGCAGATGATAATGTTTGAGAAGAGAACCAAAAGAAAATGGCATGGAAGACGAAGTAATTTCCAAACTGTGTGTATTAGAAATGGTCTTACATTAGCTAGGAAAAATAGGAGAATGGTCATGGGAACAATTGGAACCATCTTCTACTAGAGTTTCATTTATACTTATGTTTAATTTAGTTGCTCCAAAGGAATGGCCAATATGCATATATTATGCTATTTCTTGAGGCACCAGTTAATTAAAGCATTAATCATTGCAGAAAATAAAAAAGTCCATCAACATTTAGAAAATACAAATGACACAAACCTCTGAAAGTTTTTTATAAAATATTTTTTAGAATTGTTATGATAATGTTTTTACAATTAAAGTCTGAAGTTGGTTGATTTCGACACTCAATTAAATTGTATTATGCTATTGCTAGAATTTCATTGTATTTAGAATATATATCCTCAATATTAGTTTTAATTTTTATCCCTGATTATAACTAATTGTGCTCTAATGTGTTTCTTTATTACATTACAGGGAAAGTTTTTCTTAGACAATCTAACAACATTCTTAAATTTCCTGGATCAATGGTCTGCATTTAGGCGAAACTCAATGATTATTTTTATCCTGTATTTCTTTGTTTGTTTCTCTACATTTTCCTTTGGTGTAGAATTTTGTGAGACTATTTACTACTGTAGTTTGATGCATTTCATGGATTAATACTACAAGATTTGAGTATCATAATATTTTAATTATTAATTATTGTTTGTCAAAGTCACCTATATTTGCTTCTACAAAAAACAAAGACAACTATAATCTCTCTTGGACCACCATAATTTTATTTTGATAATCTTTTGGACCTTTGGAACATGTTTTGAATAATAAATTATTAGAGTAAAAAAAGAAGAAGAAAAAGCACTTTCTTTTTGCTTGAGTGCATGGGTGGTAAAGGAATACAAATTTTCTAAATCTATTTCTAAAAGGTCTATCTAAAATTTTGTTGACCGGCCACGAAATTTCAAGATTAAATTTGGAAGTCTCTATGAAAGACTATTTGGATTCATGTATTTTTCTTGCAAGTAATTATTTGATATTATTTTTTTGGTATTATCTTAATGAAAAAATGTTTATATTTTCAATTATCATGTCTTTTGTAATAAATAAAAGTATCCCGCACATTGTGCGGGTTATAAGCTAGTTAGGAATAAAGTTTGACCTAAAAAGCATTAAATGCACCTAAAAACAAGGAAATAAATCACCTAAACCTAGAATAACACTTTTTACAAGACCCAAAATATTTCATGCCAATTCTTAGCCTTGACCGGATCCTTCTAGAACTTGAATCAAGTTGACGATTTTTTGTTGCCTACGTGGATCATGCTTAATGGGCCTCCACGAATTTGCTTAAGCCCATAACTCTTGGATGAGTCCGTTGAGTACATCCTTGAACTTCTTTGCTTGTGCTCTTGTAACCGGCCCAATTGGTACTTGAACGAGATCCTTCGAAGCGGTGCCTTGATCTCCATCAATATTGATGTTTGTTTGTTTTAAAATTTTTATTGATAATAAATCTAATTAACAACTCGAATTTAAAACTTGTAATTCTATCAACCGGGGTCTAAATTTCCCAACAGAAGGCTATGGCAACTATTTTGGAGATGGTAAATGGAGACTCTCCAGAGGATCATTGGTGCTTGCTGCAGGGAAGATTTGTTGTACACTTTACAAGACACAAGTAAAGGTGTGCAAAGATGTTGTTAGTGTAACTCAGGAAGATTCTACGCCTAACTTGTGGCATAGGCTGTTCGCTCACATGAGTGAAAAGGGGTTGCAGATTTTGGCAAAAAAGTCTCTCATTCCTTTTTCCAAAGGTATGTCACTTAAACCTTGTAATTATTGTTTATTTGGAGAACAACATAGAGTGTCTTTTCGCATTCCCTCTACTAGAAAGTCCAATGTGTTAGATCTCGTTTATTCTGATGTATATGGTCCCATTGATGTGGAGTCCTTAGGTGGCAATAAGTATTTTGTTACTTTTATTGATGATACTTCACGAAAGGTGTGGGTGTATTTTTTGAAAACTAAAGACCAGGTATTTGAGCACTTCAAGAAACTCTATGCCATGGTGGAAAGAGAGAAAGAGAAGCCTTTAAAGTGTCTATGTACTGACAACGAAGGTGAATATACATATAATGAGTTCAAGAGTTACTACTCCGAGAAAGGTATTAGACATGAGAAGACAGTTCCTGGTACCCCACTGCAAAAATGGTGTGGTAGAGAGGATGAACCACAATATTGTTGAAAAGGTCAGATGTATGTTGAGAATGGCTAATCTGCCTAAGTCATTCTGGTGTGAAACTGTTCAAACTGCGTGCTACCTAATTAATCGGTCTCCATCAGTTCCATTGGAGTTTGATATTCTAGAAAGAGTATGGACTGGGAAAGATGTTTCCTACTTTCACTTAAAGGTATTTGGGTGCAAGGCATTTACACATGTGCCTAAGGAACAAAGATTGAAGCCTGATAGCAAAGCCACTCCTTGTATATTTGTTGGATATGGAGATGTAGAATTTGGCTACAAGTTATGGGATCCTAAGAAAAAGAAGATGATTAAAAGTTGAGATGTGGTTTTTCATGAGAATGAAAATTTGGCGAACTTTGAGAAAACTGAAAAGACAAAGGATGCTATTGTAGGTGTTCCTGACCTTACACCTACTTTTTCTTCCTCTAATCATGCCACAAATAGGGAAGAGGTGCAAGATGAGAATCTTGGTGATGAGCCAGCAGGAGTTGATGGTGATGATACTCAAGATATTGAAGATGTTGAACAGGGGGAGCAACTTGTTCCACTAGAGATGGAAGAACCTCAAGTGAGGAGGTCTACTAGGGAGCATCGTCCATTGACTAGATATCCCTCTTCTGAGTATATTTTGCTTACTGATGAGGGGGAGCCATAATGCTTTCAAGGAGTAGAGTCTTATAAGGACAAGTAGAGTTGGATGAAGGCTATGCAAGAAGAGATGAATTCTTTGCACAAGAATAAGACTTATGAGTTGGTTGAACTTCTTAAAGGAAAGAAGGCATTGAGAAACAAATGAGTGTTCAAGTTAAAGAAATATAGTGAAAAGTTAATGATGTACAAAGCTCGACTGGTGGTCAAGGGTTTCATTTAGAAACATAGGGTTGATTTTGATGAAATATTCTCTCCAGTAGTCAAGATGAGCTCCATTCGAGTAGTTCTGGGATTAGTAGCTAGCTTGGATCTTGAGCTTGAGCAATTAGATGTGAAGACTGCTTTTCTCCATGGTGGTTTGGAGAAAGAGATCTACATGGTATAGCTAGAATGATTTAAAGTGAAAGGAAAAGAACACATGGTGTGCAGATTGAAGAAGAGTTTTTATGGCTTGAAGCAAGCTCTAAGAAAGTGGTACAAGAAGTTTGACTCATTCATGGTGGGTTACGGGTACACAAAGACAAATGCAGATCACTGTGTATATGTCAGAAAATTTCCTAATGGTAAATTTCTTATTCTTCTGTTATATGTGGATGATATGTTGATTGTAGGGCAAGATGCTAGTATGATTGGTGATTTGAAGAATGATTTGTTTAAGGCCTTTGATATGAAAGACTTAGGTCTAGCATGACAAATTCTAGGCATGGAAATTACTCATGGTAGGAAAGCCAAGAAGTTATGGTTGTCACCAAAAAAAAAAAAAAAAAATGTTGAGCGGATACTTGAAAGGTTCAACATGAAGCATGCCAAACTAGTTGGTACACCTCTTATGGTCATTTCAAGCTAAGCAAGAAATCTTGTCCGTCATCCACGAGAAAGAAAGAGAACATGGCATCAGTTCCTTATTCCTCTGCAGTCGGGAGTTTGATGTATGCTATGGTATGTACATGACCAGATATTGCTCATGCAGTTGGTGTTGTCAGCAAGTTTATGGTTAATCTTGGTAAAGATCATTGGGAAGCAGTGAAGTGGATCTTTAGATATTTGAGAGGTAGCTCTAAGTCTTGCTTGAGTTTTGGTAACTCTAAACCAGTTTTGGAGGGTTATACAGATGCAAATATGGCTGGTGACCTTGATGGTAGAAAATCTACTTCTAGGTATTTATTTACTTTTGCAAGGGGAGTTGTATCATGGCAATCAAAATTGCAAAAGTGTGTTGCCTTATCTACAACTGAGGTTGAGTATATTGCAACGAATGAAGTAGGTAAAGAAATGCTTTGGATGAAACGATTTCTCCAAGAATTGGGTTTGATGCAAGACAAGTAGGTGGTTCATTGTGATAGTCAAAGTGCAATAGACTTGAGCAAGAATGCTACATTCCATTCTCGTTCAAAGAACATTGAAGTGAGATACCATTGGATAAGGCTAGTTGCTAAAAAACGATTGATGCAACTGAGAATGATTCATATTGAGAAGAATCCAGCCGACATGTTGACCAAGGTTGTGACCAAAGAGAAACTTGAGCTTTGTGCCGAAATGACTGGCATGAATTCTAATTGAAGAGTTGGGATGAAGATCTCTTTCCTCGATGGGCTAGAGGGGGATATATGGGCTAGAGTTCAAGGTTCCATGCACCTCCCAACATCACCACTACCACAAGATAAATCCCTCTTGAAAAGCTCCACAAGGTAAGGCCCTTAGGCCTTGAGTTGGAATGTTTTTGTCTATGGTGCCCGTGCTTCCTAGGATAAAATGGTCTAATGACTTCCACAAAATGCCTTACATGTATATACACACTTCTGCAAAATAATAATTTGAACCAAGCACAATATGGAATTATCTCCTATTGCCTGGCTTGACAATGTCCAAATACTTTTCATTACGGTTTGTCAAAATCGGAAAAAGCAAAACCATCAAGAGTGCCGGCCCCTTTGATTACATGGTTCAGGTAGACACCACCAACCTTGTAGATGATACTACTGATATCTCAAAGGCTTCAAATGCCTTCTTCTAGTTATCAAAGAATTTATTTGTTTGTGCTATTGACTTCAAATGTCTTTTTTTTTTTGTTGGTGTGGATTAAATCAAATGTTTTGATGGCAAATATATAGCAACAAAAGCTACAAAGAGTTTTGATGGACTTTGTTGTCCCCCTTCGATCTGAAACAAATTCTTCCAGATACAAATCAAAATTTTTTTTTTTTAATTGAATACAAATTTAGTTTAATCATGGACAAGGACATGTATTGGAAAAAAAATGCAACAACAGCAAGAACAGCGACTTACAAGCCCTTTGTAGTGACTAGCTTACGTGCTCTGAAATGTTCATATTATGGTCTTGATACCGTTGAATGTTCAAAATTTAGTCGGATCGGGCAAGGAAGGTTAATGGATCAAGTTGTGAGTGTTTATATATGGATCAGACTGCATTATTGTTGGTTTTTCAATGGGTTGGGTCAAGACCCGCAATATTAATATAGTGAGCTATAAACTATAAAGACCCATATGTCTTGCCCAAATCTGTACAATATTCTCCTCCTATAAACCCCATATCTATAATAGAAAGAAGTTTTCTCATTCATATAGAATGGGGTTCGAACTACTTTTTGGCCCAATATCCCTTTACAGTAAACACGCTTTAGTTCGTGCGACGTGGTTCCACCAAGTCCTTAAACAAGTAATGATACAGTGCCGTACAGACCATACTAATTAATAATCTTCTTAAATCCTCACATGACGTTGTTTTGTCTAGAGTGCTGAGAATATAAAAATCTGTCAGAGCAGTTAATAGCCGTTGGAGATTAGTTGTATCATTTTATAGCTACAAACACAAATCAATTGAACAAATTAGCAAACCTAACAATCACAGGCATCTTTGGATTTGATCTTTCAAGAAGCAATCTTGGCCAGCTTTCACACAGGGTCCATTTGGATTGAACTTATTGTTGCTGAAACTGAAAACTGAAAACACTGTAGTAAAATAATTTTTAAATATATGAATAGTGCTGTGAGACCCATTTTTTAATGTATGAACAATGCTGCTACAGTGATAAACAGTGACAGAATAGTGTGTGAACAGTGACATTTGTCTCCCTTAAATGCATGAAAGCAAAAAAAAAAAAAAAAAGAAAAAAAAAAGAGGAAAACGTGACGCGGGATTCAGCGGAAACACTGAATCCAAACCCACACACAATTTAAAATTCTTGGTAGCCTTAACAGGCGAGCTAGGAAACATGAACACTTCATAGTTTACCTGAGATTAAATAGCATGCCAAACTGACCAAGTCAAATCCCAATATTCATAAAACTAATGTATTAATCATCAAATACATATGCTGGAAAATTTGCATTACTTAAAAAGTGAACAGTAGAAATGTAGTGAAAGTATAATGAGGCAAGAGAAGTTCCAGCAAGAATGAGTTCAGAAATGCTTTCCTATATTTAATATAATGTCGAATTAGAGCAATAGTTTGATCAAAATAATGACAAATCAGAAAAAGTATAATGAGGCAAGAGAAACTCCATTTAGTTTCAATACCCTTTCAATATGAATTTTTTGTTCCATAAATTCAAGCCCTCACAGTTTCATTAGAACAACATCTTTGGCATTGAGAATTTGACAACAAAACCAGAAGAAATTTACAGGCATATTTGTTAATAACAATTTCGTGCAATGTTAATAACTTGATTGCTTGAACATCGAGGATGGCATTGGCCTTCTGCAGCCAAAAAGGGCATTTGCTGGTGTTGTGCTGAGAAAGCATGAACATTGGCCTTGATCATGCATTCCACAGGCAAAAAAAAAAAGGGTCAATGGTGGTAGGAAAATGTTTAATGCCTACTAACAAAAATTTTGAACTGGTGCTTATCATTTTTTTGCTATTATGACATTTACCTGACTGTAAATTGAAATTTATGTATATCACCGAAAATTTGGTCATGTACCTGCAATGTACTCCATACACATATTCACTCTGCAAATCAGACAAAGCATCCGTGAATTATAAGAAATAGCCTATGAATTAAAGAAATGTCCTTCAACTTCTTAAATCCATGCTTACAACAATCAAAGTTGAGAACATACTCTAGTGGAATTTTGAATAAATACCTAACTATAACGTTCAATTGTTGTGGCAAGCCTATGATGTTGTTAATGTTAACGTTTAATTGTTATGCATGCACAATTGTTCCAGCATTAAGCAATGGGCATGAATTCTTGTGAAAGTCAAAGTTTGCACTTGAAAGCTCCAAGATTTTAAAAATCATTTATGATTACAGATCCAAATTTTATACCAACAAATACAAATCAATTGAACAAAACTAAAAACTACAGAGCATCTTTGGCTTTAAAAAGCATATTTGTAATTTCGGTAATTACATGAGAGTTCCTCAAGACTAGCCTTGATCTGTCATGGAACAAGCACCTGAACAATCTTGGTCGAGTGTTTGCCTCCTCTATGTCTGCAGCATTGTCTCACCATAGGACAATTTGAATTTCTTGTTAGTGAGAATGGGAGTTTAACAGCTACACTGGGTGAATTGACGACACCAAGAACAGTCATGTGCTGAACCTATTGAGCTCTCTGAAGTTAAAAAGAGTAGAAAGAACCAAAAGCAGCAACCAGTCCTCTGGAGAGGACAACACATCTGCTCATTCACCACCCATTTCAAATTGGAAACAGAAATATTCATAGCAAGGCCCTTTCCATACACAAGCAGTGAGTTTCAGCGGCTTTTAGAAGTTGTTAAAGTAAGACTAGCTTTCATCTGACTCTGCATCAAATATAAAATGAATGTGTTAAATACATTTACTGGAAAACTGTACTAGCTTAGGTTAATGACTCCCTCAAAACTCTTTACCTTGTACTTCAAAAGTCCAAACTAGAAAGGCACTGAATGTATAATGAGTGAGATTTTTTTTTTTTTTTTTTTTAATTGAAATAAGCACGAGTTTATAGTGACTTGAAAACACATCAGACATTTAGGAGTTTGTACACGATGCAAAAGGATCAGTAGCAAGCAGTGGCATGAAATTGGCGGCAAGTGTGTGAGGCACATGTTATTCATAGTTGAAAGTGACACTGCAAAAGAAAAGGCAAGGAAATGAGCATATATTTCCATGTTGAAAATTGCCTAGTTCATAAAAAATTATGTTCATTGTAGCATGATCTAGTGCTTTTTTTTTTTTTTTTTTTCTTCTTCTTTTGTTAATTGTTAATTTCTTAAGATCTAAAGTCTCCTGCAAAAAAAACATTTAACATATCTTACTTAGGTGAGCTGATAATATTTTTATTAGGGAAATACTTGTTTCACACATCTTGTTGTGCACACTTTTATACACATAAGAAAATTGCATCGAAATTGTCCAAGTTGGAAGTCGTGACTTCAAGTCACAATTTCAGTGCAATTCTCTCGTGTGTATAAAAGTGTGTGCAACAAGGTGTGTGTAATAAACACTACTATTTTTATTTATCCTCTTCTACAATTTGTATTATCATATTTTTTGAGCTCCTCATAAAAAATTAATATGAAACGAAATGATTTTGACAAAATATTTGAGAATAGTAATGAGGTTGTTTTTATAGGAGTAATCAAGCATTATGGATAAACAACTAATTTTTGGAAAAAATAGGCAATATGAGTTAATATATGAAACTTCTTGTATGAGATTTCAGAATTTTCCTTTGAAAAATGATTTCCTTGAATAATTTTTTATAATAACACAAAAAAGTAATTCCAACAATGGAATAAACCATATTGGACAATAAGTAGAGGAAATGAAAACATTAGTGCTAAACTAGTACCTGGGCAGAAGTTGTTCTGAATTCATAGAACAACAATAACATTTTAGTCAATCCTTATGTAAGGGATGTGAGCAATTTTGGGCCAATCTTCCCCATTATCTCTTTGACACCATTGTTGCAACAAAGGGCAATTGTCAATATAAAGAAAAGAAAGGGAGGTGGGCAAGCCCTCTTCTGATATGCACTCAAGCTTATTGCATTATCAATTATTAATTCTCTAAGCAACGTAAGATGTTAAGACCCCTTACCATTGAGTGATTTCAGGTGTGGATAACGAATGATGTTGAATCTGAGAAGAGTAGAGGGCAACAACGCCTCTTCTGGAAAGGAATCCACATCTTCTTCTTGATACTCAATAATGAATATTCCAAGAGAGTAAAGACCCTGTAAACCCCATTCCATGCGATGGCCGAAGAGTTTGTCGCAGTAGTGGATTGTAAGTATCTGTAAATTGGAGGGAAAACCACCCTTAGGAACTAATTCGAGTTCTGGACATCCATACAAACTCAAATCTACAAGAGATGGAAAGAGGTTGTGCATCCTTTTAGGCAGTGACTTTAACTTTTTGCAATTGGAGATCTTAATCTTAGTCAAATTTGGGGTGCACAGTCCTCCCCAGGGTAAGGAAACAAAATTAGGACACTCATGGAGTTCCAAACTAGTGAGATCCCGGAGAGATACCTCTGTTGTTGATAGATATTCAAGATTTTTACAATAATAGATGTGAAGATCTTTGAGCTTTGGTAATAATTGTAGTGGAAAACACAAGAGGGAACCATAATTAATGTGCAAGCTTTCAAGTGATGGATAGTATTGACCCATTGGAAATTGGAATGTCACAGTGGTATAAAGTGATTTTAATGTATTGGGTAGACCTCCTACAAGAGACAAATGGCATCCCCTAATCAAGAGAGTCTCGAGCTTAGGTGGTAATTCCTTCAACACCACCTCATTACAATCTATCAAAGACATTTCATCGAGAGCGGGAGTCCTAGGAAGTGAAGTAACAAGTTGTTGACAATCTTCAATTTCAAGTAAAGCTAAAAAGGGAAGGTAACTAGGTAGATCTCTGATTGAATTGGGACATCTTATAATGTGAAGCTCTCAGAGACGAGCAAAAAAAAAACAAAAAAAAAAAAACCTTCACATTCGCCTTCAAATGTAAACCACTCTTCCACTTTGACATCCCTAAAAATATTAATGCTTCGATGGACTGGAATGGCTTAGTTGCGGATGAGACATTCCCATATAACTCATGATCCACATGTGATACTCCTTCAAAGTCTTCAATTATGAGTTCCTTAAGGATAGGTAATTTCCCAAGTGGAGGCAAGATAAAGCAATACTTGCAATAAAAAATGAAAGCTCAAATTAGTGTGAAAACACATGAGCTTGTTCAGATCCCAAATTAAAAATTACGGCTAGATTGTTTTTACTTAAACTTAACAAAGTGCGGAACAAGAGTAAATATGCGCAATAAACCGATAACACTGGTCTAAAACGTATCCATCCACAATGAACAATAAAATGAAAGCTTAAAGAGTAGGGAAGAGAGATGCAAACATAAGATAATACCAAGATGTGTTATTGAAGAGGAAATCGAAGAACTCGGCGAAAAACCTCTCCGCAACCCTCTAAGTCGAAATTGATCCACTAGAGAATAAAGTTGGAGTACAAGAATAACAAAAGACCCTCCAAGCCTAGTCCACCCCATGTACTTGAGCCCTCTAAGCTCTTGCTACCAACGTACTTCTCGGAGTCTTATCCTCTCTAACTTTCTGAATCTCGCAATTCAGCTTGATTGCATCCATCACTAAATGGCTCCTTCCAATACTTCCCAATAGCACCAAAACCTCACTTAACACTCAGATTAGGTGTGGTAAGTGTTTGGGCTAAGAACCTCTCAAGGATGTAGAGATGGAAAGGAAAGAGTAGAGGAAAACCAAGAGGAAATGTAAAGATGATTGTGGGTATAACAATCTCTAACTCTCAAGTATATTTGCTAGGGTTTTCTCTCTGAAAAACACTCTTTACAATTCGTGGGTAATGAGGGTATTTATAGTGTGGGTAAAGAATTTGGTAAAGCACTTTATCTTTATGCCAAACAGAATGTTTCACAGGTACCTCGTGAGATGGCCCTTCTCTCAAAACACTTGCAAACTTGACAGTCTGGCATGACTCTTCAGCTTCCAATCATGTTCTCCACATGTGGCTTTTTCATGGGTTATTTTCTCGCAATCTTCTTGTGAGCTAGTCACGAACTGCACTGATTCATCTTTAAAGCTTGATTCTTCACCAATTTCTCACACTCATCCCTTACAAATAAAGCCACATAAATACAGGGAAATGATTGAAGAAATTATAATCAAATTTGGCATAGAATTAAAGCCAACAAAAGCTAGTTGGAAATCACAACTTTACAATCTCCCCCTTTGGCTATTCTGTGACAAAACCCCTAAACAAACTCTAGACTTAAACGTGAGTTTGGGAACATAGGCAAAACTCACTCACACCTAAATCTAAAACTGTGAAGCACTTGAACCATATACACCTGTATCCTGAAACACTTGCACATAACAAATAAACTTCATTAAGCACGAGCCAAGTAGAACACAAGGTGATAAGGCAAAAATGTATTAACCCCTTGCAAATTAATTAATTACCGAGGTTAATTAATTAGGTTTAATTACATGCAATAGTGTGGCAGCACAAACAAATCACCAAACTATTTAAATGCAGCGGAAAATAAATTTGACACAGGTGATTTGTTTATAAATGGGGAAAACCACCAAGGCAAAACCCCACTGGGTGATTTTAAGGTCACCACTCCTAAGAATCCACTATTATCAATCACAAGCGGTTACAAGTATAAGGAATCCTACCAAATTCTTTAGCCTATCTCGAAATACTAACCTATAGTTGAACCCTTACCGCAATACCCAATTAGACTTGTATTGTGGCGGCAATCTTTCCGTTTAATGCACGAATCCCAGAACGTGACTAACCAATGATGCACGGATCCCAGTACGTGACTTACTCACCAACTTGAAGAGGTTGTTGGCTGCAAAGTTCTACACTTCATCAATAATGAAGATCAACAAGCTGCTTGGTTAGAAAACCCTTAGCGTAAAGACGCATTAGCTTCTTCAGAGAGAATGATGAACTAGGGCACTGTCTACATGTGCGACGGCCTTTAAAATAATCCTTATATATGTCTAGGGTTGTGAGAAAAGAAACCCTATACAAATATTTCAGCATGGGCCAAAAATCAAATCTGAAATTTCTGATTTCGTAAGTCTCGACAGAAATAGCTTGTGTTGAGCTTCAACATTAAATCTCGATAGAATGTCGAGACCTCTGTCGAACTTTAATGAACAGCTTTTCTTCACTTGTTTCTTGGTCAGATCTTCATGGCTTTAACACTTGACTTGAATAACATGTTCCTTGAAGTCTTAAACCTGTCCTAGATTTATCCAATTACAGGTAAAGTGCATTTTGTCAAAAGATTAGCAAATTACATAAAATATGTCCTTAACAATCTCCCCCTTTGGCAATCCGTGACAAAATCACAACAAACAAATGAATCATGAGAGAAGTCTTAAATCACTAAACTTATAATCACTTGTTGTATTACAAAATAAATCTATCCCTACTACAAACTCTTGAAAAACTTTGCAAGAAAAGAGTTCACGACATGATAGACTTTTACAACTTGTCTTTCTGAAACACTTAAACAAAAAGTCATCAAGGCATCATGTGTGAAACAGAAATAAAGATTGCATACATGAAGAAACATGTGTATAAAGAGAGAAAAGAAACAACACATGTAGAGGTAGGTGAAGAAACACATACATTATCATCATATATATGAAAATAAAGTACAATGTATGTAAATAAATGGTCACAAGACCGGTGTACAAGAGGCTAATGTAATTAAAGAAGAAAATAAAAAATACATATAAACCTCACTACATCCCTCAAAAACTATATACACTCCCCCTATCAATAATGTCCTATACTAACTCTCCCCCTAAAGACAAGACTACTCTCAAAACCAAAAGTACTCTCTCTTTTTGTCACGAATGACAAAGGGTAAGTCACTAAGAGGTCGTCATCTCGTCATCACCAGAAAAGCTAGCATCATCCTCATTGTCATCATCACCCTCATCAGGCGAGGCCTCTGGAGAAGGAGAGGGAGAAGGTCCATAGCCATCGATGCGAGCTTGTCAGTGTGCAATGCATCCTATCCTAGTGTTCATCTGACACATCTCATCAGTGAGATAGTCAAAACGACCACTAAAATCAGCATGCATCCACTGTAGCTGCTCCATGATGGCATTGAGAGTGACACCAGCCGCGGAGGAGGAAGGAGCGGAGGTAGAAGGAGCTGAGGAAGAAGGTGGAACAGCAGAAGCTGCAGGATCGTCTGTCTCCACTTGTGGCTGCTTCGATCGAAGCGGGGCCTCACTCCGCTGGATAGAACCAACTCTGATGGCACCCATGATGGTGAAAAGAGGAGAGAAAGGAATGGGAATGTGAAAGTGCTAAAGGATCCACGTGATAGCCAAAGGAAAGATAAGCTCATCATGAGTAGCGGTATCCTGATACACATCTATGATAGATGTGATGAGGTGAGAGGGAAAGTCAATGGAGAAATCCTCCAAAAGAGACAAAAGAAAACAAGCACGAGGCTCAGTGATGGAATTATAGTGAGACAACGGAGTGAGAGTGAATGTCATCACCATGTTAAGGAATTTCAGGCCTTTTGTAAAACCCGAGCATGGATTGTTTAGCTTACCACCCCATCTGGAAGGAGTCTCACAAAAGTGAGAGATAAGCTCATCTCTAGACACAGTCAGGAGACGATCACAGCCAGGGTAGTCAAGATGCACTACCCTAGGAACATGTAGTACCTCGAATATAAGATTCGGAGTAGCTAAGATATGTGTACCTCTGAATGTAGTAACAAACTGAGGCATAGAGGTATCGATGCCGTATATGTTGGAGTAAAACTCCTGAATAAATACGATGGGACACCTCGTAGGTCTCTCAAGTAGAGATTCCCAATCCCAAGTCCAAATGACTTCGGGGAGAGGAGTGTCGGTAAAATTCGACAGAATAACTTGGCGTTTCGGATGAACGCCTCGTTTCTGGAAGTTCTCAAAGAAGTCCGTCTTGGCCTTCTCATCACGGAACCGAATATGGAAGGGTACAGGAGGATCAGAAGAAGAAGACTCGGAACCTTGAAAAAGATTCCGAGCTGGAGTGTATTTACGCTGTTAGAGAGAGAGAGAGAGAGAGAGAGAGAGAGAGAAAGAGAGAGACACAAGTTCATAATAGGAAATAAAAGAAAGAACGTATGCATGAAAAATGCATGAACATGTGACATGAGAATTTAAAAGTATCATGGGTAAAACCGAATCCAAACCTAACAGCACTTAACAACAATAATCAAGCACACCATCCTAAAATGCATGAAACATTGTTATAATGTATACAAGATGCAGTGCATAAACATATAACAACAATTTCACAAAGGCCAACCCAAAAATTTCATTAAAAAAAAAAAAAAAAAAAATCAAAAACCCCAAAAGTTTTTTAAAATCCCAAAACCTAGGTCTAAAAATTCATGAATGCATGAAAAAGAGGTGATTGAGAACACTTACCAAGAGATTGAGGCTTGAACAAGGCTGAATCTTGAGTGGGTAGAGTGATTTGAGTGAGAGTAAGAAGTTTGGGTCGAAAGAGAAAGAGATCTATCGAGAGAGAAGTGAGAAAAGTAAAATCTGAATCGCGCCTCAACCTTAAATAGAAAGCGCAGCTTGATGGATCGAGGTATCTATCGAGAATCTATCAAGCTCTAAATCTCGACAGAAGTGAATCTATCGAGGATCTGTCGACGGCTAAAGGAAAGTCTCGATGGGTCGAGGATCTGTCAAGCATCTATTGAGTAGACAGAGAGAACAAGAATTTTGCTCGATGGATAGAAGAAGCTGTTGAGAATCTATCGAGAAGAAACCCAGAAATCTTGATGGATCGAGAATCTATCGAGATGCTATCGAGAAGGCAGAGAGCACAGGAAAAATTCTCGATGGATCGAGAAGCTGTTGAGGTTTCTGTCGAGACCAGAAGAAGAAAACTCGATAGAAGGGAATTTGTCGAGGATGTGTCGAGCTTGAAGAAGGAAGGTTTTTCAAGGAGGGAAAAACACATAGAGATGAATGCAACAAACAAGCTACTCAAACAAACATCCAAGCCACATATTAAGCTCTCAAAACATCTCTCAACATATATGCAAAGCATTCATAGATCGAAAAACACACACACACACACTCACACACACACACTATGTAAGGTTGAATTTATTCAACCATCTAATTGGCTTTATTCCGTGCCAAATTTGCTTGTAATTCAGCATTTAGTAACCCTGTATTTAGGTGGGATTGTTGTAAGGGTAGTGAGTGAGATAGAGTGAAGTTTGCTCAAGAGTGTGCAAGAAAACAGAGACTCGCGGCTGGGATTCGCGGGTGGACTCGCGGCTGCAAGCCGCCAGAAGCTGCACACGTGCCAAGCATGCTGGAAGATGAACAGTCATGCTAGCTGGAGCACTACAGGACAAAACAGGACAACTGGCCATACGGTTAACTCGCGACTGGATCTCGCGACTTGGTTAAGCCGCGAGGTCAAGCCGCGAGCCACCACTGTTTTGTAAAACCTGACGTTTCACATTCCTCTCCCACTCCAATATAAATACCCCTTTAACCCACGATTGAAAGAGAGCTTCCAGAGAGAATTTTGAGAGAGAAACCCTAAAGAAAAACCAGATTGCTTCACCCACAATCTATACCTTAGAGTCTCTTCAAATTCCCTTACTCTCTTCCTCTCCATTGTCAAATCCTTGAGAGGCATTATACCAAACCTGGTTCTCACCATTATCATCTCTGTGAGACAGCTGTTTGGAGTTCTGGGAAGCAGTTAGGAAGGAGCCAATCTTCATTGGTTGATGCTACGGTCTAGTAGCGGAATCCGGGAAGCTAGAAAAGAAAAAGGTTCGGCGCAACCTCGTTGGAGCAAGAAGCTTGGAGGGCTTAGGTGCACTGGGTAGATTAGGCTTGGAGGGTCTATTGCTGTCCTTGTATCCCAACTGTATTTTCTAGTGGATTGATTACCGCTTGGAGGGCGGCGGAGAGGTTTTTCGCCGAGGACTTCGGTTTCCTCTTCGATAACACATCGCGTGTTGTCTTTGTGTTTGCATCTTCCTTCCTCTCTATCTTTGCCTTTATTTTATCTGCTGTGGTTTTATTTTGTTGTGGCTTAGATAGTTGTTTAACCAATTTCATATTATAGCATGTGTTAAGTTTCCGCACACTGGTTGTTTGACATATTGCTTGAGTTGGTTAAGTTGTATTTTGGGGGTCTAAACGTTCAAAGGTGTTTTGTACACGTTTTTGAACTTTCAATTGGTATCAGAGCGGGTACACTGCTGTTGGTTTCATTACCTTTGTGTGATCCTTGACTCCCTCTTGAGATGGATAGGTCTCAATCCCTAAATGCAACTCCATATTTTGATGGTAGTAATTATGCCTTTTGGAAGGTTCGTATGAGAGCTTTTCTGTGTTCTATTGATGAATCCGTTTGGGATGCTGTTGAGATTGGTTGGACCAAACCTGAGGCAGCCAAATCCACATGGGATAAGGCAGCACTTGCTGCATCTAATGCTAATAGTAAAGCACTCAATGCTATTTTCTGTGGTGTGTCTCCAGATGAATTTCACAGGATTTCTCACATTACCATTGCCAAAGAAGCATGGGAGATTCTGGAAACCACTTATGAAGGCACGAAGAAAGTGAAAGACACCAAGTTACAAATGCTGACCACTCGGTTTGAGGAGCTTAAAATGAGTGAGGATGAGTCTTTTGACTCTTTCTATGGGAAGCTAAATGAGGTGGTTGTCAGTAAGTTTAACTTGGGGGAGAAAACGGAGGACTCAAAGATTGTAAGGAAGATCCTTCGATCATTGCCGGAAAGTTTTCGTGCTAAAGTGACAGCCATTGAAGAGAGCAAGGACCTTGACGACATCAAAGTACAGGAGCTGGTTGGTTCTCTGCAGACTTATGAGATGTCGCTACCCAATCAACGGAAGAGTAAATCCCTTGCTCTAAAGACCATTAATGAGAAGGTGGAAGATCAAGACTCATCGGGAGAAGATGTGGTTGACAAAGATGTAGCCTACCTTGTCAAAAATTTCAGAAAGTTTTTGAAATTCAAAAATAATGGCAAATTTGATGATAAAAGAAAATTCCAAAGTTCTGGAAGGGAGAAGAGGGATTTCAAAAAGAAAGATGGAAAAGAATCCCAACCCACACAAGGTGTTACTTGTTTTGAATGTAACGGGCATGGACACTTTAAGAAGGAATGTCCGAATTATTTGAAATCGAAAGGCAAAGTGTATGCCACGACCTTGAGTGACTCAGACTTGTCTGACTCAGAATCTGAAGAGAGCTGTGATGGAGAGGGGAACTATTCAGCTTTTATGACTATTGCACATGTTGAGTCTTCGGATGAGTTAAATCTGCTTGTACAAGACCTTGGAGAACATAGTGATGATGAGTCACTAGGAATTGTTGAAGAATCAGAAGCTGAGGAAGATGAAAGCACAGCAAATCTTCAAGAGAATTATAACTCACTCTTGGAGAAGTCGGGTGAATATACAAGGGTGGCCAAGGCTGCTGTGAGAAAAATGAAGAAGGCTGAGGAGGACTACAAAAGTCTCCTAATTCGATATAGGGAGGCCAAATGTGAGATAGAAACACTGAATGGTGAGTTGTTCGAAGCTTACACAAAAGTGAGATTTCTTGAGAATGAGGTTGTGCAAGTGAATGTTAAAATAGAGAGGGTCACCACCAAGAAGCTAGATGATGTTATATCATCTCAAAAGAGCTTTTCAGACAAATCCGGATTGGGATATACCGGAGGAAGTAGTTCATCTGGAAATGTCACTAAAGAAGTGAAGTTTGTAAAGGCCAAAGATCCAGTTGTAGCTGACCTTACTGGTGAGAAGCTCGAGGTGGAGGAGAAGAAGAATGTGGTGGACCAACGGATGCTGAATCATCGTAATCAGTCTGTGGGAAGGTCTGAATCCCGTGCCAAGTCACGTCCACGACCACAAAGAGGTCCTAGAGGAACTTATGTGTGCCATTATTGCGGACTTCAAGGGCATACTCGACCAAATTGCCAAAAGCTGAGAGCAAAGAACAGTGCAACTCCTCAAAGGTCAGGAGGACCCAGAATTGATAGGAGAATTTGGGCAGGAGATCAATCTAGAGATCAGAATGGAGATCCCGGAATGATGAATGTGATGAAGATGATTGGTGCTTTCACCAACTGCTTGGAAAGCTTCTCACGAAGGTTTGAAAGCCCTAACTCCCGTACCCAATCCTATAAGGAAATCACCCCAAACGCAAGTGACGTGTGGGTGAAAAAGGGTACTCATGCATAAGCATTACAACATGTCCATGCATTAATACTTCCTATGCTTTGTGACTATGTTTGTTTGGTAAGCTTGTTGTTTTTGATATTGGTTGTTTGCTTGTCTACTTGTGAATATTTTTGATTTTGTTTTATCAATCTTTTTGTTTCTTGTGTCAAAAATCCAAAAATCACATAAAAAATTAGAAAATCAAAAAGCTTGATTGACTTTGTTGAGTTTTGTCTCAAAACTTGTTTTGCCTTGTACCTTTGTGCTAATGACTTTGTGCATTTTCGAGCATTGCTTGTTTTCATGCACTCATATCACTGTGGGAAAAATCTTGAAATCTATGTGATTGTTGTAAATAGATCTTCAAACTTGTCATGAATGATTAGTGAATGGTTATGTTGATCTTGAGACATGCATAGACTTGTGTCTATATATCTTCCCACTTTTTATTTTTTGTTTTGCTAAAAAGAGCTCACCAAATGTAAATCTCCAAATGAAAAGAGATATTGAGCTGCAAAAGCCTGTCGCACATTCTAGTATTTGACTAGGAAAAAGGGTAAGCGACCTCATATTCAAGTGAATGTTAATTCAAAAAGGCCAAAGGCCTGTTCTTTAAAGTGAAAAGTCATATATCACTCTCACAATGAGAGATGATTGCCTCAAAAAGATCAAAAAGATCAAATGTTATGATTGAGAGTGGAGTCAAATGAAAAGCTCCAAGTTATGTTATCAAGATGTGTGGGAGGTCATATATACATATTTCTATAATTGAGATAGGTCACATGATCTAGTGCTAATTGTGTATGCCTTGGTTGAATTGATCATTGAAGTTTCACATTAGACAAAGGACTATCTCATTGTTGATATCCACACACAACACACAAGTTTATGTTCAATAAATGCCATATTCATTTGTGTGATTGTACTTGATGAAATATGTTTTCACATGCTCAATCTTCGTTAATTCAAGCACAAAAAGATTTTTGAGTGTTTTAGGTGTTTTTGGAAAGTATTTTGTTTGAAAAATCTGAAAATTTCAAAAATACTGTTTTGCCCTGTTTTGGCGGCTCAGTCGCCGGTATGTCAAGTTGCGAGCCTCAGTCGCATCTTCGCTGGTCATTTTTGGCGACTTGTTCGCGAGTGGAAGGTCCAGTCGCGAGGTTCACTCAGAGATTTTCGTGGCTCAGCTCGCGACTCACTCGCGGGTAGACCTTCCAGTCGCGAAAAACACTTAGAAAAATTTTTCAAAATTTTGTTCTTGAGTGCTTTGGCGGCTTGAGCTGGCGACTGTGTGGCGACTTAATCAAGTCGCGAAAATCGCGTGTTTGGTAGATACAGGAGCAGTTTTTAAACCTTTTTCAGTTTTCCCTCGAACTTTTGTAACTGTTCATATTCCCTTTAAACTGTTTTTCATTCCAAACACTTCGTGAATCCATTTTTCGAACCTCATTGGTGCTTCATTTCTTATCCAAATCATCAAGAAAAGGTATGGGTTTTGCTTTCTCAATCTCATTTTCTTTTTCCTGCATATTTCTGTTACTGTTTGGACTGGTATTGTATTCGTTATACTTATCTCTTTGTGTAATGGGTATGGAGTGTCGTGTTTGATATTGTTCTCACCTGTTTTCACGCTGAGCAGTCACAATGTGTTTTTCATTGTTCTGATTTTTGCCTATTATTGAATCTGAGAATCTTTTCTGAAATGGGTTTGGTGTCTATTTGTCTTAATCATTAAACTTGCTTGAGTATTGATGTTGGTGTTTGGTTTTGGTTACTGAGTTGTTATGATAACATATTGTATGTCTCTCAACCACGTGCTCCAGTGTGGATGTTTGGTTTCTTCATGTTGAAATATTTTCCCCTTGTTCATGTCTCTGATGGAATGAATTATGTTATCTGCTCTAAATGTTCAAATGCTGTATCTAATTGCATATCATGGTCATGTTAACCTGTCTCAATGACAGTTTTGTCAGTTGTGCTGTCTATCTATGTCTTGGTGCACTATCACCAATTTTAATGCACGTGTTAGTTTGTGCTTCTGTGTATTGTTGGAAGTTTTGGTTGGGTCTGCACTATCTTCAGTTTGTGTTTATATATTGAAAAATTGTTTACACTGAATCTTGTTGACAATCATCTTGTGGGGTATTGTTGTTTGGTTCTTTTCTGTTGGCCTGTTCTCTTGCAGATGTCTCGTCGATCTTCCAGGGGTAAAAACATTGTTGCTGACGAACCAGCAACACCAGTTGCTAAAAGGACTCGTCTATCATCTCAGGCATCTCAAGATCCAAATGAGGATAGGTTCAGACTTCCGCTTAACTCACACGCCTACTCAAATGTGTTTGACAAGTCAACCACTATAGTGGAACGGGTGGTAGAGTTCAACACTTTAGGGTCCACTTTCATCCCTCGAATCTTTGAGAATCGAGATTGGGCAAACTTGTTCGGGAACTTTAATGATCCAATGGATGAGCTGGTCAAAGAATGCTTCTCCAATGCAACTGATCTTGGACCTCAACTCATTTTCTAGGTCAGAGGAACAGAGTTTAGTGTTACCCCAGACTCCATCGCAGATCTTCTCAGCATCACCAGACCTCAGAATGTGAATTTAACTCCTTATGATGAACGAAATCCAGAGGTTGGAGAAATTTTACAAATCCTAGGACACGATCATGAAGTATCCAGTGCAGGAACATCCATCAGCACCGCAAAGTTTGCACCTGAGCTGACCACACTGAAGTTGATCATGTTCACCAATCTCTACCCACTGTCCAACACTACATTCATCAATCTTGGGAGAGCTCTATTTCTGTGTGACCTCATTACAGGAGCCCCCATTGATATATGTGCTCACATCTACTACACCTTGAGGAAGACCGCGTGTCGATCTGCAGCTCGAGGAATTATTCCATTTTGCAGTCTCGTCATGAAGCTCATTCTTCGTGCAGGCATTATTCCTCCTGCAGATGGTAAAATGTTGACTCGTCAACGTCCCATTTCCTTGTTCACTCTTCAAGCGAGCAGAAGTCACGCCTCTAAATCACCAAGAAGTGCTCACATCTCTCCGGTTACTCCATCTGCCCCTGACTTAGAGACACCTGCACATACCACATCTGCATCCCGTGCTGTTCCTGAAGCTTCACCGGCTGGTATTCCGCAAGCACAAACTGCTCCTCATACTGACAGAGTCGGCAGTGTACTTGAGCATATTCAGAAACGCGTTGATGAGCTTGTGGCACTTCTCTACTCCATAAACAACCATGTCCAAATGCGCCTCGAGACTATGGAGAATCAGCTAGATGAGATTCAACGAAAGTTGGACGAGAGTCTTTAGCTATTCGTGACAAAAAGGGGGAGAGCATTCAGTAAGGGGGAGAAAAGTTCAAAGGGAAGTGTGCATAGTGATAGGGGGAGTACACACATACTTTTGTCATACTTTTGTTTTCAGTCTTATCTTCTAAACTTATGGTTTTAGGTTTATGTTTGTTGGGTACTTTTAGTGTTTTCATGGTTTTGATACACTGTGTTTTGGTGTATAGATGTTCCTAACTCTTAACATATACTCTTGGTTTAAACTTTAATATATCTTGATGATGTTATTCAGGATGTTATTGTTTTGTACCATGTGCTTTTGTAAGCTTTTAGGGTTTATGTTTTATGCATAGTTTGTAGGCTTTATGGTATGTACCTTGCTTAATGCAGCCTTTATGCTATGTTGAAATCAGTACTTTAATCTAAATGTTCTGCATTTTGGTTTATGTACTGTCACTCTTGTGCCCTTGTAGGATTGTTCCTAGATGCATATGCCTTGTGTGCTATGCATTGGTTGAGTGTTGAGCATACAAGTGTCTTGCCTTGTGCTTGTTAACTTGTATGTCCTTGTGTTCATTCCAAGTGTGAATGAGCACTGTGATCACTACCTTGTGGTGTTCACTTAGTTGATCAAGCCATGGTTTGTTTATTAACTCCATCTTTGCTTGATCACATATTGCCTGTTTCATATGCATTTATAGTTTTCTGCTTACAATGATCATGGTGTATTGTTGTGTTTCAGGAGTATTATGTTCATATGATTCAAGTGCTTCACAGCTTCTAGAGTTAGGTGTGAGTGAGTTTTGTTTAACTGTTCCCAACTCACATGTTAAGTCTAGAGTCTGTTTTAGGGTTTTGTCACGGAATAGCCAAAGGGGGAGATTGTAAGGTTGAATTTATTCAACCATCTAATTGGCTTTATTCCGTGCCAAATTTGCTTGTAATTCAGCATTTAGTAACCCTGTATTTAGGTGGGATTGTTGTAAGGGTAGTGAGTGAGATAGAGTGAAGTTTGCTCAAGAGTGTGCAAGAAAACAGAGACTCGCGGCTGGGACTCGCGGGTGGACTCGCGACTGCAAGCCGCCAGAAGCTGCACACGTGCCAAGCATGCTGGAAGATGAACAGTCATGCTAGCTGGAGCACTACAGGACAAAACAGGACAACTGGCCATACGGTTAACTCGCGACTGGATCTCGCGACTTGGTGAAGCCGCGAGGTCAAGCCGCGAGCCACCCCTGTTTTGTAAAACCTGACGTTTCACATTCCTCTCCCACTCCAGTATAAATACCCCTTTAACCCACGATTGAAAGAGAGCTTCCAGAGAGAATTTTGAGAGAGAAACCCTAAAGAAAAACCAGATTGCTTCACCCACAATCTATACCTTAGAGTCTCTTCAAATTCCCTTACTCTCTTCCTCTCCATTGTCAAATCCTTGAGAGGCATTATACCAAACCTGGTTCTCACCATTATCATCTCTGTGAGACAGCTGTTTGGAGTTTTGGGAAGCAGTTAGGAAGGAGCCAATCTTCATTGGTTGATGCTACGGTCTAGTAGCGGAATCCGGGAAGCTAGAAAAGAAAAAGGTTCGGCGCAACCTCGTTGGAGCAAGAAGCTTGGAGGGCTTAGGTGCACTGGGTAGATTAGGCTTGGAGGGTCTATTGCTGTCCTTGTATCCCAACTGTATTTTCTAGTGGATTGATTACCGCTTGGAGGGCGGCGGAGAGGTTTTTCGCCGAGGACTTCGGTTTCCTCTTCGATAACACATCGCGTGTTGTCTTTGTGTTTGCATCTTCCTTCCTCTCTATCTTTGCCTTTATTTTATCTGCTGTGGTTTTATTTTGTTGTGGCTTAGATAGTTGTTTAACCAATTTCATATTATAGCATGTGTTAAGTTTCCGCACACTAGTTGTTTGACATATTGCTTGAGTTGGTTAAGTTGTATTTTGGGGGTCTAAACGTTCAACGGTGTTTTGTACATAAAATATGTCCCTAACACAAGGCATGTATAGAGAACAAGTATAATGCAATCAAGATAAACATGAGATATGTGAACATAAAGCATAACTTGATCATACAAGAACAGCAATTAGGAAATGACCACAATGAACATTTAACAAGTAAATGATCATCTAGACACACAATGCAATTAAGAGTAATGCTAAAATCAATTGCATGTCCAACAAACCACATGATGCGTTAAAGAAACTAAAGCGAGAAGCAATAGATAACTACAAGCATCAAGAAACAATTAAAAAAAACCAAGATACACAAAGTACTAAAGAAAAACTACATTTTAAAACTAAAGTACTAAAAGCTTTAAATAAAGCATTGTAAATAAACATAAAATAGAAAAGCATAAAACAAAAAAACCATAAACCACCAAAATAACCAATGATTTTACTACTCCCCCTTAGGTTGTTCTCCCCCTTAAGCTAATCTACTCCTCATTTTTTACCGGAATGGCCAAAGGTCCTAGAAAGTATCGGACTCTGAGTCTGATTTTTCCAAGTCTTGAACTTGAGAAGAGAGGGCAGTGATTTGGCCTTGAAGGCATGCAAACTACCTCATGGAGTAGTCAATGTGTGTAGTTAGCATGGCATGCATTTCTTCCACCCTTCCAAGTATCAAATCAAGGCGGTCGGGTGTTCTAGCTTGTGCTTGAGAAGAAGGCTATGGAGTATCCTTCGGTACGGAAGTGAATCGATCAATCTCCTTTTTGGTGTTGCCACCTTCTTTTGCAACTTCATCTCTTGGAATTTGAGATGCATCGGTTTCTAGATTGGGAATATGAGCTTTACAGATAATAGTGTGCTCACTAATAGGCTCTTCCCTTTGCATGACCGGAAGTCCACTTGGAATCTTCACCCTTGCCCTAGATATTAGAGACATGACAAGGCTTAGGAATGGTAGAGTTAGCCTTGACTTTCTCTTCTTGATGCACTCGAAGAAGAGGTGGTAGATGTGACCACAAATATCAATCTCTTTGTGAGTGAAGAGATCATAGAGGAAGATGGACCTTGGCCCTGACAAGGTTGTCAAATTCTTCACTGGATAGAGGTTGAAGATCATGATATAGGCTAAAGCCCTCCTCTTAGTAGAGAACTCAATTGTGTGTAAGACCTTCTTCTTGAGCTGACCTTCAAGAACTTGCACAGGAGGCTCAAGCTTCTCTTTCCTCTCATCATAGTGTAGAAAGGTTTCCGAAGTCGTCGGTCGGATCTTTAGCAGCTCTTGGATTGACTCTCTTGAGACTGTGAACTCTCTCCCCCTTACCCAGCTCCTTCCACAAATGCATTTGCAAAGAATTCCTTGATGATGCACTCATGCACATCACTTATAGGATTCAGCAATTTGGTCTATGTCCTTTCCTTGAATACTTCTGGAATGAATGTGTTCTATAAGGACTCAATGTCTACACTCCTTTCCATGACGATCGAGGCATTCTTGTAGTGATCGATGAAGGCAATGTTAGCATCATCATTTCTAAATGAATCAGAGGAGTAACGAGGATGCTTCGCTGATTTCTTTGCAGTTGACTTATGAGGAGACATCTACAAAAAGAACAAACACACAAATCATACATAAACATGGCAACAAACTTGATTAGATACAAGTTAGTCCATAAACAAGAACAAATTAAGAAAAATTGTCCTAAAATGGAAATAGACAAGCAAACATTGACATAAGAACATGTTATAAGTGCTGAAGGTCTAAAAATACTTAAATAGCATGAGTGAATGCAAAACATGTCAAGTGATAGAGTGTGTGCATCAAGTGTGCTTGAGGTGTGCATGTGAGATGCATGAGCAATGCATGACAAAGCACTCATGAGCCAAAGTGTGCAAAACAAATAGCAAATGATCAAAACATGTTAAACATGCATAATCATGGTAATCCCCAAAAATTTGTACTTAATGGATACCAAAACAATGAAAAAAAAAATACCATATAGGTATTTTATCAAACACTTAGAGTGCACACGCTACACTTATATGTGAAACAATGCATGAACACATGTAAAACTTGCCTAAATACAATGGGACATAGCCTAATCGAATTTTTTTTTGAAAAGATTTGATAAAAAGATGAAGTTTTCCCAACCCCTTTCAAAATAACCCTAACCCGAGAAAATTAAGAATCTAAGGAATCAAAGAGTAAAAGATACTAAAACATACCTTAGATAAGTCTTAGAGTTGAAATCCTCTGAGTTTTCGTTTAGATTTGAGTGAAAATTGTGTTTTGGGTTGAGAGAGTCATGGAAGAGGAAAAAAGAAATTTTTGAAAAACTGTCACTGTTTGCCATTTTAAAAACTGAAAAATACACTCATTTCACAAGATAGCTACTTGCAAAGTACTCGCGGGTTACTCGCGAAATGTCTCAAATGCATGGGCTAGTTTCGCGAGAACCTGTTTCTCGTGAAGAAGTCGTGAGGGAGTCGCAAAACTCTGTGTGTAAAATTTTGGAAGAAAGAAGGATTAGCTTCCTCATTTTTGCAGTTAGGCTACAAGATAGGTTACTCGTGACTTACTTACAAAAATGCCTTTGAAGGAGTTTTTCAACAAAACAGATTTGGCTTTTTGGAAAAATGTTCAAAACACAAGTGATACATAAAAACACATTCAAAAACAAATAAAATACTCAAATTTTTTTTTTTGGTTTTGATCATCAGGCAGTTGAGTATACACAAATCACATTTGAACATGTACAATCACACAAATGAAATAGACATTCATTGAACATTAGTCTTGTGTGTTGTGTGTGTGAATCAAGTATGAACTAGTCCATAGTCTAGTATGAAACTTCAATGATCAATTCAATTAAATCATACACAAATAGTACGAAGTCAAGTGACCTATCTCACTAGTAGAAATGAACATATATGACCCCCCACCAAAGTGTTAACATTGATTTAAAGCTTTTCATTTGGCTTTCATTTTTCATACTTTTTGATCTATACAACTCAATTTTTGAGCAATGATGCCACTAAATTTTTTATATTTCTTTGAGGAGTAAGCCTTTGGCTTTGGCACCATACATTTTGAGTACATTTTGCTCTAGCTTTTCCTAGTCAAACTAGTTTTCGAAGCAAGGCTGTTTTAGCTCTTTCTCTTTTTTGAGATTGACGTTTGTAGAGTTTTTTGACATAAAAATAAATGTGAGGAGATATATAGGCACAAGTTTACACATGTATCAAGATCAAACAAGACTGTTGACTAATCATTCATGATAAGCTTGAAGATCTATTTACAACAATCAAACATAGATTTCTAGATATTGCTCACACTTAAAAAAATGTGCATACATAACAAGTTAAGCTCGTAAATGCACCATGCCATTAGTACGGAGGTACTAGGCCAAACTCAACATATGATATACATAACACATGCAATCAAACTTTTTGAGATTTTTTACTTTTTATGGGTTTTTGAATTTTTTAACACACTAAAAAACAAAGCAATAAAGTAAGATCAACAAAAACAAGGTAAAAAAAACAAAGACTTATAAAAGAAACATCCTAGGACGGAAGCAATGATTCTAGAAGACTGCATATGCCATGATGCATGAAACTATGACTGTAATACATTGGAAGTATTAATGCATGAACATAGTGAATGATCATGTATTAGTACCTTTCTTCACCCATACCGCACGAGTGTTTTGGGTGAGGTCCTTAGAAGAAGGGGTATGACCGTCATAACTCTTAAACCTCGGGGTGAAGCTAGCTAGGCATAATGAAATGTTCTTCAACATCTCCATAATGACTCCAATGAGTTGACCCTCACTGTCTCCTTTAGCTTGATTTCCCTTTGGCATTTTTCTTGAGTTTTCTTGACCACGTAGAGAATCAGCCCTCTTGAGAGCTTAAAGCTTGAAGCAGTTTGGTCTTGTGTGCCCTCGTATGCCATGATGATGATAGAAATGTTTCACTTGAGGTCCCCTTTGACTCTTAGGCAATGACTTCCCTTTTGCCTTTGACTTTGGACCATTGACTTTCTTCTCAATAGTAGGGATCTCAACCTTGGGCTTGTCTACATTTTCGGCTAACATGAACTTCACCTCCTTTTTGGGTTCGCTACTTAAGCTTCCTTCACCAGTGTAGCTTAAACTGGTATTGTCAGTTGAAGGTTTTTGAGAGGAGAGCATGCTGTCAAGTTTCTTGGTGGAGATGCATTCCACTTTGACTTTTTATTGAATTATTTCAAGTTTAAGAAACTTGATTTTGGAGTAGGCATTCAGCAATGCTTCCTTTAGCTCTTCAACTTCACATTTGACATCCTTAAGTTGAACAAGAGTTGATTTGTTTTCTTCTTCAATTTTCTTCATTTTTTTAACAACACTCTTGGCAACCTTAGCATATTTGCCATAATCTTTAAGCAACACATCGTACACTTATTGAAGATTCTTCTCACCCTCATTGAGGTACACATCCTCATCATCTGAAATATCAACTTCATTGCCTTCGGAATGTACACCAAGTTCATCAACCAAATCGCTCAAGTCATCCTTAGAATCACTGTGGTAATTGCCATGAAAGCTGAATAGTTTCCATCACTATTGATGGGACTGACGAACTCTCTTTCCTTGGATGACCTCATCAAATATACTCGTCCACCTTGGCATGACACGGACGAACGCAGGCGAATCATTAATAAGAAGATTTAATGCCTCGGACAGTTACCAATTAGTTGGCAAACCGTTGGGGCCTCATCAAAACCCACATTAATAAGCCCTAAGGCGTTACAGAAAGAGCACTAAAGCCACAATTAAGGCCTCAACAGCTAGAAACTATGAAGCTATATATACACACTCATCAAAGACCAACAAGGTACATAGATTCACCCAAAAATACTCTTACATAGATACTCTGATATCCAGAACTTTCTTATTTCTCTTAAAAAGCTTCTATACACTAACTTTGGCATCAGAGACGTTGTGGCAGGCACCACACCGGTGACCACCTTAGGAGAGACTTTTTCCTATGTTTGCAGGAGCAGTGACGAGGATTCAGCTTCATCTAGACAAACCAACAGGATTGACGATTCACGCATCATCAGTTTGGCACCATCTGTGGGAACGACATTTTTGCACTTAGGTTCAAAAGTGTAGTTCTAGTCAATTCCCAAATTCAGATGGAGTCCAACCAAGATCCTGTAGCATTAGCCATGCAAATCCAGACACTTGCAGCTAGCGTGGAAGAACTCACTAGACAAAACTAGGAGATGAGACTACGACTTCAACAAAAGGAGAACCGGTCTAGGACCAATCAAGAAGACGAGGGAGATAGCCACAGAAGGAGCGACTATTAAAGACCAACTATTCCAGATGAACCAAACTTGGATTTTCTCCAGGAGATGAGAAAGGAGATGGAAGAGCTAAGGAACGCCATTAAAGGGAAGACAGATAGAAGCCTGAATAGAATGGTTAGGACGACGGATTCGCCTTTTATGGCAGCAGTCCCGGATTGCCCAATGCCACCAAAATTTCGCCTACCTTAGCTTGAACCATTTGATGGACTTAAGGACCCCCTGGACCACCTCAACACTTTTAAGATGACACTAGGCCTTCAACAGCCTCCTGAGGAAATACTATGTCGCTTTTTCCCCACCACTCTCAAAGGAGCTGCAAGGGAGTGGTTCACGAAGTTACCAACATTGTCTATTGACAGCTTTGAGCAGTTGGGCAATTCCTTTTTACGCCACTTCATCGGAGGACAGTGCCCGAGGAGGCCAGCAGACCATTTACTCACCATCAGACAAGGGGAGAAAGAGACCCTGAGGACATATGTGAAGCGTTTCACTCGAGAAACTTTAGAGGTAGATGAAGCTGATGACAAAGTGCAGTTAACAACCTTTAAAGTTGGATTGAAATCTAGGGAGTTCGTGGTCTCACTCGCGAAGAATCCTCCAAAGACGATGGCAAAGATGCTCCTGAAGGCATAGAAGTACATGAACGCTGAAGATGCCTTAGCCGTGATAAAGGACGTAGAAAAGACCAGTGAAAAAGGAAGGAAGGAAAACGACCGGAGAGGACGAAAAAGGGAGTGCCCAGATCGTCAGACTAACGACATAGGTAAAAGGAAAGACAAAAAAGCTCCTCAGACGGTAAAATTCACTCTTTTAATTATGCCTGTTGACAAAATTTGGCATAGATTAAAGATGAGCACTACCTCAAATGGCTAAGGCCATTACATTCGTCACCCAATGTGTGTGATAAGAAGAAGTATTGCCGTTTCCACAAAGATCACGACCACTACACAGAGGATTGTAGGGACCTAAAGGAGTAGATAGAGGAACTCATACGAAAAGGGAAATTGCAGAGGTTTATGAAGAAGGGGGAACCTAGTAGGTCCAGCGACGATAACAAGGACAAGTGCGAAGCCTCACCTAGGGACGAGGACCACACGTCCTAACGTCCGCCAAGCGTGGTTGGGGAGATAAAGACGATCACAGGCGGGCCATCCACAGGTGGCTCTTTCAGATCCCTCAAGAAAGCATATCAGAGGCAGGTAAACAGCGTCAACAGAATACCCCCTTGAAGCAAAGACGAATAGAGAGGGACATGTTTTTCTCGGAAGAAGATGCTAGAGGAGTGAAGCAACCTCATGACGACCCCTTGGTCACAATGCTCACAATAGAAGGATTTAATACCAGGAGAATCCTTGTGGATAATGGCAGCTTCACGGACATCATCTACCTCTCTGCTTTTCAACAGTTGAAGCTAGATCCTAGATGGCTGTGCCCTTTTGAGTCCCCCCTCGTTAGCTTCAGTGGGGACAGGGTGTACCCCAAAGGCATAGTGATGTTAACGGTCATAGTGTTGGCAGGGAGTGCTACCAAGCAATGTTGGCAACCAAGGAAAACCATACGTGGATAATTGAAGAAAAAGAAGAGGAAAAGGTGGAAGCCCTAGAAACTATGGAGCTAGTAGACGGGGAGCCAATGAAGACCACCAAGGTAGGGACGACCATGAGTGCAGACATGAAGAAGAAGCTAGTCCAATTCCTTAAGGAGAACTTGGACATTTTTGCCTGGAGCCATGAGGACATGCCAGGCATATCCACAAAGATTATCCAACACAAGTTAGATGTGGACCCTAAGAAAAAGCCCATCCAGTAGAAACGATGAGTGTTTGCTCCAGGATGAAACCAGGTGATCATGGATGAAGTAAATAAACTACTAGCAGCAGGCTTCGTCCGTGAGGTCTACTACCCGGACTGGCTAGCCAACATTGTCGTCATAAAAAAAGGCAAACGAGAAATGGAGGATGTGCGTGGACTTCACAGACTTGAACAAGGTCTGCCTAAAAGACAGCTTCCCTTTGCCAAGGATAGATCAGATGGTGGATTCCACAATAGGGCACAAGCTCTTGACTTTTATGGACCATTCTCGGGGTACAAGCAGATAAAAATGGCAGAGGAAGACCAGGAGAAAACTACCTTCGTCACAAGCCAAGGGCTCTACTGCTACAAGGTAATGCCCTTCAGACTGAAGAATGCAGGTGCAACCTACTAGAGGCTAGTAAACAGAATGTTCAGCAAGCAAATTGGGAGGAATATAGAAGTGTACGTGGATGATATGCTCGTCAAGAGTAAGGAAGATTCAGCCTATCAAGACGATCTCCAAGAGACATTCACCACACTTAGGCAATACCAGATGAAGTTGAACCCCAGTAAGTGCGCCTTGGGGTGGCCTCGGGAAAGTTTTTGGGGTTTATGGTGTCCTAGAGAGGGATAGAAGCGAACCCAAAGAAGGTACAGACCAGACTTGACATGGCGTCACCCAAGACCATCAAGGAAGTCCAGAAGCTCATGGGAAGGATAGTAGCACTCAACAGGTTCGTCTCTAAAACGACGGACAAATACTTACCCTTCTTCAAGACATTGAAGCAAGCTTTCACTTAGAATAACGAATGTGAGATAGCTTTTCAAGAACTCAAGCACTACCTGAGCAATCCACCCCTCCTGAGTCCATCCAAGGAGGGGGAAAACTTGTATGTGTATTTCGTAGTATCAACCATAGCTGTGAGCGCAGCCTTGGTTCAGGGAGAGGACAAGAAGCAACTCCCAGTTTACTACGTCAGTCAAGCCTTCCAAGGGGCAGAAGCCAAGTACCAAAGGATTGAGAAGATTGCATTCGCATTAATAGTAACCTCGCGTAAATTGCGACCTTATTTTCAGGCGAACCCCATCTTGGTAATGACAAACCAACCCATTAAGAAGTCCATAAATAAGCCCGAGGTGGTAGGAAGAATGGTCCAGTGGGAGCCTAGCCAGTTCGACATTAAGTACCACCCCAGGACAACTATTAAAGCGTAGGCATTAGCGGACTTCATCGCCGAGTTCACCATCCCAGACAAGGACAATGAACCCAACGAGGTAGAAAGATGGACGGTACAAACTGATGGTTCGTTAGCCCGTAAAAGGGGGGGAGTAGGGGTCGTCATCATCACCCCAGAAGGAGAAATGCTTAAATATGGGGTTCAGCTAAAGTTCTTGGCCATCAATAATGAAGCTGAGTACGAAGGAATACTGACAAGGCTGAGGGTCGGAAAAGCACTAGAAGCTAAAAACTTGCTCTTATAGAGTGATTCTAAGTTAGTAGTGGGGCAAATAAAAGAGGAATATGAAGCAAAGGAGGAGAGAATGCAAAAATATCTAAGACTGACGAAACACTTAACACAAGAATTTGATAGGGTGGAATTCGTGCAGATCCCCAGAAGCCAGAACATGATAGCAGATAAGATCGCGAAGCAAGCATTGTTAGAAGAAAGACCAATGAGCATGGGCTTAGAGATGGAAGTCTAGAAACACCCCAACATTGAAGAAGTCTCTACCTTCGCAATCCAAAGCACAAGCAGCTGGATGACCTCAATCCTATCCTTCCTCCAAGATGGACACCTTCCACAGGACGTCAAAGAGGCCAGGAAGGTCAGGAAGAAAGCAGCCAGGTTCACGATCTTGAACGACACCCTGTACAAGAGAGGCTTCTCCATGCCCTACTTGAAGTGCATCGACGAAGAAGAAGCTAAATATATTCTAGAAAAGATCCATGAAGGGGTTTGCAAAGACCATGCAGGCCCTAGATCCTTGGTAAGCAAAGTTATCAGAATAGGTTACTTCTGGCCTACTTTGCAGGTGGATGCAAGAGAGCTCGTCAAGAAATGCGACAAATGCCAGAGGTTTAGGAATGTCCAGCACCTCCCAGCAGAGAGACTGATGACGATAGCCTCCCTATGGCCATTTACACAATGGAGAATTGACATCGTTAGCCCATTGCCTCGAGGTAAGAGACAGGTAAAGTTTCTACTAGTCGCTATTGACTACTTCACAAAATGGGTTGAAGCAGAGGTATTATCAACCATCACCGAAGCAAAAATCTAGAGCTTCGTATGGAAGAACATAATTTGCAAATTCGGGATTCCACGGACGATCGTATCAGACAACGGGCGGTAGTTCGACAGTCAAGGTTTCAGGGATTTTTGTTCAAGTCTAGGGTCAAGAACTGGTTCTCATCCTCAGGACACCCATAAACGAACGGACAGACGGAGGTGACTAATCGAACACTACTCAAGATCATCAAAGCCATGTTGGACGACGCTAAAGGAGCATGGCCGGAGGAATTGCGCAATGTCTTGTGGGCTTACAAGACTATGGCGAGAACCCCGACAGGATAAACCCCCTTCAGACTCACTTATGGCACCAAGGCAATAATCCCGGTCGAGGTGGGAATCACCAGCATCAGACGAGAGACATTGCACGAAGAAGGCAACGATGATCAACTAAGGGTCAACCTGGATTGCTTGGACGAGGTCAGAGACGGAGCTTTTCATAGAATGACAAAGTATCGGCAAAAGATGGCCGAGTACTACAACAAGAGAGTGAAACTCAGACGACTTGACAATGGGGATCTTGTCCTACGCAAAGTCACCCCGGCAACGAAAGATCCTGCCCAAGGGAAACTCGGCCCAACTTGGGAAGGACCCTACCAAGTCGTCCATTACTCTAGACAAGGCAGTTATCACCTGGAGACCTTAGATGGGAAGAGGCTGCCACAACCATGGAACATTGATCATTTGAAGAAGTACCACCAATAGATGTAACAGACAATTGTATTCATTTTTGAAAGCAATAAAAGAACTATTCAGCCAATGACCTAATGCAAACAAACCTAACAACTTAAAAGCCAAAAATTTGGCTAAGTAATAAGATTCTGCTTTGATGGATGTAAGTTACTGACGAAGCCAAAAATGACAAAATCCCTTCAATGGGTGTAAGTCGCAAAAATTGGCTAAGTAACAAGATTCCGCCTAGACGGGTGTAAGTTACTGACGAAACCAAAAATGACAAAATCCCTTCAATGGGTGTAAGTCACAAAAGTTGGCTAAGTAACAAGATTTTGCCTAGACGGATGTAAGTTACTGACGAAGCCAAAAATGACAAAATCCCTTCAATGGGTGTAAGTCACAAAAGTTGGCTAAGTAACAAGATTCTGCCTAGACGGATGTAAGTTACTGACGAAGCCAAAAATGACAAAATCCCTTCAATGGGTGTAAGTCACAAAAATTGGCTAAGTAACAAGATTCCGCCTAGATGGATGTAAGTTATTGACAAAGTCAAAAATGACAAAATCCCCTCAATGGGTGTAAGTCACAAAAATTGGCTAAGTAACAAGATTCAGCCTAGACGGATGTAAGTTATTGACGGGGCAACACCCCTTCAATGAATGTAAGTCACAACAAAAATTTTAACTAAGTAACAACAATACAAGTTACTGATGCAGAAGAAATAACTAAAGGTACGAAGCAGACAGAGATCACGTGCAGCCACAAAGTATCATGCAAGGCAGGAATGCATACAAGTAAATATAGAATTACGAATAAAATTAAAGGCCTAAAAACAACGAGCAATCAGCATTGTGTCAACATTATAATTAAAAGCCCATAAACACTAGGCAAGAAAAAAAAACATTGTTCTTAAATTAGAATGAAAATATTATTCTGAAAGTAGAATCAAAAAGCCCAAAACACACTAGGCACCCAAAAAAGAAGATCACAAAAAAAGGTAAACATGAAGCAAGTAAATAAACAGGTTTAGGCATCAACAGCTGTGTCATCACCAGCCGAAGGTAGAGGAGCATCCCCAGGAGCATCATCCTTAGGAGCTGTGGACTGAGAGGCTTCGTCAGCTACCATTTCTTTGTCCACCTCTTCAAGGTCCAGGTTCTCTAAGTCCACTTCGATGGGATGCTTGGCGAGATACCACCTCAGGAGCTCGAAACCTTTGAAGTACCAGCTGAAGAGCACGATGTTGTACTTCTTTGTCAACTGGAAGGCTTCCATAAACTTCGCAGCAATTGTCTTGATTTTTTCTCTCGCAGCCAAAAGCTGCTCGTCCTTCTCCACTCAAATCATCGGATAGGACCCTAGCCTTTTCCTTAACGGTGTTAGCCTCGTCCATGGCAGTGATCAAATCCTTCTTCAATTTGGAGTTCTCTGCCTCCAAAGCCTTCACCCTTGACACTGCGGACGCAACCTTTGCCTCTTGGGTAAGGTACTATGAGGTGATATGAAGACTCTCCCCCAGCACCTGAAAGAAGGAACCAGACTTCAGAACAATGCAAAAAAAATAAAATAAAAAATAAAGGGATGAATTTGCACAAGTACACTACCTAGACGAGTTTGTGGAGATGATGACCCACAACCTTATTGGGAGATGTGCCCGAGAATACCCTCAGCTAGGGGTGTGCAAACTATAACCGGAGCTGACAACACCGATTGGCACCGACCCTCCCGCACCGCCATTGGCACCGACCGACGGAGCCGATGCCGGCGATTGGAACGCGAACAGAGCTCCGATGTCGGTGCGGTGAGGACATCAGAGATGCAATGCACGCACCGAGTAGAGCCAAACCGAACCGATACAAATAGAGAGAAATATTTTCAGTTTAGATCAAGGGTGGTACGGCGTAGTTTAGGTGTATCTATTTTAAATTTTTTTTAGTAAAACGTTGTCGTATTGAAAAAAAAAAAAAAAAACACAAAAAAAACACAAAACTGCACCATTTTCTGTAGGTTTTCAGACACAGACACTTACCTCCCTCACTATAAATTCATTCTGTTCACATCTGGGACCCTTAACTCTCTCTCTCGCTCTCGCCCCAGTCGCCTTGCCTCTAGCCTCTTGCTCGCGGTCTCGCCGGCCTGAGTTGCGCCTTGCAGCAACAGCAGCAGCTTCCCGCGGCAAACCATGGTAAGCCATTAGCTCAGCCCCTTTCTTTTGGTTTTAATGGAAACGAAGTGAGAGAGATGTTGACTATTTGTAGTTGTGCCGTTGTGCGTGTGAGTGTGAGTGTGACTGTGTGAGTTGTTGGAGTTAGGGAAGTGAGTTAGAGACTTAGAGAGTTAGAGTTAGAGATGGAGATTGCAGATTGGAGGAGACAGGCGTGCGTGTGAGTGTGTACTGTTGACTCAGTTAATTTATTTAGTTATTTATGCGTGTGAGTTGTGACTGTGTGACTGTGAGTGTGAGTTCACTGAGTTGTGTCGTGCGTGTGAGCTGTGTGAGTTTATTTATTTATTGAGTTTTTATTTAGTTAGTTTTTAGTTAGTTATTTATTTATTTAATATAGTTGGCCAACATTTAAGATTGTTAGTTATTTAATATAGTTCACTGAGTTGTGTCGTGCGTGTGACTCAGTATAGTACTATAGTTAATATATTTAGTTAGTTTTTAGTTATTTTTTTATTTATTTAGTTAGTTTTTAGTTATTTATTTATTTATTCAGTTGACTCAGTTTAGTTAATGTAAGGTTGAATTTATTCAACCATCTAATTGGCTTTATTCCGTGCCAAATTTGCTTGTAATTCAGCATTTAGTAACCCTGTATTTAGGTGGGACTGTTGTAAGGGTAGTGAGTGAGATAGAGTGAAGTTTGCTCAAGAGTGTGCAAGAAAACAGAGTGTCGCGGCTGGGACTCGCGGGTGGACTCGCGGCTTCAACCCGCCAGAAGATGCACACGTGCCAAGCATGCTGGAAGATGAACAGTCATGCTAGCTGGAGCACTACAGGACAAAACAGGACAACTGGCCATACGGTTAACTCACGACTGGAACTCGCGACTTGGTCAAGCCGCGAGGTCAAGCCGCGAGCCACCCCTGTTTTGGAAAAACCTGACGTTTCGCATTCCTCTTCACTCCAGTATAAATACCCTTTTAACCCACGATTGAAAGAGAGCTTCCAGAGAGAATTTTGAGAGAGAAACCCTAAAGAAAAACCAGATTGTTTCACCCACAATCTCTACCTTAGAGTCTCATCAAATTCCCTCACTCTCTTCCTCTCCATTGTCAAATCCTTGAGAGGCATTATACCAAACCTGGTTCTCACCATTATCATCTCTGTGAGACAGACGTTTGGAGTTCTGGGAAGCAGTTAGGAAGGAGCCAATATTCATTGGTTGATGCTACGGTGTAGTAGCGGAATCCGGGAAGCTAGAAAAGAAAAAGGTTCGGCGCAACCTCGTTGGAGCAAGAAGCTTGGAGGGCTTAGGTGCACTGGGTAGATTAGGCTTGGAGGGTCTATTGCTGTCCTTGTATCCCAACTGTATTTTCTAGTGGATTGATTACCGCTTGGAGGGCGGCGGAGAGGTTTTTCGCCGAGATCTTCGGTTTCCTCTTCGATAACACATCGGGTGTTATCTCTGTGTTTGCATCTTCCTTCCTCTCTATCTCTGCCTTTACATTATCTGCTGTGGTTTATTTTGTTATGGCTTAGATAGTTGTTTAACCAGTTTCATATTATAGCATATGTTAAGTTTCCGCACACTAGTTGTTTGACATATTGCTTGTGTTGGTTAAGTTGGTTTTTGGGGGTCTAAACGTTCAAAAGTGTTTTTGTACACGTTTTTGAACTTTCAGTTAATTTATTTACTTGGTTTTTAGTTATTTATTTATTTAGTTAGTTGACTCAATCTACTAAGTAGTAATCACTAACGTTTTTTTTTTTTTTTTTTCTTCAGCATTTTAATTTTTGAGGGAGACGAGATTGAGAGAGTTCATGCTTTCAATCCTTCACCACGAGGTAATCACTAAACACTAACTATATTCAACATTATGATTTTAAATTTTTAGTACTTAGTAACAACTGCTTTAAGTTTATATATAATTATATATAAAATTAGCTTTTATTTTATATTTATTCAATATAAATATAAAATAAAAGTTGATTCTCTAGTTCTGAATTGTTGTTAATATTAGTGACATGAATTGTTGAGTAATGACTAATGATTAATAATTGTTAGTCTGTTATTGTTTGTTGCCTTGTTGTAACTAAATTGATTAGTTATTGCTATTATTGAATCTAGTTGTGACATTCATTGATTGAGAGTGAGCTATTTGATACTACATTTGCTGGAAAAATTATAATTTGATATTGTTGTGGGAACTTTGTTTTTTTGTTGTTTGGAAATTTTTTTATTAGATGGATGTCAATGTTCCACCTGGATTTGGTGCACCTGGGGACCCTAACCTACCTCCTCCTAGTCCTGGTAGTGCTAACCCTAACCCACCTGAACCTGCAGCACCAATTGGACTAGGTGCATCACTTCCCCCATTATCACCTAAACAAGGTGGTAAGGACCCGTCTATAGTATGTCAACACTTCATTAAGTTGGCTGGTTTTGATCCCAAAAATCCTAGATCTCAATGCAAGTATTGTAAAAATCAATATAAATGTCATGGTAAGAAAAATGGTACTTCAGGCATGTTGCAACACATGAAGGTGTGTAAGAAGTGGCCTTTTCCCTGTGATGATAAGGAAAAAACTGTCTTTCCAAGCAAAGAGAGAAAGGGAAAGTGGTTCAAATGTGTTAGTGGTTGCAAATTATAGTGAAGAGAGAATAAGGTTGGCATTGGCAAGGATGATTGTCATTGATGAATTGCCTTTTAAATTTGTGGAGCATCAAGGCTTTCAAGAATTTATGGAAATAGTTGAGCCTAGGTTTCCTATTCCCCATCGCACTACTATTGCAAGGGCTTGTATGAAGATTTATTCTAGTGAGGTGGATGTTTTGAGAAGGGCTTTTGTTGGGCAACGGGTTTGTGTGACAACGGATACTTGGACATCCATACAAAGCTTGAACTACATAGTAGTCACCACACACTTTATTGATGGGGATTAGACTTATCAAAAGAAAATCTTGAACTTTTGCCCTATAGCTAATCACAAAGGGGACACCATAGGTAGAGCGGTTGAGTCATGTTTGTTGAAGTGGGGTATAGACCGATTGTTTACAATCACCGCGGACAATGCTAGTTCTAATGAGGTGGCGATTGATTATGTGAAGAAGAAAACAAAAGAAAGAGATAGTAGCTTATTGGGTGGTGAGTTCATGCATATGCGCTGTTTTGCGTATATCTTGAATTTGATTATGCAAAGTGGGTTGAAGTCCATTCATGAATCAATTGCCAAAGTTCGGAATGCGGTGCGATATGTGAGAGCCTCTCCTGCAAGGTTTGAGAAGTTTCAAGAATGTGTTGAAAATGAGAAAATCAAAGCCAAATGTTTGTTGTCCCTTGATGTGCTAACAAGGTGGAATTCCACTTATCTCATGTTAGATTGTGCTTTGAAATTTGTGAGAGCATTTGATAGGTTGGAAGAGGAGGATTGGCATTACAATCTTCATTTTTGTGAAGCGGATGGGAATGGGAAAAAGCCAATTGGTCCTCCTAACTATCTTGATTGGGAAAATGTCAAGACCTTTGTGAAATTTCTAGGCATATTTTATGAGGCAACACTTAGATTTTCTGGGTCCTTGTTTGTCACTTCTAATACATACTTCCATGAGCTAATTAGCATTGAAGATCAATTGCAACAGTTGTGTAATGTTGATGGGGATCCACTTTTGAAGACTATGGCGGTAGAGATGAAAAAAAAATGATAAGTATTGGGGAAGTATGGATAATATCAATTTTATGCTTTTTGTTGTTGTTGTTCTTGACCCAAGGTATAGATTGAAGTATGTAAAGTTTTGGTTTAGGGAGTGGTATGGAAAGGACAAGGGGGATGCGATGAGCTCTAAGGTTCGGGATGCATTGAAGAGGTTGTATGGAGCTTCGAGTTCTAGTGGTAGTGGTGCTTCATTGTCTAGGGACTCCAGGCCAAGTGTTGGTAATGCTTCGTTGTCTGATTGCATTAAAAGTTATAATAATAGGTTTAAGCAACACTTGGCAGACGAGGATAGTGTGGAAAGCAAATCTGAGTTGGATAGGTATTTGTTGGAATCTTCTGAGGACCCTAATGTGGAAGATTTTGACATCTTGATGTGGTGGAAAATGAATTCTTCTAGATATCGAGTCCTTTCTCAAATTGCACGTGATGTGTTGGCTATTCTTGTCTCTACAGTTGCATCCGAGTCTGCTTTTAGTACGAGGGGGCGTGTTTTGGATTCGTTCCGTAGTTCACTATCTCCTAATACAGTTGAAGCCCTTATTTGTACCCAAAATTGGTTGAAAGTTGCAAAGAAAAAAAGACCAATAAAGCTTCGGGAGTGCATGGATAATGTGAAGGATATGGATGGTTTTGAGATTGACATTGGTAAATATACGTTCATTTTGTTTATTGTATATATCAATTGTTTATTTATTTGCTCAATGCTTACGAATCATTTTATTTTGAATGGGATTGTAGAAATTGCATCGGTTTACCCAATGCCTATGGAGGAGGATCCAAGCACCATTGTGTTGGATGATGATGAGTGATGTGCTACTCTTTGCTTGGAGTTAGTTAGTAATTAGTATTATGTAAGTATACTTGCTATTCTCATTCGTTTGTGTTAATTATAAATATTTTATTGTTATTAACACGTGTTTATTTTGTTTTGTTTAGTATTTTGTAGGAGTTCTAGAATGATGCATAGTGCACAGACTTACTGGACAAAGGACTTACAAGAATTAGCATTCTTTTGCCTATATGCTAATTATATCTGTACATGTTATTGGTAGTGGACTTTTCACTAATGATAGTTATTTAGGTATTCATGGGTGGGATTATTATTGGGGATACAAGCAATTAGCATTCTTTTGCCTAAATGCTAATTTAATTTGTATATCTTCCTTTTGGCATTTGTGGACAATGACAAATGGTTCTGTAATATGTTATTAAGTAGATACATTAACGCTTATTGTTATTGACATTGACACACACAGTGACACTAATGATATTATATGCTACATGATAGTATTTTGGGAGTTGAACTCTTGTTGAGGCAATTTCAAAATATTTTTGCATGGTGAATGAAATGAAAAAATTTGGATCATTATGTGAACATATTTTTTGCACAGGTTTGAAATGAAAAATAAAGTTTTGAAATTTTGGATCATTATGTGATCATTATGTGAAATTTTGCACAGGTTTGAAATTTTGGATCATTATGAAATGAAAAATACATTATTTGGTACAGGTTTCTTGAACAGGTTGATATATTGATATTGGGCTTGAAAGCCCAATTTTTTTATTATTGAAAAAATAGTTTTTTTTTTTAATATTTCAAACCGACCAAGCCGACTAAACCGCACCGCAAAAACTGCACCGCTATAGGTCGGAAAACCAACCCTAGGCGGTGTGCATCGGTTCCAATTATGAAAAAACTGATCTCTATCGGTTCGGTAATAAATTTGGAAAAAAACCGCCCTTACTGAACCGCGCACACCCCTACCCTCAGCTCCTCGGTAGTGAAGGTCTCTTGTGCCCTTGCTAGTGCGACGCTAGCGTCGTCCCAAACGCTGGACGAGCGAGAGTCAGCTTTCTCCTTCCCCTTGTTAGCTACACGTTGCTTCTTCCGGAGGAGAGTGATCTCTTCAACTAAGGTAGCTGGGGAGGCTGTCCTCGTCGTCTCAGTGCCGGGGGTGGCTGGAGTGATGGAGACCCCTTCTCCACTACGTGCACAGCTCTAGCCCCAAGATTGGAAAGGGGTTCATTTTTCTTGGCCCTCATTCTTGCATACATCCCCCGGTTGAATTTCGTCGTCATCCCTGTAAGAGGAAAACACTTGTTAAAAAAAAAAAAAAAAAACAGTAATGAGCCGAATGAATACTTACTCTTCTTCTCCTCAATCTTAAGGGTGCACAAAACGAAGGTAGAGGGTTCTAGGCTGAGGCAGTGCAGGGCTAGAGTGTGAGGATCAACGAGATCGTTGAAGTCGTCAATAGTTTTCGTGTACTGAATAGCCGCCGCAACACGTTGCTTGTACCTGCTCTTGAGTTTTGGTTGCCTCTTAACTGCCCAAGAGAACAAACATAAGAATTAGAGACGATAGAATGTATATAGGAAAAAACAAAAGATGAAGGACTAGCAGAAGAGACAACGCACCTAGACGCAAGATTCTCCATCGACGAAGCAACCTAGGGAGATCACCCCAAACCTCGTCAGAAGGAGTCTCCCACTCATCCCCAAACACAAAAAAGAACCGGGATTTCCAATATCTGAACAACGAGGGCAGGTCCCTGATGATCCTAGCCTCCCTCGTCCAAGGCACTATTTCATAGTACCCATACTCCTTGGACTCCTTTAAATGGTATAAGTACATAAACTCGTCCACCTTGACCATATCTCCGTCAATGGCAGCCAACCATATCTCCATACAGCTGATCATTATCCTCCACGAGTTGGGCATAAGTTTCCCAAGAGTAATGTTGAAATGACCTAAAAGCTCCATAATAAAAGGGTGGACGGGGAATCTAAGCCCGGACAGGAAAGTGGCCTTGTAGAAGCACACCTCCCCAGGCGAAAAATGACAAGCCCGTTCCTCCTTGCGAGGAAGACGAACCCTAACCCTATCAAGAAATTGGAACCTACCCCTGAACCTGGAAAGCGTTTCATCATCTAGACTACACACTTCCCCAAGGGCATGGAAAGCCCTAACCTCCCGAGGGACGAAGACTGCGATGTCCTCCTCCACCTCTACAAGATCGTCGCTAGACGACAACCCTGTCTCAAGCTCACTTGATCTCACCTCAGACATTGCCCCTCGCTCACTCACTAAACCCTCAAACCAATCAATTGACTGACAGATCAAAGGGAGCAAATCAGCCAACACAACGCTTAAACTACTACCCTCAAAGACAAAGCTCTCAACTAAAGGGACAAAGGTATGGGAAACACCTAAAGAAGCCCCCAAATGCGCAAAGAAAAATGAAATTGAGGGCAAGCTATCCTAACTTCAGAGCTACTAACCATGGAAACCCAGAAAATAAAGGAAGGGAGAGGATAATCCTAAAAGCCCCAAAACAGAAAAGAAATTAGAAACCAAGCACAATCTATCTCTACCATAAAAAAGCAAAGGAAAAGGGAAAAGAGAGACATACCTCAAGGGAAGCAACCACAAAATGCAAAAGCTCAAAGAAAATTGCAAGAATAGATTAGAGAAGAAGAAGCACAGAGCAATGATTGAGAAAGAGTTGGAAAAAGTGAAGGGGCAAGAAGAAAGAAAGGAAGTTTAAAAACTAGGCACAAAAAATTGAAATTCAGTTGGAAGCCTAAGAGTCACACAAATAGGGCATTAACTCCACTGGTCAGAACACGCCACGTGGCCACGATGTGTGTGGCGTCGCCACTACACATTAAATGTGGAACAAAACCCTAAGAGCCATGTCTGGTCAGAAAACCATTCATCTTCTGATGGTCGTCTTGACATGTCACGACAACCACAGAACTTGGGGGGCAGCTGATGGGATAGACGAACTCTCTTTCCTTGGACGACCTCATCAAATATACTCGTCCACCTTGGCACAACACGGACGAACGCAGGCGAGTCATTAATAAGAAGATTCAATGCCTTGGACAGTTACCAATTAGTTGGCAGACCATTGGGGCCTTATCAAAACCCGTATTAATAAGCCCTAAGGCGTTACAGAAAGAGCACTAAAGCCACAATTAAGGCCCCAACGGCTAGAAACTATGAAGCTATATATACACACTCATCAGAGACCAACAAGGTACATAGATTCACCTAAAAATACTTTTACATAGATACTCTAATATCCAGAACTTTCTTATTTCTCTCAAAAAGCTTCTATACACTAACTTTGGCATCAGAGCCGTTGTAGTAGGCACCACACCGGTGACCACCGTAGGAGAGACTTTTTCCTACGTTTGTAGGAGTAGTGATGAGGATTTAGCTCCATCTGGATGAACCAACAGGACTGACGATTCATGCATCATCAACTATCACATTCTCCTTTCATATCGGAGTTTGAGCTCTCTAAGTCACTAAGGGTAGTAGCAAGCACTTTACCCTTTCCTCTCAAATAGTTTGGACATTCTTTCTTTAGATGCCCATGGCCATTGCATTCATAGCACATGATTCCTTAGGTTGATGATGAGTCTTTCCCATCCTTCTTCTTGAGGTCTCTCTTGTCATTTTTGGAGGATGAGAATTTTCCTTTGCCAAACGACTTCCTATTGTTCTTCATCTTGAGAAATTTTTGGAAGTTCTTTGCAAGAAATGCCACCTCTTTTTCAACATTGTCTTCATCGGAGGAATCACTGGTTCTCTCATTTATGATTTTGAGAGCAAGTGATTTGCTAGATTTGTGAGGGGGTAGTCCGAGCTCGTAGGTTTGAAGAAAGCCAACAAGCTCTTGAATCTTGATCTCATCCAAATCTTTGCTCTCCTCAATGGCGGTGACCTTAGCCCGGAAGCTTTCGGGTAAGGATTCCAAGATCTTCCTCACCACTTTGGCGTCTTCAATTTTCTCTCCAATATTGAGCTTGGCAATAACAATCTCATTGAGTCTCCCATAAAAGGAATCAAATGACTCATCTTCACTTCCTCAAATCGAGTAGTGAGCATTTGAAGCTTGGTTTCCTTGACCTTCTTGGTTCCTTCGTAGGTGGTCTCAAGAATGGTCCACGACTCTTTGGTGGTCTTCACATGAGAAATCATGTGGAATTCATCAGTAGAAACACCACAAAAAATAGCATTAATAGCTTTGTTATTGGCATTTGCCAAAGCAAGAGCAGCCTTATCCTATTCGACTTTGGCTGTTGTGGGTCTCACCCACCCATTTTCAACGGAATCCCAAACGGCCTCATCAATGGCACATAGAAAAGCACACGTATGTACTTTCCAAAAGGCATAATTACTCCCATCAAGGTAGGGAGGTGCGTTGAGGGATTGAGATCTATCCATCTCACATAGGGTCTTGGATCACACAAGGATATTGAAATCCAACAAGTGTACCTGTTCTGATACCAATTGAAAGCTTAAATTAGTATGAAAACACACAAGCTTGTTCAGACCCCAAATTAAAAATTATGGCTAGTCTGCTTTTACTTAAACTTAACAAAATGCAGAACAAGAGTAAATATGCGCAATGAACCGATAACACTACTCTAAGCCATATCCATCCACAATGAACAATAAAATGAAAGCTTAAAGATTAGGGAAGAGAGATGTAAAGACAAGATAACATCAAGACGTGTTATCGAAGAGGAAATCGAAGAACTCGACGAAAAACCTCTTTGCAACCCTCCAAGTCGAAATCGATCTACTAGAGAATAAAGTTAGAGTACAAGAATAACAAAAAACCCTCCAAGCCTAGTCTACCCCATGTACTTGAGCCCTCCAAGCTCCTGCTACCAACGGACTTCTCGGAGTCTTGTCTTCTCTATCTTTTCGAATCTCGTAATTCAACCTGATTGCATCTGCCACTAAATGGCTCATTCCAATGCTTTCCAATAGCACCGAAATCTCATTCAACACTTAGATTGGGTGTGGTAAGTGTTTGGGCTAAGAATCTCTCAAGGATGTAGAGATGGAGAGGTAGGAGTAGAGGAAAACTAAGAGGAAATGTGTAGATGATTGTGGATATAATAATCTTTAACTCTCAAGTGTATTTTCTAGGGTTTTCTCTCTGAAAAACACTCCTTATAGTTTGTGGGTAATGAGGGTATTTGTAGTGTGGGTAAAGAATTTGGTAAAGCCCTTTATCTTTTTTCCAAATAGAATGTTTCGCAGGTACCTCGTGAGATAGCCATTCTCATGAAACACTCGCGAACTTGACAGCTTGGCGTGACTCTTCAGCTTCCAATCATGTGCTTCACACATGGCCTTTTCGCGAGTTACTCTTCTCACAAGCTAGTCGCGAATTGCACTGATTTATCTTTGAAGCTTGATTCTTCACCAATCTCTCACACTCATCCCTTACAAATAAACCCACATAAATACAGGGAAATTATTGAAGAAATTACAATCAAATTTGGCACGGAATTAAAGCCAATAAAACCTAGTTGGAAATCACAACTTTACAAAAAAGAACTTAGGACACCATATTTGAGAATGAACAATCACCCAACCAGCTCGGAAATCTTATACCACGATAACTTTGGATGGAGAGGGATTCTAAGTTTGTATGAGGATGCAATTGCTCAAGCACATTTCTTTCATTTTTTGAATTGTCAGTTTCATGATGCCATATGTTATAGGAAAGTGCCTCTGAATAGCACTCCCACCTTAATATTGATTGTGAAAATATTATGACTATAGAAAGATCTCCAAGAATAAACAATAGGAACGAAGCAAACCCAAACTCTGAAAATAAACAAACACACACACAAACAAAAGAACCCAAAGGATTTACATGGTTCAGCTTTTGGCCTATGTCCATGGGCAACGACGAAGAAATTCCACTAATCAAATATGGAAATATACAAGTTGGTGTATCAGTATTCTCACAATAACCCAATCCCCAATACACCCAATAGCTCTTTCACATATATAAAGAATAGAGAAAACCTTTGCACCCTATTCTAAACTAGAGAACTCTCACAAATATGCACCAGCTAATCTCTCTATTTCTCTCTACTATTACTGCAACACCTATATCCTATTTATACTAGAGTGAGTCGGCTAGTTGATCATGGTTTTACACGAAACATGCTATGAAAACTAGTCCTATTACAATTAGGAAATAGTGTTGCACTTGATATAGAAAATAGAATCCTAATAGTGTTGCACTTGAAATAGAATTCAAGTCTTGCACGCCACTCCAAAACAAAAACATGGCTTAAGTTGAATTCAAGCCACCGACTTTCACACCATCCCCGTTCCAATGCCAAATATGACAAGTACTTCTTTTCCTTCAAATTAACTTCCGTGGCATCTCTAGTGCAATCGACACTTTCCAAGTTTGATATACAAAATGTTCTAGAAAGATTTCTAAGCTCTACTAAGTCTCTAATGCTAGACCCAGTATCTATTCCTACAAGAAATATGCCTAAATTTTGAAGATTTCTTAATTTACCCATTTCCAATGGCATCTCTTCCAACCGTGTTAGTTACATCTAGGCAACCAAAATTGACTAGTCTCCCCATGTTGCTCGGCAACTCTACAAGCATATTACATCCACTTAATAATAATGTTTGCAAATTATACAAAGTACACACAGAATTAGATAAGCGTTTGATCTTATATCTTTCAAGATTTCATTAACGTAAATGTTTCAAATTACCAATAGAATATGGTATCACCTTTATGGCTTCATGGTTAGATAATGATAAAACACGCAAACACTTAAAAGAACGTAGCAAATTATCTATCATCGTCATTTTTATTGTATAAAAAGGTGAATACCTCAAAGTTGTATATTCTAGTCCCAAGAAGGTTCGTAAACCCTTCGTTGCATGAGACACCTCAAATTTCTTAGAGGCATCAAATTTAGTTGTAAAATATGACAAGTGATGTGTCTTTTTTGTAAATTCACAAGGATTGTCGACATCCATCTTGAAAAAAAAAATTCCCCTAGTATATACTTTGCCAAATCATTAACAAGGTCATGCATTATGAAAAATGAATTGTTGTTGTTTGTTCTTTGAAAAATTGACCTTGATACTAATTCATTAAAGTATTGTTCACCTATTTCTTCCATCATCCCATTTCCTTTGGGATTTAACAATAAATCTTCTGCCATCCACAACAATACTAACTCTTCCTTTGAAAATTCATAATCCTTGGAAAGATTGAGCAATAAGCAAAGCATCGCTTCAAAGGTGATGGAAGGTAGTGGTAACTCAATCTTAGAGCAGGAAGGATATTGCTCTCATCTTTTGGTAGATCCTATATGTCACTATCCAAAATCTTCTTCCACTTTCTTGGGTCTTGTTTAGAGGACAACAAACCCTCAAGTGTTTTTGCAGCTAAAGGCAAACCTTTACACTTGTGAGAAATTTCTCTACCAATAACTTCTAGGTGTAGATATCCAATAGATTTATCATTTTTTAATGCATGTTTTGCAAATAACAACCAACATTCTTCATCTGACAATGGCTTTAGATGATAATGTGAAATGGGAGCAGATACAATTAATGCAACTTTGTCACTACGTGTTGTAACAATGATCTTAATCTTTTGTGCCCCATAACTAAAAATTCTTAATAACTCATCCCAAACAATAGAATTTTCATTCCAAACTTCATCTAACACAAGGAAAAAAAAATTCGGACTTAATTTCTCCCTGATTCTAGTTTGCAGGTAACTTAATCTCCTCAAAAATGGTTTTTGCTATTCTAAAACCATCAAATTTTTCAGAAACACAAACCCATGCTTTGACATCAAAATTCTCCTTTATCTGGTAGTCAAGCCGAGCAAGGATTGTCTTGCCAACTCCACCCATGCCCACTATAAGGACAACACAAATCTCATCACCACCTGCATTATCTAATTGCAACTTCTCAAATATCGCCTCCCTATCAATATCTCTACCATACACACCACATTCTTCAGGGCAGGAAGTGGTTAATTGTCGTGGTGGTACTAGTACTCCACAAGCAACCTCTTTCAGACCAAGGACACATTGTAATCTATCTAGAATTCCTTTTAGCCTGATAGTATCCCATTGTCAAATGAATTCGCAAAAGTAGAGAAGAGGCTCCATACCTTACTAGTGCCGTTATGAAATTCAGCTTCTGACTTGGATTGTAAGGATTCAGTGGCAATCTCATCCAGGAGGTCATCCGCGTCATAAACAACATCTTTGAGCTTGTCCAGCCACTTTTCACAGCTGGGTTTGTAAATTGCTTCTCCTTTGCATCAATAAGCATTGTATCCAATGCCGGCTCAATGGGTGAGCCAAATAGGCGACCGCCTAAAGCTCCCATTGAAAAAAGACCCCTAAATTTTTATCAATAGAAATATTCTTGTACCAAAAGAAGTATTAATTAAGCCTTAAATATTCATTAATAAATAAAAAGTAGTTGTTTTTTATCAAATAAAAACAAGATAAAGAAAGATGTTTTCATTGGATGGGTCAATCATTTAGCCTCTCACACATAAATGTTAAAAGAACTCATCAATATTACACTAGTAAATAAATTTATACTCAAATTTTATTTAGAGATATCAAATATATAACTTTATTAAAATTTTCAATCATAAGTTTTTAGTATTTGGTTACTTCATTCAATAAATAGTGTTTATTTTAGTTGTATAGTCATTGAGTAATGCGATGGGTTCATTTTAATTTGTAATTTTTTTCTAGAAAAATAGATTTTAAATGGAAAAAAAAAAACCAAAAGTTATATAAATATTCTATTAATATTTAAAATATAAGAATAGAACTCATTTAAAGTAGTCGTCTTAGGCCCTACAATACCTTGAGCCGGCCCTGACTGCATCAGCAGATAACAGCAATATCTTCAGCTTTTGTAGCATTCCATCATTGAGTTTCTTTCCCTTGAAGTAGTTAGTGACCACAGGAGAAGTCAGTCTATTAACCGCAACATTAACGATTGAAGTGGTAATTGCTCTTCTCTGGAAATGAAAAGTGACAGGGAAGTGATTGCAATGTTAGCAGAAAACCAGAAGAGAGTGGTTTGCAAAATGAAAGCATTAGCACTTATTGCCAGATACATGTAATAAATAGATGCAGTCCTTAATCTAAGTAAGGTTACATTCATACCTTCTTGGTACGCATGGCGTAGTTGACTTTTGATCTTACACCCTGAGGATGAATTTTTAAGGTTTTTTTTTTTTTTTTTTTAAGCTTATATGAATAGGTTATGCATATTGCAATTAAATTGTTGTGTCCCAAGGCCAAATGGCAAATAATTCTGAAGTAGTTGAAGAAGTTTGAATTTGAATAGAATTCTAATAAAATTATGCAATAGATTAGGATGAGGATTAGGATTTAATTTCAATTTGTATTTACATTTAAGTAGGAGTTGGATCCTATGTTTTAGGACTTGGTTTTAATGAAGCTTATCTCCTTACTAGTATTTATGTACGTAGGAATTATGAATGAAGCAAGCAGAAAATTAATCAAAAAATGTCTATTTCCTCTCTCAAGTTCAGGAGATTGGTCATCTCGAATTGACTATACTATCTTTCAATTATCTCAATTCACAACACTTTGTATCAGAACCAATAGATCCATCCAATTTCTTGAAAAAAAAAAAATCAATCATATTCTCATCCCATACTATTCTCCAATCTACAACCCAAGGCAAACAACAGCCAACATACTTCCAGGCAGCTGCTGCAACACCCAACCAAAAGAAGAAGAAGAAGAAGAAAAAAAAAATCACATCTACCTATCAAGAGTGTCAATCCCAGCAAACAAAGAATGGAGAGCATGTTGGAAGTTGCCAACTGAATGTTAGATATTACCAAGGACATGCCCAAAAGCATAGCAAGGATGGAAGCAAAGATGCAAGATTCTTGGGATCAAATGATAGAGGTCTTAGATAAACAATCCAATGTTCTTTTGGAACTCAAAGAACAATCAAAAGATCAAGGATCCCATGAAATTTCAGAGAGTCAAAGTGATGTACTCCAAGCATCACCAACAATTCAAGAAAGTAATATGTTGAAGGGTGCACTTTCTACAAAAATTGAGTTTGAAGATCAAAGGTTCAATGAAGTGGAAAATGTTGATCAAAGGGATCTTTTCATGAATTCAAAAGAGTCGATCTCAATCCCACACATTGAATTTATCATTCCTGATGAGTTCAAGGGTATGAGAAGCAAGATATTTTTGTTTCTAGTGCTCACAAAAATGGTTAAAGAATTGGTGCAAGTCTCCATGGTCATAATTTTCCTTCAACACTTCAAAATCCGAGGCCGAGTATTCTCCAATCAATGTGAGCAAGGGTTAATTTCTATGTTGCAGAATCTTGAGGACAAGATTCATCTGAAGGGGAAAGGGAATGTTGTGTCCCAAGGCCAAATGGCAAATAATTCTGAAGTAGTTGAAGAAGTTTGAATTTGAATAGAATTCTAATAAAATTATGCAATAGATTAGGATGAGGATTAGGATTTAATTTCAATTTGTATTTACATTTAAGTAGGAGTTGGATCCTATGTTTTAGGATTTGGTTGTAATGAAGCTTATCTCCTTACTAGTATTTATGTACGTAGGAACTGATAGGCCAAAAACATATTGACCTCTTGTGATTAATTAATTGATTAATTGGCCAAGTTTATTAATTAATCTAATTAACATGCAAAACGCGTGGTAGTACAAACAAATCACCAATTAAACTAAGTGCAGCGGAAATTAAATTGACATGGTGATTTGTTTATGAATAGGGAAAATCAACAACGCAAAAATCCCACCGGGTGATTTTAAGGTCACCACTAAGGCTGTCCATAGGTCGGGCGGGTTGGGTTTGTGCCCAACCCGCAACCGACCTGCCAGAGATCGGGTAGGGAAGTGTCGGACCCGAAACCGACCCATATTAGGGTCGGGTTTTACCGGTCGGTTTCCCGTCGGGTGAGCGGCGGTTTCGGGTGAGGCCAAAACCCGCCGAAAAGGACAAAACATAGAAAATCGATGAGATCTCTCCCGATCCGGTGCGATCTAGCCGGATTTGGCAGAGATCTTGCCAAATCCGATGCTTTTTCCCCTAAATCGTGCTGAGAATCGCCGGATTTGGTGTTTTAGTCGCCGAAATCTGCCAAATCGTGCTGGAATACTCGCCGGAAAGCTTGAAATCGCAGCTCGTCATTCTCTCTTCGAGCAGGTCGGGTTGAACGAGTTTTGAAGGAAGGGAACCGAAACCGAACCGCCGGCGTCGAGTTTTGAAGCTTGGGACCCGCGTCCGACCTCCGGAACTGTCGGATCGGGTTGTAGCGGGTCGGTACGGGCAGGTTGGGCAGGTCGGCGGGTGAGATGGACAGCCCTAGTCACCACTCCCGAGAATCTATTATTATCAAAACAAACGGTTACAAGTAAAGGAATCCCAGTACCTTATACCAACCTACAGTTGAACCCTTACTCCAATACCCAATTGGACTTATTCTGTAGTGACAATCTCTCCTTGTAATGCACGGCTCCTAGTACGTGACTAACCAATTATGCGGATCCCAGTACGTGACTTCAATCACCAACTAGAGAAGGTTGTTGGCTGCAAAGTTCTTCAGTTCATCCAGATGATGAAGATCGAGAAGATGCTTGGTCACAAAACCCTATGGTGTACAAACACAACAACTTCTACACAAAACACTAAGGCAAATTCTGTCTTCGGCCACAATTTGCTTGAACAAACTTTGCTCAACACTTGTGCAACTTGTGTCCTCCTTTGATGGCCCTTAAAATAATCCTTCTATATGTCTAGGGTTGTGAGAAAAGAAAGGTCAAACACATAATCACGGATTATAGTCAAAACAGATCTGAAATTTTGTTTTTCATAAACCTCGACAAATACCCTATCTGTCGAGCTATTGTCGAGCCACGGGGCTGGAACAGCTCTTCAAGCTCGATAGATACTAGTTGTCGAGCTAGTTGTCAAGCTTTAATGACAGACACTTCCTTGGCTTGAATCTTGGACAGGCTTGCATAGCTTTAACACTTGATCTTGAAACAAGGTTTCTTGAAGTATTAAACACATCCTAGATCTACCCAATTACAAGTAAAGTGCGTTTTGTCAAAGGATTAGTCAATTACATAAAATAGTGACATATGTTCTTAACAAGTGAAACACATTATCCTAATAGGAATTATGAATGAAGCAAGCAGAAAATTAATCAAAAAATATCTATTTCCTCTCTCAAGTTCAGGAGATTGGTCATCTCAAATTGACTATACTATCTTTCAATTATCTCAGTTCATAACATAAACATGCATGAAGAAGCTTGTCTAGTAATACTGACCCCACTTTCTCCTCGTAGTTCTAATTCTTATAGCTAATTAAAAAGAAAAAAAATTATAAATTAAAAAAGTCTGAAAACATAAGAAAGTTTTTTTTGTTTTTTGGGTAATACTCCGGGTGAGTGAGATTTGAACCCTAAATGTCATTAAAATGATAAGAGGAACCAACTAGATGAATTAGTGTGAGAAAACATGTGCCATCCTTTTGTATTCTAAGCGAATAAGAAATTATAGAGTGAGGACGTTATCAAATTCATTCAACGATTTAACAAAGAAGGAAAATAGGAGAACCCTTATTTCTGACTGTGTCTCACAGACTAAGGATGTTTTAACAATTTAACATAATGTGTCTGAACTAGTGAAGGCAATTGGAGGATGACCAATGTGATGGGCATAGAGTACATACAACCTACCCTTTGGAAGATATTTATTGGCAATTCTCTCTAGGTGTGATTTTTTTTTTTTTTTTGCTTATATTATACTAATTTTAATTTTCCCCTAATTCGTTGAAGAAGTGAAGGTAGAAAAGATATTTAATTGCAAATAGATGTTCATTCAGTTACTCCAGGACCAGGTGAAACGTTTCAGGAACCAATCAATCCATTTATGTTTTTTCAATTACTAAATTATTGATTTAGGAAAAAAAAATTAATAATTCCACAGTTATAACTGGGTGAGTGTATAAGAAAGCACAGAGTACAGAGAATTGAAGGAAGAGAGAAAAGCTAAAAGCTAGAGAGAAATTGGAATGAAGAAAAACTTGTATTCCATCAAATTGAATGAATCTGTACATGAAAGTGGCTTTATACAAATACAGAGTATATAACTAAAACCCAACTTATGCGCAATCTGTTATAGCACGTGCAACAGCTAGTTACAACACGAGTGGAAGAACTAGCACATAAATACACTACTAAACTACTTGCAGTTTAATCACAGTAATAAAACAGTAAAACAAGCTACTGTCGTTTAATGCCTAAATGCCTTATTTCAGCTTCTTTCTTCTTTTCTTCATTTCTTTTCTTCCTTGTTGATCTGTACTACTTTGATAGAGTGGGATCCATAATTAATTGTCAGTGTTGATTGAGTCCAGTTAATATCTAAAATAAATGATAAAATTATTTTAGATATATTTGTCCAAGAAAACAATTATAAGGAAACACAAAAAAAAAAAAAAAAAAAAAAAAGAAGCCGAAGTCAATAAAATAGAGTCCCTAAAACATAGTTGGTCAAGGGGCAAAATGGCCCATTAGCATTAATTTTTGAAATATTTAGGCCCGAAACACTGTTTGGGAAATATATAGGAAAGTACCACTTTTCGTGGTACTCGAGCTTGGTGAGCTTGAGTACCCCATTTTTCTGTTCCAGCGTGGCACCTGACGTTGGCATCTGAATTTAAGGTCTCTCTTCACCCTCACCCTTACCAGAACACAGTCTCACTCTCACTCTCACTCTCACTTACACCTAAACGTTCAAACCCTCACACCCTCACACCATCGGCGGCAGAAATTAAAAACGTCGTTGTGATTGCTTTCGCGTATCGATGATGGTCGGGGGAGTGGAATCATAGTCTCCATCGCTGTCGCACCTGAGGGAATAGGAGAAGGGAAAGTGGTGGTTGTTGGAGGAGCGATGGTAATGGCCTTTCCGTTGGATGACAGTGGCGCGACGTCGTCTTCGTCCTCATCTTCTTCTTCGCCCTTTCTTCTCCCTGTCTCCGACCAATTAGGGTTTTCAATTTCATTTCACAGAGTCGCCACGCGGACCATTTCCCCTTCAATGGCGCTTTGTAAGCTCTCTCTCTCTCCGAAAAATTTGAGTTCTTTTTCTCTTAATTTTCACTAATCCAACTGGTTTTGGCGCTGCAATTCCATGTCTTGGTTTTTGTTTTAAATTTTCAAGAAATTTCATACTTTTTTGAATTTTGGTGCATAATGTGTTGTGAAGAACTTAGCATGTTGATTTTTTTGAAAGAAGTTCTAATTTTTTTATCTGGGTTTTAGTTTTTGGTGAATAATGTGTTGTGAAGAACTTAGCTAGTTTGATTGTGTGGGTGCTGTGAGGTTGTGTTGGTGGATTGGAACTTAGTGTGTTTGAATGAAAAATTGGAAGCACTGAAGGCTGAAGGTATAAATCTTGGACTTTTATAGCTTTTTTTTTTTTTTTTTTTTTTTTTTTACAGAAGTGATAGAAGACTTTTATAGCTTTAAATTGCACTAATAATGTAAACTTACGTTATAGACAAACAAATCCACATTATTAAACCCCCAGCATTCTTTGTAAATGAAAAGAGATACTACTACAAATCTATCATTTAACAAAATGGCGATTTCCACTAAAAAAAGAAAGAAAGAAGGGGGGCATTGTTAGTACGGACCAAATTAAGATAAGACGGACCACATAATTGTGTTTATGTGGACCAAGTTAAATGTTAAATTACTGTGAATTATGGTCTTATGCATTGTCTTTGGGGTGACACAAGAATTGTGTTTCCTGCATGTGCTTCATGATTCTCTTAATGTATAAATTCAGTTTAGGATTCTATTATTGAAAAAGAGATCATTACTAGAATAAGTACACCTCACAGGAAAAAAAAGGTTAGTCCATAATTAAGGTTGTGGGGTGTGTATTCTCTGGGAAAAAGAAAAAGGTTTTGAGGGTGTGCATCCCCTGCCCATCTCACCCTAAAATCCATATTTTTCATGTTTCCTGTCTTGTTTGTCCTCATATGTCCAAGTTGACCACATGCCCCACAAACAAAACTCTCTCTTGCAGATTTCTTATCCTTAAAAACCTTAACTTTATCTCCCGATATTTTGATTTTCTTACTGACTAGGCCAACACTTGTGATATCATTCTTTTTCGTTAAAGCTTTCACCTTTCCATACTTGCCTTTTTTCGCAATAACATTTTCTACCTCCTTCATGTCTTTATTAAATATCTCTTTGGAAGAATAGGACCCATCAGGTTGGGCAGTACTGACAATTTGCTTGATCCGATTTGTGTTCTCAAAACCAAAACTTGGTTGCAAGCCCAAAGCCAGCCCTGTTTCCTCCCTCACAACTTTAGTCTTTTTCTTCTTCCTCCTCTCAGCCTCATCATCTTCCATGAGTAACCTGCATAATTCGACAGCTTCAGTGGCTTCATCTTCATTTTCCTCTTCTACCTGAGCTATGGTTAAATGAAATTCATTATTTTTGTCATTCACTTGTTAGCTGGAAGTTTATCATGGTATCATAACAGGTGTTCCAAATACCAGGTGTTGGTCCGGGTCGTACGAGGGACGTTGTTAATTACTGGTTAAATAATTAAATTCATTATTTCCTGTTAGCTTAGGCCATTGGGAAAAGTGGTAGTTTATCATGTGTGAGGTAATGATTGAAATGAGGCGTTTGAATAAAAGTTAATTGGATGTTGTAGAAAAAGTTGCTTGGTTGTGTACTTGTTTAGTAAACCTTTTGTAATTATAATGAGGTGGACACAACAAAGTATAATTTATGCATGGAAGCAAAAGCAAAAGCACAAATTGCTAGATATTCATGTGAATTAATAACTGACCGACCTGTCTCTTTCTTGTTTTTGTTTTTTCTAATTTAGGATAAGTTGGATATCAAGAGGACAATGGAAGAGGAAGCTAGATGGTGCCAGTGGCTTGTATTGTGGCTAGATTGTGATAGAGAAGGAGAAAATATTGCATTTGAAGTGATAGAAGTTTGCACGGCAGTAAATCCTCATCTTACCATCAAGAGGGCTCACTTTTCTGCTTTAATTGACAGGTCCTAAAGGTTATAATATTCTGTCGGTTCTTAATATCTTCTTGTCTCTACTTTCATGATCTTGATTGATTCCAGGGAAATCCATGAAGCAGTGCAACGTCTTGTTGAGCCGAATAAATGTTTTGTTGATGCAGTGGATGCTAGGCAAGTGAGTACTTTCTCTAACCAATGTGGAACTCTACTTGTTTATTTATGATTACTGTGAACTCATTTGATAAGTTTCCCTAATAGCTGTATGCTTGTATGAATCAAAAAGATTGTTTTTATTTGTTAATTCAATTCCTAGTTATTTGGCACCATGCTTTTAGACCTCTTATCTACTATATTGCTGTTAGCTCAAGAAGTGTGTTAGTCCTTCTATCACTGCTCTTTTTGGCAGTTGTATCTCCTTCTAAGTTGAAATGAAATTCTCCCTTTTATTTGTTTGCAGGAAATAGATCTTCGGATTGGTGCTTCTTTCACTAGGTTTCAGACTATGCTGTTGAGAGATGCATTTGTTATTGATTTTACTACAGATGACAGAAATCTTGTTCTAAGTTATGGTCCTTGTCAGGTATGGTTGCTATTGAAAAATAAAATGGAAATGATTTTCTGCTTAAAAGTGGGATGCATCTCTCCTGCATTTGTCATTTCACCTCATCCTTAAGTGCAGTTCCCTACACTTGGCTTCGTTGTGGAAAGATATTGGGAAATACAAGCACACGAGCCAGAAGAATTTTGGACCATCAACTGTTCTCACAAATCGGATGAAGGCATTGCTACCTTCAATTGGATGTAAATCAAGAGGCCTTAGAGATTACATATTTATTTTTGAAGTTTAGTTGCCATAGAATTGAGATTGAGCGTATCTTATTTTGCAGGCGCGGTCATCTGTTTGATTACATATGTGCTGTTATAATTTATGAGATGTGTGTTCAGGAGCCAATTGCAACTGTGAGTTATAATGAAAATATGTAACTTGAGCGTAATGCTAACTTCATGGTATAGATATTTCTGAAATTTGGGTTTTTTCTTATTTAACTGCAATTTAGGTTACAAAGGTTAGACAATAGGAGAAATTGAAGTATCCTCCTTATCCTTTAAATACCATTGAGCTTGAAAAACGTGCTTCGCGATTCTTTCGGATGAGTTCTGAACACACTATGAAGGTGAGCTGTATACGTCTGTTGTGTAAGGTTGAATTTATTCAACCATCTAATTGGCTTTATTCCGTGCCAAATTTGCTTGTAATTCAGCATTTAGTAACCCTGTATTTAGGTGGGGTTGTTGTAAGGGTAGTGAGTGAGATAGAGTGAAGTTTGCTCAAGAGTGTGCAAGAAAACAGAGTGTCGCGGCTGGGACTCGCGGGTGGACTCGCGGCTTCAACCCGCCAGAAGATGCACACGTGCCAAGCATGCTGGAAGATGAACAGTCATGCTAGCTGGAGCACTACAGGACAAAACAGGACAACTGGCCATACGGTTAACTCGCGACTGGAACTCGCGACTTGGTCAAGCCGCGAGGTCAAGCCACGAGCCACCCCTGTTTTGGAAAAACCTGACGTTTCGCATTCCTCTTCACTCCAGTATAAATACCCTTTTAACCCACGATTGAAAGAGAGCTTCCAGAGAGAATTTTGAGAGAGAAACCCTAAAGAAAAACCAGATTGTTTCACCCACAATCTCTACCTTAGAGTCTCATCAAATTCCCTCACTCTCTTCCTCTCCATTGTCAAATCCTTGAGAGGCATTATACCAAACCTGGTTCTCACCATTATCATCTCTGTGAGACAGACGTTTGGAGTTCTGGGAAGCAGTTAGGAAGGAGCCAATCTTCATTGGTTGATGCTACGGTGTAGTAGCGGAATCCGGAAAGCTAGAAAAGAAAAAGGTTCGGCGCAACCTCGTTGGAGCAAGAAGCTTGGAGGGCTTAGGTGCATTGGGTAGATTAGGCTTGGAGGGTCTATTGCTGTCCTTGTATCCCAACTGTATTTTCTAGTGGATTGATTACCGCTTGGAGGGCGGCGGAGAGGTTTTTCGCCGAGGTCTTCGGTTTCCTCTTCGATAACATATCTGGTGTTATCTCTGTGTTTGCATCTTCCTTCCTCTCTATCTCTGCCTTTACATTATCTGCTGTGGTTTATTTTGTTGTGGCTTAGATAGTTGTTTAATCAATACCATATTATAGCATATGTTAAGTTTCCGCACACTAGTTGTTTGACATATTGCTTGTGTTGATTAAGTTGGTTTTGGGGGTCTAAACGTTCAAAAGTGTTCTCGTACACGTTTTTGAACTTTCAATTGGTATCAGAGCAGGTACACAGCTGTTTGGTTTCATTACCATTGTGTGATCCTTGACTCCCTTTTTGAGATGGATAGGTCTCAATCCCTTAATGCACCTCCATATTTTGATGGAAGTAATTATGCATTTTGGAAGGTTCGTATGAGAGCCTTTTTATGCTCTATTGATGAATCCGTGTGGGATGCTGTTGAGATTGGTTGGACCAAACCTGAGGCAGCCAAATCCACATGGGATAAGGCAGCACTTGCTGCATCTAATGCTAACAGTAAAGCACTAAATGCTATTTTCTGTGGTGTGTCTCCAGATGAATTTCACAGGATTTCTCACATTACCATTGCCAAAGATGCATGGGAGATTCTGGAAACAACTTATGAAGGCACGAAGAAAGTAAAAGATACCAAGTTACAAATGCTGACCACTCGATTTGAGGAGCTCAAGATGAGTGAGGATGAGTCTTTCGACTCTTTCTATGGGAAGTTAAATGAAGTGGTTGTCAGTAAGTTTAACTTGGGGGAGAAGATGGAGGACTCAAAGATTGTAAGGAAGATCCTCCGATCATTGCCGGAGAGTTTTCGTGCTAAAGTGACAGCCATTGAAGAGAGCAAGGATCTTGACGACATCAAGGTACAGGAGCTGGTTGGTTCTCTACAGACCTATGAGATGTCGCTGCCAAATCAACGGAAGGGTAAATCCCTTGCTCTAAAGACCACTAATGAGAAGGTGGAAGATCAAGGCTCATCGGGAGAAGATATGGTGGACAAGGATGTAGCCTATCTTGTTAAAAATTTCAAGAAGTTTTTGAAATTCAAAAACAATGGAAAATTTGATGATAAGAGAAATTTCCAAAATTCTGGAAGGGAGAAGAGGGATTTCAAAAGGAAAGATGGAAAAGAATCCCAATCCACACAAGGTGTCACTTGTTTTGAATGCAACGGGCATGGACACTTCAAGAAGGAATGTCCTAATTATTTGAAATCGAAAGGCAAGGTGTATGCCACGACCTTGAGTGATTCAGACTCGTCCGACTCAGAATCTGAAGAGAGCTGTGATGGAGAAGGAAACTATTCTGCTTTCATGACTATTGCACATGTTGAGTCTTCGGATGAGTTGAGTTTGCTTGTTCAAGACCTTGGAGAACATAGTGAGGATGACTCACTAGGAATTGTTGAAGAATCAGAAGCTGAAGAAGAAGAAAGCACAGCAACTCTTCAAGAAAATTACAACTCACTCTTGGAGAAGTCAGGTGAATACACAAGGGTAGCCAAGGCTGCTGTGAGAAAGATGAAGAAGGCTGAGGAGGACTACAAGAGTCTACTAATCCGTTATAGGGAGGCCAAATGCGAGATTGAAACTCTGAATGGTGAGCTGTCCGAAGCTTACACTAAAGTAAGATTCCTTGAGAATGAGGTTGTTCAAGCAAATGCAAAAATAGAGAGGGTCACCACCAAGAAGCTAGATGATGTTATATCATCTCAGAAGAGCTTTTCAGACAAATCCGGACTGGGACATACCGGAGAAAGTAGTTCAACTGGAAACGTCACCAAAGAAGTGAAGTTTGTCAAAGCCAAAGATCCAGTTGTAGCTGACCCTACTGGTGTGAAGCTCGAGGTGGAGGAGAAGAAGAATGTGGTGGACCAACGGATGCTGAATCATCGTAATCAGTATGTGGGCAGGTCTGAATCTCGTGCCAAGTCACGTCCTCGACCACAAAAAGGTCCTAGAGGAATGTATGTGTGCCATTATTGCGGACTTCAAGGGCACACTCGACCAAATTGCCAAAAGCTGAGAGCAAAGAACAGTGCTACTCCTCAAAGGTCAGGAGGACCAAGAGTTGATAGGAGAACTTGGGCAGATCAATCTAGAGAGCATCATGGTGATCCCGGAATGATGAACGTGATGAAGATGATTGGTGCATTCACCAACTGCTTGGAAAGCTTCTCACGAAGGTTTGAAAGCCCTAACTCCCGTACCCAATCCTTTAAGGAAATCACCCCAAACGCAAGTGACGTATGGGTGAAAAGGGGTACTCATGCATAAGCATTACAACATGTCCATGCATTAATACTTCCTATGCTTTGTGACTATGTTTGTTTGGTATGCTTGTTGTTTTTGATTTTGGTTGTTTGTTTGTGTATATTTCTTAATTGCATTTTATCAATCTTTTTGTTTCTTGAGTCAAAAATCCAAAAATTACATAAAGAATTTGAAAATCAAAACGCTTGATTGACTTTGTTGAGTTTTGTCGTAAAACTCATTTTGCCTTGTACCTTTGTGCTAATGGCTTTGTGCATTTTCGAGCATTGCTTGTTTTCATGCACTCATATCACTATGGGAAAAATCTTGAAATCTATGTGATTGTTGTAAATAGATCTTCAAACTTGTCATGAATGATTAGTGAATGGTTATGTTGATCTTGAATCATGCATAGACTTGTGTCTATATCTCTTCCCACTTTTTATTTTTTTGCTAAAAAGAGCTCACCAAATGTAAATCTCCAAATGAAAAGAGATATTGAGCTGCAAAAGCCTGTCGCACATTCTAGTATTTGACTAGGAAAAAGGGTAAGCGACCTTATATTAAAAGTGAAATTTCTTTCAAAAAGGCCAAAGGCCTGTTCTTCAAAGAAAAATGTTGTCTATCCCTCTCACAATGAGAGATGATTGCCTCAAAAGATCAAATGTTATGGCAGAAAGTGGAGTCAAATGAAAAGCTCCAAGTTATGTTATCAAGTTATGTGGGAGGTCATATATTCATATTTCTATAATTGAGATTGGTCACATGATCTAGTGCTAATTGTGTATGCCTTGGTTGAATTGATCATTGAAGCTTCACATTAGACAAAGGACTATCTCATTGTTGATATCCACACACAACACACAAGTTTATGTTCAATAAATGCCATATTCATTTGTGTGATTGTACTTGATAAAATGTGTTTTCACATGCTAAATCTTTGATAATTCAAGCACAAAAAGATTTTTGAGTGTTTTAGGTGTTTTTGGAAAGTATTTTGTTGAAAAATCTGAAAATTTCAAAAATACAGTTTTGCCCTGTTTTGGCGGCTCAGTCGCGGGTATGGCAAGTCGCGAGCCTCAGTCGCATCTTCGCTGGTCAGTTTTGGCGACTTGTTCGCGAGTGGAAGGTTCAGTCGCGAGATTCACTCAGAGATTTTCGCGGCTCAGCTCGCGACTCACTCGCGGGTAGACCTTCCAGTCGCGAAAAACACTTAGAAAAATTTTTCAAAATTTTGTTCTTGAGTGCTTTGGCGACTTGATCTGGCGACTATGTGGCGACTTGAACCAGTCGCGAAAATCGCGTGTTTTGCAGAAACAGGAGCAGTTTTTAAACTTTTTCAGTTTTTCCCTCGAATTTTTGTGACTGTTCATCTTCTCTCTAAACACTCTCCCTCCCAAACACTCCGTGCTCCCTTTTCCAATCTCTTGTGTTGCACTCTTGTAGCTCAAAATCGTCAAGTTACAGGTATGGGTTTTCTGATTTTCACTCTTTTCTACTTGATTCTGTGCTTTTACCCTTGATTTTTCGCATATGATTGAGTTTCTGAAATGGGTTTGTGTTTCGGTCTCTGCTCCTTGTTCTTGCTTAGCTTGTGGATGCTGTTGCTATAGTGTGTGTTAAATGATTGTCATATGCTTTTTGCTCTTCATCTTGTGCTTAGCTAAGTGTTTCTTTTATTTCAATCTGTTCTTTGAGCTGTTGAGTGATTTCTATTGGTTCGTTCTGAGGTTGTGAGTTTTACTGTGCTAGATTTGCATGTTCTAGTATGTCTATCTGTGGGTAGCTTCTGTTTGGATCATTATATTGTTTGAGTGTCATATCATTTTTCCATTATCTGCCTCAATGTCATTTATCTGCCTTCAGGATAGTTTCACCATGTTGTTCATGTGTTTCCTATCCTAGGCTTGGTTTATCCATATGTTTGAACTAAATAGCTTGCTGTTTAAGTGTTTGAAGTTCATTTGTTTGGTTGATATCTCTCTCTGTTTACTACATGGTTCTGACTGGTTCTGCACATATATTGCTATATGTTGTTGTGGCCTTTTCTGATTGTTCACAGATGGCACCTTCACCTCAGAAGAAGAAATCTACTGCGAAGAAGGCTGACAAAAGACTTAAGATGGATTCTAGATTGTTTAGGTCAGTCCACCACTTTGAGAGATACAAGGATAACTTCTTGAATGCAGGAATCATTCAAGAGAGATTTGTGGATTTGGAGGACTTAAGGCAAACTTTTATTCCCAGTTGTTTTGAAGGAAGAGGATGGGAAAAGCTTTTGGGTGGTTTCCCTGTTGTGTGTGAACCCTTAATTAGGGAATTCTACTCAAATGCTGTGATAAAGGACAATGAATTGAGTTGCTGGGTGAGGGGTAAAGAGTTTGTCTTAGATGCTCATGTCATAGATGATGCATTAGGGCTTGAAGGATTAGATGATGAAGAATTCATCAATTACAAGGATAGGAGTGTGTCTATTGAAACAATTCAACAAAGGATAGGTGGACAGAGAGAAGGGAAATGTTTGAATACCACTGCCTTTCCAGTGGACATGAGGTGCCTTACAATAATTATGATGTTCAACCTCTATCCCATTAGGAAATTGACTACAATCAACTGTGCTAGAGCAGTCTTTCTGATGGATCTCAAAGAAAAGAACTTCATAGATATAAGTTCCCACATTTATGACACCATTGTAGATGAGAATAGAACCACCTCTAGGCCTAAATTGATCTTTCCAAGTTTGCTTATGAGGATTTTTAGGAATAAGGGTGTTCCAATCCCTCAAGACATCAGTCCCATGTCTACACCCTCTGCAATCAACAAGCTCACCTGCAAAAGGATAAGTGTCAGGCTTCCAGGAGAAGAAGATGAAGGTGATGAAGGAGAGGCTGCTCCAATGGAGACTGAAGCAGAGGCAGCAGGGCTTGCATCAACTTCAACACCTAGGAGAAGTGGCAAAAGACACAGAGCTTCAACTTCTGCAGACACACCTCCAGATGCTTTCCAGATCTTTCTGGAAAGGCTTGATGGGATCAGGGCAGTCCAAACTGAGCATTCTGACAGGATGAGAGCCATGCAAGACCAGATTGATGTCTTGGCTGCTACACTTGACAGCTTCACAACTCAGCATGACAAGTGACCCTTTGGCCATTCCATGTCAAAAAGGGGGAGAAAGTTCATTGATGATTGAGAAGCAGAAAAGCAGCTCTTAAGGGGGAGTAATTAGTTGAGGGGGAGTAATGTGTTTATGATTTGGGTATCTTAGTGTTTTTATAGTTTTGATACACTGTGTTTTGGTGTATAACTGTTTCTAACTCTTTTCATATACTCTTGGTTTAAACTTTAATATATGTTGTTGATGTTATTCAGGTATTTGTTGGTTTGTACCCATATGCTTTTGTAAGCTTTTAGGGTTTATTGTTTTATGCATAGTTTGTAGGCTTTATGGTATGTACCATGCTTAAGTGCAGCCTTTATGCTATGTTGAAATCAGTACTTTAATCTAAATGTTCTGCATGGTGGTTGTTGTACTGTCACTCTTGTGCCCTTGTAGGATTGTTCCTAGATGCATATGCCTTGTGTGCTATGCATTGGTTGAGTGTTGAGCATACAAGTGTCTTGCCTTGTGCTTGTTAACTTGTATGTCCTTGTGTTCATTCCAAGTGTGAATGAGCACTGTGATCACTACCTTGTGGTGTTCATTTGGTTGATCAAGCCATGGTTTGTTTATTAACTCCATTTTTGCTTGATCTCATATTGCCTGTTTCATATGCATTTATAATTTTCTGCTTACAATGATCATGGTGTATTGTTGTGTTTCAGGAGTTTATGTTCATATGATTCAAGTGCTTCACAGCTTCTAGAGTTAGGTGTGAGTGAGTTTTGATCAACTGTTCCCAACTCACATGTTAAGTCTAGAGTCTGTTTTAGGGTTTTGTCACGGAATAGCCAAAGGGGGAGATTGTAAGGTTGAATTTATTCAACCATCTAATTGGCTTTATTCCGTGCCAAATTTGCTTGTAATTCAGCATTTAGTAACCCTGTATTTAGGTGGGGTTGTTGTAAGGGTAGTGAGTGAGATAGAGTGAAGTTTGCTCAAGAGTGTGCAAGAAAACAGAGTGTCGCGGCTGGGACTCGCGGGTGGACTCGCGGCTTCAACCCGCCAGAAGATGCACACGTGCCAAGCATGCTGGAAGATGAACAGTCATGCTAGCTGGAGCACTACAGGACAAAACAGGACAACTGGCCATACGGTTAACTCGCGACTGGAACTCGCGACTTGGTCAAGCCGCGAGGTCAAGCCGCGAGCCACCCCTGTTTTGGAAAAACCTGACGTTTCGCATTCCTCTTCACTCCAGTATAAATACCCTTTTAACCCACGATTGAAAGAGAGCTTCCAGAGAGAATTTTGAGAGAGAAACCCTAAAGAAAAACCAGATTGTTTCACCCACAATCTCTACCTTAGAGTCTCATCAAATTCCCTCACTCTCTTCCTCTCCATTGTCAAATCCTTGAGAGGCATTATACCAAACCTGGTTCTCACCATTATCATCTCTGTGAGACAGACGTTTGGAGTTCTGGGAAGCAGTTAGGAAGGAGCCAATCTTCATTGGTTGATGCTACGGTGTAGTAGCGGAATCCGGAAAGCTAGAAAAGAAAAAGGTTCGGCGCAACCTCGTTGGAGCAAGAAGCTTGGAGGGCTTAGGTGCATTGGGTAGATTAGGCTTGGAGGGTCTATTGCTGTCCTTGTATCCCAACTGTATTTTCTAGTGGATTGATTACCGCTTGGAGGGCGGCGGAGAGGTTTTTCGCCGAGGTCTTCGGTTTCCTCTTCGATAACATATCTGGTGTTATCTCTGTGTTTGCATCTTCCTTCCTCTCTATCTCTGCCTTTACATTATCTGCTGTGGTTTATTTTGTTGTGGCTTAGATAGTTGTTTAATCAATACCATATTATAGCATATGTTAAGTTTCCGCACACTAGTTGTTTGACATATTGCTTGTGTTGATTAAGTTGGTTTTGGGGGTCTAAACGTTCAAAAGTGTTCTCGTACACGTTTTTGAACTTTCATGTTGTATTGTTGACACTTTGGCATCCTTTTCCAATTGATTGCTACTTAATTAGAGACAAAATTTAACATGAAATCAAAGTACCTGGGAATGATCATGGAAAGGTTCAATTCCTACAAAAGTAGTTTATTTATGGAAGTTTTTATCTACTTTTTGTAGAAAAATAATGGGGAAATTTGTGTGTATATTTGTAGTTGCAAAGTCAAGTGTAGTCACTGGCATTACTTGGTCTTCTTTATAAGGAGAACCAAGGTTCAAATCCTCCCTCCCCGCTTGTTGTAACAATTAAATTATGAAAAAAAATTTGTAGTTGCAAAAAAAAAAAAAAATGAATTTGAAGTAATGGAGTACAGTTAAAGAAGCTTTTTTATATCCACTTTATATGATACAATATGGGGAAGTGTGTGTAGGTGTGTTTGCAGGCCTGGTCTATCTGTTTTGTGAAAGAATACGATTTTCAACCCTGCAGAAATCTCATTTCTTATATTAGGACTCATTGTTGGTTGCATAATGCTATGTTTCTACTCTTTCTGAAGGTTCTCTAAAAGATCCATTCATCCAACTAATGTAAATCTTCATTCCAAATATGCAATTCCTTGTCATTTCTTTGCTCCCTTTTCTTAGAGCTTCAAATTTAAAATTCCATCCTCTTTGCACAATTGCAATTATGGTTATTTGCGGCGAATGAATAAATTATTTTAGATGGCTCTCCTTGATCATCTATTTGAGCTACTTCTTAAGAAGTTTTTGGGACATACAAAATTGGCAGTTTGAAAGGTATGCCTATTTTAGATCTGTCTGATATCATTATCACTCTTTTTTTTCCCTTACCAAAGAAAAATATATGAAAGAAAGTTCCTTGTTTTCCCAAAATACTCTAGCAATTGTATTTTTAAAAGCTTTTGTTCTTATACTATGCTCATTATGACCATTCACATTGTTGTATTGGTTGGATCTTTAACATACATTTCAGCCTGAAACTCAAGTCAATTTATTGTTTATAGGTTGCAGAAGATTTATATCAAGCAGGTTTCATAAGCTATCCTCGTACAGAGACTGATAGCTTTTCTCAGAGAACTGATCTGCATGTTGGTAACTTTGTTGGCATTGCATTTCCACTAAATTCCTTCTACTCTCCAAATATTATAGCAGCTTTTCACTAAGTTTGATGTTGTCTTTATCCTTTTGTTGGTCATCATCTCTTTTGTCATTTGTTTCCATTGGCTTTTGGTGATTTAATTGGCCCATATGACTATGAGATAAATTTCATGTAGGCAATTGTGCAAGAACAGCAAAGGCATCCTGTATGGGGACCATATGCACAGCAGTTGTTGGAACCTGGGTCAGGACTTTGGAGAAACCCTGGTAATGGTGGACATGATGACAAGGCCCATCCACCCATTCATCCAACAAAATTTTCTTCTGGAGAATCTGGATGGAGTCAAGATCACCATGTAAGCATGTCACCATCTTAATTGGCATTTAACTGCTAACTGAATGCTTTTGAAATGTATTGTTGTGGTGTTAAGTCAAGAAGCATGCTTTACTAATTCTTTTGAATTTTAAATTACTTTCATTTGGTGACAGAGATTGTATGAGCTGGTTGTTCGCCATTTCCTGGCATGTGTCTCCCAGCCAGCAGTATGGGCTGAAACTAATGTTGAAATCGACATTGCCGGTGAATTATTTTCTGCATCAGGGAGAGCGATACTAGCTGTGAGTTATGTCCAAAAGTCAAAAAAGATATCTATCTATATATCTATCTATCTATCTATATATATATATATATATATATATATATATATATAAAACTGAATATGGTTGACTTTATAATATTTTGCCACCTAAGTTTTTGAGGCCTCACAATTTTACAATCATTATTATAATATATATATTTTTAATTGAATTTAGATTCTATTCTATATTTAAATCCTCCATTAGAATATTGACACATCATATTTTCTTTAAATGGTAGAATTGATAGTTCCATATACAACTACAATTATAATAATTCCTATTAATAACTACGATAATTATCAATTTTATATTTAAGGCAAATAAATAAAAGAAAATTTTACATTTTGTTAAACTTTCCTGTGCATTGCACGGGTTACAGACTAGTGTATGTGTGTGTATATATATATCTTGATGGCTCAGTGTTGGGTGTGCTTGAATGGTATTTTGGGAAACTGTTATCAATGCCGGAAATAGGTTATGGTTGTATCTTTGATAAGTTTTTGCATCTCTAATGGTTCAAGAAATATGTGTCAGTTGAAGTTATTAAGTAGTTGTTCTATATGATGGCAATCATTGCCCCATTCTTTAATGAGCTTTAGAGTTCAACCATTATTAAAGACTCAGATGCAAACCAATGAAATGTCACCATTTATTCAGCATTAAGTATATTACAAAATAATGAAATTTCACCATTTTTTATACTTTGGTTTATTTTGGAGGATTGTTAATTCACAAATGATAGCAGTTGTTCTCACTAACTTTATTTGTGTTAATAGTATACAATAGACCGGGAATTAGCCTCTCGAAAAAATAATAATAAAATTTTGTAGTTGTTAACCAATTATCTTTCATAGACCCCCATTTTATGCACTAGGTACTATCATTTATATTGAAAGATTTGCTTGTGCTTTGATTAGCCTCATTTCTTAACACAGTTGGTCCCTTTCTGGAGAAAGGAATAGACTTGTGTTATGTATCTAGTATCCTCGTTAGCTTTTAATGAGCACGGTAGCTACAGATTTTTTGTTGACATATAAGAGTGCATGTGTTCCTGTAATGCTTGTAAGTTTTGTTGTATGCCCCCTAGGAGTGATGTGAACCATCTTAATTTATAACCATTGAAAGAGAAGCAGTAGCTTCATATTTGGGTATGACAAGAAGGACCATGGATGAAATTTTATTTTTATGAGAGCAGCTTGAAATAGGAATTGGTGAATATCTTTTTGAGTTGCTGTACTCAGTGAGGGTTAGGAAGGAGAAGAGTAGATAATGTATTGGAAGTTGAAACAAAGTAGTCTATAGATGGTTGATCTTATTATGTGACTTTGAGAGGCCCTAAAAGTGCAGCATCCTTTTGGAATACCATTTTATGGTCCATGGCACCCCCTGAAAGTAGCCTTTCCCCCTTTTTGAACTGTTGCTTTAGGGAAAATTCTTGTGGTAGATGGTTTGATTACGAGGAAGCAGAATATTATGGATTGTTGTTTGCACAAGAGTAATGATGGCATGGTAGATCATCTCTTCTATCACTTCATTGTCCAAATGCAATCGATTTGTGATCTCTAGTATTTTAGAGTAGTTTTTAATAATCCAAACCAAAGAACACCTCAGGGTGTTTAGGGGCTGTATGAACAATATCAAGAGAAAGAAAAGAAGAGACGAGAGAAGGGAAAGGGAGAAAATAATAAAAGAAGGCCAACATGCCTCAATGCTTAAAGCACACTATCTGCTTTAGTCTTTTTCTTCTTCCTCCTCTCAACCTCATCATCTTCCATGAGTAACCTGCATAATTCGGCAGCTTCAGCGGCTTCATCTTCATTTTCCTCTTCTGCCTGAGCTATGGATGGGCGCCTTCTCATTTTGAGCCCCTTAACACCATCTGCTTTGTCATGCTTTGACTCATAGTTACCTACTTCTTCCTCACATTCCTCTGCATCAAAAAGATTCTCTAAATCCCCAGCAAATGAATCAAGATCACTATTTCCTTCAGAGTCACTCTCATTTTCACGATCTAAGGCAGAAAGACTCTGAACTTGTCGTTCCCAAATCTCCTGACACTTCTCCCTTGTCTGCTGTTGCAGTTGAAGAAATGACATCTGCTGGCCACGCGCATACTTACTGATAGTTGTGGGATCAATCTGTATCCCCGATGCAACTTGCTCACTTGAAAGTTTGCGTATCATAGCAATACGGTGCCACCTAGTCAGTTTCGCAATCTCCTCCTCACAAACATCCAACTTCAGAAGAACCTCCCGTGCTTTGCAGTATTTGATAATTCAACTATTCTTTTAGTCTTTCGGAACTCAAAACTAGGACTTCCATCCTGACTGACCTGGTCTAGGTCAATAATTTCTTTGGGCCGTTTGATTATGATTTTCTTCTGAGGCTGTTCTCTATCTGTTTCTGTAGGTGGATAATAAGGGCAGGGCAGGATAAGACTGTTTTCTTTTCTTGCATGAGGGTCAATGATAATGGGAATGGGTTAGAATTCATTGAATTTGTGGTTCTTGTAAGTTTTTTATTTGGGTTTTAGTTTTTGGTGAATAATGTGTTGTGAAGAACTTAACTAGTTTGATTGTGTGGGTGCTGTGACTTGTGAGGTTGTGTTGGTGATTTTGGAACTTAGTGTAGCTAAGTTTATTTGAAGTTTCTCAATCTTGGACTGGGAAAAAAAAATCATGTTGCTTTTAGTCATGAAATTTACTTGTTCTAAGGCATTTTGAACTAGTTTATATTATACAATATGATTTGAACATAGTTTTATTGTACTGATACTATGTTTTAAATACATGGTTTTTGTAGCTGTGGCCATTAGCAATGTGGCTGAGAGTGTTTGCTTTTCTTGCATGAGGGTCAATGATAATGGGAATGGGTTAGAATTTGTTGAATTTGTAGTTCACGTAAGCTTTTTTATTTTGTTGGGTAGTCGGTATTGAGTTTTATTGTGTTGATTACATGTTCTGAGGCATTTCAAACAAGTTTATTCTATATGTTATGATTCTAACATGGTTTTACTTTATTGTACTTATTGTATGTTGTAAATACATGGTTTTTATAGCTGTGGCCATTTAGTAATGTGACTGAGACTATGATTTCTTGCATGAGGGTAAATGATAACGAGAATGGTTTAGAATTTTTTGAATTTGTAGTTCTCATAAGCTATGTTTATTTTGTTGATGGTTGTCAAGGTGGTGGTATTGGGTTTTTTTGCGTTGAATGCAAATATTTAATTGTTTTATCTTGTTTTCCTGGTAGGGTATATATATCCCCATTACTACTGGAAAGATCCCAGAGCATATGAAATGTCCCGAGTGTCCACGAGTCATGGAGGCCTATATTAGTTTCAAGTGTTGCCACATTGACGGTGCTATGAATGGACTGCATTACATCCCTACCTCTCTTTCTGTTAGCTTGTATTGCTACTAAATAATGCTATTATGTTTAAGACTTGTCTTTTTATGATAATATAGTGTTTAAGATTTTTTTGGTTAGTAACCAGTGCCACTAGGTGGGTGTGTCTTTGAGACTTGAGTAATGCTTTGAAAACAAACATCTTTATTAATTTGGTTACTGATGCCCACATTTGTGGGGTGCATCTTTATATAACGTCAAATATTGACATTGCAATAATGAAGGCATCTTTATTTATGACTGCTTGCTAGCAATTTTTTTTTTAATAATCTTTTTTAGGTTAAAAGATGACTTTGTAGAGATAATTCAGAACAGATATTCTGAAAAAAGTAGGCAGATTAGTACCAAGCTCGGGGTACCAACCTGCCAATTTTCAAAATTGTCAACATTGGTACCCGAGTTTGGTGGACTCGGGTACTTCACAAGGTACCCGAGTCAACCAAACTCAGGTACCAATCTGCCTAATTTTGAAAACTGTCAGATTTTGTACTCTAGGGCTCCACAGATAGGTCCCTTTCCTGCCAAGGATTTCTTCACAAATAGCTAAGAATTTCAATCCAGCAAGAGTATGCCCTGAACTATGCTCTAGATGTACATCTTTAACTTCTTTGGTGAATATAGTAGCCATATTAAAAATCAATGGACTGCATTGTTTCTTTGCAATGGTTATTGTGTGAACAGGCAACTGTTCAGAAATGGATTTTATTTGTTATTACGAATGTGACCGTAATTATTATCATCATCACAACTTGATTCAATAAGCGATAAAAATAGAGAAATATATCAAATACAAATCTACCATAATATCAGTCTTGAAGAGCAATCATATTATTTCTTGTATCAAACTTGAGATCCTGGCTTAGTTTGACATTACGCAACATTGTACAGCAGCATAAAATCATGTCTTTGTTTTGGTAGTACTAAAAAGGATATAAATCCAATCACCCATTAAAATGCTTTCAAGCCATTCAAGATTAGAGTAGTACGATAAGAAAAAGGACATCAAAAGCAAGGCCCACTAATAATGACAGCCATGCCGTAAAAGGAAACTATAACAATATCAATAGTTAGATGACCAGTTGGCAGCACTTCCAACTCTTGGCATGCCGACAGTTTCCCTCTTCGACTCTTCATCCACGGTGAAAGTTACACCACACACCTGACCAGAATTGTCCACCCTTGGCACAGGCTTCACCTCATTGAGGGGGTGTTCATAACTCCTCAAGCCTCCAGACGATGTGAAGAAGCATCCTTTGGAAAACAACAGAAACAGATAAATCAGCAAGGTAGTAGTCATGCTCATGAAGTAATATCTAACAAATAGACTATAGTATTAGTATCTGGAAGTTCATGCTAATAATTACACAAAATCAAAACTAGTCCTACTTTTTTTTTTAAACAATCTGGTAGATAAATGACAGGGAAGATAAATGGGAAAATCAGTTGATTAGAAAGTAGATTTTGAAGCTTGTTCTTGCTGTAAGGAGAATGCAGAAAAAAAAAAAAAAAGAGAACACAAGGGGGTTACGTAGTTTGGTTTGCCGGCTTACCTCTACAATTTAAAGTCTTTGATGGCTACATCTTTGATATTAGAACTATGCATATTACAATGAATCATAGTAAGGTATAGGCCAAAATGGCCAAATACCATCAATTCTTTAAATATGTTGCAAAAATAGGGACTTCACCATGCTGAATTTGAATACTTATCACTTCATTCACATCAAATCCTATTTTTTGTTTCAATCCAATGGAAGATACGATTGAAAAACACTTGTAAGAAATGGGCATTAGCATTTTACACATAATGATCCAACACATACAAAATCAACACTAGAAATAATGTAGTCATCAACACCAAGCATAAGAAGAGAAAGTCTTAGTCCCAAAACTTTGGAATTGGGTATGCATCCTCAAAAGACTAATTGGAATGAACCACATGTACACAAGCAACGATGATATTTTAACGATATATGTCATATTTGGTCCTTAAAATTTTTTCCAATCTTTCTTAAGTTATAAAAATACATAATTGAATGGCATATAGCATGCATTTTGTTTCAAGTTGCATTTAGAAGAATGCCACGATTCAAAATTAGTGTACCTAGTCTGCGACACCACCACTTGTCGGTACCTCATTCCGCTTAGGGCATGTTCTTCGGTTATGCCCCTCTTGGTCACACAACCCGCATTGCACCTTCCTCCCCCCCTCCTTCCACGGTGTGGTTCTCGGCCGTCTCCCACCCTCGTCCATCTCATTCCTGATTCGTGTTGAGACAGGGCGGCCTTTCTCTCGAATCAATCGGGGGTTAGGGAGGACCCTTCGAGTTTCTTCAGGATCCGACCATGATAATCTATCTTTCAACGCAGGGAAAACGGGAGCATAGCTCCGAAACAGTGCATCCACGCTATAGCATGGGTCAATGTATTGCTCTGGATCATGTCGATACCTAATACAAACTGCAATGATATGTGAACATGGTATCTTGTACAGCTTCCATTTTTGACATGTGCAACTTCTTTGCAACAAATTAACTCCATGTGTGTGATCCCCATGTCCAGCACTCTCTGGATTATGCGGTGTATCTACTTGATATGATTGTTGTTGCGCGCTCAATCTTGTCACACTGTGACGCTCCGCCTTCACCTTATTTCTCATGAAGATATCCAAGGCATATTTAGTCCATTTTTGTCCTGAATTTAACTGTGCTATGCTCTTATTGCGACGATCATCAAAGTAAGAATTCAATTTGAACCATGTGTATTTCACCATTGCCGTAATGGGCAAGCTACGAGCACCCTTTAGAACACCATTGAAGCACTCAGAGACGTTTGTCGTCATTGCCCCATAATGATAACCCTTGTCAAAACTTAGAGCCCATTTCTCTTTGGGCACATCCTTTAGATATTGGTGCGCATCCCGGTTGACATTCTCAATTAACTCGAAGGTGGCATTGAACTTTCGCTCCTGGGTAGCACTTGTTGCTCTCCATACTAGATTCTTTAAAGTTTCATTGTTCCATCTAGTGTTGACGTTACTACATAGATGACGAAGGCAGTAACGATGTTCTGTCATGGGCGGCCGCAGGGAAAAGTCTCGATTATTGTCTCTAAAGATAGCTTGTATCCCAGGGTGTCTGTCAGATATGACACACAGATATCTCTGGTCAGTAACATACGTTCTTATACAAGCCAAGAACCAACCCCAAGTCTCTGTGCTCTCGCTCTCGACTACGGTGAAGGCTACTGGATAAATTTTATTATTAGCATCTGTCACCATTGCAATCATCAATTTCCCTTTATATTTTCCATAGAGGTGGGTTGCATCAATGCTAATCACAGGCCTACACTTCTTGAACCCAACAATACATGGACGAAACGCCCAAAATACGGACTTGAATGTACAGGTTCCCTGTTCATAATTATCGTCCACTATTAACTTATACTCTATACCGGAACTTGCGTCCTTCAGTCCTGCCAAAAAACGCGGCAACTCCGCATAAGACTCCTTAAAATCCCCGTATATAGATGCAACGGCCTTTTGTTTGGCATCCCATAACTTGTATGTGAACCATAATGATTACATTAGAAATGAATACAAGTTAAATAAAAAAACTTGAAGAAAACAAATCAAGACTTGTAAGACTATAATATTTCTTCGCTCCGCATTCCTTTTTTTCTTTTCTTTTTTCAATTTCAATTTTCATAATGTAAAGTATTCATGGGTTTTGGGAAAAAAATATCATGATTATACTTCCCAAAAGACTAATGTCTCTATGTTGTATTGAAAATATAATGCAAGTTAAAGAATAGAATACCTTGTAATGAGATATTTCGTGTTTTAAGTCTGCCAAAGCAATGTGGCATAAGTTCTTTATCTTATACGCAGGGTCTTCTCGTATATAGCGCTCAAGTACATATGCTAAGAACACCGAATCAATCATCCGACCATCATGAGCATTCTAAATTTTGTCGCACGTGTGGGGGCCCTTGCATTTTGCGATCTTCCAGACATTGTCTCCCTTGCAACATATCGCACGGACTGACCATGGATAGGAATCATCCTCGCAACTCACCATAAGCCTCTCTGAGTCTGAATGCTCAGTTTTGAAGCTAAAATTCTCTCACATTGCGTACCAAGTCAACGCACGTCGCACCGCCAATTTAGTCGCGAATACCATCCCTTTAATTGGCTGGTCCCCAGGCGTCCATGGTAATACTTCCGCTTGCATAACCGGTGATGGATCAAACATATTATCCCAAGTGTTTTGGGTGAACCATTCCGGCGTAGGATCGGGACCGGGGCATGTCTCTCTATTTTCTTCTACAACCACATCTTCGATATGATCAACATCCTCATGTTCACCCATGGTATCTAGGAGCTCCTCGAAGTCATCCCTAATAACATCGATATGGGTTGCATCATCACCAAGTCAGTAATCATTATGGTTATTGTCGGATGTGCCCCTATGGAGCTCATCATCAGCTAAATGCTCTCCTTCATGCACTTGCTGGGGCCCTTCCTCCTCCTCAATCGAGTTCCCATGGGAAAATTTCTGCCACGGTTCACTGCCATACCCATCTCCTGTGTTCTCTACACACCCTTGATAAGATCTTTCTGGTATTGAGTCGATGTGCTCATCTACTCTTCCATCCAAAACAGTATGTTCTGAACCCTCTCCAGCCTCTACTGTGGCGGGCTCAATAGTGACATAGAGATCCGAAGCAATGAATCCTCGAGCCACCATTTATGCAACCATTTCCCACATCATCTTCACTTCGGTGCCACCCGATAATTGTAGTGAATTGTAGAAAACTTGCGTGTCTACAACCCGTTGAGGTGCTCGATACACGATGGAAATCTTATGCCTAGAGTGGTCTAACCCCATCGCCTTCAATATTCTTCGTTGCAAGTTCGTAAGCCCTATCCCACGTTTCACCTTAACGTATTTTTGCTTTTGGTTTGAGCCTTGGTATGACAACCCATGCAACTCATGATAATACATCTCCCCGTCGTAGTACACATAGAAAAAGTGAAAATCCATCACCGACCTGTTATTAACAATATAAAAGTTGTCATCATCTATAACCACTTAAATAAAGATGACGTATGATAAAAACAATTTATATTCAAACTCAACCTCCTAAACTTTCTGTATAGAGATATAAATAATTTTCAATCGTTTTAACCACATATCTATAATTTATAATATATTTAATTACAATACTTGGCTGCCAGCAAATTGTTAACAAAAACTGTGTTTTATTTAATATTTAGATAACTTGTAAATTATAGAATAAACAATATACAATGACATAGTATTCTTTTACATCTAAATAAATAAAATACATAGAAAAATAAAATATAAAATTTAAGATTCAAAGCATAGGCAAATATAATGACAATGATACGAATTCTTTTACATCTAAATAACTAAATACATAGAAACATAAAATATAAAATGAATTCCCCAAAGCATAGGCAAATATAAGTTTTAATGATACGAATTTCTTTCTTCTTCTTGAGTTTTTTGTTATTTAGATATAGTTTATGTTAATTGTGCCCCCCCCCCCCAAATGAATTTTGATATTGTATACACGTTCATTTTCTTTACCAATATCACTATTCACATCACTTGCCTTTCTTGCTTATCTCATAAATGAATGTGAACAATACAGTTATGTATAAATTTTTTTACAATTTTAAATTCTGAATTTTTGTTATAAACTTCAATTTTAAATATTTAGAAGGATAGAGAAGTAAATGCTGAATGGGGCATATTGTAAGAAGCAATCAGACAGCAAGATATATACACAACTTTACAAGTATTTGCTATATTTTTAATATTTTTAGATTTCACAAAATTAAATAAAAAACTTATACATGATTTCTTTTTTCTTAATTTATTTGAAGGAAAGGGAATCAAAGTACATGTCTAAACTATATGTATTATTCTTCTAAAGCATATAATAATTTATGGATTTACTATCTCTCTTTCAACTATTAGTAATTATGAAATGGTTTTTTTTTCTTTCTTTTCAGGTAAAAAAAAAAAATATATGCTTCTATTTGCGGTTGTTTCTTTACAATATTTTGTTACAATATAGTTCTGCTCCATTTGTTTAGATAACTTGTAAGTTTTATATATATATATATATCAGCAGTTGTACATGGACGCAGGGTGTTGCAAAAAACTCAACTCATGAACTGTGGTCATGCAAAAATAATGTCATACGAACCACTCATGCACACACAATCAGACAAAACATTTAACTTACCTCTATGTATACAATAGGCAGGACCCAAAGGTTAAACGGTTTGCCTTCAATGGAAAAAACTGACACAGTTCATCTACAGATGGTGACCCAACAATTGTAAATAGCTTCAGTAATATTTCACATGGCAACAACTGACTCTTCACATGGACTTGTGATGTTAGTGCAAGAGTCATTATGGTCATAAAGTCTACAAGTAAGCTGGTGAGGGAGAGTCAGAAGGTACCATTTGCTTTAACTTAGTGGTTGGCGTCAGACAAGTGGGCAGGGAAAAAAGGTGAATTTCACTTAAATTTCGAAGATCAATTGCTCATTTATAGCTATTTTTTATTATCTTTTTTTTTTTTCATTTTTGTTTGAAGATTAGAATAAGTATTTGTAGATTGTAAGTGTCACTCTGTCATAAATTTATATTAGAGTAATGTTACAACCATAATTAACAATTTGTACAAAATGTTGATGTGGCCAACTTGTTATTGGTTTTTATTTAAGCCTACCATTAATATGCATTTTTTCATAATAGCTTAATCACTCACCACAACAGCAGTTTGTAAAAAAATTTGAAAAATAGTTTGTATCTCTAGCATTATTCTTTATATTATATGTGTATGAGAGTGTATGTAATATTGATTGTGTGCATTATTTTTTGTTATAATGTTATTTGTGTAAATAATAATGTGTGTGGAAGTTTGTGTGTACAATATAAAAATAATACTTATGTGGCTAACGAAAAAGTGACATGGCATTTATAATTTTACTACAAACACTTTATAAAAACTGTGGGAACTTACGTGTCCTGATATAATTGGATTTTATTTATTCTCATGACAAAAATAAAGAAAAAATAAAAAAACGTTGGCTTCATTGTACATTACTTTTTCGTCAATCAAAAAAAAAATTAATAATAATAATTTACGCCAACCAAGTTCGCGTTACTTGGTGGCGGTCTTTGTGAAGTACCCGAGCCCACCATGCTCGGGTACATTCTGCGTAAGTTTTGAAATAGGCAGATTAGTACCCAAGCTTGGTGGGCTCGGGTACCAATTTGGATAAAAATTGAAAAGAGGCTGATACAAATCAGCAGCCTCTTTTCAATATCCAGCTTGGTACCCGAGCTTGGTGGGCTCGGGTACTTGACTAGACTTTCATACTATATTATATAAAAAAAAAAAAAAAAAAAAAGCCACTAGCAAAGTACCCGAGTTTGGTGGACTCGGGTACTTTGCAAAGTAACCAGGAGTGGCCCAGCGTAATTTTGATGTCATGCAGATTGGTACCCGAGTCCAGGAAACTCGGGTACCAATCTGCCTAAGTTCAAGATCACCCAGGTACTGGGCCAGCGTAATCTTCAAGTTAGGCAGATTGGTACCCGAGCTTCCTGAGCTCGGGTACCAATCTGCCTAATTTCAAAATTACGCTGGCTTACCTGGGTCATTGTGAAATTATACGACAGCAAGATTAACTAGGCAAGAGTCTGGGTTTATATAGATATCTAATAAAAAAAAAAAAAAAAAACTAAGTTTTTGTGTTTGTCTAGGTTTTATTTTGGGAGTTTATTTATTTAAAGGTGAAGAAGAACAAAATGAAACTTCCTTTAAAAATAAAATGAACCACCCTTCAAAAATAAAAGGAACCATGAATCTCATACATACCTCTTGCATTGCTTTTATGTAGGGTTATTCTTTTGTTTATACAAAGTTACACACCAATGTTGCCAAGGCATTATACCAATCAATTTACGCTTATAATTATCATTAACCATAAACGAATTAGGCACAAAAGCACCAAAAATCTATGTAATATGCTTATAATTTACGCTTATAATTGCCACTTCCTGATGACACAACTTCATCTATGTAATATGCAACAAAAATCACCACCAACCATTCAACAACCATGATGATCAGACTTTCCTTCATCCCATTCACGCTATTACTCAAATCTCCTCACCGCATCCCATGAGTCCCCAAAGAGTTTCCAGTGAAGGAAGCTTGTGAAAACTCATATAACCCACGATATAGAGAGAAGCCAGGATATAACTCCATCACAATAATCCATGCTCCTACGGCCAAAAAATAAGTTTCATAATGAGTAGACTAGATTGAAAAATAAATAGAGTAAAACAAGTGCATTCACAAGCTAACATCAAAGTATGACTTCTAAGGTACCAACAAGCTGAGAGAGATATATTTCTGGGAGAATCATATTTCTGGGAGAACAGTGCTCAGCTATGATGCTCTTTTTTCACTAAGAAACAAGCCTAATAATCCAAGTCTTTTCTTTCTTTTTCTTTGTTTTTTTTAATTAAATCATGTCATTGAAAATATACAATAGGTGTTGCAACTCATGTATACAAGAAGGTTTTTTTTCCCCCCTCTTTCCTTTTACTTTTGATAAAAGGGGCAAAAATTTTCATAACCAAGTTAACTATGAGGTATAACAGAGACCCAGTTTTCTCCAAACCTTTGCATTCAATCAAGTAACTTTGGTTTCTGACCTTTTTTTATTGGTAAGTTATATGTGTACCCCATGGACCTTAAAGCCACGATCTTACCCTCCACCTTGCTCTTGCAAGGGAATCAGGTGCCATTTGAGCATTATACAACAATATTGACTAGAACACATACCTTAAAACTCGAAGGATCCTTTGAGATAGCTGCGATCATAGATTCCTCTCCTTCAAAGATAAGTGCAGGGCCTGGAGAGCATTTTTGTAATAAATATTTTTGCACACCAAACAGTAAACTTGAATTATATAACATACAACTTCAAGAATAACAGACCAAAAGTAGAACATAAAATAATACCAGAGAAATAAAGCCCCTCTTTTCCAGTGATTTTTGCTACGGAACCATTTGGTGCAAGATTTCCATATAATATTTGGATATGGCCTATTTTCTTTATGGGGTTTTCCACAGGTCTTATTATATCCTGCATAAAATAAAATAAAAAAGAAAAGCAAAGGAATAACAGCATAAAATGTTTTTCTTCAAAATTCAAATACATTTCATTTATCAATAGTAAAAGCAACAAGACATTGCAATCATTAGCTCTCATAAATAAATAAAATATCAAAGCCATCAAACCTGCCCTGTGGCCAAGGGAGGGAAACTTGCGGCATTTTCAGCCAGAGTCTTCCCGGTAACTAGAAAAAGAAAATAACTTTATGTTAATAATAAGATCACTACAACAAAGTACATATTCTCATGACTGCAAAAACCCAAATATATGTACCAGTCAGACAATCCCCATCTAAAAATCCAAGCTCCAAAAGGTAGCGAATGACTCCAGGTGTTCCTCCAATCTATCAATACAATCGTTAAACCAAACATAGATAAACTAATTAAACCAAACCGTATATTAAAAAAAAAATTATCTTCACAAAAAACCAAAAAAGAAGTCTCTTCTGCCATCTTTAATAGAAGCAGTGAATTAAAAGCACAAGACAAGATATTTTTTGAAAAGCCAACCTTGTGTACATCCTCCATGACATATTTTCCACTAGGCTTAAGATCTGCAAGAAATGGAACCTCATCGCTGACCTTCTGAAAATCATCAAGAGTTAAGTCCAGACCAACAGACCTGCCAAGAATATTGCCATGAGAAACTTCAATGTCATTCAATCAATACCAGCACTGGAAAGTTGGTACCAAAGACTGTCCTCACCTTGCAATAGCAATCAAGTGTAAAACAGCATTTGTAGAGCCACCTAGTGCCATGACAATAACCATTGCATTACGTAAGGATTTTGGAGTGATAATATCTCGTGGTTTCAAGTCCATTTTTAGTAATTCCAAAAGGTATTTTCCAGCCAAACGGCATTCATCCAACTTCAATGGATCTTCAGCAGGTGTCGAAGAGCTTTGAGGGGAAAATAAATAAATAAGAAGATAAGAACAACTATGCTAACTGATGCCAGTTCAAGTGATCAAGCAGAGACAAATTTCCACCTGTAAGGAATAGACATCCCCATAGCTTCAATAGCAGAGGCCATGGTATTGGCTGTATACATACCACCGCAAGCACCTGCCCCAGGGCAGGAGTTACGGATTACATTCTTCCTCTGCTCTTCAGTTATGGATCCACTTACATATTCTCCATAGCACTACAGAAATTAAGATGAGAAATGAAAAAGTTGCATTATTTGGATAACAAAGAACGAGTTACAGCCTTTACATGTCACATGTTATATTTATTTTTCATAAGCTATGGCTATACATATACGCACAATCACATAGTACAAATGGATATAGGTATTTAACAAATTAATTAAATGACCTCAAAATCCAATCAAATAGTGCATAAAGCTACTTAAGCCGTCAATATTTAATTATTAAGTTCTAGATTTCCAAAGAAGCTTTTGATAATGGAGCAGCATATGCCATGCATTACAAAGGCACCTTCCTAAGCACGGACATGTATATCACACATATACACCCAGTCAACCACAGCTACAAGAGTTACGGTCCCTCCCTACAAGAGTTAAATTTTTTTTCTTTTAGAATAATAATCATCAAACAAAAAGATATATTAAATGACACGCCTGGTGAATGTTTCAGTCAAAATATTAATAATAAAAAAATGTTAAAACCGCATTATTTGCTAAGAGACAAATAAAAATTGAACTAAATTTGACAATTTGAAATAAAAGTTAAAGGACAAAATTGAATTTTAACTTAATAATGCAATAATGTTAGAAGAAATGCGATTAGTGAAGCTTGAAACTCACGTTCTTGTCACAACCAGGAATGGAGATATTGGCATCGTACCACTGTGCATTCATCACAGTCTCAATACTATCAGCAATGAGGTCTCTGGATTGAAGGCTAAACGACATGCCTCTGGTCCCCATGGAGATACCATCACTGACACCAATGGTGTTGAACCTGAACGGTACCAACCCAGCTTATCGTACACCTTCTTTGACAGCTTCGGAGAGTTTAAGGAGAAAAAAAATAGGAATCATATCTAAAGCATAGATAGGGCAGAAAACCAGACAACAAAAAGCACAGCACATTTTAACATTAGGACAGACAAACTTAATTTCACATTAGGATTGTCTGAAGATATCACATGCAAAATGAAATTAAGAGATAAATAAAAAAGATAGCACAAATTCACAATATCAACTACAAGTTCATTGGCAGAATTTTGCAAGTTACGAACGAAAAATATATCAGCTTGTAAGCCCAAATCTTCATGTTCATTGCCAAAATATATGTGCTACAAAAAATATATACAAGAAGATCCTATACATGACAAAAAGATCCTATACCATTACAAACCCAAAGTAGCACAAATTCTGCCCTTGAATCATTCTCGTTTTCTTCTCCTCACCGGTTCCTTAACTGGTCTCACCTTGCCTGAAAAGAACACAACAAGAACACAACACAAGCAAATATTAATATGGAAATGATTTAACTATAAAGCGATGTATATGTAATCGATATCGAATCAAACTATAGTACCATGTCCAGTCCCACAGTCAGGAGGATGTGTCCGTGTGCGTTGCAGCCTTCGTGGCCGATTCTCGATGTGCGAAGGCTCTGCTGGGGGGGGGTGGGTATCTATGTCTGAATGAACTCGGTATGCACAAACTCAGGGGGAACAGCAACAGGGGTGGGTCGCCCAGGAGTGGGCATGAACCTCATCTCATCTCTACCATCTACAACTGCGGGGGCAGGGCCGGCAGTCAGTGGGGGAGACGTACGGGTGGTGGACAACGGAGATGTACTAGGGGATGTGGGTGGGCAAGTACCATCGCTCCTCATGGATGGGGACCCAGATGTGTCTTCATGGGCAAACGTATGGGATGGACCCGCATCATCGTGTGCCATGGAACCTACGTCATAACCAGTGTCGTCCCACATCTCATCTGTTGTCTGACTTGCTTCCTCCATGGTGTGGTCATGCACGGGTGTGTGGCGCCGAGTAGATGTGGGCACGAGTGTGTGACGCCGACTAGATGTGGGCAGGGGTGTGTGACGCGAACCAGATGTAGGACGCTGAGTAGATGTGAGACGTTGACTAGATGTGGGCACGGGTGTGTGACGCTGACCAGATGTGGGAGGCCGACTAGATGTATGACGCTAGCTAGATTGACGGCCTCCACGCCCTTGACGTCCACCTACTTGCCGACCACGCCATACAGCTGGTTCACTTATGTTGCCCACGTCATGTGCATGGTCCAAGGATAACCGACCGATCTCTTCAACAGCTTGCAAGGCATTAATACAGTCGGTGTAGATCTCAGACCCTAGTTCGCACTTCGTTATAATGCTCAACTGCGATTGAACCTGTCACAAATATACAAGAGTAATGTTAGTAGGTTTAACTAAACTATGCGAAGCAAGGTACATTTATAACTGTTAGGTTCTAAAGTGTAGGACTTTATGTATTTAGAACTCTAATTTGTATTGTTGGCAAACCATGATCAAAACAATGTGTTTAGAAGTGTTTAAAGCTAGCTCAAAGTTGTAAGTCAATGTAAAGTTGGAATCGAGTGTAAAGCAGAAAGCACTGTGGCTTTCGACCTGGCTCGATCGATCGAAGCTTAGGCTCGACCGATCGAAGCTCGGGCAGATTGCTTTTCTGCAGAATTTTCCAACTCAGCCCTAGTTGTTTTAAAACGTTTTTAGGGTTTCTTATTTGTCCTAAGTATAAAAGGCAAACCCTAGCCACATTTTAGTGTTGCTCATATTGCGGTTTGTGTAAATCTTTTGTGAGATCTAGAGGAGCTTTCCTTTACACAAACTTAGGGTTTTCAAGGAGGAGATATTCTCTACACTTTGATGATCAAAACAGTTGCTGCCATTAAAGCTTAAAGAATACACAAGCGGGGGTGCTTGTAGCTGGTGGGAATCCAAAAAAAAATGAGTCCGTGGATTCGGAGCTTGCACATGGTCGTGTCAGTAAGTTCTACTAGTTGGTAGCATTAGGAAGTCAAGCGGGGGTGCTTATAAGTCCTTTTGTATGAACTTCGATTCTTTCTGATAGTGGATTCAAGTTTACCTTGAGGATAGCTAGGTCAAATCCTCCCCAGGTTTTTACCGGTTTGATTTCCTGGGTGATCATATCGTGTGTTATTTATCTTCCGCTACTTTGCACGATTTGATCTTTATTATTGTGATAACCTAGACTTGTTTAATTGGACTAAGTAACAACTTGGCTAATTACCTAGGTTTAATCAATTGTTTAAGGGGTCTAAAAACTAACAAGTGGTATCAGAGCGGGTAGCTCTTTTGTTTTTGATCCTTTGATCTCTGAGCTGATCCTTGACCCCTATTGTCATGGAACACGGACACTCTCTAGTTATTCCTCCTCACTTTGATGGGAATAATTATGCTTACTGGAAAGTAAGGATGAAAGCCTTCCTAAAATCCATTGATGAGAGGGTGTGGAATTCCGTTGAATACGGATGGGAGAAGCCCACTACTCCTGTTAGTGAGTGGCAAACTTCTCAGAAAAAAACAGCTTCGTTTAATAGCAAGGCTATGAATGCGATTTTTAATGTTGTTTCTATGGAGGAATTTAAGAGAATCTCGAATGTTGAGATCGCTCATACTGCTTGGAATATCCTCTAGACTGTGCATGAAAATAAATTGCAGCAATTGACTTCTAAATTTGAAAGCATTAGGATGTCTGATGATGAATCTTTTGATGAATTCTATGCTAAACTGAATGATATTGTTAATTCTGCTTTTAACTTGGGTGAAATCTATGATCAACCTAAAATTGTTAGGAAGATTCTTAGATCTTTGACTGAGGACTTTAGACCCAAGGTGACTGCCATTACTGAAAGTAAGGATGTGGACTCCATCCCTGTTGATGAGCTTGTAGGATCTCTTCAATCCTATGAGTTGGATCTACCCAAAACTTCCAAATCCAAATCAATGGCTCTTAAGTCAGTTGATGATGTTGATAATAGTGGATTTGATGATGAGCTCTCTGCTACAGAGATTGCCTATCTTGCCAAGAACTTTAGAAATTTTCTCAGGAATAACAATAGAAAGGCAAGAGGCACAAACACTACTGAACCTAGAAATTTTAGGAAGCATGATCCCACTAAGGTTAATAAAAATGATAAACCTAGAGAAAGAGTAGGTCAATCTTCCAATAATTCTTTGGGCTCTCAATGTTTTGGATATCAAGGGTATGGACACTTGAAATCTGAATGTCCAACCTATTTGAAGTTTATGGGTAAGGCTATGGCTGTAACCCTTAGTGATGGTGAAGTTTCTGATCATGATTCTGATTGTGATGAGGATGGAAACTTCATTGCTTTCACTGCTACTGCTGTAGTTGATGAAAGCATATCTGTTGAAGAGAACCCTTCTGATGGGGAACTCTCTGAAGATGCAGATCTTCAAGAGGCCTATAACAAACTTTGCAAAGTTGCTACAAAGGATGCTATGAATGTTGAACTTGGCCTAAAGAAAATTGAATCTCTTGAGCTTGAAAAGAAAAATTTGCTTGTTAAATTGCTTGATACTAATGATCTTTTGAACAATGTGAAAACTGAAAACATGCTTTTACTTGATAAAGTTAAATCTTTGGAACTTGATTTATCTGTTGCTAGATCTGCTAGTTCTAAACTTGATCAAATGCTGAGTGTTCAAAAGTCTTCTTCTGACAAAACTGGTTTAGGTTATGTTGATAGCATCTGTGTGTCCGCTCCCTATTCCACTAAGTTTGTTCCTTCATCTTCTTCTTCTGAACTTTCTGTGAGTGAGATAGAGAGTGAAACTGTCAAACCACCTGTGAATGAGGTTGCTAAATCTTTAGAAGGTTCATCATCTAGGAAGATTAGGGTTGATCTGAAAGAATCTAAGCCTAAGAAGCCTACCCTATCTAAGGACAAGACACATGATAAACCTGCATGGGTTTGTCATTTTTGTTGAAAGACTGGACACATACGTCCAAATTGCTACAAGCTGCAAGCTGCAAAGAGAGCAAACAAACCAAAAATACCTGTGCCTCAAGCACTTGATCCTATGGTACTTATTGGTGATTTGGTAAAGGCTTTAAACCTTTATTCCAATCCTGGAGTTGGTAATCATTCTCAAGTGAATAAGAACTCCAATGCTCGTAGTGCATCTAAAAAGTTTTGGATGCAAAAGACTTGACCTAACTGAGTTTTTCTAACATGGTTCTTGTGCTTCATTGCTCTACCCTTTGTGACCACTGTTCTTTGGTTTTGTTTTTTTTGTCTCTAGGATTTGCATTGCATAACATTCATCCATTTCATTCTAGGTGTTTTTATTTTTATTAAAATAAATAAATAAATAAATAAAATAAATAAATAAATAAATAAATAAAAAGGGAAAAGGAAGCACATTTTGTTTTTGCACTATTCTTCTTGGTTTTTGAGAACAAGGTTGGTCAATTTATTTTCACATAACATGTTTTTTGTACCTTATTTAGCTTTAATGAGCTTATTTATTGCACTTTACTAGTTGAAGATTTGTAGTGCATGTTGTGTGGGAAAGATGTGTATGGTTTTTGATTACTATGTCTTAATCTTGAAGTCACTTGTTTTTAAATGTTGGATTTGAACTTTTAGAGAAAGGCATAAATAACCATCTCACCACTGTTCACTAGCCAATCATGAACACCTTAGTGCATATCATAAGATTTTGTGCTCGAGAAAGTGTAGCACATGCACAAAAAGAACATAAGGTGAAGCCTCGGTAAAAGTGCTTAATTCTTAAAATCTAATTGGTGTGTACTATTAGGCTTGATGCCAAACTCACATAAACTTAAAATTGGAATGTATATTATGAGGCATAAATACAAGAAACTTACATGATTGCAAGCTTATGATCTAGGAGATGTGGGAGTTATATGATGTAACTCTTTAGGTGCATAGTCTCTTTTAAATTCTTTGTGATGAATTTTGTAGACTCTGTGATTGATTGCTATTCACATATCACCTCACATGTATCTCATGTCTTTGCTAGTCGCACACACTACACGAGTTACTCGTTGCTAAACATTGTACATGTTATTGTGTGTGTTTATGGTCTGACCAACCAAGTTTTTGCAATCACTTTGAATTATGTGCAAACTAAATTTGTTGCTTGAAAATTTGTGGAGAATGCAAAATTTTTTTTGGGAATATTGGGCTTAAAATTCTTGTTTGGAAAATTATATCATCTCATACTCATGCATTTTTGGTCTTAATTTTTAATGCTTTGAGTCAAATCAACTTGTTTTTCAAAAATTGTGTTTTTCCTGAAAAATATGGTGAGCCTCTGCCTGATTCGATCGGTCCATTATGTTTTTCGACCGATCGAAATTTTTTAAAATTTTAAAATTTTTAAGAAAGGGAGCCTCTGTCTGTTTCGACCGGTCGAGGCTGATTTTCGACCGATCGAAACTCGTGTATCAGGTTTTTAAAAAAGCAGAATAGGACTTTTTCAAAGTCACTATTCAAACTTTTTCAAGCTTCTCTCTCTCTCCGCGTTGGCTCTTGGCTCCACCATCAAATTTTTGTCGTTTCCCTTCAAGATTTTTGCAAGGTTTTTGTCCTTAGAAGCCGGTAAGACCCTTTTGCCCTTCTTTTTCAAGTTTCTTTCTTGTTTTCATGCATTTTTCATGCATTCTCATGGGTATTTTCGGCATCTTCAAAATTATTGGGGTTTTTGATGATTCAAGCCAATTCTTGTGTAATTGATCAATGGGTTTTTGTGCCATGATGTTATATTGATGATCCCTATAGTTTAATTTGATCAATTTTGTGGTTTTTGAAAAATTGAAAATTCTAGGGTTTTGAATTTGATCCGAATTGGGGATTTTGTCAAATTGGCTTAAATTGATGAAATTGGTTTCTCCAATTGATGTAATTGGTCATTATTTTTGTTATTATATCATGTGTAATGATTAATTCGTCAATTTTTTTAAAATTGATCAAGTGGTTTCTATATTTTGGGGTTTTTGTGTTAAAAACCTTTTATGTCAAGCCAATTTTGTAATTTGAACCTTTTTGACTTAATTCACTGCATTAGCACATGCATCATGACATTTAAACTTGTTCATGCATCATATAGATTTTGATTCTATTTTTTTGTTTTTGTGCTAACTTGCAGTCTGCCCTTGGTTTTGGTTTTGTGGTTTTTGTTCTTTCGCTCTGTGTTTTGATCCTTTTCTTAGCACCATGCCTAGGAAAACTAGAGCTCATAGGACCACTTCCACTTCCTCTGAGTCTCCACCTAGAGTAGAGCTGTTTAAGAATGATAAGTGTAGAGACGCCTATGACACCTTGAACTGTAGGCGTAAGATCTTGTCTGAGCGAGCTGTTGTGTTAGATGCGCTTGATCCGGCCATTAGGGCCAATTTTGAGTCTAGGGGTTGGTTGCCTCTCGTACAGATAGATCATCCACCTCCGAATGCCCTGATTAGAGAGTTCTACTCGAACCTCTCTTGCCACATCTATGATTCCAACACCCTAGTTAGGAGTTGGATACGAGGTGTAGAGTTCACCATTACCCCTCGGGTGGTGGCTGAGGCTCTTGGGGTGCCGGTTGTTCAGGATGCTGTCTATCCCTATGATGAGTCACCCTCTTTAGATGTTGTCATGTCTTACATCATTGGGTCATCTATCCAGTGGGGTTCTGATCCTCGGATCATGTCCGCTGAGCTTACCGAGACTACCTATCTCTTCTTTAGGATTGCGTGTCATTCCTTGTGGCCTATCTCTCACTTCCACACCATCCCTTTAGAGCGATGTGTGTTTTTGTACGCCTTTGCTTCTAGAGCGTCTATCAATTTTCCTCACTTGTTCCTTCGTTCTTTGAACGAGATTCATAGGAGTTCTGCCGTAGGGCATGCGCTGATTCATCCTATTTTCATTCATAGGATTCTGCTTTATTTAGGTCTAGATGGTCTTCCATCAGGTGAGCCTATTCATGTGATAGCTCCTATAGGTGCCACTTTTCTTCGTCACAGGGCTGCTCAGTTGAGGGTCCCTCCTTCTCATCCTAGAGGTGCGTCATCTAGTAGTGTTCCCCCTCCTCCCTCTTCTACAGGTACAGTTGCTGCTGAGACTTCAGGTGCTGCTGCTGATGCTGATGCTGCTGTTCCTCCACCGACTGCTACGAATGATTCAAACATTCGTCGTACGTTGGATCATGTCTTGACCATTCAGGAGGCTCAAGGACAGATTTTGGTGGACGTACTTGATGAGATCCGTGCCTTGCGTGCGGAGTTGGCGCAGTTTAGACCACCTCTCTTTTGATGATGGATATCTTGTTTGCCCTTTGGCATTCCGTCACAAAAAGGGGGAGTACTTGTAGGTTTTTGTTTTCAGGGGAAGACTTTTTGTTTTTGGTTGGAGCTTGTGGAGTTTTAGATTGTATCTAGGTGCTTCACTGTGTACTTAACACTTTTAGCTCTTACCTTGTGTTTGATGGGATATTCATGTTAGGGGGAGTTTTATATTTTTGTTGGTACTTTATTTTGTTTCTTGTTTCAAACTGCTTATTGATTTATTTTTATGAGTTATTCATTGATATATGTCTTTATTTGTGTGTTGTTTGATATCAAGAAATTATTTTGTTTACTTGTATTATTTCCACACATGCGGTTATGCATTTTGTTTAGTGTTTCAGGAAATATACAGGTTGATTCAATTGAGCTGCTGTCTACACTTGCAACTGATGGATAGTAGTTAGGATTGAATTTTGTTTATGAGCATTATTTTGTAAAGGGCTTTTCATTTTGTAAACTTTGAGCTTCTAAGTTATGTTTTGTAACGGATTGCCAAAGGGGGAGTTTGTTAGGTTCTAAAGTGTAGGACTTTATGTATTTAGAACTCTAATTTATATTGTTGGCAAACCATGATCAAAACAATGTGTTTAGAAGTGTTTAAAGCTAGCTCAAAGTTGTAAGTCAATGTAAAGTTGGAATCGAGTGTAAAGCAGAAAGCACTGTGGCTTTCGGCCTGGCTCGATCGATCGAAGCTTAGGCTCGACCGATCGAAGCTCGGGCAGATTGCTTTTCTGCAGAATTTTCCAACTTAGCCCTAGTTGTTTTAAACGTTTTTAGGGTTTCTTATTTGTCCTAAGTATAAAAAGCAAACCCTAGCCACGTTTTAGTGTTGCTCATACTGCGGTTTGTGTAAATCTCTTGTGAGATCTAGAGGAGCTTTCCTTTACACAAACTTAGGGTTTTCAAGGAGGAGATATTCTCTACACTTTGATGATCAAAACAGTTGCTGCCATTAAAGCTTAAAGAATACACAAGCGGGGGTGCTTGTAGCTAGTAGGAATCCAAGAAAGAAGGAGTCCGTGGATTCGGAGCTTGCACGTGGTCGTGTCAGTAAGTTCTATTGGTTGGTAGCATTAGGAAGTCAAGCGGGGGTGCTTGTAAGTCCTTTTGTGTGAACTTCGATTCTTTCTGATAGTGGATTCAAGTTTACCTTGAGGATAGCTAGGTCAAATCCTCCCCAGGTTTTTACCGATTTGGTTTCCTGGGTGATCATATCGTGTGTTATTTATTTTCCGTTACTTTGCATGATTTGATCTTTATTATTATGATAACCTAGACTTGTTTAATTGGACTAAGTAACAACTTGGCTAATTACCTAGGTTTAATCAATTGTTTAAGGGGTCTAAAAACTAACAATAACGAAACAGTCTTTATAAATTTACCAAAGTGTCCCAGTACAAAGTCTCTTTTGTAATATGGCGAACAGTGCGGGGACGAAACCAAACCATATACTCGTCATTGTAGCTCATCTCCCCGTGAAAGGCCGGTGCATCAGCAACTGTGGCGTGCGCAACCCATTTAGCAATATGCGGGGCATGTACTTGGGCCCAATCTTCATGGTGCTTGCCCTAGAGGGTGATCTTGTGCAGTTCAATTGAAGTATCAACATCTTTTGGTATGCCTTGCTTCATCCCAAACTGTCGGAGAACACACTCGGGATGATGGCCTTCAACCACCTAAAAATGTATGAGCGGCACAATAGACCTCCATATGTGTTGGCCTGCCGTACAATATGCAGGTAGAGCACCCAAATAATTTCTGTACGGCTCCCACACAATCTGCAATGATTCAACAGATGCAAACAACCATATTAACAATATAATTAGAAAAAATGTGTAACGAATGTGAACAATACATGTAACTCTGAAATTAAAAATGTTTATTCACTCCAAAGTGAATTGTAAGTACAAAAACTACATGCTAAAGCGGTTCCCACTTGTAAGACACGATACCTGATTTGGCCGTAGTGAAGTAAGCGACACATGATAGGCACGTAGGACGTGCATTGAATGTTCAGTTGTTATCTTAGCCCCTTTCCATCTAACAAACAACACAGACATAACCTTCATATTAGTTACTTACATAATTCCCATGCGAACAAAGTTAATGAGGAAATGTAAAACGGTAACTATCTAAGATGCTACATACCTGACAGCAAGTGGACCTAGAGGCAGTGCCTGGTGTGGATGCCTCATCACAGGACATATGTGGGGAAACCTCGCCCACGCCCACAACTGCACCAATAGTAGTGCACCCCCAATCTGCTTGGCTGTCTTCTCTGATGCCTTACAGAGGTGTCTATAGAGCCAACTTAGTGTTGCACTACCCCAACTATACTTCTTTCCGTTGCTGATTGGATCGAAAAATTGCAAATACCTAATTGAGATCCGTTCTCCAGACTTATCCATAAATAGCGTACCACCTAACAACTCCACTATGTAAAAACGAGCATACTTCTGCACAAGCGCCTCAGGGGCGTCAACCGGGAGAGGGTTGCTAAACCGATCCTCAAGCCATTTGGCTTTTATGCTCACCCCTTCCAGCACTCCAATGTTCTTCTTACGACCAAGTTCTCTATCTGGCGGTTGGTACCCTAGCAATCTACGGCAGACGTCACGCCAACTGCCTGTCGAGGGTATACATTCCACCAACGGCAAGCCATCTACAGGTACCCCCATTATAACCTCCATATCTTGTAGTGTGATGGTCATCTCACCGTGGGGCAAGTGAAATGAGTGCGTCTCCGGCCGCCATCTCTCCACCAACGCTGTGATCAATGCGTGGTCAATGTCCATATGTGGGACCCGAAGCAGCCCATCTAACCCAGCATCAGTTATATAAGCGACAATTCGTGGATCTAACCCATCTACCCCTCCTTCAAGCAGACCTTTGTCTCGGTGACGACAAGTCAATACACCTGGCACTTCCTGCAAATAGAGCAGCGTAGTATTAATAATAATTACAGTACCACATAATAAGTACGCTTCAAAGTTAAATTCCAAAAATCTTTCGACTACATATATTGAACAAGTGCATACCTCGCCTTCCAAATGAGTATCCCAAAGCAAACTTGAACGATGCTCATCCTGCCTCGTCAACAAAGTCTGTATAGCAGGTCCTGCTCCATGTGGGTCCATATCTGGCATTTGGAAACAACAGCAAGACAGTCTTATTTATTTATTTTTAATTATAAACAAATTTGTCTGAAAATGGCAACATTATTCATCTAATACAGCCTTTCACTGATTTAATAAATTATTTTAGAAAACTTAGTTATCAAAGCATGTGTTTCTACAATTGATTCATTTAACAAATTAACATTTCTTTTGATAAATTAACATAGTATCAAAGCATGTGTTTCTACAATTGAAACTTATCTCTACACTACTAAAATAAATTATAAATAACATAAAAACGTGTTAAAATAATAATTAAATTCACTATTGTGCAGCTCATGGGTCCAGGATACAATTATAATTTTCCGAGTAACATTGGAAAGATATACATTTGGACCACAATACCAAGTTCCCGTTCACATTGGCAATCAGTATTCTCAAAACCATATCAGTTTCCTTAAAGAATAAGAGATTGCAGTCATTAATAAATTTTAATTGATTTAATTAGTACAAAATCTTAAAATAAATTTTGATGCTGTCACTTTTCGCCATTTGGGTTATTTACATACCAATCACACCCAAAAAATGTAAGCGCATCATGGGTAGTTCAATTTTCTTCTCAAATATAGAGTTTTAATGGCTTATTGACTTGAATAAAATGAATTACAAAAAAAAATTGAGTACGCGATTGTGTGGTGCAATAACATTCTTCACAATACAAATTGCATAAATTCTCTTTTTAATAAATCTAAAATATTCAAATAAACTTGCATATTCACATTTGCATTAACCCAGTATGCTGAAAAAAATATTGGAGACAAAAGCCACTGCCATTCTTGAACAGAAAGAAGCAGCAGAAAGAATGAAAGAAAACAAAATCAAACAAAAAATGAAGAAACAATAAAATTCCAGCAATTATGAAATAATAGCACCACAAGTATGGACTGAGGTGTGAGCCTTGTCTTCCTTAACTATATTTAGCAGAAAGAATAACATCTTCCATGATATGCGTATTGAACAATGTTGGAAAGATCAATACATGGGGAGGGAAACTACAAAGTACAAATCATGGAGTATCATACAAGAGCAAAACGATCACAAATGTTGCTTCTTATTTTTATAAGTGCAAATTCAACCAACAAGTTACAAGCTTTCCTCTTCACATGGTTAACTTGCTGCTTTAGACTTGAAAAGAATGAGACTAGAGAGTATTAACTCTAAAGTTTTAAGGATTATTAGAAGTTCACCGTTGTATAAAGAAGAGAATAACAGATTTCCATATGTTAGTTTGAAAAAGAAAGAAAAACCTATGAAATTCTTTCAACTTGAAATTTGAGCTCTATTTGCATATATTGTCTGGCTGTGAGTCTATGACATCAAATGGTGGACTAAGATCTCAACAGAAGGGGAACAAAAACAAAGACAAAAACAAACTAAGTACATGCATGTATGACTTCAATACTATGTTAATTGTTTGAGTATCTATTTCTAATTTAAGAACAAAACTATACCTTAAGGTAATCCTAAAAGGTAGAGTCACAAAAAGAGAGAGATTAAAATAAAAATTAAAATCATATGTTAAAAGATGATATGTTGAAGTGACAAAATTTGGTAATATCACCTCAAGCAGAACTTTTAATTTGATGTTAGTGGATGACCAGAGCAATACACCAATTTATGCCAATAATCCTTGTACTAAATGACATTTTCTTTTCCTTTAAGCAGAGGATGGTGGATAAATTAAGAAGAGTTATGAATGTACCTAATGTGAGAGGAAAAAAGAAAAAAGAAAAGAAAAAGGAAAGCAATGCCCTATGCCTAGTAATCAGGAAAAGGGAGGACAAAGTAGGGGAATGCATGAGATACATAGTTATGAAACTCACTTGAGGAATAGTAAGTGAATAGTTATATACTTCAAAAGTTTTTTGATGAAGTTATACCAAAAGAGTTTGAGTTAGTTCAATAACCTAGAGGATAAAGGCCTAGAGAATAATTTGAGGTACATAATTTTGGAACTCACTTAGAGAATAATAAGTGAATAGTTATTTGGTTGAAAAAGGTTTTAGACAAATAAAGTTATACAAAAAAGATTTGAGTTAGGTTAATAGGCTAATGGGTTGATGATATTCTGTCTCCTATATGAATTTTGTGTCCGAGGTTTGATCGCCCACAATTTTAGACTAATCTAGAAAAAAAAAAAAGGAAAACTTTGAATTAGTTTCAAAATTAAGTAAGATTGAAGGAAAAAATGTTGATGCTTTTAACTGTAACAATACGTATTGCAAAATATATTTTCCATTTGCTAAGAAGAATAAATTTTGAGGTCTTAAGTGTCTAGCATAATTGCTGTATGGTATAGAATTGATGAATAGAATGAATGGTACCGCAGTTGGAATTGATAGGTGGGTAAAAAGGCTAGTGAAAAGGAAAACGAATGGTTAGCCTTTAACATGAGTGAATGATAGTAAGGTCGATTATCAAAAAAAAAAAAAATAATAATAATAATAGAATGATAGTAAGGTCACCTACAATGCCGACTACACAAAGCACAGGAGCACACAGCCAAAAGAAAGATGATGGTTTAGATAGAAAATGGCCTCCATTATAGTGCCCTTTCCAATAAAAAGTATTACAAATTGATATTTTTTTAAAATAGTACAACCTCATTTTGTGATATGGCTTTCTAAAGAGTTACAAATAAAAATTGAAGCCATATGGTTTTTCCACTTTGAGACACCAATTTGCTAATGGTGATAAGCTCATCACTACATTGATGCTGATCGCTATCTGCTATTGAGACTTCTTTATTAATTTCATAAAACAGTATTCATGATAGTGACATGTTTTTAGACCATCAATTTATGGACAGCCAATTTGGATTTTCTTGAAAACTAGTTCTATTAATGCAGAGAAAAAAAAATATTATTTACTAGGAATAAGGAATATATATATATAGTAGCTCATATGGTTATATGCAACATCATTATATGTGATCTGTTTCAACTTTCAAGCTTAATGCAAAAAAGTGAAACATTAGAAGTGCGACAATGAATTCTATTTGTGTGTAAGAGTTTAGAGGCTATATATCTTAAAACACTGCCACATGAATTTGTTCTATATATAGGTGTTACTTTAATAAGCCTATATTAGGTTATAATAAATATTGCTAAACTATTACTAGTAGGGAGCTTATGACAAAAGCCAAGTACTTCAACAAAACACACACACATACATATTCCACCTTTATATATACTTCTTGATAGCAATCTCTATTAATGGATTTTTGGCTCTTTATCTATTAGTTTTAGATTCAAGATAAACCTCCTAAATAGCATTTCACAAGTTAATAATTCACTGAGTATTGGTTCTACAGGTTGTATCAGCAAAGACAGCTCTTCCAAAGGAGGCAACTGAGAAATCAATCAAGGTTCAGGAGACTAAGACAACAGAGGAGGTAGTGACTGCACCACCTGCACCAGAGCCAACGAAAGAAGAGCCAGCAAAGGAAGCAGAAGAGACTGTGGCATGTGAAAGAAAGTTACAGAGAGTACTGGTGAGTCAAAATCACGATCACAAATCTTAATTTTGTTAAAATCTATTCCTAGTGGAACTTGGTGGTGCTAGTGCTACACCCCAACTTGAGAAATGTCACTCAGGTTTTCAGCTTCAACTATCTGCCCCTTAATCCGTATGGAAGCATTAGTAAGTCAAACCACAACCATGCCATTATTAATTTGTTATTATATCTTAAATACACATGGTCCCTAAACTTTAGGCCATGAGCGATTTTAGTTCTTGAAGTTTAAAGTGATCACTTTTAGTCCCTTAGATGACGTTGCCAAACTAAAAAATGATGTGTGATCACTCTATTAGATACAATAGGGACTAAAGGGATTACTTTAAGTTGGTTATAGACTAAAAACGTTCCCTTTAATCATTTTAAGTTTGTTAGGGACTAAAAGCAATCACTTTTAATTTTGTTAATGACTAAAACTAAAAGCCATCACTTTAAACTTCGAGTACTAAAATTTTTCATGTGCTAAAGTTTAGGAACCAACATTATATTTAGTGACCCAGTTATTGTATTTGTTTTACTTTCTTTTCTTCCCCCTTCCCTTTTCCCTTGCCATAATAAGTCTTTTGGTATATTTTTACAGATGACACAGGGATGTTTAGGGGGATTAAGTACTACAATGACATGTTACTTCAATCAAGATCAAGTGGAAATGTACAAACTGAGATGCTACTAAACAAAGATCCAAGTATTTTTACTTTCAGAGAAGGATGGACTTTCCCAAGAAAAATTTCGTTTAATGGTCATGAATGTGTCATGCCTCCTCCAGATGAATACCCTAGGCTCCCTAACAGTGTTCATAGTGTCATAGAAAAGCCTTGCCTAATTTTCTTCTCTTTGTTTTTGGTTATAGTAGTGGTGCTTTGAACAATAGGTGTCTTGCATTAGAGATTACGACTTATAATTATAAATATAGATATTCATTTCCTAATGTATCGCTATAGCTCATAATTTTGAAACCAAAAATCTACGATCAAGTATACCCAATGCTCCAATCTGGCTCCAGAGAATGGTTCTGTAACTACAAAATAACATTTACAGCATCTCCTCTACAAATACCCACAAAGACCCACAAAGACCCACATATACCCACAAAGACCCACAAATACCCAATGCTGAAACAAATATTGAGATAAGGAGACATACCTGGTGAATCCAAACTGAAGATGCAGACCGACAGTGAGAGTGAGAGCGAGCGCGAGACTGAGAGGGAGACCGAGACTAAGAGGGAGACCGCGAGCGAGACTGAGAGCAAGAAGGAGACTCAGAATGAGAGCGAGCGCGAGACTGAGAGGGAGATTGAGAGCGTGAGGAAGATGATAGCAAGATAGAGAGGGAGATTGAAAAAGTGATGGCGAGATTGAGAGGGAGTTTGAGAAAGTGATATCTGAGATTGAGAGGGAGATAGCGAGATTGAGAGGCAGATTGAGAAAGTTTAAGTTTTAAGTGTGGGTAGCAGTCTAACAAATGGTTTGGTTTGTGGGTAACAGGGGGACAACGGGCAGAATAGTACTCGAGCTTCCTGAGCTCGGGTACCACGCTATTTTTTTAAACTTTCCATGTCATGGTGCCAGATGGATTAAAAAAATATGGTACTCGAGCTCACCAAGCTCGAGTACCAGAAAAAGTGGTACATTGCTATATTGTTCGGAAACAGTGTTTCTGAGCAAAATATTTCCAAAATTAATGGTAATGGACCATTTTGCCCGTTGGTCGAGTAGCAGCACACATTGTCACATACGCAATGGTCCTCTAAGGAACTGCTTGAATGCCCAATAAGTTTGGCTTATGAAATATTGCAAGTTATAAGTAAGCAATTGGGTCTTGAATTGGAATGTTTCTGTTTGTGTATGGTGCCTCCTATCCAAGGATGGCCCAAAGAGCTTTAAGTGCATTCAAAGCCGATATTGAGATATGTTTGATAGAAAGATCCAAAAGTTTGCATCTGCCACTTTCGTAAAAGCCCAATATTGTTGAGTGAATGCCATGGTTGTTACTGATTAGAAATTTAGAACTCTCCAATCTAGGACTTCAGCTAGAGAAAAAAGTTTTTTCTCATTCATATATAATGGGCTTCGAACAGCTTTCGGCCCCAATCTCCCGTACAGTAAATTTAGAATAATCCTCCAACTCAGCTTCTTTAACTGACCGTGCCACATCAATAACGGCTATAACTGAATTTTACTGTTCCTTTACTGTCAATCACAAATTTCTTCTCACAAGATTCGTGTCTTTCCAGATTCATACTTATTTTAAGCTACTATCAATCAATTTTTTGGACATGTATACAAGTTCCCATTATATGTGTCGTAACATTTAAATTTTTCTAAAGCTTTAAAATTTCAAAACACCATAGAACTCAATTTTATGTCTCCAATTTTTCAGTTTCAACTATAAGTTACATAATTCAATCTTCATCCAACGTTATTTCAAATGCTCCCACTCAAACTATAGAATTCTAATAAAAAAAAATCATCCTTGATTTTCACAGCCATAAGATTATAAGAAAACCATTTTTTTTTTTTTTTTTTGTGGTGAATTCATTTCCTTCAATAATTTTTTTTTTTTTTTTTTTTGGTATCGTGTAAAAATACAATTATACTTAATTTTTTTTAAAAAAATACATACTGTACTTAAGAAATAAACAATATAAAATGTGAAAATAAGCTCGTCCAACCGAGGATTAAGTTTCATGTTAGAGGTTCTCAATATTGGATGGTACTTATAATCTCATCAAACCTTTTTTTTTTGCCTGGTAAAATCTAATTTTATCATTCAACAAAGTAAAGAGTATTACCTCCAACTATACCAAACAAATTTGAAGATTATACAAAAATGATAAGTACGTTACTATTAACAAAGTTAAGTAACTTAGCTACTATTAGTTACTGCATTTTCGAAGTATTGTTTTGGGACAATGATGATCATATTGCTTGGTTAGTGTTACTCAAACTGTATTTCCTTGGGTTAGCATTGGGAAGTAAATTCAATCCGAGTCAAGTTGTTTTAGAAACAGCGCTTGCACATCTCATATTGTCTCGACATAAGACAATATAAAATTCTTGATGTACAAAAGTGAATTGGGAAGCTTCTGTTGGTGAGGACAACAACGACATCAAGAATTCTGAGTCTTTTAACCCATCTGGAGTGGAAGCAAAAAACCAAAAATAGCACTCTGTCCTCAGGAGATGACTTCTCATCTTCACATCTGCCACCAATTTCAAAATGTCAAATACAGTCTTTGCATCTTGAGATCAAAACTGGATTTAAAACTAGGCATATGAAATATACAATTTTTCCTTCCCTATATGGTAAATGGGATGCATCAGTTTTTGCTTATGATAAATACACCCTGGATGATGGATTTTTAAATTCATACATTACTTTAATTAACAAGAGAGGATTAGATCCCAGAAATTGCTAGTAAATTTTCTACGAACAAAGTATGTACTATTCTTCTCTATTTCTATAATAATGACAATCAACTCAATGATTTAAAGTATATGAGCTAATGCCATTTAGTTCCATAATCCATTCAGAATGGATTTTGTTCTTGGCCTTGACAATGTGTTGTACTGAAAGAATTAAAAGGATAGGTGATGGTCAGGAATATGTTTAACCAGTACCAACAAAAAAGGGAACTGATGCTGATCCTTGTCTTTTTGGCATGTACCTGGTTGTAAAATGAAATATGTATTTGATAAGCAGCTTGGTTGTGCAATAGCAATATACTCATGCACGTAGTAGGTCTACAAAACCAGACTAAGCATCCCCAAATAAGAAGAATCCAAGAACTAAAGAAATGTGAAGCAATTGTTAAATACATGACAACAATCAAAGCATACTCAACCGTATTGTGTAGAATATATACCTAACTATAACATTCAATTGATGTGGCAAGCCTACAGTTTTGTGAATGTCAGAAGCTATTGGAGAATGTCAGAAGCAGACCATAGCTCTCAATATTGATCATGTCATTGTCTCTGGTAATGTGTAAGTAGTCTTGCAGCAACTTTATGCATCCCCTCTTTCTAGACAACTGATGGGACTAACATACAGACTCCAAAGGTCCTGGTCGATGAGGACTTGAATCTTATGTTTAAGGTAATAGCAATCATAAGTCCAATGTCCCCTTCCTTGCATATGGTATCACATTGAGCATTTGGATCATACCATGTTGGTAATGGACTTGGCAAAGCCTTAGGTGGCACTGGAGTAATGAGTCCTGCTGAGATCAAATCTGGATGTTTTAAGATAATAAGAGACTGACATTAGTAACTTAGCTAGCAGAGCCAATTTTTTCCATAGAAGTTTCTATTAATGTTTCGTATGCTATGAATCAATAAATAATATATATATATATATATATATTTATATTAATATAGAAGCTGAGATTTTAAGCTACTTTGGCTAAAGTTCCCTTATCGGAGATGGGGTTCATGATTCTCATTGTTGAAAGAAAAAAAAAAGTGAGTTGGAGTAACTAACAATAAAATCATTGTCCAAAGCCCCAATTTATTGAGGAAACTTGGATCAGAATCTGGCCACAGTTCTACAGGATATCAACAATAAATGCTAAGGTCAGTGGCCATAGGAGAAAATAATGAGAACACAAACGAGTAGATCTGTGAAATATTCAATACAAAATGAAAAAAAAAAATGTATATTTTGGTCATGGAGCTCCTAGATAGATTTATATCTGTATTACATTTAGAGTATCAGCTAATTTATTCTTCCAACTACTACCCTATATTAAACAGATCATGGTCATATGCCCCAAAGTTATTGTGATCAATGATAATTAGCAATGAATTATGGTAATTATGAAGATCATACTCAAAAGCCCCAAAGTTGTTGAGAGAACTTTTATCAGGATCTACCAAAGATATTATAAATGCACAACCTCTCTGGTTCATAACAACTCCCATCCTTTCCATCATAACACCCCCCCCCCCAAAATAATAATAATAATAATTCAAGAACTGGATCAGAGCAATCTTGCTCTAAAGTTTCAACATGTAGTCGAGATTTTGTGAAACTCCTACCTGGCCTTGACTATTTAATTAAATCTGGAAAAAATAAAGGTATGAAACTTGGAAGTGCAGTGATGTAGGGATAGATGGAGTACCTGGTTAGCTTTGGTGTGCTGCCACCGTTAATACTCCTGTAACAATACCTTTTCTTCTGAATTTCCTAACCTCGCTTCTCTCACCAAGAAAACAACGAGTCCCACGATATATAAATGGAAATCAACACCTAGGTGCAATAGGAACAACAGTATAATTGAAGAAAAGTCCCTAGATATTTCACACAGAAAATAATCAAGTTGTAGACATTTCAAGATCATGATTCATACTCGATTGGCTTGAAGGACATGTTCTTTTAATCAAATTTCAGTGCTAAAAAGGAGGACCACCTTTGGTCATTCTTGCCATTGCTATTTGGAGTCTTGTCTAGTAAAAAAGTAAACACAAGCCCTCAAGGCCAACTTGCAGCTTCAGCAAATACAAACATTTAGGAAACTTCTGTGTAGAAATTTTGAAAGAAGGATGAGGTGGTGCAGCTACTTGCAGAAATATTGATGGGAAGATGAGGTTAAAATACTTACAAGAAGTATTGGATGTGGTTTGTGTGGAGGAAGGTTGGGTAGGTTGGCTACAGTCACCCTGGAATTTAAAAGCAAGGTAATAATTTTCAAAATCACAAACTAAAATCTCACATAGCTATTTAAAGCATATTTTTGTTTGAAAAACATGTAGAATAGTGCAGCACCCCTTGAAAATAAATTAAGAAAGAAAAGTAAAGAAAATAATAAAAATCAAAGTGGATTCAGAATTGTCTTTCATTCCAAGGCATAACTTGTATCCATGTGCTTAAGATTCGCCTAGAGTTTGCTCCTAGAAATATAGCCATCCCTACCTCCACATGCAATCCCATGAACATTTTAAAGTTGAACAGTAATTGCTGGTAGTGAGTTGATAAATCCATAACATTCACACAAAAACCAAGGATTATTGATAGTCAAGCAAATGCTTAATTCAGTGGTAACTAAAAATCAAAGTTAGAACATACTATTAATCGTTTGAAATTCCCAGGGTGCCAAGTTAAATACTTGTCTAAATAACGAACAAGCTTATTCTGTAATGGACCACATAGCCTCTTCCTGCGACTGTTCAATAAAATGTTACTTCTGCAAAAGAAAAAGAGAATAAATAACAATCATGGTTTTATCGTTCACCAACAAATTATTTCAAATAAATAATAAACCAATAAATGCATCAAATCATTTAATCAGTATCTAGCTATCCCATGTTACATCATTAAATAGCTTTTCCAATGAATAGGGAAGATGAAAGCTGAACCTTTTTTTTTTTTTTTTTTTTTGGGTTATGATCTGATACATGAATTTTTGTTTGGAAATAAGGTTTAGTTGACTTTTTTTTTTTTTTTTTTTGATGCCAAACAGGGAGTCACAAAAGGGTGGGTTATACCAACATTGGTTTATAGGCACCTGAGTTGCCTTTTTAGCTACATCACACAAGGGGTTAAACAGCAAATGGGGGGCTAAGATCATTTTGCAGAGAGGACCATTTTGTACAAGAAAATTGAGATCAGCTATTCTAGTGACATCTTGCCAATCTTGAGCTCTCCTGGTGTTGAAAACCTTGATCAGACCTCTGCTATCACTTAGGAACAAAACTTGTTGGAAACCATGGTTTTTTGTAGTGAGACTAGCATCCACCACAACTTTAGGCAAACATCCAATTGATGTCCTAGCTAAGCTGTTGTTGACACCAAAAAACACACCAACTCCTTGGGGATTAACTGCTTCATATACATAGGCACTTCTTTTCTTCTTTTTATTTTTGAAACCAGCAACTTTTATGATTAATTACCATGGTTCTGCTGCGGATTGGGGTTCTACAACTGATCTTCTTGAGAGCAAGTTGGAGCTTGACTGTTCGAAGAATGCATCCTTGTACCTGGAAGGCAAAGATTGAGCTATAATAATTACTTGCAAAGGGTTAGGAGTTGTCCCGTCATGAACCACTCTGTTTCTATGATTCCAAATGGTCCATAGAGTAGTAAAAAGGGATTGCGGATAGTCCATTGAAACAAGATCCTTAATGTTATGTTTATTAATAATCAGAGTTAACCACTGTTGGATAGAGGTATTGTAGAAATATGATGAATGTATGGCCAGTGTGGATCCATGCCAACAAGCTCTAGCAAAAGGGAAAAGAAGGAAAAGGTGAGTAGTGGTTTCTTCATTTTCAGTGCAAAGGGGGCAATTGGTAGCCACTAAGACCCCCCTGTGATTTAGATTGAGAAATGTAGGCAAGCTGTCATGAAGCAACTTCCAAACAAAGTTATTTATTTTTTGAGGAGTCTTCACTTTCCAAACCTTAGTCTAAGTTTCCTAGTTCAGTTGAGGGTGGCTAGGTAAGGTCAAAGGCTCAGAGTTGAGAATCTCATAGGCTGTTCTGACTTGATACTCCCCATTATTGGAGTGTTTCCAAACCAATTTGTCTCGGACTGATTTTGTTTTTGAGATAGGGATTTGTAGGATATCACTAGCCTGAGCAGGAGGGTAAAGGGCTTTGACCAGGTCAGATTTCCATGAGAATGTGTTGTGATCAATCAGGTCTCCAACAGTGCTAGTAGGAAGCCTATGGTCTTCCATATTAAGGGATGAGCATTGAACCCAGTCTTTATGATGAAGAGGGATATTAAAACCATCTCCAATCCACCATCTTCCCTCTCTCAAAGCTGGATTGTCTTGTTTGATGATATTCTTCTAGTACCAGGAATGGTGTGGCTTGGGGCAGCAATCCTGAATAGAGCATCTAGGAAAATATTTGGCTTTATAAGTCTTAGCCAGAAGGGATCGGGGATTGTGGTTTATTTTCCAAAATTGTTTGGTCAGCATTGCTTGATTCATGGTTTTGAACTTCTTTAGACCTAGCCACCCTAACCTTTTTGGTTGACAAACTTTGTCCCAACTCAAAAGATGCATTTTCCTCTTCCCTTGATCATGCCCCCACCAAAAGGACCTGATAACAGAGACCATTTTGTTGCATATAGTATTAGGTACCTTGAAACATGAAAAGGCATAAAGGGGAAGGGATTGGAGAACAGAGGATATAAGGGTGGTTCTTCCAGCTTGGGATAGTAATCTAGCTTTCCACCCTTGAAGTTTGGACTGGAGTTTGTCAATCAAGAATTGAAAATTAGCACAATTATATGTACTCTGTATTTTATGTGGGATTTTATTGTATGGGTTATGTGTGAGAGAGAGGGTGTGAAGACTAAGCGCCTATTGAAGACAAAGTGGATTTTGTGAGAAGTTTCGCGAGAAGCTTCCCGTGAAGTGAGCCACGTGTAGAACACATGACTAGAATGCGAAGAGTCATAACAGTTGGTTTTTGCGAGTATTTCGCGAGTAAGGCCTTCTCGCGAAATACCCGCAACACATTCTGTTTTACTATTTTGGTATATCTGCTACACCATGTCTTCACCTACACTATATATACCCACATTACCCACATATTGGAAAGTGTGCTTTCAGAGAAAAAACCCTAGACATAATCTTTGAGAGTTAGAGATTGTCATACCCACAATCCTCTACACAATCTTTTGTGGTTTTCCTCAACTCCTACCTCTCCATATCCAAATCCTTGAGAGGTTGATAGCCTAAACACTTACCACACCCATTTTGAGTGTAAAGTGAGGTTATGGTGCTACGGGGAAGCATTAGAAGAAACCATTTATTTGGTGGATGCAATCAGGCCGAATTGCGTGATCCGGAGAGCTAGAGAAGATAAGGCTTCGTTAAGTCAGTTGGTAGCAGGAGCTTGGAGAGCTTAAGTACATGGAGTAGACTAGGCTTGAAGTGTCTTTTGTTATTCGTGTACTCCAACTTATTCTCTATTGGATTGATTTACCGCTTGAAGGGCGGCGGAGATGTTTTTCGCCGAGTTCTTCAGTTTCTTCTTTGATAACAAGTCTCGGTGTTATCTTGTGTTTGCATCTTTCTTCCCTACTCTTTTAAAACATTATAAATTTTATATATATATATGATAAAACATTACTCATTTTAGAAATCTATGGTTTAAAAAATGTATAAGCTAATACCATGTATAAATTCAACATTTTCTAAAAAAACAAAATGTATAATTTGAACTATATAATTTTAATTGTTTTTAATTGTACTCATGTATATGCATGAAGTTACACACTAGTTTATCATAATAGTGGAATTTATAGTGTGCATTTAAGGACTTTAAAAAAAAATTATTTATTGTTGACATTACAAAAAGATTGACATGTACTAATAATTGTCTATCATGTAGCATTGTTGGTTTTTTTTTTTTTTTCAATATCATCCCTAATAGGTGAAGGAAATTACAAAATATGATGTATCATTATTTTTTGCATTTTCATTGTGTCATTTGTCATCATTGTGTGCATCCACCAACTGCGAAATCCAACTTTTGTAATATACTAGACTTACATCCACACAATGTGTGGACTTAATTTATATCATTCATTCTCATTTACCACTTTTAATCCCTAAAAAATTCAAATTAAAAAGTTACTAAGGTTTTTAGTACTTTAGTAAGTTACAGTAGTAAGTAGTCACTTAGAATTATAATTCACAAACCATAGACCCAAGTCAAGGAATGGTGCATTAGGCTTGGCTTATTCTTTTGTGAGTTGTTGTTTTTGTTGGATCTAAAGGGATGTTAACTTTGGGGGGAAATGGTTAAATGGCCTTAATTTTTAAACTATTGAGTGTAAAAATCGAAAAGTTCAAATCCAATTAGATTCTAAATTGGATTTTAATTAAAGTTCAATTTTGCGCCATGTGTCCATCTAATTTTTTTTTTTTTAATTTTTATGACAAGTGAATTATTGAGTAATCGAAGAGTCTAAATCCAATTAAATTCTAAATCTTATATATATATATATATATATATATATATATGAGAAATCATTATAAATTTTAGAAATGTATGGTCTAAAAAATGTGTGAGCTAATATCATGTATAATTTAAACCTCTTCTAAAAAAATGTGTAATTTAAACTGTATAATTGTGATTGTTTTTAATTATACATGTGCATATACACGAAGTTACATACTAGTATATCTAATTCTCAAATCTCAAATATCATATTATCTATTATCTAATAAGTATTACTGTAATTTCCATTAAAAAAAAATGTATTACTGTATTATAACTATAAAGTTAAAAAAAAAAAAATTTAAGAGAGTTTCAACCTATGGCGTCCGCTCCTGCTGATAGCTCTTTATCATCAGACTAAGACACCAATCAATTTTTGGTGTAGGCAGGAATTGAACCCCAGATCTCTTATACAACCATCAGAGACTTTACCAGTTGAGCTAACTGAAACCCACTATAAAGTTAAATTTTTAAAAAACGTTTTCATATGAATTTATAATTTCTGGGCGTTACAGCTACGAGCCCAAAATTGCAACAAAATAGCTCGAAGAGCTCAATTGAGGAAGAAACAGAAAATTGAATATTGTCTTTGAAACTGTTACCAAATAGGCCCAGGTCTGAGCTTTTACTGTTGGATTTCTTTTTTAGGTTTGGGCTAGTTTTTGGTGTAGGCTTGGGCTTATTGGTGAGTAATATGGACTTGGTTTGGGAGAGCCTTAAATTTGTGCCCTATGAAGAAGAATGGAGGAAATGCAGTTTAGCCGAGGATGAGAGAGACACAACAGTGTTCAAGATTGGTAGCCTTGTAATCCGGCCCAATTGGCTAAAGAACGCATCATTAAAATGGAGTTTTATTTATTTTTATTTTTTTAGTTCTTTCTCATTAAACTAAGACATCAATCGATTTTTGGAGTAGGCAGAGATTAAATCCTATATCTCTTATTCAACTATAAAAAACTTTATATAGTATAATTAGTATTATGATAGCTCTTTTATTATCAGACCAAGACACTGGTTGATTTCTGGTGTCAATGAGAATTGAATCACAGATTTCTTATTCAACCATCGAGACTTTACTAGTTGAGCTAATTAGAATACACATGGAATCCTTATGTTTATGCGTGAGACTTTTATTTATTTATTTATGGGAAGCTTGAGACATATTGATTATTAACTTTTTGCACATTTCTTTTATTTCAATTGAGTTTTCAAACATTGATTTGAAAACCAAAGTAACATAGATGGCTATTCCGTCCACTTGGATTGGTGTTACGTCTTGGGTCTCTGGTGGAGTACATGTTTGTAAATTTGTAGGTATGCATTTCTCTCAATACGGGTATCTAAAATTGATCTAGTTTTGCAAATTGAGATAAATTTCTTCTTTAGAATGAGAAATATTAATTTAGATAGGGTCATGCTAACGAGTGCCTTTAGGGAATTGGTTAACAATCCAGTTAAAGAAAATTTTTATGGAAAAAGAAAAAAATGTAATTAATGTTTTGTCAGCTTTTTTCATTTCCCATAAAAAGTGATGTCAAAACTTTCATAAAATGGATTATTAACCAATGATCTAAGGGCACTCGTTAGCATTTTCCATTTAGATATATATTATTAGTTTTGAAGTTTTTAGTCACTTTATGAGTAGACTACCATATGCATCAATTTGGCATATATGCTAAGTTTAGAGAGTAAATTGGCTAAAAAAAAAAAAATTTTAAGTTGTAATAATCACTGAATGGATTTTCTTTTCGGAACAATGTAAGTTAGCCTAAGTAGCCCAAATGTCTAAAAAGGCCTATTGTTGAAAATCAAGATGGGTTTTCACCCAAATGGAAGTAATGTTTTGGGTCAAGCAATTGGACCGTGCTTTCGGTAATCAAGATTTTTGCTGATATTTATTGAGTATTTTACAAATGCTAATCCGTGTGTGGCCAGCAACAAGAGTTGACGGATTAGTAGTCCACCAGATCCATATATCCTAAGGATCAATAAAGACTGAGAAGATCAAAGTTAGAAAGTTCCATTTTGTTGGTTCTGATCCGATTCCAATAAAGGTTTGGGTCTGAAAGAAACTAGATAGACTTTTATGGTCTATTTAGATTGAGGGGGACGGAGGGGGAGTAGAATAGAGTAGAGTAGATTTAGCACAAAATTAACTTATTTTTATTCCACTCTACTCTATTTCCCTTTACGCTTTCTCCTTCCCCCTTCATCCAAACATGCCATTAATAAGGCCCTTTTAGAATGTCTTGGACCCAAATTGTTTTAAACATGGCAAGCTTGAACTTAAGGCCGGAAATAATAATAAGGCCCTTTGCTATAGCAAGAAAAAGAGGCCCTTGTGTCCAAACTTTGATTGAGCCTGCTAGACATTGTCTACAAATATTTCCTCTGGATAACATTTGAACCCACGAGTCCATGACTTTAACTTCAACCCCTGTACAAACTTTGTGCTATACTATCAATTTGGCATATATGCCAAATTGATGCATAAGTTAGTTTTGAAGATTCACAGCCACTCCCACTCATATCGTTACTCATATAAAATTTCAGAGTCGTTCATGTCATCGTTCACCGCCAGTTAGCATCCAGCGAGAGGCTCAAAAAGTATTTATTATTATGTGGGAGAATAAAGAGATGGTGAGTATTTTTTAAACAGAATTAGACAAAAGGCCTAAATTAAATAAATTTGAAACTTAGATGACTTAATTGAATGAATGTAAACTTAGTATCTGTTTGACAAAGATTATTTTTGCTAACTTATTTTATTATTCCGCTTATTTTTATTATTATTTATGGGTCCCATTGTAATTTTTGGTACTATTCATGGATCTTACTGTACTATTTCAGTTAACTTTTACCTTTATCTACAGTATTTTTAGCAAAAAAATTTTAGTTTCAGTAAAATAAGCGGATCTCAAACGAACCTTTATAGAGGACTAAAATGAATTTTAGTTAGGCAATTTGCATTTTTTTTTTCTAATTTCAGTTGTTAATTGGGCTGAATTTTTGTTTGGGTTGGTTTTTTTGGGTATACAATTGTTGTTGTATGGACTGGGTTGTGATACTGTTTGGGTTGGATTTGGATTGTGGTGTTGTTTGGGCTGGGTTTTAATTTTAATTTTGTGGAGGAAGGCGCCTAACTCTATTTTTGCTTGGGCCTAAGATGAAAATGGTCTCCACTGACCCAAGTAGAATACAAAGCCAATTTTGATGGGGCTATATTTTCTGAGATATCTATGACAGCAGGTATTGGGGTTGTCATTCGGGATTCCAATGGTCCTATTATTGCAGCAATGAGCAAAAAAAAAATTCCTCTCCCACAATCTGTTGAAGCCACTGAAGCTTTTGCTGCAGTTCAATTTGCCAAGGATCTTAATATTCACAAGCTTGAATTTGAAGGGGACTCAATGTTGTTCATCTTAGCCTTGAGAGACAACAGACCTTGTTTTGCTTTGCAAGGACATATTATTGAAGAGACAAACATCCTGTTAAGTTCTTTACAGTGGTTTTTAATCATGTTTAGCCCATACCCTTGTTAGAAGAGCAGTTTCACCTATAGGTTTAGATGTTTGAGTAGAAGAGCTACCATATGATTTGGAGACTGTATTCCAAAATGATTTGAGCTAATAAAATACACTTACCTTTTTCTTTAAAAGAAAAAGGGGTAAATTAGTTTGACACCTACATTGTCATCTGCACCTAGCACATGGGACTTGTGACATAGCTTGGCACTGGTCAATCAGGAAAAAGGATGTGCTATGGCCATTGGAGAACATTTGAGTTAAATATTTTGGTCACTGTGGGGTGGGGATTGTGGTAGAATTTGAAAGAACAACCAGAAATGTTAGAGAATCAAGTTGGATCCTAAGAAAGATAATTTCCTGCACTCCTGCTATTATGATTCCTTTTTTGTTTTATAGGCCAATATAAGTTTTCTTTTGATAAAAAATAAATAATGGCCTTGTACCTTTTGCCTACTTTTTTTGCATAAAGAGAATGACGCAGATTGGTTGATATGCACAATGCTTTTTTTTCCCCCCGTAAATATGTGAAATCATAGTTGTAAAAATAGTACACAAACTTTTATCAATATGTGCAAGAGAGCATATCATTTGAAGTATGAAGATGGAATGTGGGGGTTATCTGACATATGATCTCCTCTGTTGTATGGTTATCACCATCAAAGAAATATGATACACTTGGATCTATATAAATGTATGGCCCTGAAGAAAATAGCAAGTGGAACATCTGCAAGAATATTTATTTCCCTCAATAACTTTATAAATGTAGATAAAACTAAGTTGTCTCATGAGATTGTGTCCAGTTAATGTTTATTCTCTTCTTGCAAACAGATTAGACAAGGAAGGCTCCAAGGTGTTGCCGTGTTGGTCAATGCCTTGTTCGTGAGTATAGAATGGTTTGTCATGTCATGCAAGGAAAACTCAGCAGGGATTTCTTTGAGGTTTCATCTTACTCAAATATTTTTCTTCTCTGAATTTCTTCTTTTGAGGATGATTTAAGACCTCCCCTTTTACTGTAGGGCTGCAAAGCTATACTGTTGGATAAGGATAAGAACCCAAAGGCAGACATGCATTTAGTTTCTTTATCTTTGGCATTTTAGATTTTTCACTTAATGATTTTCATAAATATAGATAGCTGTTGGTTTATTTTTCTTATTTCATCCTATGCTCTCTCTCTGTCTCTGTCTCTGTCTCTGTCTTTCTCTCTCTCTCTCTCTCTTTCTCAGTGGGATCCCTCTAAATTGGAGTTTGTTAGTGACCGGTATGGTTGACTCATACTTCTCTATAGTGGATGATGAAGGCTGGGAAGATCTAAAGCTCCCTGCGAGATCTAATTTGCATGTATATGCCATTGCAAAGCTTTAATGCATGAAGGTTAAAAAAGGGGAAATTGTTGTACTTTTTGAATCATAATAAAATGGATATCAACCCAATGTGTAGAGAGATTCATTTTACCACAATAATAATCTCATTAACTGTGTCTTTTTATTCAATCCTTGTTCATAATTCCAATTTTAGTTGAAATGATGGAAACGATTTTGGTCCCTTGCTGTTATTTTTCGTTTGTAAATCTTGGAAATAAGTTTAAATACATAATGTCAATTGGTGCAGACTCTGAGGTTCTTTAGAATAAGTATCTTGGCCCCTAGTTGTGTTTTCAGCAAACTGTAAGAAATTGTCAGTCTTTCACTATGCAGAGAAATTGAATTTTCCTTCTCTACCTCATCTGTGTTCACTAGAACTTCTGAAGTTTCTGCAACATAGCCAGCTAGTTACAACTTTTGAGTCATTTGATTTAGCATTAGGTTCTGTAGATTCTGGATGAGAACGATCTTCAACCAGATGTATGGGACACACCATTTACGACATTGAGCTGCAACTACCTTTTTCATGCATAAGTTTTCTCATTCTTCTAACTTCTTCCCCACTTCTGCGTTCTAGCATAGATGTATGAAAGCAAAACATAGTTTCCATCATTTTCTAGTTCAAAAACATAGAAAGTGTTTGGCTGCTTCCTCCCTAACTTGACATTTTTAAACACTCTGCATGCACCAAATTGCCCCATTTGGTTCTATGGGCATTTGCCTTTTTTTTTTTCTTTTTTTTTCTTTTTTTTTTGATGAGATCTATAGCTTCCTTCAAAAGTCCTGCTCTACATAAAAGATCAAACATGCATCCATATTACTCCAACACAGGGCTTATTCCATATATTGTCCTCATAAAGGTTATATAATCTGGCTGTCTAACATCTGATGGAATTGAGCCAAAGCCCCCTCACCAAGGCCATGTAGAGCAAGTCCTTGGATCATTGCATTCTAAGAGATTACATCTTTTGCTTATATATATGTCATCAAATACTCCAAGAGCATTGTCTATATCTCCATATTTTGAGCACATTTCAATTAATGAGTTCTTAAAACTTGTAGGATGCTCTTGTTTAACCATCTTGATATTTTCATGGATCCAACTCCCAAAATCTAAAAATCACCAAGTTGAAAGTGCTGCCAAAGTGTCGATATGGTGTCTATTAAAAACAATGTGGATACGAGTGCATGTGTGTATGTAGAAAACACGTGTATCTATCCATAATCCTTATGTGACGTCTTGTGTGTTGAGTTGAGTGTCGCTTTTGCTTTTCTAATGAGTCTTCGTCTCTGACACTAAAATGGTTTTTCACTTTGAAAATCAGTCTCCTTTGAGCTGGACCTTTTGTCGTGTTCTACAATGATTCCTTTTTTTTAATCTCATTTATTTAAATATTATGCTAGTTTATATTATAATATTATATTGTTTTGCATAGATGAAAAAATCCCAAGAGGAATGATTGGGTGCCAATGTGGGGTTCTTTATTGTTCTGTGGGTTTTTGTATGTACCATTAAAAAAATAAAATTATTTAAATGAATTTTTTTTTTTTTTTGAGAAAAGGTTAGAAATGAAACAATGGCGAAAATGGCCAACTGGCCTTAAAAACGAAACTATCTAGTTAGTAGGCTCTCTTTAGAAACATATTTCATTTATAGCATCTCGAGTCTTAAAGACTCGATTTTGGGCTTCAAAATCGAGTCTTTAAGGCTCGGTTTGTATGCTTGACCACGTCTGATGTGGCAGAGTTGCCATCTGGCATTGACATGGAAATCGAGTCTCTTAGACTCGATTTCCACGTGTATTCCAACTAGAAATCGAGTCTTAAAGACTCGATTTCAATCCCAAAATTTTAAAAAAAATATTCTAAGTCTCTACATGCCAAAATACCCAAACGCAGATCAGATCAGAGGGAGAGAAAGAGAAACACACAGCTACTCAGATCAGATCAGAGGGAGAGAAACAGAGAACCTCACTGCCAAACCTCACCAGCGCGGCCAGGGGCTCGCGCCGGCCTGGGGCTCGTGCGAGATTCAGGCCGTGCGCAAGCCTGCCTGGGGCTCGCGCGAGACTCAGGCCGTGCGCAACCCAAGCTCGCGCGAGCCCTAGGTTGCATGCGGCCTGACTCGCGCGAGCCCCAGGTCGCGCGCGGCCTGACTCGCGCGAGCCCCAGGTCGCGCGAGGCCTGACTCGCGCGAGCCCCAGGCCGCGCGCGAGCCTGCCTGGGGCTCGCGCGAGGCTCAGGCCGTGCGCGACCCAGGCTCGCGCGAGCCCCAGGCCGCGCGCGAGCCTCAGGCCGCGCGCGACCCAAGCTCGCTAGAGCCTCAGGCCGCGCGCGACCCAGGCCGCGCGAGCCCCTGGCCGCCTGGGTCGCTGGTCAGTTTCTGGTCATGCCGCGCGCGCCTGGGTCTCCGATCTCGATCTTCTCTTCCTCTCTGTTTCTGGTTTTCTTTTCTTTTTTCTTTTTTTTTTTTCTCTGGGTTTTTCCTCCTCTGATGCTCTGGTGTTTATATATAGGGGTTAGAAATCGAGTCTAAGAGACTCGATTTCCATGTCAATGCCAGATGGCAACTCTGCCACATCAGACGTGGTCAAGCATACAAACCGAGCCTTAAAGACTCGATTTTGAAGCCCAAAATCGAGTCTTTAAGACTCGAGATGCTATAAATGAAATATGTTTATAAAGAGAGCCTACTAACTAGATAGTTTCGTTTTTAAGGCCAGTTGGCCATTTTCGCCTGAAACAAAACTTTAACAAACACAAAACACCTAAGTTAAAAGAATAATGCTACAAACAAAATAGCTTTTACAGTAAATTTCTCAATTGTTGAGTTGATCGATTATCATTGATTTTTATATGTATATCCGTCATTATTTTTTTATCATCTACCATTAATAACTTGTCACCCTAGACAATTATGAAATTGATTGTTTCTCTAAAATGAATGCTTCATGGTCGTTGGATTGAGTTGGACTTGCTTGACATGGGGGCACCCAAGCAAAAAGACATCCAGTACAAATAATTGGTCAATTAAGAGCAAATTTAGATCTTTGAAACCTGATCTTCGTAGGTCAATCGATAGGCTTCTCTTTTGAAGCCTAGTATTATTGATTTGCCTCTCTGCCATTATATACTTCTAATTGAAGTAAATTTGCTTCAAATATTATATCTGTGTTTGATTATTATGCTTCATATCCAAAGTTAGATTTACGTTTGATTACTTATTGGAAAAACTCCAAGGTATTTTTTCCTTTTTTCGTCTCTCATTTTAATTCTTTAAAATGTTATGTTGTCTACAATATCAATAATACCATTACAATTGAACATGTGTGAGCACAAGTTACAAATTTTTTTTAATTTTTTTAATTTTTTATTTTTGGTTTCTCACAGTGTTTCTTCAAGACTTTCAACCAGAGACTAATAACTGTTCGTGCTGGGTGGGCTCACAAAGGGGTAAAGCACTGACCCAAGAAATTCTTTTCAAAGTGCAGGTAGCAGGACTCGAATTAGAGAGCACACTTAGTCTACAACCAATTATTAATTATGCCATATGTGAAATTAAATAGAGGACTCATGACTTTCTAGCTGCAGGGCGGTGCTGATTTTTCTAGTCTAACAAATAATTTTTCTCTTCTATTTGGACGATGGTCCTTTCTAAATTCTAAATGTCTAATCAATCAGTCTCTACTTGTACACTTATTGCAATTATCAAAATTATATTATCTCAAATGTCAAAGGTCATTGTGGTCACCAAGAACCATGTCTTCTTCAACCAACGACCAACTAGAACATATTTACTAGTCTTTATTTAAAAATTTTTATTAGAATATATTTACTAGTCTTGGTAAACTAGAACATAAATCTTATGTCCCATGCACCTTAAATATCTTCTCTAAACTCCGCATATTGCAATTAGACACCCGTAATTGAATAGACGCACTATCAAATTGGTTGTTTTTATACCCAAATAAGTGCTCTGTATATGCCCTAGTTATCTAGGGCAAAATTAGCAACTTAAAAAGGATATATAGGAATCATGAAAAGAAAGAATTATCTTACATGTTTTGCGTCAACTAAATTGGCTAAATAAGTATCGTTTTTTATTTAATTTTTTTAAAAAAAGTAATAATTGTAAAAATATTTTGTGTAGATTGTTTATGTGATAAAGGGTATGAGTTTGTGTTATAAGACTTGTTTCATCTTGAAAATTTTCAAAGTCTTTTGAAAATATAAAGTAAAACAAACGCCAACAAATAAAATAATTTAGAAAATTTATGGACATGTTTTTAAGAACACTTTTAATTTTAGAAAATTTATGGACATTCAAGAACTTGTGCGCGTGTGTAGTGTACTTGACCATGTGTGCGTGACTATTTATTTATTTATTTATTTCTTAAATAACTGGATAACAAACTCCTTAGGATAGGAAAATTATCAATTTTGTTAGGACATATGGGGATATTGTTAGAGACATATATAATGTAAATTGGTTAATCCTTTGACAAAACGCACGTTACTTATATTTGGGTAGATCTAGGATGTGTTTAGTACTTCAAGGAACAAGAGTTCAAGTTTAGTATTGAATCCATGCAAATCTGTCCAAGAAACAAGTGAAGAAGTGTTGTTCATTAAAGTACAACAGATGACATATATCGAGGTTTAATGCTGGTGCTTGACAGTAGCTCAACAAAAGCTGTATCTATCAAGAATTACGAAATTCAGATTTCCAAATTTGTTTTCATTCCATGTGTATTTGTGTAGGGTTTCTTTTCTCACAACCCTAGACATATATAAGGATTATTTTAAGGGTCGTCTCAAGCAATGCAAAGTGATACAACTCAATGCAAATTGATTGTACATGCAAATTGTAACCGAAGAAAGAATTTACCCTAGTTCATCATATTCCTTGTAGAAGCTGCTGCATCTTTGCATCAAGGATTTTGTAACCAAGGAGCTTCTTGATCTTCATCGTTGGATGAATTGAAGAACTTCGCAGCCAACTTCTTCCTCAAGTTAGTGTGTTAGTCACGTACTTGAATCCATACATCAATTGGTTAGTCACGTACTGGAAGTATTAAAAGGAGAGATTGTCCTACATTAATTACAAGTTCAATTGGGTATTGGAGTAAGGGTTCAACTATAGGTTGGTATTAGGTACTAGGATTCCTTTTACTTATAACCGCTTGTTTTGATAATAGTGGATTCTCGGGAGTGGTGATCTTAAATTCACCTGGTGGGGTTTTGCCTCAATAGTTTTCCCCATTCGTAAACAAATGACCTATATCAAATTTATTTTCCGCTGCATTTAACTTAGTTGGTGATTTGTTTGTGCTACTACGCTTATTGCATGTATTTGAATCTAATTAATTCACTTGGTTAATTAATTGATTAATTTTTACCAAATGGGTCAATACATTCTTGGCCTATCAAGTGGTATCAGAGCAGGCACACTCTGATTAGGGTTTATCTTTGCTTGTTATTTACCCCTATTTGTCATGGATAGAGGACAGTCTCTTATTATACCTCCTTTATTTGATGGCATTTACTATGTATACTAGAAAGTACGCATGAGAGCTTTCTTGCAGTTTTTAGATGAGAAAATGTGGCAAGCTGTGGAGATTGGTTGGACAAAGCCAGGAAGCGCTGGCTGATTGGGATGATGCCAAAATCAAAGTGGCAAACTTCAACAGCAGAGCATTGAATGCTTTATTCAGTGCGATCACCAATGAGGAATTCAAGAAGATATCCTTTACTGAAATTACTAAGGAAGTATGGACTATCCTCTAGACAACCTATGAAGGGACTAAGGCTGTCAAGGATTCAAAGCTTCAAAGGCTTACTTCGAGTTTTGAAGAAATTAAGATGGAGGAGGATGAGTCGTTTAATGAGTTCTATGCCAAGTTAAAGGACATAGTCAACTCTGCCTTTAATCTTGGGGAAACTATTCACGAACCCAAGGTTGTGAGAAAGGTGCTCAGATCTCTGCTTGAGAAATTCCATGTCAAGATCACTGCTATTGAAGAATTAAAGGACATTAACAAAATTCCTTTGACAGAGTTGGTTGGTAACTTGCAGACCTATGAATTGGGTTTGACTAGGATCGGGAAATTGAGCAAGATAAAGAGCATGGCATTGAAGGCCAAAAGCAGTGATACCGAGGAGTCTTCTGACGATGAAGATTCCAAGATGAAATCCTACATCACTAGGCAATTCAAGAAGTTTATGAAGAATGCCAATCCAAAAGAAATCAACAAAGTCCGAAAGCAATCCAGTTCTTCACAGTTCAAGAGCCAAGATAGAAGGAAGAAGGATGCTAAGGAAGGCAGTTAGTACACTGTTCCCTCCGGATCAAAGTGCTTTGGATGTCAAGGTTTTGGACATATGAAACAAGAATGTCTAACTTATCTCAATACTATTGGGAAAAGCAAGGCCCTTGCTGCTACCTTGAGTGACACCAAGCTTGATGATGAGTCAAAAGACAATGATGATGAAGGAATCTTGAATGCCTTCACTGCCATAATGAATCCTACTGAGGGGATTGTTGAAGAGGTGGATGAAGAAGAGGACTTGGAGGAATCTAAATTTGAGAAGATGGATGAGCAGGATGACATCCATGCAACCTATGCAAAGTTGTACAAGGTCTCCGAAAAACATGAGAAACTGTACAGGCTGGCCACCAAGAAGCTGAGTGAAGTGGAACTTGTTTGAGAAGAGCTTTTAACAAAGTTTGACAAAGCTAAACAGACCATTGGAGCACTGCGGTTTGAGAACAATTTCTTGGCTGAAAGGACCAAGAAGCTTAAAGTGGAGCTGTTTCAAGTCAGAGCTCAACTGAAGAGGACTTCTAGTGCAAAACTTGATGAGATGCTTAGCTTTCAGAAAGCTGCTTTTGATAAAACCGGTTTGGGGTATGATTTCTCTTCTCCTAATATTGCTTCTTCGATCTAGTACTATTGTGTTTGTCTCACCTACTAATAATGTTAATTCTGAGAACAATGAATGTAAAACTGATATAGCTAGTGAGAACGTAGACAAGGGCAAATCTATTCTAGGAGCACCCTTTAAGGTTGAAAAGAAAGAGACTAGAAACCCTAGGACTAAGAAGGTTAATAACAAAAAGTCTCAACCGAAAAAGCCGCATCTCTGCCATCACTGCGAAGCTTCAGGGCATACTCGTCCAAATTGCTACAAGTGGTTAGCCACTCAACAAAGCAATAGTATGATCTTGTCCGGAAACTAGAATCAGTTTCCATCCTCTTTTGCTCCTCTTGGAGATTTTCTCAAAACCCTCATGTTCCTTTCAAACTCGAACGGTTTCAATTATTCCCCCTGACCACTGGATTAAAGGTTCACTTAAAGGAAAGGTTCAAAGTGATTTAGTCACCCTTTTTTTTTTTTTTTTTTTTTTCTCTCTCTCTGTCCCTCTTTTTGTCTATGCATTACTTGTGTATTTTGCTTTCTTATTTTTGAGTCAGTCTAGTTTTATGCTTTGTTTTGTTTAACATGTGTTCGTTTGTTTGTTTTCAATTTTGCTTTATTTTGTTTCTCATAAAAATAAAAAAATAAAAATTGAAAAATCAGAAAAATACAAAAACAATGTGTGTTTTGTGTACATTGGTACTTGTGTACCTTGGATGGCTATTGAAACAAAATTTTCTAAATATTGTATCTTTTGTAACTTAAATGAGCATTTCAATAGCCATCCAAGGTACGATTAAGTAATCTCTTATACTTAACACTCATTATGCTAAGCCTTTTGAGCTCTCTTAAGTTCAAAACAAAACAAAGAACCAAAAGAGGCAACCTGTCCTTTGGAAAGGACTTCACATCTTCCCATTCACCAAAACTCAAAAAAGAGAGAGTGAGCAAGTCCCTGTCCAGACTCCAGACATGAGCAATGAGTTTCAACTGCTATTAGCAGGTATTGAAGCAGCACTAGTTTTGAACTGCCCCAGTGACTTACCTGAGATTAAATAGCATGCCATATTGCCCAAGTCAAAGTAACTTAAAATACTCTAAACTTACAACACAAATTTGTTTATCGACAAATAAATATGATGGAGAAATTGTCCTGCCTTAAGTTAAATCAACCCTGTCTTGTACTTCAAAAGTTCAAGCTAGAAATGCAGTGAATGTATAACGAGGCAATAACAGTTCCAGCAAGAATGAGAGTAAAGTACTTTACAGTGACATGAAAACATTTCACATTTAGGAGTTCATATATACACAAACGCAAAAGGATCAGCAGCTAGCAGTGGCATGAAATTGATTGAAGGTGTGTCACTTGTTATTTTTAGCTGAAAGTGACACTGCAATATAAAAGGCAACTGAATGAGAATCTCTTAGTTCATAAGAATTTAACTGTAGCAAGATCCAAAACATTTTTAGCAGCATCTCTTTCATAAGTAGTGTACCAAAAATATTTATATTACTACAAAGGTTTACTTTGATATACATTAAACAATTTTTTTTTCTTTTAAATCTAAGCCTCATTCTAAATGTTTTGAAGTTTATCTATAATTCAAAAGAAGAAGACTATGGAATCATGATGATTAGGCCATGTGTCATTTCCCCTCCTTTAAGGTTTGGGGGAATAACACTCCACTTCAATCCTTAGGGGAAAAAATACTCACCTCCCTTGAGATTTGAAAAAATTAATAAGAATCTCTTTACAAAAGTTTAACCATAGTTAGTAAAAAATAACTAATAAAATTTAAAATAAAAATGCAAAATTTATCAAGTAGCAAAACACTTGTAACGACAAATCTCTCCATAACCCGTTGAAATAAGAAAAAAAAAAAAAAGCAAAATTCACACTTAATACTTTAAAATACACTTTAATTAAAAATTTAAAATAATGAATTTTAATTATGAAATAAAATAATTTTGGAAATCTACCCTTAAGCAAATGGCAAATTAGTACACAATATTTTAAATATTAATTTAAAATACATTTTTACTATTTTTTGAGAAAGAAAATTAAAATTTGCCCAAATGTAGTACAATTATTTATCCATTATATTATCATAGTTTTCAAGCTTCTCATTAAAAATTAATATGAACCCAAATGATTTTGTACAAGAGATTTGAAAATATTGATGAAGCTATTTTTTATAGGATATATCAATAAGCTTAATGAATAGACAAATACTCTTTGGTATAATGCGCAATATGAATAAATTTATGCTGCCCAAATCAAATACAAGTTTAATTTTTTAAATGGGGTGTTTAAACGGTGATATTGAAATGCATTTATTCCCAAATATTGCTGAGGATTCTTTGGGTAATATCAAAACGAGTCTCCGATCCTGGAAATGGATGCTATTATTTAAGGTTTTTGTATGTGGATTAATGACATATTATAATTTAAATTATTGATTAAAAACAAACGGTCAAAACTAAACATGGTAGAATACTCTAAAGAACTCTGAAAATCTCAATCCGACCAAGAGATGAAAAATGAGTGAATATTGAATAGCTCATCACAACACACCCCAATGAATTAATAAATCATTAAATAATCATTTAAAAAAAATCATTAAATAATCATAGGCTGAATGATTCAAGAACTTGGGTTGAGTGTAAGAATAGGTGCCACACAATGGGCTTTTTTGTGAGCTTTTAGTTGCATCACTGGAGTTCCAATGGTCCATTAAGGGAATAGCATGATGACCCATAGGCTGATGAAGGATTGCCAATTTTATTAAGCTATTAATGGGTCTTGAATTGGAATGTTTCTATTTATCTATGGTGCTTCATAGCAACTTCTTGAATCAAATTAGAGTTATTGTATCTTTGTGTTAGAACCCCTTTCATTCTCCCTTGTGTGTGTTTGTGAGGCATGGATTGATTTTTTTTCTTTTGGGTTCGGATGGGTTGGATGTGGCAGTGATCTGGTGGGTTTTGTTTTGTTTTTTTAATAAAAATTTGGGATTTTGGTGGGCAGTGGGTAGTGGTGGGCATGGTGGTGGCGTCATGGTGGTGATTGGGTTGTTTGGTTTTTTTTTTTAAAATGGGTTTGGTGGGTATTTGCTAGGTTTTTTTTTTTTTTTTTTAATTGGGTTTTTGATTCCGGTGGGATTTTGGTGGGCAGTGGACAATGGTGGCGTGGTGGTGGTGATTGGGTTGTTTGGTTGTTGAGAGAGGGACAAAGAGATAGGGACATAAATGAGAGAGACAGGAGAGATAGATAATGTGTTTATCATTTTATTGTATAATTTATATTATTTTAATGTGTTGTATTGTAAAATAAAAGTTAGGATGTTGGAAGTATTGTAAAATAGTATGGTATAATAGATAAAGTTGCTTTTGAGATGGTATAATAGAATAGTTTGAAGATATGGGATTTGAATGCTCTTACATTTGTAGAACTCTAATGGTTAATTTGTTTTGATGGTTGGTTGGTTATTTATTTTCCTCTTTTGCTCTACTGTGTGTATATGAAGAAGAGGAGGGCTTGTAATTAGTAAGAGCTTCTAGATTTTTCTCAGATCAATAAAATTCTCATTTCTATTTTGAAAATCTCTCAATTTTACACATTCAATCCTTTTCTTGGATTCCCATTTTTTTTTCTATATGGGGGTTTGGGTATTTTACGAATCCACTGCAAAAAGAAAATTTCTAAGGGGAAGAAATTGATAATATAACATTCATGAAAATTGCTTTAGGGGAACATAGTTATTGACTTGTTAAGCCTAACTACATGGGAATTCTTTTTAAAATGAGATAAATCAAGAGACAGGCGTCACAAGGGATGGTACTTTGAGAGAAATTAATGGGACAAGGTTACAGGTTTTGGTAGAGCTATTAAGAGTCACTATTAGCTTGATGGCTAAAATTTGGGTAGTTGTTAAGAGATTGTCTCACTAAGGCAAAACTGAGATTAGTATCTTTGTAACATAACTTCAGGGATCCCAAAGTCTTTGTATATAAGAAGTGAGAGGGATGAGATTAGTATCTTTATGAGGATAATAAGTTGGTCGAGCAATAGAGAGGTCATTGGAGAAATGGGCTGCTAAAGTGATGGAAAATATATAGCAACAAAATCTACTAGAGTTTTGATGGACTTTGTTGTCCACCCCCCCCCCCCCTCCCAAGATCTTAAAAAAACTCTTCCAGATACAAATTTACTCTTTTTTATTTTTATTATTTTTAAATTGAGAAAAAATTTAGTTTAATCATGGATGGACAAGGACATGTATTGGAAAAACAAAAACAGCAACAACAGCAAGAGCAGTGACTTGCAAGCCCATTGCAGTGACTACCTTAGAGCATCTCCAATAGAGTAGGTAAAGCCAAAATATAGAGAATGAAATTAGAAAAAAGAGAAAAAACGAGCTCCAATAGCTTCTTTAAAACTCAAAAAGTTTTTTGCTAATGAATAGTCATTCTCCAAACCTGATGTGCTATTGTTCATTAGCAAAAGAATTAAACATAATAAAAAATTAGCAAAGAAAGGAGTGGGGATGGGAGTATGGGGATACGAGTGTTAAAAATGAATAAATAATAAAGGAAAAAATAATATTTAAATGAGATAGAGAAATGATAGAGAATTTGTTGGAAGATGTATTTGAAAAAGTAGGTAGGTAAAAGATAAATGTCACTATTCACTGTCCAAACAGTACAAAAATATAGAGAAGCTGCTAGAGATGCTCTTATGTGCTTTGGACTGCTCATATTATGAGCTTCATACTATTGAATGTTCAAAAATACTTGGGATGACATTTGGGCTTCAAAAACTTCTCTTCTTTGAATTTCTTTTTCCTTAAAATCAGTCAGGTTCGGCAAAGAAGGTTATGGATCAGGTTGTGAGTTTTCATTATTATTCTTATATAAAAAAGAAAAAAAAAGAAAAAAAATACTGCATTATTATTGGTTTTTCAATGGGTTGGATCAAGACCCGCAATATTAACATAGTGAGCTATATCCTTCAGTTTTTACATTGTATAAAGAACCATATATTTTGCCCATATCATTACAACATTCTTCTCCTATAAACCCCATATCTATGATACGACTAAGGATTTAATTATCTTTTTATTTGGATTTGGATATAACGTATTCATTTGACTTTTAGAAATTTTAGAATAAAAAAGGTCTTCAGTGTGGAAGTTAAAAATTTCCGATTGAACCTAACAATTCTAATAGAAAGAAGTTTGTTTCATTAAGATATAATGGGCTTCAAACCGCTTTTGGGCCCAATATCCCCTTATAAACACGCTTTAGTTCGTGCGACGTCGTTCCACCAAGTCCCAACTAATTAATGGTCTTCTTAAGTCCTCACACGATGTTCTTTTGTCTACAATGCTGAGAATATAAAAATCTGTTGGAGGCTTAGAGCAGTTAATAGCCGTTTGAGATTAGTTTATACCAACAACACACAAATCAGTTGAACAAACCTAACAATCACAGGGCATCTCTGGACTTGATCTTTCATGAAACAAGCATCTGAGCAACCTTGGGCCAGCTTTCCCCCTCTCTGCCTCTAGCACCATTGTCACACAATTTAAAATTCTTGGTAGCCCCAACAGGTGACCTAAGAAGCATGGACACTTCATTTGGGGCATTGTACTTATGTCATAATATCTTCAAAGCAACAACCTTTTTCAACTTTCCCCCTAAGAGCAGTCATATGCTAAACCTTTTGAGCTCTTTCAAGTTAGGAAGAGAAAAAGCACCAAAAGTAGCAACCTATCCTCCACAAGGGACTATCACATCTTCCTATCTACCACCAATTCTAAAATTTCAAATAGAAAACCTGAGCAAGTCCCACTCCGCACTTGATCAATGTGTTTCAGCTGCTGTTAAAATGTAGAGAAGCAGCACTAGTTATCAACCACCACATAGTTTACCTGAGATTAAACAGCATGCCAAACTGACCAAGTCAAATCCCAATTTTTATAAAACAAATGTATTAATCATCAAATACATATGCTGGAAAATTTCATTACCTTGGGTTAATCATTCCCTCAAAAGTATGTCTTGTACTTTATAAGTGCACAGTAGAAATGCAAAGAAAGTATATGACGCAAGAGAAGCTCTTGCAAGAATGAGTTCAGAAATGCTTCTCTATATTTAAAATAATGACAAATCAGAGCAAAAGTTTGAAGCAGATGAACTAAACTCCATTTAGTTGCATGACCCTTTCAATATGAATTTTAAGTTCCACTACTTCAAGCCCACATAGTTTCATTAGAACTGCATCTTTGGCCTTCAAAATTTGACAACAAATTAAAATGTGCACTTGCACGCTTCTATAAGAAAATTAGAGTATGACAATTTGGACTAACCAGAAGAAATTTACAGGCATATTTGTTAATAACTTGATTGCTTGAGCATAGACGATGGCAATTGCCTTCTGCAGCCAAAGAGGGCATAAACATTGGCCTTGATCATGTGTTGCATAAACAAAATAAAAAAATTTAAAGGATTAATGATGGTAGGAAAATGTTTAATGAGTACTAACAAAAGTTTGAACTGGTGCTTATCATTTTTTGTCTTTTTGACATTTACCTGCTTGTGAATTAAAATTTATGTATATCATAGAAACTTTGGTCGTGTACCAGCAATGTACTCCATACACATATTCACTCTACAAATCAGACAAAGCATCTATGAATAATAAGAAAGTACCCATGGATTAAACAAATGTCGTTCAACTTCTTAAATTCAAGCTTACAACAACCAAAGCTGAGAACATACTCTAGTGGAATTTCAAATAAATACCTGACTGTAACGTTCAATTGTTGTGGCAAGCATATGGTGTTGTGGATGTTTAGCTTAACTGGCCAAAGCTCTCAGTATTATGCCATTGTCTCTCTGTGTAATGTGAGTCATCTTGGAGCAATTTTATCCATCCTCCTCATGCACAATTGTTCCAGGAATTAAGTAACGGCCAGAATTCTTGTGAAAGTCAAAGTTTGCACTTGAAAGCTCCAAGGTTTTAAAAATCATTTATGATTACAGCTCCAAATTTTATACCAACAACTACAGATCAATTGAAACAAAACTAAAAACTACAGAGCATCTCTGGCTTTAAAAAGCATATTAATTTGATTGGGAGTTTGACAGCCGCCCCGGGTGAACCTTGACGACAGCAAGAGCAGTCATTTGCTGAACCTATTGAGCTCTCTGAAGTTAAGAAGCGAAGAAAGAACCAAAAGCAGCCACCTGTCCTCTTGAGAGGACTACACATCTGCCCAATCACAACCTATTTCAAATCTGAAACAGTGAGTTTCAGCGGCCTTTAGAGGTTATTGAAGTAAGACTAGCTTTCATTTGCCCCTGCGTCAAATATAAAATGTATGTGTTAAACACATTTACTTGAAAAACTGTACTAGCTTAGGTTAATGACTCCCTCAAAAGTCAGAACTCTTTACCTTGTACTTCAATAGTCCAAACTAGAAAGGCAGTGAATGTATAATGAGTGAGATTTTTTTTTATTGAAAAAAAGGACAAGCTTTACAGTGACTTGAAAACACATCAGACATTTAGGAGTTCGTACACGAGCAAAAGGATCAGCAGCAAGTAGTGGCATGAAATTGGCGGCAAATGTGTGAGGCACATGTTATTCATAGTTGAAAGTGACACTGCAAAAGAAAAGGCAAGGAAATGAGCATATATTTCCATGTTGAAAATTGCCTAGTTCATAAAAAATTATGTTCACTATAGCATGATCTAGTGCTTTTTTTTTCTCTTCTTTTGTTAATTATTAATTTCTTAAGATCTAAGGTCTCCTGCTGAAAAACATTTAACATATCTTACATAGGTGAGTTGATAATATTTTTATTTGGGAAATACTTGTTTCATACATCTTGTTACGCACACTTTTACACACATGAGAAAATTGCACCGAAATCATCTAAGCTGGAAATCGTGACTTCAAGTCATAATTTCAGTGCAATTCTCTCGTGTGTATAAAAGTGTGTGTAACAAAGTATGTATAATAAATACTACTCTTTTTATTTATTCTCCCATTTGTATTATCATATATTTTGAGCTCTTCATAAAAAATTAATATGAAAAAAAAAAAGGATTTCGACAAAACATTTGAAAATAGTAATGAGCTCTTTTTATAGGAGTTATCAAGCTTTATGGATAGACAACTAATTTTTGGAAAAATAGGCAATATGAGTTCATATATGAAACTTCTTGTATGAGATTTGAGAGTTCTCCTTCGAAAAATGATTTCCTTGAATATTTTTTTATAATAACACAAAAAAATAATTCCAACAATGGAATAAACCATATTGACAATAAGCAAAAGAAATGAAAACATTAGTGCTAAACAAGTACCTGGGCAAAAGTTCTTCTGAATTCATAGAACAGCAATAACATTTGAGTCAATCCTTAGGTAAGGGATGTGAGCAATTTTGGGCCAATCATCCCCATTATCTCTTTGACACGACGCTACGCCTCCAACCAATTATGATCCTCAGTAGCAACAAGGTGCTCCCAAGTGACCTTAGGAACCCAATAGAGCTCACTACCCACCATTATCCCTATCCATTCTTACCCTATTCTCCATCCTTTTGGCCTCAGAAGGCTCGGGTTTTTCGCTATATAAAAGCTTTCCAACCAAGCCGAGATGCTAAGTACAAAGGGCAATTGTCAATATATAGAGAAAAAAAAGGGAGGTGGGCAAGCCCTCTTCTAATATGCACTCAAGCTTATTGCATTCATCAATTGCCAATTCTTTAAGCAACATACGATGTTGAAACCCCTTACCATTGAGTGATTTCAGATGTGGAAAATGTATGATGTTGAATCTGAGAAGAGTAGAGGGCAACAACACCTCCTCCGGAAAGGAATCCACATCTTCTCCTTGATATTCAATAATGAATATTCCAAGAGAGTAAAGACCCTGTAAACCCCATTCCATGCGATGGCCAAAGAGTTTGTCACAATAGTGGATTGTAAGTATCTGTAAATTGGAGGGAAATCCACGCTTAGGAACTAATTCGTGTTCTGGACATCCATACAAATTCAAATCTACAAGAAATGGAAGGAGGTTATGCATCCTTTCAGGTAGTGACTTTAACTTTTTGCAATTGGAGGTCTTAATCTTAGTCAAATTAGGGGTGCACAGTCCTCCCCAGGGAAAGGAAACAAAATTAGGACACTCATAGAGTTCCAAACTAGTGAGATCCTGGAAAGATACCTCTATTGTTGATAGGGATTCAAGATTTTAACAATAATAGATGTGAAGATCTTTGAGCTTTGGTAATAATTGTAGTGGTAAACACTAGTGGAACCACAATTAATGTGCAAGCTTTCAAGTGATAGATAGTATTGACCCATTGGAAATTGGAATGTCATAAGAGAGTCTCGAGCTTAGGTGGTAAGTCCTTCAACACCACCTCATTACAATCTATCAAATACAATTCATCTAGAGCGAGAGTCCTAGGAAGTGAAGTAACAAGCTGTTGACAATCTTCAATTTCAAGTAAAGCTAAAGAGAGAAGGTAACTAGGTAGATCTCTGATTAACTTGGGACATCTTATAATGTGAAGCTCTCGGAGACAAGCAAAAACAACACCTTCACATTCGCCTTCAAATGTAAACCACTCCTTCCACTTTGATATCCCTACAAACGTTAATGTTTCGAGGGACTAGAATGGCTTAGTTGCAGAAGAGACATTCCTGTAGAACTTACGATCCACACATGATACTCCTTCAAAGTCTTCAATTATGAGTTCCTTAGGGACCAGTAATTGCCCAAGTGGAGGCAAGATAAAGCAATACTTGCAATCAAAAAGAACTAGGACACCATATTCGAGAATGAACAATCACCTAACCAACTTTTTTTGGAGAGGCACTACAACAAACTTTAGTTATTTCAACCCTCTTTTATTGAGGGTTTACTAAAATCTGTTGATACAATCTATAAATAGAAATGTGGCAGGTTATATTACTCAACTTTATTTCAAAAATTATTTGGTCACTCAAAATAAGTTGAAACACCCTTGAAATAAATGTGAAAAAAAAAGGCGCCAGTTTTTTCAGCCCACAAACCTTGATAAAATATTACAAAATTTTCAGCCCTTGAAAAAAGCCTACAACAAAATTTTCATCCCTTGAAAAAAGCCCAACAAAATTTAAAAATATAGCCCAGAACGTAACCAACAAACAAATAAAGCTCTTATCACTCTTTCGCTGAAAGCCTAAAACTGAGAAAGCATAGAAATCTCACAGAGCGCATGGGAATCTCATAGAGCTCGACAATCATGGAGATCTCATAGAGCTCGACGATCATCGATTAGGTACGTAATCGCACAGCTCCGATTAGGTACGATCTCGGTTTTGTGACTCTTCATCTCTCTTGGCGTTGTGTTTCTCAGCTCCGATTAGGTACGAATCACAAACCCTAATTTCGTCTTTGATTTTTCTTGTTTTTTTGGTTTACCCACACATTTTCATCGATTTCCCCATGATTTTCGTTTCGCATTTCTCAGAAAACTGAGCTCATCATCGATTTCCCTATTTCGATTTCTAATTGATCATTCGCTTTAGAATCTCACTGTAACGTAATCGTTTTCCTCAGGTTGTAGCACAGAAAGTGAAGGAAGCTGAAATCACTGAGCAGGACTCGCTTCTTCTGGTAATCATCATCAGAATTCCAATTTTTCTGTCTTTCAACTTCATTTACGGACAACTGCATTTGAATTTCTTTAGCAGAAATTTACATCTGAGCATATTTTCCTTGTTTATGTGATCAGATTCAATTTTCTTTTAGAAAATCCATAGAATTATTTTTCGTTACTTCATACTCTGTTTTGAGTACTCCATGTAAAATTTGGTCCAACCAAATGGAAATTATTTCTTATTTAATTTTTTGCTAGATCTTAGAGATTTAAGATCGAGAAATTTAATGGTTGTGTTATGCTAATTGAAATTTGAAACAGATGAGGAATCTGCTATGAATTGCTATATTCAATATTAGTTACATCAGAGGCCTGTATGTCAGAGAAATTTAGTAAGCTTCTTGTATTTTTCAGTTGTCATGTCTATGACCACAAGTTTCATCATTTGCACTGTATGTGTGTGCAGTTTTTGTGTTTAATGTGTGGTGTGTGTGATTGTTGCAGTCGGTTGACTGAGGGTGAGGTTGGTTGGGTATGGTAGAGCTGGTTATGTGCTGTGGGGGATATTTTTGGTGAGTGGGAAGAAAAAGAGGGGAAAAAAATGAAGTCTAAGTTCATATGGCATGAAAAGGAAATCTGGAGGTCTTGGCTTAAATGACGTAGACTGGGTTTTGGAGCTTTTGGTTATAGGTTTGCTGGGTTTGTGATTGGGTGTTGCCATGGGATTATGGGAATGTTAGGTTCATGGTTCCCAGCTTTGGGTTGTGGAAATTGAGAGGGAGATTACTGATAGTGGAGGTTAGTGGTAAGGGGATGAAACTAGGGGGGTTTATTTGTTTTGGTTGGGTTCATCCACAGCGTGAATTGGGTTTATTTGTCTTTCAAAGTGAATTATTGGTTTGGTTTTATAAAATTTTGAGTGTGATTTGACTGTAATGGAAATTTGATGGTGAGTTTAGTTCTTTTTAAATTAAATGCATACCTAGTGAGAACCCTGTTCTCTGAGCTGATGTTGCAATTAGAGTGATGTTGTCTTCTAAAGTGATGTGAAAAGATTGTATAAATACTGCTAACTACTGCCTGAAATGCAACTCACTTATAATAATTTCTCGAACAAAATGGATTTTTTTTAATCTTCATGGGGTTTCCTAGTAGAATTGTAGAGCTGTTTCCTAAAAGCTCCAAATTTCAGTTTTAGCCTTAAAACTGTTTTTAGCTTGAGGACCCCTTTTAAAAGCTCTTTAGCAAAATTTTCCAAACGTACGGCAATTTCTGTTAAATGAGCTTTAAACGCTATTAAAGTACTTTTAGCATTACCAGACACACCCATAATGGAAGTTACGGTTATCTGATCTTCTTTTTGCTTGTCTGTTATTCCTTATTAGTTCAGCGAATTGATCACCTTGATATGCTCTAAACTTTAAATCTATGAGAGTATTTATGAAGCAGAACTGAAGTATGAATATATTTGAGGTGCAATGGACAGGTGCTTATAGGCATATAATTGTAGCACGTGATCATAGAATGGAAAAGCAAACTGGTTGTATTGGTTTTTAAAAAGCCTAAGTCAGTTAATTCCATTTTGCTCTTTACCAGTGATTAGGGGATGTTAGGAGGCACATAACACTGATTTGCCACTATGTTATTGTGCTATATTGTTTTGTCTTTTATTAACATGGGAGAATGGCTTGTCAAAATCCGGGTTGCTGTTGCTGACTACTTCGATTAAAGAACTGTTTAAAATAATTCTTCAGTTGTACTTCGTTCTAGATTCTCATTGCAAAATGTAGGCAAGCGACTTGAACTTTTTCTTGATCATTCCAATGAAATTGCTGCATTTTTCATTTTAGTTTAATGTTTTGCGGTCCTTGGTACAGATTTTCTACTCATATTACATGCACACATAAAGAAGTGCTTATGTTGAATATGAATAGGAGTCCTGTTGATACAGAACCCTGAAACTGAAATGCAATATTATACATGGACATTCCCCTGGGGCTGTCTCATATTTCATCACCTTGTGGAGCACTGTTGTGCCTCTATGTTTTTTGACATGTCACCTTTTTTGTATAATTTTTGTTTTTTCTTTTAATGCTTGGATTGTATTTATGTGTGTGTCATTTTCTGCAGACCCTGCCACTGCAGCTGCTTCTCAAGCAAACAAGGAGGCAGATGCATGATCAGTGTTTGTTGGCAATGTGAGAAACACAATCTTCTTTTTATTTGAACTTAACCTTTTCCAAGTTTGCCATTCTTTTAGATTAGTCTGCTGACTCTGCTGGGTTATATGATGTGTTATCTTGGTTTTTCTCCTCCACAACTTTAAATACTCATTCTTGAAGTGCTTAGTCTTTTAAAGAACCATTTATATAGTTTAGTGATGGTTGAGTTTTGTTTTTACTCATATGTAGTTATTACTTCTTGTTATTATTTCATAGTAGTGCTTGTTCACATGCTCCCAAGCGTAAATGTATATGTTGAATCTTGTTTGGAGTTACCTTATACTATCATAAACAGTTAATTTCAAGGTAAATGTAGTATGATGATATTCTTGAATGCAGGATGGGTTGTTTTGGATAGGATCCATGTTTTGGTTTGAGTATGATATCAGGTCCAAACAGTCAATTTGACCCTGTCATCTTTATAAATGTGACAGAAAACATATACCCTGCGTAACAAGCGCAGGTTCGAATGTCAGTTGGATGTTTACCAATGAAACTAGTATGATGCTTCAACTTTTGCTACTTTGCATTGCTATATGCAGATGAGGAGTTTAAATGTAGTGATAGCTCATGTAGATATTTCTACGGAGCCCTTTTGTAACATATTTGAGATGTATAGAAACATAACTTAACAATAAAAAAATATTCAACCATAATTTATTAAGAATTGCTTGTGACTAAATAAACATGTTTCTTGATTTTGTTTTTTTTATCTATTACTATCACTATTGGAATGGTAATTCAAATAACAAATACAAAGTCAAATAACTCAACATGTTTCTCGATTTTGTTTTTCTATTTGCTATGTTAAGGACTTAGAAAAAGTGTCAAAAAGTTATGCCATGACTCAACATGTATGTATGTATAAATAAATAGTACTTGGGCTGGAATTGAGTTACACATACATCAACCTTGGGCTTACTCTTAGTTCCTTTCATTGTGCTAGTTCTTTTCAGCCCATCTGAGTTATTGCATGGACCTATTTACAGTTATATAGCCCTGTCACTAGATCTGCATTCAGTTGTATAGCCCTTGGACAGTACCAAAATATTTTAGAACCATGTTTCTTGACTTTGTATTTGTTTCTTAGTTCTGTGAATGCTCTCTATTTGTTGTTATTTGACTTCGTTTTGCTGAGTTATTGCATTATTCATCTTCAATACTTAATTACTATATGCTTTCTAGTTGTTTTGTCAAATGGTAGAAAGAGAAGACAGGTCATAGCCCTAGTAGAATTGAATTATTTGACATCACCCATGTGCAAGCTAATGGGCAAGCAGTAAATGAACCAACAGAAGATGCATTGGTATGAAATCTTCTAATTATACATGAAATCTTCTAATTATACTAATATAGATAGTATATTTTTATGTGGTTTTGTTCTGTTCACCTACTACCATGTCAAATTGTGCAAAGAACCTTGTTTTTACAATTTAAAACTCTTGCCCATGTCAGATTGTGCAAAGAACCTTGTATTATGAACTCTGTTGTGCCCTTTCGTTCTTTTTGAAATTGTGGGTATCTTGAATTTGATATTGTGGAAAGGTGTGTAGATATATTTGCTGGGAAATTAACAAACTTTTGGTATCATTCTCTCTTTTCTAGAAACTGAGGACACCCATAATGGCTGAAATGCTCAATTGTACTAGCTGATAACTTCTTGCTTTGGAGATGATGATGAAGAATAAAATGTATCAAAACTTTTAACTCTTGTACAAATTTGGTCTTTGTACAAAGTGTGGTTGTTGATATCTTTTCTCTTAAACAATAATTGACATATTGGCAGTTTGTATGCAGCCCCTAATCTGTTAATTTGTAGGTTTGAGATTAGAGATCAAAGAAAGTGTAATTGTAGCAATATACCACTTTTGCTATACATCAATATCATAGCATATCATCTCAACAATTGTGAATTTTTTTGTGTATATATATAGTGCATGATTGTGTTTTTTTTTTTTTTTCAATAAAATAAAATCTTATTTTGAGGGTCAAGAGATCCCTTAAATAATCTTATTTATCAAGGGTTGTAAATATAAATTTTTTAAACCTTGGTAAAAGGTTATTTAAGGGTCTCTTGACCCTCAAAATAAGATTAGAGCAATTGTTTTAAAGGCCACGAAAGCCGTTAAAATTTCTTTTTCGATGGTATATGTTTCGAAGGTTATCAAGGGTCAATTGGACTCTTAAAATAATTTTTTTTCAAGGTTTTTTAATACTTTTTTTAAGGGTTTTGACCCTTGAAAAAAGTCAGATTTGTTGTAGTGAGGGATTCTAAGTTTGTATGAGGATGCAATTGCTCAAGCACATTTCTTTCATTTTTTGAATTGTCAGTTTCATGATGCCATCCCCATTCCAACTCCAAATCTGACAAGTACTTCTTTTCCTTCAAATTAACCTCTGTGGCATCTCTAGTGCAATCAACGTTTTTCAAGTTTGATATACAAAATGTTCCAGAAAGATTTCTAAGCTCTCCCAATTCTCTAATGTTAGACCCACTATTTTTCCTACAAAAGATATGCTTAAATTTTGAAGATTTCTTAATTTATCCTTTTCCAATGGCATCTCTTCCAACCAAGTGTAAGTTACATCTAGGCAATGTAAATTGACTGGTCTACCCATGTTGCTTGGCAACTCTACAAGCATATTACATCCACTTAATAATAATGTTTGCAAATTATACAAAGCGCACACAAAATCAGGTAAGCATTTGATCTTAGAACTTTCAAGATTCAAATAACGTAAATGTTTCAAATTGCTAATAGAATCTAGTATCACCTTTATGGCTTCATGGTAGATAATGATAACACACGCAAACACTTAAAAGAACATAGCAAATCATCTATCATTATCTTTTTTATAGTATAAAAAGGTGAATACTTCAAAGTTGTATATTTTAGTTCCAAGAAGGTTCGCAAAACCTTAGTTGCATGAGACACCTCAAATTTCTTAAAGGCATCAAATTTAGTAGTAAAATATGACAAGTGACATGTCTTTTTTGTAAATTCACAAGGATTGTCAACATCCATCCCAAAACAAAATTCCCCTAGTATATACTTTGCCAAGTCATTAACAAGGTCGTGCATTATGAAACATGAATTGTTGTTGTTTGTTCTTTGAAAAATTCACCTTGATACTAGCTAATTCATTAAAGTATTGTTCACCTCTTTCTTTCATCCTCCCATTTCCTTTGGATTTAACAATAAATCATCTGCCATCCACAACAACACTAACTCTTCCTTTGAAAATTCATAATCCTTTGGAAAGATTGAGCAATAAGCAAAGCTTCACTTCAAAGGTGATGGAAGGTAATGGTAACTCAATCTTAGAGCAGGAAGGATATTGCTCTCATCTTCTGGTAGATCCCATATGTCACTATCCAAAATCTTCTTCCACTCTCTTAGGTCTTGTTTAGAGCGCAACAAACCCCCGAGTGTTTGCAGCAGCTAATGGCAAACCTTTACACCTGTGAAAATTTTCTCTACCAATAACTTCTAGGTGTAGATATCCACTAGATTTATCATTTTTAAATACGTGTTTTGCAAATAACAACCAACATTCTTCATCTGACAATTGCTTTAGATGGTAACGTGGAATGGGAGGAGACACAATTAATGCAACTTTGTCACTACGTGTTGTAACAATGATCTTAATCTTTTGTGCCCCACAACTAAAAATTCTTAATAACTCATCCCAAGCAATATAGTTTTCATTCCAAACATCATCTAACACAAGGAAAAATTTCTTCCCACTTAATATTCTCTCCCTGATTCTAGTTTGCAACACATTTAAGTTTTGAGTGTCACAAGTAGGCCACTTGATCTCCTCAAAAATGCTTTTTGTTATTCTAGAACCATCAAAATTTTCAGAAACACAAACCCATGCTTTGAGATCAAAATTCTCCTTTATCTAGTATTCATTGAATACAAGCCAAGTAAGGGTTGTCTTGCCAACTCCACCTATGCCCACTATAGGGACAACACAAATCTCATCACCAATTGCATTATCTAATTGCAACTCCTCAAATATCGCCTCCCTATCAATATCTCTACCATACACACCACATTCTTAAGGGCATGAAGTGGTTAGTTGTCGTGGTGGTACTAGTACTCCACAGGCAACCTCTTTCAAACCAAGGACATCCTTTTGCTCCATAACACATTTTAATCTATCTAGAATCCCTTTTAGCTCTGATTGTATCCCATTGTCAAATGAATTAGCAAAAGTAGAGAAGAGGCTCCATACCTTACTAGTGCCGTTTTGAAATTCAGCTTCTGACTTGGATCGTAAGGATTCAGTGGCAATCTCATCCAGGAGGTCATCCGCGTCATAAAAGACATCTTTGAGCTCGTTCAGCCACTCTTTCACAGATGGGTTTGTAAATTGCTTCTCCTCAGCATCAATGAGCACTGCATCAGCAGACAACAGCAATATCTTCAGCTTTTGTAGCATTCCATCATTGAGTTTCTCTCCCTTGAGCTAGTCAATGACCTCAGGAGATGTCAGTCTATTAACCGCAACATTAACGATTGAAGTGGCAATTGCTCTTCCCAAGAAAACTCCAGCCATGGTCTCTTGTTAGCAGAAAACCGGATGAGAGTGGTTTGCAAAGTGAAAGCATTAGCACTTATTGCCAGATACATGTAATAAATAGACGCAGTCCTTGATCTAGGTAAGGTTACGGTCATACCTTCATATGGTACGCATGGCGTAGTTGACTTTTGATCTTACACCCTGACTCCTGAGGATGAATTTTTAAGCTTCTTTTTAAAAGCTTATATGAATAGGTTATGCATATTGCAATTAAACATGCATGAAGAAGCTTGTCTAGTAATACCGATCCCACGTTCTCCTCGTAGTTCCAATTCTTATAGATAATTAAAAAGACAAAAAAATTAAAATTTAAAAAAAGTCTGAAACCATAAGAAAGTGTTTTTTTTTTTTTAATTACAACATGGGAGTGAGATTTGAACGGTAAATGTCATTGAAATGATAAAAGGTGCTAACCAGTTGAGTTATAAAACTCTCGACCTATAAGAAAGTGTTAGTATGAGCATACATGTGTCATCCTTTTGTATTCTAAGCAAATAAGAAATTATAGAGCGGGGACGTTGTGAAATTCACTTAACGATTTAACAAAGAAGCAAAATAGGAGAACCCTTTCTGACTGGGCCTCACAGACTAAGGATGTTTTGACAATCTAACATAATGTGTCTGAACTAGCGAAGGCAATTGGAGGGTGAACAATGTGATGGGCACAGAGTACATACAACCTACTCTTTGGAAGAAATTTATTGGCAATTCTCTCTAGAGTCTAGGTGTGAATTGTTTTTTTTTTTTTTTTTTTTTTGCTTATATTATACTAATTTTAATTTTAATTTCCCCGTAATTTGTTAAAGATGTGAAGGTTGGAATGATATTTAATTGCAAATAAATGGATGCTCTTTCAGTTACTCTAGGACCAGGTTAAACGTTTCAGGAACCAATCAATCCATTTATGTTTTTTCAATTATTGAATTATTAATTTCGGTAAAAATAATAATTAATAATTCTACAGTTATAGCTAGGTGAGTGGGATCCATAATTAATTCTCAGTGTTGATTGAGTCCAGTTAATATCTAAAATAAATGATAAAATTATTTCAGATATATTTGTCCAAGAAAACAATTATAAGGAAACACACACACACACAAAAAAAGGCCCAAGTCACTAAAATTGAGTCCCTAAAACATAGTTGGTCGATTAGCAGCACAATAAGTTGGGCTTACGCAATTGTCCACTAAGGAAACTGCTTGAAGGCCCAATAAGTTGGGCTTATGAAATATTGCAAGTTATAAGTAAGCAATTGGGCGATTTTGGCCCATTAGCATTGATTTTTAAAATATTTAGACCCGAAACACTGTTTGGGAAATATATAGCAATATACCACTTTTTTAGGTACTCGAGCTTGCCAAGCTCGAGTACCATGTTTTTTTAATCCACTATCGCCCAATATTCAAGGATCCCTATAGTGGCGTTTTTAAGCCCTATAGTGACGTTTTCGGGCCCTATAGCGGCGTTTTCCTGCAAAATTTTTTTTATAAGTCCCCATAACAGGTTCAAGGGGCCCTATAGTGGCGTTTTTAAGCCCTATAGTGACGTTTTCAGGCCCTATAGCGGCGTTTTCCTGCAAAATTTTTTTTATAAGTCCCCATAACAGGTTCAAGGGGCCCTATAGTGGCGTTTTTAAGCCCTATAGTGACGTTTTCGGGCTCTATAGCGGCGTTTTCCTGCAAAATTTTTTTTTAAGTCCCCATAACAGGTTCAAGGGGCCCTATAGTGGCGTTTTTAAGCCCTATAGTGACGTTTTTGGGCCCTATAGCGGCGTTTTCCTGCAAAATTTTTTTATAAGGTCCCCATAACAGGTTCAAGGGGCCCTATAGTGGCGTTTTTTGGTCCGAAAACGTCACTATAGGGCTTAAAAACGCCACTATAGGGTTCCTTGAATATGGGGCGATAGTCGATTAAAAAAACATGGTACTCGAGCTTGGCAAGCTCGAGTACCTAAAAAAGTGGTATATTGCTATATATTTCCCAAACAGTGTTTCGGGCCTAAATATTTTAAAAATCAATGCTAATGGGCCAAAATCGCCAAGCAATTGGGTCTTGAATTTGAATGTTTCTTTCTGTGTATGGTGCCTCCTATCTAAGGATAGCCCAATGAGCTTTAAGTGCATTCAAATGCCATATTGAGATCTGTTTGACAGAAAGATCCAAAAGTTTGCATCTGCCACTTTTGAAAAAGCCCATTAATGTTGAGTAAATGCCATGATTTTTACTGGACACAACTCTCCAATCTTGGACTTAGGCTAGAGAAAGAAGTTTTTTCTTATTCATATATAATGGGCTTCGAACAGCTTTTGGGCCCAATCTCCCATACAGTAAATTTGGAACAATCCTCCAACTCAGCTTCTTTAACTGACCATGCCACATCATCAATAACGGCTATAACAGAATTTTATTGTTCCTCTTTTGTCAATCGCAGATTCCTTCTCGCAAGATTCGTGCCTTTCCAGATTTATACTTATTTTGAGCTACTATTAATCGGTTTTTTGGACATGTATTTTCATAATAATACAAGTTCCCATTATATGTGTCGTAGCATTTAAATTTTCCTAAAGCTTTACAATTTCCAAACACCATAGAATTCAATTTTATGTCTCTAATTTTCAGTTTCAACTATATAAGTTACATAATTCAATCTTCATCCAATGCTATTTCAAATGCTCCCATCCAAACTATAGAATTCTATATATATATAAAAAAATAAATAAAATAAAAAATCATCTTTCATTTCACAGCCATAAAATTATAAGAAAACCTTTTTTTTTTTTTTTTGGTTGTTGTTGTTGAAGTGATGTGGTGGTTTTTACTTCTTACCAACTATTAAAACGAGAAAGACCTTATATAATTAGATACTTAACACCACTGGGGTGTAAAATATCTTAATTATACAAAATACCACCTCTATTTTACAAGAAGGAATTTATCTAGTAAGTGTGCCATTTTGTGAATTTATTTCCTTCAATAATTTTTTTTATTGCGTAAAAATATAATTATACTTTTTTTTTTAATGTACTGTACTTAGGAAATAAACAAAATAAAATATGAAAATAAGCTTATCCAACCGAGGATTAAGATTCATGTTCTCAATATTGGATGGTACTTGTAATCTCATCAAACCATTTTTTTTTTTGGGGTAAAATCTAAATTTTCATTCAACAAAGTAAGTAACAGAGTATTTCCTCCAATTATAACAAACAAATTCGAAGAGTTCATACAAAAAAGGTAAGTACATTACTACTATTAACAAAGTTAATTAACTTAGCTAATATTAGTTACCACATTTTCAAAGTATTGTTTTGGGATAATGATGATCATATTGCTTGGTTAGTGTTACTCAAACTTTATTTCCTTGGATTAGCATTGGGAAGTAAATTCAATCCAAGTCAAGTCTTTTTAGAAACAACGCTTCCACTCAAAGCTCACTTTTAGAACGAGCTTGTCTTCCCTTCTTGTTTTTCTTATTGGGTCATGATTACAAGCCCATTTATATTATTTTTTGGAATTGTTAGAGCTCCTTATATTTTAGCCCCAAAGAATTAATACCTTATCACACCGCCCAAAGAATTAGAATATGATATATTATTAAATAGTGATAGTATTGTGAACTATTCAAGAACTTGGGCTGAGTGTAGGAATGAGAAATCTACAAAAGGATTTCGTTGGATCAGTGGAGCAACATGGCTTTACGGAAACTGCTTGAAGGCCCATTAAAATAATGTGAAATACACAACTCAAAAAGAAGAAGAAGAAGAAGAAATAGGGATGAGATCCCAATATCTCACTTGAAACATAAATAGAACTAGTCGCTAACCCATGCAATGCATGGGAAAACTATTGATAATGTAAGATCTAATGAAATTTAGAAATAGGAAATTGAGTTAGTAATATGCATATTATAGACATTTTGCAAGATAACATTTATAAATATATATATATATATATATAATTAATATTCATAATAAAATAATATATAACGGGAAGAAATATTGAACTTCTTTTTTTTTTTTTTTCCATAGTTTAGAAGTGTTTTCTAACATAGGATATTATTGGGTTGCTAGGAGAGATTTTTATAAATTGTTAATACCAAATATATGTGCTTACATTGTTAACAACTTACTATAGGTGCGTAGTTGCCGAAACCTACAAAGTAATTCACAGTTATTAAATTAATATAAAAAAAAAAAAACTCTCAAAAGTTATATATACACACACTTAGAACTAATACCAATTGAACACATGCATATTGTACAACCAAGTATTAATTTTCCCATCAATAGCCTTTGAAAATAAATATTGCAAAGATATAAATAAAGACCATAACATGAGGAGAACACATCAAGCTTCAAATTTGAGTAGTAATATGACTTTCTCAGTCTTGCTTAACTATAGTAATAATAATATAGACAATTCAAGAAATGGAACACAGTCAAAATTACAAAATTTTATTCCATTAACTTTTATGTTGAATCCACTAATGGTAAGGACTAAGGAATTCAAGTATTCAACCAATATATTTTAAGTGGTTGTAACAAAGTTGGCTTCGGCCATCTGGACTCTATAACAATATGAACGTGCTGTATTTCCTCTACTTATCACCATTATTGCTCTAAAAATATTTTTTATTGAAAAGAATTAAAAAATTAAGATTAATGGCTCATCCCCTAAAAATTGCTCTCTTCTATATTGCATAATATGGAAATTTATATTTCTAACCATCCCCACCATTTGTGTTTCAGCTTTAATGTGAACTATCAATAAAACAAACCCAGCCGAGTTCAGAGATTAATTATCGAGTTTTACAAAATATACCAAGCACTCCTCCTGAGTTCGAAACAGTAAAACTGAGAAGTTGGTCTAAGTTTCCTCGATGTCAAAGGGACAGTATAACTCAATGAAATCTAATGACTCTATGGCTAGATTGCTATTTAAACTAAAAAGTTGTCTTGCAAACGGACTAGAACATCAGCACTGACTTTGCCGATTGTCCTAGAAGAATTTCTTCAATTACCTCTGTGGGCAAATAGTTGGACACGTATTTTCTTGTTTCTCTGCATCTGATGAGAAAATGAGAGATGGTGTTGATTAGGGTAGGGAGTGATGTAAGTTTGGTAGGACTGAGTTTATTTTTTAAAAGAAATTAAAAAATAAAATAAATTATAATGAGGTCTAAATTTGTGTGGTTTTCAAAGTTGATGTGTCAAAATTTTAAAGGTCAACAAAGAGTCAAATGCTTCAGTTTTATAGTATATATAGATGAGAGATGCTACATTGTCATCCATAACATTTTCACAATAAATTATAAGTGGTTAGTTGTTATTGGTTCAAATTTAAACCTAACACTAAGATTACTTTTTTGTCCCAATAATAACAATCAGTAACAACCTATCATTTAAAATTTGATGTAAAAATGTTGTGAAAATGTTGTAGACGTATCATTTCTCATATATAACTCATTTTCCATTGTCGTATCTATTTGTGTAAAATAAAGTACTTTGATCTTATTATGAGCTCCAAAACACGTAGTATTGAAATTCAATTCGCTAAGCAAATTGGCTCTTCTCTATAGTTGTGACTTCAAACCTCTTAGTATTTCTAAAACTTGAACTTGTATTAATTTCATAGGAAACTTTAGGCATTCCTATGCTTTATTAAAAACTAAAAGAAGTCCATGAAGCTAACTAACAAGACAATTGCCAATCGTCATGTATGAGCACAATATAGAATCCGTAGCACATGGAAGTTAATTCGTACTAGAAATCAGCTGAATACATTATAGCATTGGAGAGTAGCACAAGAGGAAAAAAAAAATTAAGGGATATTTTTGGAAGAAGTCATATGAAACCAGACCAGTAAATTGGATCATGTGGAGCAACTGCCTGGTAGACTGTTGTTAGAAGTCGCAAATACGTTCCACATTTTGTGTCTGAAACCTGTGAAAGAGTTTTCAAAATTTTTAAAAATAATCATTGGTTGGAAGTCAGAATCTTATACCTAAGAAACATAAATTAATTGAACAAAGCTGACAATCACATAGTACCTTTTTGTTGTGGGAACTATTAGTCTGTTACTGACATGGGAGAGCCTCAAGATTGACTTTGATTCTTCAAGGAACAAGACTTGAGCAACTTTGTGCTAGTAGCCAGATTTCCATCTCTCTATTTCAAGCACCATGTCTCGACATAGAAAAATATAAAATTCTTGATGTACAAAAGGGAACTGGGAAGCTTCTCCAAGTGAGGACAGCAACGACATCAAGAGTGCTAAGTCTTTTGAGGCATCTGGAGTGGAAGTGAAAAACTAGAAATAGCACTGTGCTCAAAAGATGACTTCACATCTTCACGTCCACCACCAATTTCAAAATGTCAAATAAAGTCTTTGCAAGCCCATCACAGTCATATTGTTGCATCTGGTGATGAAAACTGGGTTTAAAACTAGGCATATGAAATATACAATTTTCCCCTCCCAATATGGAAAATGGAATGCATCAGTTTTTGTTTGTGATAAATACACCCTGGATGATGGATTTTTAAATTTAAACATTATTGTAATCAACAAGAGAGGATTAGATCCAATGGAGCATAATATCCCAGAAATGGCTAGTAAATGTTTCTACCAACAAAGGATGTACATGTACTATTCTTCTCTATTTCTGTAATAATGACAATGAGCTCAATGGTTTAAATTATATAAGCTAATGACATTTAGTTCCAAAATCCATTCAGAATGGATTTTGATCTTGGCCTTGACAATGTGTTGTACAGAAAGAATTAAAAGGATAGGTGATGGTCAAGAATATGTTTAACGAGTACCAACAAAAAAGAGAACTAATGCTAATCCTAGTCTTTTTGGCATGTACTTGGCTGTAAAATGAAATTCTGTACTTGATAAACAACTTGGTTGTGCAACTTGGTAGTGGGTCTGCAAAACCAGACTAAGCATCCACAAATAAGAAGAATCCAAGAATTAAAGAAATGTGAAGCAATTGTTAAATACATGACAACAATCAAAGCATACTCTATCGGATTGTGTAGAATATATACCTAACTGTAACATTCAATTGATGTCGCCAACCTACAATTTTGTGAATGTCAGAAGCTATTGGAGATAGGGTTACCTAGCTCTCAATATCGATCATGTCATTGTCTCTGATAATGTGCAAGTGGTCTTGCAGCAACTTTACATCCCCTCTTTCCAGATGACTGATGAGACTCACATACGAACTCCTAAGGTCCTGATTGATGAGGTCCTGAATCTTATGTTTAAGGTAATAGCAATCATAAGCCCAATGTCCCCTTCCTTGCATATGGTATTCACATTGAGCATTCGGATCATAACATGTCAATAATGAGTCCTACTGAGATCAAATCTGGATGTTTTGAGATAATAAGAGGCTGACATTAGTAACTTAGCTAGTAGAGCCAATTTCTTCCATAGAAGTTTCTATTAATGTTTCGTATGCTTTGACTAAATAAAAAATATATTTGTTTTTCAATATAGAGGCTAATATTTTAAGCTATTTTGGCTAAAGTTCCCTTAAGTTACGGAGATGGGGTTCATGATCTCATTGTTGGGAAAAAAAAAAAGGAGTTGGGAGTAACTAACAATAAGATCATTGTCCAAAGCCCCAATTTGTTGAGGAAACTTACATCAGAATCTGGCCACAGTTTTGCAACATATCAACAATAAACACTGAGGTCAGTGGCCATAGGTGAAAATAATGAGAATACAATCGAGTAGATCTGTGAAATATTCAATACAAAATGACAAAATATCTATGTTTTGTTCATGTAGCTCCTAGGTAGATTTATATCTCTATTAGAGTATTAGCTAATTTATTCTTCCAACTACTCCCCTTTGAATCACCATGTCAGTGGCAAAACTCAAACTATATTAAACAGATCATGGCAACAAGCCCTACATAAGCAACATTCTGAGAAGTTTCTCAATTTTCACATTATTGTGATCAATGATAATTAGCAATGAATTATGGTCATTATGAAGATCATAGTCAAAAGCCCCAAAGTTGTTGAGAGAACTTTTATCAAGATCTACCAAAGATATTATAAATGCACAACCCCTCTGTTTCATAACAACTCCCACGCTTTCCATCATAACACCCCCCCATCCCTCAAAATAATAATAATAATAATAATAATAGTTCAAGAACTGGATCGGAGCAATCCTGCTCTAAAGTTTCAACATGTAGTCGAGAGTTTGTGAAACTCCTACCTAGCCTTGACTATTTAATTAAATCTGGAAAAAATAAAATGTGTGAAACTTGGAAGTGCAGTGATGTAGGGATAGATGGAGTACCTGGTAAGCTTTGGAGTGCTGCCACTGTTAATACTCCTTTAACAATACTTTTTCTCATGAATTTCCTAACCTCACTTCTCTCACCAAGCAAAAAAGACGTCCTACAAAATATAAATGGAAATCAACACTATGTGCAATAGGAACAACAATATAATTGCAGAAAAGTCGCTTGATTTTTCACACAGAAAATAATCAAGTTGTAGACATTTCAAGATCATGATTCATACTTGATTGGCTTGAAGGACATGTTCTTTTAATCAAATTTCAGTGCTAAAAATGAGGACCACCTGTGGTCATTCTTGCCATTGCTATTGGGAGTCTTGTTTGGGAAAAAGGTAAACACAAGCCCTCAGGGCCAACCTGCAGCTTCAGCAAATACAGACGCTTAGGAAACTTCTGTATAGAAATATTGAAAGAAGAATGAGGTGGTGTAGCTACTTGCAGAAATATTGATGGGAAGATGAGGTTAAAATACTTATAGGAAGTATTGGGTGTGGTCCATGTGGAGGGAGTTTGGGTAGGTTGGCTACAGTTCCCCTAGAATTTAAAAGCAACGTAATAATTTTCAAAATCACAAACTGAAATCTCATATGGCTATTTACAGCATATTGTTGTTTGAAAAACATGTAGAATAGTGTAGTACCCCTTGAAAATAAATTAAGAAAGAAAAGTAAAGAAAATAATAACAATCAAAGCAAATTCAGAACTGTCTTTCATTCCAAGGCATAACTTGTATCCATCCGCTTAATATTCGCCTAGAGTTCGCTCCCAAAAATATAGCCATCCCTACGTCCTCATGCCAATCCCATGGACATTTTAAAAGTTGAACAGAAATTGCTGGTAGTGAGCTGATAAATCCATAACATTCACACACACACAAAACAAAGATTATCGATAGTCAAGCATATGCTTAATTCAATAGTAGCAAAAAATCAAAGTCAGATCATACTATTAATCATTTGAAATTCCCAGGGTGCCAAGTTAAAAAGTTCCACCTAAACTATATTTTTTGAAGGCTGTCAATCTGTATGGGTGCCAAGTTAATACTTGTCTATACTTTGTCTACAACAATCATTGTTTCATCCCTAAATAACGAACAAGCTTATTCTGCAATGGACCACATTAATGCCTCTTCTTGGAACTGATCAATAAAATGTTATTTCTGCAAAAGAAAAAGAGAATAAATAACAATCATGGTTTTATCGTTCACTAAAAAGTTATATCAAATAAATAATAAACCAATAGATGCATTAAATCATTTAATCAGTATCTAGCTGTCCCATGTTACGTCATTCCATAGCTTTTCCGGTGAATAGGGAAGATGAAAGCTGAACTAATTTTTTTTTGGGTTATATTGTGATACTTGAATTTTTTATTGGAATTAAGGTTTAGTTGACTTGAATACTAAGAACAAAAGAAAAAAATTCAACGCCAGGGAACATTCTCGTGAATCTAAAAGAAATGCAGGGCAAGAAATGAGTTGAGAAAAAAATATTGGCCTGACTAAAAATGAAAGGGATAAATGAATAATTAAATAATTAAAACCAGGGAAATATAATTTTTTTTTCTAATACACAACAATCTTCTTGTTATTTCATAAATGAACAGATTATTGGGAGAGAGAAATTCTCTCTCAAAAGACATTTTTAACTGCTTCTTGAAGCACTTTTGAGTTGTGGTACCAAATCAATATGACAATTTGCTGGTTTATGTACAACAAGAAGTATGTACCAAACTGTAAAATTATGTTGCTGCATGTGAATGAAAAAACAAGTGATGAGGACTTGGTCTACACTTTCGATTTCATATGATCATCATCGATTAATATGATGGGGAAGTGAGCAATCTTGCTCCATTCTTTTCCCCTCTTCTCATTGCGGTACTGTTCCTTCAACAATGGAGACTACTCATCACTCCTCAGTGAAGAAACAGAGGTAGGCAGCCCATCTCATTGGATAACATGTAATTGAGCTCAAGGCAGAAAGTCATTGTGGCACCATTCATCAGCCAATCCTTTATTAAGTGAAAAATATTTTCAGATATATTTATCAAAAAATAAACGTACAAATAAATATACATGTAATCGAACTAATGACATATTATCTGACTATAAAACAGGGGCATGGGTCACATTGTGATTTTAGCTAATGTAATAACTTCATCATCCATATGTATACAAGGATGTGAGCAATCTTTGCACCAATAATTTGACTTCTTTATTTGGCATCATTTCATCTATGAAGGTTGAAGGACATACAAGTGAAAAGACAACAAATTTGTAAGGTTGAATTTATTCAACCATCTAATTGGCTTTATTCCGTGCCAAATTTGCTTGTAATTCAGCATTTAGTAACCCTGTATTTAGGTGGGTTTGTTGTAAGGGTAGTGAGTGAGATAGAGTGAAGTTTGCTCAAGAGTGTGCAAGAAAACAGAGACTCGCGGCTGGGACCCGCGGGTGGACTCGCGACTGCAAGCCGCCAGAAGCTGCACACGTGCCAAGCATGCTGGAAGATGAACAGTCATGCTAGCTGGAGCACTACAGGACAAAACAGGACAACTGGCCATACGGTTAACTCGCGACTGGATCTCGCGACTTGGTCAAGCCGCGAGGTCAAGCCGCGAGCCACCCCTATTTTGTAAAACCTGACGTTTCACATTCCTCTCCCACTCCAGTATAAATACCCCTTTAACCCACGATTGAAAGAGAGCTTCCAGAGAGAATTTTGAGAGAGAAACCCTAAAGAAAAACCAGATTGCTTCACCCACAATCTATACCTTAGAGTCTCTTCAAATTCCCTTACTCTCTTCCTCTCCATTGTCAAATCCTTGAGAGGCATTATACCAAACCTGGTTCTCACCATCATCATCACTATGAGACAGTTGTTTGGGTTTCTGGGAAGCAGTTAGGAAGGAGCCAATCTTCATTGGTTGATGCTACGGTCTAGTAGCGGAATCCGGGAAGCTAGAAAAGAAAAAGGTTCGGCGCAACCTCGTTGGAGCAAGAAGCTTGGAGGGCTTAGGTGCACTGGGTAGATTAGGCTTGGAAGGTCTATTGCTGTCCTTGTATCCCAACTGTATTTTCTAGTGGATTGATTACCGCTTGGAGGGCGGCGGAGAGGTTTTTCGCCGAGGTCTTCGGTTTCCTCTTCGATAACACATCGCGTGTTGTCTTTGTGTTTGCATCTTCCTTCCTCTCTATCTTTGTCTTTATTTTATCTGCTGTGGATTTTATTTTGTTATGGCTTAGATAGTTGTTTAACCAATTTCATATTATAGCATGTGTTAAGTTTCCGCACACTAGTTGTTTGACATATTGCTTGAGTTGGTTAAGTTGTATTTTGGGGGTCTAAACGTTCAAAGGTGTTTTGTACACGTTTTTGAACTAACAATTGGTATCAGAGCGGGTACACTTGTTGTGGTTTAAATACCTAAGTGTGATCTTTGACCCCTTGTGTTTATTTGCCATGGATTGTGCTTTGTATGCCTCTTTGCATGATTTGGTTGGTGATGAATGTAACATGCCACATGTTTGTGAAAATGCCTCTATGAGTGTTAATCCTCATAAGTGTGATGACATGTTATTTGAATCCATGGGTGTTGTTAACAAACTCTTGAAGAAAAATGCTAAGAAGTTTCAAAAGAATTTGAGCAAGTTATTTTGTGAAAAGGATGATTTGATTGCTAAGCTCAATGAATCCAACAAATTGGTTGAGAAATATAAAAAACTTGCTGAAATTTCTCTTGAAAAGCTGAAAGAGTTTGAATGTTTGAATATGGACTTGGATGCTAAACTTGTTTTGTCTAACAAACTTGTTAATGATCTTAAATGTGAAAATGAATCTCTTAAGATGCATGCCAAGTGTTTGATTGCTGAACCCATTGATAAAATGGATGATAATATTTGTTGCAATCATGTTGTGGTACCCGATTTTGTGCCTAGTGTGTGTTCTACCTTAAAGGACAAATCGGTGTACATTCCTCCACATAAAAGAAATCAAAAGGTGGAGAGAAAGGCTGTTAAGTCAAAACCTTCGTTTAGGTCTCAACCTAAGGCTTTGGATGGATCTAAGTTTGTTCCAACTTGCCACCATTGTGGTGTGATTGGTCATATAAGACCTCAATGTCATAAGTTGAAGAGGGAACAAAACCATATTGCTAGATCCCTTCCCAAAAGGCCTAGTGGACCTAAACACATTGTGTGTCACCATTGTGGTGCCTTTGGTCATCTAAGACCTCAATGCTCTAAGTTTCATGCTTTTAAAAGAATCAAAAGAAAAGAAAAACTTGAGCTTGTTGGAAGTTGTGCTAAAAAGGATAAACCGGATTTGAGTGATAATAGCATGTTGTTAAAGAAAGTGTTTAATGCTCTTAACTCCTTGTCTATGTGCATCTCCGGTTCTCATTCTTCCAACCCTCGTCTCACTTCTCATGAGACACTCATTCCAAACAATTGTTCTGTTTGGATGAGGAAGGGTTCCTATTTTGCTCCTTTGGTCCTTGATCTAATTCTTTCGATCTTTGTAGGACCCTTCATGCATTAGATGCTTCATTGTCATGCATTTGTGCATCATGCATATCTTTATATGCATTGTTTTGTTTTTGTTTTGATCTTACTTTTATGTCTTTGGTTTGTGTGTGTAAAAATCCAAAACCACATAAAAAGTAGAAAATCAAAAAGTTTGATCGACGTTGTTGAGTTTTGTCTCAAAACTTGTTTTGCCTTGTACCTTTGTGCTAATGACTTTGTGCATTTACGAGCGTAACTTGTTCCTATGCACTCTTATCACTGTGGGAGAAATCTTGAAATCTATGTGATTGTTGTAAATAGATCTTCAAACTTGTCATGAATGATTAGTGAATGGTTATGTTGATCTTGAAACTTGCATAGACTTGTGTCTATATATCTTCCCACTCTTTATTCTTGTTTTTGCTAAGAAGAGCTCACCAAATGTAAATCTCCAAATGAAAAGAGATATTGAGCTGCAAAAGCCTGTCGCACATTCTAGTATTCGACTAGGAAAAAGGGTAAGCGACCTTATATTAAAGAGAATGTTTATTCAAAAAGCCAAAGGCTTGTTCATTAAAGTGAAATATCAAATATCAAATATCACTCTCACAATGAGAGGTGATTGTCTCAAGAGATCAAAATGATCAAATGTTATGGAGTCAAATGTAAAGCTCCAAGATATGTTATCAAGTTTTGTGGGAGGTCATATATACATATTTCTATAATTGAGATGGATCACTTGATCTAGTGCTAATTGTGTATGCCTTGGTTGAATTGATCATTGAAGCTTCACATTAGACTAAGGACTATCTCATTGTTGATATCCACACACAACACACAAGTTTATGTTCAATAAATGTCATATTCATTTGTGTGATTGTACTTGATGAAATGTGTTTTCACATGCTCAATCTTTGTTAATTCAAGCACAAAAAGATTTTTGAGTGTTTTAGGTGTTTTTGGAAAGTATTTTGTTAAAAAATCTGAAAATTTTCAAGAAACCCAGTTTTGCCCTTTTTTGGCGACTCAGTCGTGGGTTAGTCAAGTCGCGAGACTCAGTCGTGTCTTCGCGGGTCATTTTTGGCAACTTGTTCGCGAGTGGAAGGTCCAGTCGCGAGGGTTACTCAGAGTTTTTGGCGGCTCAGCTCGCGACTCTCTCGCGGGTAGATCTTCCAGTCGCGAAAAACACTTAAAAAAAAAATTTTCAATCTTTTGTCTTTGATTGTTTTGGCGGCTTGAACTGGCGACTTTGTGGCGACTCACTCAGTCGCGAAAATCGCGTGTTTTGCATATTGAGGGTTATTTTCAAAGTTGTTTTCAAAAATTTTCATTTTTCCCTCGTGCATCATTATCTTTGTTCGTTCCTTCATCTCTTGCCCTCGTTTCTCCTTGACCCTTTGTCTATTCCTGACAAAAAGGAGGAGAGTATACTCTAGAGAGTATACCGGAGTGTTTTTTCATTTTTATATGACTCTTGTGCACATCCTTAGGGGGAGAAATTCTATTTCTCATGCACATTTGTAGGGGGAGAGTTATTCCATAGGGGAGATGCATATACCAAGGGAGAGAAGACATTGAGATCATAAGTAAACTTTGTTCTGTTCTGTTTGTTTTCTTGTTGGCTTTATGGTGCTTTTGAGTTATACTTTGTAGTTCTCATCGCATCATGTCTTTGTTTTGAACATGCTTATATCCCTATGCTATTGTGCTCCTTTGAATGCATGTTCAGATGATCATTTGCTTTGCTATGTGATCATCATAGTCATTTCTATTTGACTGTTTTGGTGTATGATCAAGTTGCTCACATGTTTCACATCATATTTACTTGATCGCAATTTACTTATTACATTATACTTGTCCTTTTATTACTTGCTTTACCTTGAGGGTCTAATGTGTTTTGTGCAAGTGTTTCAGGTTACAAGTATATATGTTCCAAGTGCATCACAGCTTCTCATCACTTTGAAGGGGAGAAACTTTATACACTTTTAGTTTCTATAGTTCAAGTTTATATTCAGTTATATTGTGTTTGTACCCATGTGCTTTTGTAAGCTTTTAGAGTTAATGTTTTATGCATAGTTTTGTAGGCTTTATGGTATGTACCTTGCTTAGTGCAGCCTTTATGCTATGTTGAAATCAGTACTTTAATCTAAATGTTCTGCATTTTAGTTTATGTACTGTCACTCTTGTGCCCTTGTAGGATTGTTCCTAGATGCATATGCCTTGTGTGCAATGCATCGGTTGAGTGTTGAGCATACAAGTGTCTTGCCTTGTGCTTGTTAACTTGTATGTCCTTGTGTTCATTCCAAGTGTGAATGAGCACTGTGATCACTACCTTGTGGTGTTCACTTGGTTGATCAAGCCATGGTTTGTTTATTAACTCCATCTTTGCTTGATCACATATTGCCTGTTTCATATGCATTTATAATTTTCTGCTTACAATGATCATGGTGTATTGTTGTGTTTCAGGAGTATTATGTTCATATGATTCAAGTGCTTCACAGCTTCTAGAGTTAGGTGTGAGTGAGCTTTGTTCAACTGTTCCCAACTCACATGTTAAGTCTAGAGTCTGTTTTAGGGTTTTGTCACGGAATAGCCAAAGGGGGAGATTGTAAGGTTGAATTTATTCAACCATATAATTGGCTTTATTCCGTGACAAATTTGCTTGTAATTCAGCATTTAGTAACCCTATATTTAGGTCGGTTTGTTGTAAGGGTAGTGAGTGAGATAGAGTGAAGTTTGCTCAAGAGTGTGCAAGAAAACAGAGACTCGCGGCTGGGACTCGCGGGTGGACTCGCGGCTGCAAGCCGCCAGAAGCTGCACACGTGCCAAGCATGCTGGAAGATGAACAAGCATGCTAGCTAGAGCACTACAGGACAAAACAGGACAACTGGCCATACGGTTAACTCGTGACTGGATCTCGCGACTTGGTCAAGCCGCGAGGTCAAGCCGCGAGCCACCCCTGTTTTGTAAAACCTGACGTTTCACATTCCTCTCCCACTCCAGTATAAATACCCCTTTAACCCACGATTGAAAGAGAGCTTCCAGAGAGAATTTTGAGAGAGAAACCCTAAAGAAAAACCAGATTGCTTCACCCACAATCTATACCTTAGAGTCTCTTCAAATTCCCTTACTCTCTTCCTCTTCATTGTCAAATCCTTGAGAGGCATTATACCAAACCTGGTTCTCACCATCATCATCACTGTGAGACAGTTGTTTGGGTTTCTGGGAAGCAGTTAGGAAGGAGCCAATCTTCATTGGTTGATGCTACGGTCTAGTAGCGGAATCCGGGAAGCTAGAAAAGAAAAAGGTTCGGCGCAACCTCGTTGGAGCAAGAAGCTTGGAGGGCTTAGGTGCACTGGGTAGATTAGGCTTGGAGGGTCTATTGCTGTCCTTGTATCCCAACTGTATTTTCTAGTGGATTGATTACCGCTTGGAGGGCGGCGGAGAGGTTTTTCGCCGAGGTCTTCGGTTTCCTCTTCGATAACACATCGCGTGTTGTCTTTGTGTTTGCATCTTCCTTCCTCTCTATCTTTGCCTTTATTTTATCTGCTGTGGATTTTATTTTGTTATGGCTTAGATAGTTGTTTAACCAATTTCATATTATAGCATGTGTTAAGTTTCCGCACACTAGTTGTTTGACATATTGCTTGAGTTGGTTAAGTTGTATTTTGGGGGTCTAAACGTTCAAAGGTGTTTTGTACACGTTTTTGAACTAACAAAATTAATTCAATAAATATATAGTTGGACACTTCCTACCATGACTGAAAGCAACCTTGGCAAGAGGAGTGACTTGCTGAGTCAATGAGCTGATTGTAGCTAGGAAGAGGAAAAACAAAAGTAGCAACATGTCCTCTGGCAAGGACTTCAAATCTTCACGTCCACCACCATTTCCAAAATCTCGAAGAGAGTCTTATGAGCCCATATCCATACGCAGGCAGTGTGTTTAATTCTTAGAAGCCCTCATCCACCCGCAGGCAGTGTTTGCTGCATCTGATGATGTTAATTGAATTTAAACTAAGCATATGAAATGTAAAATAATTCATTCCTAAGTTGAAAATAAGAAATCACACAATATATCACCCCCTACCCTCACTTTTGTAAAATAAGAAAAATCACAGGGCATCTCTGGACTTGATCTATCATGGAACAAGAATTGCAGCAATCTTTGGGCCAGCTTTCCCCCCTCTGCCTCTGGCACCATTGTCACACAATAGGGCATTTAAAATTCTTGGTGGTAATGGTAGCCCTAACAGGTGAGGACAGCAAGAGTAGTCATATTCTGGCTAAACCTTTTGAGCTCTTTCAAGTTAGGAAGAAAAAGAGAACCAAATGCAGCAACCTATCCTCTAGAGGGGATGTCACATCTTCCCATCTACCACCAATTCCAAAGAGAAAGCCTGAGTAAGTCACTCTCCACACTTGATCAGTGTGATTCAGCGGCTGTTAGAAGGTAAAGAAGCAGCACTAGCTATCAACTGCCACATAGTTTACCTGAGATTAAACAGCATGCCAAACTGGCCAAGTCAAATCCCAATATTTCCTAAAATGTATTATTCATCAAATACATATGCTGGAAAAATTGTGTTACCTCAAAAGTATTTGTCTTGCACTTCAAAACTGAACAGTAGAAACACAGTGAAAGTATAGTGAGGCAAGAGCAGCCCCAACAAGAATGAGAGTAAATGATTATTTAATTAAGAAAATGATGAGATTTCACAGTGACTTGAAAACATATCAGAGATTTAGAAATTTACATACAATGCAAAAGGACCAGCAGCTAGCAGTGGCATAAATTGACAACAGATGTGTGAGGCACATGTTATTTACAAGTAAATGTGACCCTGCAAAACAAAAGGCAATGAATGAGCATGTTGAAAATCATGTAGTTCAAAAAATATATGTCAACTGTAGCATAATCTTGGGATCTAGAGCCTCTGGTTGAAAAACATCTAACAGCATCTCTTACATAGGTGTACCAAATTTTTTTTTTTTTTTAATAAGTAAGAATGATATATATATGAACGGCTACTCTTTGCATGAAAAACATAGAGCAGACCCAGGAAATACAAGAACAAAAACAAAAAGAAATCATAAAAGAAACCCAGACAACATATTAATTACAAAGGAGAAAGAGAGCAAAGAAAAGAAGGGAGAGGATCACTAGTCGTGAGTCTCCAAGCTTGAGACCAATCAAAAAGTGTCCCACAAAAAGAAGCAAGCATCTGATCGCCAGAATTATCCAAATCCTCAAAAGTCCTCTGATTTTGTTCCTTCCAAATGCACCATAGGATGCATAACGGAACTAAGTTCCAAATCTAAGACGAATGCTCCCCCAACCAATTCCACCAGCCAAAAAGCAAATCTGGGATCGATCTAGGAATAACCCAAGACAAGCCAATAGTAGTAAAGGCAAAGCTCCACAACCGATGAGCCATCTCACAATGAAGAAGTAAGTGGTCTATTGTCTCTCCACAATGTCGACACATAATGCATCAATCTACAAAATCCAATCTCCTCAATCTCAAGTTATCACCCGTAAGGATCTTATTCCAAGCTGCACACCAAACAAAAAAAGAAACCTGTCTAGGTGCCTTTACTCTCCATATACCTTTCCAAGGAAAGACAATGGAGGGGGAATCCCGCAATTTGTTATAATACAATTGGATGTCAAAATTCCCATTAGGTTTCAACTTCCATCTCATCCGGTCTCCAACATCAAGAGGAGGAGTATTAGCTCCCAACATACGAAGAAGCCCTTCATCCATCTCCCAATCATTAAGATCTTGACTGAAACGAACATCCCAAAATCTCACAAAGAAGCTTCTACAGATGCCTCCTTGTCAATGGAAATACCATACAGCCTTGGGAAAGCCAATCAGAAAGGTTGATCCCCATACCACCCATCCTGCCAAAATCTCACTCTATTCCCTAACTCAATAACAAATTGACAATTTTTGCTAATATCCTCCCATCCCATACGAATGCCTCTCCACAAACCACACCCATGAACCCCCTACCTAGCTTTGAGGTCCATCACCCCCCCCCCACCCCATTCTTCCCCATATTTTGAAACTACCACCTTCCTCCATAACCGATCCTCTTCCTTCTCAAATTGCCACAACCATTTCCCCAGTAAGGCCTTATTGAAAGTAGTAAGTTTTCTTATCCCCAAGCCACCATTAGATAAAAGCGCACAAACTTTATCCCATTCAACCAGATGAGTCATGCTATCACCCCATAGAAAATCCTTTTGCAACATTTCAATTTTATTAGCCACATAAGTAGGAATGGTGAATAGAGAAAGAAAATAGGTAGGAAGACTAGATAACGTACTCTTGAGTAACATCAATCGACCCCCTTTAGACAAATACAACTTCTTCCACTTGGCTAATTTCCGCTCAATTTTTTCCAAAATGGGATTCCAAATTGAAGGGGAGTTGTGTGAAGCCCCCAACGGCATGCCTAGATAAGACATAGGCAGAGATCCAACTTTACAGCCCAAAATATCAGCCAGAGCATGCACATCATCAACCTCCTCTATTGGAACCACTTCACACTTGTGCACATTGACCTTCAAACCAATTACCGCCTAAAAACTAAGTAACAACAGCCGGATATGAAGAATTTGCTCCACATCTGCGTCACAAAATAGGATAGTATCATCTGCAAACAATAGATGTGAAACACTTTCCCCACCATCCCTCCTACCCTCAACTTTAAAGCCACGGATCAATCCAGCTCCCTCCACTCTTCTCAGCATCCTACTGAATACCTCCATCAAAATCAAAAACAGCGTAGGAGATAGCAGATCCCCTTGTCTTAAGCCTCTTGAACTACCAAAAAAATCAGCTAAAGACCCATTAATCAAGATAGAGAACTGAACTGTGGATATACAAGTACAGATCCACTTACACCACTTCACTCCAAAACTCATTATATTCGACAAATCCCGGCAAAGCCTCCCAGTTCACATGATCGTAGGCCTTCTCAATATCAAGTTTACAAATGACTCCAAGAACCCTACTCTTCCTTCAGCTATCCACACACTCATTCGCAATAAGAATCGATATTAGAAGCGTCGTTCTTTTTAGGAATTAAAGCAATGAAGGAAGCATTAAGGGATTTTTCAAACTTACAATGCTGAAAAAACTCTTCAAAGACTGGTAAGACGTCTTTCTCCACTACTCTCCAACAGTGATAATAAAACGCTATAGTAAACCCATCTGAACCTAGAGCTTTGTCCCCCTCTAAGTCACTAATGACTTGTAGTATCTCCTCTCTCTCAAACTTCTGTTCAAGCCAAACCCTCTCCAACTCCCCAATATGATCAAGCTCCAAACCCTCCGCAAAAGGCCTCCACCCCTCGGACTCCTTGTACAAATTTTTATAAAACTGGACTACCTAATTAGTCACCTCGGAATCCTCCTCAAAAACCACCCCATCCACCTCCAAGGTCCTGAGATGATTATTCCTTCTATGGGAGTTAGCCATTTTGTGGAAGAATTTGGTGTTATTATCCCCTTCCTTGATACATAACATCCTAGATTTTTGTCGCCAGGAAATTTCTTCCAAGGAAAGAAGATGCTCCACCTGGGACCTCAAATCTGCCCTATAATGATTCTCCCCGTCAATGAGACCTAAGTCCTCTTCCTTCATGTCTAATATTTTCAACTCCTCCAATAATTGTTTCTTTTGCCGCTCTACATTACCAAACTCTCGATGATTCCATTGTACAATGTCCTCTTTCAGAGCCTTAAGTTTTTTAGCAAGCACGAAACTAGGTGTACCTACAAATGAATGCCGATTCCACCAGGATTGAACTTTATCCACAAACCCCTCCGTTTTCAACCACATATTTTCAAATCTGAATAGACTCTTCCCCCTTGCCATTCCCCCTGCCTCCAAAAGAATTGGATAGTGATCTGAAATAGAACGGAGTAAAATCCTTTGAATAACATCTAGGAAGTGATCCTCCCAATCTGGAGTGATCAAAGCTCTATTAATCCTAGACATCGCTAGTTGATCAGAACCACTTGACCATGTAAAACTACCTCCTTCCAACGGCAATTCAATCAAGTTAAGATCTTCAATAAATTCAGAGAATTTTTCCATAGTTAGGGTCAAACGAGTCTCACCCCTACACTTATTAGGAAAGCGAACAACATTAAAATCCCCAAGGCAGTACCACGGAATCCTCCAATACTGCTGAATACCCACCAACTCATCCCACATGTGGCCCTTCTCGTTATTCTCATTAGGGTCATAAACCCCTGAGCATGCCCATATAAAACCGTCCTCCACCCCTTGCCACTTCACCGAAATTAAGAATGCACCAACCATGACCTCCACCTTATCCAAAACCCTTTTATCCCACATAATCAAAATACCACCAGCAGTCTGATCAGCCTCCAAAATAGCCCAATCCACATATGGACAGCTCCACAAACTACAAACCAGCAGTCTATTCATGCTAGGGATTTTCGTCTCTTATAAACAAACAACATCACACCTCCACTCCTGCAACAAATTCTTCACCACAAGGCATTTCCGAGGATCATTTAAACCTCTAACATTCCATGAAATCATTATTATCTTCATTACCACGGCAATATCCCCACCTACTGACACCAGCACTAAACCAAACCTCTACCTCCCATCATAATTCACCGAAGAGATCAAGTTTCACAGCTCTCTACGTACCTTGTTTTTGGACTTAGCCACTTTTCGGCTACCTATTGCTTTCCAGTGTAGCACCTTGGCTGCCTCCATCTCAGATTCTAGCCTTTGTAAAAGAGCAATGCACAACTTCTCATGCCGAGTCATTGACAACCCAACCAATTTACTGAAACTAGGAATTCTGTGTTTCACCCACCTAGAAATACCCAACTTAGCCTCAATACTCAATACCTCAGTGACCTCCAACTTTGCTGAAGATGACGAAGCACTCGGAGCAATAATCCTCAAAGGTAAACAATCTATCAGTTCTGTTTTACCAAAACCTGCAGAAAAATCAACTACATCTTCCACAAGCATGACCTCCCCAAAACGGCTCAAGAGTTTCTTACTAGAAAAGGAGTTAACCTCCTGACCCGATGCTCCAAAACCCACTGTCCCAACTCTCAGAAACTTTAAAAAATGCTCGGGAAAAGATGGTCCAATCAATCTCTGCACAAATTCGAAAGTGACCGACCTCATATCTTCAGAAACCAACCCACCCGACACCATATTTGAGCCCAAAAAACTTTTCCAATCAGAACTGAACCTAAAAACCATGTTCTGAAAAGCCCCTACTTGCGAAGCCTCTAGCGACTGAGAGACTGAGAAACTCCCTTCAAAATCACTCCTCGACATCTCTACCGGCATCACTAAGCAGCTTAGAAATATCGTGGGCTTCTCTCCATACCCATTGGGAGTAAATGTTGAAGAGAATGGGCCTGAGTAATTTTTGGAACAGTTCCCAGCCTCTAAGAAACCTGGGCTTGTGGTCAGCCCACAGTCTCGGGTTAAGGAGCAGGCTTCACATAAACACCATCGGGGTTAATCATCGGCCTCATGGAGTGGGTAAAATTAGCAAATGGCTCCTCGGCACTGAGACCATCGGAAACGGAGCACTAAGCTACCACCAAGGGCATCGCGAGACTACCCATAATCTCGATTTGACCAGCCATGATCTCACAGTCATCAACTCCTGTTGCCGTCGCCGGTGAATGGTTTCACACCTGAATCACTGGCGCCGGTGACTTCTCAGCGTGAAAACCACCATCAGCTGTGACGGCGACCACCCTCAAAAGTTCACCGAGTTGACCCAACTCCTCACTCTGACTCAGTGAGGCTTCATGAAGGGCAGTGGACATCATCGCCAACGCCAACATGTGGGCTTTAGACTTTGGTAGGCTCAGGTCAGCTAACGAGGAGCTCTCACCCACTTCCAACCTAAATGGGCCTGTGAGCTCTAAGTTAGGGAAGCCCACCTGAATGGGCCTCTGAACATTTTTCTGGTTGCCGTGAAGTTTTTCTATAATTTTTTTTTTTTTTTAAACTAAAACGTCTAATACTAAAGTTGTGGTATCAAAATCATGATATATGGTCTATAGAGCATAGGATAAGGCATTAATAACCATAAATGACATACCTTGAACAAATTATTATAAAACCAATTAATTATTTTTATTTACTACTATTCATTATCCATTTGTTAATTTATCCTCTAAAACTTTAATCAAATAATTTGAAGGAACATTTTTTTATAATTTTTTTCTCAATTCAATAGACAGATTGATTGGTAGTTTGCGGTTCATTTATTGTTAAAAAATGCTTTTAACTTTTTAAATGAATGTGTTGATCAACAAATACTGAAATACATATGCTGGAAATTTAGAATTACCTTAGCTTAAACATTCACAAAAGTCTCTGTCTTGTATTTCAAAAGTCCAGAGTAGAAATGTAGTGAATGAATAATGAGGCAAGAGCATCTCCGGCAAGAATGAGAGTTAAGGATGAGCTTTTACAGTGACTTGAAAACTAATCAGGTTTTTTTTTTTTTTTTTTTTTTGGAGAATAAACATTTAGGAATTCATACACAATGCAGAAGGATCAACAGCTAGCAGTGGCATGTGTTAGAAATACTGAATGCAATAGTATTGTATTTCTCAAATCAAAGAATATACATCAGTGCCTTTATATAGGAGGTATATGTGTGCGGTACAAGTAAAGTGTAGTACAAGTACAAGTGTGCTATACAAGTAACCTAGTTGGGCCTAAAGCCCATAACATAATATACGTTAACAGCCCCCTTCAAACTCAAGGTGGATGTGAGACCAACTTGAGGTTGTCAACTAAATCACGAGTGCGTCCCTTACGAAGTGACTTGGTGAAGATATCTGCAAGTTGATCTTTGGAGGAGACGGAGAAAAGCTGGAGAGCACCATGGACAAGATGATAACGGATAAAATGACAATCAATCTCGATGTGTTTAGTCCATTCATGGAAGACATCATTGTGAGCAATATGAATGGCACTCTGGTTGTCACAATAAAGGGGAGTAGCAGAGGATGTGGACACACCTAAATCCTTAAGAAGCCATCGTAGCCAAAGGAGCTCAGATGTGGTATCAGCAAGGACACGATATTCTGCTTCAGTACTGGAGCGGGCCACAAAAGTTTGTTTCTTACTTCGCCAAGAAATCAAAGAAGAACCAAGGAGAAAGCAATAACCTGTAGTGGACCTGCGATCAGTGGGATCTCCTGCCCAATCAGCATCAGAGAATGCACGGAGTACAAGAGGAGACTGAGCTGAGTAGAAAAGGCCATGGAAGAGGGTGCCCTTCAGGTATCGAAGAATGCGTAGAACAGCAGCATAGTGAGTTGATCTTGGAGCAGACAGATACTGGCTCACCTGATGAACAGCATAGGAGATGTTTGGACGAGTAACTGTGAGATAAACTAAGCTGCCAACCAATCGTCTGTAAAGAGAGGGATTAGACAATGGTTTCCCCCCTGAGGGAGTCAGATGCGCATTAAGCTCAACTGAAGTGTCAACAATCTTGCTATCAGTGAGTCCAGCTCGAGACAAGAGTTCAGCAGCATACTTGGCTTGAGTAATATAAAGTCCATCTGTAGAATGAGTGATTTCAAGACCCAAGAAGTAGCTGAGATGTCCAAGATCTTTCATCTCAAATTACTGACTGAGAAAATCCTTGAGTTCTTGAATGCCACTGAGGTCATCACCAGTTATGATCATATCATCCACGTATAGGAGAAGTAAAATAGTGCCTTTGTCAGTGCGACGAAGAAATAAGGCAGAATCATAATGACTGGCCATGTAACCCAAGCGAGAGATGGTAGAGCTGAATTTGGCAAACCAAGCTCGTGGAGCTTGTTTAAGGCCATAAAGTGCATGTCGAAGGTAATAAACCTTGTTTGAGTCAACAGAGAGACCAGGAGGAGGTTGTATATAAACTTCTTCACTTAAATCCCCATTAAGGAATGCATTTTTGACATCCATCTGAAAAAGATCCCATTTACTGGCAACAGCAACAGCTAAGAGGGCACGGACAGATGAGATACGAGCAACCGGAGCAAAGGTCTCTTCATAATCAATCCCATACTCCTGGGTAAAACCTTTTGCAACAAGACGAGCTTTGTAGCGCTCAATGGACCCATCAGAGCGAGTCTTAATCTTGTAGATCCACTTACAACCAACCACAGATTTCCCGGGGGGGAGTGTCACCAAGTCCCAAGTATGGTTTTTACATAATGCATCAAGTTCCTCTTTCATTGCAATCTGCATAAAGGGTCAGTGGAAGCCTCACGATAGGTGTGAGACTCGTGTAGTGTAGCAAGAGTAGTGTAACAATGATAGTCAAGTAAATGTGCAGGAATAGATCTTACCCGAGTTGAGTGACGAGGTGGAACGTCTTGTGCAAGATCTTCAGGCGGAGCAGGAGCAGGGGACCCAAGCTCAGGGTTGGGGTTGGGTGGCTCGTCTTCAACCTGTTCATCTTCCACCTGTTGATTAAAGGGTGAACTAGGAAAGGGATCAATGATATTTGGTGGTTAGACAGAGAAGTTTACAAGAGAATCAGGAGCAACCATAGGAGGATCAGGAGCAGCTACAGAAGGAATATGTGCCTCATCTGGAAAAAGATCTAAAACAAAGGAGGAAGATAGGGAGGCACGAAAGTGAGAGAGCTCGACAAAGAGGCGATGTTCCCAAAAGACAACATTGTGGGAAATACGAAGACGATGAGAGACAGGATCATAACACCGATACCCCTTTTGAGTTTCGCCATAGCCAAGAAAACAACAAAGCCTTGACCGAGGCTCAAGTTTGTTATGCTCATGTGGCTGAAGAAGAACGAAACAAGCAGAACTGAAGGAGTGAAGGTGGTGATAGTCTGGAGGTGACCCAAAAAGGCGCTCATATGGAGTTTGATTTTGGATAACAGGACTTGGAATGCGATTAATAGTATGAACAACATGAAGAGTAGCTTCGCCCCAAAAAGGAGTAGGAACTTTGGCAGAGAGAAGGAGAGCACGAACAGTGTCAAGAATATGACGAAGTTTTCGTTCGACTCTACCATTTTGCTGAGAGGTACCTGGACAAGTTAATTGATGAACAGTGCCATAGGAATGCAAAACAGTTTGGAAAGCATATTGAGTGTACTCAAGAGCATTATCAGATCGAAAAATTTTGATGCGTTTGGAAAACTGAGTTTCAATAATTTTTGTAAAATTAGAATATACTTGCAATAATTCAGAACGATGTTTCATATTAAAAATCCAGCTATAGCGAGAGTAATCATCAACAAAGACAACAAAATATCGAGACCCACCAATACTAGAGACAGAGGAAGGCCCCCAAACATCAGAATGAATAAGGTCAAAGATATCAGTTGATATTGATTCACTAGTATTGAAAGGCAAAGCTGGTTGTTTTCCTAACTGACATGAGACACAATCAAATTTTTCGGTAGACACTGAACCTAACAAACCTCTAGAAGCCAATTGTTGTACCCGAGAGGAAGAAGCGTGACCAAGTCGAGCATGCCAAAGTGCAAGGGAAGGAACAGAAGAAACTACAGCAGCTGCAGCAACAAAAACAGGAGCAACAAGTGGAAGACGAAGGTTGTCCACGGGAAACATACGCCCAATTCTGGGACCGGCCCCAAGCTCCTGTCCCGTCCTTGGATCCTACACAATACACCCAGAATAATCAAAGATAATGCGATAACCTAACTCAGCTAATTGTCCCACAAAAAACAAATTGTAAAAAAGGTCAGGAACATTAAAGACTCCAAGAACCGAGAGGTTAGAGGTCGAAACAGAGCCTATATTATGACCAGACATTGTGGAACCATTTGCTGTGCGAATATTAAGGGGGTGTGGTGCAGGTTTAAGTTCCGAAAATAAAGACGAATGAGGTGTCATGTGATTGCAACAAGCAGAATCCATAAGCCAAGAGATAGGAGACATACCAGATAAAGCTGAGAGAGAAGAGGAATAAGATGCATTACCAACCATACGAATGACATTAGCGATGATGTTTATAAGGTCATCTTTGGAAATGGTGAAAGTGGATCCAGAAGACCGAGACTGTGCAAAGACGGGAGCCATTGGTTGGTCACTCTTAGTGTTAGCAACAGTAGCAGCAAAAATTGAAACAGCTGATTTGTTGCGATGATAGCAAGTCTCAATACTGTGGCCAAATCGTTTACATAAATTGCAAAAACGATTGCTGGATTGTCGACGACGATTATTGCAAAAGGAAGAAGACTTGTCCTTATTCTTCATTTAGAAGCAAAATATGCAAAAATGGACTGCAAAAATGAAATCTACGCAAAAAACTGGGTAAGGAGCACCTGGACTGCAAAAGTCAACTCTGGCAAAAAGATCAACCCTCAGTCAAAGTCAACAGATAGTCAACGAGAAGTCAACGCTGACGTGGTGGGTGACGTCAGCAAATGTGGACGATGATGTCAACAGATGACGTGGCAGTGATGACGTCACCTAGGGCTGACGTCAGCAGGTGCAGATCTGGCGCGTGTAGGCGCGTGAAGAATGATGTCGGCGCATGGTGGTGCGTGGTGGCATGTGCGGAAAACTATCGGTGCGTGGAGGCGCGTGGAACGCGTGAGCTTTGGCGCAAAATCTTCAGGTAGCGCGTGATGGCGCATGTTACCTCCGATGGTGGTCAGGTTTCCACGAGGTAGTAGATCGGCGAAGGACGATCTTAGTGGTACCTGCAAAAACACAATCGGGGCAAGGATCACGGCGGTGACGGTATGGCAGTGGTCTCGAGACTCTAAACGACGGCAGCTGCAGGTCCGGAACCAGAGACGATGACTGAAATGCGTCAGAGGTTTAACGGCGAATGGCTGCAGCAGCAGTTGTAACAGCGGAAGCAATTGTGAGTCTGGAATAACACCAATGAGAGACAAGACTGCAAAGAAAAAGTCAGAGCGATGGCTCTGATACCATGTTAGAAATACTGAATGCAATAGTATTGTATTTCTCAAATCAAATAATATACATCAGTGCCTTTATATAGGAGGCATATGTGTGCGGTACAAGTAAAGTGTAGCACAAGTACAAGTGTGCTATACAAGTAACCTAGTTGGGCCTAAAGCCCATAACATAATATACGTTAACAGCATGAAATCGATAGCGGGTGTGTAAGACACTTGTTATTTACAAGTAAAAGTAACGCTGCAAAAGAAAAGGCAATGAAATGAGCATGTATAACAATGTTGAAAATCACCTAGTTCAAATATTTCAACTGTAACATGATCTAGTGCTTCCTTTATATATGTAAATAGTTTTGGATGTTGGGGAGTTTTTCTATAATTTACAATTAAATAACACACTAAAACTAAAACTAAACCCGTGGTTTATGATATATGGTCTATAGAGTTTATGATTAAGTGTTTATAAACATACTTTCAGGCTTTTAATGAAATATTCGCCCATATATTAATTTAAAAAGAAAAGATACTTTGTGACTGTTTGGATTCGGCTTCTTGCGTCCACGTTTTGCTTTCAACGCGTTTCAGGCCTTTTTTTTTTTTTGTTGGTAGCCGCACTTGTTGACTTTTTGTCCGTGAACAGTGCATCCGTGCACTATTTACGGACCCACAAATTTCACTTTTTAACAACTTTTTCATTAAAAATGGGTCCCACGGCTTTATTCATACATTTAAAAATTATTTTACTACAGTGTTTTCAGTTTTCAGTTTTCAATTTCAGCAAAATAAGTTCTATCCAAACAGACCCTTTAAAGCTTGGCATTAAAAAGTTAGATGAAATAGAATGATTTTGGGTGAAAAAGATTTGAAGTATTGATATAAGTTATTTTGATAGGGATTATCATGCTTAATGAATAGAGGAATTAATCTCTAGAAGAAATTTCAAATGACCATTAAAAAAACGTTTCTTTGAAAAGAAATTTTTGGTAATCACGCACAAAACTTTTCAGTGTAGCTTGATGGGAAATAACGAAAATGAGAATTAGTAGCTGGGCAGAAGCGTTCTTCGACTCATAGCTCTAGCTCAATCAACGTATGGATATTCTGGGGATGTGGGCAATCTTGACCCAGCCCTCCCCTTTCGCTTCCATACCGTTCTTTCAACAAACGGAAATCATCAATATCTAGCTCACAAAGAGAGATAGGCAAAACGTCTTCTAGTAAGCAGTCAAGATTATTGCAGCCAAAAATACACAAGTTTTTAAGAGAGATAAGGTGTTGAAACCCCTTAATCCTCCTTCCTGCCACACTTGAAAAAGTTACTGATGAGTGATGTATAAACGACAGCGTTTGGAATCTGATTAGAATATCCAGGATAGTTGCTAATGAAGAATATCTCATCCAATTGCCTGAACTTCCTTGGTTCATCTCTCTTTGCATTGATTTCAAAGGAATATTGCTGCCAGTAAGGTTTAAAGAAAAACAAACTAATTAAAACAAAAAATGTTGGCAGTTGATAGCAAAACCTAAACGATAATACACTGTGACAAATCACAACTAGGAAAAGAAAAACACATATAGATCTCATAGCTAGGAACAAATCTAAAGACAAAATCTTTCACTAGGAAACAGGGAGTATTAATAGTTAAAGCAGTGAGGTATCAAAAACTAAACTGTTACTCCAGTTTTCAGAAAGGGAATTTTATTTCTGATCTAAACCACCATTAATTTCAATTGTATCTTCATTCTAGCTTCCTAAAAAATGGGCAGAAAAATAAAATCAGGATCAACTAGAGTTGCAGCATATTGGCGACCATCTGTATGGGCCAAAAAAAAAAAAAAAGTTTTTTATAGTTTGAATTACTGGAAAGACAAACAAAAAGAATCCAAATCAATTACAGTCATTAGAAGTTTCGAGGTGATTAGAAACTAGAATCCAAAACAAAACAAAACTCATAATGCATATCAATAATAGCTAATACAAACAGGGACTAGAATATGCTAAAAATTAGTTAACTAAAAAAACTGATAATAAGAGCAGGGAAAGAGAGAAGAGTTAATGAATCTTGTTGCACATACCTGATTTTGGATTACAAAGTGATAGCATTTGTTCAATACCATTTCCTGTTTCCCCTGGAACTCAAATTTTACAGCCAAAAAACTCAATTTGATGAATCGAAGTTAAACAGCTTAGAAAATAATATGACCAAAAAAAAAGGTTTTTAGCAATATAACAACATCATTGTGAATGCTCTCAGAACAGTCAGTTAATAAAGGGGGCAATTAGGAAAGAAAAAAGGGACTAAAGAAACGTTAAATTTCTTATTTCTCTCACTTAAGATCTTAAACAAAATACATATCAGTTGCATAGAGAATCTTTCACCTTGATGGAATTAAAAATTGAAAAGATGCAACCAGTCAAATCAAAAAAGCAAAGCTCCATTGACCAGGCCATGCTCCTATTTGGGTGAGAATCAGAGTTTTGTTTTGGTTTTGTTTTCGGTTTTTGTTTTAAAGAATAAAAATACACAACTTTGCTAAACTTGTTCTACACTTCCAAGAAAGCTTACATATGATAACATCAAAGCATTTCTAAGCAAGTACAATAACTACCCAGCTAAGGGGAAAAAAAGAGAAGGAAGATTAACTCAAGTAATTAAAAACCAACTTTCACAGTAAACAAGTGTAAGGTTGAATTTATTCAACCATCTAATTGGCTTTATTCCGTGCCAAATTTGCTTGTAATTCAGCATTTAGTAACCCTGTATTTAGGTGGGTTTGTTGTAAGGGTAGTGAGTGAGATAGAGTGAAGTTTGCTCAAGAGTGTGCAAGAAAACAGAGACTCGCGGGTGGACTCGCGGCTGCAAGCCGCCAGAAGCAGCACACGTGCCAAGCATGCTGGAAGATGAACAGTCATGCTAGCTGGAGCACTACAGGACAAAACAGGACAACTAGCCATACGGTTAACTCGCGACTGGATCTCGCGACTTGGTCAAGCCGCGAGGTCAAGCCGCGAGCCACCCCTGTTTTGTAAAACCTGACGTTTCACATTCCTCTCCCACTCCAGTATAAATACCCCTTTAACCCACGATTGTAAGAGAGCTTCCAGAGAGAATTTTGAGAGAGAAACCCTAAAGAAAAACCAGATTGCTTCACCCACAATCTATACCTTAGAGTCTCTTCAAATTCCCTTACTCTCTTCCTCTCCATTGTCAAATCCTTAAGAGGCATTATACCAAACCTGGTTCTCACCATTATCATCTCTGTGAGACAGTTGTTTGGAGTTCTGGGAAGCAGTTAGGAAGGAGCCAATCTTCATTGGTTGATACTACGGTCTAGTAGCGGAATCCGGGAAGCTAGAAAAGAAAAAGGTTCGGCGCAACCTCGTTGGAGCAAGAAGGTTGGAGGGCTTAGGTGCACTGGGTAGATTAGGCTTGGAGGGTCTATTGCTGTCCTTGTATCCCAACTGTATTTTCTAGTGGATTGATTACCGCTTGGAGGGCGGCGGAGAGGTTTTTTGCCGAGGACTTCGGTTTCCTCTTCGATAACACATCGCGTGTTGTCTTTGTGTTTGCATCTTCCTTCCTTTCTATCTTTGCCTTTATTTTATCTGCTGTGGTTTTATTTTGTTATGGCTTAGATAGTTGTTTAACCAATTTCATATTATAGCATGTGTTAAGTTTCCGCACACTAGTTGTTTGACATATTGCTTGAGTTGGTTAAGTTGTATTTTGGGGGTCTAAACGTTCAAAGGTGTTTTGTACACGTTTTTGAACTTTCATTTGGTATCAGAGCGGGTACACTGCTGTTGGTTTCATTACCATTGTGTGATCCTTGACCCCTTTTGAGATGGATAGGTCTCAATCCCTAAATGCACCTCCATATTTTGATGGTAGTAATTATGCTTTTTGGAAGGTTCGTATGAGAGCTTTTCTGTGTTCTATTGATGAATCCGTTTGGGATGCTGTTGAGATTGGTTGGACCAAACCTGAGGCAGCCAAATCCACATGGGATAAGGCAGCACTTGCTGCATCTAATGCTAACAGTAAAGCACTCAATGCTATTTTCTGTGGTGTGTCTCCAGATGAATTTCACAGGATTTCTCACATTACCATTGCCAAAGAAGCATGGGAGATTCCGGAAACTACTTATGAAGGCACGAAGAAAGTGAAAGACACCAAGTTACAAATGCTGACCACTCGGTTTGAGGAGCTTAAAATGAGTGAGGATGAGTCTTTTGACTCTTTCTATGGGAAGCTAAATGAGGTGGTTGTCAGTAAGTTTAACTTGGGGGAGAAAACGGAGGACTCAAAGATTGTAAGGAAGATCCTTCGATCATTGCCGGAAAGTTTTCGTGCTAAAGTGACAGCCATTGAAGAGAGCAAGGATCTTGACGACATCAAAGTACAGGAGCTGGTTGGTTCTCTGCAGACTTATGAGATGTCGCTGCCCAATCAACGGAAGAGTAAATCCCTTGCTCTAAAGACCATTAATGAGAAGGTGGAAGATAAAGACTCATCGGGAGAAGATGTGGTTGACAAAGATGTAGCCTACCTTGTCAAAAATTTCAGAAAGTTTTTGAAATTCAAAAATAATGGCAAATTTGATGATAAAAGAAAATTCCAAAGTTCTAGAAGGGAGAAGAGGGATTTCAAAAAGAAATATGGAAAAGAATCCCAACCCACACAAGGTGTCACGTGTTTTGAATGTAACGGGCATGGACACTTTAAGAAGGAATGTCCGAATTATTTGAAATCGAAAGGCAAGGTGTATGCCACGACCTTGAGTGACTCAGATTCGTCTGACTCAGAATCTGAAGAGAGCTGTGATGGAGAAGGGAACTATTCAGCTTTTATGACTATTGCTCATGTTGAGTCTTCGGATGAGTTAAATCTGCTTGTACGAGACCTTGGAGAACATAGTGATGATGAGTCACTAGGTATTGTTGAAGAATCAGATGCTGAAGAAGATGAAAGCGCAGCAAATCTTCAAGAGAATTATAACTCACTCTTGGAGAAGTCCGGTGAGTACACTAGGGTGGCCAAGGCTGCCGTGAGAAAAATGAAGAAGGCTGAGGAGGACTACAAAAGTCTCCTAATTCGATATAGGGAAGCCAAATGTGAGATAGAAACACTGAATGGAGAGTTGTCCGAAGCTTACACAAAAGTGAGATTTCTTGAGAATGAGGTTGTGCAAGCGAATGTTAAAATAGAGAGGGTCACCACCAAGAAGCTAGATGATGTTATATCATCTCAAAAGAGCTTTTCAGACAAATCCGGATTGGGATATACCGGAGGAAGTAGTTCATCTGGAAATGTCACTAAAGAAGTGAAGTTTGTAAAGGCCAAAGATCCAGTTGTCGCTGACCTTACTGGTGAGAAGCTCGAGGTGGAGGAGAAGAAGAATGTGGTGGACCAACGGATGCTGAATCATCGTAATCAGTCTGTGGGCAGGTCTGAATCCCGTGCCAAGTCACGTCCACGACCACAAAGAGGTCCTAGAGGAACTTATGTGTGCCATTATTGCGGATTTCAAGGGCATACTCGACCAAATTGCCAAAAGCTGAGAGCAAAGAACAGTGCAACTCCTCAAAGGTCAGGCAGACCCAGAATTGATAAGAGAATTTGGGCAGGAGATCAATCTAGAGATCAAAATGGAGATCCCGGAATGATGAACGTGATGAAGATGATTGGTGCATTCACCAACTGCTTGGAAAGCTTCTCACGAAGGTTTGAAAGCCCTAACTCCCGTACCCAATCCTATAAGGAAATCACCCCAAACGCAAGTGACGTGTGGGTGAAAAAGGGTACTCATGCATAAGCATTACAACATGTCCATGCATCAATACTTCCTATGCTTTGCGACGATGTTTGTTTGGTTTGCTTGTTGTTTATGTTTTTGATGTTGGTTGTTTGCTTATCTTCTTGTGAATATTTTTAATTTTGTTTTATCAATCTTTTTGTTGCTTGTGTTAAAAAATCCAAAAATCACATAAAAATTAGAAAATCAAAAAGCTTGATTGACTTTGTTGAGTTTTGTCTTAAAACTTGTTTTGCCTTGTACCTTTGTGCTAATGGCTTTGTGCATTTTCGAGCATTACTTGTTTTCATGCACTCATATCACTGTGGGAAAAATCTTGAAATCTATGTGATTGTTGTAAATAGATCTTCAATCTTGTCATGAATGATTAGTGAATGGTTATGTTGATCTTGAGACATGCATAGACTTGTGTCTATATATCTTCCCACTTTTTATTTTTTGTTTTGATAAAAAGAGCTCACCAAATGTAAATCTCCAAATGAAAAGAGATATTGAGCTGCAAAAGCCTGTCGCACATTCTAGTATTTGATTAGGAAAAAGGGTAAGCGACCGTATATTAAAAGTGAATGTTCATTCAAAAAGGCCAAAGGCCTGTTCTTCATAGAGAAATGTTATATATCTCTCTCACAATGAGAGATGATTGCCTCAAAAGATCAAAAAGATCAAATGTTATGACTGAAAGTGGAGTCAAATGATAAGCTCCAAGTTATGTTATCAAGTTGTGTGGGAGGTCATATATTCATATTTCTATAATTGAGATGGGTCACATGATCTAGTGCTAATTGTGTATGCCTTGGTTGAATTGATCATTGAAACTTCACATTAGACGAAGGACTATCTCATTGTTGATATCCACACACAACACACAAGTTTATGTTCAATAAATGCCATATTCATTTGTGTGATTGTACTTGATGAAATGTGTTTTCACATGCTCAATCTTTGTTAATTCAAGCACAAAAAGATTTTTGAGTGTTTTAGGTGTTTTTGGAAAGTATTTTAATTGAAAAATCTGAAAATTTCAAAAATACAGTTTTGCCCTGTTTTGGCGGCTCAGTCGCGGGTATGTCAAGTCGCGAGCCTCAGTCGCATCTTCGCTGGTCATTTTTGGAGACTTGTTCGCGAGTGGAAGGTCCAGTCGCGAGGTTCACTCAGAGATTTTCGCAGCTCAACTCGCAACTCACTCGCGGGTAGACCTTCTAGTCGCGAAAAACACTTAGAAAAATTTTTCAAAATTTTGTTCTTGAGTGCTTTGGCGGCTTGAGCTGGCGACTGTTTGGCGACTTAATCAAGTCACGAGAATCGCGTGTTTGGCAGATACAGGAGTAGTTTTTAAACCTTTTTTCAGTTTTCCCTCGAACTTTTGTAACTGTTCATCTTCTCTTTAAACTGTTTTCCTTCCAAACACTTCGTGAATCCATTTTTCGAACCTCATTGGTGCTTCATTTCTTATCCAAATCATCAAGAAAAGGTATGGGTTTTGCTTTCTCAATCTCATTTTTCCTTTTTCCTGCATATTTCTGTTACTGTTTGGACTGGTATTGTATTCGTTATTCTTATCTCTTTGTGTAATGGGTATGGCGTGTCTTGTTTGATATTGTTCTCACCTGTTTTCGTGCTGAGCAGTCACAATGTGTTTTTCATTGTTCTGATTTTTGTCTATTATTGAATCTGAGAATCTTTTCTGAAATGGGTTTGGTGTCTATTTGACTTACTCATTACACTTGCTTGAGTATTGATGATTGGTGTTTGGTTTTGGTTACTGAGTTTTTATGATAACATAATGTATGTCTCTCAACCACGTGCTCCAGTGTGGATGCTTTTGGTTTCTTCATGTTGAACTTTTTTTTTCCCTGGTTCATGTCTCTGATGGAGTGAATTTTGTTATCTGCTCTAGTTGTTCAAATGCTGTATCTGATTGCATATCATGGTCATGTTAACCTGTCTCAATGACAGTTTTGTCAGTTGTGCTGTCTATCTATGTCTTGGTGCACTATCACCAATTTTGCTGCACGTGTTAGTTTGTGCTTCTGTGTTTTGTTGGAAGTTTTGGTTGGGTCTGCACTATCTTCTGTTTGTGTTTATATATTGAAATATTATTTACACTGAACCTTGTTGACAATCATCTTGTGGGGTATTGTTGTTTGGTTCTTTGCTGTTGGCCTGTTCTCTTGCAGATGTCTCGTCGATCTTCCAGGGGTAAAGATATTGTTGCTGACGAACCAGCAACACCAGTTGCTAAAAGGACTCGTCTATCATCTCAGGCATCTCAAGATCCCAATGAGGATAGATTCAGACTTCCGCTTAACTCACACGCCTACTCAAATGTGTTTGACAAGTCAACCACTATAGTGGAACGGGTAGTAGAGTTCAACACCTTAGGGACTACTTTCATCCCTCGAATCTTTGAGAATCGAGATTGGGCAAACTTGTTCGGGAACTTTGATGATCCAATGGATGAGCTGGTCAAAGAATGCTTCTCCAATGCAACTGATCTTGGACCTCAACTCATTTTCTGGGTCAGAGGAACAGAGTTTAGTGTTACCCCAGACTCTATCGCAGATCTTCTCAGCATCACCAGACCTCAGAATGTGAATTTAACTCCTTATGATGAATGAAATCCAGAGGTTGGAGAAATTTTACAAATCCTAGGACACGATCATGAAGTATCCAGTGCAGGAACATCCATCAGCACCGCAAAGTTTGCACCTGAGCTGACCACACTGAAGTTGATCATGTTCACCAATCTCTACCCACTGTCCAACACTACATTCATCAATCTTGGGAGAGCTCTATTTCTGTGTGACCTCATTACGGGAGCCCCCATTGATATATGTGCTCACATCTACTACACCTTGAGGAAGACCGCGTGTCGATCTGCAGCTCGAGGAATTATTCCATTTTGCAGTCTCGTCATGAAGCTCATTCTTCATGCAGGCATTATTCCTCCTGCAGATGGTAAAATGTTGACTCGTCAACGTCCCATTTCCTTGTTCACTCTTCAAGCGAGCAGAAGTCACTCCGCTAAATCACCAAGAAGTGCTCACATCTCTCCGGTTACTCCATCTGCCCCTGACTCAGAGACACCTGCACATACCACATCTACATCATGTGCTGTTCCTGAAGCTTCACCGGCTGGTATTCCGCAAGCACAGACTGCTCCTCATACTGACAGAGTCGGCAGCGTTCTTGAGCATATTCAGAAACGCGTTGATGAGCTTGTGGCACTCCTCTACTCCACCAACAACCATGTCCAAATGCGCCTCGAGACTATGGAGAATCAGCTTGATGAGATTCAACGAAAGTTGGACGAGAGTCTTTAGCTATTCGTGACAAAAAGGGGGAGAGCATTCAGTAAGGGGGAGAAAAGTTCAAAGGGAAGTGTGCATAGTGATAGGGGGAGTACACACATACTTTTGTCATACTTTTGTTTTTGGTCTTATCTTCTAAACTTATGGTTTTAGGTTTATGTTTGTTGGGTACTTTTAGTGTTTTTATGGTTTTGATACACTGTGTTTTGGTGTATAGATTTTCCTAACTCTTAACTTATACTCTTGGTTTAAACTTTAATATATTTTGATGATGTTATTCAGATTGTTTTTGTGGTTTGTACCCATGTGCTTTTGTAAGCTTTTAGGGTTAATGTTTTATACATAGTTTGTAGGCTTTATGGTATGTACCTTGCTTAGTGCAGCCTTTTATGCTATGCTGAAATCAGTACTTTAATCTAAATGTTCTGCATTTTGGTTTATGTACTGTCACTCTTGTGCCCTTGTAGGATTGTTCCTAGATGCATATGCCTTGTGTGCTATGCATTGGTTGAGTGTTGAGCATACAAGTGTCTTGCCTTGTGCTTGTTAACTTGTATGTCCTTGTGTTCATTCCAAGTGTGAATGAGCACTGTGATCACTACCTTGTGGTGTTCACTTGGTTGATCAAGCCATGGTTTGTTTATTAACTCCATCTTTGCTTGATCACATATTGCCTGTTTCATATGCATTTATAGTTTTCTGCTTACAATGATCATGGTGTATTGTTGTGTTTCAGGAGTATTATGTTCATATGATTCAAGTACTTCACAGCTTCTAGAGTTAGGTGTGAGTGAGTTTTGTTCAACTGTTCCCAACTCACATGTTAAGTCTAGAGTCTGTTTTAGGGTTTTGTCACGGAATAGCCAAAGGGGGAGATTGTAAGGTTGAATTTATTCAACCATCTAATTGGCTTTATTCCATGCCAAATTTGCTTGTAATTTAGCATTTAGTAACCCTGTATTTAGGTGGGTTTGTTGTAAGGGTAGTGAGTGAGATAGAGTGAAGTTTGCTCAAGAGTGTGCAAGAAAACAGAGACTCGCGGCTGGGACTCGCGGGTGGACTCGCGGCTGCAAGCCGCCAGAAGCAGCACACGTGCCAAGCATGCTGGAAGATGAACAGTCATGCTAGCTGGAGCACTACAGGACAAAACAGGACAACTGGCCATACGGTTAACTCGCGACTGGATCTCGCGACTTGGTCAAGCCGCGAGGTCAAGCCGCGAGCCACCCCTGTTTTGTAAAACCTGACGTTTCACATTCCTCTCCCACTCCAGTATAAATACCCCTTTAACCCACGATTGTAAGAGAGCTTCCAGAGAGAATTTTGAGAGAGAAACTCTAAAGAAAAACCAGATTGCTTCACCCACAATCTATACCTTAGAGTCTCTTCAAATTCCCTTACTCTCTTCCTCCCCATTGTCAAATCCTTGAGAGGCATTATACCAAACCTGGTTCTCACCATTATCATCTCTGTGAGACAGTTGTTTGGAGTTCTGGGAAGCAGTTAGGAAGGAGCCAATCTTCATTGGTTGATGCTACAGTCTAGTAGCGGAATCCGGGAAGCTAGAAAAGAAAAAGGTTCGGCGCAACCTCGTTGGAGCAAGAAGCTTGGAGGGCTTAGGTGCACTGGGTAGATTAGGCTTGGAGGGTCTATTGCTGTCCTTGTATCCCAACTGTATTTTCTAGTGGATTGATTACTGCTTGGAGGGCGGCGGAGAGGTTTTTCGCCGAGGACTTCGGTTTCCTCTTCGATAACACATCGCGTGTTGTCTTTGTGTTTGCATCTTCCTTCCTTTCTATCTTTGCCTTTATTTTATCTGCTGTGGTTTTATTTTGTTATGGCTTAGATAGTTGTTTAACCAATTTCATATTATAACATGTGTTAAGTTTCCGCACACTAGTTGTTTGACATATTGCTTGAGTTGGTTAAGTTGTATTTTGGGGGTCTAAACGTTCAAAGGTGTTTTGTACACGTTTTTGAACTTTCAACAAGCAATTGCAGATAAAGCATTACTTGCCACTGCATGTAACAAGCCGTTGCAGAGGAAGCATAATAAGATCAATGGAAAACAAATGCCACAAGTTGCAGGCCTCTCTCTCTCTCTCCAATTGAAAGGTCAGTGGCATTTGGGTGTGACACAAACAACACAAATAGAAATGATTGGCCCACTGTATCCTGGGAAGCCAAATTGGCTGAGAGACAAGTTTAATGGGCAGAGCAACTTCTAATCTCATCTTTGCATGATTGGTCTATACAAAAATTGATTTCTTTAAATTCCAAAATCAAGTGGATTCATCCATTTCAAACTATCTTAAGAATTTAACAACATTGCAGCAAAGGATATTACTTAATACGATAAATGAAGTCTCCCTCTGAAAGAATCAAGGGTTTATTATAATTTCCACATGTTTAATGTTCCATTTATTTTTGAAAAACTAAAATTCCTAGCTGTCATTCTGGAGTAGATAAATGTTCTTCATAGGAATTACAATGTTGACAATTTTCCTACTGTTTTATCTTTAAGAATGTCAACAAAAATCCACAAAAAGAAATTGAACTATTGAAGAGCGGAAACATAATTGCATACATAGTAAATAGATGTCTTTCAGTTTCAAAAATCTTTACTTATCAAGGCCAACACTTCCACGTGATAGAAATAAGCAAATGCAGGTATGACTATTTGCTAAACCACTACTCCACAAGCCATTAAATTTGCAAATAGCAAAACATTACAGAACTTTAGACATGAAGGCCTAATACCTCTTACATCTCTTCTGATTCCAATCAATAAGGAGGCCTAATACCTCTTAGTACTCTAGCCTTTAACAATCCATGCCCAATTTACATTTTCCAGCAACTAGCACCCAGTAATTAGTCCCCAATTCATGTATTGAGTGTTCATGTACTGATGATTTTTTTTTTTTAATGTACTATATACAAACTCATTCAGGTTTTTTCTTCTTCTTTCAATTAAACCAATTCATGTTTTAGGTAGTTTATGTTGAAGGCATCTCAAAATTTTGGCTTGTTCCAAAATTTCTGAATAAAAATCGTACTACAATGATGGGTGGAGATACATTTGAAACATTCAACAATACAGAGGCAAATTGGTACCATGTTATATTCTTTGTCCCTGTCATATTAAGATGAATAAAAACACTCACTAAAATTTCTAAATTTGAAAACAACATCTGAAATTTTCATCAATTGAAGCATAATGAATCATATCAAAGAGAGCGAGCAATGACTAGATGAAATTAGGGGAACAAAACAAACATGCTAAGCAATTATTCTGAGATTTCGCAGCTTGCATTAAATGAGAGTTTTATACAATACCTGCATGACGGTAACTGCTTGGAAGCCAGCACATAAGCAACCCTTCTACTAGAGACAAAAAAACAAAACAAAATTAAAGATAAAACATTCCAGAAATGAAACCATACTGAAAAAGCTTACATTCAAATGAGTAAAAACTTTGAATGGGCAGTCCGCAATTCACTGACTACACCGCCGTCGCCTTTGGACGCACTTCGCCGCCCTCTGTGACAATGGAAAAAACCAAAGCATCAGCCCCATCAGCCAACCTGACAGCACCGGGAACACCGTCATCGCCTACTGGACGGTGATAGTTTGTGTTCTAGTGGTGGTTGCGTATGTGCTAGGCTACTGGTCGAAGAGACAAATCATGTCCCTTCGCCGACCACCACCACCACCACCATCATCAGATGCAGCAGCACCCCCAGCGCCACGGCGGGAGCGAGGGCTGGTTTGCAGGTGCACCTGCGTCTGAGGGCTGGTCTGACAGTGGTTACCATGTCACTAAAATTCCAGGTTGGATATAGGATTCATGTCAAACTAATAAACAGAAGTGAGAGAGATTTTGGTGAAATTATTCTATGCATATGTTTTTATTATGGGTTTTGCTAATGTACGAGGCATTTAATAATGAATGAAAGTTTTCCCTTTTATTACTGTGTAGAAGTTATTTTATTACGTCTTATTAAGTCATCCCCCTAAGAAAAAAAAAAGGTCTTATTAAGTCATCTTTGTTCAAAAGCATCGGAGTCCACAATTCATGCTTTGTGGGAGTGTAGCGTGATTAGAATTTAGAACTGTATTGGCTGTGCAAACTCGGGGTCTTTTTCAGCCAAGTCTGCTTATTGGCTGTGCAGGGCAGCCTCGTCCCCCTCGAACATTGATGCCACTAGAGGTCAAATATGGAAATCCAAGCTTCATGAGCGCCTTAAGATGCATTTATGGAGAATCGCTGCCAATGTGCTGCCTTCTAAAGAGGTAATCAGTAAATTTAATGAGAATATTGATAGATGTTGCCCGTTGTGCGGTTCGACTGATGAGTTTTCCCTTCACCTCTTTACAGTTTGTGCTATTGCTAAAGCTGTATGGTTTCAAAGTCAGTAGGGGTTAAGGATGGAAGCGATTGGATTTGAGTCCACTTCGGACTTTATTGGTTTTCTCATTTCTCCTTCGTTTGTGGACAATCTGAATCCTTGTCAAAGAGAAGATTTTTTGCTGTTTGGTGCCATCCTCTGTGATGTAATATGGAAGCTTAGAAATAGATCCCTGTTTGATATTGCTGAGCTTAATTTGGATGGAGTAGTGACAAGGATTTCTAGCCTATTTGCTAAACATAAAAATTCAAGAGCCTCCTCTACTAGTCATCTGGCTTTGGCCTCTCCTCAGGTTTGGTTTCCGCCCTCAAGGCGGGACATAAAAATAAATGTAGACGCAGTAGTGGGTCCTCGCTTTTCTGCCATCGCTATAGTTGTGAGAGATTGGAGAGGGGAGTTGGTGTTTGAAAGTTCAAATAGTGTAAAAACACCCTTGAACGTTTAGACCCCCAATTTACAAATTAACCAATTCAAGTTTTATGTCAAACAACTAGTGTGCGGAAAATGAACAAAAGCTATAAAACAGAATTGGAAAACTATCTAAGCCAAATTAAAATCACAACCCACAGCAGATAATAAAAGGCAAAGATAAAAGGAAAGGAAGATGCAAACACAAGGACAATACGCGATGTGTTATCGAAGAGGAAACCAAAGCCCTCGGCGTAAAACCTTTCCGCAGCCCTCCAAACGGTAAACAATCCACTAGAAAATATAGTTAGGATACATGGACAGCAATAGACCCTCCAAGCCTAATCTACCCAGTGCACCTAAGCCCTCCAAGCTTCTTGCTCCAACGAGGTTGGGCCGAACCTATTTCTTTTCTAGCTTCCCAGATTCCGCTCTTAACCATAGCATCAACCAATGTAAATTGGTTCCTTCCTAACTGCTTCCCAGAACACCAAACAGCCCTCTCACAGTAATGAATATGGTGAGAACAAGGTTTTGGTAAAATGCCTCTCAAGGATTTGACAATGGAGAGGAAGAGAGTTGAGGAATTTGAAGAGACTCTAATGTATAGATTGTAGATGAATTAATCTTGTTTTACTCTAGGGTTTCTCTCTCAAAATTTTCTTTGGAAGCTCTCTTTCATTTGTGGGTTTGAGGGGTATTTATACTGGGGTGAGAAGAGAATGTGAAACGTCAAGTTTTTCAAAACAAGGGTGGCTCGCGGCTTGGCCTCGCGACTTGACTGAGTCGCGAGATCCAATCGCGAGATAACCGTATGGCCAGTTGTCCTATTTTGTCCTGTAGTGCTCCAGCTAGAATGACTGTTCACCTTCTGGCATGCTTCGCACGTGTGCTACATCTGGCGGCTTGCAGCCGTGAGTCACCCGCGAGATCCAGCCGTGAGACTCTGTTTTCTTGCACACTCTTAAGCATTCAACACTCTATCTCACTCACTACCCTTACAACAAACCCACCTAAATACAGGGTTACTAAATGCTGAAATACAAGCAAATTTGGCACGAAATAAAGCCAACAAGACGGTTGATTAAATTCAACCTTACAGTGTTTGCTGGCTCCATGAAAGTGAACACCACCCTCCCTCTTCAAGCAGAAGCAGAAGCAGTTAGATGGGCGATCTCTTTAGCCCCTGCTCTGGATCGTGATTCTGTTCATGTGGAGTCTGACTCTCAAGTTGTTGTCCAGCTTCTTTCAAATTTGACATTACCTCCTCCTTGGAGAATCAGGTCGCTTTGTGTTGATTTGAGGTCGCTGCTTGCTCTCCATGGTAACGTGTTTGTGTTGTGGGTTCCTAGGCTGTGTAATCAGGCTGCCCATATCTTAGCAAAATGGAGTTTATCTTGTAATTTTTTTGGCTCTTTTGGCTGTGGTTTTTGCCAGGACTATCTCTCTTCTGTTGTTGTGAAAGAGTCTAGTAGGGTGTTTTAGTTTGTTTCTTCTTCTTTAATAAAGTGTTCGGTTCATCAAAAAAAAAAAAAAAAAAAAATTAGAACTGTATGGGGTTCAGATTTTGACTGGGTTAAACACTTTGCAACTCCAACTAGCTCTTTCACAGACCTAGTGGGAGTGGTAAGTTGAAATAAAAATCAGATGAATTTGTTTTCCATGATAGCCTGGTCGTTGTGGAATCAAAGGAATAAGAGTCTTTTGAATGAGCAATGTCCCCCAATTGACAACAAAGTAGTTCAGTTTGCGAGAAACACCCTTGAGGAATTTCGGAAGCACAAAGTACCCAAAGTTCAAGATGGATTTGTTTCTCTAAGCAAATATTATTAGTGTAAAAATCTATATTCTTTCTTTTCTCTAAGCAAATCTAGTATGAAAATCCTTTTTTTGGAAACTTAGTAAGAAACAAATTATAAAGTGAACAAGTTACCATAATATATGTGACATTTATATCAAATAATTTGTTAAATTCGATGTATTTTCTTAAAGTGAGCTCTTCATTAAATTATATAGGAGAATATTACAAGTACTATAAATTTTACTACATGATGTTTATAAACTAAAATGATAGTAAAATGTAATTTGTGTTACATCATTAACCTAATAAATAAATTTTTATTTTGTATTTAAAAGTTGACGTATAAATTTTTAGGGATTGTATAATAAAATTTGTATTACCCATAGCATTACTCATTTATCTAAAGAATTTCATTACGAATCAATGTCCTCTTACTATTAGCAACTTTTCTTTCAATCTGACAACACCAACAAATTATATCAAGCCACCAAAACTACTTATGCGTACGTAACTTGATGATGTGTCATAACAAGCTTGGACACACTCTTTAGCTCAACCTTAGGCTAGGTATGTTTAAGACTGAGCTAAAAAAGAGGATGAGGCTGATTGAGTTGACTTGCCCATCGACTTCTACTATCATTTTGGGGTGTGATTACAAGGATCACAAAATAAGATATATGAGCATTATGCCTTGGAAACCACTCTCCAGTTTGAATTCTAATTGCATGTACGTGATTACTAAGAAGTTCGATTCGACTCCATCATACACCCCAATTTAAGATTCAAATGTCATTGATATAAGGTATGCACAAGAAACCCAAGCCATCACTCTATAAAAAATATAACTTAAGCCTTATGTTTACGTACTCAAGCATATGAGAGTTTTTCGTCGATCCAAATCGAAATCCACTTGTACAACCAATTGCACCAACAACTATTGTTAAAATTGTATCTATTATATAATTAAGAGATTATAAATCCATTATTACAGCAAGGTGTAATAATTTGAGAAATGAGGAAGGACTAATAATTTGTTTGGAGCAGCGAGGTGATGATCAGAGTCACATTTGTTACCATTTGATTGAAGTTCAGGAGTCGGAAGGACATCTCTCACTCTCAGTGAAGAGAAAGTGTACAGGTGTCACTTTGAAATAGTGGGTCCTACTTTCTCTACAAAGTAAAAAATAAAAAATGAGTGTGTGTTTTTTTAGTCTAAAAAAAAAGACTTTAAATAATTATAAAATCAAAATTTTAAAACAAAAATGAGGTAGTATAATAAAAATGATATGAAATTGTTTTATTAGACAAAAGTGGGTGTTTTGGGAATAAATTATAAACCAGTTTTTTGTTTATTTTATGTTGTTTGTAGTCCCTTATTACTTTTTGTCTTAGTTTTATTATAAATAACTAAATCTAATTTTTAGTATTTTGAAAATGAGCTAGTTTTTAGATTTTTTTTTTTTTTTTAAAATCTCATATTATGAAAATAAGCTATCAAAAATATGCAATTTTCAAACGGACATTAAACACTTATGACAAGCTTATGTGACACTTATAACGAAAAATATGAACGGATGAGCTATTGATGCAAATGAAATATATCTTTTGGGGAGAGAAATTCAAATTCTAAAACTTCAATATATAAAATCCAAAGAAACCTAAATTATATGGTTTTACTTGCTTATCTAAATATATGCATTAACATCTAGACTAATTGAGACTACCCTAACTTTAATTTTACAAGTCAATTTGTCACTCTCATAGTCTCATGTTGGTCACATCTAGCGTATTCTCTTGTGTTTTTGATTAATTGACTTCTCTCATTTGAGCTCAATTTATTTCACCTTGGTGGAAACTTTTTCAGCCCAAAACTAATTTGTCTTAACTCAAAACCTTTGGTTGTCAATGCTTTCCTTCACTGTTTTCATTGAAATGTTTTCCTTTACTTTAGAGTTTAGACCATACAACAAACACAAACTTGAACCAAGCACCAAAAAAATGCGTCTTCTTAGGTTATCTAACTTACTTAATGAGCTTGCATCTTTGCCTGGAACTACAAACTGATCATATCTTTGTCTAGAGACATGTACCTTGTTTAATGAGCTTGTATTTCCCTAATCCACTTTACAATATGTCTGTCACTCACCATCTTCTTCTTCACCTACTTTTGATGCTTCATCTTGGCTTTCTTCTCTTCTATACCTTCATTCTTTCTCTTTACCTTCAGTCTTAAGTTCTTCTCCCTCTTCACTTTTTACTTCTAATCCACAGCTCATTTCAACTTCTCCTTCTACTACTCAATCAATCCCTACTCCAATACCTCAATCTTAGCCACAACACTCTCCTACACCAAATCCTACCCTCCTATTCTTTCTCAGATTCCTTCAGCCAGTAACATTCATGCTATGCCAACTAGGTCTAAGAGTGGTATATTTCAGCCAAAGCAATGCCTTATATCTCACATTGAATACACTTTAATGGAACTACTTCCATTTAAGATTTCCTTTTCAGTATCCACAATGGTGCCAAGCCATGTCAAATGATTACTCAGCTTTACAAAGACGACATACATGAACTCTTGTACTTTCACTAGTCGATAGAAAATATTGTGGTATAAAAATGGGTCTATAAGCTTAAACATTATAGTGATGGATCCATAGCTAGGTACAAAGCCAGTTTGATAGCGAAGGGATTCTATGAACAAGAAGGCATAGACTTTGAAGACACAATCAATCCAATTGTTAAACCCCCAACAATTCGACTAATTCTACCTTGGCAGTTTAATTCATTGGCCTATCAAACAGTTGTATGTTATTAATGCTTTCCTAAAAGGATTGGTTTGAGAAGATGTTTACATTGCATAGCCTCCAACTTATGTTGATCCTCAATTCCCTCACCATGTCTACAAATTACAAAAATAATCTATGACCTTAAACAGGCCCGCGGCAGAGCCTAGTTGGAAGGTTTACGCTTGTTAAGCAAGCTCTCATGCAAAACAACATGCAGCTCAACTCAAGTGTTGTTTTCTATTAGGATCACACATGGCAGGTTGTATTGTCAAAAGCCTCTGTACAACAAGTCATGGTCCTAGCACTGTAATATACTATTAAGTATTAATGAAACAGTGTGTTTTGAAGATAAGCTGGTGGATTCAATTAGAGCAGTTTATTAGTAGAATTACTTATGCAATGGCTAGCAGTTGCAATAGACTATTACTCTGCTGAGTCTGCTCTGCTATAAAAGAAACATAGCTCGTTTTATCATATAATAAATGATATAATATTGATTAATATATCAAAGTAAGCCAATTCCAGGGGCAGAAAGCACCACCATCATACAACAAAAGGGCAGTGTTGTTTTTGTGAGCTTTGATTTCGATAGTCCCTGAACAGTTGGTGGATCCAAGCAGAAGAATCTTACAAACAAACTTTTATCTGCAACATTTTCTCTGTGAAGCAGTCAAATTAATAAAAAAAATAACAAGGAGTTGTTTCTACACTTATAAACAGGTGACCCTGCAACTGCTAAAACAATTGGTAGCCACTATTGACTGAAAAGTTTGCTGCTGATAGTTATAATGCTAAACGATGCTTCCCTTGTTACTACCAAAAAAGTGATTCTCCATTGAACTGTACATGGCCTTAGCTTTGAGGACCCTAAAGCTTTCTACCATCAATCAACTACTAGCACCTAATTCCTGGGAAGAGCTGTTTTCTTCAGTTTCATCCTCACTGAAGCCAGAAGGCATATCCATGACAGATCTAGACGATATATAATGCAGTCAAAATAATAATTAGCTGTGTAGAGTCCCAAAGAAGAAAAGAAAAAAAAAGAAGTAAATGTGACAAAAAATGGTGATGATAAGTTAACATATATACAGGAAAATGATTATTTTTTTTTTTATTTGGCTTTTTGGGGAGGGGGGGGGGGGGGAGATAGGTATACCGCATAAAAAGGTGATACAGTGAGCTCTTTGTCCTCCAAAAGGACAACGGAAAAATTCAACCAAAACAAATAGAAAGAAAAGCAATTGAAGAAAAAAAGCGAATAATTTATGATTGGGAGGTCAGTTTACTAGAATTTCCATAGCTGTTCATTTCTAAATTCTCAGTCATTTTGTAATGGAAAAACCCCCATTAAATGGCAAGTCATAATCCTAATCATAGTTACACCTTCCCCTTAAGACGCCAAGCCACCAACAACATACATTTTCATCATTCCACTCTCACTGAAACAAATAAGCATGATATATCAGAATCCAAGTAAGGATGAAGTCACCAAGACTAGTGGCAAGAGCAGAGAAGCATCAAACAACACAGAGGATCAAAGACTTACTCACAGAGTTGAAGATTCTATAACAGAGCATAAACGGCAATGTATAAGTGAAGGCTGATGTACACGACTTGTAGTTTAGTACTCACTTAAGTGTTAGCACGTAGGAAGTTAGTTATTTCTGTAGCTTGCACGTGTAAAGGTTTGTTATTTTCTGTTAGTCAGTTAGCTCTCGTGTTCACACCTGCATACACTGGTATATATATGTATTGCTTGTATTCAAGAATCAATTAATCAAATATACAGTTTTCAACTTCTGAATCTGTGATATGGTATCAGAGCAAAATTCCTAAATTCCTATAGGATTTTTTTTTTCTTGTTTCTCTCAATTTTCCGAGAAAATTTCTCTCTGTTCTTGAGAAAATTTTGTCTTCTGGATATTGAGGTTAATTTTTCAATCGCCAATTGTCATCTATGGCTTCTACTACAAATACAAATGATTCTACAGATGCTTCCACATCTGTGAATCCATCTTCTTCATCAATGGACAATCCTATGGATAACCCTCTGTTTTTACATCATGCAGAGAATCCAAGTTTAGTCCTTGTTACACAGCCATTGTTAGGTGGTGAAAACTATGCAGCTTGGGCTCGTGCAGTTAGGAAAGCTTTACTCACTAAGAACAAACTAGGGTTTATTGATGGAAGCTTGACTCTTTCATCACCATTGGTATCAACTCCTTCGAATGTGCAAGCTTGGATAAGAAGTGATAATATGGTTGGGACATGGCTAACCAACTCAGTCTCACCAAAGCTCCAATCAAGCATCATTTATGAAGATACTGCCCTAGAAATTTGGAATGACTTGAAGAATCGTTTTGCTCAAACAAATGGACCTAGAGTTTTCAACCTTCAAAAGGACATAGCTGAGCTTCATCAAGGTGAATTGTCTATCACTGACTTCTTTACTCAACTAAAGGTGTTTTAGGATCAATTACAGAGCCTTAGTCCATTTCCTACTTGCACATGTGGTAAATGCATTTGCAATGTCAACAAGAAACTCACTGATTTACAAATGAGAGAATCTGTCATGAAATTTCTCATGGGATTGAATGATTCTTTCTCCCAAGTTAGATCTCAGGTTCTGCTTATGGATCCAATTCCATCTCTTAGTAAGGTGTACTCCTTGCTAATCCAAGAAGAGACACAAAGATCAGTACCTAATTCAGCTTTTGTCAAGGTTGACTCTACTGCTTTAGCTGCTAAATTGACCAATGAACATCTTGGTTCATTCCTTGGTGGTGCTGTTGGGAAAGGGAAGGAAAGACCAATTTGCACACATTGTGGCAAGACTGGTCATACAGTGGATAAATGCTATAGAAAGCATGGTTTTCCACCGGGCTTCAAGTTCAAAAACAAGCCATTTATGGCTCATCAAGTGTCTTCAGATATGTTAGTTGCTCCTACTCCAATTGCTTCACCAATGCATCATCAATCTGTTTTCACTCCTGAACAGTATCAGCAACTTCATGCTTTATTTGGGGCTTCCTCTTCATCCACTTTACCTTCTGCTCCAGTCAGGGATGCTTCAATGGCAAATGTAGCATCTTGTTCTACATCTATCACTACTCCAATGTCAGGTATTGACCTATCTCATAGTGTCTTTTCTGCCCAAGTAGTGAATAGAAGGATCTATGATCAATGGACATGGGTGTTAGATACTGGGGCTACTGACCATTTTGTTTGCTCAGTTGATCTATTGACTTCAATCACTACTACTATACAATCCTTGGTGCATTTGCCTAATGGGGAATCAGCTCAAATCACTCATATTGGCACTGTTGTTCTTTCCCCTTCCCTTACACTCACTAATGTTCTTTGTGTTCCCTCATTTAGTTTCAATCTATTATCTGTTAGTTCACTCACATTATCTCAGCCTTATTGCCTTGTTTTCCTTTCCAATTACTGTTTTATTCAGGACCTTTTACCTTGGAAAACGATTGGGATGGGCAAGGCTGTTGATGGCTTGTATTTGTTGCAGTGTGACAGTCCTCCAAAATGTTTCTCCTACTTCCCTTGCTGATTACTTCAGCAGTCATAAGTCTACTGCTTCTTTTCTTCCTTTTTCTGCAGCAACTTCTGCAGGTTCTGCATCATCTTCTCTTTGGCATGCCAGATTAGGACATCCTTCAGATATGAAGCTTAAAACTTTAGGTCCTAGTCTTCCTTCTTTACAATTTCTTTGTAATAAGACTTGCCATATTTGTCCTATGGCCAAGCTTAAACGTTTACCATTTCCTTTTAATAATAAAATCTGTGCTTGTGCCTTTGATTTAGTTCATATGGATGTTTGGGGTCCTTATTCAGTTCCTACTTTGGATGGTCACAAATATTTCTTGACTATTGTAGATGATGCAACCCGAGCCACTTGGCTTTTTCTTATGAAATCCAAATCTGATGTCAGACCTTTATTTCAATCCTTTTATGCTATGATTGTTACACAATTTAGCCAACACATTAAAGCCATTAGGACTGACAATGCCAAAGAGTTTGCCATGAATGACTTCCTTAGTTCACATGGCATTATTCACCAAACTAGTTGTGTCTATACCCCACAACAAAACTCTGTTGTAGAGAGAAAACACCAGCATCTACTCTCCATTGCTAGGGCTTTACAGATTCAGTCCCAAGTTCCCTTGTCCTTTTGGGGTGATTGTGTTTTAACTGCTGCATACCTCATAAATAGGCTCCCTTCTCATTGCTACATGATAAAACACCTTTTGAGCTCTTGTTTCATAAGCTCCCTGAGTACAATCACCTAAAAGTCTTTGGCTGCTTGTGTTTTGCCTCTACCATTGTCCATACCAGAAACAAATTCTCCCCAAGGGCAAGAAAATGTGTTTTCCTTGGCTACCCGTGTAATGTCAAAGGTTATAAGCTTTATGACCTTGATTCTCATGTTATCTTTATATCCAGGGATGTCCTATTTCATGAATCTGTATTCCCTTTTGTGTCTTCTGCCAATGGTTCCATTCCTCTTAATTCCTTGCCCTTGCCTTGTGCTTCACCTGTTCCTCCTTTATATGATGAGACTTTCCTGTTTCAACCTGCCACTTCTGTCTTTTCTCCTCATTCTATCACTCAAGTTCATCATAACATTGATAATGATTTACTTGATGATGTCCCAGAAGCTCCCCTTGATCCTATTGCAGATCCTATTCCCATTAGAAAGTCTACTAGAACCATTAAAAGACCTTCATACCTACAGGAGTTCCACTGCAATAATGTCACTTCTGTCCAGCCTTTGCTTTCTTCCCAATCAGGTACATCTCATCCTCTTTCTTCTCATGTGTCCTATCAGCACCTTTCTCCATCCTATAAAACCTTCTGTTGTGCCATTTCTTCCCTTGTTGAACCTCAGTTTTACTATCAAGCTGTCTCTGATCCCCAATGGCAGGCTGCCATGGCAGCTGAGATAGCAGCACTTGAGGCTAACCATACTTGGACCTTGGCACCCTTACCTCCTGGTAAGAGGTCTATTGGCTGCAAATGGGTGTACAAAATCAAATATAAGGCTGATGGAACCATTGAAAGATACAAAGCTAGGCTGGTGGCTAAGGGATTCACTCAAAAGGAAGGCATTGACTACTTTGAAACATTCTCTCCAGTGGCTAAAATGGTGTCTGTCAAGGTTCTTCTTGCTGTTGCTGCCATTAAGGGTTGGTCTCTTAGTCAATTGGATGTCAATAATGCCTTTTTGCATGGAGATTTGGATGAAGAGGTGTATATGGCTCTTCCACAGGGGTTTCACAGCCAGGGGGAGGTTGTTTGTAAGCTTAACAAATCCATTTATGGTCTCAAGCAAGCCTCTAGGCAATGGTTTGCAAAGTTTTCAAACACTCTAATTCAGCTTGGTTTCATTCAATCCAAGGCTGACTACTCTTTGTTTACTAGAAGACATGACAACATTTTCATGATTCTCCTAGTCTATGTAGATGATGTTTTGATAGCTTGCAATGACAAGGCTGAAGTGGACAAGTTTAAAATCATGCTGGATGATAAGTTCAAGCTTAAGGATTTGGGGAATTTGAAATACTTCCTTGGTTTGGAAGTTGCAAGATCAGACAAAGGAATTGCTCTTTGTCAACGAAAATACACCCTTGAGCTGCTCAATGATGCTGGTTTACTGGGCTGTAAGTATGCTAAGACCCCCATGGAGCACAACTTAAGACTTAGCAAGTTTGAAGGTGAAGAATTGAAGGATCCCAGCCATTACAGAAGGCTTGTGGGCAGGCTCTTGTACTTAACAATCACAAGACCTGACATTACATTTGCTGTCCATAAACTCAGTCAGTTTATGTCCAAGCCAAGGAGACCCCATTTGGATGCAGTACATAGAGTGTTGCAGTATTTGAAGGGTGAACCGGGCAAAGGACTTATGTTTTCTTCCAAGACAGACTTGCATTTGAAAGGATTTGCAGATGCAGATTGGGCTGCATGTCCTGACACTAGGAGATCCGTGACTGGCTATAGCATCTTCATTGGTGATTCTTTAGTATCTTGGAAATCCAAGAAGCAGTCCACAGTGTCAAGATCATCAGCTGAGGCTGAATACAGGTCCATGGCAGTTGCAACATGTGAAATCGTGTGGATCTTGTATTTTCTCAAAGATATTGGTGTGAGTCATGACAAGGAGGCCTTATTGTTCTGTGACAGCCAAGCTGCATTGCACATTGGTTCCAATCCAGTCTTCCATGAGAGGACAAAACATATAGAAATCGATTGTCATGTGGTTAGGGATAAGGTGTTGGAAAGGGTGATTAAGCTGAATCATGTTAGATCAAATTGTCAGTTGGCTGATCTGCTCACTAAAGCTCTGAATTATAATCAATTCTCCATTCTTAGTTCTAAAATGGGGATGATTAATATACATGCTCCTGCTGCTCTTAAGGGGGAGTATCAGAATCCAAGTAAGGATGAAGTCACCAAGACTAGTGGCAAGAGCAGAGAAGCATCAAACAACACAGAGGATCAAAGACTTACTCACAGAGTTGAAGATTCTATAACAGAGCATAAACGGCAATGTATAAGTGAAGGCTGATGTACACGACTTGTAGTTTAGTACTCACTTAAGTGTTAGCACGTAGGAAGTTAGTTATTTCTGTAGCTTGCACGTGTAAAGGTTTGTTATTTTCTGTTAGTCTGTTAGCTCTCGTGTTCACACCTGCCTACACTGGTATATATATGTATTGCTTGTATTCAAGAATCAATTAATCAAATATACAGTTTTCAACTTCTGAATCTGTGATATGATATGCAATATTACCAGGAGACGCCTCTAAAAATGTAAGAAAATGTCAGAGCTAGCGAGAAATGAGTAGAGTGTTTAGAGTAATGCTACAATCACAAACTATTTTACAACATTTTTACAAACTGTTGATGTGACCAACTTCTTATTGGTTTTCATCTAGACCCATCTTTAATATCACCTTTTTATTTACCAATAATCACTCACCACATCAGCAGTTTGTAAAATATTTTGTAAAAAAATTTGTATCTCTAGCATTACTTGAGTGTTTATGTCAAATGTTACAATAGTTGTCATATTGGATTTTTATACTCCTATTGCCTAGTGTCGGAATTTATTAATTAAAGGACTAGAGTTTGGACATTTAGAGCTTCACTAAAATCATGTTAATTATTATACTTTTTTGAGATACTTCAACAGTAGATTTAGATTCCACAATCAACCCCCATTGAGGGATAGAAACAACATGGCCCCCACACTTCCTAAAATTTCAATTTCTACTGTTATACTTCAGTTAAATTTTCCAGAATGCAGTCCCCCTCCTTTTTTTAAATAAATGTACCTATTCCCTTTATGCCCCCCTTAAGTTTGGTTACTTTTCATTCTGATTATCACTTTGTCCACCCAATCTTTAATTCTAGTCCACTCCTGCATATGCCACTTGGGCTTTGGCTCAGAAAGAAAGGGATTGGTTTGGAATAGGTCTTGTTCAAGTCATATCAGGGAAAATGAAAGGGGCACCGATGCACAAGCAAACACATAAAAAGGTGAAGACACATGCATGCTCGTGAAATGGAAGAGATAACAACCACAAGAAGATTTAATACCGACCCTTTGCTCAGAAATTTCCGTGTTTGCATTTCAGTGAATGGTGCTTTTGTCACGTAGTCTTGCTGCAGAAGATCAATTAGTAAATGAATTTCTCCCATTAGATAATTAATTTGAATCTCTAGAAAGCAAGAGTTGAATAGTTCAGAATCCAATCAAAATAACCACAATTTTTACTCGGTTGTGGCATCCATATCCAGTACTGAAAGTACCACTTGAATTCTAGGGGAAACATTACAGCTACACTATGTAACTGCTAACAAGCACTAAAAGTTTAAGAACTTAATTTGTGCCAGCCAAGTACATTGAATCATGACATATGACAAACTTTTTCCTTCTCAAAAAGATGGATTTTGCAGTATTTCATAAACTAAATCAAATTAGCAATTTTAGGTTGGCTCCTTATATACGTGGATCTGACTGGAAACCCCAAATACATAAAAACTGTCAAGTGCAGCAGCAGAGTTGAGTTTGATGTAAGTCATAATATAAGTTTGTGTATATATATTTATATATATATATATATATATATATATTAAAAAAAATCTCAGATATTCATAATACAGTAAAATGCAGAATGGTTTGTAAATATATATTTTGTACAAAGAAGAGCTGCAATAAAGGCATCCTACCCAGAATAACTATGGTCTATCTTCTCCCCCTAATCCTTAACATAACATCACAAAATCCTCCAGCACTTACCAAAGATAACAAAATTGCACAATTTTATACATCAAGATATATCACATGGACTTTCAGTCTTGGCATAAATTGATCTGGTTCAGCCCTCGTCATGACAATTATATATAGTTAGATTAACATATTTATAAGTTTTTCCCATCCTTTTTCAAACTCTATCACAGTCATCCTACATATGTAGTAAAATATATCTTCTCTTACTAAATTGTCAGTGCTTGATAAAAAAGGATCAGATACTCCACTTACATTGCTGAGACTGGGTTGCCTTTCCACTCCAGAGATGTCTGGAGAATTGGGTATAGAAAGATCCTCATCATAGTATGGTTCTGCAAAAGCACATATATATGAAACATAAGACTCCAACCTGCTCCAGAAAGAAGTTGAAAGTTCAAAAACGTGTACAAATACACTTTTGAACGTTTAGACCCCCAAAAACCAACTTAACCAACACAAGCAATATGTCAAACAATTAATGTGCGGAAACTTAACATATGCTATATTATGTAATTGGTTAAACAACTATCTAAGCCACAACAAATTAAACCACATCAGATAATGTAAAGGCAGAGATAGAGAGGAAGGAAGATGCAAACACAGCGATAACACCAGATATGTTATCGAAGAGGAAATCGAAGACCTCGGCGAAAAACCTCTCCGCCGCCCTCCAAGCGGTAATCAATCCACTAGAAAATATAGTTGGGATACAAGGACAGCAATAGACCCTCCAAGCCTAATCTACCCAATGCACCTAAGCCCTCCAAGCTTCTTGCTCCAACGAGGTTGCGCCGAACCTTTTTCTTCTCTAGCTTACCGGATTCCGCTACTACACCGTAGCATCAACCAATGAATATTGGCTCCTTCCTAACTGCTTCCCAGAACTCCAAACGTCTGTCTCACAGAGATGATAATGGTGAGAACCAGGTTTGGTATAATGGCCTCTCAAGGATTTGACAATGGAGAGGAAGAGAGTGAGGGAATTTGATGAGACTCTAAGGTAGAGATTGTGGGTGAAACAATCTGGTTTTTCTATAGGGTTTCTCTCTCAAAATTCTCTCTGGAAGCTCTCTATCAATCGTGGGTTAAAAGGGTATTTATACTGGAGTGAAGGGGAATGTGAAACGTCAGGTTTTTCCAAAACAGGGGTGGCTCGCGGCTTGACCTCGCGGCTTGACTCAGTCGCGAATTCCAGTCGCGAGATAACCGTATGGCCAGTTGTCCTGTTTTGTCCTGTAGTGCTCCAGCTAGCATGACTGTTCATCTTCCAGCATGCTTGGCACGTGTGCAGATTCTGGCGGGTTGAAGCCGCGAGTCCCAGCCGCGACACTCTGTTTTCTTGCACACTCTTGAGCAATCTTCACTCTATCTCACTCACTACCCTTACATCAATCCCACCTAAATACAGGGTTACTAAATGCTGAATTACAAGCAAATTTGGCACGGAATAAAGCCAATTAGATGGTTGAATAATTTCAACCTTACAATCTCCCCCTTTGGCTATTCCGTGACAAAACCCTAAAACAGACTCTAGACTTAACATGTGAGTTGGGAACAGTTGAACAAAACTCACTCACACCTAACTCTAGAAGCTGTGAAGCACTTGAATCATATGAACAATATACTCCTGAAACACAACAATACACTTTGATTATTGTAAGCAGAAAATTATAGATGCATATAAAACAAGCTGAAAGTGATCAAGCAAAGATGGAGTTGATAAACAAACCATGGCTTGATCAACCAAGTGAACACTACAAGGAAGTGATCACAGTGTTCATTCACACTTGGAATGAACACAAGGACATACAAGTTAACAAGCACAATGCAAGTCACTTGTATGCTCAACACTCAACCAATGCATAGCACACAAGGCATATGCATCTAGGAACAATCCTACAAGGGCACAAGAGTGACAGTACAGTAAACCACAATGCAGAACATTTGGAACAAGGTACTGATTTCAACAAGCATAAAGGCTGCACTTAAGCATGGTACAAACCACAAGGCCTACAAATATGCTTAAAACCATTAACCCTAAAAGCTTACAAAAGCATATGGGTACAAACCAACAAAAACCTGAATAACAGTTTTACAAACCACAATATATCAACTTAAAGATAGAAAGAAACAACAACAAAAAATAAAGACATTCCCCCTTAGATACAGACGCTCCCCCTTAGGGTAATATCCTCCCCCTTGAGCATGCATGCCTATCACTCCCCCTTTTTGTCATGGAATAGGCTAGTCATCCTCTTCTAGCTTCCTCTGGATTTGATCCAACTGAGTCTGAAGAGAAGTAAACTTCATATCCCAGCGGTTGCTTTGATGGTGCAGAGAGGCAGTGAGTCCAGACACCTTTGAATTCAGCTCGTGGACAGAAGAGACAATGTGATCAAGTTTCTCATCGAGAGAGAGATTACTGAATGGAGGATCACTGTGAGATGCAGAAGTTTCTGGTTTGGCTCTCTTCCGACTATGTCCAACACTGGCATTGTATGTACGCATGTTGATTGGGCTCGGTTTAGGAAGAGGAGACTCATCAGCTGTTGGATAGATTCCCTTGAGTTTCAAGATCCGGGAAATGAGACTACAAAAGGGAAGGCATATCCGAGACTCATTTCGGAGAACCGTTTTGCGCAGAACATGAAAGATATGAGCACAAATGTCGATTTCTTCATCAGAGATGAGATCATGAAGAAACAAGGCACGTCCGAGATTCATATACCCAGTACTTGACAAAGGGTACAAATTGTGAAACATCACAATCGTAAGCACTCTCAGTTTCGGAGAAAGAGAGGAAACACTGATGGATTTTCCATTTGGTGAGAACTCCAAGTCCTGACCAAGGCTTTGCTTGAGAAGCTCCTCATCAGGACATAGATCATCATAAACCGGTGAATGACGAAAAATGGGTCTGTTGATGTGAAGAATTTCTGCCAGGTATGTAGGAGAGATAGAAAAGCTCTTTTGCCGAACCCAGCACTTAAGTTCATCTCCTTTATAACAGCATTTGAGTAAAATTCCCTAATTAAGGGTTCACACACAGCAGGGAAACCACCCAAAAGCTTTTCCCAACCTCTTCCTTCAAAACAACTGGGAATAAAAGATTGCCTTAAATCCTCCAAATCCACAAATCTCTCTTGAATGATTCCTGCATTCAAGAAGTTATCCTTGTATCTCTCAAAATGGTGAACTGACCTAAACAATCTAGGATCCATCTTTAATCTCTTGTCAGCCTTCTTTGCAGTAGATTTCTTTTTCTGAGGTGAGGGAGCCATCTGTGAACAATCAGAAAAGTCCACAACAACATATAGCAATATATGTGCATAATCAGTCAGTACCATGAAATAAACAGAGAGAGATATATCAACCATACAAATGAGCTTCAAAACTTAACAACAAGCTACTTAGTTCAAACATATGGTTATATCAAGTCTAGGATAGGAAACACATGAATCAACATGGTAAAACTTTCCCAAAGGCAGATAACTGACATTGAGACAAATAATGAAAAAAATGATATGGCACTCAAACAATATATTGATCCTAACAGGAGCTTCCCACAGACTAACACACTAAAGACATGCAAATCTATCACAGTAACACACACATCCTCAGAACAAACCAATATAAAACACTCAACAGCTCAAAAATCAGATTGGAATAGAATAGACACTTAGCTAATCACAAGATGAAGAGCAATAAGCATATGACAATCAGTAAACACAAACTATAGCAACAGCATCCTCAAGCTAAGCAAGAACAATGAGCAGAGACCGAAACACAAACCCATTTCAAAAACACACTCATATGTGAAAAATCAAGTGTAAAAACACAAAATCAAGTAGAAAAGAGTGTAAAACAGAAAACCCATACTTGTAACTTGACGATTTTGAGCTACAAGGGTGCAACACAAGAGATTTGAAAAGGGAGCACGGAGTGTTTGGGAGGGAGAGAGTTTAGAGAGAAGATGAACAGTCACAAAAGTTCGAGGGAAAAACTGAAAAAGTTTAAAAACTGCTCCTGTTTCTGCAAAACACGCGATTTTCGCGACTGGAGTAAGTCGCCACACAGTCGCCAGCTCAAGCCGCCAGAATACACAAGATCAAAATTTTGAAAAATTTTTCTAAGTGTTTTTCGCGACTGGAAGGTCTACCCGCGAGTGAGTCGCGAGCTGAGCCGCGAAAATCTCTGAGTGAACTCGCGACTGGACCTTCTACTCGCGAACAAGTCGCCAAAAGTGACCAGCGAAGATGCGACTGAGGCCCGCGACTTGACACACCCGCGACTGAGCCGCGAAAACAGGGCAAAACAGAATTTTTGAAATTTCCAGATTTTTCAACCAAAATACTTTCCAAAAACACCTAAAACACTCAAAAATCTTTTTGTGCTATAATTAACAAAGATTGAGCATGTGAAAACACATTTCATCAAGTACAATCACACAAATGAATATGGCATTTATCGAACATAAACTTGTGTGTTGTGTGTGGATATCAACAATGAGATAGTCCTTTGTCTAATGTGAAGCTTCAATGATCAATTCAACCAAGGCATACACAATTAGCACTAGATCATGTGACCAATCTCAATTATAGAAATATGAATATATGACTTCCCACACATAACTTGATAATATAACTTGGAGCTTTTCATTTGACTCCTCTTTCAGCCATAACATTTGATCTTTTGAGGCAATCATCTCTCATTGTGAGAGGGATATATAACATTTCTCTTTGAAGAACAGACCTTTGGCCTTTTTGAAAGAAATTTCACTTTTAATAAAAGGTCGCTTACCCTTTTTCCTAGTCAAATACTAGAATGTGCGACAGGCTTTTGCAGCTCAATATCTCTTTTCATTTGGAGATTTACATTTGGTGAGCTCTTTTTAGCAAAAAAAATAAAAATGGGAAGAGATATAGACACAAGTCTATGCATGTTTCAAGATCAACATAACCATTCACTAATCATTCATGACAAGTTTGAAGATCTATTTACAACAATCACATAGATTTCAAGATGTTTCCCATAGTGATATGAGTGCATGAAAACAAGCAATGCTCGAAAATGCACAAAGCCATTAGCACAAAGGTACAAGGCAAAACGAGTTTTAAGACAAAATCTCAACAAAGTCAATCAAGCATTTTGATTTTCTACTTTTTATGTGATTTTTGGATTTTTGACACAACACACAAAAAGGATTGATAAAAACAAACAAAAACATAAACACAAGAGGATAAGCAAACAATCAACAACAAAAACAGCAAGCACACCAAACAAACATTGTCACAAGGCATAGGAAGTATAAATGCATGGACATGTTGTAATGCTTATGCATGAGTACCCCTTTTCACCCACACGTCACTTGCGTTTGGGGTGATTTCCTTAAAGGATTGGGTACGGGAGTTAGGGCTTTCAAACCTTCGTGAGAAGCTTTCCAAGCAGTTGGTGAAAGCACCAATCATCTTCATCACGTTCACCATTCCGGGATCGCCATTTTGCTCTCTAGGTTGATCACCTGCCCAAGTTCTCCTATCAGCTCTTGGTCCTCCTGACCTTTGAGGAGTTGCACTGTTCTTTGCTCTCAGTTTTTGGCAATTTGGTCGAGTGTGCCCTTGAAGTCCACAATAATGACACACATACATTCCTCTAGGACCTCTTTGTGGTCGTGGACGTGACTTGGCACGAGATTCAGACCTCCCCACAGATTGATTACGGGAATTCAGTACCCGTTGGTTCACCAAATTCTTCTTCTCCTCCACCTTGAGCTTCTCACCAGTATGTTCATCTACAACTGGATCTTTTGCCTTCACAAACTTCACTTCTTTAGTGATATTTACAGATGAACTGCTTCCTCCGGTATACCCCAATCCGGATTTGTCTGAGAAGCTCTTTTGAGATGATATAACATCATCTAGCTTCTTGGTGGTGACCCTCTCTATTTTGGCATTCGCTTGCACAATCTCATTCTCAAGAAATCTTACTTTTGTGTAAGCTTCGGACAACTCGCCATTTAGAGTTTCAATCTCACATTTGGCCTCCCTATACCGGATTAGGAGACTTTTGTAGTCCTCCTCAGCCTTCTTCATCTTTCTCACAGCAGCCTTGGCAACCCTTGTGTACTCACCCGACTTCTCCAAGAGTGAGTTATAGTTTTCTTGAAGAGTTGCTGTGCTTTCTTCTTCTTCAGCTTCTGACTCTTCAACAATTCCTAGTGATTCATCATCACTATGTTCTCCAAGGTCTTGTACAAGCAAACTCAACTCATCCGAGGACTCAACATGAGCAATAGTCATGAAGGCTGAATAATTCCCTTCTCCATCACAGCTCTCTTCGGATTCTGAGTCGGACGAGTCTGAATCACTCAAGGTCGTGGCATACACCTTGCCTTTCGATTTCAAATAATTGGGACATTCCTTCTTGAAGTGTCCATGCCCGTTGCATTCAAAACTAGTGACACCTTGTGTGGATTGGGATTCTTTTCCATCTTTCCTTTTGAAATCCCTCTTCTCCCTTCCAGAATTTTGGAAATTTCTCTTATCATCAAATTTTCCATTGTTTTTGAATTTCAAAAACTTCTTGAAATTTTTAACAAGATAGGCTACATCCTTGTCCACCATATCTTCTCCCGATGAGCCTTGATCTTCCACCTTCTCATTAACGGTCTTTAGAGCAAGGGATTTGCTCTTCCGTTGATTGGGCAGCGACATCTCATACGTCTGCAGAGAACCCACCAGCTCTTGCACCTTGATGTCATCAAGGTCCTTGCTTTCTTCAATGGCTGTCACTTTTGCACGAAAACTCTCCGGCAATGATCGGAGGATCTTCCTTACAATCTTTGAGTCCTCCATCTTCTCCCCCAAGTTAAACTTACTGACAACCACTTCATTTAACTTCCCATAGAAAGAGTCGAAGGACTCATCCTCACTCATCTTGAGCTCCTCGAACCGAGTGGTCAACATTTGTAACTTGGTATCTTTAACTTTCTTCGTGCCTTCATAGGTTGTTTCCAGAATTTCCCATGCTTCTTTGGCGATGGTAATGTGAGAAATCCTGTGAAATTCATCTGGAGACACACCACAGAAAATAGCATTTAGTGCTTTACTGTTAGAATTTGATGCAGCAAGAGCTGCCTTATCCCAAGTGGATTTGGCTGCCTCAGGTTTGGTCCAACCAATCTCAACAGCATCCCACACGGATTCATCAATAGAGCATAGAAAAGCTCTCATACGAACCTTCCAAAACGCATAATTACTTCCATCAAAATATGGAGGTGCATTAAGGGATTGAGACCTATCCATCTCAACAAGGGAGTCAAGGATCACACAATGGTAATGAAACCAAACAGCTGTGTACCCGCTCTGATACCAATTGAAAGTTCAAAAACGTGTACAAATACACTTTTGAACGTTTAGACCCCCAAAAACCAACTTAACCAACACAAGCAATATGTCAAACAATTAATGTGCGGAAACTTAACATATGCTATATTATGTAATTGGTTAAACAACTATCTAAGCCACAACAAATTAAACCACATCAGATAATGTAAAGGCAGAGATAGAGAGGAAGGAAGATGCAAACACAGCGATAACACCAGATATGTTATCGAAGAGGAAACCGAAGACCTCGGCGAAAAACCTCTCCGCCGCCCTCCAAGCGGTAATCAATCCACTAGAAAATATAGTTGGGATACAAGGACAGCAATAGACCCTCCAAGCCTAATCTACCCAATGCACCTAAGCCCTCCAAGCTTCTTGCTCCAACGAGGTTGCGCCGAACCTTTTTCTTCTCTAGCTTACCGGATTCCGCTACTACACCGTAGCATCAACCAATGAATATTGGCTCCTTCCTAACTGCTTCCCAGAACTCCAAACGTCTGTCTCACAGAGATGATAATGGTGAGAACCAGGTTTGGTATAATGGCCTCTCAAGGATTTGACAATGGAGAGGAAGAGAGTGAGGGAATTTGATGAGACTCTAAGGTAGAGATTGTGGGTGAAACAATCTGGTTTTTCTTTAGGGTTTCTCTCTCAAAATTCTCTCTGGAAGCTCTCTATCAATCGTGGGTTAAAAGGGTATTTATACTGGAGTGAAGGGGAATGTGAAACGTCAGGTTTTTCCAAAACAGGGGTGGCTCGCGGCTTGACCTCGCGGCTTGACTCAGTCGCGAGTTCCAGTCGCGAGATAACCGTATGGCCAGTTGTCCTGTTTTGTCCTGTAGTGCTCCAGCTAGCATGACTGTTCATCTTCCAGCATGCTTGGCACGTGTGCAGATTCTGGCGGGTTGAAGCCGCGAGTCCCAGCCGCGACACTCTGTTTTCTTGCACACTCTTGAGCAATCTTCACTCTATCTCACTCACTACCCTTACATCAATCCCACCTAAATACAGGGTTACTAAATGCTGAATTACAAGCAAATTTGGCACGGAATAAAGCCAATTAGATGGTTGAATAATTTCAACCTTACAGAAGTTTTGCCAGGAAATTAAGAAAAAGAGCTGTCTGCTCTATAAAACAAAGGAACCACATACTAAGTAACGCTTAGAGATATATACATGTACTGATGTACATATCAATCACTGATAAAAAGAATTCTCAAATAATTTTGAGTGAAAAGTATTTCCACTTATGATAGCATAAACTGCTACAGTTTTAGATTGCAATAATAATTTGTAATTTAATTAACAATACCCTTAATTATCAAAAACATCTCCCAACTACCCCCCCACCCCCCGCGCACGCGGCCGCCCTTTAAACAACTGCCCATTTCAAATACCCTTAATTATCAAAAACATCTCCCAACTACCCCCCCGGCGGCCGCCCTTTAAACAACTGCCCATTTCAAACTCCTTTCCAGCGTCCATCTCTAAAATCAAAATACTATCATATTTTGTTGTGATGATACCAGTTTAAGAAAATAACTCGGATACTTAGGGTCTGTTTGGATAGAACTTATTTTGCTGAAACTGAAAACTGAAAACACTGTAGCAAAATAATTTTTAAAAGTGTGAATAATACCGTGGGACCCATTTTTAATGAAAAAGTTGTTGAAAAGTGTAATTTGTGAATCCGTGAACAGTGCACTTGTGCATTGTTCAGAGAAGACCGATCAACAATTGCGGCTGAAAAGGCAAAAAAAAAAAAAAAAAAAAAAGAGAGAGAAAACGTGTTAGACACAGACGCAGCACTTATAATCCGAATCCAAAATCCCTCTTAGAAAGCACATTTAGAGCTTCTAGACATGTAGCTTTTTCTTCAGTCTCCCTCCGCCAGCAAACTTCTGCTTCAGCAAAGTTTCATCCATGCATGTTACTTTACACAATTCACACCACTTCGGTTGGTTTGGGATTTCGTCTCCACGTTTTAATGATTCCGCTTCTTGCAGTTTGTGCTTGTGCTTTTTTCCTTGAAAATGCTGCTTCAGCAAAGTTTCATCCATGCATGTTACTTTACACAATTCACAACATTGAAGTTGGTTTGCTTTCTCTCCTCCATATTTCCTATTAAGTTCCAACTCTTCTACCTTAGCCTTGTGTTTTCTTCCTTTAAAGTGTTGCTTGAGATTAAAAGCACCTGAGCACTGCACTTGGCAAATCTTGCAAAATAAGTTATCTATCTGATCCTTAAGCATGACACTACCATGAGATAGTCCGGGCTGTTCAGGTTGCAGGTATTGAAGGCAGTTGGTCAGCTCTTTCCGCTTTATCCCTGAAAGATTTGTGCTTGGAACCGGACTTGGACTTGGACTTGAACTTGGCCCTTCCAATGGTCTTGGGCTGTGGCTGGGACTTGAAAGTGAAGATAGCACTGAATGATTTGTGCTTGGAACCGGACTTGCACTTGCACTTGGCCGTTCCAATGGCCTTGGGCTGTGACTGGGACTTGAATGTGAAGATAGCACCTGGAAAGAGGGGAGGGGGGGAGGTGAAGTTCCCAATATCACAAACAACTTAGCTGAAGAACTATACCTAGCACCTTGGAGATTGTGGCTATTATATTATATGACCTCTCTACCACCTCGCCCTACCCTTCTATCACCACCACCATATCCATAACCCCCTCCACCACAACCTGTCCAACTTAGGCATCCATATACACCATCACTACCAACTTGCCATCCTTATAACCCATATCATCCCCCTTTACCTTTTTTTCACACCACCACAATTTTTTTGGCCAACCTTTGGTCAGGGACCACCACCACTCCCCTTGATACCTGTACCCATAGCTTCCCATACTGATACCGTTTCACACCCTTCAACCTTACAATCAAAGCCCACCGCTACTCCCACACAGCCACCCAAATCTTAACAGCCCAAGCATAAAACATAGTCAAGGAGGTTAGAGAGGATTTCAACTATCTTTCGTATTGATTCAAAGGTTTTTTCTTTAGCTTTTGAGGGTGGTAGGATAGATTCCTATGCTATTCATGAATGACAGGATAAGTTCCATGGCTCCATTAAGGTGGGTCGTTCGGGTTTGGATTGGATTATTGCTTGTTTGGTAGACCTAGATCAATGGAATTTTCGAAAATCACCTTTTTTCAAACATTTACGTGAGAACTCTTAACTTTTGGAGTTTACCAGTAGATTTAACAAGGGCGGCTTTTTTGTGGAAATCTCTGAATACCACAATGGTGCAAGAAGGGGTTGCCTACGAGTTCCAGAGGGGACCAAGATAGGTGGTTGGACTTTGTTTAGAAGAAGATTACATGAATATTTTTTGGGGAAGACGATTGCTGGATCGAAGGAAGCTAGAGGTGGTGGTCGGAGGCGGAGAATTTGAAAAAGCAGTTGACATGCAAAAACCCCAAGTTTGGAAAAAATTAAATGGCCACGAAAATAAAGGGAGTAATTTATGTGTTGTGCAACAACTTCCAAATATAACTGATCAGCGTAATCAGTTTGAGTCTTTGGGGGGATTTGATGTTTCTAAAAATTCTACTAGCGTGTCAACAGCAGGCAGGCCTGTACATGCAAGTCATTTAAAATGGACCCAGGCTCACTTTTGTTTAAAAATTTCTATTGATTTGGTGGGTGAGGGTAAGCGGGCTGTTGCTTGGGGTAATTTACAGTCCATTTTAAGTCGACTTGCTCAAGCCCACCAAGCCAATCGTGAGAATGGGTCAGGCCAACTCTTATTTGACGTGTCCAAACATGTCTGTATAGGCGATGGATCTGATAATTTGTAAATGAAAGAGTGGGTGACTGGGGAAGGATCGGGAACACGCGAGGATGAGGAAGGGGAGATCCCAAGCTCCGGCGAGGGACTGGGTGGCTCCCCTGCTGCCGATACAAAGTCCGATGAGAAACTGTCCCACAAGGAAGAGGCAGGGGAGTTCCAGAGCTCCAGCAAAAGGCAGAATGGCCCTCTTGTGACTGATACAAAGCCCGACGATAGTGTTTAGGGTTCTGATGATCACGGTGCTGCTGTGGAGGCAATCTTGAGTGCCGATAGAGAACCGGCACACTCCCTTGTTGTCGATGATCAAATTGTGGACCAAGGGGCTAGGTTTTTGGTTGCCGATACTGCTGTTGGAGCTCGTTCGACAACCATTGAAATTTCTAGGTGCCCAGTTCAAGTTCAGAGCCAAGTGAGGGTGGGTTCAGACATGAAATTTCCTATTTCTGAGGTGGGTTGTGGTTTGATTGACTCTGAGGTTCCTAGACTGATTTGGGATGCTTCTTTGCTTTCGGGTAAGGATGAGGAGGCTGTTAATTCTGAGGTCATTACACCTTTGGCTCTGTGGGACCCAAATGGTTCTTTTGATCTCATCTCTATGGAAGATGGTTCGGATGGGTTTTCAGTGGAAGAGGTTTTGGAGCCTTCAGAATGGGTGAGTAGGATGATTAGAGATTTTAGTAATTTTGTGGGTTTCCCAATTGATTGTTGTGAGAGACAATGTATTTATTTTTTTCAAAAACTTGAGAGGGTTTGGGAGCAGCAAGCAAATGTTGTTACTACTCGTCGGGTAAGCAATTCAAACCAAAAGGGGATGAGGGAGTTAAGAAATTCGTTTTCATCTATTAATTACAATGGGTATTCTGGTAGAAGTTCTAGAGGCAGTTTGAAATCTTCTAGTTTGGGTTCATCTGTTGGTAAATGAATTTAAAAATGCTGTCATGGAATGTGAGGGGTTTGAATAATCCCCATAAGAGAGATGTTGTGAAGAATCTTTTACGGGAATGGAAGTGTGATATAGTATGCTTTCAAGAATCTAAACTAGACAGTACCAGCTCCAGCTTGGTTAAAAGTCTTTGGGGTAGCCCTTTTGTAGACTGAGGGGCCTTAGATGCCATACATACAGCTGGGGGTGTCATTTTGATGTGGGATAAAAGGGTTGTTGAGAGGGTAGATTTAGTGGTTGGAAGTTTTTCAATTTCAGTTGTGTTGAAGGGTGTGTCAGATGGCTTTGAATGGATTTGTTCAGGGATGTATGGACCGACTGATGGAAGTCTTAGGGATGCAATGTGGGCAGAATTAGACTTAGTGAGATCACGATGGGTTGGGGCTTGGTGCTTGTTTGGAGATTTCAATGTTATCCGTTACCTGGCTAAGAGACTTGGTTGTAATTCTTTTAGTCCTGCTATGTTTAAATTCTCAAATTTCATTGCTAAACATTTGCTGATTGATTTGTCTTTGGTAGGAGGTGAATATACTTGGTTTCGTGATTCTAATAATCCTTCTATGTTTAGACTTGATAGAGTTTTGATGACAGCAGATTGGGAAGAGCATTTCTTAGATGTGATTCAAAGAACTCTCCCTAGGGTGCTATTGGATCATTGTCCTTTGCTAGTGGAGGCAGGTGGTATGTTGAGGGGGAAGAGTCCTTTTAGATTTGAAAATATGTGGTTAAAGGTAGAGGGTTTTGTGGATAAGGTTCGTCATTGGTGGAATGGTTATCATTTCGTGGGACCTCCAAGTTATGTTCTAGCTTGTAAGTTGAAAGCCCTTAAAAGGGATTTGAAGCACTAGAACAAGCATGTTTTTGGAGATGTAGCTTTTAGAAAAAAGAGTCTTTTGACCGAGCTCTTAGACATTGACATGAGAGAAGGGAGGCAGGTGTTGACTCAAGAGGACAGGGCTAGAAGGTTGGTGGTTAAATCAGATATAGATTTTCTGGCTTCTTTGGAAGAGATTTCTTGGAGGCAGAAGTCCAAGGCTCTGTTTATCAAAGAGGGTGATAACAACACACGGTTCTTTCATAGAATTGCCAATTCCCATAGGCGAACCAATCAGATTAGGGGTGTGGAGGTGGATGGCAATCTCTTTGAGGAGCAGTCAAATATTACAGATCAGGTGGTGGATTTTTATAAGAGATTATATCAAGAATCGGAAGCTTGGAGACCTACTATTGATGGGTTAGAGTTCGCTTTTCTAGACGAAACTGAGAGGTCTATGTTAGAGAGAGAGTTTAAGAAGGAGGAGATTATTGAGGCTCTTAAGGAGGTGGAAGGTGATAAGGCCCCTGGGCCAGATGGGTTTACTATGGCGTTCTTTCAAAAATACTAGAGTGTTTTAGAAGGGGATATATTGGCTTTCTTCAAAGATTTTCACAGCCAGTGTGTTTTTGAGAAATCTCTTAATGCCACGTTTCTATGTTTGATTCCCAAGAAGACTAATGCAGTAAATATCAAAGACTTTCGTTCTATCAGTCTTATGGGTAACCTTTATAAATTGTTGGCTAAGGTGTTGGCTCATAGGCTTCGAGGAGTGTTGGATAAATTGTTATCCGACTCTCAAAATTCTTTTGTGGGAGGGAGACAAATTCTTGATTCGGTTCTTATTGCTAATGAATGTTTAGACAGTAGGTTGAAGAGTGGTATTCCTGGTGTTATAATAAAGCTGGACATTGAGAAGGCTTATGATCATGTGAACTGGAATGCACTATTTTACCTTATGGATAGGATAGGCTTCGGGGCAAGGTGGAGTAGGTGGATTAAGGCGTGCATCTCTACAGTTAAATTCTCAGTTTTGGTTAATGGATCTCCTAAAGGTTTTTTTGATAGTTCTCATGGTCTTCGCCAAGGGGATCCTTTGTCTCTGCTTTTATTTCTTATGATTATGGAAGTGTTGAGTAGACTGTTGAAGAGGACAGAAAATGGTGGTTTTCTTTGTGGATTTAAAGCAGGGTCGTATAGACGTGGGGGTATCCATATTTCTCACCTTTTTGCTGATGATACTATATTGTTTTGTGATGCTTCTAGGGAACAGTTATTATACGTGCGGATGGTGCTGATCTTCTTTGAAGCTATTACAGGCCTAAAAGTTAATGTAGGTAAGAGTGAGATTGTTCCTGTTGGCGATGTCGGGGATTTGAATGGTTTGGCTCGTATCCTTTGTTGTAAGGTAGGCACTCTACCTATGAGATATTTGGGCATGCCTCTTGGGGCACACTATAAGGATTCATTAATTTGGAATCCTATTATTGAAAAGATGGAGAAACGGCTGGCTGGATGGAAAAGACTGTATTTATCGAAAGGAGGTAGGCTTATTTTGTTAAAAAGTACCCTATCGAGTCTTCCCACCTACTTTTTATCGTTGTTTACTATCCCTCAGGCTGTGGCTACAAGAATTGAAAGAATTCAAAGGAATTTCCTTTGGGGGGGCCTCAGAGGATGTTTTTAAATATCCTTTAGTTGCTTGGGATAAGGTATGCTTGCCAGTTGAGTGTGGTGGTTTGGGAATCCGAAGAGTTAGGCTGTTTAACAAGGCTTTGATTGGGAAGTGGTTGTGGCGGTTTGGGAAAGAAAATCATAGATTATGTCGTCAGGTTATAGCAGACAAATATGGAGAGGCAAGAGGTGGCTAGTGCACTAGAGGGGTAAGAAGTGCTCACGGGTGTGGGATGTGGAGGAGTATTAAAGAAGGAACAGAGAAGTTTTTTAGCCAAATTTTGTATAATGTGGGGGAGGGTAACCGTGTTCGTTTTTGGCATGATCCATGGTGTGGGTCTACTCCTTTGATGGAACTTTTCCCTTCCATGTATGATTGCTCTGTTTCTAAAGAAGCATGGGTCTCTGACTTGGTTGTTTCAAATTCAGAAGGAGGTAGGAGCTGGAATTTATTGTTCCGTCATGGTCCTCAGGATTGGCAGGCAACCACTGTCTACTCATTCTTTGAGTTTATTTATTCGTCTATGCCGAGGGGTGAGGGGGATGATCAGTTGGTCTGGAGATTGACTACATCTGATGTTTTTGATGTGCGCTCTTTTTATAAGCTATTAGCTAGTCCCACCACTGATGCCTTTCCTTGGGAGGGTATATGGCGTACTAAGGTGCCTAGATGGGTGTCTTTCTTCTTATGGACAACAGCTAATGATGGGATACTCACCATTGATAACCTTATTAAGAAAGGTCAGTTTTTGGTTAATAGGTGTTGTTTGTGTTGTTGCGATGGGAAATCAGTGGACTACCTTCTTCTTCATTGGAAGTTCTCTCATGCCTTATGGTGTGAAGTTTTTGCAGTGTTTGGGATTCAATGGGTAATGCCAAGGTCAGTGAAATCTTTTTTCTTTATATGGAGAAACTGGTTTGGAAAGCATCTTTCTATCATTTGGAACATGGTCCCAGCAGGTTTAATGTGGTTAGTTTGGCAGGAACGTAATGCCTGCATTTTTGAAGATAAGGCGAGAACTTTGGAACATTTTAAAATGTTTACTTTTTCGTACTCTATTTCTTTGGGCTCGTATTTGGGGGTGTACGAACTGTACTGCTGTAGCTAATTTTTTAGTTTCTATTTCCTTTAGCTCTTGATCTTCTTGTATTTGTTTCATTGTTCAAAGTGTTCAAAGTGTTCACCATCGTGAACATGATGTCCAATTTTTTTCAATAAAAATCTTATTACTTATCAAAAAATAAAAAGCATCTACTGAAGAAACCTATCGTGTAAAAATCAAAAACTTTGAAGAGACTAGACAACTTCGAGTAATTTACACCATTATATCATAGCAAAATGTGCTCGAAAACGAAATTATTGATAACCAGATCAATTGTATGCACATGAAATTTTCACTAAGCATATTGTATAGCTAGGTTCCAAAACTCAATTTTGACTCTACCACAAAAATTTTATATGCATTCATAATTTATATTTTCATTGTGAAATATCTCTGCTTCTTATGTGATGGGTGCCATTTTAAGATAGAACAATTGCACATCTGGTCATTCTTCAATGAAGACCAATAAACATATGACAGCATCTAATAATCCGGACCATAAGAAACATTATAATTAACAGAGATATTAATTTTTAGTGCCTAATATACCTTCCTTCGAATTCTCATGCATTCTCTGACAAAGCAGACTAATTAAAATTTCCATGTGGGAGAGAGGAAAAAGAAAATGTAAGTTGGGTTCTAAATCAACTAGATATGGACTGTATCTTCAAATCCAACTACAGGCCTTGATTTATATGCAAGTCATTTATGCTTTTGAACAAAAGTTGCACTTGAATAAGGAAAAATAGATATTCACAGCAGAGCCTCAAAAGTAACTCGGTTAAAGTTTAGGGTGTCTGAAAGACAAGAGAAAGGCTATAAAAAAAAAAAAAACTTTAGTTGAAGCAAAGGGATATACATCATTGCCAGTGAGAAAAATTCAAGCAATCTTCTATTTGAATCCTCACCTGCAAATGCATAAGATCTTTCAAATCTTCATCTAATGTGAACTGCAACATAGCTACCTGCCTTCTATATGCTAGCACTCTTTGGATTGCTACCTCCACAGGCACAATGTTCTCCCTTCTCTCCCCTCCCATTTTATATTCAGTTGTCCTCCGCAACACGTTGCTTACAATTTGTTCATCAATATACTCAGTCAGTCAGTCCTTATACCCTATCAAAAAGATTGGCCAAAGAGCCATTATAATTAACATCATAGTAATCATAGAAAACTCTGATATGCAGTAGGTCAAAATTTGCTATTAGAATTTCTATGAAGTGGAAAAAAAAATGAGACATTATTCTTAGTACAATGAATGAGAAAATTGTAAGAGAAGTCTTAAACAATGAAACAGTAAACAATCATGATACTAAAGCCATTACTTTGCCATCAAGGGCTAAAAGACTGAATTTGTGATCCTGATCATGTAGATGAGAAACCCAAGCATACCCATGAAACAAATCACACTTCACAAAACAAGCAAGGCCACTTTTTTAATCACAATTTCAAATCAAACTCCTTGAAGAGAAGATATATATATATATATATATATATATATATATATCTTGAAGGGTTCTTTTTGTTTTTGGCAGAAGAAACTAACATTGATTTGCTAGTCTCTTAATAGCTATAAATACTGCACAAATGCCAATATAAGGGGAAAGCAAACTCTGAATCTTAATCTTCTATATCTAACCAAAATCTATATAAAAGTCATTGAAAGAACACAAATGAAACATAACCCATCAATTATTTCATCCATATAGTGTGTATAACCACATTACACAGCTAAAAGACAGCTCATTTTTTTTTTCTGGAAACAGAATGCACAACTCGTAGAGTAAAACAAGAAACTGGAAGGAGAAAAACGAAACTGGAAGACAAATTAGGCAAAACTTGTAGAGTTTTCACTAGAATGCACAAATCAAACACCTAGATAAGATTTAAAAAATGAAGCCCATTTTCTTGGAAAACAATTTCCTGGGAAAAAACTGGAAAGGAGAAAGGAAATGTCATCTGGGATTGGAGATTGTGACACAGTTATTTAATCTGTACGAGCATAGCTTCAGCCATGGAAGCCACCTGTTGTTCTCTTCATCACCGGTTTCTTGGTTTTTCATCGCCACCCTGTTAGGAGAAACAGAAACAGAGCAAAATCAGATAGATAGAGAGAGTGTGTGTGTGAGTAAAACAAAGTGAGAGAGAGAGAGAGAGAGTGTGTGTGTGTGAGAGAGTTGCCTTTGTAGAGAAGAGAGTTGCCTGTGTGTGTGTGTGAGAGTTGCCTTTGTAGAGAAGAGAGAGTTGCCTCTGTGTGTGTGAGAGTGTGTGCGTGACTGAGTGTGAGGGAGGTATGGACCGTCTATTTGTAGAGAAGAAGAAAGAGAAAGAGAGACAGTTAATTGGATCCTGACTTGTTAATCCACCCAAACCCCAAAGATAGAAAACTAATATGGGTAAGGGGTTTTTTTTTTAATCCTCAGTAGTCAGTACAGATTTTATTTAATGCCCGCTCTGATTACTGTATAAAGCAATTTTGCTTTTGCAGCGTACCGAGAGAGAGACTTGTTTGTTTAAAAAAAAGCTTTGAGTCTGGGTTTAGGTTTTAGGATTTTTTGGGATGGAATGCAGAGAAGTACCACAGCAGAGGCAGAGAGGCAGAGGGTGGCCGTGGGGCCTTGGGCAGTTGTGCGCCTGGGCTTTCACACTTTCATCATATAGGGCTGTACCATGTTCTCTTTGTTTTTTTGCCGAGAAAGAGACTTCCTTGTTTAAAAAAAAGCTGAGAGTCTGGGTTTAGATTTTAGGATTTTTTGGGATGGAATGCAGAGAAGTACCACAGCAGAGACAGAGAGGCAGAGGGTGGCCACGGGGCCTTGGGCAGTTGTGCGCCTGGGCTTTCACACTTTCATCATATAGGGCTGTACTATGTGTTAGGAAAAATTTTATATTACTGTGAATAAATTTTAGCAAGTACAGCAGAAGTACAACCATACAAAAACACAAAGATTTACATGGAAACCCTTTCTCTTTGAAGGGAAAAATCACGGGACAAACTCCGAATAATTTCACTATATAAAATAGAGATTACAACACTTAGAGATACAACTTCAGTAAAAAAAACTCTCTTTTTCTTTTCACTCACTGCTCTCTTCCTCACTGTGTATTTTCTCTTACTCTCTCTATTTTTCTCTTCTCTCTTGCTTGCTCTCACTCACGCAGCTCTTCAAGACTGCACTAGTCCTCACCTCACTATGGGACTTCACTTCTTCAGCCCCTCTGCCCAAATGGCCGAATGGCCTCTACCCTTTTATTTCTTTCACCTTTTCTTCTTTTCTCCCTTTCACACTCTTCACATCAAGTCACATTAAATACAAGCCACTTATCTTGACTTTGCTTCAACCATTTTCTTTTCTTCAGCTCTTCCTTAGCCGAATCACCCTTGCCTTTTGCTTCTTTCTTTTCTTTCTTCCTTCCAACGTGTCTCACAAGTTTAATATCACATAATCATTTATGTGGCTTGACTTTTGTACATCCCTTCATAAATGTTGATGGACTTTTGTACATAATTATAGAGGAAAAGATGAACCCAATTTCTTCTCTTTCGGACAAGCTCCTTCAGCAAGTTCAATTTGCTTTGTTGACTTCTTGCCAATTTTTCTACAAGCTCATTTAATGAGCTAAGACAAAGTGTGGGCTGGAACATTGTGCAGCGCACCCAACAATCTCCCCCTCCAACCCACTACGGAGGAGATCTTCAATCCAACTCTTCAGTTAGAATTCATTTCGGCCAAGTCAACACCAGACTCAACCTTCTTCATTATCTTCACTAACACTGAGAAAATTTCATCAAAATTAATACCTTTCATTTTCAAATAATTTATTTCATCTTGGATATCCTTAATCCAATTTCTTGGCTCCCCCTGCTCAAGACCTTCACAATCTTTCACTTCATCATTCTTCCTAGCATCATGATATTTTTCATCAAATATCACTTTCTCATTTAAATCACTTTCAGGTAGAGAGAATTTTACTCTCTTGGTTGCAACACCATTACTATCAACTCTCAATTGTTGAGTTTTCTCGAAAACTTTGGCTGCATTGGACTTTTTCTTACAAGTCCTCACATGAGTTTTGTACATGCCACAACAAGCACGTCCTCTTGCAATAACCAATAATCCTTTAGAAAGTTTCCATCTTCCATTGCCAAGATGGTTACTATAACCCGCTCGATCCAAAGCCAAAGTAGACAACACATTCATCCTTAAATCTGGAACATGCTGCACATCCTTCAATATCAACGTGCAACCAACATTTGTCTTGATGCACACATCACCAATTCCCACAATTTTTGAATAACTGGAGTTACCCATCTTCACAACACCAAAGTCGCCTACTTTGTATGTGGTGAACAACCTTTTTGTGGGGATAACATGGTGGGAAGCTGCTAAATCAACAACCCACTCAACATCATTCTTAGCAACATGCTTACATTTTTGCTCTTCAAGAGAGAGCATCAAAACATCCTCATGAAACACAACTGCTGCAATATTCTTCTCACCATCATTCTTTTCATCTTTCTCTTCAGTTTGTTCTTTATTCCAATGCCAGCAGTTTCTTTTTATGTGACCATTTTTCCCACAATGAAAACATTCTCCCATCTCTTTAAACTGAGATCTACCTTTTGACTGTGACCTATCATTAGATTTAGCCCGATCATCAAGCCCTCTGCTTCTATTTCTGCCCCTGTTCTCCATAACAAGAGCTTGATCTTGTGCATTGTTAAAGCCAGCATCTCTTCTGCGAACCTCCTCACTTAGAATCAAATCTCGAATATCATCATATTTGAGTTTGCTTTTCCCAGCAAAATTGCTTACTGCCATTCTCATGGCCTCCAAACTGTTTGGCAAAGAAGCCAAAACAATTAATGCACGGATTTCATCGTCAAAATCAATCTCCACAGAGGACAATTGATTTGTGATGGTGTTAAACTCATTCAGATGCTGAGCCACAAGTGTACCATCCACCATCTTCAAATTAAATAACTTCTTCATCAGATACACCTTATTGTTAGCTGAAGGCTTTTCATACATGCTAGACAAAGCCTTCATAAGATCCACTGTGGTCTTTTCCTTCATAACGTTATGTGCAACTGATCTTGTTAGAGTTAATCATATAACTCCTAGCACCTGTCTATCAAGAAGACTCCATTCTTCTTCTTCCATACTATCTGGTTTCCTTCCCGAAAGAGGAAGATGCAATTTCTTCCTATACAAATAATCTTCGATCTGCATCTTCCAATAGCCAAAGTCTGTGCCGTCAAACTTCTCGATTCCTGACGTCTTTCCTTCTTCTCCGACCATTGCTCCCAGTCGAACCTACACTCTGATACCACTTGTTGGGAAAAATTCTATATTACTGTGAATAAATTTTAGCAAGCACAGCGGAAGTACAACCACACAAAAACACAAAGATTTACATGGAACCCTTTCTCCTTGAAGGGAAAAACCACGGGACAAATTCCGAATAATTTCACTATATAAAATAGAGATTACAACACTTAGAGATACAACTTGAGTAAAAAAAAACTTTCTTTTTCTTTTCACTCACTGTGTATTTTTTCTTACTCTCTCTATTTTTCTCTTCTCTCTTGCTTGCTCTCACTCACGCAGCTCTTCAAGACTGCACTAGTCCTCACCTCACTATGGGACTTCACTTCTTCAGCCCCTCTGCCCAAATGGCCGAATGGCCTCTACCCTTTTATTTCTTTCACCTTTTCTTCTTTTCTCCCTTTCACACTCTTCACATCAAGTCACATTAAATACAAGCCACTTATCTTGACTTTGCTTCAACCATTTTCTTTTCTTCAGCTCTTCCTTAGCCGAATCACCCTTGCCTTTTGCTTCTTTCTTTTCTTTCTTCCTTCCAACGTGTCTCACAAGTTTAATATCACATAATCATTTATGTGGCTTGACTTTTGTACATCCCTTCATAAATGTTGATGGACTTCTGTACATAATTATAGAGGAAAAGATGAACCCAATTTCTTCTCTTTCGGACAAGCTCCTCCAGCAAGTTCAATTTGCTTTGTTGACTTCTTGCCAATTTTTCTACAAGCTCATTTAATGAGCTAAGACAAAGTGTGGGCTGGAACATTGTGCAGCGCACCCAACACTATGTTCTTTTTGTTTTTTTGCCATCCATCCATCCATGTCTATTATTTTTAATGGTAGATCTATATATTTGATTTATGGATTCATAACATGAATCATAGTAGATTTATATATACATCTTTTTGTTTTGGTCATCCATCCATACATGTCTATTATTTTTAATGGTAGATCTATATATTTGATTTATGGATTCATAACATGAATCATAGTAGATTTATATATACATCTTTTTGTTTTGGTCATCCATCCACACATGTCTATTATTTTTAATGGTAGATCTATATATTTGATTTATGGATTCATAACATGAAGCAGAGAAGGAGACTTGTTTCAGTACATTATTTCATGCAGAGGCACCGCACTGATGTTTTGTATAAGGGCAGGCTAAAAATACAAATAAAAATCTGCTATTTGCTAAAGCCTAAATTTTTTTTTTTTTTTTTTTAAACGGTTGAAATTATTATTTTGAGCATTATATTAATGTTGGATATGGGTTTGTTTGACAAATTAGTGTAGAGCTATGCATATTCTTTATTAGGTGGTTTTTCACTTACCTTTCAGGGTTGTAAGAGGAACTTGTCACAATCTTGGGCTAAAGAAACATACAAGATTCATCATGAAGATCATTTCCGAGAAGGGCTTCCCACAAGATTTGTCAGACTTGGAGTCCAGTTCATCCAGCGACTTGGATATTGATACTATACTTGTGCACATCTCAGGGTTGTAAGAGGAATGTGTTGGGTTTGTAAGAGTGAAGTATTCAAGTATATTGACGAGGACTTTTGGCTCAGCCCTAATGAAATTGCTGGGATACGGATGGTAGAATCAGAGAAATTGGTAAAAGATAGAAAGATCGTTTTAGTTCTTGATTTGGATCTTACTTTGCTTCATTCAACAAAAGACAGCAAACATCTGAAAACCCGTCAAGAATTTTTGGAACAAAATATCAACAAGGATGGCCTAATCTCTCTGAAACATTTGGGGATGATGACCAAGTTGAGGCCTTACGTCCACACTTTTCTTAAAGAAGCAAGTACCGTGTTTGAGATATACATATATACAACTGCTGATCGAAGCTATGCATCGTTAATGGCTGAGTTTCTTGACCCTGAAAATGTTTACTTCAAGTCAAGGATTATTGTACGTGAAGATTTATTTGCCCCAGATGAAAAGAATCTTCAACTGGTGCTGAGGCACCAACGCATGGTTCTTGTTCTCGATGACACACAGCATGTGTGGAGATATCATCCAGATAACTTGATTCTTGTTGAGAGATATTATTTCTTTGATGCAAGACATGACATTGTATCTCCTTCTGCAATGAACAATGATGAAGGTGAGACCACTGGCATGCTCGCAGCCATTCTCAAGAAACTTAAACTAATCCACAGACTGTTTTTCAACCCCAAATTCAAGGGTGGTCTTGCGCATAGAGATGTTAAATTGATACTTGATCGCCTTAAGGTACTCCAAGGATGTAAATTAACCCTTGAAGGTATTTTTCCTTCCGATTTTGACCCCCAAAATTCACGTCTTTGGATGATGGCAGAGGAGTCAGGAGCCATTTGTTCTACGAGTGTTTTTACCTCCACGACACATGGTCACTTTGGTTGCCACGGAGGTGTCTCAGCAGGCAGAGCTGGTTACATAGTTGCTATGAGTTAGCCAAAAGGTTTCCTGAAGCGAATTATCTGATCAAGCTGAAAAATAAGAAATTGAGATCATCTTAGTTCACTTCTATTGACAGCACTGGTATAATTTCCAATTTTTTGTTGTTAAATGTTCTTTGCAATTAGTGAAGTAGAGTTTTTTTTCCTGGACAAAGGCATTTAGGGTTCCTAACTTCTATTTTTTGAAGCTTGATTGCAAATAGTTAATTGCTATGTCTAGGAATTGAATTCTACCTCAATTGTGATTTTGAGACATGATTACTATGGTTTTTGATAATCTGATTCATATATCTCCTTTTTTTGAGGTCCACAATTTTTTTTCTGTGAATTTGGCCATAGAAATTGAAACAAGACCCTACCGAATGTATCCAATTATGCTATTCTTAAATATAAAACTTATTTTGTATCTGCAAGTGCATGAATTGTAGGGGTGGGAGAATATTAAGCCATGTTAGTCTAACATCAGGTGGTTAAACTGATCTTGAATCATAGTTTAACATGCATAGACAGAGAATAGAAGCTGAATGAGTTTCACCAACCACTTCACGAAAGATCTTATAATCATTTGTCTTAGTACCTTCAGAAACAGCTTTGGCCTTTATGACATCCATTTTTTCCTACAAATAAATAAAAACCACGTGGAAAATCAAAACAACAAAAAAAACTAAAGTTGATAACAAAAATTAAAAATTTGGTACAAGTTGCATACATTTTTTTTTTGATAAATAGTATAAGTTGCATACATATAATGTCTTAGCCCTATCAGTTGCCCATTCTTTGCCATCCTTCTTTGTGTGAAATTTCTTAAAGCAATCAATGGGGCTAGGCTCAGAGCCTGTCTCAAGATACTACAATATTTAAAAGTAAAAAAAAACATTGAATAAGTTATTAAACTATGTAAATACACAATAAAATTTAAAACTATTTGATGATAATATAATATATCATTTCATATCTGTACTTGGCCATTGGTACGGAACCTTTAGTAGAGAAAATTTCAGACTTATTTCTGTTTCCCTTATCATCAAACTTATGTCCTGCACACATAATTCACACACTAGAACATTAGTTTCTAAGAAAATATTAACAAATAATGGTTAGAGAGAGAGTGAGAGAATTTATGGACATCTAGTTGATAGATTTTAACCAGAATTTGAGCTGCCCCATTTTCATAACTTCTCAATTTTTTTTTTTTTTTTATGGGTAAATGAACCATTGAATAAGCGCAAAGCACAACCCAAGTACACAGGAGATACAACTTCTTAAAATTTGCATGTGTCGTGAACAATCTCGGCAAAAGGTGCATAACAAGAGAGACAAAAACTCAATAAGATGGAAACAGTCTTCAGAACATCATGTACCAGAGCTAGAGGGAAATGAATTTTAATAAAAATAATAACATACAACATTCGACACTAGTAACCTTAAGAAAATTTCATCTGCTCGGTGCGTTTCGAGCAGTGTAGTGTGAATTTAACTTTGTGCAGGTAGTAGCAATCACATGGCAATATCACTTGGATGATGAAGGAAGATAACAGGAAATTGGCATGAGAACACAAAAAGTTGGGCAAAATTTGCTCAACTGTACATTTTTTGGAAAAAATTCGGTGGCTAGCACGCATTTGAAGTTATTTAGTAAGTTGGACTATTTTTTGAAAATCGAGTTTGTGAAACTCGAGTTCCAACCCAAAATTGAGTTTCTCAAACCCGATTTACGCCTGATCTTAAAAAAAAAAAAAAAAAAAAAAAAAAAAAAAGGTAGAACTCAAGTTCCATGCTTTTAAAAAAATAACCCAAATGAAACACGAGTTCTGTAATTTTTTTTTAAATGGAACTCGAGTTTAATAAACTCAAGTTCCACCTTTTTTTTTTTTTTTTTTAAAGATCAGGAGTAAATCGAGTTTGAGAAACTCGATTTTGGGTTAGAACTCGAGTTTCACAAACTTGATTTTCAAAAAAGGGTTTCTATCTAATATTTTTCTAAAAAAATGCTGTTGAGCAAATTTTGCCCAAAAAGTTGTGTCTAGTTTTTCATCAACAAGTTTGAAATTACAACTGATCAAAGACCCAAATCCACAAACAATTAATCAGTCAAAACAACACAAGCTAAGCCAAAAATCAAGACCCAAAATCCGTAAACAAACAATTAATCAGTAAAAAAAAAAAAAAAACAGAAGCTTACCCAATATCAAGACCCAAATCCGCAAGTCAACACAAAGTCTGGTCTGTGGCTGGGGTTTGGGGAGAATAAATAAATTTATGATTAAAAAAGTAAAAATAAATAACACTGTGGAAGAAAATTCTCTCTCTCTCTCTCTCTCTCTCTCTCTCTCTCTCTCGGGTCTGTAACTGGGTTTTAGGTTTTTGGGAAGAAAGAAACTAGAAAGTAATTACTGAAAAGTGAAAAACCACTGTGGAAGAACAAAAAAAGTTCGGTTTTCTTCTTTATTAAAAAAAAAAAAAAGACTTTTTCTTCTTCTATCTATTTGTTCAGCAACAGTTTTTTTTTTTTTAGACAAAACTCACTGTTTTGTATTTTTGCAAGAAGAAAATTTCATCTGCTCCATTGCGTTCTCGGCGTAGATTCGAGCTCGGTCGATGTTGCCTTTCTCCATGGCTTTCTTGATCTTCAACTTCTCGGATTTCTCCTCCTCGCATTTCTTGGCTTGGCGTTGGAGCGATTTGGATGTGAATTTCAGCTCCATGATCTGGTTCAAAAGCATCTCTGTGTTTCCTATGGCTGAAAATTTGGGAATCGGATTTCGAATTCTAGGGTTTTGCTTTTTCTTTTTTTTTGAAACTGAAACTGAAATTTCATTAAGCAAACACAGAATAGGTACATAGCAGAAAACATCACCCACCAACAGCAGGACAAAGCACCAACAATGACCACAAACAGCCAAGCCAAAAGAAAAGAACAAAATAAAAACACTAGATCCCTTCCAGCCTACGCAAGTTTGCTAGATTCTCAGGGACCACACCAATCCATTTGCATTCCTCTCCTGAATTTTTGGCCTGTTGAGCTAGCTCATGGGCTATTTTGTTGCTATTCCTGCAAATGTATCTAGCTACTGCATAATTAAAGCCATTCATTCCTTGCAAAATGCCATGAATTAAATGACCTGCAACTCCCCATACATCTTTGCTGCAAATTGCTTGAACAGTTTGCATTGAATCTCCTTCCAATATAATTTTATTTAATCCCAGCTCCTTAGCAAGAACAATGCCCTGCTCCATAGAAATTGCCTCAGTCTCTTCCACTGCAAATCTACCCGAAAGTGGCATACTCAAAGCTGCAACAACTTGATTATTCCAATCTCTAATTATGACTCCAATTCCTGAGTTACCTTCCATAGTTGGTATTGCCCCATCCACATTTATAAGATAAACATCTTTAGGGGGAGGTTTCCAGGTCCTATCCTTTGTCTCTTTTTGTTTTGTTATTTGAATATTTGCCTCCTTGAAGTCTTCTATCAGACGGATAGCTAATCCCCAAACATGCTCAGTAGCTGCTCTACAATCCTCATTCACCACCTGGTTCCTATTATACCAAATTGACCAGGCCACCCCAAAAAACTTCTCCAGGTCACTTTGAGTTCCCTGGTTCATTAAGCTGAGAGCCAAATCAGTGACATCCAGGCTGCAATCAAGGATTTTGATAGGACAGTCAATCCATTTAGCCCACACTGCCTTAGCAAAAGCACATCTCAGAATTGCATGCTCAACTGACTCAGGATCTTTTTTGCAGATGGGGCATGTGACATCCATTTGGATTCCTTTTTTGAACAAATTGGTCAATGTGGAGATTGCATTCATACATAATCTCCAGGCAAATATTCTAATTTTTTTCGGGATATTCAAATGCCACATCCTCTTCCATAGCGAAGCACACACATCACCTAACGAGGATTCTCCATGGTCTTCTTTTTCTAGGATCCTTCTAGCCACATAATAGGCATTTTTCACTGAAAAGGACCTTTTTTTATTGCCCACCCAAATTATAGAGTCTTCAGGAAGATGAAAACTAATAGGGATGCTAAGTATTGTTTCCACCTCAAAGGGTAGGAAAATGTTCTCCAATCTATCCCTCCTCCATCTTTTTGTGTCCGTATCAATGAGCGCAGATACCATAGGAAAATCTCCAAAATCTTTTGGTGGAGAAACAACCTTGTATGTTGAAGGAGTTGGCAGCCACTTATCATCCCAGATATGAATCAACTTCCCATTTCCAACTCTCCACCTTGTACCTTGTCTCAATACTTCTAGACTTTGATGTATGCTTCTCCAAGCATAGGATGGGTTGCTCCCTATTTTTGCACTTAGGACATCACTATTAGGGAAGTACTTTGCTTTGTATAAGCAAGCCATTAGTGAGTATGGATCTACTAACATTCGCCAACCTTGTTTTGCCAACATCGCCAAATTGAAAGCATGGAGATCTCTAAAACCCATACCTCCATACCTCCTTCCCATTTTGATTTACACATCTTAGAGCATCCAACCCACGCAATCTTAGACTCTTGCTGCCTTTGTCCCCACCAGAAGTTTCTCATCATTCTCTCGATGTCTTCACATAACCCTTTTGGGAGCAAAAAACATCCCATTGTATATGTTGGTATTGCCTGGGCTACTGCTTTTTTCAGAATCTCCCTTCCACCTATGGATAGCATTTTTTTTCTTTCCATCCCATTAGCTTCTTTCCCACCCTTTCCTTTACTTCATTGAAAATTTGTTTCTTTGATCTACCAATTAAGGATGGAAGTCCCAAGTATTTTTTTCGGATGGGCATCAAGCATTAGGCCAAGAATTTCCTTCCCTTCACTTCACTTCTTGTTCCTTCATCTGCATCTTGACTGAAAAAGACAGATGACTTGTCTGTGTTTATTTTCTGACCCGACGCCTCTTCATACCTCTGAAGGATGTTTACAAGCTCCTTACTTTCCAATCCTGAAGCTTTGCAATATAAGATGCTATAATCAACAAATAGGAGGTGGGTTATTCTTGGGCTGCTTCTACATATTGAAATTCCAGAAAGCTTATTGTTCCTAGCTGCCTCCATTATCAATCCTATAAAACCTTCAGAACAAATGAGGAATAATTATGGAGAGATGGGGTCTCCTTGACGCAAACCCCTTGTAGGGGTTATACATCCATGAGCCTCCCCATTGATAAGCACAGCATAAGAAACAGTAAAAATACACTTCATAATTAGACTAATCCATTTATCATCAAAACCCATTTTCTTCATTATTTTTTCTAGAAAGCCCCATTCAACCTAATCATAAGTTTTGCTCATGTCGAGTTTTACTGCCATATAGCTATCCTTCCCTCCCTTTCTTTTCTTTAAATAATGCATAATTTCAAAAGCTACAAGAACATTATCAGTTATAAGTCTGCCAGGAACAAAAGCACTTTGATTTTCTGAAATAATGGTGGATAGAATAGGTTTAAGCCTATTAGCAAGAATCTTGGATATTATCTTATATGATACATTGCATAGGTTGATGGGTTGGAAGTCACTCATTTTTGTTGGGTTTTTTATTTTAGGGATGAGGGCTATATTCGTTTTATTCAAATCTACCATTGGTGCATTTGAATTAAGAATATTAAGGATTATTTTAGACACATCATCACCAATAATATCCCAATACTTTTGATAAAAGATAGCAGGCATACCGTCGGGTCCTGGGGCTTTTGTCAGATGCATACTGTGGATGGCTTGGACAATTTCCTCCTTGTGGAATTCTTTTGTAAGGTGCTCATTCATCTTTTCAGTGATTTTCCTTGGTATCAGATCTGCCACCTCATTATCTCTAGTTGGGGAAGAAGTTGTGAATAACTCCCTGAAATAATCAGCAGCTACATTAGCAATTTCCCCCATTCCTTCACACCATTTTCCTTCTTTGTCCCAAAGCCCATTAATTTCATTCTTCTTCTTACGCGAGGATGCTTTGTGGTGGAAGAATTGGGTATTCCTATCCCCTTTTTGATACCACTGAACCCTTGATCTTTGATGCCACTTTGTTTCTTCCACATCCAGGAGCTCATTTATTTCCTTGCAAATCCTGTCAATTTCTTCCCCATTGCTCCCATCCAGATCAGCCTGTATCATAGCTTGAAGGCTCTTTCTTTTTTCTTGAATTTTCCGTGGAATATGGCCTAGATCAGAACAATTCCATCTTGCTAATCCAGATGCACAATCATTTAAACCTTCTACTAGCCCACTTGAAGAACGCAGCCCAGAATGGTTCTTCCACACTTCCTAAATGATTTCCCTACATTTTTCATATCTGATCCAGGCTGCCTCAAAATGGAATCCTCTCTTTCCACGGTTGGGTGAGGCTTGTTGGTCTGTCAGTAAGAGAGCACAGTGGTCCGAAGTCAAGTCCACTATGTGGAATACCTTTGACGTACGATAGAGCTCCATCCAATCAGCTGTAGCCAACACCCTATCCAATTTAAGATGAATTCTCTCCCCATCAGAACTCTGATTGCACCAAGTGAATTTAGGCCCCATATACCCCATATCTTGAAAACCACACTCATTAATTACACTTCTAAAACCCTCCATCTGGTTTTGGGATCTTTCTGGTCCTCCACATTTCTCAGTTGCTAACAGAATTTCATTATAATCTCCCATACACATCCATGGCATCTGGTATTGAGAATTCAACATTCTAAAGAGATTCCAGGACTCTCTTCTTAAGTTTGTATTTGGGTTCCCATAAAACCCTGTAAGTCTCCATCTACGGTCCAGGGAATGATCTGTCACAACCACATCAATATGGGATCTCGAAAAGCTTTTTATTTCTACCTCCACTTCTCTGATCCATAACAGGGCAATTCCACTACTTTTACCCTCACTAAGGACAACTAAACCATTTGGGAAACCAATCCTTTCTTTTACTTTTGTCATCCTTCTAACACCAGCTTTTGTCTCCATAAGGAAGACAATTTTAGGATTCCATCGTTGCACTAAATTGCACAACGCTCAAACTATCTAGGGATTCCTAATTCCCCGGCGGTTCCAGCTTAAGGAATTCATGGCTCTTGGCGGTGCTGCCTAACAGACATCGCCGTTAAATTAAGAGAAACTGACTCACCTACACGTGCCTTCTTTTGCCTGCCTTCCTCATCTTCTTCCTCTGCCTAGAGACTACGCTTTATCCCCACTGTATTATCATTGAAATCCATTACTATTCCATTGCTTGTTGTCTGACCCCAAGCTAGCTTCTTCCACCTTCCTTTTCTGCTTTGGGCTTTTTCTATTTCTTTATTATCACTCTGTTCTCCAATTGGATCTTTTTGGGCTTTTATTGGGTTGGTTACTTCCTCAATTTCTGCAATTATCGTGTGCTCCTGGCCCAATGATGGTTCCCAAATATTACTGCTCATTGACTGCTCTTGGTCAATACTTCCCTTTGGCCCAAACATTAATTTACCTACTTTTGCTTTTCCTAAGCCCACCCTCCCTACTTCTATTTCTCTAGTTTGGCTATTTTGAATTTGAATTTGAAATAAAGAGTTTGACAAGTCACTATCAGTATCTGACATACTAGCAGAGTTTCTACTGACCTTTTGCTTCTCGGGATTCCCGCTCGTTTCTAGGCTCCTCCTCTCTGCATCTTGATCTCCCTTTCCTGCCATCTCCGGTGGTGCATTTTGTCCCATCGCCGTTGGATTTTGAAGTATACTTTGTGTTACCGTTGTCTTCACCTGATCCTTCTTTTGACTACCTATCTTACTTCCTCCCTGAGCTCTCTACCAATCACCATATTTTGCGTTTCCAAGCACAGACAATGCTGATCATCATGCCCCATTACTCCACAGAGAAAACAAAAGACAGGGAGTCTCTCATAGCGGAAATAGACTTGAAATTTCTCCCCTTCCGGGCTAGCCACAACTCCACACTGCCTTAGTGGCCTATCCAGTGGGATGTTCACACGGATTCTCATGAACCATGACTTCGAATCCGCAGCCACAAAATTACCGATACTATTGCCAATGTCCCTTCCAATTTTCTCCGACATCATATCGAATGGCAAGCCCCAAATTTGTAGCCAAAATGGAGAATGGGTGAAGGAGATGTTATGTGTTGTCATCCCCTTTTCCCACCTTTTGAGAAGCAATAGATTGTTCTCAAAATTCCATGGACCGTTATTCTCGACCCATCTCATCTGATATTCGCTTGAAAATTTGAACTGGTAAGTATCATTCCCTACATCCACAATCCTCATATCTGACCCTATTTTCCATGCCGATCACATCGTGCTCTTCAACGTTCTCTGATTTTACTTCCTATCCGACAGTAATCTTCCCACCAAACTCAGTTCGCACTCTTCGATCAGCTCCCTTCTGCCTTCCCCTGATACCGCAATCTGTGTTTCTTCTTCTTTTGTTAGCTTCATATGCTTGAGTTCTTCAATTAAATCTTCCTCCATGGCCGATTGACTTCCTAGGAAGATATCTACAGTAGATTAGAAAAGAGAATCTAGCTTTTCCAAAAGAAAGGAAAGTCTACTATCTGGGTAGAGAGAACACTCGAGAAGTTTCGAGAGAAAAGACTCCTACTAGGGAGAGTCCACTTAGGGTTTTGCTTTTTCAAAGAGAGAGAGAGGGATTTGTTGAATTCTGGATTTGGGTTTGATTAGGGGGTAAGATATATGGAGGAATGAATGGACGGTGTTGATCTTTTGGACTGAAGCGAGTAAGGGTTAATCACCGTAGGATTTATGTGGGTCCCATATGAGCATGTGTGGTGGGTCCAGACTTAAATATTCGGATTTCTGAGTTCTGAGTTCATTCTGAGGAAATAAGGAAAAGTAGAAGGAAATTTCTACGAATAAGGAAATAAGGAAGCGTGTTTGAGTTTTTTTTTTTTTTTTTTTTTTTTTTTACACAAGGTAGAATTCTACTCTAACCTAATCTAAGTGTATATGTGTGTGAAGCTCTCTCCTGAAAACTTGAACCCCAGCCCTTGCCCCCCACACTCCATAAGCACTTATACTTGTGGAGTGACCATCGCACCAAGGATGTGCGGTGGTGTGTTTGAGTTAAAAGCAGGACAAGGTAACCGTTGAGATTAGAATAGTAATTAGAAACGCTACTAACTTTTTTTTTTCTTTTTTCTTTTTTTTTAGGGGGGTTAAGAGTCCTCTTTTTTGGGTGAATTTTAGGAAAGATGAAAAAAAAAAAAAAAAAAAAAAAAAAAAGAGAAAATGGGTGAGATGGAAAATTTTGTGGATGTTTTATTGGAGGGAGGAAAGAAAAAAAATTGGTGGGGCCTAAATATTTTCCCTCCGTTAAGAGACAAAATTTTGACTCTATTTTCGATGTAGGTAAAATTTCATATCTTATACAATCCTAAAATATTTTGCTAAGGACAAATTTTAGCTACAAAATTGGTTATAGTCTTAAACTATCTTAGATTATAATCTTACTTAATATCTTTTTATTTGAGGTGAATTTTGACAAATTCACTATTGGATTACGTCTTCTTTTTATATCCTCCATACTTGCAAATTTCTAGAAAATTAAAGGTTAATAGCTAAATCATCAATAAATTGTTAAAATTATAAGTTTTTATAGTTTAAAATTATGCATAAAATATAAGCTTATAGATCATATAGTAAATAATATCCAATTGACATAAAATTTTACTTGTGTACCAAGAGCCACAAGATATCGGAATCTTCTAAACTTTAATGACACTATAGTTCCAAGGTTGAACCATGCTTACGTTAAACAAAGTAATATCTTGTGTTTGGGACTTTGGGGTTAGTTATTAGTAAGGTGAAGTCTGATCCAAGTTTGAATAAATAAAAATAATATTAATAATATTAAGAAAAACTCTAGGAACACAAAATTTTATAGCTTCTTGTCATAATTGAGACATGGTAAAATGTGATCAGTGAAAAAAAATGATAGATCCAATGTGTAAGTAATGGTTAACTATTCACAGTCTGCAAATCGGATGTAATTTACCATTTGATCTACAAACTCATCTTTTATGCATTATTTTATACTACTAAAACTTGAATCTAGATAATTGATTGATGACATGACTATTGATCTTTGATCATATTCAAATTTTGTAAGCATGAAAAATATATGAAAATAATGTAATCTAACGGTAGATTTGTCAAAATTCACATCGAATTAAAAAAATATAAAGTTGGGTTCAAGTTACACTTGACGTAATTCAAAAAAATGTTACACCACCCAATAACATATTATTGAATTCATATTTCGAAAATCCAACCGTTGGATTACATGTTTTATATGGTCTTAAAATGCATGCCAATTTTCATACCAATAAGATGTAATTTACCACTTGATCTATAAACTCATCTTTTATGCATTGTTTTAAACTACTAAAACTTGAATTTTGATAATTGATTGATGACATCACTATTGATATTTGATCACCTTGAAATTTTATAAGCATGAAAAATATACGAAGATAATGTAATCTAACTGTAGATTTGTCAAAATTCACATCGAATAAAGAAATATAGGGTTGAGTTTAAGTTACACCTGACGTAACTCTAAAAAATGTTAAACCACCCAATAACATATTACTGAATTTATATTTTGAAAATCCAACCGTTGGATTACATGTTCTATATGGTCTTAACATGCATGCCAATTTTCATGCCAATCAGATGTAATTTACCATTTGATCTATAAACACATCTTTTATGCATTATTTTAAACTAGCTTGTAACCCCATGCATATGCATGGATACACTTAAAGATATATAATAAGATGTATAATATAATTCTTATATATATAATTTAAATACTATTGATAGTCATTTTTAAATTTTGTTATTCTTTAAAAAAATTTGTGAGGATATTGTAAAGACCAAATTTGAGCTCGTAACCCACTACGTGGATGGACCTAAGCCCAAAACAATAAATTTATAGAGAATGGGTTGGAAAACTAGGTTTTAATTGATCAAACAAACACTGGAATAGATTCAGATGATAAGAGAATGAAAAGAAATAGGGTTGTATTGAAGAAAAATAGTCCTCGACAAGGTCCGAAGTGCACTGTTCTTGTATATTATTCTCAAATTGGGTTACAAGTTTGGTTCCTGAATGCTACAGTGTTTCTTCTTGTAATTTCTGACCCCCTTTCCATGAAGGGTATCTCCCTTTATATAGTTCCTTCCAAGACATCTTGATCCTACACTTGTTGATTACCTGAGTCACCACTTGAGTGCTTGTCCCATCAGACACCTTCTCTGGTTGTATATGCCTTGGGGTAGCCAACTTTGCACTGTTCAAAGATCTTCTCCACATTAATGCAACCAGGAAGTTAGCTGCAGATCATTAAATGCGATGATGGTAGCTTTCTTCCTAAGATATCTTAGGACTTCTCTCGGTCTAATGTCTCTGCAATGTCTATTCATACCGACAGAACTTCCTGGGAGGTTCTCTTGCATTAGTAAGCCATTTCTTCTAACCTCGGCTTTAGCCGGCCGAGGAGAGATTTATCCTCGGCTAATATCCCGTTGAACCTTTGTGGGCAAAACTAACTCTTTTATTTGCTAACACGGTCTCCTTTGACGGAGATTCTTCCTCATCGGACTAGTCCTTATCCTCAGCTTGGGCCATAGCCCCAATGTACAAATATATAATGAACTTTTGGGCTTAATATCCCTACAATAGCCCCTCGAGATTCTTCTTTCTGACTCTTCAGGAAGAGAGGAGGATTTCAACATCACCAGATTTGTCCTGTGTCCATCTCGTCCCATCTCTGCTCATAAATATACTGTTTTAACTGCCCAGAACACACTTCTGTCGCTTCGGCTTACGAGACGCACTCCTCATTTAATTTTTATGGCCTTATGTCCCCCACGTTCTACGATACGATCCAAATCTAACGATTGAGAACCCTCTTGGGATTTGGGCGGGAACTTTCCTGATCTGTAGCTCATTTTTTTATATAAATATCAATCAACTCAAACACTCCCTTCATTTTAGCAATCATTTAACTCTCAGCGCACATACTTTGAACTTACCAACTTTCTCACCTTACTCGAGCTTTTACAAATATGAAAAGTCTGTCTGAGGACCCACTTTTCACTCTTGTAAGTCTTCACAAATCTCTATTCTTTACTTTTCCATACATTTTTTGTTCTTCATACTTTTTCTCTCCTCGGCTCTATTCCTTTTCTCTCAGCCACTTTAGGGCTCTTCAAACCATTCTAGAATAGGTAGATTTAAGTGTCTAGTAGATTCTGAGAAGGCAATGGCAAGTTTTAGGGCTCAGTATAGGATCCCTCCCAATGTTAACCTCAGATATTGTGAGAAGGGGGAGTGGTTCGAGCGAAGGCGAGAAGGTGAGGTAGCAATTCCCATGATCGCCTTTATAGAAGGCGGCATAAGAATCCTAATGGGGACGGTTATGAGGGACCACTTTAGGTTCTACAGTTTAGCACCCACCCAATGTGTTCCCAACGTATTTAGGATATTAAGGTGTGTGGATGCCTTAAACAAGAAAATGGGGTTAGGGTTAACCCACCATGATGTCAATTGGGTATACAATCTCCACCATTTAAAGGGGAAAGGGTATTACCTGAAGACGAGACAGCTCGAAATCAGGCTCATACAATGCCTCCCCAAGTCTAGTAAAGGGCTAAATAAGGACTTCTTGATTGTGTCAGGAGAATGGCACGATGGCCTTCCCTGCCTGATGCAAGAGGGGTAGCCAGGTGTGGTTCTAGAAGTAGGAAAAATGATTTACTCTTTACCTTATTTTGATTTGTGTTGTTTCGCTTTTAACGAACTGCACCTCATGACTTATTGCAAATAGACGCGCCACCGAGCCAAATTTTAGTTTGGTGAACAGGGAGGGCTTAGACAAAATTCTCAAAGCCGAGGTGTTTGTAAATGAAGACAACGGTCAACTCCAAGCGGCTCACTTGATACTAGGAATCACACCCATTTCTCGGGCTTTCCAAGCACCCAAGTGTGTGATAAAAGCTCACGATCCACGCCTCCATCGCATCAGCGTTGCTGCGGAAGGATTTCTCCTTCCTGAGGGCACTCCAATCCCAGAAGGTACTCTCATCACTTAACCAATCCCAAGGGGCGAACTTACTTCTTCACTAATCCCAGAGGGCATTCCTATCGTAGCTTCTTCGTCCCGAGTTGCCACTGGTGAATCCACCTCTTCTCGACCCCTTAGTAAAGAGGAAAGTGAGGGAGAGGAAGAAAAAGATAAGAAAGTGTTCGACGTCTCAGACTCGAACGACATCTACGAAGTTTTCTACCAACCTCCCTCTCCTGTGACCGAGGAAGCAGTTACCTCCCCAAACAAGATAGGTATTCAAAGAAAATAGAGGTCGACCCTGCAAGAGCTGATGGAATCCCAGCCTAGGGGAAAAACGTTAGGGAAGTCTGCCCAATCCCAACTTCCACTACCCCCAGCTCAGACTCGTCTTTTCACTCCTCCTCCTGCCCAACAGACCCGCGTCGACCCTGTCGACCACAAAAGAAAGAGGGACGACAAGGGTAAAGAGTCCATGGAGGTTGGGAAGAACCTCCCTCATCAAGAAGGTGATCCCCAAAGGGGGTCTAAGCATCCTCGGGGTATGCAGACAAGGTCGGCTCACAAAGCTGATAGGAGGGGTGAACACCAGGTTACACCCCCGACTTGGGCTCCTCCAATGGAACTGAACGGGGCCCCCCTGACTAGTGAAGCTTCCATACGGGACTTCTAAGGGGGGACGGCTGGGTACATAGCCCATGCCGTGGAACAGCCTTTGCTTCTCCCCAAGGACATGGCTGACCTCAGATCTATGAGGCAGCATGAAGTGTTTCTCGAGCTTAAGAGAGACCTAGCAATGGTAACCACTTTAACTTAAAATCCTTTCTTTTTTTTTTTTTTTTTTTGAAAAACTTAACTTAACTTTTCTTTCTTTTCAGGCTACCCAGGCAGTCTTTAGGGCTGAGGAAATGGTGAACTCCTCCCACCGCAGAATGAAAGATAAGGAAAGGAGGAGGATAGCTGCCGTGGATGCCTTCCACGTAGTTGATAAGAGCCTAAAAGAACTGAAGGTTCAGTTAGCCGAGGAGCAAAAAGAAAGGAAATATGCTGCGGCCGCCTTAGAGAGCATTGAGAAGCGGGTCGAGAGTCAGCGGTTACTTCTTCGAAGTATCGAGGAGCAATTGGCCACTTCCAAAGAGCAGATAACCTCTCTGAAGAAGAAATTAGAGGAGGTTGAAAAGGCTAAAGCTATAGCCAAGAAGGCCAAAGACGAGGTAGAGAAGGCCAGGGACAGAGTGGAGCAACACGGATACGAGGTGGGGGTGGCCAAGACTGAAGACGCCCTGAGGGCCAAGGTCCCTCAAGTATGTAGAACTTACTGTGCCCTGACATGGGATGAGGCCCTCAACCAAGCCGGGGTTGAGGCTTCTTTCGTGCTTAGGAGAGCAGAAAGTGTCTACTACCCCCCTGCCATACGCCCTTGAAGCTTCGTAGACTTCAAGGCTGACCATGTGTCCTTAGAGACGGGTGAAATTCACAGCAGCCCACCACAAGCTTCTCCTGCAGCCAAAAATTCTTCAGTGGGGACAAGGCAGGCCAAGGACACCTCAAGGACAGGGGAGGCCAATAAAGAAACAATCCAAGGCTCTGGCCTTCCTCCTCCTGCTCCAAAGGACACCTCTAAGGATCAAGAGGCTTCTCAAAGTATGGAAGTGGTATTGACAACCCTTACCATACCCCCAAAAGAAGGTCATAAGGAGAAGGCTGAAATGTCCACTATGGTAGTGAGTGCTCAACTTCCCAAGGATCCAAAAGATAAACTTGTTATAAAAATGAAGAAATATATTGCCTTCTTCCTTTTCTTTTATTTTTTTAGTTTGTAATTGACCTATCTTTTTGTACTTCATTTGCCTCATTTGAAGGCTTTTATTTAATGAAAGTCATGGATACTTCCTTTTTTCTTGTGGTTTTTGCACTGAAATTGTTATCATTTTCATTTTAGCTAACACCTAACAAAAGTAATGATGAGATAACCTTTCAATTACTAACCTAATTTAGCAAACAGAATTTGTCCTGCTCCCTATGATTAACAACAAAAGCAAGTGAATTTTTAGTAAGTTAAACACCTTGACAAAGCATAAACTTAATTCTGTGGACATGCCCAGTGTTGTAATATGCATATAGGTTTAAGTGATGCTCATGAAGGTTAAAGGAATGGTTAAGTCTTACACAAATACAGGTATGCCCGTGAATGCTTTAAGTGATGCTCATGCCCGTGAATGCTTTAAGTGATGCTCATGAGCATCCATTTGAGACTCTTGTTATAAGGAAGATCATTGCTATCTAGAGCAATTATATCGAGTGTCAAAGTTTATAACAAAGGATATTAACTTACTAGACATATATACGTTTATCTCATACAAACTGTTATAAATAAGATTTTGCCCTGATTTATAGCCATTTGAAGGAAAAGATTAATCTATCTAAGGCATGTGATCCGAGGACCTAGACATTATCAATTTTCTCTCTGATACTCAGATAGTTGCATAGTGTGTTAACCTTCTCAAAGCAGATGGTTCGAGGAACCAGGCATAACTGAGACTTTGTTTAACACTTAAAAAATTAATTGAAAGATATCAATTTTCCCAAGGTATGTGGTCCGAGGATCCAAGCATGACCAAGGTTCTGTTTGATACTTAGAATGATGTCTTACTGTGTTAATTTTCCCAAAGCAGATGGTCCGAGGAACCAGGCATAGCTGAGGTTCTGTTTAACACTAAGAAAATTAATTAAAAGATATCAATTTTCCCTTAGGTACGTGGTCCGAGAAGCCAGGCATGACCAAGGTTCTGTTTGATACTTAGATAGATGTCATACTGTGTTAATTTTCCCAAAGCAGATGGTCCGAGGAACCATGCATAGCTTAGGTTCTATTTAACACTTTAGAAAAGTAATTGAGAGATATCAATTTTCCTAAGGTATGTGGTCCGAGGATCCAGGAATGATCAATGTTCTATTTGATACTTAGATAGATGTCATACTGTGTTAATTTTCCCAAAGCAGATGGTCCGAGGAACCAGGCATAGCTTAGGTTTTGTTTAACACTTTAGAAAAGTAATTGAGAGATATCAATTTTCCCAAGGTATGTGGTCCGAGAATCCAAGCATGACCAAGGTTCTGTTTGATACTCATAATGATGGTAAAGACGTAGGATAAGTAATATAACAAACCCAAAGAAGGTGAAGGAAGCTTTTATTAATAATAATATCTTCTAAGATTATTTACATTCCAGGGACAAGGTACAGCCCTTTCCTCAAGATCTTTAAGATAGTATGTGCCTATCTCAGCCACTGATGTTATACGATATGGCCCCTCCCAGTTAGGTCCTAACTTCCTCCATGTTGGGTTCTTGGTTGCTCCCATAACCTTTCTTAAGACCAAGTCCCCCACTGTCAGCGACCTTAACCTTACGTTAGCATCATGCCCTTGTTTGAGCTTGTGTTGATAATATGCCAATTGGACCATGGCATTTTCTCTTCGTTCTTCAATTAAATCTAAACTCTTCTCCAATAGCCCATTGTTGCTGCTCGGAGTGAAGGAACCTGTTCTTAGGGTGGGAAATTCAGTTTCTAGAGGAATAACAGCCTCGGCCCCATATGTCATTGAAAAAGGTGTCTCTCCTGTGGACCTTCAAGGCGTGGTTCGGTAAGTCCATAGGACGTGTGACAGCTCTTCGACCCATTTCCCCTTTGCATCATCCAGCCTCTTCTGGAGTCCACTTACTATGACCTTATTGACAGCTTCAACCTGCCTATTCCCCTGTGGATATGCCGGGGTGGAATATTTATTAGTTATACCAAGTCATAGCAATACCTCCTAAAGGCTTTGCTATCAAATTGCAAACCATTGTCTGAGATGAGGACGTGAAGGACTCCAAATCTGGTTACAATATTCTTCCAAACAAAACGCTTGGCATCCACATCTCTGATGTTTGCTAGTGGTTTAGCCTCTACCCATTTAGTGAAGTAGTCTGTGCCAACTAACAAATACCTCTTATTCCCCACTGTTTTAGGGAAATGGCCTACAATATCCAAGCCCCATTGAACAAAAGGCCATGGACTGGACAAAGGATTAAGGACTCCCCCAGGTTGGTGAATGTTTAGGGCAAACCTCTGACATTGGTCACATTTCTTTACATAATCCTCTACTTCTTTATGCATCTTCGGCCACCAGCAGCCTTGTGTAAGGGCCCTATGTGATAAAGACCTGCCCCTCGTATGGCTTCCACAAATTCCTTCATGCAATTCTTCCAAGATTAGCTCAACTCCCTCCGAGTGTACACACAACAAATACGGGCCAGAAAAAGACCTTTTGTACAACTTCTGGCCCTCGGACAACCAGAATTGAGGAGCTTTTCTTCGCACTTTTTCAGCTTCGGACTTATCCTCGGGCAGAATGTCTTCCTTAAGGAATGATACAATAGGATCCATCCAACTCGGACTCGCCCTTATATGATGTACATGAACTCCTGTTGCTCCTGTCTTGGTGGGTCTGTATAAGTCCTTTACGAGGATTACCCGAGGTAGACTCTATGCCGAAGAGGTTGCCAAGGTGGCCAGAGAGTCCGCATGTGTATTTTTACTTCTAGGGATTTGTGATAAATTAAAATACTTAAACCTAGACTGTAAATGTCTAACCTGGTTTAAGTATTCTTGCATTCTGGGATCTCTGACTTCCAATTCTCCTTGGACTTGGCCAACAACCAACCTTGAGTCAAAGAACAACTCCACTTCCTTTCCGCCCATTTTTTATATCATGATCATCCCTTCCAGCAGAGTTTCATATTCAGCTTCATTGTTTGTAGCCAAGAAGCCCAATCTTAAGGATTTTTCGATCGTGATGCTCTCTGGAGATATCAAGACTAGTCCCACACCAGATCCCCTATGGTTCGCTGCACCATCAACATAAACTCTCCAGGATGTAAGTTTTTGTACTGAGATCATTCCAACCGATTTTCCATCCATGTTGTGCTCTTCTATCTTTTCTTCTTCCAGGGATTCAGTAAACTTAGCAACCAAGTTGGCAAGTACCTAACCCTTGATAGAGGTGCGTGGCATGTACTTGATGTCAAAAGCCCCTAAAATTGTGCCCCACTTTGCAATTCTTTGTGTAGCATGCACCACTGCCAAAATGGCTCTTTCTAGTGGTAAGTAACGAACTTCAGCTTCATGTAGTGACTTACCGACATAGTAAACTAGCCTCTGTACACCATCATCAACACGTATGAGCACCAAGGTCACCGCGTGGGAGGCTACTGCGATGTAGGCAAACAAAACCTCATCCATCTCGAGCCTTGACATAATAGGTGGCCGAGACAGGTATTCTTTCAGCTAATGGAAAGACAGGGCACACTCCTTGGTCTACTCAAACCCCTTCCACCTGTTTAACAACTAAAAGAATGGTCTACCGACCGAGAGATGAATCGGTTCAAGGCAGAAATCATTCTAGTTAGCCTCTGAACCTCCTTGGGATTCCGAGGTAGCTGCAGATTGTTGATTGCCCTAATCTGGTCAGGGTTGACTTCGATTCCATGGTGAGTAACCATGTAGCCCAAGAATTTCCCTGATCCAACACCAAATGAACACTTGGAAGCATTAAGTCGTAGCTTGTGCTTCCTCAAGGTATCAAAAATACATCCGAGGTCATTAACATGATCAGACTCAACCTTGCTCTTTACCACCATATAATCAATGTAGATTTCAATGTTTTTTCCTAACTGTGGCTAAAACATCCTAGTCATTGTTAGGACATATGTGTTTCATATGTTAAGAACATATGTCATGATTTTATGTAGTTGGCTTATCCTTTGACAAAACGCACTTTACTTGTATTTAGGTAGATTTAGTATGTCTTTAAATACTTCAAGAAACCTTGTTTCAAGATCAAGTATTGAAGCCTTCAACTCTGTTCAAGAAAACAAGTTCAGAGTGCAAAATCATTAAAGCTCGACAGCTGCATCTATCGAGCTTAAGGAAGCTGTTCTACATTCGGTCTGCTCGACAACTGCTCGACACCTTCTATCTGTCGAGATTTAAGATTCTCAGAATTCCAATATGTTTTTCTTGGGATCCGTGAATGTGTCTTTGGGCTTTCTTTTCTCCTAACCCTAGACATATAAAAGGATCAGTTTAAAGGCCATCAAAGAGTTCACAAGTTGCACAAGCTTTAAGAAAAATCTGTTCAAGCAAATTGTGACCAGAGACGAAGTTCTTGCCCTAGTTCATCTCTTTCTCTTGAAGAAGTTGCTGTGTATGTGCACCGTAGGGTTTTGTGACCAAGCATCTTCTTGATCTTCATCGTGTGGATGAACTGAAGAACTTTGCAACCAACAACCTTCTTAGTTGATGATTGAAGTCGCGTACTGGGATCCGCGCAATTCGTAAACAAAATACCGTGTTATTTATTTTCCGCTGCATTACTAGTTTATTGATAATTTGTTTGTGCTACCACGCGTTTGCATGATAAATTGATTAATTAATAACTTGGCTAATTAATTAATTAATTTCTATCACAAGGGGTCATTCAGTTTATGGCCTATCAAGTGGTATCAGAGCAGGCACACTCTGATTAGGGTTTAATTTTTGCTGTGTTGATCCATTGACCCCTGTTTGTCATGGATAGAGGACGTTCATTAATCATACCTCCTTTATTTGATGGCACTAACTATGCATACTGGAAAGTACGCATGAGAGCTTTCTTGCAGTCTTTAAATGAGAAAGTGTGGCAAGTTGTGGAGATAGGCTGGACTAAGCCTAGAGAAGCGCCAGCCGACTGGGATGATGCTAAGATTAAGGCAGCAAACTTCAACAGCAGAGCATTCAATGCATTGTTCAGTGTAGTCACCAATGAGGAGTTCAAGAAGATATCCTCAACTAAAACTGCCAAGGAGGCTTGGACCATTCTCCAGACAACCTATGAGGGTACTAAGGCTGTCAAGGACTCAAAGTTTTAGAGGCTCACTACAAACTTTGAAGAGATAAAGATGGAGGAGGATGAGTCTTTCGATGAGTTCTATGCCAAGCTAAAGGACATAGTGAACTCAGCCTTCAATCTTGGGGAAACCATTCCTAAACCCAAGATTGTGAGCAAAGTGCTCAGATCTTTGCCCGAGAGATTTCATGCCAAGATTACGGCAATAGAGGAATCAAAGGATATTGATAAGATTCCTCTGACTGAGCTAGTTGGAAACTTGCAAACCTACGAGCTAGGGTTGACAAGAATAGGCAAGTCAGGTAAAAGCAAGAGTATGGCACTGAAGGCCAAGAGCAGTGAAATAAATGAATCTTTTGATGATGAAGATTCCAAGATGAAGTCCTACATTACCAGGAAGTTCAAGAAGTTTATGAAGAACGCCAATGGAAAGGGTTTTGACAAGGACCGCAGGCAATACAGTTCTTCTCAGTTTAAAGGCCAAGACAAAGGGAAGAAGGATGCTAAGGAAGGTGGTCAGTACACTGTTCCCTTAGGACCTAAGTGCTTTGGGTGTCAAGGCTTCGATCACATGAAGCATGAGTGTCCTACATACCTCAAGAGCATTGGGAAGAGCAAGGCACTTGCTGTTACCTTGAGCGGCACTGAGCCTAAGGATGATTCCAACAATGAGGATGACGGAATCTTAAATGCCTTCATAACCACTGTCAATCCTACTGATGGGATTGTTGAAGATGTGGTTAAAGAAGAGGAATTGGTGGAATCCAAATTTGAGAAGATGGATGATCAAGATGACATCCATACAGTTTATGAGAAACTGTACAAGCTTTCTGAGAAGCATGAGAAACTGTATAGGCTAACCACCAATAAGCTTAGTGATGTGGAACTTGACTGTGAAGAGCTTTCCACAAAGTTTGATGAGGCTAATCAAACTATTGGGGCACTGAGGTTTAAGAACAATTTCTTGGCTGAGAAGACCAAGAAGCTTGAAGCAGAGCTATGTCAAGTCAGAGCTCAACTGGAAAGGACTTCAAGCGCAAAGCTAGATGAGATGCTAAGCAATCAGAAATCTGCTTCAGATCGAACAGGCTTAGGGTATGGTCTTTCTTCCTCTAATACTGCTTCTTCTAGTACTACTGTTTTTGTTCCTCCTGCTAATAATGTTAAAACTAAGAACAATGAGATTAAAACTGAATTAGCTAGTGAGAACATAGACAAGGGTAAATCTATCTTAGGATTACCCCCTAAGCTTGAGAAGAAAGATGTTAAAAACCCTAGGGCTAAGAAGGCTAACTCTCAAAAGGCTAAACAAAAGAAGCAGCATTTCTGTCATCATTGTGGAGCTGCTGGTCATACTCGACCAAATTGTTACAAGTGGCTTGCCACTCAACAAAGTAACAGCATGATAGCATCTGGGAACCAGAATCAGCTTCAATCCTCTCTTGCTCCCCTTGGAGATCTTCTCAAAGCCCTCATGTTCCTTTCGAACATGAACGGTTTTAATTCTTCCCCTTCACCGCCAGTTCAAAGGTTTGTTAGATGGAAAGGTTCTTCCAAGGTGTGGAAGGAAAAAGGCTCCAAGTGATTCTGTCACTTTTCTCTCTCTCCTTGTTTTTGTGTGTGCATTACTTAGGTGTTTTAATTTCATGTTTTGAGTCAGTCTAGTTTTTATGCTTTGGTGTTTAACATGTTTTTGTTTGGTTATTTTTCAGTTTTTTCTTGTTTTGTTTTTCATATAAAAATAAAAATTGAAAAATCAGAAAAATACAAAAACAGTGTGTGTTTTGTATACTTTGGTACTTGTGTACCTTGGATGGCCATTGAAACAAAGTCTTCCAAAATTTGTATCATTTGTAGCTTAGATGAGCATCTCTATGCACAACTAAGCAAGTGAGCTTTGTGACTCGTGTTTGTGATGAGTACGATTAAGTCGTCTTTTAAACTTAACACTCATATCACTCTTTTTGATGAGAGGACTAAAAAATCCTAAGAGAAAGGCATAAATAACCATCTCACCACTGTTGCTCGCCAATCATAATATGACACCTGTATGCTTCGGCATAGCAAAAGTGCAGTGTCAATGACATTTGTGTGCTTAGGCATAGCAAAATTAGAATGTCAAATATCATTGGGTATTTCTTTTCTCTCTCTAATAAGCCCATGCATGATATGTTTAAAAGAAAAATATGCAAAGAAAAATCAAAAGCAAAAAGATCAAAAATGCTTTAAATATGATTGTATGCGTGTATTCTAGGAGATGTGAGAGTTATAGGATGTACCTCAAAGGTGATAGTCCCCATCAAGCAGTTATGATTGTGTGTGAGTTAAAGTGATTTTCTCATATTTTAAATTGTCATAACATGCATACACTTATGCAATCTTGTGATGTTTTTCACACACAACACGCAATATTCTTTGCTATTCTTGATACATGTGCAAGTACAATGTGATTTAGCCATCACGAGGTTTTACATGTATTAATGTACGCTCACTAAACTGTCTTGACTTGTTTTTGAAATATAAAATTGGTTAGACTTGTTTAGTGTGTGTGTGTGTGTGTTTTTTTTTTTTTTTGAAGATCCAAATGCTTAAATTTTATTTGAGAGATGATTTTGAAAGCTTAATATGTTGATTGGATCGTTGGTTGAGTTGCATGTTGGATTGCATTCAAGTCTGTGTTTTTCACATCTCGAAAAACTGCTTTTAAAAGCTGGCTCGACACCTCCTCGATACCTACTCGATAGCTAGCTATCTGTCGAGCTTCCTAAGCTTTTTCTTATCGCAATCTCACCTGCACCTCGATACCTGTTGGATCGATCGAGATTGGGTCTGTATCCTTGATAGCTTCTCGACACCTAGTGGATCGATCAAGCTTCTATTCTTGATTCTGATGTGTTGTTCCTCGATACCTCCTCGACACCTCAGCTGTCGACGAGCATTTTCTCAACACCTCCTTGACAGATCCCTTGATACCTCTCGATACCTGCATCTGTCGAGATTTACTAACTGCTCTATATAAGCCCTCTGTGCGATCCGGAAATCATTTTTCTTCGATCTCTCTCTCGTTACTTCTCTGTTTCTCTCCCAAAACACTCTTATCTCACTCCAAACTTGTTCCTCAAGGATTCTTTAAGCTTTTTCAAGTTTCTCTTTACTTGGTAAGCTTCTAATCCTTTCTCATTCATGCATTTCATGTTTTGAAACCTAGGTTTTGGGGTTTTTGAAAAATTTTGGGGTTTTTCAAAATTGATGAGCTTTCATTGAAATTTTGATATGGGTTTTCACTTAAATGTGTTTAAAACCTCATACATTGCATCACATTAGCATTATAATGATATTGTCATGCATTTAGATGTGTGCTATATGTTTGTGTGCTGATAGGTTTGGATTGGGCTGAGCCCATGATGCATTTTCTTTTGTATGTCACATGTTCATGCATTTCCCATGCATACGTACTTCTTTTCAATATGCTTGATATATTTGAAACTGCTTGGGACTTTTCTGATTGTCATTCTTTCTCTCCCTCTCTGTTAGTTTACGTTAGTCGTGTCTATGGCACCTAAGCGTAAATCCACTCCAGCCCGGAATCCTCTTCATTCCGGTGCTTCTTCATCGTCTGATCCTACTCTATCTCATATCCGGTTCCGTGATGATGATGCCTTTAAGGCATTTTCGGAGAACTTTTCTAGATGAGGCATTCATTCGGAACGCCAAGTCATTTTGACGGACTTTGCCGACACCGACCTTCCCTCTGTCATTCACAATAGGGGATGGGAGTCACTGTGTGACGTCCTGGTCACCTGTCCTCTCGTGCTTATCCAAGAGTTCTACTCCAACATGCACGGGATTGATCGGTCAGTACCTCTTTTCTTCACTCGCGTTCGAGGTACGCGCATTCCTATCACACCGCAACTTATTGCGGATGTGCTTCGGGTCCCTAGAATAGAGTTTCCTGACTATCTTAGTTATGAGTGTCTGAGGACTGTGTCCAGGGATGAGCTCATGTCTGCTTTTTGTGAGCGCCCTACTACTTGGGGTGAGCGTCTGTTTACACCATGTCAACCTTTTACAAAAGGTCCTAGATTCATGAACATAGTAATGACTTTTGTTTTGCATCGCCTCTCTCACTATAACTCCATCACAGAGCCTTATGCTCGATTTTTGTTGTCTCTTCTTGAGCATCTTCCTATAGATTTCCCTTCTCATTTTATTTTATCTATTATAGATGTTCATCTAGATTCGGTGTCCCGTGATAAGCTCATCTTTCCTTCCGCTATCACGAGGATCTTACGCCATTTTTCCGTTCCTTTTCCCTCTTCCGACCATTTTACCGTCATGTGTGCCATAGATTACGCTACCGTTAAACGTAGCGAGGCCCAGCTTCGGTCACGGCAGTTGGATTCAGCAACTCCTTCCTCCCATTCCGCTTCATCCCATTCTGCTCCATCCACATCCGCACCTCCCTCTTCTTCAAGCGATGTGACTTTAGGAGACATCATGGCGCAGCTGCAGCGCATGGATGCTTGCCTAGATACTCTCTCTACGGAGTTGTATCAGGTGAACGTTCGTGTCGGTCGTATTGCTCGACGATTGGCATCCATGGGTGGTTTTGCTCATGAGACTACTCCTTCACCACTTTCTCCTGTGGCTTCTGATTCTGAGGATGAGGATGATGATGATGGTGATGACGATGATGCTTCGGATGATGCTGATGGAGATGCTAGCTCTATCGATGAGATGTCTACTTGACACTCTTACCCTTTGTCACTCGTGACAAAAAGGGGAGTAGTTTTGGTATGAAAGTAGTCTATCTTAGGGGGAGTGTTGATACATTTTTTGATGGATGTAGTGAGGATAGTATGTATCTTTTCTTTTCTTTCTTTTTAGATACATTACTCTTGTGAATGAGGTCTTGTGACCATTTATAGACATACATTGTACTTATCTATTTCTTTATATTGATGTATGTTTTTCTTTCACCTACCCCTTCATGTGTTGTTTCTTTTCTCCCTTGATACACATGTTTCTTATACTTGTATGCAATCTATTATTTCTGTTTCACACAAAGATGTCTTGATGAGTTTTGTTTAAAGTGTTTCAGAAATACAGGTTGTCAAAGTCTACTTGCCATAAACTCTCTTCTTGCAAATTTTTTCAAGAGTTTGTGTTAGGATAGATTTTATTGTATTCAACAAGTGAATATGAGTTGAGTGATTTATGACTTCTCTTATATGTTCATTTGTTTGTTGTGGTTTTGTCACGGATTGCCAAAGGGGGAGATTGTTAGGACATATGTGTTTCACATGTTAAGAACATATGTCATGATTTTATGTAATTGGTTTATCCTTTGACAAAACGCACTTTACTTGTATTTAGGTAGATTTAGGATGTCTTTAAATACTTCAAGAAACCTTGTTTCAAGATCAAGTATTGAAGCCTTCAAGTTTGTTCAAGAAAACAAGTTCAGAGTGCAAAATCATTAAAGCTCGACAGCTGCATCTATCGAGCTTAAGGAAGTTGTTCTACATTTGGTGTTCTCGACACTTGCTCGACACCTGCTCGACACCTGCTATCTGTCGAGATTTAAGATTCTTAGAATTCCAATATGTTTTTCTTGGGATCCGTGAATGTGTCTTTGGGCTTTCTTGTCTCCTAACCCTAGACATATAAAAGGATTAGTTTAAGGGCCGTCAAAGAGTTCATAAGGACCAGAGATGAAGTTCTTGCCCTAGTTTATATTTTTCTCTTGAAGAAGTTGCTGTGTATGTGCACCGTACGGTTTTGTGACCAAGCATCTTCTTGATCTTGATCGTGTGGAAGAACTGAAGAACTTTGCAACCAACAACCTTCTTAGTTGGTGATTGAAGTCGCGTACTGGGATCCGTGCAATTGGTTAGTCACGTACTTGGGAGTCGTGCATCGAAAGGGGAACTGTCACTACAGAACAAGTCCAATTGGGTATTGGGGTAAGGGTTCAACTGTAGGTTGGTAAGGTACTTGGATTCCTTTACTTGTAACTACTTTTTGTGATAATAGTGGAGTTTCGGGAGTGGTGACCTGAAAATTACCCTATGGGATTTTTGCCGTTAGGTTTTCCCCATTCGTAAACAAATCACCGTATTATTTATTTTCCGCTGCATTACTAGTTTATTGGTGATTTGTTTGTACTACCACGCGTTTGCATGATAAATTGATTAATTAATAAATTGGCTAATTAATTAATTAATTTCTATCACAAGGGGTCATTCAGTTTGTGGCCTATCAGTCATGATCCTCTGATAGGTAGCGCCTATATTTTTCAAACCAAAAGGCAACACCTTATAATGGTAATTTCTAGTAGGAGTAATGAAAGCTGTTTTTCCTGGTCGTCCAAAGCTAAAGGTATCTGATGATACCCTTGGAAGGCATTCAGAAAGCTCATCCGAGGATGGCCTACAATTGCGTCCACCAGCTGGTCAATCCGAGGCATAGGGAAGGGGTTTTTTAGGCAGGCTTTATTCAAGTCCGTGAAATCTACACATACGCGCCACTTTCCATTCTTCTTTTTTACCACCACTGTGTTAGCCAGCCATTTGAGATAAAAGACCTCTTTAATAGCCCCAGCTCGTTTAAGTTTCATCACCTCGTCCTTGACAGCATCAGAATGTTCTTTGGACGAATGCCAAGGCAGTTGCTTCTTTGGGGTAACAGCTGGATTGACATTCAAATGGTGGTAGATGAAGTTTGGGTCCACCCTTGGAGCTTCGTAGGCATCCCAAGCGAATACATCAACATTCTTCTTAAGAAATTCCATCAACTCTTCTTTAGAAATTCCACCAACTCTTCTTTTTCCTGAGGGGGTAATTGAATCCCAGCCTGAAAAAACTTCTCTGGATCATCACCTATGATAAATTTCTCTAAATTTTCACATTTGGCATCCTCGGCTAGCCCCTTATCAGGTAAGACTGTAGACTTTAACTGCTATAAACCTTCATTTACTAAGGCCGAGGACTCAACTGCTGACTGATGCAAGATTATGGACATAAGGCACTGCCAAGCCACGGATTGGTCCCCTACCAGTTCCTCAATCCAATCTCCTGACGGATACTTCACTTTTTGATGCAAAGTTGAAGAAACGGCCCCCAGAGTGTGGAGCCAAGGCCTGGCCACAATGGCCGTGTAGGGGAAGTATGTGTCCACTACTATGAAGTCCACCTCTACTACCTCTGAGCCTGCATGCACAGGTAACCTGATCTGGCCTTTTGGGATACCAACCTTCCCATAAAAACTCACCAAAGGGGAATTATAGGCGGTCAAATCCTCAGGTTTTAGGTGCAGCCCTTTATATAAATCACGGTACATGATTTCCGTACAACTACCCTAGTCTACCATCACCCTTTTCACATCATACCCACCTATTCTAAGGGTTACCACCAAAGTATCATCATGTGGCTGGATGGTCCCTTCCTTATCTTCATCCGAGAAACTCAACGCCGGTCGAATTTCTACTCTGGCCCTCTTCAGCCCAAAGCTTGTATCCTTGGCTGAGAACCGAGCTACAGACATCACCCTAGAGGGCCGTGAACCAGTCCTCCTAGGTGCAGCAAAGATAACATTGATTGTGCCTATTGGGGGTTGTTGAGGTCTAAAAAGTCATAGTACCCAGGCCCAAAGAAATAGGTGCAAGGAGCCACGGAAAAGAGAAGAAATGGTAAGCCCAAAGGCTTGGAGCCCGAAAAACATCAAGAAGAAAAAAGGGCAGGCCTAGAAGCTTATGAGAAAAGAAAAAAGAAGCCCATGTCAAAGGATTAAAGAAGAAAGCTGAGCCGGGATCCTCAGAGACTGCCAAAAAGGCTCGGGATCCCCAGGCGTGTAAATATAGTCAAGAAAATATTAAGACAGTTTAAAAGAAAAAGACAAAAAGGAACACAAGAAAACAGAGGAGAGGACACGTCCTTCTCAAGTGTCAAACGACCCAGCAAGAAAAAGAAGAGAAAAATTAGCGACTTCTCATAGCGCAAGTGGGTAGCACCTCGGGGAACCAGAATGAAGAAGTATAAAAAAAGGAGTAGCAGCGAAAGACTTTCAAACCGATAGAGTAGGATTCCGCCCGTTTGAGAAAAAAGATAAAGAAGAAGGACAGTCAAAAGTTGGATCATGAAGAACGTGACCTCAGCATATTCCGAAATAGGTAGTCAGCCATGGACTTTCAAAGAAACAAAACTAAAAGGAAGGAAAGAATTAAGAACAGGGAAACTGAACCTACTGGACGATGGGCACAACACATACTCTGGTACCCAGAGGGCAAAACAGGGGAATCAATAGTTCCCCTGGGACTCTAGAATAAAACTATAAAATGGGGGAAAGGATTGTGAAGAGGGGCAGAGAAAAATTTTGGACTGGAGAATCATTGATAAAATTCTGTCAAGAAGAAAACTTAGAGAAAATTAGTAAAATTACTTCCCGGTATCCTAGAGAAAGCCACTATAGCACATACTCGGATTCAAAAAGAATCAAACTTTGCAAGTCTTAAAGGTTAGAATAACCATTTAAGACTATAATTTTTGAGCTTGCTTGAATCTTGTATAACGTCTTAGTGAGCATACTGTAATCATAATAAAGAAAATTCAATGAAATATTCTCTACTGATTTGAGGATCCCTAACCATTACTATGTGTTTTTTACTATTTTGTTCTCTGCATTACTTTGCTGTTTTGATTTGTTGTTCAATACAAATATCCTTGTTTGTTAGTTTATATGTATTGTAGGAAGCATGCCCTGTGCACCACTTGATTCTTAAACAGCCCTTTAGCTGGGGTGAATCAAAGTCCGGTCCACCAAACTACAACCACTAGGCCCAGGATTCTTGGGCCTGAGTGCTAGAGAAAAAGCACTCTCACATTTTGGCAACTTCACTGGGGACTGGGTAAAAAAGAGGGAAGAAGCAATCCCTTCGCAGAGCATACCTCCAAGACAAAGGAACAGCAAAAGTACTAATATGCCACCTGCGGCCTCTGAGCCAATGGGAGAAAATGAGGTAGCTTCCAGACGGAGAGGCGAGGTACCCCTGGTAGAGCAGAAGGTCGTGTCAGGACAAAGGCACGCAAGGCAGGAACCAGACCCCATGGCTCGGATGACAGCAATGTTGAAGAATTTGGAGCAAGAAGTTCGCCTTCTCAAAGAAGGCAGGACACAGGAAATCAGGGACAATGTCCCCCCTGTTGGTAACCAAGACAGAACTCAACCAGAAGGAGGGTCAGCAGTGGGAGGGAGAAACAACCCCCAATACTTAAGACTGGCACATGTCAGTGCCTTCCTAAAGCAAGAAAGGGAAAAACTTTTGGGGATCCCTAAGCAATTCTCTCGGGATCCCCTGTTCCCTCCAGAACTCCTTGGCAAGCCATACCCCAAGGGGTATGAACCCCCAAAGTTCCATCCTTTCGACGGAAGAAATGGAAGCGCTGTGGAACACGTGAATAGGTTCATTCACACTATGGGCCCCTATGCAGGAGACAAAGAACTATGTCTAAGGGAATTTGCTAAATCCTTAGTGGATAGAGCATACACTTGGTACACCACGCTGAGACCCAGGTCCATCAAAACCTGAGATGAAATGATGGAGAGGTTTTGTGCCAAGTATTACCCTGGTGAGGACAATATCACTTTTCAGAACCTTCAGATGGTAAGGCAGAGATCTAGAGAGGATCCCGTCCAGTTCATTAAAAGGTTTGAAGATGTGTCCTTAGATTGCTATGGGGACCACGAAGAAAAGGAGCTCGTAGAAACCTGTATATCCAACATGCTTTTTGATTACAGGCTCAACCTCAAAAATCTATGCATCGCGTAGTTTGCTGACCTGTTACAGAGAACTAGAAGGACAGCACAGACTATGAGGACAAAAAGGATGCCAGTATCCCAAGCCATGACAGCATCAATGGGAGAGAAAAGGAAGAGGCTTGACGGGAAGGTATTCGAGGAACCATCGGTGATCCCATGTACATCTGAGGAGTTAAACCATGTCTTGGACAAATGGATCGGAGATGGAGTTGTTAGGCCATTTACTGTGTCCAGGCTGCCAACTAAAGAAGAAAGGAAGAACCCTTTGTTTTGCAGGATCCATAATTATGTCAAGCATTCCACCAAGGATTGCTGGACCCTTCGTAGACTCTTCCACAAAAAGCTAAGAGAAGGAACCCCGGAACTCACTTAGAAGGAGCCAGAAGTGCAGAGAAACCCCTTACCTAACCATAAAGGGAAAGGGATGGTAGCAGTAGTAATCCACAGGAACCCGACAGAAGCAAGGGAATCCAAAGGATCCTTCCACCCGAGCACAGTCAGGACCCTCCAGAAGAATCCCAAGTTTAGGTCACTATTCAACCAACTGGGATTTGGACCAGAAGCAAGAAGGGTGGCCACAGAGTCTCTCATGAGTATAGCAGCAGATTCGGGAATGGAATGCTTCACAGTAAAGTCACATGCTAGTCGAGCTTTCCTGGAGACAACCAATGTAATAACTTTCATCGACGAGGACATGGAGTTTGAGCATCCAAACCACCGTAGGCCCCTTTATCTAATGGCCACCATAAATGGTGTCCAAATCAGAAGAGCATTGGTGGACACAAGGGCATCACTCAACCTCATAGCCTTGAGTACCCTGGAAGCTGTGGGCCTGGTTGACAGAAGGATCCTGGGGGCTCCCATGGAGATAACAAGATTTGGGGGGTCGGTGGAATCAACTGAAGGGTACGTGTAGCTGGCCTTGAGGGTAGGGCCAATAGTGGCCCTGACAAGGTTTCATGTAATTAATGCAGAGGTATCTTACCATGTATTGTTGGGACGCTCATGGCTCTATAAACATCGCCTTATTCCATCTACGTACCATCAGTGCATTAAAGGGAGATTGAATGGAAGGCCCGTGAAGATCCCTACCAACCGTAACCCTTTCAGCCAAGGAGAAGTGAACTTTGCAGAAACAATGTTTTACGATGAGTTAGAGCCAGATGATGAGAGCCTCGCGTCAGGTACTCCAGGGGCACCTATCCTAGAAGAAGAAGAAGGAGGAGAAAGAGGCACCCGTGACCTAAGAAACCTTCTGGAAAGAAAAAGGTAAAAGAGGGAGCTCAGTTCTTCAGGATCCCGAGAGTGTGTGGTGGTGCGAGAACCCGGAGGAAGGTTGATTTATCGTTTGTGAAGGTGCGCAGGACCTGAATGCATCACGTAGAAAGGTCCCGGACCACCAAGTTGCATGATGGCCCAAGAAGAAATCCTAGAAGAACCAGTCAAGGAAGCCCAGATTCAACCTGAGGAAGAATTAAAGGAGATAAATTTGGGAACCGAGCTGGGATCCTAGAAGCCTGTCTTTATTAGCAGTCAGCTAATGACACAAGAAAGGGAACAATTGGTGGCCTTACTCTAGAAATACAGAGATGTGTTCGCATAGACCTATGATGAAATGTCTGGTTTAGGCCCAGGATTGGTAGTTCATTCTCTTAATGTAGACCCAGGAATAAGACCAATAGTTCAGCCGGCTAGGGTCTTTCACACCGAGGTAGAAGCTTAGATAATTCAAGAAGTCAAAAAGCTACTAACAGCTGGTTTTATCAAACCCATCCAGCACCCAAAATGGTTTTCCAACATAGTACCTGTGAAAAAGAAAAATGGTCAGATCCGTTGCTGTGTGGACTTTCGCAACCTGAACAAGGCATGCCCAAAAGATGAGTTCCCCCTGCCCAATATCGATCTCCTTGTAGATTCGGCTACAGGAAGCTCTATGTTCTCATTCATGGATGGGTACAGTGGGTACAACCAAATTCGCATGGCTGCCAAAGATGCAGAGAAAATGGCATTCAGAACTCTAATTAGAAACTTTTATTACACTGTAATGCCCTTTGGCCTAAAAAATGCGAGGGCTACGTACCAGCGAACCATGACAACTATCTTTCATGACATGATACATGAGGAGATGGAAGATTATGTAGATGATATTGTGGTAAAATCAAATACTAGAACAGGACACCTTCGAGTACTTGAGCAAGTTTTTGAAAGATGCAAGAAGTACAAACTACGCATGAACCCCATGAAATGTGCCTTCGGGGTGTCTGCTGGAAAGTTCCTTGGGTTTTTGGTACACCACAAAGGCATAAGTGTAGATCCAGCCAAGGCCACAGCCATCGCCACAATGAAAAGACCGACTACTGTGAGGGAGCTCAAAAGCTTCCTGGGAAGGGTCTTCTATATTAGGAGATTTGTGCCTGGGTTAGCTTTAGTTACGACGGGTTTATCGAAACTGTTGAAAAAGTGAATTGAGTTTACTTGGGGAACGGAACAACAGAAGGCTTTCTAGAGGATTCAACACATCATGAATTATTTGCCCACCCTCCAGACACCAATGCGTGGGCGACCTCTGTTACTATACTTAGCATCAAACTCCCAGGCAATAAGAGCTTTGCTAGCACAAGAAGATGACCAAGGGAACGAGCAGCCTGTTTATTACGTAAGCAGGACACTCAAAGACACCGAGACCAGGTACCCCAGAATAGAGAAAGCCTGCCTAGTAATCATCTACGCGTCCCAAAGGTTGAAAAGGTATTTCTCAGCTCACCAAATCCTTTCGGTGACTAAGTCCCACCCCATAAAGGCACTCCTACACTAGCCCCTTCTCATGGGAAGGATAGCACAATGGCTAGTCCTGCTTTCTCAATATGACATAGGTATCAGAACCCCCAAGACTGTCAAAAGCCAAGTCATAGCAGATCTGCTGGCTCAGTTCCCAGGAAAGGAAAAAAGCCCACTAAGTGAAGAAATCCCTAGTGAGGTGGCAGTAGCAGAGATCCCAGGAAAGAAATGGAGATTGCGACGAGTCAGCTGCAAGAACTTCAAATGGGGTGGGAATCGTACTAAGCTGTGAGAATGGGGACACCATACCCTTGTCTTTCAAGCTTGGTTTCTCATGCTCTAATAACGCAGCTGAATATGAGGCATACTTGACCAGGCTGACTATAGCACTCAGTATAGGAGTAAAGCATATGAGAGTGTTGGGAGACTCCAATCTTGTAGTTTCCTAGGTGAAAGGTGACTTTGCATTACGAGAACAAAGTTTAGCAGCCTACAGGACTTGGGCGCAAAGGCTGGAGCTGGAATTCCAAACCTTTAGCATAGAATACACTCAAAGAAGTGAAAACAAGTTTGCTGATGCGCTCGCCACCCTGGGATCCCAAATACCATTCAAAGGAAGGGACACGTTAGTAAGGATAGGAAAGCAAGAACTTTCTATTATAAGGATCCTCCAAGGGATGTACCTCGGAGAGTCCAAGCAGTGGGATTGGAGGAGCGAAGTCAAAGAAAAAATGAAAAAGGCAGACCCCGGAGGGAACATCAAAGAACTGAAAGATTACACTCTGATAGAAGGGGAATTGTATAGAAGGCTACCAGGGGGAATCTTGTCCAGGTGTATCAACGAGAAGAAAGGAAAGCTGAAGCTAGAAGAATTACATACCCAAGCCTGTGGGATCGCAGAAAAGATCAGCCTATATAGAAGAATGCAATGCATGGGATACTACTGGCCAAATATAAACAAAGAGGTAGCAACTATACATGAAAAATGTCAAGAGTGTTGGCTTGCGATGGATAAGGAAGAAAGCTATGCTGTGTTTGTTGCAGAAGATTGGCAAATTTTCTTCATAGAATACTTAGCTCAAGGGATCCTGCCAACTGACAGGACACTAGCCCACCAGCTCAAGAAACTTGCAGACAGGTATTTCTTGCAGAACGAGATCTTATTCAAAAGGGGATACAGTGGGGATCCCCTAAGATGCCTGGGGCCAAAGGAAGCTAAAGAAGTAGTCAGGGAAGTCCATTCCGATGACTGTGGGAGTCACCCGGGAAAAAGAAGGCTCTATAAGCAGTTATTACTGTTGGGACATTACTAGCCAACGATGAAAAGGGACGCCGAGGAGCTAGTCAAAACCTGCCACGCCTGTCAAGTCCTTGGAGATACGATCCATACTTACCCAAATGTGTTACAGGATATGACGACGCCATGGCCTTTTCACACTTGGGGGCTCGATCTCATAGGGCCTATAAACCCTCCATCCAATGGTTACATATGGATCTTAGCAACCACAGAGTACTTTACAAAATGGGTAGAAGCCATCCCTCTGAAAAAAGCCACTAGAGCAGCTGTAGCAAACTTCATTCGAGACCACATCATTACAAGGTTTGGGATCCCCAGAAGATTGATCAGTGACAACGAGACCCCATTCATAAACAAAGACATGAAGGGGTTAACTGAGGCATATCACATCAAACATGGAAGGTCTACCCCATACTACCCACAAGGAAACAGCCAAGCTGAGGCCACCAATAGGGTGATGCTGAAGATCCTTAAAAAGATGAAGCACGAGTATGAAGGGAAATGGAGTGACCATTTGGCAAATGTACTTTGGGCATGTAAGAGCTCTGTAAAAACAGCCACGAGATTTTCGCCATTTTCCCTAGTCTATGGAACAGAAGCTATCACCCCTGTGGAATTAGTTATTCCTACACCAAGAGTGGTCCTTGAAGAAAGCTAAGAAGAAACTGAGGACGCAAACAATGAAAGAAGATTGGCAGATCTGGAAGGGGTAGAAGAAGAAAAGAGACCTAGCCAAAAAGAGAAGCTAGAGATACCAGCAAAGAATGACTAGAGCATATGTACAAGCAGTACGCCCAAGAACTTTCACTGAGGGGCAGTTGGTACTAAGGATGGCGGAACACATAAGGAGGAACCTACCGGGGCCCTCCAAATTCGCCCTAAAATAAGAAGGACCCTACATCATCAGGATAGCCCATGAAAGCGGGTATTACTACCTTACAAAAGAAGATGGGATAGTCCTGACAGAACCCATAAACGGGAAATGGCTGAAACAATACTATGCATAAGGAAGAAGGGGCCTCAGCATGCCAGGATCCTTTTGCCAACTTCATAACTCGCTAAGTGTTTTTCTTTTATCGTTTCTTTGCTTTTGTTATGAATTATTGTCTAAATGATTGTTCAGGAACCTATGATAGAATGACACTCTATGGTCCGTACTATCTTTAATGATTTTTCCTATGTTCCTTAAATGATGACCATATTTTAATGAAGTTTTTCCTTCAACCTTTGAATCTTAAATATTGTAAAGTCCAGGTTTGGACAGAATCGAGGAAGGATATCTGGGTCAAGACAAAAAAAAAAATATATATATATATATATATATATAATACCTTTTGACATATGACCCAGGATCCACCTCGTAGATGATTCCAAATCCCCCACAGATAGTTTCAAGCGCATGGACTAGGATCACAGGCAAAAGTAAATGCCCGGGATACCTAGCCTAGCACTTGACAAAAGGGGGACCTATCAAGTTCATGAACTGGGACCATAACTATAAAAAAATATATATAAAAAAAGGGGGGGGGGGGGGAGAGGATACCTAGTGTACCCAGTTCAGTACTTGCACAACAAAGTAACCACCGGGTACCTGATCTAGGACCTACAGTGAAGCTTGTAGAAACCATGACCTAGGACTCAGTAAGAAAAAGAGAAAAGCAATGTATCAAAGAGAAAAGAGAAAAGCAAATTCACATGCTATTGAAAGAAATTAGAAGCAGTCTTGAAAACACAAACACAGATCTATGAAAAAAAAAATGGTGTTCAAAAAAAATATATAGAAACTTATACAACCCCAAATTGTTTATACGGATCTAAAAAGGGAGAGGGAAAAAGCTAAGAAATAAGGCCGGCCAACAGGGAGCCATCTGGAGAAAGAACAGGCACAGTTGAAGAAGAAAGAATTCTCTACCTTTTGACCTTCAAATCTTACAAAGCTTTGTGAGCACGAGCCAAAGTTTCTTCAGCAGCAACAATCTCAGCATCTATGCTCCTGGAAGCTTGCCTCTGAAACAGTACGTGGGCCAATAGGCGTAGATGATCCAATAAAAAGGACAGGTTGAACTTGGCCTCTAGAAGGTCCTGGACCATTCCTCTCCACTCCAAAAGCTTTTCTTCAGATAAAGAGTCTACAGAAGAGTCTCTCAAAGAAACCAGCACAGCACACAGCAATTCCATCAAGATATTACCCAGAAAAACACCTCCCCTAAAACTGCTGGTGAAGTCCCCATGACTCTTGAGCAAACTTTCTAACAACAGCAAACCTTCAACAGGCACGGAGAAGCGCAGGAAGCTGCCATAAGAAGATCCAAAGGAATAGAAATGGCTAGCAGGAAGGCTGTTGAACACAATAAGATCAAAACGAGCTAAGAAGGTGGAAAGTCTTGAATCAAGATCTAAAGCAGCCACTCCTGGAACATCTCCCATCACTGTATCCCCCCTTGTAGAAACTAGAAAACCTTCAGCCTTTTGTTTTGTTTGAAGATCAACAATCTGAACAGATCTCACAACTCCCTCAGGAATAACAGACTCAAAATCCCTATCACTTGTATCAACACTCATAAAAAAAAATAAAAAATAAAAAAATAAAAAAAAGACTTAGTTCAAAAAAAAGGGGGGGGAGCGACAAAAAAAAGAGAGAGAAAGAAAAAAGAGCAAACCAGTATCAGCCTCCTGAGACGGAGCCTCTTCCTCCTGCTCCTCTGATTTCTTGGAAGATTCTGGGAAAGGACACAAAGCAAGTTGAAGAAAGGGTGAGGAAACTGTGGCGAAACGGCTAAAAGAAGGTAGAGATGCAAAGGGCTTTGCCATAGAAGAAGAAGGCGGGGAAAAGGTGTAAGAAAAGAATGGAAGAAAAAGGAAACACAGTAGGAACAATCTACACTCACCTTCAGAATTCTCTGATTCCAAAGAAGAGGCAACACTGGGAACAGACCTCATACTGGCTTGATCTAAAAGGAGAAAGGAAAGAAGAAACTCAGAAAAAAGGGGAACAAAAGAGAAATAGAGATAAAAAAACTATTATAAAGGGAAATATGGCTCACCTGTTTGTTTAGATAAAGGCGTGCCTCCCAAAGTCCCTTTACTTAACAATGTCTGAGGAAACACGGTTCTGATGGGACTGGGAGTCCGCTCAAGCTGAGGACTTTGAGATGCAGGAAGCTTGGAAGCTTCGGGATCCTGAGTAGTTTGGACACCCTGCATTGGCTGCCCGGTTTCCTCAGCCATACCACCACTAGGAGGCTCCTCCTCTTCCATACCGGGAAACGCAACAGAAAGGGCTGTAACCGTTTCTTCCTCCAAAACCCTACCAGCCATGGGAGGGGACACCTCCACCTAAAAAAAAAAGAGAAGGGGGAAGACAAACAATAATAAGTGAAGATAGCAGGGTGTCACAAACACACAGTACCAAAAAAAAAAAAGGGGGGGGGGGGGGAGGGCGGGAACAAGAGCAAACGAAGAGGCGTGAAAGAAGAAAGGTCATACCACGTCATCACCGGACAACTGACTTCTGCCCTTCTTGAAATCCAACTTGCGCTTGGACTACGAAGGAAACAATCGCTTATTAGCTAAAAGGAGGAAGTGACTGCAACAATAGTAACAAATATAAAAGAGAGAATAAGGAAAGAGGTATTGCCCTTCCCTCTCTCTCTACAGATTCTTTGAGGGTCTTTCGTTTACTATGAGTACGCCCATAAGGTCCTAGGGGGGACTGAGATACAAAATCAGAGGATCCCAAAGGACCATGGACTGAAGAAGTCACAAGAACCTGGGAAAAAGAAGACTCTACCTTGGTCTTCTTCTGGGTCCTTGTAGCCAAAGGTTGCCTGACTTCCTTTTCCTCCTGAGACACCAACTGTTTTTGGGATTTCCCAGTCTTTCTCCTTTTTGCCTCGGGACCAACCTTCATGCCTTCTGTACTTTCTTCAACATCAACTATTTTCATTTTTTCCGGCCTAATCTCCTTGCCTTTACCCGCAGGGGTAGCAGCATCTATTGTCTCCATTGCACCCTTCTTAATGGGTACCCCGAAGGAAGTACCAATAATAAGACCACAACCCAACCAAGTTGCGGGAAAATCTTGTGCATATGTTACCCAGCCTCCCTTGGAGGCATGCCATTCTGCGAACCCCGTCTTACTGCTTACAGCAGCGGAAACAATCCTAGCAATGAGCAGGGATAAGCGTCTATTGGATGTTGGAGCAGTGGAAATACTAAGATTAGGGGTTTCCCTAATTGTGCCAGAGCCAACATAATCAACAAAAGACTTTTGTATTCTTCTCCAATAGCCAGTGTAGCCGTTAGATGCAAAAACTCCTCTCTGGGAATTAGGCACTACAAACTGGGGGCTCCTCCGTGACCAATAGGAGAAGGTCTGCAGCTTCAAGAAAGGATCCAAAGAGGGGAGAGACGGTACTATATCCTTAAAAACTGGAGGAATATCCTGGTCAAAACCGAACTGCCAAAGTACCCAGTGTACCGAGTAGTGAGTATACCTTGGGCCGCTCAAAAAAGGCACAGGAAGCCAAGAGGGACTAATGCAAGCAAGGTAGGCTAAACTGCCCTCGTCACCACAGCGCAGATCAAAAGTATTCCCTGTAGAAGCTAGAAAAGAAGACAACACAGAGTCGTAGGCAAAGCCAGGACCAAACTCACGAGGAGATTTCCAGTGTAAATTTCCTGCTTAATCAAATAACTCAACAAGGTTAAGACCACCACCTTTCAGACTAATCCAACGAAAGATGATGGGGAAAGTATCAGTCGAATTACCACAAAGACCCTTAACTACATTGGGGATCCTTGAAATTTATCCTTCACAAACTTCAAATTCCTGCACTTAGCCAAAATGGCTGAAGAACGGTCCCACATAAATATCTGGAGAATGGCACAGTGAAGAGACGAAGTGATCACATAACAAGAATCGCCTTCGGCCTCATCTCCGTGAAGCTGATCTAACTGGGAATAAACATGGCCCAAAAACAGAGGAGCTAAAAGGTATTGAGCTCCTCAAGCCAACTTAATCGCTAATGGAAAGAAAGTAGACTTAACCCCGTACCCAAGGAACTCACTGAACAGAAATTTGCTAAGCCAGAATGCTAGGAAACCAGCTCGCCTAACTTCTTTATCCTTCTCATGAGAAAAGGTCATGACCCATCTCCCTATCCTAGCCGGCTTACCACCGGGAGAGGCAGTGCGACCACCAAAATGGCTAAACAACTTATTTTCTACCATGAGATTCTCTTCAGAAAGACTAATGTCAAAAGGATTCTCATCCCCAAATACCGGGAGAAGGAAGTTATTGACCACATCCTCCAAGGTAATTGTCAACTCACCAACAGAAAAGAAAAAGGTATGAAGAAAAAGGCACCAATGACGTACCAGATGCCTGAGCCCCTTAGCATCTCTGAAACCCTCAAGATTCCTAGAAATCACCACCTCTTTTAGGATACCAGTGCACTCTAGGCGACCCACGAACTCCTCATCGGATAGTTCCTTATCCACCCAGATGGGCCAACCTTGGATTTTCCCCGGAACGAAATCAAAAAAGATAGGCACCGCCTCTCGAAGTCCCTGCCTAATCTGAAGATCAAAAATCACTTTAGGGTCTGGAACCTGAGCGGAACCAGTGAAACCCGCCTGACCAGAAAACACCCAAGCATAAGGGGACGGAGGAGCCTCGCCATGAGACACCTGAGGAAAAGATAGAATGGGAGAGTACTAGGGGTCCCGTAAAGGAAAAGCCGGGCACTCAGTGGCTTCGTGATATTCACTCTGAGCAGAACCAAAAAAGCCTTCGCCCTCAGAAGGGCTGGGGGTGCGCTCTCTTCTTTTTCGAGAAGAAGAAGAAGCCATTAAAGCAATGGGAATGATGAGAAGAAAGGAGAATTGGAAGAATGGAAAAGGGAAAACGGGAATAGCAGAGTGTTTGAAAAGAGAGTAAAGAGACCTAAGAATGAAAGACTCAGGGAAGCAAACAGATAATGTGAAACGCCCGCAATAAAAACACAAAGAGCAGTTGGAGAAGACAGTGTATAGAAAGACGCGCCAGTTGCCAAAATATTTAATTTTGAAGAAGAGATTAATTAGCAGTTATTAATGGAAGTTACGGGGAACGAAAAAGGTGGGTAAAGGAAATTTTACTCCAAATACTCAACTGCCACGTCCCATGCAAAGGGGAAATTGCAAAATGGAGGAACACGATACAAAGAAAAGACTAAGATAACCAAAAAGCAGCAGGAAAGGCCCGAATCCTGAAAAAGAAAGAAGGGAACCCAAGGGTAATTAAAAGAAAATCCTACAGAATCTAAGAAACCTTGAATTACTCACGCGTGAGCTTCAGGCAACCCACGAGCTCGGGGGGCTAAATGTTGAAGTCTAAAAAGTCATAGTACCTAGGCCCAAAGAAATAGGCACAAGGAGCCATAGAAAAGAGAAGAAATGGTAAGCCCAAGAGGCTTGGAGCTCGAAAAACATCAAGAAGAAAAAAGGGCAAGCCCAGAAGCTTATGAGAAAAGAAAAAAGGAGCCCATGTTAGAGGATTGAAGAAGAAAGCTGAGCCGGGATCCTTAGAGACTGCCAAAAAGGCTCGGGATCCCCTAGGTGTGTAAATACAGTCAAGAAAAGATTAAGACAGTTCAAAAGAAAATGACAAAAAGGAACACAAGAAAACAGAGGAGAGGACACGTCCTTCTCAAGTGTCAAACGACCCAGCAAGAAAAAGAAGAGAAAAATCAGCGACTTCTCATAGTGCAAGTGGGTAGCACCTCGGGGAACCAGAATGAAGAAGTATAAAAAAAGGAGTAGCAGCGAAAGACTTTCAAACTGACAGAGTGGGATTCCGCCCGTTTGAGAAAAAAAGATAAAGAAGAAGGACGGCCAAAAGTTGGATCGTGAAGAACGTGACCTCAGCATATTTCAAAATAGGTAGTCAGCCATGGACTTTCAAAGAAACAAAACTAAAAGGAAGGAAAGAATGAAGAACAGGGAAACTGAACCTACTGGACAATAGGCACAACACATACTTTGGTACCCAGAGGGCAAAACAGGGGAATTAATAGTTCTCTTGGGACTCCAGAATAACACTATAAAAAGGGGCAAAGAATTGTGAAGAGGGGCAGAGAAAAATTTTGGACGGGAGAATCATTGATAAAATTCGTCGTTCATGGCGCAAGCGTCTCCTTAGATGATTAATCTCCTTTTGCATGTTCTTGGCATTCTCCTCCTGAGAGACATGGCTTTTACCCCTAGCTTGGCTTCTACTAGTATGGGTAGTATGTACACTTCCCTCCAGTCTCTTTGTCGTTCAAGATCATGGAAGTGATCTTGACGTTGAGACTCCATAGACTCTGCTTGATGTGGACCTGAACCTACCATTGATGAAAGTTGGAGTCACTGAAAACACTAGTATTCCCCACAGACGGCACCAATTGTAAGGACCAGATTTGAGCTCGTAACCCACTACGTGGATGGACCTAATCCCAAAAAGCCCAAAACAATAAATTTATAGAAAATGGGTTGGAAAACTAGGCTTTAGTTGATCAAAAAAACACTGGAATAGATTCAGATGATAAGAGAATGAAAAGAAATAGGGTTGTATTGAAGAAAAATAGTCCTCGGCAAGGTCCGAAGTGCACTGTTCTTGTATATTATTCTCAAATTGGGTTACAAGTTTGGTTCCTGAACGCTACAGTGTTTCTTCTTGCAATTTCCGACCCCCTTTCCATGAAGGGTATCTCCCCTTATATAGTTCCTTCCAAAGCATCTTGATCCTACACTTGTTGATTAACTGAGTCACCACTTGAGTGCTTGTCCCATCAGACACCCTCTCTGGTTGTGTATGCCTTAGGGCAACCAACTTTACACTATTCAAGATTCTTCTCCACATTAATGCAGCCAAGAAGTTAGTTGCAAATCATTAAATGCGGTAATGGCAGCTTTCTTCCTAAGATATCTCAGGACTTCTCCCGGTCTAATGTCTCTGCAATGTCTATTCATACCGACAGAATTTCCTGGGAGGTTCTCTTGCATTAGTAAGCCATTTCTTCTGAGCTCGGCTTTAGCCGGCCGAGGAGATATTTATCCTCGACTAATATCCCGTTGAACGTTTATAGCCAAAACTAACTCTTTTATTTGCTAACACGGTCTCCTCTGACGGAGATTCTTCCTCCTCAGACTAGTCCTTATCCTCGGCTTGGGCCATAGGCCCAATGTACAAATATATAACGAACTCCTGGGCTTAATATCCCTATAGATATTATTAGGTATAAAATGTAAATTGTCCATTTTTTAAAAATTATTGTGAAGCATTTTTTTTTTATGATTCATTTATTCCAGACTCTTTGGTTTTTGTACTTAATAACTCATTTGGATGAATAATTATGATGTCGTCCCACATTTGATTCTAAAATTAAGAAATAAAACTCTATAAGAATAAATAATTTAGGACACATGGCACAAAATTGGAACTCTAATTTGGATTCTAATTTTAGTTTCTCTCAGCTTCACCTACTATTATATATATAGACTACTAAAACTTGAATCTTGACAATTGATTGATGACATCACTATTGAAATTTGATTACCTTGAAATTTTGTAAACAAGAAAAATATACGAAGATAATGTAATCTAACGGTAGATTTGTCAAAATTCACATCGAATTAAGAAATATAGGATTGAGTTCAAGTTACATCTGACGTAATTTTAAAAAATATTACACCACCCAAAAACTTATTATTGAATTCATATTTTAAAAATCAAACCGTTGGATTACATGTTCTATATGGTCTTAACATGCATGCCAATTTTCATGCCAATCGGATGTAATTTACCATTTGATCTATAAACTCATCTTTTATGCACTATTTTAAATGGTTAAAACTTGAATCTAGATAATTTGTTAATGACATGACTATTGATCTTTGATCACCTTGAAATTTTAGAAGCATACAAAATATACGAAGATAATGTAATCTAATGGTAAATTTGTCAAAATTCACATCGAATTAAGAAATATAGGGTTGGGTTCAAGTTACACCTGACGTAACTCTAAAAAATGTTAAACTGCCCAATAACTTATTACTGAATTTATATTTTGAAAATTCAACCGTTGGATTACAAGTTCTATGCGGTCTTAAAATGCATGCCAATTTTCATGCCAATCGGATGTAATTTACCATTTGATCTATAAACTCATCTTTTATGCACTATTTTAAATGGTTAAAACTTGAATCTAGATAATTTGTTAATGACATGACTATTGATCTTTGATCACCTTGAAATTTTAGAAGCATACAAAATATACGAAGATAATGTAATCTAATGGTAAATTTGTCAAAATTCACATCGAATTAAGAAATATAGGGTTGGGTTCAAGTTACACCTGACGTAACTCTAAAAAATGTTAAACTGCCCAATAACTTATTACTGAATTTATATTTTGAAAATTCAACCGTTGGATTACAAGTTCTATGCGGTCTTAAAATGCATGCCAATTTTCATGCCAATCGGATGTAATTTACCATTTGATCTATAAACTCATCTTTTATGCACTATTTTAAATGGTTAAAACTTGAATCTGGATAATAGATTGATGACAAGACTATTGAACTTTGATCACTTTGAAATTTTGTAAGCATGAAAAATATACGAAAATAATGTAGGCTAACGGTAGATTTATCAAAATTCACTTCGAATTAAGAAATATAGGGTTGAGTTCAAGTTACACCTGACGTAATTCAAACAAATATTAGACCACCCAATAACTTATTATTGAATTCATATTTTGAAAATCTAACAATTGGATTACATGTTTTATATGGTCTTAACATGCAATGCCAATTTTCATGTCAATCGGATGTAATTTACCATTTTATCTATAAACTCATCTTTTATGCATTGTTTTAAATTAGCTTGTAACCCCATGCATATGCATGGATACACTTAAAGATATAAAATAAGATGCATAATATAATTCTTATATATATATATATATATATATATATAATTTAAATACTATTGATAGTCATTTTTAAATTTTGTTATTCTTTAAAAACATTGTGAGGATATTATTAGGTATAAAATGTAAATTGTCATTTTTTTAAAAAAAATTATTGTGAAGCACTTTTTTTTTTTTACAATTCATTTATTCCAGACTCTTTGGTTTTTGTACTTAATAACTTATTTGGATGAATAATTATGATGTCGTCCCACATTTGATACTAAAATTAAGAAATAAAACTCTTTAAGAATAAATAATTTAGGACACATGACACAAAATTGGAACTCTAATTTGGAATCCTAATTTTAGTTTTTCTCAGCTTCACCAATTATTATATATATGGACTACTAAAACTTGAATCTTGACAATTGATTGATGACATCACTATTGATATTTGATCACCTTGAAATTTTGTAAGCATGAAAAATATATGAATATAATGTAATTTAACGGTAGATTTGTCAAAATTCACATCGAATTAAGAAATATAGGATTGGGTTCAAGTTACACCTGACATAATTCTAAAAAATGTTACACCACCCAATAACTTATTATTGAATTCATATTTTGAAAATCAAACTGTTGGATTATATGTTCTATATGGTCTTAACATATATGCCAATTTTCATGTCAATCGAATGTAATTTACCATTAGATCTATAAATTCATCTTTTATGCATCATTTTAAATTACTAAAACTTGAATCTAGATAATTGGTTAATGACATGACTATTGATCTTTGATCACCTTGAAATTTTGTAAGCATGCAAAATATACGAAGATAATGTAATCTAACGGTAAACTTGACAAAATTCACATCGAATTAAGAAATATAAGGTTGGGTTCAAGTTACACCTGACATAACTCTAAAAAATATTACACCACCCAATAACTTATTACTGAATTTATATTTTGAAAATTCAACTGTTGGATTACAAGTTCTATACGGTCTTAATATGCATGCCAATTTTCATGCCAATCGGATGTAATTCACCATTTAATCTATAAACTCATCTTTTATGCACTATTTTGAATGGCTAAAACTTGAATCTAGATAATGGATTGATGACAAAACTATTGATCTTTAATCACTTTGAAATTTTGTAAGCATGAAAAATATACGAAAATAATGTAATCTAACGGTAGATTTGTCAAAATTCATTTCGAATTAAGAAATATAGGTTTGGGTTCAAGTTACACCTGACGTAATTCAAAAAAATATTACACCACCCAATAACTTATTATTGAATTCATATTTTGAAAATCTAACCGTTGGATTACATATTTTATATGGTCTTAATATGCAATGCCAATTTTCATGTCAATCGGATGTAATTTACCATTTTATTTATAAACTCATCTTTTATGCATTATTTTAAACTACTAAAACTTGAATTTTGACAATTGATTGATGACATCACTATTGATATTTGATCACCTTGAAACTTGTAAGCATGAAAAATATACGAAAATAATGTAATTTAATGGCAGATTTGTCAAAATTCACATCGATTTAAAAAATATAGGGTTGCGTTGAAGTTGCTCCTGACGTAATTCAAAAAAAAATGTTACACAACCCAATAACTTATTATTGAATTCGTATTTTAGAAATCCAACTATTGGATTACATGTTCTATATGGTCTTAACATACATGCCAATTTGCATGCCAATCGGATGTAATTTACCATTTTATCTATAAACTCATCTTTTATGCATTATTTTAAACAACTAAAACTTGAATCTAGATAATTGATTGATGACATGACTATTGATCTTTGATCACCTTGAAATTTTTTAATCATGAAAAATATATGAAGATAATGTAATCTGACAGTAGATTTGTAAAAATTCACATCTAATTAAGAAATATAGAGTTGGGTTCAAGTTGCATTAGACGTAATTCAAAAAAAAATGTTACACCACCCAATCACTTATTTTTGAATTCATATTTTGAAATTCCAACCATTGGATTACATGTTCTATATGGTTTTAACATGCATGGCAATCAGATGTAATTTACCATTTGATTTATAAACTTATCTTTTATGCATTGTTTTAAACTACTAAAACTTGAATCTTGACAATTAATTGATGACATCACTATTGATATTTAATCACCTTAAAATTTTGTAAGCATGAAAAATATACATAGATAATATAATCTAACGGTAGATTTGTCAAAATTCACACATTTGACAAAATTGGATGAATATTTATGATGTCGTCTCACATTTGATTATAAAATTACGAATTAAAACTCTTTAAGAATAAATAATTTAGGACACATGGCACAAAATTGGAACTCTAATTTTGAATTTTATTTTGAGTTTCTCTCAGCTTCACCTATTATTATATATATAGACTACTAAAACTTGAATCTTGACAATTGATTGATAACATCACTATTGATATTTGATCATCTTAAAATTTTGTAAACGTGAAAAATGTATGAAGATAATGTAATCTAACGGTAAATTTGTCAAAATTCACATCGAATTAGGAAATATAGGGTTGGGTTCAAGTTACGCCTGACGTAATTCTAAAAAATGTTACACCACCCAATAACTTATTATTGAATTCATATTATGAAAATCCAACCGTTGGATTACATGTTCTATATGATCTTAACATGCATGCCAATCAGATGTAATTTACCATTTGATCTATAAACTCATCTTTTATGTATTATTTTAAACTACTAAAACTTGAATCTAGATAATTGATTGATGACATAACTATTGATCTTTGATCTCCTTGAAATTTTGTAAGCATGAAAAATATACATAGATAATGTAATCTAATGGTAGATTTGTCAAAATTCACATCGAATTAAGAAATATAGGGTTGGGTTCAAGTTACGCCTGACTTAATTCTAAAAAATGTTACACTACCCAATAACTTATTATTGAATTCATATTTTGAAAATCCAACCGTTGGATTACATGTTTTATATGTTCTTAACATGCTTGCCAATTTTCATGATAATCGGATATAATTTACCATTTGATCTATAATTTTATCTTTTATGCATTATTTTATTGGGAAGAAATTTTTATTCACTTTTGAGAGAGAGAGAGAGGGGGAGAGAGAGAGAGTACTGAAGGCTGAAATTCTTGAATTTTAGGCTACCATTTTGAAGTTGAAAGTGCAATCATTTATTGTGTGGGTACAATTGTTTAGAAAATAAGGAAAAAATTGCCAAATAGACTATTCCTGGGAAAAAATTAGGCGCGTGGCACATGTTCAAAGTTATTTAGTAAGTTAGACTGTTTTTGAAAGTCGAGTTTGGCAAACTCGACTTTGGGCTAGAAAACAGACACTATAGTGGCGTTTTTTTAGTGGCTATAGCAGCGTTTATAGAAAACGCCACTATAGGGAACCTATAGTGGCGTTTTTGACAAACGCCACTAAAAAAACGCCACTATTGTGTCTATATTCTAGCCCAAAGTCGAGTTTGCCAAACTCGATTTTCAAAAACAGTCTAACTAACTAAATAAGTTTGAACGCGTGCTGTTCGGCTAAAATTTTTCAGAATTTTCACTGTTTGGCAAATTTTGCCAGAAAATAAGGACAGACATTTCTTATATAGGATGTGTATAAAATGTTTTCTTTTTAGATTGTAAACAAAAGGTTCATCTAAAGAATACAAAATGCTGCATGTTTATGCATATCTTTTTATTTTTCTTTGAATTTTAGAATAACTTTTATCTCTAAAAAAAAAAAAAAATTTAATTTAATGATTTTTTGCGAAGGTCAATTGTGGCCCTCGCAAATAATTTAGTATTAGTAAGGACATATTTTTAACCCACACAAAAAATAAACTTTTTGCAAGGGATTTTTATTGTCCCTTGGAAATAATTTGGTGGGAACATTTCCCTCCAAAATTTTTTACATTTTAATGATTATTTGTGAAGGTCGATCCTAGCCCTCGCAAATAATTTAGTATTAGTGATGGTTTTTTTAACCGTTACAAATAATACACTTTTTGCGAGAGATTTTTAATTGTCCCTCGCCAATATAATTGAGGGAAAATTTCCCTCTAAAATATTAGTATTTGTGACGGCTATAACACATAATTGTGATAGCTTTTTTTGTTAGTCACAAATATTTCACATTTTATCAAGTATTTATTTGTGAGGGCTTTATTTTGCCATCACAAATAAGATTTTTTGAGAGGGCTTTTTGGGTCCGTCAAAAATTCTTGGTCGCTAATAGGCATTTTTCTTGTAGTACCATATATCCACTACTAGGGCACTTGTTTCGTCAAGGCCACTTGTTTTGCTTTCAATACAACCTCTTTTAATACTAAGTGTGACTTATAATTTTTTTTTCCAACTTATTACACGGATCCATTGATCCCAAGCGCATGGCATGTCATAAGCTTACTAATTAATCATCACAGTAGTTCACTCTAATCTGGCAAAATATTGTCTCATGCTTGGTTATTGAACACTATATACGCAATGTTTTTAATCTCTCGCGTGATATACATATTTTTTATTTATTAATGTTCATATTTAAAACTTGAAATAAATAATGTCTATTGATGATGTACATTGAGGAGTGTAAGAAAATAAATGCTCTCTAATCCCATACGCCCCACTCTAAACTGCTTGTTTGTGAATTGAACTGCAACCCAAGCACGGCATATATACTTTTGGCATAAAATAATCAATGCACCTCTTCTCGCATAACTAGCAGCCATATACACCATTACACAAGCTGCAATCTCGGAACAATGATTGCAAATATGTGGTTAAAGCTTGAAAAATGAATATCACGGATCGCCTGATTTGCCCTACTAAAGAAATCTAGAATTATTGAATTACATGCAGACAAGTTGCCTCTGATTTTGGACCATCCATTATGAAAGAGTTCTTACATGAAAGACTTGAATTTTTTATGCATATTCCTTCTCGAACTAATTGGGTTTTATAAAAGCACAGTTTTGGTTAGAGGTGGCTATACACACTATTTTATGAGCAAATTTCGGAATTTTCGTAATAGGCTTTCAGTTGATTGAGAGTCAACCAAGATTTTCAGTTTGAATTTTAATTTCGCACTGCTGAGCTTGTATTCTCACAACCGAGCATGTCATTCTTAAACAGCAAACAGAAGTTTCAACCTTCAACCTTCATTACTATTACATTACAGTATGGAAACCCAACAATACAAATAAAATTTTCATGAAATCTTTTAGTACATAAATTGAGTCACACAAGTGGGACACAATTTGCTGGAACCGAAGAGTATCAACAAAAGAGCAGTGGAAGAAATCTCTTAGTACATACATGTACATCGCCTACAAGCTTGTTCCATACAAAAGCAACGTCCCAAGAGAACTAATTTCCAAATCAAAGGCTATGATACAATTTGAGAATTTAAAATGAAAGTTCCTTGTTTAGACCCTAATGTGGCTTGCTATTGAATTTAATCAATTTTAACTCAACTGAGTCATTAATTAATCCAAATTTAGTTTGCAAGATTAACTCGGGTAAGCAACGATAGTAAAAAACTATGACTCACATAAGGGATAAAATAGGGGAAAATGCCGTGATAATCTTAAACTATAAGGTAGTGGTCATCACACTATAAAATTTTTTATGCCAATTTATTCTCTGAACTTTACACATGTACCAAATTAATACTTTTGTTCATTTTACCATTTAAGTTAACTAAGGCCAGTCATTTGTTAAGTCTAGATTATTCCATTATCCAAAAAAAAAAAAGATTATTCTACTAATAAATTATGTTCATAAAACCTTATTATCATATCATCAAATCAATTTAGCCACGAACCAAATTTCAGTAGCTTTACCTGTTGTATCCCTTGTTTCTTTTTGTTGGTTTTAAAGAAATGTCTTTAAGATTAAAAAAAAAAAAAAATTCAGAAGAACAACATTCAAAATTCCATCCCTATCGCGCACAACATGGCCATGATTTCATCGGGTAACAATTGGAAAATTAGGGGAAAAGCCACAAAAGTAGAAGAGTGAGAAAGCAGTTGAGTCACACTTGAATCTTGATTAGTCTTCACCGCACCAGATCAGAGCAGGCTAGGTGGCTGTTGCTGTTACACGGCTCCGCACCAGATTTTGCTGTGGTTCAATTGAAAGATCCTGTCCCTCTCTCTCTCTCTCTCTCTCTGGTTTGGGTTTGGTTAATCTTGTCCACGTGTGTGTGTCACATGAGAGACATTAATTTATTTAAACGGTAAACTTAACAAAAGTATCAATTTGGCACGTGTGTAAAGTTAAAGAAATAAATTGACTAAAATAAAAGTTCAAAAGTATGATAGCCACAGCTCTAAATTAAACATAAGGTGGTGTTTGGGAATTTTTACAGACAAAAACCAGTAGTTTTTAAGGATATTTGACGAGGATTCATCTATGAAAGGAGCTTACCAACTGAGCGTCATGCTAAACTAATGCCTATGCCTATAGTTGATGGTCCTCTTAAATTTCTTCAATGCATTGGTGAAAATGCATACAAATTCAAGCTTCCAAGGGATTATGACGTTTCAGCAACTTTTAATGTTTCTATCATTCACCGTCCAATGAAGAAAAAAGCAAGCAAGACTTGAGGGAGAGTCTTTTTCAACTAGCCAGGGGAAAGGACAAGTGTTTTCCAACCAGGAGAGCTTGACACCGAAGTCTCTCATGACCAAGTGAATAACTTGCAAAAATAGAATGAATTAATCCAAAATAATTAATCCGCAAGCTATATACCATCAGAAAGATGTAAGTTTCTAGTTTACAAATGCATCAAACGGTATGCACTTTGAATAGTCTTTTTCAACTGGAAGAATGAATTCGGAAAACTATACAAATTTTAAATTATCTTGTTATTAGTTGTGTCTATTTGCTTTCCAAAGTATCCTTTTCAATTATCATGCATGTCTGGTTAGAGGGTAATTTTAGTTGTATTTTGTCAAGTTTTTTTTTTTTTTTTTTTTTTTTTATAAAATGTTTTTGTCTTGAAATGTAAGTTATTATTAGTCTAGAAGTCCTAGCGAATGTATGGAAGCATATCAGAAAATATTGGTTGTTATTTCAACCCTTGCTTTTGAGAAGAATACTTACTTTTGTTTTTTTTTTTTTAAATCTCTCTCTCTCTCTCTCTCTCTCTCTCTCTCTCTCTCTCTCTCTCTCTCTCTCTATTAACAAAGGATAAGGCTTAGGGAGAAATCAAATAGATAGCTACATACTCATTAATATGTCCAAAGTACAAGTATAAATAGGGAGAACTTACATTCTTAAACTAAATAGGATACATGGTTATTGTCATCTTTCAAATGTAAAAGCCTTTTATTTTGGCCATGGATGGTTAAAAAATAGGTCTAAACATCCATAATTTATATCAATTTTATAAATATACTTCAATTTTACTCTTTTCGCACTTTTGAATACTTCTCATTCATATTTATAGTTTCAAATATATGTTTTTAAGTCTACTGCAACCAAATTATCCTGGTATTTATTTTATCATTTGATATCTAAAAATCTTTACTTATTGCGTTATTCAAGTAAGAAGAATGTCTCAATATTTACTACTTTTTTTTTTTTTTTGGTATTTACTTATTGCATGTGTAAAGTTGTGATTTACAAATCTGTATTGTGTTGGCTTTTATTCCGTGCCAAATTTGATTGTAATTTTATTCAATCTTTTGTACCCTGTATTTGTTATGAGAATTTATTGTAAGGGTTGTGTGATAGTGAGAGAGAGTGTGAAGACTCAAGCTATTGAAGAATGAAGTGTTTTCGCGGGTAGCTTGCGACTTAGCATCCCGCGAAGTAACTCATGTGCCCTGCACATGCTGGAATGCGAAGAGTCAGGCCAGGTGAAGACAGTTGTGTCTCGCGAGTATCTCATGGGTAAGGCCTTCCCGCGAGACACTCGCGAGACATTCTGTTCTGCCAACCTGTCCATTCTGATACACACTTTCTGTGCCTACACTACGTATACCCACATTACCCACAAATGCTCTAGAAAGCTTCTGAGAGAAAACCCTAGCTAAAACACTTGAGAATTAGAAATTGTTAATCCAACAATTCTCCACACCTTTGTTTGGGGATTTTCCTCATCTCTTATCTCTCCATTTCTATACCATTGAGAGGTCAATAGCCCAAACACTTACCACACCTTTTGAGAGTGTCCAGTGAGGTTTTGGTGCTGTTGGGAAACATTGGAAAAAGCCAAAGATGGCAAATGCAACATGGAGCTTGTTGCGGGATCCAGAGAGTTAGACAAGACACGATTCCGAGAAGCCTTGTTGGAGTAGGAGCTTGGAGGGCTTAGGTACAGAGGGTAGATTAGGCTTGGAGGGTCTCTTGCTCACCCATGTATCCCAACTGATTGTTTAGTGGATCGATTTCCGCTTGGAGGGCGGCGGAGAGGTTTTTCGCCAAGTTCTTCGGTTTCCTCTTCGATAACACGTCTCGGTGTTATCTGTGTTTGCATCTCTCTTTCCTACTCTTGTTCATTTTATTTTACTGCTGTGTTGCTTTAAATTTGAATTAGAGTTGCTCTCTTGCATGTTTGCTTGCGTTCACACTACTCCGCACTTAGTATTAAGTTAGTGTAAAAACAACCAAGCCGTAATTTGAATTGGGGGTCTAAACGAGCTCTAGTGTTTTCACATTTTTCAAGCTTTCAATTCGTTTGCATGCAACTAAATAAAAATCTCAATTGTTTTCTTGAGGCCATTGCATTTTAATGGTGTTAAAATATAAAAATGTGTTTTTTTTTTAGTGGCATCATCCAAAAAACTATTTTAAAAAATTGATGTTTTTTAGAAATAAAAAATAACGTGAATTATATTTGTTAATTGAGTTAGGATTGTGCAGTGTAAAGCCCAAAGTAAGCCAACTATGTTTTAATTTTTTTTTTTTTTTACCAAAAATTTTTGAAAAAAAGGGTTGAGTCACTGTTGATTTGCAAAAAATGGGTAGGGTCATAGGTCAACTTATTTTCTATTTGGGTCAATAAATTTAAGTTTAGGTCAAGTCAGAAAATACCAACCCATTTCGCTATGTCTAGTTGAGAGCTAGAGGATTCATCTCCTGTATATACCCTCAATTCAACACCCTTAGAGCATTGGCATCAGGTTTGCTATGTCAAATATCATTTTAACACACAAAAATTTACTTTATTAATTTTAGCATAGAATTTTACAATATACTTTGCATCACATATTTTATTTTAAAATTACACCACATTAAAATAATCTTTAAAAAAATCTTAGCTTTATTAAAAAATTTACAAAAAATAAAATAAAAAAAGCTCAAGCACCACTATCCATCACCCCCCACATCCCACAACCACTGTCCATCACCCCCACAACCCTCCACCACCATCATCGAAACCCACCAATAGAGAGAGCTTCAGTCCTAGATGAGAAAAAAAAGTACAAAAAAATAAAAATAGAATATGAGAAATAAATAGAAGAGACAAAAGACAGAGAGGCCGACTGCCATTGGTGGGGGTTCGCCGATCTTAACCACCAATTTAAACCCACTAGTGGAGCAAAAACAAAACCCAGACACCAATAGTCGTTGATCTCAACCCCACCACTGCCACAATAGTCAATCTTAACCCCACCACCGCCACAACAGCCAATATCAACAAAAAAAAAAAAAAAAACCCACAACCACAGCGAGAGAGGGACAAGAGAGGAGAGATGGGGGCAAGAGAGAGGAGAGATTATTTGAGAGGGAGAATATAGAAGATAGAAGAAAGAAAAAGACAAGAGAGAGGAAAATAAGAGAGAAAAGAACGAATTTGAGAGAGAGAAGAGAGGTTTTTGTGTGTGTGTGTGTGTGTGTGTGTGTGTGTGTGTGTGGGGAAGAGTTTATATCAAGGTTAAGTCTGTGTGTGTGTGTGTGTGTGTGTGTGTGTGTGTGTGTGTGTGTGTGTGTGTGTGTGTGTGTGTGTGTGTGTGTGTGTGTGTGTGTGTGTGTGGGGAAGAGTTTATATCAAGGTTAAGTCTTTGAGACATCTTCCATCTATATATAAGACAAGAACCAACAAAAAACATAACGTCAGATTTTGCAAATAGAGACCCAATTTTGCGAATAAAAAACCTAAAACTTTCTCTCTTTTTTTTGGGGGGGGGGGGGTGGGGGAGCATCATTACTCTTTGTAACACCCACGACCCTAAGGACCCTTAGGGTAGTAAACCAACATTTTCCCATCCTCATAGCATCATTTTCTTATTACATAAACCACAATTTTTGTTGTAAAATTGCGGAAGCACAAATTTCTAAGATTGATTCTGAGAAAGATCTCCAAACTAACAATAGGAATGAAGAAAATTAATCCAAATGAAAATAGACACAAAACACCAAGAATTACGTGGTTCGGCAATAGCCTACATCTATGGGCGACAACGAACAAATTTCACTATATCAAATTTAGGATAATACAAATTGGTGTAGAGACACTCGCACAAACCCAAATCCCAAATGCATCCAAATAACTCTCTCTCACAAATACAAACCAAAGAACCAAAGGTTCACAAATACCAAATACGAATTGCGCACAAACCAAAGAGAAAGTCACAAATCAAATCCAAAAGTTGCAACGAACGCACCAAGGGAGAGCAAATCACCAAACCATAGAACCAAAACCAAGTGGTAACAAACCTCTCTCACTATTCCAAATTGCAATCCATAAATATCAAATAACCAAACAAGAGAGGGCCTCTTTTTCTCACACCCACACACTATTTTTCTCACTCTTCAATTGCTGTAACACACTGCTTATATAGGATATTAAGTTGATGAAGATACAAGTCCTTCGATCAATAGAATTGTAGTCCTTTACATGCAAAATACTAATCCAAGCAAAGGCAAAATACTTTAAGTAGAACTCTATGTTGAGAAATTTAGACTCCGGTTGATAGAATTAACAAGTTTTAAACCCAAGTTGTAATTAGATTTATTATGAATAAAACTTGTTAAAACAAACAAACATCAATATCATGTCAAAATCATGCAGCGGAAAAATAAATAAGACAAGATATGATAACCTAGGAAAACCAATGAAACAAACTAGTTTCACGGTAAAAAACCTGGGGGGAAACCTTTCCGAAAAGCAATCCACTATAGTAAAGAAAAGTTTCAGATCTAGTGAAAAACCTTTTTCCCTAGACTCTACAATCTCCGTAGATGAACTCACAGCAGAAACCTTTTACCGCTTCAGAACCTCTGAACTCTTCAATATATGAACACCACCCTTTGATGCACGAATTCCAGTACGTGACTAACCAAAGATGCACGGTTCCTAGTACGTGACTAACACACCAACTTAAAGAAGATTGTTTGCTGCAAAATTCTTCACTTCATCAACAATGAAGATCAAGAAGCATGTGGTAACAAAACTCTAAGGCGCAAAGACGCAGTAACTTCTTTCAGAGAGAATAAGGTATTGGTCACCTTTTGCTTATATTCTCCTTGTATTCTCTTATGTGACGGCCTCTAAAATAAGCCTTTGATAGAACTAATGGATAAAACTTATGTACAGGTTCTTAATTTCTATACCTTAGATTTCTCAATTAAATCTAAAATATATGATTCCTTTGAAACTAGTTCTACTTGAGAAAGATAATATAATTTGTGCAGTATTGGTTTAAATTGTAGCCTATACACAATAAAGTATGAGCAAGCTCAATGGTTTAATTAAAAATGTTATTTAGTATTTGGAAAAATATTTTTTCACTCTAATACATATTGACTATTTTACACACATATTCACAGGAATGCCCACATTTTAACAAATAGAAGTGGATTTGAAAAATAAAAGATGTGAAATGTCCACACACCCCATACAAAGTAAATCTAATCAACGGAAAGAATAACTAACTAATAACAGAATTAATTAGATAGCTAACCTATAAGATGACTACAGCTAGACATATCACCCACGTGCACTGCACGTGTCACAACTAACTTTGCTAACCAATATTACATAGGAAATACGACAAGAAGCACAAGTACACGGACTAACTAAACAATTGCAGCTTATGCAGTATAATTCAAACTGCATCTATATATGTTGATCTGTGTGTGCTTCCTTTAGCTTTTTTTTCTGAGATAGCGTTCCCGAACAAAAGTGAACCCATTTTTCAGTTATTATTCGTTATACACAAATAAGAGAGAGAGAGCGAGAGAGAGAGGGGGGGGGGGGGGGGGAGGGGTTGTCTTGTCACGATCTTTTGCTAAAGAAACTTCCAAGATTCACCATGAAGATAATTTCCGAGAAGGATTTTCCACAAGATTCATCCATCAACGTGGTTGTCGATGACGACTATGATGATACACCAGAAGAAAATACAGGGGAGAATTGCGCACATCGACGTGTTTTTAGAGGAAAGTGTGTCAGCTGTAAGAGGCTGGCATTCAAGTACGTTCATGAGGGTGTGCGGTTGTTGTGGGTTACCAAAGATGAAATGGATCGGATTCGGAAGGTAGAGTCTGCGAAATTGTTACAAGATAAGAAGATGGTCTTGGTTCTTGATCTAGATCAAACTCTGATTCATTCAACAACAAAAGAAAGATATCTGAGAACCCCTCAAGAACTCTTGCAAAATAACTTAAAAGGGTAGCCTATTCCGTCTGAGTCAACCTTGGGAAATGATAATGGTCAAGTTGAGACCTTCTATTCACATTTTTCTGAAAGAAGCAAGTACTATGTTTGAGATTACATGAGTACAATGAGTACACGAAGTTATGCATTGCAAGTTACTGAGCTTCTTGACCCTGAAAGCGTTTACTTCAAGTCAATCATTACACGTGAAGATTTACTTGAAACAAGCGAAAAGAATCTTGATCATGTGCTAAGGGAGGAACGCATGGTTCTTATTATTGATGATACCATAAGCGTGTGGAATGAGCATGAATTAAACTTGATTCATATTAAGAAGTATCATTACTTTGATTCAGATGATGACTGGAGTGTTGTATCTCTTTCTGCATTGGGCACTGATGAAGGTGAGACCACTGGTAAGCTCACCACCGTTCTTCAACAACTTAAACTAATACACAGACTGCTTTCAACCCAAAATTTGAAGGTGGACTTCAGGATAGAGATGTTAGAGACATACTTGATCGCCTTAGTGTTCTCCAAGGGTGTACAATATCCTTCAAACATATTTTCCCTTCTGAATTTAGGCCCGAAAATTCGCGTCTCTGGTTGATGGTAGAGGAGTTAGGGGCCAAAATTTCTATGGATAATTTGATAAACCCCATCAGACATGTGGTCACTTGGTTTGCCACAGCGGAGGAGTTTCAGGAGGCTGAGAGGGAAGAAACTATTTTGGTCCATCCAAAGTGGTTACGTGATTGCTACATTGCATCAGAAAGGGTATCTGAAAAAAAAATCTGATTAAGCCGAAAGATTCAAGTTGAGATGATCTTTGTTCACTTCTATATATTAACAGAACAGGTGTAATTCCTTTTTTCTTTTTCTTTTTTTGGTTAAAAGTTCTTTGCAGTTAGTGAAATAGGGTTTTTTATCCTAGACAAAGAAATTCAGGGTTCTTTAGTTTTAATTTTTAGAGCCTCATTTTAAGTCGTTAATGTTACGTGAGGAATCGAATTCTTCCTCAATTGTGATGAGGAGACATAGTTACAGTGATTTATTTCCTTCTTGATGTCTACAATTTCTTATGTGAATGTGGCCTCGGAAATTGAAACGATTCTGAATATATCCAAATTATGCTATTGTTACTATTTGTTAGAAGAAAACTTATTTTGTATCTGCAATTACCTAAACAAGGTTATTTTTTGTAGGTATCCATAACTAATATTAACATGACCATTTGCAATATGCAGTCATTTGAAAGTCACAAACCACAATGGTCAAAAAGTAATTCCAACATGTATATTTGGATGCCCCCTTGAAGCTTTCAAATCTTCAATTCTTCATCTTACATGGAAAACTTCATTAATTTACATAGAAAACTGCCAAATATAAGCATTAGAGCTTAATTTATAGTTGGGTTTGTGTTTGCAGCTTTAAATGTTTCACACTTTCATTTATAGTTTGGATTTGGATTTGGATTTGTTCTGATGGAAGCTTGCTTATGTGTAGGCCCCTTAAAGGAAGAAGCAATAGCAACAGCAGCCACAGTAGTTTGCCATTGCTGCCTCGTAATGTGTTATTGTGTCATTGTTTGAATGCTCCACCTCCTACAAAAGATTGCATGAAGTTCATCTCCTGCACATGTAAAGTTAGACCTTCTAATTCATCTTCTTGCACAAATTCATTAAACAGCACATAAACTAACATAAGGTCTACTGCATTGATCAAGAATGAAAACATGAATATCCAAATGTTTTATGGAATCAAAAGCATATCATTAATTAACGACAAAGAATGAACATTGATAAAGAGAAAGTTAAAATCAAAAGAGAAAGAAAGCTAAATTGCAATGCACAGGAAAATGAAATTTGTGCTGCGTTGATATCTTGAAAGAATATATAGTTAAACCAAAGATTCCCTATAGGGCCTTTAAGCACCGTAGCAGCAATAGGTGGCTAATGCATGGCATCAGTTGAAATGAGATTTTAACCGAAAATAGTAATTATTTAAAGCTGAAGCATAAAATTTATTACTACCGAGCTCCAGTTGCGCCACCCCATTGCCTCGTCATTGGCCATATAATTATTATTTTTCTTATTTATTTTTTATTCCTGTAAAATGTGCTCCCCCTTAGATCGAGGGTTTTACATGGAGTCGCCACTTATTTAATTTAAAAGGAAAAACAAGAAAACCTTTAATGAAAAATACTTCTGTTGTATTAATGTAGATGACAATTTACATCGAATTTTGTAACAAAAATTTACAATGCTTTTTGTCCTAGATACAATCTAAGAAAAGTAAATTACATTGCTTTATTTCCTAGTTACATTCTAAAAAAAAGTAAAATTGTAAATACAAGAGCATTGTCTAAAACCCTTGATCTTGGTTCGGAGGCTAATTTACGAGATGGGAAGGGATTAAACGCCCATCTCGCCCGGTAAAACCGGTCTCCTAGGTTAAGGTGGCCAATGTCATGTCATGTCATGTCAAACAAATACAAAGAATATGTCATATAAACATGTGATTTGCAGGAAGTGTAAATAAATATATGTTAGGGGAATTTGACATAAAGAGAAAAAATAAAAAATAAAATAAAACTTGTTAGATAACAAAAATGAAGGTAATGGCATGTTCATCCAAGAGATCAATATAAATAAAGAATTCATAGCCTAGACATGTTCATCTAAGCATGTGAGGGAAAAACAAAATTGTCATGTTATTTGTCATCAACATAATTGCAAAGAGAAGCAAATAAAAATAAAACCTTTAAGCATATTTGATCATCCAAGCAATTATGAAGAGAAGTAAAGGAAAAACCCTAGACATGTTTATCTAGACAAAATCAAAATACTTTGACATGTTTGTTCAAGCATTTAAAAAAGTAAAACAACTACCTAGACATGTTCATCTAAGTATTAAAGAGAAAATTGTGTTTTAGCCTAGAAGTGCTCATCTAAGCATTCAAAAGAAAATTGTGTATTGGCCTAGAAGTGTTCATCTAAGCATGTAAGAGAAAACCAATAAGACATAGGCATGTTCATCCAAGCATAGCATAAAAGAAGTGAATAATGATTTGTAAGCATTTATTCTAGCATGTATAAAGAATTAAAAAAAAGTTAACTACTTACCAGCATAAATTAAAAGGGGAAATGATCACCTAAAGGGCTAGGGAGAAAGCAAGGAAGTACTCAACTACAACCAAAGTAAGAACAATGGTTACTCAATAGCTTTTTTTTCTGCTTTCTCACTAGCTCTCTAGAGGGAATTCGGGGTCCAGAGAATGGAAGAGGTCTTCTCTATTTATAGGGGAAGGGATGGCTTAGCTTTAAAGCTAAGTTATTAGCTTTCTTCTGAAGCTAAGGGAGGAGATAACCTGTTTAAATGAGCTGGGGTCCTGGGGACGGATTTGGTGTTGATCCCCATTCAAATTTTGAAATGATGCTGCACCTGCTTTGTATTTTGGCTCCAATTTTCCGCTCAAAATTCCAATTGATTCAAGATGGGTGTTTTTTGAAAGGAAATTCAATTATCTACAACTTTTTCAGAAATAGAGAAAGCCAAATTTCAACGTTATCCATGCCAAAAATGTGTTTCAAATTGCTGCTGAAAATAGTAACGTCTTTTGAGCATTTTTGAATTTTTTCATAGGCTGTATCTGTTTCTTTACCCAATTTATTTTTCAAAAATATTTCTTCTGAAGCAAAGGGAAAGGATAAGTCTATTAGATAGGCTTGAACAGATTTGACGTTGAACTCATTTGAAATTTTGAGAGAAAATTGAAGATAATGCTGAATTTGTGTTGTCTTCTGCACCTGTTTCGTATTTTGGCCATAACTTTCTGCTCAAGATTCCAATTGATTCGGGATTGATGTTTTTTGAAAGGAAATTTAATTCTCTACAACTTTTATAGAAATAGAGAAATCCAAATTTCAACGTTTTTCTAACCAAAAGTGCGATTCAAGTTACTGCTGAAGATAATGACGTTTTTTGAGCATTTTTTTTTTTTTTTTTGAATTTTTCATGGATCATATCTCTGGAATTTTTTTCAAAAGGGCAGATAAGATGCCATAAAGAAAAACATTTTTTATTATTTTCTTTAAAAAAATGAAATAAAATGAAATCCAATAAAAAATCACACTTGATTAACTTTAAATTAATTCTTGTAAGAACCAATCAAAATTAAGTGTTTAGAATAGGATGTGATCAAGCCCATTGTATAGGCGAGCCATGATCATTGAAAATTGTTTGTATGATAACTTTTGATCAGGTGGTCCGATCAAAACCCATGACATACCATTATGATCGTTAGAACATCAAGATATGTTTTGTATCACAAATCTGAAGATCTACCGGTTGGTTAAATGCAAGTTGTAAAATGGGGTGTCTATAATTCCTATTCTTTTATATAAAAGAATATAAATAAATTATTGACTTTACACATTCATCTTGGGCAGTTTTAACATTACATATAATTTTGCCTATACATATTCATCTACATTAATTTAGAATTTTTTTAAAAAAAATTATAAATAGATTATTGACTTTACACATTTATCTTGGGTGGTTTTAACATTACATATAATTTTGCCTTTGCATATTCATCTATTTTAATTTAGTTGTTTATAACTAAATAATGAAATCAATGAAGAATCAAAAACCAAAAAGAAAAAAGAAAAAAAAAAAAAAAGATACCTAGTTGATTATTGAAATTAAAAATAACATCCCAAAGGAAACAACGGGGAAAAATACAACTAACCTCAAAGGGACATACCAATTTTGATGCCATTGCCTTTGTCCAGGGATTTCGTAAACCACTTTTTTTTATTTGTCTGTAATTCCAACAAAAAACCCAACACGTCAAAATTGCAAACTCTAATGTTAGATTGATAACAACGCAATTAAAACCTAACCATATAGCACTTTGTATTCTTTAGATGAACCTTTTGTTTACAGTATCAAAAAAAAAAAAAAAAAAAAACCTTTTATATACATCCTATATAAGAAAGGTCTGTCCTTATTTTCTAAACAATTGTACCCATAAAAAAAATGATAGCACTTTCAACTTCAAAATGGTAGCCTAAAATTCAAGAATTTAAGCCTTTTGTACTCTCTCTCTCTCTCTCTCAAAAGTGAATAAAAATTTATTCCCATTAAAATAATGCATAAAAGATGAATTTATAGATCAAATGGTAAATTACATCCGATTGACATGAAAATTGGCATACATGTTAAGAACACATAGAACATGTAATCCAATAGTTGGATTTTCAAAATATGAATTCAATAATAAGTTATTGAGTGGTGTAACATTTTTTAGAATTACGTCAGGTGTAACTTGAACCCAACCCTATATTTCTTAATTCGATGTGAATTTTGACAAATCTACCGTGAGATTACATTATCTTCATATATTTTTCATGCTTACAAAATTTCAAGTTAATCAAAGGTTAATAGTCATGTCATCAATTAATTGTTTAAATTCAAGTTTTTGTAGTTTTAAATAATGTATAAAATATGAGTTTATAGATCAAATGGTAAATTATATCCGATTGACATGAAAATTGGCATGCAAGTTAAGACCATATAGAATATATAATCCAACGGTTGAATTTTCAAAATATGAATTCAATAATAAATTATTGGGTGGTGTAACATTTTTTAGAGTTACGTTAGGTATAACTCGAACCCAACCCTATATTTCTTAATTTAATGTGAATTTTGACAAATCTACCGTTAAATTACATTATATTCATATATTTTTCATACTTACAAAATTTCAAAGTGATCAAAGATTAATAGCCATGTCATCAACCAATTGTCAAGATTCAAGTTTTAGTAGTTTAAAATAATGCATAAAATATGAGTTTATAGATCAAATGGTAAATTACATCCGATTGGCATGAAAATTGGAATGCATGTTAAGACCATGTAGAACATGTAATCCAACGGTTGGATTTTCAAAATATGAATTAAATAATAAGTTATTGGGTGGTGTAACATTTTTTAGAATTACGTCAGGTGTAACTTGAACCCAACCCTATATTTCTTAATTCGATGTGAATTTTAATAAATCTATCGTTAGATTACATTATCTTCATACATTTTTCATGATTACAAAATTTTAAGGTAATTAAAGATTAATAGGCATATCATAAATCAATTGTCTAAATTCAAGTTTTTGTAGTTTAAAATAATGTATAAAAGATGAGTTTACAGAATAAATGGTAAATTACATCTGATTGGCATGAAAATTGGCATGCATGTTAAGAACATATAGAAAATATAATCCAATGATTGGATTTCGAAAATATGAATTCAACAATAAGTTACTGGGTGGTTAGATTTCAAATCTAAGTACACGTGATGGACATGTGTTGTGTACCTATATAACTATATATATTATCTCAATCTGACCATCCAATTGGTCTTAAATTTCACCAACATCAATATGTCACCATACTCTTCAATCCTAATGATCAAGATTTGAATATGAATTTCACCAAGTCCAGTGGTATCGGGACCATCTATTAAGTTTGATCGGGTTTGACCAATTTTGACCACGCATTTCTCTAAATCCAATTGTTTGATTGTGGCCATAATTTACTAGAATTATCTTTTCATTATACTCTTCAAATTTAACGATTAGATTTCAAATCTAAGTATGGCGCATGATGGACATGTGTTGTGTACTATGTTTATGTTTACTCAATCTGACTATCCAATTGGTCTCAAATTTCACCAACACCAGTATGTCACCATACTCTTCAATCATATTGATCAAGATTTGAATAGGAATTTCACCAAGTCCAATGGTCTCAGGACCATTTTTTAATCATCATGTCAGCATTTTTTAATCATCATGTCAGCAATTTTCATTAGTGAGATGACAGTAAAAACTAAAATGGAACGCATTTTTCATTTTAGAGACCAAAAACAAGGGAATCAATATCGTACCAGAGACTGTTTCGGTTTGATCAACTAAATGAAATATTTCGGTACCAGTTAATACTGGTGTACCATTTCGAAATTACCGCTAATTTTATATATTTATATAAAAAAATAAGTATATAAATATTTATTTACTTATTTATAAGTTCATTAGTCAAAATCCATATAATTTATTAAAAATATTTACAATTATAAGTCTATATCTTAATTAATATGCTAAACTTTAGTTAAAAACTTAAAATGTTAGCTCATTTTAATTATAATAGATAGTTTATCTATTTAATAAATACTCAATTGATAGTTTTTTTTAGTTGATTTATTTAATAAATAATAATACAATAATAATAGTATTTGAGGTGCACAACACGTTATCCATTTGACAGATGGTAAAAAATTTCAAAAAAAGTTGAATAAACACTCCATTAAACTTCAGTACTTCACACAAGTGTAGTGATGTTATCACTTGTCAAGGGAACACTTAACCAAATGCTATTACTAGTTCACTGCTCAAGATATAGATATGAGGAGTTGGGTAGTTGAGCGGCGAAAATGAAAAGATAAAGAACGGTGTTAGGAAGAAAATTTCCCCCCAAATGTTTTTTCCTTTCCCATACAAAATTCTCCAAAAAATTTACCCACTTACATTTTCATTTCCCACACAAAAGTTTCATTTCTCACACAAAGTTTTACTCACAAAACTCTCATTTTCTCTCTATCTCTCACACGGCCTCTCACATTCACACACACACACACAACCCTGCCAGCGCCGACGAGCAGAGCCCAGCTCAGCCCAGTGACGGCGCCGACGAGGCCAAGCCCAGCCATCGACTCCTCTCCTCCTTGATCTCTCTACCGTCAACCCATACCCATCGGCTCTCTCTCCCTCACCACAAGATCCTTTCTCCCTTTCTCCCTCTCTCCCCTTACCACCCCCATACCCATTCATTTTTCCTCACCATACCCATACCCATACCCATACCCATTCCGATTTTGCTTGGTAAGTTATTTATTTGATTTTTTGTTTTGATTATTGTGAAATTTTGGGTTTGGATTTGGATACTTAACATTAGGTTATTTATTTAATTTTCAATTTTGATTTTTGTAAAATTTGGGTTTGGATTTTGTGGTGTAATATGTAGGTACTTTATTTAATTTTCACTTTGCTCTTACTTTGATTTTCCTGCATCTAGATCTGAAAAATCGAAGTGGGTATTTGACAATATCAAAGACTAACCCTTTTTTCGTGCTTTTGTTTGCTCTGGTTTTGTATTTTTTAGGTAAGGAAGCGATTTGGGTAGAGTTTTCTTCGTTTTGCAATGGCTCCTGCTAAAGGTACATTTCTCCTTCCAACTTATTCTTTTTATTTTAGTATTTGGGTTATTCCAATATTAATCTATGTACGTTTTGCTGAGTTTTCAATCTAGATAAGGTTTAAGTTTTTTGGTTTCTGATTTTTACTATGGTGAGCAATCTGCGTTTCTGTTATCTTATATGCGTATTAATAACGAAAAATGGTGTTGCTTTGCCAGCTACGCCACCCTAATCTGTCTTGAAAATAATAATTTAACAATGATTTTTGTAGGCATAGAAGCATGCTGTTAAAACTTAACAAAACCTTGTCCTGAGCACCTGAGTTTTGCCGAACAATTGGCCATCTAACTCTGCTTCATGTTTTCTTGTCAATCATAGTCCATTTTGTTTGTACAGTTGCATTTTATATTCTTTCAAGACTCTCTGCTTTGCGCAACAATAACTAATCTTTACAAGATGTTAAAATAAACCTGCTCAATTTGTGGTTGGATGTTAGGCACTCCACTTTAGCTATTGTTTGTTCTATGTTTTTGTCACATTCCATGCACTCTAGTGAAGATGCAGGAAGCTAAATGTGGTGTGGAGTGCCAAGGTACCCTACTGTGGTGGTAGTGGTATAATTTACATATGGTGGGTGCCTTCTCATGGCATCTTTATTTTACTCTGGTCACCTCATACTTCATTTGGGGTCCTTCTCACCTTCTCTTATCATCCTCTTTATAATATTTTTAATTTATAGTGTCTATTGCAATATTTTCCAAGTCTAATGTTATATCATTTTATTTTATACCAATTGCGCTATAGAAAATGGAATACTGCATGTTTGTTTGCGTTAGATAGTAAGGTACATGATTCTACCACCCAGCCTCAGGTGGTCTCCACAACTTTCTGGAGTTCATAATCATGAAGTAAGGATAGGAGAAATCTTATACATATAGCAAGACAAACGTACAATTTTTGTTGTGTTAAAATGACCTTTTGCAACAATTGATACTAATACTAATAATTATCCATTTTAGTAAAGTGTTTATGAAAATTAAAAGTTTTTCATTTCCATATAAAAAATGTCCTAAAGATAAAGCCCGGCAATATTACAGTTGATGAGAGAGTGAGTGAGAACAATGAGTACATTATTCATCAAAAAAAAAAAAAGGGTACATTAGAGAATCCCATGCTTTGTCAAAAATGTGAAAGCTAGGTGTGAGGCCAGGCATTTTAGCATTTGGATCATATAAATAAATAAAAACTCATATGCAGTGTTAAGTGTACCATTACCTTACCTTCACGCATTTATTTCCTCTGAGAAAGTATATATTTTCTTAGTGATGCGTATCAATGGAGAGAAGAGGTATAGATGCAAAAAGAAAACCTATTGTTTTTTGGGTAATTAAGAAAACTGCTATGTAACTTTCCTTTAGGCCTTTATTAGTTTGACTTTTCCCTCATACAGTCATTTACCTTAATTTACTCTTATCCACTCTCCCACCTATCTACTTATACCTTAACACTCCCAAGCCAACCCTATTCTCTATGCTCCACTTCATGGTCGAGATTCCCTCTCCTCCAATCTCGCCCATTCTCTTGCTTGCTCATCTCCGCTAGTACTGTGAACTTAGATTTGTGAAGATGTACTGGCAATGCATGAGAAGAAGATGTAGAAAACGACATCGTTGCCAAAATGGTATTTTTCCATGACATTGTTAGCTCTTACTTCAAGTCTTTTATTTTAAAGCCATATTCTGTTTATTTTTTTTTCCTCTATTTGGTTGTTCTAATTAGTGTGATCTTTTGCACGAATTTGGAATGGAATGGTTAGGAAAGATTTACAAGTAAGTTTACAAATTATTCTTTAACAAAAAGATAGAAATAAAAATTTGTTTAAATCTAAAAAAGTAAATAATTGTGCCTTCTAATATTTAAATCCACAATTTTTAATTCCTCATTAATAATATAAAACGTAAATAATTTTATTGATTTCTAATTTTATGTCAATAACACATGTTCTATATGGCTTTGATTTCTTAGATGCATATTCCTTGGCTTATGCTTGTATTTAAGTTGTCAATTGTTCTTTAGTTTTAGAGGATTGAGTGTTCTGTTGTAATTTATCAATGCGAAATTTCAATTTATCATAAATAAAGACATAAATTTGTGTATTCTAGTATTCTTAACCAGTTCTTTATTTTAAAATTTTGCAACCAAAAGCTTTCTGAAAGTATCTTTAACAAAGCATATAATCTGCTGCTAGTTTCGCTAAGGAATCACTTCAGGTTGATAAAACTTGGTAAATGGTTAAATGTGTTAAATGGTATTCTTTGAACAATGGTCAATAAACTATTTTAAGAAATTTTTTACATTATTTTATAAGAAATATAAAAAACAATAAACAAATTTTATTAAAACAATTTTTTAATAATTTGTCCATAAATTTTTTTAAAAAATATTCACTAAATAAATACTTTAAAACATCCATTAACCTCTTTTCCTAATTTTGTATAAGAAAAATCATACTATCATGGTTGAGAGATTCCACACCAAAACAAAAATTATATGAGTATATTTTTATTTCGACAACCTATGAACCTAACTATTCCCAATGTTTTAATTGTATTACTATTTTGTCCCACTAACCCCCATTTACTATCATTAATTATTATGTTCCACACCCACGACCTAACTCTTCTTTTCATTTATTCACATTCCTATCTCTCATTCCGAATCCAAAGTACTTTCTTTTGCCTTTCAAATATGTCCTCACAAACTTGAGTATATTCAACTTAGATTGTTCTATAGCATTAGCATCAAGTGTCCTAAATGTCAAATATTTGGCATTTGGCACACTAAATACCAAAAAAGCTCATTCATTAGATGTTTTAAATTTTAAAACCTTTAATGAATGAACTATATATTTTCAAATTTGGAGTGATCCTTTATTATTATTTTCTTTCTCCTCTCCTAATCTACTGTACACAAATGTACAATTTTTGTTGTGTTAAAATGACCTTCTGCAACAACTGATACTAATACGAATAATTATCCATTTTAGTAAAGTGTTTATGAAAATTAAAAGTTTTTCATTTCCATATAAAAAATGTCCTAAAGATAAAGCCCGACAATATTACGGTTGTTGAGAGAGTGAGTGAGAACAATGAGTACATTATTCATAAAAAAAAAATAGGGTACATTAGAGAATCCCATGCTTTGTCAAAAATGTGAAAGCTAGGTGTGAGGCCAGGCATTTTAGCATTTGGATTATATAAATAAATAAAAACTCATATGCAGTGTTGAGTCTACCATTACCGTACCATCACGCATTTATTTCCTCTAAGAAAGTATATATTTTCTCAGTGATGTGTATCAATGGAGAGAAGAGGTATAGATGCAAAAAGAAAACCTATCGTTTGTTGGGTAATTAAGAAAACCGTTGTGTAACTTTCCTTCAAGCCTTTATTAGTTTGACTTTTCCCTCATATAGTCATTTAACTTAATTTACTCTTATCCACTCTCCCACCTATCTACTTATACCTTAACACTCCCAAGCCAACCCTATTCTCTATGCTCCACTTCGTGGCCGAGATTCCCTCTCCCTCCAATCTCGCCCATTCTCTTGCTTGCTCATCTCTGCTAGTACTGTGAACTTAGATTTGTGAAGATGTATTGGCAATGCATGAGAAGAAGACGTAGAAAACGACACTGTTGCCAAAATGGTATTTTTCCATGACGTTGTTAGCTCTTACTTCAAGTCTTTTATTTTAAAGCCATATTCTGTTTTTTTTTTCCTCTATTTGGTTTGGAAAGATTTACAAGTAAGTTTACAAATTATTCTTTAACAAAAAAATAGAAAAAAAATTGTTTAAATCTAAAAAAGTAAATAATTGTGCCCTCTAATAATTAAATCCACAATTTTAATTCCTCATTAATAATATAAAATGTAAATAATTTTGTTGATTTCTAATTTTATGCCAATAACACATGTTCTATATGGCTTTGGTTGCTTAGATGCATATTCCTTGGCTTATGCTTGTATTTAAGTAGTCAATTGTTCTTTAGTTTTAGAGGATTGAGTGTTTTGTTGTAATTTATCAATGCGAAATTTTAATTTATCATAAATAAAGACTTAAATTTGCGTATTCTAGTATTCTTAACCAGTTCTTTATTTTAAAATTTTGCAACCAAAAGCTTTCTGAAAGTTTCTTTAACAAAGCATATAATTTGCTACTAGTTTAGCTGAGGAATCACTTTAGGTTGATAAAACCAGGTAAATGGTTAAATGGTATTCATTGAACAATGGTCAATAAAATATTTTTAGAAAATTTTGACATTATTTTATAAGAAATATAAACAACAATAAACAATTTTTATTAAAACAATTTCTTAATAAAAAATTTGTCCATAAATTTTTTTAAAAAATATTCACTAAATAAAACTTAAAACATCCATTAACCTCTTTTCCTAATTTTATATAAGAAAAATCGTACTATCATAATTGAGAGATTCCACACCAAAACAGAAATTATATAAGTATATTTTTATTTCGACAACCTATGAACCTAACTATTCACAACATTTTAATTTTGTTACTATTTTGTCCCACCAACCCCCATTTACTATCGTTAATTATTCTCTTCCACTCCCATGACCTAACTCGTCTTTTCAATTATTCACATGCCTATCTCTCAATCCAAATCCAAAGTACTTTTTTTTGCCTTTCAAATATATCCTCACAAACTTGAGTATAATATTCAACTTGGATAGTCCTATAGCATTAGCATCAGGCATGTCAAATGTCAAATATTTGGCATTTGGCACACTAAATACCAAAAAAGCTCATTCATTAGATGTTTTAAATTTTAAAAGTTTTAGCATGAATGAGCTATATAGTTTCAAATTTGGAAAGATACCCTTTTTTTTATTATTATTTTCTTTCACCTCACCTAATCTATTGTACTCAAAAGTACAGTTTTTGTTGTGTTAAAATGACTTACTTTTACAACAACTAATACTAATACTAATAATTATCCACTTTAGTAAAGTGTTTATGAAAATTAAAAGTTTTTCTTTTTCATATAAAAAATGTCCTAAAGATAAAGCCCGGCAATATTACTGTTGCTGAGAGACTGAGTGAGAACAAAGAGCACATTATTCATCAAAAAAGAAAAAAGAAAAAAAAGAGTACATTAAAGAATCCAATGCTTTGTCAAAAATGTGAAACCTAGGTGTGAGGCCATGCATTTTAGCATTTGGATCATATAAATAAATAAAAACTTGTATGCAGTGTTGAGTGTACCACTACATTACCTTCACGCCTTTATTTCCTCTGAGAAAGTATATATTTTCTCAGTGATGCGTATCAATGGAGAGAAGAGGTATAGAGGCAAAAAGAAAACCTATTGTTTGTTGGGTAATTAAGAAAACCGTAGTGTACCTTACCTTCAGGCCTTTATTAGTTTGACTTTTTCCTCATAAATGAAGGTATATGACTGTATGAGGGAAAAGTCAAACTAATAAAGGCCAGAAGGTCAGGTACACTCCGGTTTTCTTAATTACTCAACAAACGATAGGTTTTCTTTTTGCCTCTATACCACTTCTCTCCATTGCTACGCATCACTGAGAAAATATATACTTTCTCAGAGGAAATAAAGGCGTGAAGGTAAGGTAGTGGTACACTTAACGTTGCAAATGAGTTTTTATTTATTTATATGAACCAAATGCTAAAATGCATGGCCTCACACCTAGCTTTCACAATTTTGACAAAGCATGGGATTCTCTAATGTACTTTTTTTTTTTTGTTTTTTTTTTTTCATGAATAACGTACTCTTTGTTCTCACTCACTCTCTCCGCAACAGTAATATTGTCGGGCTTTATCTTTAGGACATTTTTTATATGAAAATGAAAAACTTTTAATTTTCATAAACACTTTACTAAAGTGGATAATTATTAGTATTAGTCTCAGTTGTTGCAAAAGGTCATTTTAACACAACAAAAATTGTACATTTGTGTACAGTAGATTAGGAGAGGAGGAAGAAAATAATAATAATAAAAAAAGGATCATTCCAAAGTTTGAAACTATATAGTTAATTCATGCTATAAGTTTTAAAATTTAAAACATCTAATGAATGAGCTTTTTTGGTATTTAGTGTGCCAAAGGCCAAATATTTGACATTTGACACACTTGATGCTAATGCTATAGTACTATCCAAGTTGAATATACTCAAGTTTGTGTGGATATATTTGAAAGACAAAAAAATGTACTTTGGATTTGGTATGAGAGATAGGCATGTGAATAAATGAAAAGAATAGTTAGGTCACGGGAGTGGAACAGAATAATTAATGATAGTAAATGGGGGTTGGTGGGACAAAATAGTAAAAAAATTAAAATGTTGTGAATAGTTAGGTTCATACGTTGTCAAAATAAAAATATACTTATGTGATTTTTGTTTTGGTGTGGAATCCCTCAACTATGGTAGTATGATTTTTCTTATAACAAATTAGGAAAAGAGGTTAATGGATGTTTTAAAGTATTTATTTAGGCAAAATTTAAAAAAACAAATTATTTGCAAATTTTTTATTAAAAGATTGTTTTAATAAAATTTGTTTTTAGGTTTCTTATAAAATAATATAAATTTTTTCTTAAAATAGTTTATTGACCATTGTTCAATGAATACCATTTAACCATTTACCAGGTTTTATCAACCTGAAGTGATTCCTTAGCAAAACTAGTTGCAGATTATATGCTTTGTTAAAGAAACTTTCGGAAAGCATTTGGTCGCAAAATTTTAAAATAAAGAATTGGTTAAGAATACGCAAATTTAAGTCTTTATTTATGATAAATAAAAATTTTGCATTGATAAATTACAACAGAACACCATATCCTCTAAAACTAAAGAACAATTAACTACTTAAATACAAGCATAAGCCAAGGAATATGCATCTAAGAAACCAATGCCATATAGAACATGTGTTATTGGCATAAAATTAGAAATCAATAAAATTAGTTACGTTTTATATTATTAATGATGAATTAAAATTGTGTATTTAATTATTAGAGGGCACAATTATTTACTTTTTTCGATTTAAACAAATTTTTATTTATATTTTTTTGTTAAAGAATAATTTGTAAACTTACTTGTAAATCTTTCCAAACCATCCCATTCCATATTCCTGCAAAACATCACACAAAATAGAACATCCCAAAAAAAAAAAAAAAAAAAAAAAAAAAAAAAAAAAAGAATATGGCTTTAAAATAAAAGACTTGATGTAAGAGCTAACAATGCCATGGAAAAATACCATTTTGGCAATAGTGTCGTGTTCTACTGCTTCTTCTCATGCATTGCTAGTACATCTTCACAAATCTAAGTTCACAGTACTGGCGGAGATGGGCAAGCAAGAGAATGGGCGAGATTTAAGGATAGAGAATCTCGGCCATGGAGTGGAGCATAGAGAACAGGGCTGGCTTGGGAGTGTTGAGGTTTAAGTAGATAGGTGGGAGAGTGGAAAAGAGTAAATGAAGGTATATGACTGTATGAGGGAAAAGTCAAACTAATAAAGGCCTAAAGGTAAGGTACACTGCGGTTTTCTTAATTACCCAACAATCGATAGGTTTTCTTTTTGCCTCTATACCACTTCTCTCCATTGATACGCATCACTGAGAAAATATATATACTTTCTCAGAGGAAATAAAGGCGTGAAGGTAAGGTAGTGGTACACTCAACATTGCATATGAGTTTTTATTTATGTATATGTACCAAATGCTGAAATGTATGGCCTCACACCTAGCTTTCACATTTTCGACAAAGCATGGGATTCTCTAATGTACTTTTTTTTTTTTTTGATGAATAATGTACTCTTTGTTCTCACTCACTCTCTCAGCAACAGTAATATTGCCGGGCTTTATCTTTAGGACATTTTTTATATGAAAATGAAAAACTTTTAATTTTCATAAACACTTTACTAAAGTGGATAATTATTAGTATTAGTATCAGCTGTTGCAAAAGGTCATTTTAACGATGTACAATAGATTAGGAGAGGAGAAAAAAAGGATCATTCCAAATTTGAAACTATATAGTTCATTCATGCTAAAAGTTTCAAAATTTAAAACAACTACTGAATGAGCTTTTTTGGTATTTACCCAAGTTTGTGAGGATATATTTGAAAGGCAAAAAAAGGTACTTTGGATTTGGAATGAGGTATAGGCATGTGAATAGTGAAAAGAAGAGTTAGGACATGGGAGTGGAACAGAATAATTAATGATAGTAAATGGGGGTTGGTGGGACAAAATTGTAATAAAATTAAAACGTTGTGAATAGTTAGGTTAATAGGTTGTCGAAATAAAAATATACTTCAATATAACGTTGTTTAGTAACATTACTCTTGCCATTTCTTGGATCACCAGGTTCTTCCTTTCAGCCACCCCATTTTGTTGTGGAGTTTTTGGAGTTGAAAATTCATTCTTAATGTTGTGTTCATTGCAAAATGTTTCAAATTTTGCATTTTCAAATTCCTTCCCATGATCACTTTTAATTTTAATATGTATGCCAATTTTCATGCCAATCGGATGTAATTTACCATTTGATCTATAAACTCATATTTTATGCATTATTTTAAACTACTAAAACTTGAATCTTGACAATTGATTGATGACATGACTATTAATTTTTGAAAATTTTGTAAGTATAAAAAATATATGAATATAATGTAATTTAATGGTAGATTTGTCAAAATTCACATTGAATTAAGAAATATAGGGTTGGGTTCGAGTTATACCTAATGTTACTCCAAAAAATGTTACACCACCCAATAACTTATTATTGAATTCATATTTTGAAAATTCAACCGTTGAATTATATGTTCTATATGGTCTTAACTTGCATGCTAATTTTCATATCAATGGGATGTAATTTACCATTTGATCTTTAAACTCATATTTTATGCATTATTTAAAACTACAAAAACTTGAATTTAAATAATTGATTGATGACATGGCTATTAATTTTTGATTAACTTGAAATTTTGTAAGCATGAAAAATATATGAAGATAATGTAATCTCACGGGAGATTTGTCAAAATTCACATCGAATTAAGAAATGTAGGGTTGGGTTCAAGTTACACCTGATGTAATTCTAAAAAATGTTATACTACCCAATAACTTATTATTGAATTCATATTTTGAAAATCCAAATATTGGATTATATGTTCTATATGTTTTTAACATGCATGCCAATTTTCATGTTAATCGGATGTAATTTACCGTTTGATCTATAAACTCATCTTTTATGCATTATTTTAATGGGAATAAATTTTTATTCACTTTTGAGAGAGAGAGAGAGAGAGTACAAAAGGCTTTAAATTCTTGAATTTTAGGCTACCATTTTGAAGTTGAAAGTGCTATCATTTTTTTTTATGAGTACAATTGTTTAGAAAATGAGGACAGACATTTCTTATATAGGATGTATATAAAAAGTTTTTTTTTTTTTTTTTTTTTTGATACTGTAAACAAAAGGTTCATCTAAAGAATACGAAGTGCTGTATGTTTATACGTTTTTTTTTTTTTTTAATTTTTCTTTGAATTTTAGAATAACTTTTATCTCCAAAAAAAATTAATATTTTAATGATTTTTTGCGAAGGTCAATCGTGGCCCTCGCAAATAATTTAGTGTTAGTAAGGACATATTTTTAACCCACACAAAAAATAAACTTTTTGCAAGGGATTTTTATTATCCCTCGGAAATAATTTGGTGGGAACATTTTCCTCCAAAATTTTTGACATTTTAATGATTATTTGTGAAGGTCGATCCTAGCCCTCGCAAATAATTTAGTGACCTTCACAAATAATTTAGTATTAGTGATAGCTTTTTTTTTACCGTCACAAATAATACACTTTTTGTGAGAGATTTTTAATTGTCCCTTGCAAATAATAAAGAGGGAAAATTTCCCTCCAAAATATTAGTATTTGTGACGACTATAACACATAATTGCGACAGCTTTTCTTGTTGGTCACAAATATTTCACATTTTACCAAGTATTTGCAAGGGTTTTATTTTGCCATTGCAAATAAGATTTTTTGAGAGGACTTTTTGGGTCCGTAAAAAATTCTTGGTCACTTTTCGAGAGGGCTTACTGTAAGTCTGTAATGGGAGAGGCTCATCTCCATTTTAAAATCTCCTACTTCCTCCAGTAGCAAGTGGCAAATATTTCATTTAAAGGCTTAAAAAAAAAAAAAAAACACCAACCACAGTTTTTCTCATTATTGTTTTACTCCATTCTCTTTCCAGTTTCCAACGTCACCTTCTTCTTCCTCTCTCTCTCTCTCCCCCCAATATCACCATCGACACTGTAGAGACAGAAGCACCATTTTTTATTATTTAAAATCAACAATGAAGAACTGCACAATGCTAACATAGATTTCAGTCAATACCCATTATCAATTATCATCTTATTGAGAAGAATAATTGAAAAGATTTCACAAAGCCACCATATTAGCCAAACTAAAATCCCAAAAAATTACAGAGCATAAACATGCGAGAAGGTAATGCAAGAAATTTTTCCAAAACAAATAGATTTAAAACTTCTTTCTTGGCCAACAACTTCACCTTTTGAACCACAAAACAAACAGATTCCCACCCATTTTCAGACCACCATCTGCCTCCTCAGCTCAAAAGCATCAATTTTTGGTGGTGGTGTTGCAGGTTTGGGTTGCAAATCGGCGGCAGCGTGGGTCACAGTGGTGGAGATTTGGGTTGTCTGATGGCGGTGGTAGGTGGTTTGGGATTTCAGTTTGGCTAAAATGATGGGTTTTGGGTTTTCAGTTTCTGCTATGAAATTTTTTCAGTTTGGCTCAAGAGATGATGGTGAAGTTGCAGATTTGTTTGGAGATGGTGATGAAGATATGGTTGTGATGTTGTAGAGCGAAGAAGAGAGGCAAGAGAGATGTAAAAATTACAGAAATTATTAAGACTCAGGGCTGGAAGTATGATAAAGCCTAAAATATAACTTGGATAATTGCAAGGGGCAGACAATTGAAAGGTTAGAAGTAGCAGGGCTGAATTAATGGTATACTTGAAAGTTTAAACGTTAGAGGAGGTGAAGAGCGGTAATAACAAATGCGTGTAATATATATATATTTGGGGAATGAGGTGTAATAACTCGGAACCAAAAAAAAAAAGGCTTAAATAAAAGAGCTATAGAAGGTGTCACTTGTCAGAATTTCATGCTTTTTTACATGAGGTCTCTGTTTTTATATATATATTGATGATTGTAGGAGTGGAAGAATATTTAGCTATGTTAGTCTAACGTTTGTAGGTAAAACTGATCGATCTTGAATACTAAATGTGGCTCATAAATGAATATATACTATAATAGTAGTTTTTTTTATGAGAATACTAAATATTTTTCACACACACACACATGGGGAGAGGGGAAAAGGTTTTTAAAGAAACTTACAATGATATATATTTAAAAGGGCCTAACTCTTGAATATACAGCACAGACTTTAAACATCCTTAACTATAATAGTAGTTAAATGAATAGTAAATGCCATTTTAATTGTCTTTCATATAGGACGAAACTTTTTTCTTTTTTAGAATCAGATAGGATGAAGCTAAATTCAAGATAATAATAATTTTTTTTTTTTATCATCAATTCAATTAGTGGGTCTCATATATATTAAAAAAAAAAAATACTTAATCTTCTCATAGTGTACCAAAACCCTAGAGCCTCCAACCCTACATTATATACTAATTTCTTGTATGGTTAGTTGAGGAGGATTGCAAAAATTAATAACTACCCAATGAAATGGTGCAATTGTACACCAACAGTAGGAAAAATAGGGCTGATATGGTTTGCCAAGTGAAAAGTTATACCTTTAATTGTTTTTAATTTTAGACGTGGTAGTAATTTATGTTTCTAAGAAAGATTAAAGAGAAGAAGTTACCAAATGAAGAAATCATTTAGTATTATTTTTGCTACCATTGGTATGACTTGATTCCTGGACCTTTTCACTATTAACCCATCAGTGTCTTGTGTTTCTAAAAAAGATGAAATGGAAGAAGTTGAGAAGAAGTTACTAAATAAATATAAACCACTATTTATACTCAAAGAATTATGACTCTTTAACAAGCACATTTTCATTTAATATGCACATTTTTATTCAATAGACACATTTTCGTTCAACAGGTACCTTTTCAATCAATAGACACCTTTTCGTTCAAAAGGTACAATTGTTCGGTGTTTTTAATTGTATACGTGGCATAAATTTGTTTAGCCACGTGGTGCAATAATGAGTGGTTAACAAAAAGTCAAACGTTTCGGCTATTAGTTATTATATAGATTTTTTTTTTCAAATCAAAGAAAGGAAAAGTGTTTCAATTTAATAAAAAGTTGGCATGCACATTGAAATACATAACCAAATATTGTGTGAAACTCAAATGCCTATTCCAAAAATCCACAAAATATTAACCAAAACTCAAGTCAAGCCAAAGTGATGAAAATACAAAACCTGTGATCGGGAATTAAACACCTAAACATATAAACCAACACAGATATACCAAATAGAGCAAAATGCACTAGCTTGAAACATAATTGAATTGAATAACATACTAAAATTTTTAATACTTTGGTAATACTAACATAGCAAATTAGATGCGGTGGTTAAATAAGCATTAACAAAAAGACCATTAGAGAAAAAATATTGTTGATGATGTGGTGTAATTACATATGATGCTTCCATTATTATATATAGGTATAGATATTTTATATAAATCTTTTTAGTTATCCTCTCACTTTGTTCTACATTTCAATGTAGTCTGCATAACTTGTATGAGACTGGAAAATTTAAACTCTTTGCCTTTTCCAGGGACGGACCCACTAAGGGGCAAGGGGGGCCATTGCCCCTCCCCCCCCTCCCTCTCTCAAATACTGGGCTTCCTACTCCATTTGACAGCTCGGGTAATATCGCTCTTAAGTTTGCAAATTAGCTATTTCATTTGCATGCCCATATTTTAGAGTTTATAGTTGGCCTCCTCAAATTTTTGGATTGGTCTAAATAACCCAAAAGAAATTAATCACGGGTTCTTTGGACCCATGGCCCCTCCATAGTCCAAATACAACACAACAAAAAATCCACAAATCACCAATATCATAATTCAATAACTCAACCAAAAAAATCTCATAGAAAAAAAAAAATTCCTTACGGGGGTGAATAATTTATATAACTTTTTAATTAATTTATAAATTATGGGAAAGTCAATTACAATATTTAAATTTTTTTCAAAAGATAAAATGCAAAATTCTTTTAAAAGCCAATATTGATGATGTAGCATTGCCAACTCTTAATATTAATATCTCAATTTTTTAAAATCCTCAAACAAAGTTTTGAAAACTTCATTAGTGTGATTTTTAGTTGCATCCAAAAGTATGGGTTTATCATATTGGTGAGTTGGTTAACGTGATAAAATCAACATATTAATTCCAATTATCCAAAATTTGGGGATCCGAAGTCCTCTTTTTTTTTTTTTTTTTTTTTTTCTTCGAAAATGTTAGAATATCATATTGTAACTTTCAACTTTTTTTGTTCATATTATTTCCTTCATGACTTAAATATTTATGGTAATGAAGTGCAATTGCTTTGTCTACCATGATTTTTTTTTTAATAAACAATGTCACTTGAAATTTTTTTGGTTCATGCTTTGGCCCCCCCTAGGTTCAAATCCTGGTTCCGTCCCTGACCTTTTCTGTTGGCTGCAATAATTTGGAAATCCTACAGGAACAAAATACCCAGTATGATATAGGATTCCCACTACTATGAAGAAGCCAAATGAGTATCCAATCAACACTCCTTCCCATAAGAGACATGTCTCCTTACTCTCATCTTTTGATGGTTCTATTGATAGCAACTCTTTTGGACATGACACCTGAATTTGCAGTCCACACAATCCACTGTTATTGGCAAAAAGGTTTGGATCATTCATGGTGTCCATTTGGCCACTAACTGGAATCTTACCTGTGAGCTCATTGTTACTCACATCCAAAAAAAACAATTCTTGGAGTTTTACTAGTGATTGTGGAATTAAGCCCATTAGTTTATTATGTGACAAATCCAAACTCTCTAGACTCTCCATGTCACCAAGACTTAATGGTACCTTCCCAGACAGTATGTTATGTGAGATGTTGAGAAGTTTTAGACCCCTCAGTTTTCCTAATGAAGTTGGGACTTTACCAGAGAGTTGGTTTATTGACAAGTCTAACAAAGAGTAAAGCTCAAGATTGTGGCTTGGGAGAGCTTGATTCGACTTCTTCCAATTCACCCTCAAATCATTAAACTCGATTAAGATGGTGTAAAACTCACGGATAAATGAAGTCCTTTTTGGTATATCAATCATACCAACAAGATCTCCAAACTTTGCAGGGATGTTCCCAACAAGATTGTTGCTTGAGAGGTCAAGAATTCTGAGGCTACTAAGATTGGAAATACCATCAGGGATGGAACCTTGGAGGGTGGTGTTTCGTAAATTTAGGACTTGAAGGGTGGAGATTTGGCTAATAAACTTTGGCAATTCACCTGAGATTTTGTTGTCATGGATATCTAAGTGTTCAAGCCGACTCATATTGGTCAAGTTTCTGGGCAAGTTGCCAGTGAACTTATTTTTTCCCAATACAAGAATTCTAATATCTTGGGGAAAGTATGTTGGAATTTCGCCAGAGAATTCATTGGAAGAAAGGTCAATGTACCCGAGCAATACATTGGATCTAAAATCTGGTAAGTTTCTAAGAAATCTATTGCTTGACAAGTTTAATATTAAGAGGTTATAAATATTGGAGATAGATTGAGGAACCTTCCCTGAAAAATTGTTTCCATCAAGCATGAGAATTCTGATTTCAGTAGCATTACCAATGTTGTTTGGTAGCTCTCTAGAAAAGTTGTTTCTAGATAGGGAAAGAATTGATAAACTTCGAGAGTTGAAGAGACGAGGTGGGAGAGAACCTTCGAGAGCGTAATTCTTAAAATTAAAAAAAAAATTAAAAATAAAGAAGAAAAGAAAAGTATGGAGAAGCACTAGCATCTCCATGACATTTGGATGTGATGTGGGTTTAAATTTAAGTGGGTATACGACTTGTGGTATTTGAATGGGTCTGCTCATGAACTTCCCTAATGGACTTTAAAATCACAGTCGTTTCAATGAATCTCCTCAGATTCCTTCCCTAAGGGTATCTCCAGCATCTTCTCTAAATTTTTGTACTATTTGGAGAATGAACAGTGACATTTAGCTTTTACCTACTCACTTTTTCAAATACACTTTCCAACAGATTTTCTATCTCATTTTCTATCTCATTTAAATATTATTTCTTCATTCATTGTTTATTCTTTTTTTAATCACCATTTATTCTTTTTTTAACAACTATATTTTTCAATGAGAAGTGTTATATTCACAATATTTTACGCAATACTTTCATAACAAAATTTATGTGGAAAGTTGTTACTAGTTCTAATTTGAACTCACCATTGAAATTATTTTTTTACTCGCCAATATTAACTAATAATAATCTGTTATTTAAAATTTATTGTGAAAATATTGTGATAGTATTTTTCAATTATGATTTTTTATTTTTTATATTATTTTTCTTCCTTTCATTTCATTTTCATCTATTCACTTTTCATTTCTTTTTTTCTTTTTTCTTTTTCTTGCTTTTCTCCTCCACACAAGTGTCCAGCCCCCTTCTTTTATTTTCTTTTTCACCTTAAGAACATTCCAGTAACTCATTTGCTTCACATCAGAGAAAAGAGAGAGAGGGCAAGCCGATGGAGATTGAGGTCGCCAAAAGGACAAGCCGGTGGAGATTAGCGTTCACCACGCGACACTACCACGTCCGCTACCCCACCGTCGCTCGTCCTCCTCCCCACCACCTAGGTCAGATCGGCGTTCTTTTTTTTTTTTTTTTTTTTTTTTCATATTTTCTTGTTCGGATTCAACTTTATTTTAAGAATTGGATTTTGTTTTGTGTTTTGTGTTTGGATTATGTGAGAAACGGGGTCAAATTGGCTTGTTCTTTTTATTTATTTATTTTTATTTTTTTATATTTGCTTGTTCTGATTCAACTTTATTTTAAGAATTAGATTTTGTTTTGTGTTTGGATTATGTGAGAAACAGAGAGAATGAGAGAAAAAAAGAAATCCAGAGGAGAGAGAAAGAATTGATATAATAGTAGCTGGGATAATTTTTTAAGCAAAAAAATTGATTTGAAGTTGCTACACTATTCTCTAGATTTAGAGAAGTATTGTAGCAACTTCAAATTTTTTTTTTGGAGAATCTGTGCGTTTAGAGAATCCGCTAGAGCATGAACAGTAGCATTTGGTGTTCAAAAAATAGATATACAATGACTGTTGGAGATGCTCTAATGGGCACCTTAAGTCCCTTAGATCCGATATCAAAAGCCTTATGATGATTGCCAAGTGCCAACTAGACAACAATCTCATCATTTACTACAACTTTACGTGGTGGAATTTTATAGCATAGTCTTGCAGGTCCGGCTATTTGATATTTCAGCTTAAAGCCCATTCTCCTTTCTCCCAAAGATAAAATGGCTGTGTGTTAGTTCTATAACAAAGCTCTATGGAACTAGTTATTCATTCCTTCTTACAAGTTGTGATGAAGACAATAATTACAATCTACACATTCACACAATGATTGAGCTTTTTATATATTTTCTTCTAGCCAAAAAATAAATAAAATAAATTAAAAAAAAAAGAGGAAAGGAAGTAAAACTAAAAAGAAATGGTATGACAAGAGAGAATAATTTACCTGGATTTTATATTTGCATTTATAATGTTATATATTTCTGTGTAGTTGCCCTCTCACCTTCATTTACGTTTTAATTGCACAAATAATTTATTGATACTTATGAATGGCCATTTGTTACATTGTCTAGTTGAAGGATACAATTTATATCTAGTGCATTTTTGCATTGGACATGATATGATGCAGACATGTGTCCAAAACTGGACACGTGTTTGAATCATAGTGTGTCCAATTAATGCAAAAATGCACTAGACACAATAGCTTCACCCTTAATTGAAAGCCTTTACAAGTCGGAAATTAGATATTTGACTATAAAACAAACAACATAACTTGTGTGAGACTAGAAATTTGAACCTCTAGCCCATTTTGTTGGCTGTCACTATTTTAGGAAGTGGTTAAGGAACAAAATGCCCTGTGCTATGATGAAGCCAAATGAGTATCCAATCTCTACTCCCTCCCATAAGAACCATCTCTCCTTATTCTCATCCTTTAAAGGTTTTGTTGGTGACAGCTCTTCTGGACATGGAACTCGAATTTGCATTCCACACAGCAAACTATTGTTGGCAAAAAAGTTTGGATCATTCATGGTGTCCATTTGACCACCAACTGGAATCTTACCAATGAGCTTGTTGTTACTCACATCCAAAATAGACAATTGTTGCAGCTTTGCTAGTGATCGTGGAATTAAGCCTGATAATTTGTTATGTGACAAGTCCAAACTCTCTAGGCTCTTTAAGTCACCAAGACTTATCGGTACATTCCCATGGAGGATGTTCTGTGAGATGTTGAGAAGTTTTAGAACATTCAATCTGCCTAATGATGCTGGGGTCTCACCAAAAAGTTGGTTCATTGACAAGTCTAACAAAGAGTAGAGTTCAAGGTTATGGCTTGACAGACCTTGTTTCGTCTTCTTCCAAGTCACTATCAAATCATTATACTTTAGCAAGATGGTGAAAATATTAGAGAGTGATGAAAATGATTTGTTTGGTTTTTCAATCATACCAAGAAGATTTCCAAACTTTGCAGGAATTTTGCCAACAAGATGATTGCTTTAGAGGTCAACGATTCGGAGGCAACTAAGATTGGAAATACTATCAGGGATGGAACCTTGGAGGGTGGTGTTTCGTAAATTTAGGACTTGAAGGGTGGATATTTGGCTAATAAACTCTGGCAATTCACCACTGATTTTGTTGTCATAGATATCTAGGTGTTTAAGATGGCTCATATTGGTCAGGTTTCTAGGAAAGTTGCCAGTAAACCTATTTTTTCCCAAAGCAAGAATTTCAATTTCTTGGTAAAATTTTGTTGGAATTTCACCTGAGAATTCATTAGAAGAAATGTCAATGTACTCGAGGAATACAATGGAGCTAAAATCTGGTAAGTTGCCAAAAAATCTATTGCTTGACAAGTCTAGTAATTGGAGGCGATATATATTAGAGATAGAGTGAGGAACTTTCCGTAAAAAGTTATTTCAGCCAACACGAGAATCCAGATTTCAGTTGCATTACCAATGTTGTTTGGTAGTTCTCCAAAAAAATTATTTCGGGAAAGGGAAAGAATTTATAAACTTTTAGAGTTGAAGAGAAAGGGTGGAAGAGAACCTGTAAGATTGTTATCTGACATAATTATACTTCCAACTTTCATTTCAGCAAGCTATTGTGGGAAAATTCCTTCCAGCTTGTTCTCACTCAAGTCCAAAAAGTCAAGAGTCTTCAGTTTAGAAATCCAATATGTCCAGCAAGACCACAAGATTTCATGCACAATTGAGATAAAATACACGTAGGCTCTATCTTTGCATCACTATTCCAAATCAGATTATTTCCTCCAAGAAAAAGATGCTTCATGCCTTTTATATTGAACAACCAAGATGGAATTTTTCCACTGAGCAAATTGTTTTCCAATTGAAGTGTTTCCAACCTCACCAATTTCTACATGGATGATGGAATACTCCCAGTGTACTTGTTGTTGCTCAAGGACAAACTAGTTATGTTGGATAGATTGCTGATAAAATTAGGAATCTTCTTTGAGAAGGAATTATCCCTCAAGTCCAATACTTCCAACTCCTTCAAATACGAAAATGATGATGGAATATGGCCAAAAAAATTGTTGCTATGAAGTTACAACTGCTGCAACTTTGTCATGTTCCCTATCTCCTTAGGGATATTTCGACCAAGAGAATTTTCTTCTAGGTTCAATACCCGCAAGTTTTGAAGTGAGCCCACTTCCCTGGTAAGAATACCATGGAGTGAATTACTACTCATATTGTATGTTTTTTAGACCCCTTAAAACACAATTGGATTAACCTAGTTAATTAACCAAGTTTTTACTTAGTCTAAATTTCAGATCTAGGTTATCACAATCAAACAGTTATATCATGCATAGCAGCGGAAATATAAATAACACAATGATATGATGACCCAGGAAACCACATCGGTAAAAACCTGGGGAGGATTTAACCTAGCAATCCTCAAGGTAAACCTGAATCCACTATGAAAGAATTTTACAATAGCGACTTAGACCACTAACATTCTATTGTTACCCACCAGTAGAAACTTACTAATACGACCATGTGTAAGCTCCGAGACCACGAACTCCTTCTTTCTTGGATTCTCTAGCAAGTACAAGCACACCCGCTTGTGTTTCTTTAAGCTTCTATGGCATCAACTGAATGATTATCAAGTTCTTGAACGAATCTCCTTTTGATAATCCTAAACTTGTGTAAAGGAAAGCACCTCACAGATCTCATAAGAGATTTACACAAACAGTAATATGAGTAACATCTAAAATGTGGTTAGGGTTTGCCTTATATACCTAGGGCAAAAATATAAAACCCTAAACGTTTTAATGAGTTAGAGCTGAGTTGGAATTTTGCAGAAAAATGCATTCTGCCTGAATTTCGATTGATCGAGCCTAAGCTTCGATCGATTGAACCAGGCCGAATTGCACTATTCATTCTGCATCAGTTTGAATCCAACTTTACATAAAAGATACAACTTTGAGCAAGTCTAAACAAGACTAAACAACCTGTTTTGATCATGGTTTGCCAAAAATACACATTAGAGTTCTAAATACATTAGTTCCTAAGTCTTTAGAATCTAACACATATCAAGATAAACCAATTTGTTTAAATTGGCAAAGCTTGGTAATTCACCTTGTATTTGATTCCCTGCAATGTCAAGAAGCATCAAGCTTCTAATGCAAAAGAGTGGTGTCAAGATGGTGGAAGTCACCACTATGGGCTCAATAGATTGCATAGAGATAAGGTTGTCAAGATATAGAGCAATCACAGTCCTTGAATGAAAATGATTACTACAAATGACCCTATCCCAATTGCAACAATCTGAGCTGGAATTCCATGACTCTAAGTCAATTAGTCAGCTTTCTAATGAAAGAGAACTAGTAGTTTTAATGAGTGAGGATTTTGTATGTTTTTAGACCCCTTAAAACACAACCAGATTAACCTAGTTATATAGCCAAGTGATTAACTTAGGTAAATTATGTAGTTCTAGGTTAACACATATAAATCATATCATGCAAAATGCGGAAAATAAAGAACACACGATATGATAACCCAGGAAAACCAAACCGGTAAAAAACTTGGGGAAGATTTAACCTAGCTATCCTCAAGGTAAAACTGAATCCACTATGAAAGAATTGAAGTTTACACAATAGCGACTTTGACCACTAACATCCTATTGCTACCTCGAGTAGGAAACTTATTACCACGTCCACGTGACAGTTCCGAGTCCACAGACTATTTCTTTCTTGGATTCCTAGCAAGTACAAGCACTCCGGCTTGTGTATCTTTAAGCTCTTGAATATGCAACTGAATGATCACCAAGTTCTTGACATAATCTTGAATCTTGGAAACCCTAAGTATGTGTGAAGGCAAACACTTCTAGATCTCACAGAAGATTCACACACACAGCATAAAGAGCAACCTCAAAACGTGGCTAGGGTTTTCCCTTTTATACTTAGAGTAAAACATAAAACCCTACACGTCAAACGGGCTTGGGCTGAGTTGGAAATTCTGCAGAAAAAACAATCTGAATGACTTTCGATCGGTCGAGTTTAATTTTCGATCGATCGAGCCAGGCAGATTTACATAGTAAATCCTGCAGCAACTCGATTCCAACTTTACATAAACAGCATATACTTTGAGCAAGTCTAAACATGACTAAAACGTTTTGATCATGGTTTGCCAACATTACAAAATGAAGTTCTAATACATTAGTTCCTAATTCTTCGAATCTAACAGATTTAAACTGGAGAAGGGCTTGTTTTTTATCTTCTGGACAACAAAGAGAAGGGATGAAAAAGATGAGAAGTGTTAGGAGCAGGCTGAGGGCGCTGGCCATTATTGTTGTGTTTCTTTCTTCTTTGTTGGATAGTTATAAAAAGTTTGGAGGAGTGTTATAAAAAGAGGTTCTCATTCTGCACCACTAATCACGGTCAGGGACGGACCCACTAAGGGGCAAGGGGGGCCATGCCCCCCCCCCCCCCCCCCCCCACACACCCTCCCACCCCCCAATTTTTTTGAAAATTTTAAATAGTATATACTATATAGGATGAACAAAAAATCCCCAATTCACCAATATCATAATTCAATATAATTCATAACCAAAAAAATCTCGTAGAAAAAAAAAAAAAATTCCCTTACTGGGGTTACAACAATTTATATGACTTTTTTAATTGATTTATAAACTATGGGAAAGTGAATTACAATATTTATATTTTTTTCAAAAGATAAAATGCCAAAATTCTTTTAGAAGCCAATATTGATGACATAGCATTGCCAACTCTTAATATTGATATCCCAATTTTTTAAAATACCCAAACAAAGTTTTGAAAAACTTTGTTAGTGTGATTTTCAGTTGCTTCCAAAAGTATGAGATTGTCATATTGGTGAGTTGGTCAACATGATAAAATCAACATATTAATTCCAATTACCCAAAATCTGGAAATCTGAAATCCTCTTCTTCTTCGAAAAAGGTTTGAATATCATGTTGTAACTTTCAACTTTTTTGGTTCATATATTATATCCTTCTTGACATAAATATTTAGGTAATAAAGTGCAATTTTTTGTCTACCATGATTTTTTTTTTTTTTTTAATAAACCATGTCACATGAAATTTTTTTGGTTCATGCTTTGGCCCCCTCTAAGTTCAAATCCTGGTTCCGTCCCTGATCACAGTGTACATAAAGTCTAACTGAATGAGCACATAGCAGTAGTTTTTTGAAAATCGGTGGCGGAGAAAAGAGAGACCGGAAGTGGAAGGCATTTTGGCTAGTCTGGTGTCTCTTTTCATGGAGTGAGTTTACCAAGGAATAAAGAGAGCAAAACGTGAAGAGCATTTTGATGTTTTGAAAAAAATGAGTAAACGACTTGTCCTTTAACTCCTGCTTCATTCACTGCTCACTGTCGTTTAGTTCTGTAACTTAATGGTTATTAGTTGGATATGTGAGTGTTAGGGAAGTTAGAGTTTGCTTGTGTGCCTAATCATAATTAATGAGAATGAGTTGCATTCTCCCATTTTCTTCTCCTTTTTGATAATTTCTGTTCTTATTCTTTAAACAAAATGAAAGTGGAGGTAGGTGGAGGTAATCAGATAAGATTAAAAGAAATGACAATGCCACGTTTTGATTTCTAAGTTATTCAACTTTTTTTTTTTTTTTTTTTTTTAGTTTTATAAAAATTAGAGTGCCATGTTGATCTGAAAAATGTAAAAACAAAAAATCACTACACTTTTTTTTGATAATAAGTCCATAGTAAACCAAAAAAAAAGAAAAAGATAATAAGAATACTCCTCTCTTAAGTTTAATTAATTTATTTATATTTTAAATAATTATTAAATTAATTACGATGTCATCACGGTTCGACCCCGGTTCAACCTTGGTTTAACCTTAAAAATCTTGAACCTCTCCCTTTTATGGTTCAATGAACGGTCCGGATCTGAAAACCTTGATTCTTTAAACAAAATGAAAAAAAAGAGACCTATTCGTTTGAATCCGCAAAATAAATGTATATAAATAATTTATATTTATAATACGTCTTTAACATGAGTTATTATTTTTCTGTAAAAAAAAGAAAAGAAAAACGAGTTAGTTATTAAGACAACTATTTTCTTTGAATAAGTCATGTGTAATTATCCTTTACAATATTTAATCACAATCAATATGTTTTAAATATTTTAAATCAAAATTTTTTGTTAAATAAATTAAAACCTAAAACTGACACATTAGAGTATGACAATAATTTCAAACCGAACATTTAATTATAGAATCATAACCCCTTCTCTTCTAGTGGGGAAAAAAAAATCATTGTATTCCTATGTCCTTAACTCTCGAAATGCTTTTCCTCAAAAAAAAAAAAAAAAAAAAAGACTCGAAATGTAAATGAAAATAGTTTTTTTTTTTTGGAAAATAAAAACATTGAAGAAGAGAGAAAAAGGAGAAACAAGAATAAGGGAGAGATAAATAGAAGTGAAGGGATGTGTGGGTTTGCCGAGGAGTGATAATGAAAAAAGAAGAGAAAAGAAAGGAAGGAAGATAAAATATGGGGATCACTATTCAAAATCCCCCACGAAAGAGAGAAGAAAATATTTGCATATGTGGTTGTAAAACAACTCACATGTTCAGGAGGCTAATGTTGATATCTAAAATTTCACACATTTTGGGTCAAGAAGTAAAGCCCAAGACCCAATGAATTCAGGTTTTAAGGAGTGGAGGATTTGAGCCCAATGTACATAATGACATTTTAGTAAATGTGTATTAAGGGAAGGCAAATTGGTAATTGCACTCACACCTTATGGGCAATTAAATCAAGACACATGAACACATATGGGCCAAGTGTCACACCTACCAAATTCCACTAGTTCCAAACCGTTTAAGTAAAATGAATAGAAAAATGGAGAGAAGCCCATACTTCCTTGGGCATTTCTACAAATAGAAAAAAGAGATAGAGATGAAAAGTTCAATGCATATATTCTTCAAAATGACTTTGGCAGATTAGGGTGGACTGGGTCCAAGACCTTTTTGATCCAATAAAGAGTATTTGGCCCATGAAGGCCTAATTCCTTTTGAATAAGAGGATGAGAATAACCTACTATCATCTCCATTAAGAGACACGATGAAAGAAAATAAAAGTGGCAGTGGCAGATAATGCATGAAGGAGAATTAAATTTAGAGAAAATACAAGAGTAGCAAGGCAGGTGAGTAAGGTAAGGTCTGGGCTCTACCCTTTTACATCCCAGCCAAGTAAGGGTAGTAGGGCCCACGGTCGACAAAATGCAAAGGATGTGGTTTGATAGAGGGGGAAATGACCTAGATTTGGCATCTCGCTGAGACCACTTTTGGGAATATACTTGCTGGAAAAGCATCTTTACCAAAATGGGAAAAGAGTAAGTGAGAACCATCTAATGCATGCTAGAGGGTGGGAACAAAGAGAATTAATGGATGCTTTTACCATTTTAGGGAAAGAGATGTGAGGTGGCTACATGGTAGACTGACCTTTACCCAAAATGGGGAGGTTATTTGTCATGAGGGATAGGCTAAAGGCTCCTTAATGGGAGAATATAAGGCTGAATGTAGGCACTAGGTAGTAGGGTAGCACCCAATTGGACATGGTCAAGGTAGTGGGCAATGTGTTAAATGGAAGAATGCATGCAGTAGAAAAAATAATGGATAAGGATGAGGGAAAAATGGTAAAACTAGGGATCAAAGTTTAGGTATAAAAAGATGGAATAGTACCATGAATGGACAAGACGAGTAACACATAAATCAAGGAAAACATATGAGGCAATCTGAAGAGAAAAAAGAGAAAGAAAGCGACATTTGAGAGAAGAGAGAAAGTAGAGTATATATGGTAGGAGAGTATAACATGCATCACTAGGAACCTTTTCCCTCCCTCATAAAACAATAAAGATGACTACTCTGGCTCATGCTCCAAACCAAGGGCAGAGCTAGAAATTTTTGATTGGGGGGCCAAGTTGCGTCGCTAATATATTTATCAAGACACCCCGTCCCCCGTCCCCCCCCCCCCCCCTCCACATACACACTTTTTTATTTGATAAGTTATATATACACACACATCCAACAAAAAAAAAAAAAAAAAGAGCTTAGTATTTTCAATTAAAATTTATTTTTGATGGCAATCTTACATAAAATAAAATTCATTTTTTCCATTTTCATAGTAAAATTCTTAAAAAGTTTCATTTTAAATACAAATTATCAAATTTTATACTAAATTAAGTAAAAAATCTTTCAAACTAATGAAATTTTCAAAAACATGAATGATCCAAAACTTGGAGAAATAAGTTAGGCTTCAAACATATTTAAAGCTACTTTGCTCTAATCCATTATGTGGCAACTAAAGACACATTTCTTGCGTAGTTTTAGTGACAAAAATTAATTTTTTTAATAAGTCAATGACTTGTTAATCGTCACATAATGAGTTGAAAAAGATAGATTCAAACATGTTTGATACCAAATTTTATCAAATATTTAATAGATTTAAGAGCATATTTTACAATAAAAAATAGAATTGCGAAAAATAAAGTTATATCTCATAACTATTAGACCAATTATTTTTTTTAGAGCATTATTGGACTAATTCAAAATTTTGGGGGGGCCATGGCCCCCCCACCCTTATACATACCTCCGCCCCTGCTTCAAACCATATAACTTTATAGTCTTATTTGGTAATAAGGTTGTGTCAGTTGCGGTTGAGATATTTTTAGTCAACATCTTGTTGAGAACACTATTTCTCTTAATTATGTCTATTGAAACTTTTGTTACTTTCTGTAATTATATACTGTAAGTTTCATTTTGAACTAATCATTATTTTGCTATATATATCTATGAATATATATATATATATATATATATTTTTTTTTTTTTGTGCCCAGATTGGTTCCTAAGTGTATCATGCAAAGAGAACCAAGCCCAACTCTCCACCCCTATCTATAGAAACCTTGACCCAAAAGCACATAAAATGCACCAACACCATTCTTAATGGCTACCAGTTGTTTTAATAGGCCCTTGATAAAATTTGTCCATTTTTATAATTTATTTAGAGTCATGTTACACGCATCAACAATACAACAAAAATTATACAAAGTCTGACAAACGTTCATTCCACTTGGACCCCATCGCAATACAAAAAGAAAAGAGCCTGTAAAATTATTTAGACTCTCCATTTTATTTAGGACAATTATTAGTTTATATTGTATTATCAACGTAAGATTTACATTGTACACTAAACAAAAGTGTACAACATTGTACATATTTGCAAAAGGTGTACAATATTGTACGCATTTGAGTAAAAATGTATGGTATTGTACACATTTGTTTAGTGTACAATGTAAATCTTACATTGATAACTCAATGTAAACTAATAATTTTCCTTTTATTTATTAAGATTGTGCAAACATACAAAAGCCTGTATTTACAATGGTGAAACCTCCATCTATGACAATATTATGTCCACTCACATATTTTGACTCATCACTTCCGAGATAGAGAGCAGCCTCGGCTATATCCTCTGGCTTGAGAACTTCACCCTTGAGGTTGGAATAAACACGATAAACTCCATCATCATCCAGCTTAAAGAAATCCTTTGCCAAAGGTGTAGCAATCAAATAAGGTGACACAATTCACATGAATTCCAAACTGTTCGAGCTCCACTGCTGTATTTCTCATTAATCCAACCACACCATGTTTTGAGCTTGTGTAGCCATGAGATGCAACTCCTCCTATTGTTGAACATACACTAGCAGTATTGATTATACTACCTTTTTTAGTCGGAATCATCACACGGGCTGCATGTTTGGTGCCAAGGAAAGCATCTACAAGGTTGACACTAACCACTTGCTCAAATTCAGCCTTGGTGTTGTCAAGGATGTTGGGTTTGGCTACCCTAACTATACCAGCATTGTTGTACATAATGTCTAACTTACCATACTTGGAAACAACATGGTTAATTGCATTTTCTACATCTGTTTCTTTAGTAACATCACAATGGACAAAGGATGTAGATTGAGGATTTAGTTCTTCGCATACAGAGTGGCCCAATTCATCTTGGATGTCAGCAATTACAACTTTTGCTCCATGTTTAGAGAAGAGTCTTGCAGTGGACTCACCAATGCCGCTAGACCCACCAGTGATTAGTGCCACTTTTCCTTCAAGCCTGTCACATTTTTACAAGATATTATCTCTCGCTTTTATTATTCAGCATATTTTAGATGGCATAATTGCACAAAATATTTGCTAGTCCATGTATAACGACCCAAGGAAAAGCGCTAACCACATCTGCGCTACACCTCAAAAGGACTAGTCACAATTGAGACTCCTTGCAGTTGTTAATAAAGCCCAGTTCAACCCAGTAAATACCCGATGTGAGACTCATCACACACCCACACACATCACACAATCAATCAAATTGGGACATCACAATCTCTCCCACTTAAATCCCTAACATCTTTGTTAGGGCTCACTTTGTGGGGTAGTGTCTTTGACCCCACACGGGATTACCAGACCGGCTCTGATACCATATGTAATGACCCAAGAAAAAGTGCTAGCCACATCTGTGCTATACCTCAAAAGGACTAGTCACAATTGAGACTCCTTGCAGTTGTTAATAAAGCCCAGTTCAACCCAGTAAATACCCGATGTGAGACTCATCACACACCCACACACATCACACAATCAATCAAATTGGGACATCACACCATGATTAATGGATGCAGTGTCCAACAAAACAAATAGAAAAAGTATTTACCGGTAGAGACATTGGCGGCTCCATGTTAGAATCAGGGTGGTCACAGGACCACCCTGGCTTGGAAAAAAAAAACCATTATTATATATAAAATTTAAAAATTTTATGATTTTCTTACCTTAAAAAAATGTGTGACCATCCTAAATTTTTTTTAGGTCCAATATAATTAAACTTTAGACAAAGTTTAGCAATAAACTTGATTGTAGATTAAGGCTACAACTCCAGTCAATATTTTTTTTTATTGGATATGAATTTTAACAATTCCACAATTATATATATATATATATATATATATACTATCCTCCATGCTTGCAAAACTTCAAGAAGATTAAAGATAAATAGCTTATGTCATAAATCAAATGTTTAATTTTCGAGTTTTTGTAGTCTAAAATTATACACAAAAAATAAGTTTATGGATCAAATAGTAAATAACATCCGATTGACATGAAACTTGACATGTGTTTTAAGAATATAAAAAAAACATACAATTCAACGGTTAAATTTTCAAAATATGTATTCATGTTAATTTGTTTAGTAAAAGTTGTAATCTTAGGCCACAATAAGTTTGTAGTCAAACTTTGGTTCTTTTAACAATATATTGAGCCCTTACAAACAAAAAGAAAATTCTAAAAAAAATTTATTTAAAGAAAATTTTGAAAAAGATATAGCTTGCAACATTGATAATGAGATATAATTATTTTTTTATTAAATACTGTATAATTTAAATTTCTTAATGATCACCTTAAAAAAAATTTCTAGAACTGCCTCGGGGCAGAGAAGATATTTTTTCATAGAATATTGTTCTTTAACAAATTAAACATATTGAGGCAAGATAGCTAAAAAAATTTCATACCTTTTTGCTGCAGCCAAGAGTAACGAGAAACTTCCCATGGTCGAAGGAGTTAGAATATGTGTTGGAAAAATGAAAATGAAACCCAAATACCATCCACCAATTTGCTTTGTTATCTCTCTTGTAATATAGCGGACATGTCAAACCCAGTATTCCAAGTATGTCATAATCAGGCACAATTTAGTATTTACCCTGACCCACAGCAAGTTTGGTAGAATAGTTAAAGTGGGCCACATGCTACTAACTACTAAATTTTTTATTCTTTATTTTTTTTAGCTTTCTATTGGTGTGCAGTAACTGCAGTTAAACAAAACCAAATGTCTCAATCAAATGAATGATATTACGTGCTACTTGATCAAATGTAATTATATAATATAATATTAAAAAAAGCATATAACAATAAGATAATATATATTATTACTCAAACCAATGTTCTCGAATGTAAACATCAAATAAACAATAACTAGCCACAATTATCAATTTTAAAAATAAAATAAGATAATATAGATCATAAAAAGATGCTAGGCTATATATATGAGATATATTTCTTTTTTGTATTGCCTAGTAGATACCGATTCACGTGGAAGAGGAATCCTTTTATATCTTCGAGATATTTAGAAATGATTTTTTTCCCCTTGTATTGCTGAGTTGGGATTATTTTTATGGATTTTTCAATTGAGTTAGATTTAGATATTTGTTATAGATTTTTGATGTTAGGATTTGGAAGATTATGGACCTAAGGGAATGGATGGGCCAAATGGTATTTTATTAGGTTCTTTGTTTCAATTAATTTTTGGATAAAATGTAAATTGCACTTTTTAAGTTTAGGGTAAATTACAACTTGCCTACATGTAGTTTAACAGAAATTTAAATTGTCTACTTGTGGTATAGAAGTTGACACTTTACCTACTTGATATTCACTCATTTAGGCTTTCGTAACTCACATATGTAATTTCACTAGTTTGGTTTAAGAAGATTCTCTCTCTTTATAAGAACATTCTCATGCCTATCAATTCAAACAAATCTGTCAATGGGATAGAAAAGATTGAGAAAAAAATATTGTGGTGTGTTTGATTTGGTTTTAATTTTTGGTTGCAGTGGCTGTGAGTAGATTTCTAGATTTAGTTCTTGGTATGAGTTTATGTTCAAAAATTCTGGAAACATAAATACAATCTTATGCAATAGCAGCAATACTGCCCAAATAAAAGTCCCAACTATTTCAAGGTCCAAAAATGGAAGATTTTTGGATAAGTATTAGAGAAGAAGTACCCGGCGTGGGGACATATGACCGTTTGATACAATAAGGGGCATTTTTCCTCTGTGTTTTTAAATAATACTATATGTTATAGAGGCATAGTGGTAATGCAAAAATTCAAAAGCTTAGGAACAAATTCCAATTACAAAGTACAATATGATAATATCAATCTTTTTTTTTTTTTTTTTGGCTGAATATGATAATATCAATCTGAAAAAACAAACAAATCACAGGTCCTATATATAAAAAACAAAATGGGAGAAACGTGGAGAACAACCCCGTCGTCCATTTCGACAAAGACATTTCCTAAAGTTTTGTTTGATAGCCACCCCACGTTCCCCACATGGCTTTCCACATTTGTGAAAGATTTGACAAATTATTCCATGAGGCACTCAACCGGCAATAAATTTTGAGCATAAACCCACAGCCACAGCAACCAAAAATTAAAATCAAATCAAACACATTATAAATTTCTTTCTCAACTTTTTTTATCCCTTTGACAATTTTGTTTGGATTGATAGGTTTGAGAATGTTCTTATGAGGAGGAAAAATGTTCTTAAGCCAAAATTTCACAATTTTAAGAAATATGCTTTTAGATCTTGGTTTTTATGTTTTTGTTGTGTTTTTAATGGTGAAAGTACATAGGTAGGTTACAAAAGCCTAATGGAGTGAAGCTCAGGTGGGCAAACCACAGGTGGATAAGTTGTAATTTGCACTTAAGTTTAACTTAAATTCATTTTAGTCTTCTAACTTTGTTTTTGTTCAATTTTGTTCTCTAAGTTTCAAATTTATTCAATTCAGGTCTTTCGCTCAATTCCATTAAAAATTTCAATTAAGTAGGCAATTAATTTTGAAAATAATTTAAAAAAAAAAATTATCACATGAAAAAAAAAATCTATAAAAATAATTATTGAAAAAAAATGCTATTCCTTATTTTAAAATAAAAAATAAATAAAACCCTAAGAGGAAACATGCATTAAAAACAAAAGTAAAATCAAAATATAACATACACACACGTGTATATATATATATATATATATATATATATATATATATTCAATGTTGAAATTTTGACCCCCTATAAATTTTTTTTAAAGAGTAGGGTCCTAGGAAGGTTTGTGAGTCGTATTCGATTTTGCCACCCTAGAAGGGAGGGACCCCCCTAGCCCCTCTTTAGATTTGCCAACCTGCCACAGGTTTAATACATAAAAAATTAGAGTGTATCAAATATCAATAACCTCCTTAGATACGCCACTGGTATAATACATGTAAATTTAGAGTGTAACAATTTCCTTAGGCTTTTGAAGAATAGTACTTAGGGTGAGTTTGGTTCAGCTTTTTGTAAAAGTGCATAATGAAAAAGTGGAGTTTCAAAAAGCTGAGTGTTTGGTAAAAACTGTTAAAAAGTGCATAATGAAAAAGCTGAGTGTTTGGCTGGCACTTATAAAAGTGGCAGTTTGAGGGATAAATTACCAAAAAAGACAATGTATATATAAGGAAATTTATTTCATACTTTTTATTTTTATTTTTATTTTTTATGTGAGTTTGTTTCATACTTAAATCAATTACTTCATCATATTTAAATTAATTTTTCTCTTTCTAAAAAAATTATTTTTTTCTTATCAATATTAGCTAATAATAACCTACCACTTAAGATTTATTGTGATAAAAATTGATACTAATTTTAATTTTAACATACTATTAAAATTATTTTTTTCTCTTTCTAAAAAAATTATTTTTTTCACCAATATTAGCTAATAATAACCTACCTTAAATTTTATTGTGAAAATATTGTGATATAATTTCTTTTTTTCTCTTTTTTTTTTTTCTCTCCACACATGTGGCTCTACTTCCTTTTTTTTCTTTTTCTTTTTCCCTTCTTTTTTTCTCATCCATCCACGTAACCACACTCTTTTCTTTTCCTTTATCCTTCTTTCCTCTACCATCTTCAGTCCAGAACATTCTTGGCTCTCTTTCTTTTTTTTTTTTTTCCCTCTTAGCACTTAGGTCCAGAACACAGCTCTGCTTCTTCTTCTTCTTTTTTTTTTTTTTTTTTTTTTTTTTTTTTTCCTCTTAGCACTTCAAAACAAACGAAGGAACCAAACTCACCCAACTCATCCAACTCCAGAACGTAACCTTAAGTGCTTGGATCAGGAAGATTGGATGATCGGAACCAACTCTAGAACTCATCCTTCTTCTTTTTCTATTTTTTTTTTCTTGTTCTTGGATGATCGGGAAGATTGGATGGTCGGTAAATCTCTCCCCCCCCCCCTTTTTTTTCGTCAGTCTTCTTGATCCGCCAGAGGGTCTTAATCTGCTGTTGTTCTAATTTTCTTGTTGTTGTTGTTGATCTGCTGTTGATCCGAAAGAGTTGTTGGTCTAATTTTTTTTTTCTGTTCTTGATCTGTTGTTTCCGAAAAAGTTGTTATTCTATTTTTTTTTTTTGTTCTTGATCTGCTGTTTCCGAAAGAGTTGTTGTTCTAATTTTTTTTTTTTCTGTTCTTGATCTGCTGTTGTTGTTGTTTTGATTTTAGATTTGTTGTTTAATAGAGGGTAATTTGGTAATCTCCTGTGAGCCCAACGGATATTTCAAAATGCTCCATTCACGTTTTGATTTATGGACCTCAGGAGGTCCATAAATTTTGTGCGTTTTGGACGTTATTTTTGCCTGCGTCCAAAACGCAGCTTTTATCAAAAAGTTGCGTTTTGGGCTGAGCCAAACGCAATTTTTCTACTGCTTTTTCTAATATGCGCGTTTTGAGCTCCTAAAAGTGCAAACAAACGCACACTTATATTCTACATGAACTTTATCGAGTTCTCAAGAAAGAGCAGTTATGCTTCTCTGTGGCAGTTATGCTTCTCTTCCTTGTAGTATATGGTTTCCCTTCTCGGTGAGAAGCAGGGGCGGAGGGAGGGGGGGGGGGGGGGGGTCGAGGGGGGGCACTTGCCCCCCCCCCCCCTGGCCTTCTCAATATTTCTCAAGAAGTAGTGGTGTAAAATGCAGTAAGTCCCCACTTGACAGTTGGCACAAAAGACAACTTACTTTTTCTTGTTATTTATATTTATTAGCTTGTCAACAATTGTCAGACAATTTTACATTCACATGGCAACACTTTTTTTACATAATGGGTCCCATCTAATAGTACTTTTTTTTGCACACTACTTTGCCAGCTACGACTGAAAAAATAAATAAATATATATATATATATATACTGAATTGGACTTTGAAAGAAAAAATCTATGTTTATGTGTAATGTGCCTACTTTAGCGCTTCACCAGTTGGTTTCCAGCTTACAATTTTTTTTCTAGTTATCAACCTTTTCAATATCAAACTTGAGATTTTGCTATAAACTCGAATTTTAACAACATAAAAAAGTAAAAATGTCTATATGAAATTTTAGAAGCATTCATGGCATTGAGTTGCATATAACCGAATAGAACTTCATAAGCATATTGCTATATTCTTAACATTTTTACATTGCTTTATTTTTCCAATTTATTTTAAAAATCCAAATTACATGTTTAAATTGTGTGTATTTAGTATCAATTAATTTATCTTAGATTAATTCTACCTTCAATCTTGTCTTTTAATCTTGCCCCCCCTAACTTGAAATTCTAACTCCGCCACTGGTGAGAAGGATGGTGGGTTCTCAAGTATAATTTTTTGCTTGGAGATTTGTGTTTTGCTTCTTTAGTGTGTCATTTTCTATTTTGCTTTCTTTCTTTTTACTTCAACCCGTGTTTGTTACTCTCTGTTTCTTTATTTTCAAATTGTGTCAGTTTGTACTCTGCTTTCTTTGTCTTATTTCAAGCCGTGTCTTATTTCTGTCTCTTTGTCAACCTCACTTGCCTAAATGGAGGATTTATCAACTTGCTGGAAGAAGTTATCTTTGTCCGAAACTGAAGAAAACCGGGTTGCACTGAGAATTGATAGGAGGAAGAGAGATTTTATATTGGCTGGGAAATTTTTCACCTGTAGATCATTAAATATAGAGGCTGTTGCAAAAACATTCAGAACTTTATGGCAGACAAAAGGAGGATTCAATGTTATTGTGGGTGGTGAAAACATTCTGTTAACTGCTTTTGAATTGGAAGTTGATGCGGAAAGAGTTATTCAAGGTGAACCGTGGGCTTTTGACAGGCATCTTGTTGTCTTTGAAAAATTTGACGGTTATGCTCCTATTCCTACATTGGATTTTAAATCAACAGCCTTTTGGGTGCAAATTCATAATCTGCCTTTTCCCCTCCAAACTGTTGAAACGGCTTTTAGTATTGGCGAGAGTATTGGACCTGTGATCAAACCAAAAGATTTGGGTGAAATGTTGGGGCCGAATTTCATGAGAGTGAGAGTGGTTGATGATGTCTCAAAACCCTTATGTAGGGGAAGGAAGATCTATTGGGATAAGGATGAAGGGTGGGCTGCTTTTATGTATGAGAGATTGCCGAATATTTGTTACTGGTGTGGGTCGGTGTCTCATGATGATAAAGACTGTTCTCTTTGGCTGCGAAGTAAGGGTACTTTGACTGTAGTAGAACAGCAATTTGGTCCATGGATTAGGGCTCCTCTCTACAATCCGGCAAAAAAGTCTTTTGTTGCAGTTAAAGGATATGAACATGTGAATAGTGATACTACAGATGGTTTTGCTGGTGTAATGAATAACTTTAGATGCTGGTGTATCAGGATTGAATGATGGCTTTGACAACACAATCACCTCTTTTGATTCACGTGCTACAAATGAGAATAGCTTGGTGCCTCGTTGTGTGGAGGGGTTTATGGAAGATGATGAACAGGTTTCTTCCTCCTTCAAGATATTTGGATCGATGCAGATGGGGAAGGATGATGCCAGGGTGGTTCCGGATTTTGAGGGGCAGTTAAAACTATTAGATCGTGAGATTGACTCCTCTCCAAACCCCTCAAAATTGAAAACCGATAAACCTCATGCCGTTTCAGTCGATGTCCCTATTTTTTCTCATGCCAAGTCACGCATTAATGTGTCAACTGAAAATAAAGAATTAAATAAGGTGGATGTCAAATACGATGTGGATGCTGCTCCTATTTTTTCTCATGCTAAGCCTTGCATTAACATGTCAACAGCAGGTCAAGATTTAAATAAGGGAGTAATCAGATATGATAGGGACTCTTTGGAGGTAATCCGGAGTGAGGATTTTAATGTTGGCCAAACTTCTACTCCTAAAGAAAAAAAGGCTTCACGTGGAAGACCTAGGAAATTCCTACAGGGAGAATTGTTGACTACTGGGAATACAAATCAGGTATATTCGGGACACTATTCACAGATAGCCCACGCTCCAAAAAAAAACATGGAAACGTATTGCTGTTAAAAAAGAAACTTCTGCAGATAAGGCATTAGCAGGTCTTGACATTGGTAAGGAGAGAAAAAGTGCTGATTTAGATGGCAAGGAAGATCATTCTGTTGAAGGGGATAAGATTGAGGTAGATTGAGGTATGTCCTAATACACCAACGGCGGAGGTTGCTCAACAACCCCGCTGAGCACAATGAGTCTTTTAAGCTGGAACTGTTGGGGGATTGGGAACCTCCGAACAATTAATGCCTTGGCAAAGGCAGTGCATAAAGAAGAGCCCATTATTGTCTAAACTGAAAAATTGTTTTGTTGTTCCTAGTATTGGAAGTAGTGGTGGTCTTATTTTGTTGTGGAAAGAAGAGTTGAAGGTAGATATCAAGACTTTTTCTCAAAATCATATTGATGCATGGGTGAATGGTGGGGAAGTTGGATGGTGGCATTTTACGGGTTTCTATGGTCATCCGGATACGGCTAAAAGGCATGAATCATGGGCAAAATTGAAGCATTTAAAAAGATCGTCTTCTTTACCATGGCTGGTCATTGGTGATTATAATGAGATTATGGGTCTCTCGGAGAAGGAAGGTGGAAGTATTCGTCCAAGAAAACAGATGGCAGACTTTGTATCTACTATTGATCATTATGGATTGTGTGATTTGGGTTTCATTGGATCTAAATTCACTTGGCTATATCAAAAAACTAGTGGGGTTCAAATATGAGAAAGATTAGATAGGGCTTTGGCTACATTGGAGTGGAGGTCTCTTTATCCAACAGCTAAGCTTCACCATTTGTCCTCTTCGGTTTCGAATCATTCTCCACTATCTCTTCATTTGTTTCAACAACGGAAGAAAAGAAGACACAAAAAAATTTTTAGGTTTGAGTCAATGTGGTTGAAAGACTTGAGATGTGAAAAGGTTGTACAGGATGCTTGGGAAAATGGTCAATTTTTAGAATCGGATTGGGTTCTTCACAATTGTTTGGAAAGATGCAAAGTTGACTTGTCTTCTTGGAATGCTACGGAATTTGGCCATCTGGGAAGAATTATTAGGGAGCTTCAAACTAAATTAGAATGGTTAGAGATGCAGCCCACATCCACGGAAGTAGTGGACGCATTGAGACATACTCTAATTGAACTGAATTGTTGGTTGGATAGAGAGGATGACATGTGGAGACAGCGATCAAGGATTGATTGGTTCCAAAATGGTGATAGGAATACAGCTTTCTTTCATGCCAAAGTTTCGGCTAGACATAGAAAGAATTTAATTGAGGGCTTGCTAGATAATGATGGGGTATGGCAGATTGAAGAGGATAAAATGGAGGAGATAGCAATTGGGTACTTCGGGGATCTTTTCTCTACTAGTAACCCGGTGGATTTTTCAAATTTGCTCTTGGTTGTGCAACCAAAGGTGACTCTTGCAATGAATGAAAGGCTGGTTCGGCCTTTTGTGGAGAGTGAAGTGTATGTAGCTTTGAAGCAAATGTATCCACTTAAAGCACCAGGTCCTGATGGGATGCCTCCTCTGTTTTTTCAACATTTTTGGAGCACTTGTGGCGCGGTGGTCACCAAAACGGCACTTGATTTTCTAAACTTTGGTATTTCTCCACCCAATTTTAATGAAACTCACATTACTCTTGTCCCAAAAATTAAAGAGCCAAAGAAGATAACAGATTATAGGCCCTATTAGTTTATGCAATGTTGTTTATAAAATTGCTTCTAAAGCTATTGCAAATAGGTTGAAAAAGTTTTTACCTTCGATTATTAGTGATACACAGAGTGCTTTTGTCCATGGGAGATTGATTACTAATAATGTGTTGGTGGCTTTTGAAACTATGCTTCATATTAGTCAAAAAAAAGGGGGAAGGTTGGGGAAATGGCTTTTAAGTTAGACATGAGTAAGGCTTATGATAGGGTTGAATGGGTTTGGCTTGAAAAAGTTATGGAGAAATTGGGTTTTGCTAACCGGTTTAGGGATTTGATCATTAGATGTGTTTCTACTGTTACCTATTCAATTAAAATTAATGAGACTCCGAGAGGACATATTACTCCATCTAGGGGAATCCGTCAAGGAGACCCTTTGTCACCCTACCTCTTTCTTTTATGCGCAGAAGGTTTGTCTACTTTGATTCAATCATCAGTGAATAGGGGTCAAATGGAGGGTTTTAAAATTAGTAGGAGTGGTCCTAGATTGTCTCATTTGTTTTTTGCAGATGATAGCTTGATTTTTTGCAAGGCAACGTTGAAGGAGTGTGATGAACTACAACGATTGCTTACTTTGTATGAGAAAGCTTCCGGTCAAAGTTTAAACCGTGCAAAAACATCTTTGTTCTTTAGTAGTAACACTTCAAGGGATGTTCAAGAGGAAATAAAAACTCGGTTTGGTGCCCAAATAATTAAGCAACATGAGAAGTATCTTGGCTTACCTTCTTTGGTGGGGAAAAATAAAAGACTCACTTTCAATGCCATCAAGGAGAAATTGGGGGAAGTGTTGGCGGGTTGGAAAGAAAAATTGTTGTCCAAGGCGGGAAGAGAAGTTTTGATCAAAGCCGTGGCTCAAGCAATTCCGACTTACACTATGAGTTGTTTTAAACTTCCAGATTTGCTTTGTGAGGAAATGATGGTGATGATTAGGAATTTTTGGTGGGGCCAAAAAAAGGAGGAAAGGAAGATTGCATGGTTTAGTTGGCAAAAAATGTGTGAGCCTAAATGTAATGGAGGATTGGGTTTTAAGAATTTAAAGTTGTTTAATATGACTTTGCTCGCAAAGCAAGGTTGGCATCTTCAAATGGGGGGTGAGTCTCTTGTTTATAGGGTATTTAAAGCTAAATATTTTCCAACAACTGATTTTGTTCATGCTTCGATTGGACACAACCCTTCTTATACATGGAGGAGTTTAATTTCTGCCCAAAGCTTAGTCATTGAAGGCATGCGATGGAGAGTTGGTAATGGAGCAAATATCAAGATTTGGCAAGATAAGTGGCTGCCAGGGGTATCATCTCATAAAGTACTTTCTCCAAGGTTGTTTTTGAGTGCTGATATGAGTGTTGATGACTTGATTGACTCACAAACAGCAAGGTGGAAAACTGAAGTGCTTGATAACATCTTTATTCCTCTTGAAGCCGACTTGATCAAGAGTATTCCTTTGAGTGTTACTCTACCAGCGGATAAACTGGTTTGGGCTGAAACTTTTACTGGAAATTTCACTGTTAGGAGTGCTTATAAATTAGTGGTTAATTTTTTTACAACTGCAACCTGTGGAACTACTTCTGATGGTAGTTTAATGAGGAAGTTTTGGAAGAAAATTTGGTCTTTGCCCATTCCCCATAAGGTGCGACACTTTTGTTGGCGTGCTTGTCGTGACACTTTACCGACCAAAGTCAAATTAAGGAGGCGTAATGTGATTGCAGAAGATATGTGTGTTTGCTGTCATGAAGAAGCTGAAACAAATGGACACATTTTTTGGGGCTGTCCGAAAGCACAAGAAAATTGGGCTGCTTCAAAATTACAACTACTGAATTTGGATGTTCATCTTGGCTCTTTTATGGATCTGTTATGGCTTGTTATGATGACTAATGAGTCAGGAGAGGAAAAATGTTCACAGGTAGTCACAACGGCTTGGGTAATTTGGAGTAACAGAAATGAAATCCTCTATGGTGGAGAAGGCAAAACAGGTCCGGCCATGGCTCTTTGGACAACACATTACCTTCAGGAATACTAGTCTGCGACGGATTCATTCTTTCAAGCTACATCAGAACCGGTTCAGCACATACCTACTGCACAACAACAGCCTCTGCTTTCGGCCTGGCTTCCTCCTTCAGTGGGTTTATTAAAAATCAATGTAGATGGGGCTCTTTTTTCATTAAAGAAGCTAGCTGGGATTGGTGTTGTGATCAGAGATGTGGAAGCAGATTAAAGGCCGCTTTATGCAGAAAAATTACAGCTCCATTGGGATCACTCGAAGTTGAAGCTAAGGCCTATGAGGCTGGTCTGTTGCTGGCAAGGCATTTGGGGCTGCGAGATGTTGTGCTGGAAGGTGATTCTTTGATAATCTCCAATGCTCTCAAGTGACTTACACTACCACCCTCTTCTGTTGGTGCTATTATGGAAGGCATTCATGAGTTAGGTGCTGAAATTGGTGTTATTCATTTCTCTCATGTACGCAGGACTGGCAATAAGCCAGCCCATATTCTAGCAAGACAAGCTCAAAACCTTGTCAATGATGTAATTTGGATTGAAGAGATTCCTTGCTGTATTTAGCAAACTCTTATCCAGGATGTATTTGTACTGTGATGTTGTTATAATAATAGTTTCGGTGTGTTTTCTATCAAAAAAAAAAAAAAAATTTCCTTAGGCTTTTTCTCTTTCCTTGACCCTAACATGCATATTTTGGTGGTTCCTCCACTGTCAAACTTTTTTTTTTTTTTTTTTTTTTTTTTTGGTGATAGGAACCTCCACTATCATATTATTTTAATAAAACTTTCTTTTCATTAACCTTATAAAATGGTAAAGTTTATAATGTAGTTACAATCAATCCATCATGAACTCAATTAAATTCACTAGGATATTATTTTAATATAACCATTCCAGCATGATAAAAATGCATTGTTTGTCTCATACTCCATTTCTATTTCCTTTTACTGGAGAAAAGTTTTCTTTATGTTGCACTGCCACTTATATAGGGGCGCACGAAAAGATTGTGTTAAATACGGCAATACCTCTCAATTAGTATATTTCAATTACCATAGCTGGTTAACGCCCCTATATGTAAACGTGACCCGTAGAAGATAAAGCCTTGCGCTCCTGTGCTCTTTTATATATATATATATATATATATATATATATACAGTACTAGAATAACATAAAAATTGGGAAAAAATTGGCTTTTGCCCCTTTCAAAAAAACAATCCAGCATTTTGCCTTCTTTCCCAAATTAATTAGGGAAATGCCACATTTTAAAACTCGATTTTCTCAAAATCGAGTTAAGCCCTATAGTGATGTTTTTAAGGATCCTATAGTGACATTTTAAGGACCTATAGTGGCGTTTTGTAATCTGATTTCTATGAAATCGAGTTATAGGTAAAAAAAAGAAAAAAAATTGCATGTAACTCGACTTCATGGAGATCGGATTACAAAACGCCACTATAGGTCCTTAAAATGCCACTATAGGGTTCCAAAATTTTATTTTTTTTTTATAACTCGATTTTGAGAAAATCGAGTTTCAAAAGAGGGGCATTTCCCTAATTAGTTTAGGAAAGGGGGAAAAATGCTAAATTTTTTTTTTTTTTTGAAAGGGGCATTTGCCCATTTTCTCCATAAAAATTGTCTATACCCACACTTTCTTTGAGGGGCTGGGGGCCCTAAGGCTTGATTTTTTTTTTTTTTTTTTCTATTTTTTGTGATAGGAACCTCCACTATCATATTATTTTAATAAAACTTTCTTTTCATTAACCTTATAAAATGGTAAAGTTTATAATGTAGTTACAATCAATCCATCATGCACTCAATTAAATTCACTAGGATATTATTTTAATATAATCATTCCAGCATGATAAAAATGCATTGTTTGTCTCATACTCCATTTCTTTTTTTTGATACCACACAGGGGAGAAAAACAAACCAACAGACTACACAACAGCCGGATTAAACCAGCTACAATTCAGAGGCATTTGACATGCCAAGTTCGCAACTGACCAAACAGATTTTACAACAAGATTAGGCACTAAGAACACATCACAACAAAACCCATTATGGTTCAAAAAGTCTAAATCAGCAAGCCGGATCTGTTGCAGCCGGTTTGTGGTCTTCCTATGCTGAATTAGATTGACTAACTGTCTGCTGGTGCCTAGAAACAAAACAAACTGGAAACCATGGTTTTTTGCTTTGAGAGCAGCTTCCACCATAGCATCCAACAGCGCCCCACTTGTTGTATCAGCTACACTACTATTAACACCATAAAACAAGCTATCTCCCTGCCTAGTAATAGCTTCATAAGCTGAAGACCAGCGATTTGGCTTCTTACTCCTGGCTCCAGCAAGCTTAACGATCAACTGCCACTGCCCTGAGATTGAGTAGTGTTCTGGTTGATATCTTCTTGGCTGACAAGTGTCTCTTGGTTGGTCAAGGAAAGCTTCTTTGTACCTGCAAGCCATAGATTGAGAGATTAAAATCACGCTCATAGGATTAGGTTGTAACCCATCATATAGCACTCTGTTCCTGTGTAACCAAATATGCCAAAGGGTTGTAAAAATTGCTTGTAAGTAAGCCATAGAAGAAGGCTCCCTGGATTTGTACTTCATGAGGATTGTGGAAAGCCAATGTTGAACACTTAAACTCCTAAAGTCAGTAGCATGCACAACCAATGTTGATCCGTGCCAACAAGCTCTAGTAAATGGGCAGAGGAGAAAGAGATGAGTTGAGGATTCAACATCAGAATTACAGAGGGGACATGTTGTTTGGGTTGAGATGCCTCTGTTGTTTAGATTACAAAGAGTTGGTAATCTGTCCTGGATAAGTTTCCAAACAAAAGTATTGATTTTCAAAGGAACTTTGACTCCCCAAATCAGATTCCACACATTTTTGTCTCCGTGAATATTTCCAGTAGAAAGGGAATCTTGTATAAGAATCTCATAGGCTCTTTTTACTCCATAGTTACCGTTAGCCTCATTGGAAAACTTCCAAATCAACTGGTCTTGCACATCATGAGCTTTAGGTAAAGGAATTTGGAGGATTTGTTTGCTCAAAGGAAAGTGGTATAAGGTTCGGACCAAATCAGCTTTCCAAGTTTTGGAATTTTGGTCAATAAGATCCCCCACTGTACCAGTTTGTATTTCAGGATGATGCAAAGTACCATGAGCAGTAGGAAACCAATTTTGATGAGTAAGAGGGATATTGAAACCATTACCAACTCTCCACTGCCCCTCCCTAAGTCTAGAATCACCTTGCTTAACAATGTTCTTCCAACACCAAGTATGATGAGACTTTGGAGTGTATTCTTGTAAGGAACAATGTGGGTAGTATTTAGCCTTAAAAGTTCTTGCCAGCAAAGAGTTAGGATTTTGGTACAACTTCCAATATTGCTTTGCAAGCATAACATGGTTCATGGGACCAAACTTTTTAATACCAAGACCTCCCTTCCTCCTAGGTTGACAGATTTTTTCCCAATTCAACAGATGAAGTTTTTTCTCCCCTTTCCCATGCCCCCACCAAAAAGCTCTAATAATGGTATCCATCTCATTACACACCTGATCAGGAACCTTAAAACAAGAGAATGTGTATAATGGTAAAGATTGAAGCACAGAGGAGATAAGAGTTGTTCTTCCTGCTTGTGATAATAACCTCGCCTTCCAACCCTGCAATTTGGACTGGAGTTTTTCAACCAAGAAGTGGAAATCAGCTACTTTGTTACCCTTAAGCTTAAAGTTGAGGCCGAGGTACTTGGTAGGAGTATGCACCAGATTAACTTTCAACTTTCTAGCCAAGGCTTCCTGGTCTTCCATAGGCATATTAGGTGAGCAAAATAAATCAGATTTGAGGGGATTGATAGACTGCCCAGAAACCCTACAATACCAATCCAAAATTTTCAGCAAGGTGTCAACAGAGTGCTTATCCTTCTTGAAGAACAGAAGGGAGTCATCAGCAAACAACAGATGGGTAAATGAAATGCCATTCCTTCCAACTTTAACCCCTTTTAACTTGTTTAAGGTTTCAGCTTGTGTAAGGGAGATGGAGAGGATATTAGCACAAAAAAGAAACAAGTAAGGGGATAGAGGGTCCCCTTGCCTCAACCCTTGAGTTGGTGTGAAAGACTTAGACATGTGACCATTAATGAGTAAGGTAAATTGCACAGAGGTGACACACTCCATAATCCAATTAATCCATTTGGAGTCAAACTTCATCACCACAAGCACTGCCTTCAGAAAATTCCATCTAACTTTATCATAAGCTTTGGTCATATCTATTTTCAAAGCCCCAAAACCGAATTTCTTCCCTCTCTTCCTCCTAAGGTCATACATGATTTCATGTGCTATAAGAATATTGTCAGAAATATTTCTGCCTTTAATGAAAGCATTTTGAAAGGGAGTAATGAGCTTATCCATAAGTGGTTTTAGCCTATTAACAAGAATTTTGGAAATAATCTTATATAAGACATTGCAAAGACTAATAGGCCGGAAATGAGTGACCTCTTCAGGATAATTGACCTTAGGAATAAGGGTAATGAAAGTATGGTTAAGCGGTCTGAAAAGTGAACCAGAATGGAAAAAGGCTTGGACAGTATTGATCACATCTAGCTTGACAGTTGGCCAATACTCTTGATAGAAGAAGGCAGGGATACCATCAGGTCCAGGAGCCTTGTGAGGTCCTAATTGGAACACAGTGTCTTCAATTTCCACACTTGAAACTGGTCTAATAAGAGAAGAACAATCCTGGGCAGATAAAGTAGGAATAGGTAAACCTTGGAGCTCATCAACTAGTTCCTCCACACTAATGGTATTTGAAAGTTCAAAAAACGTGTACAAATACACTTTTGAACGTTTAGACCCCCAAAAACCAACTTAACCAACACAAGCAATATGTCAAACAATTAATGTGCGGAAACTTAACATATGCTATATTCTGTAATTGGTTAAACAACTATCTAAGCCATAACAAATTAAACCACAGCAGATAATGTAAAGGCAGAGATAGAGAGGAAGGAAGATGCAAACACAGCGATAACACCAGATATGTTATCGAAGAGGAAACCGAAGACCTCGGCGAAAAACCTCTCCGCCGCCCTCCAAGCGGTAATCAATCCACTAGAAAATATAGTTGGGATACAAGGACAGCAATAGACCCTCCAAGCCTAATCTACCCAATGCACCTAAGCCCTCCAAGCTTCTTGCTCCAACGAGGTTGCGCCGAACCTTTTTCTTCTCTAGCTTACCGGATTCCGCTACTACACCGTAGCATCAACCAATGAATATTGGCTCCTTCCTAACTGCTTCCCAGAACTCCAAACGTCTGTCTCACAGAGATGATAATGGTGAGAACCAGGTTTGGTTATAAGGCCTCTCAAGGATTTGACAATGGAGAGGAAGAGAGTGAGGGAATTTGATGAGACTCTAAGGTAGAGATTGTGGGTAAAACAATCTGGTTTTTCTTTAGGGTTTCTCTCTCAAAATTCTCTCTGGAAGCTCTCTTTCAATCGTGGGTTAAAAGGGTATTTATACTGGATTGGAGTGGAATGCGAAACGTCAGGTTTTTCCAAAACAGGGGTGGCTCGCGGCTTGACCTCGCGGCTTGACTCAGTCGCGAGTTCCAGTCGCGAGATAACCGTATGGCCAGTTGTCCTGTTTTGTCCTGTAGTGCTCCAGCTAGCATGACTGTTCATCTTCCAGCATGCTTGGCACGTGTGCAGATTCTGGCGGGTTGAAGCCGCGAGTCCAGCCGCGAGTCCCAGCCGCGACACTCTGTTTTCTTGCACACTCTTGAGCAATCTTCACTCTATCTCACTCACTACCCTTACAACAATCCCACCTAAATACAGGGTTACTAAATGCTGAATTACAAGCAAATTTGGCACGGAATAAAGCCAATTAGATGGTTGAATAAATTCAACCTTACAATCTCCCCCTTTGGCTATTCCGTGACAAAACCCTAAAACAGACTCTAGACTTAAACTGTGAGTTGGGAACAGTTAAACAAAACTCACTCACACCTAACTCTAGAAGCTGTGAAGCACTTGAATCATATGAACAATATACTCCTGAAACACAACAATACACTTTGATTATTGTAAGCAGAAAACTATGAATGCATATGAAACAGGCTGAAAGTGATCAAGCAAAGATGGAGTTGATAAACAAACCATGGCTTGATCAACCAAGTGAACACCACAAGGTAGTGATCACAGTGTTCATTCACACTTGGAATGAACACAAGGACATACAAGTTAGCAAGCACAAGGCAAGTCACTTGTATGCTCAACACTCAACCAATGCATAGCACACAAGGCATATGCATCTAGGAACAATCCTACAAGGGCACAAGAGTGACAGTACATAAACCACAATGCAGAACATTTGGAACAAAGTACTGATTTTAACAAGCATAAAGGCTGCCCTTAGGCATGGTACAAACCACAAGGCCTACAAACATGCTTAAAAACATTAACCCTAAAAGCTTACAAAAGCATATGGGTACAAACCAGAGTTTTCTGAATAACATCATCAACATATATTAAAGTTTAAACCAAGAGTATATGAAATGAGTTAGCAACAGTTATACACCAAAACACAGTGTATCAAAACCATAAAGACATTAAATAAAGCCCAGCAAAGCATAAACCTAAAACCATAAGTTTAGAAGATAAGACCAAGTTAAAACAAAAGTATGTGTGTGTGTATACTCCCCCTATCACTATGCACACTTCCCTTTTGAACTTTCTCTCCCCCTTACTGTATGCTCTCCCCCTTTTTGTCACGAATAGCTAAAGACTTTCGTCCAACTTTCGTTGAATCTCATCTAGCTGATTCTCCATAGTCTCGAGACGCATTTGAACACGGTTGTCTGTGGAGTAGAGAAGAGTCACTAGCTCATCAACGCGTCTCTGAATGTGCTCAAGAACACTCCCAACTCTGTCAGTGTGAGAAGCTGTTTGTGCTTGCGGAATACCAGCTGGTGAAGCTTCAGGAACAGCATGTGATGCAGATGTAGTATGTGCATGTGTCTCTGAGTCATGGGCAGAAGGAGGAGCCGGAGAGCTATGAGCACTTCTTGGGGATTTGGAAGAGTGACTTCTGCTCGCTTGAAGAGTGAACAAAGAAATGGGACGTTGACGAGTCAATATTTTACCATCTGCCGGAGGAGTAATGCCTGCACTGAGAATAAGTTTCATGACGAGACTGCAGAATGGAATGATTCCTCGAGCTGTAGATTGACACGCGGTCTTCCGCAAGTTGTAGTAGATGTGAGCACATATATCAATGGGGGCTCCGGTAATGAGATCACACAGAAATATAGCTCTCCCTAGATTGATGAACGTAGTGTTGGATAGTGGGTAGAGATTGGTGAACATGATCAACTTCAGTGTGGTCAGCTCAGGTGCAAACTTGGCGGTGCTGATGGAAGTTCCTGCACTGGATACCTCATGATCGTGTCCTAGGATTTGAAGAATTTCTCCCACTTCAGGATTTCGGTCATCATAGGGAGTTAAATTCACATTCTGAGGTCTGGTGATGCCGAGAAGATTTGCGATGGAGTCTGGGGTAACACTAAACTCTGTTCCTCTGACCCAGAAAACGAGGATAGGTCCAAGATCAGATGCATTGGCGAAGCATTCTTTGACCAGCTCATCCATTGGATCATCAAAGTTTCCAAACAGGTTTGCCCAGTCTCGGTTCTCAAAGATTCGAGGGATGAAAGTAGTCCCTAAGGTGTTGAACTCTACTACCCGCTCAACTATAGGTGTTGACTTGTCAAACACATTTGAGTAGGCGTGTGAGTTAAGGGGAACTCTGAATCTATCCTCATTGGGATCTTGAGATGCTTGAGATGAAAGACGAGTCCTTTTAGCAACTGGTGTTGCAGGTTCGTCAGCAACAATGTCTTTACCCCTGGAAGATCGACGAGACATCTGCAAGAAAACCAGGCCAACAGAAAAGAACCAAGCAACAATACCCCACAAAAGATTGTCAACAAGATTCAGTGTAAACAATATTTCATTATAAAAACCCAGACTGAATATAATGAAGACCCCAACCAAAACTTCCAACAATACACAGAAGCACAAACTAACACGTGCAACAAACTTGGTGAAAGTGCACCAAGACAGAGAAAGATATCACAACTGTCATTTAAACAGATTAACATGACCATGGTATGCAATAAGAAACAGCATTAGAACATTTTGAGCAGATATCAAAAATTACTCCATCAGAGACATGAACATGGGGAAAATATTTCAATCAAGAAGGAACCAAACATCCACACTGGAGCACGTGGCTAAGTATCATGCAATATGTTAACACAAACAAATCAGTAACCATATGTCAAACACCATCAACAAGATTTAAGCAAATGTAATGGGTAAGACAAATAGACACCAAACCTATATCAGAAAAGAATCTCATATTCAGTATTAGAGCACAAAACCAGACCAATGCACAACGCAAAGTAACAGTTCAGCATGAAAATAGAAGTTAACAATATCAATCACAATACGCCAAACCCATTTCACAAAGAGATAAAGAAACCGGATGCAATAACAGACCAAACAGTAAAGAAACTGCAGGAAAATGAAAATGAGATTGGGAGAGTAAAACCCATACCTTTTCTTGATGTTTTGAATAAGGAAAGAAGCACCAATGGGGTTTGGAAAAACTGGAGTCTCGAAGAGTTTTGGGAGAAAATAGTTTAAGGAGAAGATGAACAGTTACAAAAGTTCGAGGGAAAAAACTGAAAAGGTTTAAAAACTGCTCCTGTTTCTGCAAAACACGCGATTTTCGCGACTGGATTAAGTCGCCACACAGTCGCCAGCTCAAGCCGCCAGAAAACACAAGACCAAAATTTTGAAAATTTTTCTAAGTGTTTTTCGCGACTGGAAGGTCTACCCGCGAGTGAGTCGCGAGCTGAGCCGCGAAAATCTCTGAGTGAACTCGCGACTGGACCTTCTACTCGCGAACAAGTCGCCAAAATTGACCAGCGAAGAAGCGACTGAGGCTCGCGACTTGACACACCCGCGACTGAGCCGCCAAAACAGAGCAAAAACTGTATTTTTGAAATTTTCAGATTTTTCAACAAAATACTTTCCAAAAACACCTAAAACACTCAAAAATATTTTTGTGCTTTAATTAACAAAGATTGAGCATGTGAAAACACATTTCATCAAGTACAGTCACACAAATGAATAAGGCATTTATTGAACATGAACTTGTGTGTTGTGTGTGGATATCAACAATGAGATAGTCCTTTGTCTAATGTGAAGCTTCAATGATCAATTCAACCAAGGCATACACAATTAGCACTAGATCATGTGACCAATCTCAAATATAGAAATATGAATATATGACTTCCCACACATAACTTGATAGCATAATTTGGAGCTTTTCATTTGACTCCACTTTCAGCCATAACATTTGATCTTTTGAGGCAATCATCTCTCATTGTGAGAGGGATATATAACATTTCTCTTTGAAGAACAGGCCTTTGGCCTTTTTGAAAGAAATTTCACTTTTAATATAAGGTCGCTTACCCTTTTTCCTAGTCAAATACTAGAATGTGCGACAGGCTTTTGCAGCTCAATATCTCTTTTCATTTGGAGATTTACATTTGGTGAGCTCTTTTTAGCAAAAAATAAAAAAAATAAAAATGGGAAGAGATATGGACACAAGTCTATGCATGTTTCAAGATCAACATAACCATTCATTAATCATTCATGACAAGTTTGAAGATCTATTTACAACAATCACATAGATTTCAAGATGTTTCCCATAGTGATATGAGTGCATGAAAACAAGTAATGCTCGAAAATGCACAAAGCCATTAGCACAAAGGTACAAGGCAAAACGAGTTTTAAGACAAAACTCAACAAAGTCAATCAAGCCTTTTTGATTTTCAAATTTTTATGTAATTTTTGAATTTTTGACTCAAGAAACAAAAAGATTGATAAGACACAATAAAGAAATATTCACAAGAAGACAAGCAAACAACCAAAAACACAAACAACAAGCAAACCCCACAAACATAGTCACAAAGCATAGGAAGTATTAATGCATGGACATGTTGTAATGCTTATGCATGAGTACCCCTTTTCACCCACACGACACTTGCGTTTGGGGTGATTTCCTTATCGGATTGGGTACGGGAGTTAGGGCTTTCAAACCTTCGTGAGAAGCTTTCCAAGCAGTTGGTGAAAGCACCAATCATCTTCATCACGTTCACCATTCCGGGATCGCCATTTTGCTCTCTAGGTTGATCACTTGCCCAAGTTCTCCTATCAATTCTTGGTCCTCCTGACCTTTGAGGAGTTGCACTGTTCTTTGCTCTCAACTTTTGGCAATTTGGTCGAGTGTGCCCTTGAAGTCCGCAATAGTGACACACATACATTCCTCTAGGACCTCTTTGTGGTCGTGGACGTGACTTGGCACGAGATTCAGACCTGCCCACAGACTGATTACGGGGATTCAGCATCCGTTGGTCCATCACATTCTTCTTCTCCTCCACATCGAGCTTCACACCAGTAGGGTCAGCTACAACTGGGTATTTTGCCTTTACAAACTTCACTTCTTTGGTGACATTTACGGATGAACTACTTCCTCCGGTATACCCCAATCCGGATTTGTCTGAGAAGCTCTTTTGAGATGATATAACATCATCTAGCTTCTTGGTGGTGACCCTCTCTATTTTTGCATTTGCTTGAACAACCTCACTTTCAAAAAATCTCACTTTAGTGTAAGCTTCGGACAGCTCACCATTCAGAGTTTCGATCTCGCATTTGGCCTCCCTATATCGGATTAGGAGACTTTTGTAGTCCTCCTCAGCCTTCTTCATCTTTCTCACAGCAGCCTTTGCAACCCTTGTGTACTCACCGGACTTCTCCAAGAGTGAGTTGTAATTTTCTTGAAGAGTTGCTGTGCTTTCTTCTTCTTCAGCTTCTGATTCTTCAACAATTCCTAGTGAGTCATCCTCACTATGTTCTCCAAGGTCTTGAACACGCGAATTCAATTCATCCGAAGACTCAACATGAGCAATAGTCATGAAAGCTGAGTAGTTCCCTTCTCCATCACAGCTTTCTTCAGATTCTGAGTCAGATGAATCTGAGTCACTCAGGGTCGTGGCATACACCTTGCCTTTCGACTTCAAATAATTCGGACATTCCCTCTTAAAGTGTCCATGCCCGTTGCATTCAAAACAAGTGACACCTTGTGTGGATGGAGATTCTTTTCCATCTTTCCTATTGAATTCCCTCTTCTCCTTTCCAGAATTTTGGAATTTTCTCTTATCATCAAATTTTCCATTGTTTTTGAATTTCAAAAACTTTCTGAAATTTTTAACAAGATAGGCTACATCTTTGTCAACCATATCTTCTCCCAATGAGCCTTGATCTTCCGCCTTCTCATTGGTGGTCTTTAGAGCAATAGATTTACTCTTCCGTTGATTTGGCAGTGACATCTCATACGTCTGCAGAGAACCAACCAGCTCCTGCACCTTGATGTCATCAAGGTCCTTGCTCTCTTCAATGGCTGTCACTTTAGCACGAAAACTCTCCGGCAATGATCGGAGGATCTTCCTTACAATCTTTGAGTCCTCCATCTTCTCCCCCAAGTTAAACTTACTGACAACCACTTCATTTAACTTCCCATAGAAAGAGTCGAAAGACTCATCCTTACTCATCTTGAGCTCCTCAAATCGAGTGGTCAGCATTTGTAACTTGGTATCTTTTACTTTCTTCGTGCCTTCATAAGTTGTTTCCAGAATCTCCCATGCATCTTTGGCAATGGTAATGTGAGAAATCCTGTGAAATTCATCTGGAGACACACCACAGAAAATAGCATTTAGTGCTTTACTGTTAGCATTAGATGCAGCAAGTGCTGCCTTATCCCAAGTGGATTTGGCTGCCTCAGGTTTGGTCCAACCAATCTCAACAGCATCCCACACGGATTCATCAATAGAGCATAGAAAAGCTCTCATACGAACCTTCCAAAACGCATAATTACTTCCATCAAAATATGGCGGTGCATTAAGGGATTGAGACCTATCCATCTCAACAAGGGAGTCAAGGATCACACAATGGTAATGAAACCAAACAGCTGTGTACCCGCTCTGATACCAATTGAAAGTTCAAAAAACGTGTACAAATACACTTTTGAATGTTTAGACCCCCAAAAACCAACTTAACCAACACAAGCAATATGTCAAACAATTAATGTGCGGAAACTTAACATATGCTATATTCTGTAATTGGTTAAACAACTATCTAAGCCATAACAAATTAAATCACAGCAGATAATGTAAAGGCAGAGATAGAGAGGAAGGAAGATGCAAACACAGCGATAACACCAGATATGTTATCGAAGAGGAAACCGAAGACCTCGGCGAAAAACCTCTCCGCCGCCCTCCAAGCGGTAATCAATCCACTAGAAAATATAGTTGGGATACAAGGACAGCAATAGACCCTCCAAGCCTAATCTACCCAATGCACCTAAGCCCTCCAAGCTTCTTGCTCCAACGAGGTTGCGCCGAACCTTTTTCTTCTCTAGCTTACCGGATTCCGCTACTACACCGTAGCATCAACCAATGAATATTGGCTCCTTCCTAACTGCTTCCCAGAACTCCAAACGTCTGTCTCACAGAGATGATAATGGTGAGAACCAGGTTTGGTTATAAGGCCTCTCAAGGATTTGACAATGGAGAGGAAGAGAGTGAGGGAATTTGATGAGACTCTAAGGTAGAGATTGTGGGTAAAACAATCTGGTTTTTCTTTAGGGTTTCTCTCTCAAAATTCTCTCTGGAAGCTCTCTTTCAATCGTGGGTTAAAAGGGTATTTATACAAGGATTTAAGGAAGGTTCCTTAAAGAGTATAAAGGATACATATTGACCCATTCAACTGTGGCAAAGGCCCTATCCAACCTTTCCATTACTAGATCCTCATCATCTCTATTATTAATCCATGTATATTTCTGCCCAGTGGCCATTAAGTCACACAAATGAAGATCATCTATCACCTGTTGCAACAAATTAGCACCAACAATGTTGCCCTGATTGAAGGATAGTTTATCCTGAGAGTTTAGGACTTGATTAAAATCCCCAATACAGAGCCAATTTGGATGAGAATGATCTTTCAAAGATTTAAGCTGTTGCCATACAAGGTCTCTTTTGGCATGATTAGGATGTCCATAAACAAAGGTGATTGAAAGAGGATTCCGTTTATTGTCTAGTAAATTAATATGGATGAGATGTTTAGATGCAAATTCTACAACAAGACTCTTCCTAGGCATCCAAGCCAGTATCAGCCCCCCACCAAACCCTACTCTTGGAACCTCCCACCCATCAGAAAACCCACACTTATCCCAAATTTGTTTGCCTTTGCCTATAATTAACCTAGTCTCCATAAGAAACAAAATGTCAGGTTTCAACTCCTGGGCTTTTTTCTGACAGTTAAGAACTGCAGAGGATTTGCCCAGACCTCTACAGTTCCAACTCATAATCCTCATGGCTGTTGGGGAAGCTGCTTGGGGCCAGCTTCCCAACACCCATTTGGATATTCAAGGAGCAATTCATCATCAGGAGGTACATGAGACAAGGAATAAGTAAGTGATTTAAGCAGAGGAGAGTCATTGGTACCTTCTTTTTGGAGAAAACCACAGAGTAACCTCTGCCTAATGTTCCTTCCTAGCTTCCCCAAATCAGGTCCGAACCTCTTCCTAGCAGCACAGGTTGTCTCAGGCAACACATCACAATGCAGACTTGATAGATAACTAGGGTCAGAGTTAATAGAGGCAGGTGAAGGTGGACCTGGGCCTAGCCCATGCCCCTCAGAACCAAAAAAGGAATTAAGGCCAGTATCAAGGCTCATAGTTTGTGATGGGCCTGCCTCATAAACTCTTCTATCCTGCGGCCCAGAACTTATATCTCTGTCCACTCTGTTATCCACAGGTTGAGCAATAGGGGCAGCAACTTCAGGAATTTGTTCTGCATCCCATGCATCGTTACGTACCCACTCAGGACGACCTTCATTCAGCATATCCAAATTAAACATCCTCACCGTTTCAGAATCACTGTCTGTATTTGAGTTCACACCCGTTTGAACTCGCAATTCCCCAGTTGTGAGAAATGGGCCTGTACCCTCTATCCAAGTCTCCCTAAGGGGATAATTGAGTCCAGCTTCTTCGTTAATCGAACCCTGCAATGTCTCTTCTTGAACCAGATTCAGGTCCGTGGGGGTGGTTGGGTGTAAAGGAGTATTGTCAGTGGATGAGGCAGTGGAATTCACAGGGGCATTACCTAAATTGAGAGTAAAAATGGCGGAGGAGAGATTTGCATGGTCATTCTGCTGGTGCTGGGCCGTGACAAGATTAAGTGGTTCAGAGGAAACCTGTACATTCTCACAATGGGACAGAGAACAAACAGTTGGTGGTTGAAGAGTAGTATTTGGTTCAGGATGATGCATGTGACCAGGGTTATGAGGTTGCATGTTATTACCTCCATCATGTGAATGATGAATAGGATTTGGGTCAGGATGAGGAGGTTGATCATGATTATTAGGTTGCATGTTGTCACCACGAACCTGAGTTGTCCAATGCCTCCGTCTATTGTAGAATGCTCTCAGCTCATTGTGGAAGTGAGGTTCCATAGACTCAAAACCATACTGCACATGAAAGATCCTCTGTAATCGTTGCCTTTGCCGAATCAAACACCTCTCCACCTCATCCATGCTCACATTGCACTGCCTTCTGCTGTGACCAATCAAACCACACCTGGTACATAATTTATGTACCCTTTCATAACGGCATTGGATCCAAGTTCTAGACCCATCATCTAGGCGAAGTACAAAACCAGAAATAATTGGCATCCATGGATCCAAACGCACACGGACTCGCAAGAACCTAATATTTCTAGGAAGACGATCCTCCCAATCTACCCTTTCAACAAAACCTATCAACTGACCCATCTGCTCAGCCATTTCCGGGTACTGATATTCAAGGGGTAATCCATGTAGTTGAACCCAAATAGACACATGATTAAGATGAAGTTTGTTCACCACCAGATTAGGCCTCCATTTCTCCAAGACTAAAAGGGCACCATCAATAGCCCACGGACCTTCAGCACACATAGCCTCTAAATCTTCAGCCTTTTCAAAATGGATCAAGTAGAAAAAGGAATCTCTACCTACTACAGTAGCCACGCCTCGGAGTCGCCATGCACTGCGGATAAGTTGTTGTAGATACGCAATTGAGAACTTTCGGTAGTCCAGAATAAAGCCAAAGGCACAATGACTCCAAAAACCCCTTTGCATGTCAAGGTTTTCATGATCAGCCTCTAGAACAGGACCATGTCTAGCAAAAGGGGCCTCATTATCCTCACTATCTAGTGAATCCGAGTCAGATTCTTCAACAAAAGGGCCAGAGCTTACCTCTGACCCACTACTCTCAGACCATCCAAAATTACGAGCTGCAAAGGGGTCCCCCATGTACACTTGAAGAGGGCCACAAAACAAAGCCTAAACCGTGAGTTAAAGCACACAGCACAGACCCACAACCGTCCAAAAACGAAAAAACAAGGAGAAGATAATTACAAGAGTATATCAGTAAAAGTGTAGATCTGGAACACAACAAAGACAAGGAAAGGAAAAGGAAAAAAGCAGAAGAGTAAAGTTAAAAAAGTACCCAAAAACCAACATAGTGGAAAGAAGTTAGACACAGTAAAAGAAGGAAAGGTGAAAAGGGAAAGTGAGTGATGGGAATTAAAGGTAGGAAAAGGGGTGGAGAATTGGGTAAAGGTGCCAGCAAAGGCAATAAAGAAAACACCTAAGTGGAACAACTCTGAAAACCAGAGAGAGAAGCTCTCAACTTAGAGAGAGAAGGCTCTCTTTACCCAATTTCAGTTACCTTTCATACTCCATTTCTATTTCCTTTTACTGGAGAAAAGTTTTCTTTATGTTGCACTGCCACTTATATAGGGGCGCACGAAAAGATTGTGTTAAATACGGCAATACCTCTCAATTAGTATATTTCAATTACCATAGCTGGTTAACGCCCCTATATGTAAACATGACCCGTAGAAGATAAAGCCTTGCGCTCCTGTGCTCTTTTATATATATATATATATACACTACTAGAATAACATAAAAATTGGGAAAAAATTGGCTTTTGCCCCTTTCAAAAAAACAATCCAGCATTTTGCCCTATTTCCCAAATTAATTAGGGAAATGCCACATTTTAAAACTCGATTTTCTCAAAATCGAGTTAAGCCCTATAGTGACGTTTTTAAGGATCCTATAGTGACATTTTAAGGACCCATAGTAGCGTTTTGTAATCCGATTTCCATGAAGTCGAGTTATAGGTAAAAAAAAGAAAAAAAATTGCATGTAACTCGACTTCATGGAGATCGAATTACAAAACGCCACTATAGGTCTTTAAAACACCACTATAGACTCCTTAAAACGCCACTATAGGGTTCTAGAATTTTTTATTTTTTATTTTTTATAACTCGATTTTGAGAAAATCGAGTTTCAAAAGAGGGGCATTTCCCTAATTAGTTTAGGAAAGGGGGAAAAATGCTAAATTTTTTTTTTTGAAAGGGGCATTTGCCCATTTTCTCCATAAGGCTTGATTTTATTTTATTTTATTTTATTTGATTTTTTTTTTTAAGGTTACTTAAACGTGTTCAATGAATTTAGGTATCTAGAACTTACAGCACCTGTTAGGCAATTATTAGTTTACACCATGTGCGTGTTGTGCAAAACTTTTTCAAAATTGTTGTTTTCGCAAAAAGATTTCAAAATCTAAACTTTATTTATTCAAAAGAAAACCTTTTGTTATCTTTTATAAAAAAATTTAAGTTGAAACTCTTTTTAAAAAAATATATATATTAAATTGGATAAAAATCATGGTTTCCATTTAAACTATGAAAACCCTTTTCTCAAAATAAAACAGTATTTTATCCTATCTATCTAAAAAAAAAAAAAAAAATGAAGAAAACCCTTCGATCTCAACAAACCTTGGAATCCATATTCTTGAAAATAAATGAAACTTTTTCCCACCAAAAAATGCTTTTCTATCCCATCTATCTAAAAAAATAAAAAATTCTCACCAAAAAATGCTTTTCTAAATAACCTCTTTTCATTAAAACCAACGTTCTTCTTCCATTTTTTTATCAAGAAAAATCCTTTTTATATATTAAAAAAAAAAACCTTTTAAGTCTTTTACTAAAAAAAATGGCAAACTTGTTTTTCTTCAAATAAACTCTTTTTTTCAAACAATATTTTTTTCAAAATAATTTGTGCATTCCCTTTTAGATAAGTTTTTAAACTTTTCATCTTTACACATTCAAGCATTGTTGTTTTAAATCTTTTTCTTAGAATTGCATCTTTTAGAGATTTGTGCCTACGGTTCAATTTCATTGAACCAATAGGCACCAATCAAGCTAACATGATTCCCCCTTTTTGGCACTAATGTTTTATCCTATTTTGTTGTTGCGTGAAAAATGAGAAAAATGTGGTGGATGACAACATGGTGCTATCTTTTTACTTTCCATCTTTGTTAGGACATATGTGATTCATTTGTTAGGTACTATTTTATGTAATTGGCTAATCCTTTGACAAAACGCACTTTACTTGTATTTGGGTAGATCTAGGATGTGTTTAATATTTCAAAAAACCTCGTTTCAAGTTCAAGTGTTAAAGCCATACAAGTCTATCCAAGATTCAAGTGCAGAAAGTACTGTTTATTAAAGCTCGACAGTTAACAATCTATCGAGACCTGTAGAGTTGTTCTAGCCCGTGGCTCGACAGCAGCTCAACAGATAGGGCATCTGTCGAAATTTATGAAATTCAGTTTTTCAAGACTGTTTTCATTCAATCCGTGATTGTATGTTTGAGTTTTCTTTTCTCACAACCCTAGACATATAAAAGGATTATTTTAAAGGCCAACAAAGGTGACACAAATTGTACAAGTGTTGAGCAAAGTTTGTTCATGCAAATTGTGACCAAAGACAGAATTTGCCCTAGTTCATCTTTCTTGTGAAGAAGCTGTTGTGTTTGTGCACCGTAGGGTTTTGTGACCAAGCATCTTCTCAATCTTCATCGTGTGATGAACTAAAGAACTTTGCAGCCAACAACCTTCTCTAGTTGGTGATTGAAGTCGCGTACTGGGATCCGCGCAATTAGTTAGTCACGTACTGGGAGCCGTGCATTACAAGAAGAGATTGTCATTACCGAACAAGTCCAATTGAGCATTGGGGTAAGGGTTCAACTATAAGTTGGTATAAGGTACTGAAATTCCTTTACTTGTAACCACTTGTTGTGATAATAGTGGATTCTCGGGAGTGGTGACCTTAAAATCACTCGGTGAGGTTTTTACCATGTAGGTTTTCCCCATTCGTAAACAAATCACCGTGTCAATTTATTTTCCACTGCATACTTAGTTTAATTGGTGATTTGTTTGTGCTACCACATTTTTGCATGTTAATTTGATTAATTAATAAACTTGGCTAATTAATCAATTAATTTATCACAAGAGGTCAATACATTTTTGGCCTATCAATCTTTTTTTTTTATGTTGTAAATATTCACATGCTATTGTATATATTATTTCTTGCAACATGGTAAAATGCTTCTCACATGCTATGTATATATATTTCACATGCTTTGTTTGTAAATAATTCTTTGAAATAAATATTCACATGCTAGGTTAAATATATATTTTTTTTACAAAACCTTTTTCGAAAAACCAAAATGCCAAGTATCTAATTTCTTCACTAAAAAGATAATGTTAGAATTAAATTAAAATGGGGACTATCATTTGGATAGGTGGTGTGGGGTGCCTAACACCTTCCCCACATGTAACCGAATTTCTAAGTCTAAGGTCTTTGGTTTGAGACTTTTGGTTTACCTTAATTAATAAACCATTAAAATTGGTTTAGTTAATTAGGTAACTTAAAAAAAAATTAGACAAATAGGTGACTGATCACACCTTATACAAAACCAATGGTTGGTGGCGACTCCTAAAATAAAAATAAGAAAAAGGGACTCACACACACACACACACACACACACACACACACAAACACCTCACCCTAGAAACACATGCACACAAAGAGTCATGTCGCTAAGGACACAATGTGCGATAAACCAAAAAAGAAAATCCTTCAACAAGCTTTTTTAGCGCTTTCTTTTTTGGGGCATCCACAAGGGGCATTACCAAAAAGTCACTCAAGATTTCAATAATAAAATAGCGTAGAAGGGGGTCCATGCGCCCCCCCCCCCCTCCCCCCCCTCCCTCCCCTCTCTACCATTGAATGTTGACAATCTGCTATGTAAGAAAGGAAAATGGTTGGTTTACCAAAATTAAATTCTCAAATTTTTAGAAAAGATTAATGATCATTAATGATTTGACAAATTTACTACATATAAAAAAAATAATAATTTAGGGCTTCAATTGGTTTAGGTTTTTATTGGTCTAATACGTTGGAGGCCTTGTTAGAGGTGGGAAGATAGTGTACCATTTTTTTTTTAAATTTAAAAAAGACAATTATTATCATTAAATTTGGGCCTTTTAATAATGGGGTGGGACCTTTTTTATAAAGGGAGTGAGGGATTTTGTAGTGGGGAAAGGTTTTGCTGCATGCTTGTATGCACCAATTGCTACATAATGGGTTATGTGGTAGCAAAAAGAAAGCAACATGTGTCCAAGGGGCATGTACAATGCACATGATTAGGTGGAGCCTTAAACACTTGTCACTTTCTTTTTGTTACCACATAACCCATTATACAACAAAACATTTCCCTTTGTAGTGGGGGACTTAGGCTTAGGCCTAGGTGGCCTACATGTTGGACAACTCTTGCCCATCACAAACACCACTTTTATCTTCCATAACTCAACCTATCTATTCGACAAGTTGTAAAAGAAGTTGTATTTATATGACTATACTATAATTTTGGTCATTCCTTACATATTTCTCATCGTTTCAATTTCATCCATTTTAAGTTGGGAGGAGTGGGTTTGAGTTTTTCCATTGTTGTGTTTCTTTGTTCTTTGTTGGATGGTTATAAAAATTAGACTATGGTACATTTTTGGCCCTTAAAGTTTGAAGTTGTTTTCATTTTTAATTTTTATGTTTCAAAATTTTCATTTGACCCTTCATGTTTGATTATGTTTTCATCTGACTCTATAGGCTATTTCTATTAGTAATCTAACCATTAAGTGTCCTACATAGATGACAAGATCAATATGAAAATAAAATTAAACATTTAAGTCCGAAATGAAAATTTTAAAACATAAAAGGCTAAAATGAAAATAATCCAAACTTTAATAAGGGGAAAAAAAAATTTTAATATAGAAATTAAGTTACGAAGAGTGGGCTACGGGATAAATGGTAGAGGACATTCATAAGTGAACATATGGAATAAATTAAAATTCTAACAAATCTATTAAAAAGATAAGGTAAATAATTGATAATGTGAGACCAGAAAGCACATTTAAAATGTCATCTATTTCGATAAGAGTAATGTTACAGTCACAAACTATTTTACAAAATTTTTACAAAATGTTGATGTGGCCAACCTTTTATTGGTTTTCATCTAAAAGCCCACCATTAATATCATTTTTTTCATTTACCACTAATCACTCACCACTTAAACAGTTTGTAAAATAATTTGTGTCTTTAGCATTATTCTTTCAATAAATGAGTCTGCAATCTGCACATGAACGTCCCTAATGGGCTTTAAATCCCAATCGTTTCGATGGATCTTCTCAAATTCCTTCCCTAATTGGCTGCTTGAGGTCCTTAGGTCTGATATCAAAAGCCTTATGATGACTGCCAACTTGACAACAATCTTATTATTTAATACAACTATGGTGGAATATTATAGCGCAGTCTTGAGACTCCGGCTATTTGATATTTCAGCTTAAAGCCCATTCTCTCAAAGATGAAATGGCAGTGTGTTAGCCCTATAACAAAGCTTACTGGAACTAGTTATTCATTCTTACAAGTTATGATGAAGACAATAATTACAATCTACACATTTGCACAATGATTGAGCTTTTTATATATTTCTTCTAGCCAAAAAAAAAAAAAAAACCATAAAGAATTGGTATGACAAGAGAGAATAATTTACGTGAATTTTATATTTGCTTTTATAATCTTATATATTTCTTCTCAGTTGCCCTCTCACTTTCTTCTACACATTTTAGTCACAGATATATATTTTATTGAGACTTATGAATGGCTATTTGTAACAATGTTTATTGAAAGTTTTTGCACGTCAGGATTTTGATATTTATCTATGGAACAAACAACATAACTTGTGTGGGACTAGAAATTTGAACCTCTTGGTGCAAGAACAAAATACCTTATATGATATAGGATTCCCACTACTATGAAGAAGCCATATACCTGATCTAAGCTGGAATTCCATGACTCTAGGTCAATCAGTCGGCTTTCTAATGAAGGATGATAGTTTTAGACCCCTTAAAACACAATTGATTTAACCTAGGTAATTAGCCAAGTTGTTACTTAGTCCAATTTAACAAATCTAGGTTATCACAATCACAAAGATCATATCATGCAAAACAGAGGAAAGATAAATAACACAAGATATGATCACCCAAGAAACCAAACCAGTAAAAACCTAGGGAGGATTTGACCTAGCTATCCTCAAGGTAAACTTGAATCCACTATCTTGAAAGAATCGAAGTTCATACAATAAGACTTACAAGCCCCCACGCTCGACTTCTTATTGCTATCAACCAGTAGAACTTACTGACACGACCACGTGCAAGCTCCGAATCCACGGACTCCTTCTTTCTTGGATTCACCACCAGATACAAGCACACCCGCTTGTGTTTTCTTTAAGCTTCAATGGTAGCAACCAAGTTGATCATCAAGGTGTAGATAATATCTCCTCCTTGAAAACCCTAAGTTTGTGTAAAGGAAAGCTCCTCTAGATCTCACAAGAGATTTACACAAACCGCAATATGAGCAACACTAAAACGTGGCTAGAGTTTGCCTTTTATACTTAGGACAAATTAGAAAACCCTAAAAAGTTTTAAACAACTAGGGCTGAGTTGGAAATCTGCAGAAAAAAACATTTTGCCCGAGCTTCGATCGATCGAGCCAGGCCGAAATGCATAAATCTTTTCTGCATTAGCTCGATTCCAACTTTACATAAATACACAACTTTGAGCAAGACTAAAACACTTCTAAACACATTGTTTTGATCATGGTTTGCCAACAATACACATTAGAGTTCTAAATACATAAATACCTAAGTCTTTAGAACCTAACAAAGGAGAACTAGTAGTTTTGATTAGCGAGGATTAAACTGGAGAAGGGCTTGTTTTTGATCTTCAGGACAACAAAGAGAGGGGATGAAAAAGATGAGAGGTGTTAGTAGCAGGCTGAGGGTGTTGGCCATTATTGTTGTGTTTCTTTCTTCTTTGTTCTTTGTTCTTTGTTGGATGATTATAAAATGTTAGGATTGAAGAGGAGTATGATAAAAAGAGGTTCTCAAGCTGCACCACTAAATCTCGGTGTAATCACGGTGTGCTCAAAGTCTAACCAATGAGTACGTAGCAGTAGGTTTTTTGAAAATCGGTGGTAGAGAAAAGAGAGATTGGAAGTGGAAGGCATTTTGGCTAGTCTGGTGTCTCTTTTCATGGAGTGAGTTTACTTAAAAATTTGACTTCTATCAGAACTTAAAGAATAAAGAGAGCAAAAAGTGAAGAGCATTTTGATGTTTTGAACAAATAATTAAACACTTCTGAGTAAATGACCTGTCATTTATCTCCTGCTTCATTCACTGCTTACTATGGTTTAGTTCTGTAACTTAATTGTTGCAAGATGCTGTAAGTCGTGCGGGGTTATTTGTTGGATAGGTGAGTCTTTAGGGCAGTTAGAGTTTTTTGAGAAACAAACACACACACAAAAGGGAGAGGGAAAGGAGTTCTAACACAAAGGCACACCACAACTCCACTCAAAAGCCATGATAACTTTTAAGGGAGGGTGAGACAAGTTATACTACACACAATACACTCTCTTAAGCAATGTGAGACAATTACCCATTCTTTTTTTTTAGAAACAAACACACACACACACACAGAGGAGAGGGAAATGAGTTTTAACACAAAAGCACACCACAACTCCACTCAAAGGCCATGGTAACTTTTAAGGGAGGGTGGGGCAGTTAGAGTTTGTTTAATTAGTTTTGCTTGTTTTACGTGTATATATAAACATAAAACAGAGCCTGTGTAAGCCTAGTCATAATTAAGTGAGAATGAGTTGCATTATCTCATTTTCTTCACAGTTTTTGATCATTTCTGTTCTTATTCTTTAAACAAAACGAAAGAAAAGAGACATATTTGCTTGAATCCGCAAAATGCATGTATATAAATAATTTATATTTATAATATGTCTTTAACATGAGTCATTATATATGTTATTTTCTCATATATATAAGAAAATTTTATTAAGGCAGTTTTATATAATTTAAGACAACTATTTTCTTTGATTAAGTCGTGTGTATTTATCTTTTAAATGATTTAATCACAGTTGATATTTTTAAATCAAATTTTTTTGTTAAATAAAGTAAAACTAACACATTAGAGTATAACAATAATTTTAGACCCAAATTTTAACCAGAGAATCGTATCACCTTCACTTCTAGTGGGGAAAAAAATTATTAGGGAGTGAGAATTGGCTAAGCTGTGAAATTAGGTGTATATCTGCTTCGCCTTTGATTCTCAGGAAGATCCTTAACTGATAGACATATCCTGAAATCAAATCTAAAGCCTTGTAATATGAGATTGGAAAGTTGTTGAAAGATGACAACTCAACTTCCCTCACTTTCTCATTACACGGAACTCTTTGTATTTCTATATCCTTAAGTCTCCAAATGCAAATGAAAGTGAGTTTGTGTTTTGGAAAAGAAAAACAATGTCTCGAATTAATGAGTGATATAGGGGGAAAGAGTAGAAGTTACTTTAAAGAGAAAGTTTAAAGAAAACAAAAGTTTGACACTTGGTTCTCTGGCATATTGTTAGTGGTAGATAATGAATGATGTTAAGAATGGGCTTAAATGAGAACTAGTGGAAACATGCCAACTCAACAGGTGTCAAAAAAATGGTCAAATTTTTTGTGTATGAAACATTATTCTACTATAAATGAGTGTTTACTTTTTTTTTTTTTAGATAAAAAAAAAAAAATTAAATAGGACCAAGCGGTGTAGGGAATATTCACGAAATTCCCAAATCTATGAGATGCATAATAAAGAAAAAAAGATGCACCAAAGAAAATAATCATACAAGACAATATTTACATGGTTCGGTAATTTGCCTACATCCACGGAGTTATAGTGATTTCACTATTTACAAGGAAAAATACAAGATGTGGCAGTGCAGTTTTCTCTCTCAAAACAACACACACCAAACCCTAATCTAAAACCACATGGACTACATCTCAGGGAAAAAAAAAAAAAAAAAACTGTAGAACTTTTATATCGAGCCAGGTCATAATCGAGATCAAACACAACTAGGTTCCACATAGCCCAATAAGGGGCATTACCAAAAAGTCACTCATGATATCAAGATTTTAATAATTAAATGGTGGGGGAGGGGGGGGGGGGTGTTCATGTCCCCCCTCTCTCTCTGCCATTGAATGTTGACAATCTACTATGTAAGAAAGGAAAATGTTTGGTTTACCGAAATTAAATTCTCAAATTGTTAGGGAGAATTAATCATCATTAATGATTTAACAAATTTACAACATTTCTTTTAATAAATAATTTAAGGTTTCAATTAGTTTAGGTTTTTATTGGTCTAATATGTTGGAGGCCTTGTTAGAGGTGGGAAAGTAGTGTATCATTTTTTTTAATGACAATTATTATCATAAAATTTGAGTGTTTTTTTTAAAAAAAAAAAAAGAAAAAAAGAAAGAGGTAGAGCCTTTTTGTAAAGGGGGTGAGGGATTTTGTAGTAGGGGACTTAAAGCTTAGGGCCTAGGTGGCCTACATGTTAGGCTATAACAACCATCTATTTTCCAATTTTGTGTCATGTGTCCTAAATTATTTATTCTTATAGAGTTTTATTTCTTTCACTTTGGTACAATTGCATATCCAACACATTACCAATGCTTTCTGTTTTGGTGTGGAATCTCCCAACTATGAAAGTATATTTTTTCTTATATAAAATTAGGAAAAGAGGTTAATGGATGTTTTAAAGTATTTATTTAGTGAATATTTTTTTAAAAAATTTATGGACAAATTTTTTATTAAAAAATTGTTTTAATAAAATTTGTTTATTGTTTTTTATATTTCTTATAAAATAATGTAAAAATTTTCTTAAAATATTTTATTGACCATTGTTCAATGAATACCATTTAACACATTTAACCATTTACCAAGTTTTATCAACTTGAAGTGATTCCTTAGCAAATCTAGTAGCAGATTATATGCTTTGTTAAAGAAACTTTCAGAAAGCATTTGGTTGCAAAATTTTAAAGTAAAGAACTAGTTAAGAATACTAGAATACGTAAATTTAAGTCTTTCTTTATGATAAATTAAAATTTTGCATTGATAAATTACAACAGAACACCCAATCCTCTAAAACTAAAGAACAATTGACTACTGAAATACAAGTATACGCCAAGGAATATGCATCTAAGAAACCAAAGCCATATAGAACATGTGTTATTGGCATAAAATTATAAATCAGTAAAATTATTTATGTTTTATATTATTAATGATGAAATAAAATTGTTGATTTAATTATTAGAGGGCACAATTATTTACTTTTTTTTATTTAAACAAATTTTTATTTCTATTTTTTTGTTAAAGAATAATTTGTAAACTTACTTGTAAATCTTTCCTAACCATCCCATTCCAAATTCCTACAAAAGATCACACTAATTAGAACAACCAAATAGAGGAAAGAAAAACAGAATATAGCTTTAAAGAAAAGACTTGAAGTAAGAGATAACAATTGTTAGGTTCTAAAGACTTAGGTTTTTATGTATTTAGAACTCTAATGTGTATTGTTGGCAAACCATGATCAAAACAAGATATTTAGAAGTGTTTTAGTCTTGCTCAAAGTTGTATCTTTTATGTAAAGTTGGAATCGAGCTGATGCAGAAGTTACTATGCATTTCGACCTGGCTCGATCGATCGAAGCTTAGGCTCGATCGATTGAATCTCGGGCAGAATGCATTTTTCTGCAGATTTCCAACTCAGTCCTAGTTTGTTTAAAACGTTTAAGGTTCTCTAATTTGTCCTAAGTATAAAAGGCAAACCCTAGCCACATTTTAGTGTTGCTCATATTGCTGTTTGTGTAAATCTCTTGTAAGATCTAGAGGAGCTTTCCTTTACACAAACTTAGGGTTTTCAAGGAGGAGATTTTATCTACACCTTGATGATCAACTCAGTTGCTGCCATTGAAGCTTAAAGAAACACAAGCGGGTGTGCTTGTATCTGGTGGTGAATCCAAGAAAGAAGGAGTCTGTGGATTCGGAGCTTGCACGTGGTTGTGTCAGTAAGTTCTACTGGTGGGTAGCAATAAGAAGTCGAGCGTGGGGGCTTGTAAGTCTTATTATATGAACTTCGATTCTTTCAAGATAGTGGATTCAGGTTTACCTTGAGGATAGTTAGGTAAAATCCTCTGTAGATTTTTACCGGTTTGGTTTCCTGGATGATCATATCTTTGTGTCATTTATCTTTCCGCTACTTTGCATGATATGATTGTTTTGATTGTGATAACCTAGATTTGGAATTTGGACTAATTAACAACTTGGCTACTTACCTAGGTTAATCCAATTGTGTTTTAAGGGGTCTAAAAACCATCAACAATGTCATGGAAAAATACCATTTTGGCAATGGTGTTGTTTTCTACGTCTTCTTCTCATGCATTACCAGTACATCTTCACAAATCTAAGTTCATAATACTGGCAGAGATGAGCAAGCAAGAGAATGGGCGAGATTGGAGGAGAGAGAATCTCTGCCATGGAGTGGAGCAAAGAGAATAGGGTTGGCTTGGGAGTGTTAAGGTATAAGTAGATAGGTGGGAAAGTGGAAAATAGTAAATGAAGGTATACGACTGTATGAGGGAAAAGTCAAACTAATAAAGGCTTGAAGGTAAGGTACACTGCGGTTTTCATAATTACCCAACAAACGATAGGTTTTCTTTTTGCCTCTATATCTCTTCTCTCCATTGATACGCATCACTGAAAAAATATATACTTTCTTAGAGGAAATAATGGCATGAAGGTAAGGTAGTGGTACACTCAACACTGCATATGAGTTTTTATTTATTTATATGAACCAAATGCTAAAATGCATGGCCTCACACCTAGCTTTCACATTTTTGACAAAGCATGGGATTCTCTAACGTACTCTTTTTTCTTCTTTTTTTTTTGATGAATAATGTACTCTTTGTTCTCACTCACTCTCTCAACAACACTAATATTCTCTAACTCTTCTTTTCATTTATTCACTTGCCTATTTCTCATTCCAAATCCAAAATACTTTTTTTTGCCTTTCAAATATATCTCACAAACTTGAGTATATTCAACTTGGATAGTCCTATAGCATTAGCATTAGGTGTGTCAAATGTCAAATATTTGGCATTTGGCACACTAAATACCAAAAAAGCTCATTCATTAGATGTTTTTAAATTTTAAACTTTTAGCATGAATGAACCATATAGTTTCAAATTTGGAATGATACTTTTTTTTTTCTTTCTCCTCTCCTAATCTATTGTACACAAAAGTACAATTTTTGTTGTGTTAAAATGACCTTTTGCAACAACTGACAGTAATACTAATAATTATCCACTTTAGTAAAGTGTTTATGAAAATTAAAAGTTTTTCATTTTCATATAAAAAATGTCCTAAAGATAAAACCCGGCAATATTACTGTTGCTGAGAGAGTGAATGAGAACAAGGAGTACATTATTCATTAAAAAAAAAAAAAAAAACGAATTGACCCCTTCAGTTCAACCCAATGGTGAAGATCAAGAAGATGCTTGGTCACAAAACCCTATGGTGCACAAACACAGTAATTTCTTCACAAGAAAGATGAACTAGGGCAAATTCTGTCTCCGATCACAATTTGCTTGAACAAACTTTGCTCAACACTTGTGCAACTTGTGAACAATTTGACGGTCCTTAAAATAATCTTTTGATATGTCTAGGGTTGTGAGAAAAGAAAGCCCAAACACATAATCATAGATTAGAGTCAAAACAGATCTGAAATTTTGTCGAGCTGCTGTCAAGCCACGGGGCTGCACAGCGCTTTAAGCTCGATAGATGGCAAGTTGTCAAGCTTTAATGACAGGCACTTTTTAGCTTGAATCTTGGACAGACTTGCATGGCTTCTGAAAGTTCAATTAGTGTATAAAACGCTATGAATGTTTAGACCCCCAATTTACAAATTACCAATTCAAGCTTAATGTCAAACAATTAATGTGCGGAATATGAACATAAGCTTAAAATAGAATTGATAAAAAATCTAAACCAAATAAAATCACATCCACAGCAGAAATTAAATGCAAAAGATTAAGGGAAGAGAGATGCAAATACAAGGACAACACTCGATGTGTTATCGAAGAGGAAACCGAAGCCCTTGGCATAAAACCTCTCCGCCGCCCTCCAAGCGGTAAACAATCCACTAAAGAATGTAGTTGAGATACATGAACAGCAGAAGACACTCCAAGCCTAATCTACCCAATGTACCTAAACCCTCCAAGCTCCTACTCTAATAAGGTTACGCCGAACCTATTTCTACTTTAGCTTACCAGATTCCGCTACTTGACCATAGCATCAACCAATATGAAATTGGTTCCTTCTTAACTGCTTCCCAAACACCAAATGGCCTTCTCACAGATATGGGTATGGTGAAAAAAGGTTTTGGTAATGTACCTCTCAAGGATTTGACAATGGAGAGAAAGAGAATAGAGGAATTTGAAAAGTCTCTGTGTGAAGATTGTGGATGAATCAATCTTGTTTTTCTTTAGGGTTTCTCTCTCAAAATTCTCTTTGGAAGCTCTTTGAATATCGTGGGTATAAGGGTATATATATAGTAGGGTGATAAGGAATGTGAAAAGTTAGTTTTTCCCAAACAGAGTGGTCTAGCAACTTGACCTCGTGACTGGGCTGAGTAGCGAGTTCAAGCCGCGAGCTAACGGCTTGGCCAGCTTGGGACTTTTGTCTAGTAGTGCAACAGCTGGCATGACTCTTCAGCTCCCCTGCATGCTCTACACGAGTGCCAACTTTGGCAGCTTGCCAGTCGCGAGTCACCTACAAGTCCAGCCACAAGTCTCTGCATCCTTGCACAATCTTGAGCATTTCTTCACACTCTCTCACTCACTACGTTTACATGATTCTCATTTAAATACAGGGTTACTAATTGCTAAAATACAAGTAAATTTGGCACGGAATAAAGCCAACAAGATGGTTGATAAAATTCAACCTTACAGCTTCAACGCTTAATCTTGAAACAAAATTTCTTGAAGTATTAAACACATCCTAGATCTACCCAAATACAAGTAAAGTGCTTTTTATCAAAAGATTAGCCAATTACATAAAATAGAGACATATGTTCCTAACAAGTGAATCACATATGTCCTAACAGATTTGATTGCTAAGCTCAATGAATCCAACAAATTGGTTAAAAAATATAAGAAATTTGCTGAAAATTCTCTTGAAAAGCTGAAAGAGTTTGAATGTTTGAATTTGGACTTGGATGCTAAACTTGTTTTATCTAACAAACTTGTTGATGAGCTAAAATGTGAAAATGAATCTCTTAAGATCAATGCCAAATGTTTGATTGCTGAACCTATTACTAAAAAGGATGAAAATATTTGTTGCAATCATGTTGTGGTATCCGATTTTGTGCCTATTGCATGTTTTACCTCAAAGGACAAATCGGTGTACATTCCTCCACATAAAAGAAATCAAAAGATGGAGAGAAAGGCTATAAAGTCAAAGCCTCCGTTTAGGTCTCAAACTGAGGTTTTGGATGGATCTAAGTTTGTTCCAACTTGCCACCATTGTGTTGTGATTGGTCATATAAGACCTCAATGTCATAAGTTGAAGAGAGAACAAAATCATATGGCTAGATCCCTTCCCAAAAAGCCTAGTAGACCTAAACACATTGTTTGTGACCATTGTGGTGCTTTTGGTCATTTAAGACCTCATTGCTCTAAGTTTCATTCTCTTAAAAGAATCAAAAGAAAAGAGAAACTTGAGCTTCTTGGAAGCTATGCTAAAAAGGATAAAACGGATTTGAATGAAAATAGCATGTTGTTAAAGAAAGTGTTTAATGCTCTTAACTCCTTGTCTATGTGCATCTCCGGTTCTCATTCTTCTAACCCTCGTCTCACTTCTCATGAGACACTCATTCCAAACAATCGTTGTGTTTGGACGAGGAAGGGTTCCTATGGTTGAGCTTTTGCTCTTTTGGTCCTTGATCTAATTCTTTCAATCTCTATAGGACCTTTCATGCATTAGATGCCTTATTGTCATGCATTTGTGCATCATGCATCTCTTTATATGCATTGTTTTGATTGTTTTTGCATTTGATCTTACTTTTATGCATTTGTTTTTGTGTGTGTAAAAATCCAAAAAAAAAAAAAAAAACACATAAAAAGTGAAAAATTCAAAAAGTTTGATCGTATATGTTTGAGCATATTTCACATGTGAGTTTAACCTAGTACCTTCGTACTAATGGTGTAGTGCATTTATGAGCTTAGTTTGTTATGTATGCACAACTATCTTTGTGGGAAAAATCTTGAAATCTATGTATGATTGTTGTAAATCGATCTTCAAGCTTGTCATGAATGATTGGTCAATAGTCTTGATAGTTTTGATACTTGCATAGACTTGTGCCTATATATCTTCCCACACTTTTTATTGTTTTTGCTTATAGAGCTCAACAAATGTAAATCTCAAAATGAAAAGAGATAATCAGCTGCAAAAGCCGTTGCACATACTAGTATTTGACTAGGAAAAAGGAAAAGCGACTTGTATTGAAAATGTATGAGCCCAAAAGCCAAAGGCTTGTTCATTAAATCGAAATATCAAAAATTTCAGGCATCAATCTCAAAATGAGATGTTTTGATTCAAAAAGATCAAATGATATAATGTATATGGAGCCAAATGAAAAGCTTCAAAGATATGTAATCATTTTCTTGTGGGAGGTCATATATGTTCATTTCTATAATTGAGATAGACCAATTGACTTAGTACTAGTTGTGTATAACTTGATTGAATTGATCATTGAAGTTTCATTCTAGACTAAGGACTATTCCACACTTGATACACACACACAACACACATGCCTTATGTTTAATGAATACCTTATTCATTTGTTCAATTGTACTTGTTTAAATGTGATGTGTGTGTGCTCAACTATATATGGATCAATCCAATTTTTTTTTGGATCATTTTATATGTTTTTGGAAGTGATTTTTATCACTCTTTATGTTCATGTTTAGTGCTTGCTTTGTTTTTCATTGTTTAAACATGTTCTGTGTTGAAAAACAGGTGTCAGAGTTTTTCGCAACTCACTTGCGACTCACAAAAATTTTCGCGACTCATCTTGCCACTCGCCATTCGCGCAACGCAAGTTACGAGTTCATCTAGAAGTTTTCACAACTCATCCCACGACTCGCTCACGGCTCACTCGTGACTCGCGAAAATTTTCACGACTCACTCAGTCGCGAAACGCCCAAAAATAGCTTTTTAAAGGGTTTTTCGTGGGAAACTTGTTTTAAACCTCTCCCATCCTCTCTTAAACCCCTCTTTCACCATTTTTACATCAAAACCCAATCAATTTGAATGCTTTTTCATTCCCTTAACATCTCTAAGGTAATTATAAACTCTTTTCATTGATTTTGATCCTTAGATTATGTTTTAGAGAGTTTTGTGCTCTTGGTTCGGATTTTCATCATAGGGGGGAAAACTTAATTTTTGTCAAATTTTTGCATGGGATTGGTTTTTTTTTTTTTTTGTTGATTTTTTTTGGATGATTGGCCCCTTGTGGCAAAAAGAACATGTATTAAGGGTGGATTTCATTATGTTCATGCATTGTTTTACATTGTTGTTCATAGTGTGCACGTTAGGTGTTTGATAAAGTGCCTCTTAGGCATTTTCTCACTTGTTTGGACTCTGATGAGTACCAAACTTTGGGGTTTCTCATGTTTCCTCACTAGGATCATGTTTGGTTCATTGGTTGTGTATTTAACATACCTTGCCCCACATGTGCATATTCAATGCTTTGGTCATGCATTGCACATTGCCACCTCTTGCACACACCTATGCTACCCTTGTCATGCATTAGTCTATACCTTGTTTCTTCATCCAAGCATGTCATGTTTACCTTATGCTTTGTAGCATTTTGTTTTGTCTTAGGTTTGAGCTTTATTTTCTCACCCCTCATGCATCATTATTATTATTTGTACCTTCATCTCTTGTCCTCGTTTCTCCTTGACCCTTTGTCTATTCGTGACAAAAAGGGGGAGAGTATACTCTAGAGAGTATACCAGAGAGTTTTGTCATTTCTATATGACTTTTGTGCACATCCTTAGGGGGAGAAATTCTATTTCTTGTGCACATTTGTAAGGGGAGAGATATTCCATAGGGGAGATGCATATACCAAGGGGGAGAAGACATTGTGTTAATAAGAAAACTCTGTTTTGTTTGTGTTTCTTTATGTTTGTGTTTCTTGTTTGCTTTTTGGTGCTTTGAGTTATGTTTAGTATCTATGCTTTATTGTTCTCATTTTATCGTGTTTGTGTGTTCGACATGCATACATCCTTATGCTATTGTGCTTCATTGAATGCATGTTCGGATGATCATTTGCTTTTCTATGTGATCATTGTAGTCATTTCTATATGACTATTTTGGTGTATGATCAAGTTGCTCATATGTTTCACATCGTGTTTACTTGATCGTAATTTACTTGTTACATTATACTTGTCCTTTTATTACTTGCTTTACCTTGAGGGTCTAATGTGTTTTGTGCAAATGTTTCAGGTTACAGGTATATATGTTCCAAGTTCATCACAGCTCCTATGATTCATGATAGGGGGAGTGATATGATAAGGGGAGAAAGAGAGAAAGAGTTTTGTGTTATATTAACTATGTTTTTGCTTTGCTCATAGTTCATGATTATGTTTAGCTATTTAAAATGTTTTTATTTGTACCCATGCTTTGTAGCGTGGTGCTTGTTGATTAATGTTATGCATTTTCTTTAAATAAATCACTCTTGTGCCCTTTGTTGGATTTTATATCCTTAATGCAATTACCTTGAGTTGTTGCATTGGTTGAGTGTTGGACATGCAAATGATACTTTTCATTGAGCTTATTAGCTTGCATGTCAGGATGTTCATTACTTGTGTGAATGAGCATTATGATCACTATTTATAGTGATTGTTCATTTTTGGTCAAGCCATGCTTTATTGCTTTAATCTATATTGCTTGATCGCATTGTGCTTGCTCCATATGCATTATAAGTTTTCTGCCTACAATGATTAGATTGTGTTGTTGTTTTTTAGGAGATACTTGTTCTTATGGTTCAAGAGCTACACAGATTCTAGAGTTAGGTGTGAGTGAATTTTGTTCAACTCTTCCCAATTCACATGTTAAGTCTAGAGTTTGTTTTAGGGTTCTGTCACGGAATAGCTAAAGGGGGAGATTGTAAGGTTGAATTTAATCAACCATTTTGTTGGCTTTATTCCATGCCAATTTGCTTGTAATTCAGCATTTAGAAACCCTGTATTTAGGTGGGAATCATGTAAGGGTAGTGTGCGAGAGAGTGTGAAGAAAAGCTTAAAAGTGTGCAACTCAGCAGGGCCTCGCGACTGGATCTCGCGCCTGGCAAGTTGCCAAAGCAGGCACACCTGTGAAGCATGTAGGGGAGCTAAAGGGTCACGCTAGCTGTTGCACTACAGGACAAATCTTCTAGTCTGTTAGCTCGCGACTTGAACTCGCGACTCAGTCAAGTCGCGAGGCCAAGTCGCCAAAGCACCTTGTTTGTTACAAAACTGACTCTTCGAATTCCTTACTATAAGGCTGAATTTTATCAACCATTTTGTTGGCTTTATTCTGTGCCAAATTTCCTTGTATTTTAGCAATTAGTAACCCTGTATTTAGGTGGGAATCATGTAAGGGTAGTGAGTGAGAGAGTGTGAAGAAATGCTCAAGATTGTGCAAGGATGCAAAGACTTGCAGCTAGACTCGCGGGTGACTCGCGACTGGCAAGCCGCCAAAGTTGGCACACATGTGGAGCATGCAAGGGAGCTGAAGAGTCATGCCAGCTGTTGCACTACAGGACAAAAGTCCCAGGCTGGCTAGATCGTTAGCTCGCGGCTTGAACTCGCGACTCAGCCCAGTCGCAAGGCCAAGTCGCTAGACCACCCTGTTTGGGAAAAATTGACTTTTCACATTCTTTCTCACCCTACTACATATAGACCCTTATACCCACGAAATGTAGAGAGTTTCTAGAGAGAATTTTGAGAGAGAAACCCCAGAGAAAAACAAGATTGATTCATCCACAATCTTCACATAAAGACTCTTCAAATTCCTCTACTCTCTTCCTCTCCATTGTTAAATTCTTGAGAGGTACATTACCAAAACCTTTTCTCACCATACCCATATTTGTGAGAAGACTGTTTGGTGCTTTGGGAAGCAGTTAAGAAGAGACAAATTTCATATTGGTAGATGTTATGGTCAAGTAGCGGAATCCGGTAAGCTAAAGAAGAAATAGGTTCGGCGGAACCTCGTTGGAGTAAGAGCTTGGAGGGCTTAGGTACATTGGGTAGATTAGGCTTAAAGGGTCTTCTGCTGTTCATGTATCCCAACTACATTCTTTAGTGGATTATTTACTGCTTAGAGGGTGGCGGAGAGGTTTTATGCTGAGGGCTTCGGTTTCCTCTTCGATAACACATTGTTGTGTTGTCCTTGTGTTTGCATCTCTCTTCCCTTAATCTTTGCAATTTAATTTCTGGTGTGGATGTGATTTTATTTGGTTTAAATTGTTTATCAATTCTGTATTAAGCTTATGTTCATATTCCGCACATTAATTGTTTGATATTAAGCTTGAATTGGTAATTTGTTAATTGGGGGTCTAAACGTTCATAGTGTTTTATACACTAATTGAACTTTCAATTGATATCAGAGCGGGTTCACTATATTGGTTTCATTACCTTAGTGTGATCCTTGACCCCAAATTGAGATGGACCGGTCTTAATCTTTAAATGCTCCACCATATTTTGATGGTAGCAACTATGCCTTTTGGAAGGTGAGGATGAGAGCATTTTTGTGTTCTATAGATGAGGTTGTTTGGGATGCTGTTGAAATAGGTTGGACAAAGCCGAAGGCAGCCAAATCCACTTGGGATAAGGCAGCCCTCGCGGCGTCAAATGCTAATAGCAAAGCACTTAACGCAATTTTTGTGGTGTGTCCCTAGATGAATTCCATCGGATTTCTCATATCACCATTGCCAAGGAAGCATGGCAGATTTTGGAGACCACTTATGAGGGTACAAAGAAAGTTAAGGATACAAAGCTACAGATGCTGACTACCCGGTTTGAGGAGCTCAGGATGAGCAAGGATGAGTCCTTTGGCTCTTTCTATAGTAAGTTAAATGAAGTGGTCATCGGTAAGTTTAACTTGGAAGGGAAAACAGAGGACTTGAAAGTTGTAAGAAAAATTCTTCATTCATTGCCGAAGAGTTTCCATGCAAAGGTGACTGCAATTGAGGAGAGCAAAGACCTTGATGAAATCAAAGTCCCAAAGCTAATTGGTTCTCTCCAAATGTATGAGCTTTCATTACTGAAAGTTCAAATATGTGTATAAACACCCTTAAACGTTTAGACCCCCAATTTACAAATTAACCAATTCAAGCTTTATGTCAAACAACTAGTGTGCGGAAAATGAACATAAGCTATAAACAGAATTGGAAAACAATCTAAGCCAATTATAAATCACATCCACAGCAGAAAATAAAAGGCAAAGATAAAGGGAAGAGAGATGCAAACACAAGGACAACACACGATGTGTTATTGAAGAGGAAACCGAAGCCCTCGGCGTAAAACCTCTCCGCCGCCCTCCAAGCGGTCAATAATCCACTAGAAAATGTAGTTGGGATACATGAACATCAATAGACCCTCCAAGCCTAATCTACCCGATGTACCTAAGCCCTCCAAGCTTCTTGCTCCAACGAGGTTGCGCCGAACCTTTTTCTTTTCTAGCTTACCGGATTCCACTACTTGACCATAGCATCCGCCATCCTTGGCATCTTCCAATGCTTCCCAAAGCTCCAAAAATACTCAACACTCTAAATGGGTGTGGGTAGTGTTTGGATAGAAATCTCCTCTCAATAGGTATGACAATGAGAGAGGGAATGAGAAGAGACTACAAAGATTTCTCTCTAAGAATGAGTAGCTCTCTCTAATTGGGTGGGTGTTTTGAAGAAACCTCTCTTAGGGTTTTTCTATCTGAATAGCCACACATATTTTGTGGGAATGAGGGGTATTTATACTAGTGTAAGAATAGAATGCAAAGAGTCAATTTTTCCAAAACAGGGTTGGCTGGCGACTTGACCTCGCGACTTGACTGAGTCGCGAGTTCAAGCCGCGAGCTAACTTAATGGACAATCTGGATTTTTGTCCTGTAGTGCTCCAGTTGGCATGACTGTTCAGCTTTCCAGCATGCTCTACACGTGTATTGTTTTTGGCGGCTTGCAAGCTGCGAGCCTCTCGCGAAATCAAGCCGCGAGTCTCTGCTTCACTGCACAGTTTTGAGCATTTCTTCACACTCTCTTACACACTACCCTTACATGATTCCTACCTAAATACAAGGTTTTTAAGTGCTATATTACAAGCAAATTTGTCACGGAATAAAGCCAACACATGGTTGATTAAATTCAACCTTACAATCTCCCCCTTTGGCTATTCCGTGACAAAACACCCTAAAACAGACTCTAGACTTAAACGTGAGTTTAGGAACAATGGTAAAACTCACTCACACCTAAATCTAGAAGCTGTGCAGCTCTTGAAACATATGAACATGAATCTCTTGAAACACAACAATACACCATGATCATTGTATGCAGAAAAGCATGAAATGCATATGAAGCAAGCAGTATGTGATCAAGCAAAGATGGAGTTAAGAAACAAACCATGGCTTGATCAAACAAGCAATCACTACAAGGTAGTGATCACAATGCTCATTCACACTTGGAATGAACACTTGAACATACAAGCTAACGAGAACAATGCAAGTTACTTGTATGCCCAACACTCAACCAATACATAATACACTAAGTATATGCATCTAGGAACAATCCTACAGGGGCACAAGAGTGATAGTACTTAACCAGAAAATGCATGACATTTGGATAGAAGTACTGATTTAACAAAACATAAACGCGGCATAAAGCATGATACAGACCATAAAGCCTACAGATTAAAGCACATAAACCCTAAAAGCTTACAGAAACAACAAGGGTACAAAGCACAAAATACTGAATATAAACTTAAACAATATAAACTAAAAGTGCTTAAAGTTTCTCCCCTTCAAAGTGATGAGAAGCTGTGATGCACTTGGAACATATATACTTGTAACCTGAAACACTTGCACAAAACACATTAGACCCTCAAGGTAAAGCAAGTAATAAAAGGACAAGTATAATGTAACAAGTAAATTATGATCAAGTAAACATGATGAGAAACATGTGAGCAACTTGATCATACACCAAAACAGTCATATAGAAATGACTACAATGATCACATAGCAAAGCAATTGATCATCCGAACATGCATTCAATGAAGCACAGTAGCATAAGGAAGTATGCATGTCTAAAACAAAAACATGATGTGATGAGAACCACAAAGCATAACTCAAAGCACCATAAAGCCAACAAGAAAACAAACAAAACAAAGTTTTCTTATTATCTCAATGTCTTCCCCCCCTTGGTATATGCATCTCCCCTATGAAATATCTCTCCCCTTACAAATGTGTAAGGTTGAATTTATTCAACCATCTAATTGGCTTTATTCCGTGCCAAATTTGCTTGTAATTCAGCATTTAGTAACCCTGTATTTAGGTGGGTTTGATGTAAGGGTAGTGAGTGAGATAGAGTGAAGATTGCTCAAGAGTGTGCAAGAAAACAGAGACTCGCGGCTTGGCCTCGCGGGTGACTTGCGGCTGCAAGCCGCCAGACGCAGCACACGTGCCAAGCATGCTGAAAGGTGAACAGTCATGCAAGCTGGAGCACTACAGGAAAAAACAGGATAACTGGCCATACGGTTATCTCACGACTGGATCTCGCGACTTTGTCAAGCCGCGAGGTCAAGCCGCGAGCCACCCCTGTTTTGTAAAACCTGACGTTTCACATTCCTCTCCCACTCCAGTATAAATACCCCTTTTACCCACGATTGTAAGAGAGCTTCCAGAGAGAATTTTGAGAGAGAAACCCTAAAGAAAAACAAGATTGATTCACCCACAATCTATACATTAGAGTCTCTTCAAATTCCTCAACTCTCTTCCTCTCCATTGTCAAAACCTTGAGATGCATTATACCAAACCTGATTCTCACTATCATCATCACTGTGAGACAGCTGTTTGGATTTCTGGGAAGCAGTTAGGAAGGAACCAATCTTCATTGGTTGATGCTACGGTCTAGTAGCGGAATCCGGGAAGCTAGAAAAGAAAAAGGTTCGGCGCAGCCTCGTTGGAGCAAGAAGCTTGGAGGGCTTAGGTGCACTGGGTAGATTAGGCTTGGAGGGTCTATTGCTGTCCATGTATCCCAACTGTATTTTCTAGTGGATTGTTTACCGCTTGGAGGGCGGCGGAGAGGTTTTACGCCGAGGGCTTCAGTTTCCTCTTCGATAACACATCGCGTGTTGTCTTTGTGTTTGCATCTTCCTTTCTCTCTATCTTTGCCTTTTATTATCTGCTGTGGATTGTGTTTTAATTTGGCTTAGATAGTTTTTACCAATTCCATATTATAGCTTATGTTAAGTTTCCGCACACTTGTTGTTTGACATAATGCTTGAATTGGTTAAGTTGTAATTTGGGGGTCTAAACGTTCAAGGGTGTTTATACACGTTTTTGAACTTTCATTTGGTATCAGAGCGGGTACACTTGTTGTGGTTTTATTACCTAAGTGTGATCCTAGACCCCTGTGTTGTGGTAGTTGTTATGGAAAATACCATGCTGAATTGTAGCTTAAGTATTTGTGAAAATGACTCTATGCATATGTCTGAAGGGTGTTTTACTAATGATCTCGTAGAGTTGTTAAAAACTAAGAAACATGCTAGAGTATTTGTTCACATGCTGGAATATCTTAAAAATCAGAATCATGTCTTACACAGTAGCATATCTGAATCTAAATCATTGATTAAGAAATATAAAAGAAAGAATAGAATGTTGTGTGAGATGATTGAGAGTTTGAAAATGAAAATTCAATCTGAAAGAAGCATGAAAAATGATGATGAGTTTGTGTTTGAAGGTCAAGAATGTTTGTCACATGTGAACCTATTTGTGCATACCTCATTGAAGGTGTTTAATGCATGTTTGTGGTATCTTGACAGTGGGTGTTCTCGCCATATGACAGGGGATAAGTCACTGTTTAAGACACTCAAAGAAAAGGTTGGTGACTATGTGACCTTTGGTGATGGAAGTCATGCTCAAGTCCTAGGCAAAGGAACCATTGAGATACCTGGATTGCCGCTGTTGAAAGATGTGTTGTACATAAAAGGGCTGAAGGCAAATCTGCTGAGCATCACTCAAATTTGTGATGATGATTTCCTGGTACAATTCTCTAAGAAGGGATGCTTGATCATCAATGAAGAGGGGATTCAGGTTTTGGAGGGAAATCGAACTACAGATAACTGTTATGGAATAGTTCCCACGACACCCATATCGTGTAGAAGTGCTCGTGTGGATATGTTGGAGCTGTGGCATCACAGATTTGGGTATGCCAACTTCAAACAAGTAGCAAAAGTCTCCAAACTTGAAGTAGTTGAGGGACTTCCTAAGTTTGGAAAAGTGAAGAAGACCGTTTGTGGTGCATGTCAAATGGGGAAGCAAACTAAGGCAAGTCATCACAAGGTGAATGTGATTGCCACTTCTCGGTGCTTGGAGTTACTTCATGTTGATCTAATGGGGCCTACCAGAACTGAAAGCCTAGGGGGGAAGAGATACATTATGGTCATTGTGGACGACTACTCAAGATACACTTGGGTTGAATTCCTTAGAGAAAAATCAGAAGCATGTGAGAGGTTGGAGATTCTATGCAAGAAACTACAAAACGAAAAAGGGGTCCCTATTGCCAAAATTAGAAGTGATCATGGGAGGGAATTTGAGAATGCAAGATTCGAGTCCTTCTGTGAGAAGAATGGAATCAAAAGAGAATTTTCAGCCCCTAAAACTCCACAACAAAATGGAGTGGTAGAGAGAAAAAATCGTGTGATTCAGGAGATGGCAAGAGTCATGTTGCTTAACAAGCAAATACCTCAAAAATTTTGGGGAGAAGCTGTCAACACCTCGTGTCACATTGACAATAGGATTTTTTTTCTAGTTGGTACAAAGAAGACCGCCTATGAGATATGGAATGGGAAGAAGCCTAGAGTGAAGTATTTCCGGGTGTTTGGAAGTAAATGCTATATCCTAAATGATCGGGAGAATCTTGGGAAGTTTGATGCGAGAAGTGATGAGGGTATTTTTCTTGGGTACTCTACTACGAGTCGAGCGTATAGAGTGTTTAACAAGAGAACAAAGACTGTGATGGAGTCCATAAATGTCAAGATTGATGATACCTTATCTAAGGTGGAGATGATTGATGATGCAGAAGGGCCGAGCACCAAAGAGCCCGATGTTGAGGTAGAAGCTTTGGATATAGAAGGTGAAGAACCTATACCAGAAGTAGAATCGACTCTCATCAACCCAAGAATGGAAACGAGATCGATGTCTAGAACATCAAGTCCTCTTACTCCTCCGGAAGTTCATCCTCCTATCTCTTGAAGTGATGAAGTCTCCACATCAAAAAGGCCATCTTCAAGAGTTATTAAGAACCATTCGGAAAGCAACATCATAGGATCTCTTGATGAAGGTCTTCACCTCAAAAAAGGAAACATTCTGTTAGCCAATCATGTAACATATCACTGCTATCTTGCACAGTTTGAACCAAAAAGGGTTGAAAAGGCTCTTCAAGATGAGAATTGGGTTAAGTCAATGCATGAAGAGCTGAATCAGTTTGTGAGGAATGATGTGTGGGAACTTGCTCCAAGGCCTGAAAACGTTCATGTTATAGGCACAAAATGGATTTTTAAAAACAAAACTGATGAAGATGGAGAGATAATTCGAAACAAATCTCGGTTAGTAGCTCAAGGATACACTCAAGTAGAAGGAGTAGATTTTGATGAATCTTTCGCTCCTGTGGCAAGACTCGAATCCATTCGAATCCTCATGTCCATTGCATGCACTTTGAATTTCAAACTCTATCAAATGGATGTAAAGTGCGCATTTCTGAATGGATATCTAAATGAAGAAGTGTTTGTTGAGCAACCAAAAGGATTTGAGGATCCTCACTTTCCAGATCATGTATTAAGATTGAAGAAAGCCCTTTATGGCTTAAAACAAGCGCCTAGAGCCTGGTACGATCGTCTTACACATTACCTTCTAGATAGAGGTTTCAAAAGAGGGTATGCCGACCGAACTCTGTTTGTCAAAAATGATGAAGATTATCTCCTTGTGGCACAAGTCTATGTTGATGACATAGTGTTTGGGGCAACCATCGAAGATCGTGCTACTGAATTTTCTGAGGAGATGAAGAAGGAATTTGAGATGAGTATGGTGGGGGAACTCACATTTTTCTTGGGTCTTCAAGTCAAACAACAGAAGGAGGGTATATTTGTATCTCAAGAGAAGTATGCCAGAAACATTGTCAAAAAGTTTGGACTAGACTCCAAAAAACATGCCTCCACTCCCATGAGCTCATCCACTAAACTGAATGTTGATTCGTCTGGAGTAGAAGTAAGTCCTACATTATATAGGAGCATCATAGGGAGTTTGCTCTATCTTACAGCCAGTAGACCGGACATTGCATTCAGTGTTGGCGTTTGTGCCAGGTACCAAGCTAATCCGAAGGAATCTCACCTGACTGCTGCTAAGCGAATCATTCGATATGTGAATGGTACTTCAAACTATGGTATGTGGTATTCAAAAGACTCAAATGCTTGTCTTGCTGGGTATTCAGATGCTGACTGGGCTGGCAGTGTAGACGATCGGAAAAGTACTTCAGGCGGCTGTTTCTACCTTGGTAACAATCTTGTCTCGTGGATGAGCAAGAAGCAGAATTCTGTGTCTCTATCTACTGCTGAAGCAGAATACATCGCTGCTGGAAGTTGCTGCACTCAACTTCTTTGGATGAAGAAATTACTTCATGACTATGGAATTCCTCAAGAAACGATGTGTGTCTTCTGTGACAACACCAGTGCCATCAATCTTTCCAAGAATCCTGTCCAGCATTCAAAATCTAAACACATAGAGATACGTTACCATTTCATTCGGGATCTGGTAGAGGAAAGAGTTGTGTGTCTTGAGTTCATACACACCAACAATCAAAAGGCGGATATCTTCACCAAGCCTCTCGATGGTCCACGGTTTAAATCACTCCGTAAGACCATTGGTGTTGGTACAATTCCTTGACTCTCTTGTGTGTTGTGTGCTTCACATATTTATAATATGATAAGTTTGTTTGTGTTGGGGCACACACTTCTTTGTTAGCTCTTTGTGCAGCATGTTTATAGTTTGTTTGTCCATTTGTGAATACTGTTGCGTCTTTCTTTGTTTGTTCAATCTTTTTCTTCTTTTATGTCAAAAATCCAAAAATCACATAAAAATTAGAAAATCAAAAAGTTTGATTGACATTGTTGAGTTTTTGTCTCAAAACTTGTTTTGCCTTGTACCTTTGTGCTAATGGCTTTGTGCATTTTCGAGCATTGCTTGTTTCCTTGCACTCATATCTCTGTGGGAGAAATCTTGAAATCTATGTGATTGTTGTAAATAGATCTTTAAACTTGTCATAAATGATTAGTGAATGGTTTTGTTGATCTTGAGACATGCATAGACTTGTGTCTATATATCTTCCCACTCTTTATTTTTATTTTGCTAAAAAGAGCTCACCAAATGTAAATCTCCAAATGAAAAGAGATATTGAGCTGCAAAAGCCTGTCGCACATTCTAGTATTCGACTAGGAAAAAGGGTAAGCGACCTTATATTAAAGTGAATGTTTATTCAAAAAGCCAAAGGCTTGTTCTTTAAAGTGAAATGTCATATATCACTCTCACAATGAGAGATGATTGTCTCAAAAGATCAAAATGATCAAATGTTATGTTTGAAAGTGGAGTCAAATGTAAAGCTCCAAGATATGTTATCAAGTTGTGTGGGAGGTCATATATACATATTTCTATAATTGAGATGGGTCACATGATCTAGTGCTAATTTTGCATGTCTTGGTTGAATTGATCATTGAAGCTTCACATTAGACTAAGGACTATCTCATTGTTGATATCCACACACAACATACAAGTTTATGTTCAATAAATGCCATATTCATTTGTGTGATTGTACTTGATGAAATGTGTTTTCACATGCTCAATCTTTGTTAATTCAAGCACAAAAAGATTTTTGAGTGTTTTAGGTGTTTTTGGAAAGTATTTTGTTTGAAAAATCTGAAAATTTCAAAAATCCAGTTTTGCCCTGTTTTGGCGGCTCAATCGCGGGTATGTCAAGTCGCGAGCCTCAGTCGCGTTTTCGCGGGTCATTTTTGGCGACTTGTTTGCGAGTGGAAGGTCTAGTCGCGAGGTTTACTCAGAGATTTTCGCGGCTCAGCTCGCGACTCACTCGCGGGTAGACCTTCCAGTCGCGAAAAACACTTAGAAAATTTTTTCAAATTTTTGTCCTTGAGTGTTTTGGTGGCTTGATCTGGCGACTTTTTGGCGACTCATTTCAGTCGCGAAAAACGCGTGTTTTGGAAATATAGGGGCAGTTTTTAAACTTTTTTGTTTTCCCTCGATCTTTTTGTGACTGTTCATTGTCTCTCTCATCTGCTCTTACCCATTCACACCGTGCCTCCATTTTCGATCTCCATTTTTTCCTCTTTTCAACTCAAAATCATCGAGTAACAGGTATGGTTTTTCTGTCTTGAACTCTATTCTACTTGTTGTTGTGGTTTTCCCTTTGGATTATTCGCATTTGATTGTGATTTTGAGATGGGTTTTTAGCTCAGCTATTACTCTTTGTCCATGCTTAGCTTTTGGAAGCTTGTGTTTCTGTTTTGAGCTATCTTAAATTGTTGGTTTTGTTCTTCATCATGTGCTTAGCTAGGGTTTGCTATTTGTTGGTTTATCATCTTGTCTGATCTGCTATTGATGTGTTGTTTCAAAATGATCCTGTGTTGAATGTGGGTTCTTTTTCAGCTGATTGTGTGGTTTTGTTTTGACCCTCTCTACTGTGTAGTTCAATTTGGGCCATTTGTGTCCCTCATTGCTATTTTCTAGTCATTTTCATCCAGCTATTAGGGTTTCTTCATTATCCCTAAATTACCACTAACCCACTGCTAATAAAAGTCTGTTGGATTGTGTTCTGTCATTTCCTTTGTTCATAATACAGACTAGACATGTCACCATTCAAGAAAGCCGCTGTGAAAGGAGGTAGTTCCAAAGGGAAGGAACCCGTAATTGATGTTGATGATTACCCACCTCAAACAAAAGGGACTCGCTCTTCATCAAAGAGATTCGATCCCATCAAGTTCAGATCCTATGCAGCCTATCAGTCTCATGAGAATTATTTTCAAAATGCCACACCATTACTAGAAAGAACTGTGGATCAGTCCTCACTTCATGACACTGACATTTCGAAATGGTTTGCTCACAAGGACTGGAATTACCTTCTCTCTGATCTGGATGACGCGTATGAAGATTTGGTAAAAGAATTTTATGCCAATGCAATTGTGGAAGAAGATGAACTTAAGTGCTGGGTTCGGAAAAAGAGTTTTTCTGTCTCTCCTGCATATCTAGCAGAAATCCTTCACATCAACAGACCAATTTTCCGACATTCACCGGTTTATGTTGATCTCTGTCCTGATGAGGAGCTTCTAAAAGAAAGTCTTGGTCAAGACTTGGAGTTCTCACCCAATGGAAAATCCATCAGTGTTTCCTCTCTTTCTCCAAAACTGAGAGTGCTTATGAAAGTTCAAAAACGTGTACAAAAACACTTTTGAACGTTTAGACCCCCAAAAACCAACTTAACCAACACAAGCAATATGTCAAACAACTAGTGTGCGGAAACTTAACATATGCTATAATATGGAATTGGTTAAACAACTATCTAAGCCATAACAAAATAAACCACAGCAGATAATGTAAAGGCAGAGATAGAGAGGAAGGAAGATGCAAACACACAGATAACACCCGATGTGTTATCGAAGAGGAAACCGAAGACCTCGGCGAAAAACCTCTCCGCCGCCCTCCAAGCGGTAATCAATCCACTAGAAAATACAGTTGGGATACAAGGACAGCAATAGACCCTCCAAGCCTAATCTACCCAATGCACCTAAGCCCTCCAAGCTTCTTGCTCCAACGAGGTTGCGCCGAACCTTTTTCTTTTCTAGCTTCCCGGATTCCGCTACTACACCGTAGCATCAACCAATGAATATTGGCTCCTTCCTAACTGCTTCCCAGAACTCCAAACGTCTGTCTCACAGAGATGATAATGGTGAGAACCAGGTTTGGTATAAAGCCTCTCAAGGATTTGACAATGGAGAGGAAGAGAGTGAGGGAATTTGATGAGACTCTAAGGTAGAGATTGTGGGTGAAACAATCTGGTTTTTCTTTAGGGTTTCTCTCTCAAAATTCTCTCTGGAAGCTCTCTTTCAATCGTGGGTTAAAAGGGTATTTATACTAGAGTGGAGTGGAATGCGAAACGTCAGGTTTTTCCAAAACAGGGGTGGCTCGCGGCTTGACCTCGCGGCTTGACTCAGTCGCGAGTTCCAGTCGCGAGATAACCGTATGGCCAGTTGTCCTGTTTTGTCCTGTAGTGCTCCAGCTAGCATGACTGTTCATCTTCCAGCATGCTTGGCACGTGTGCATCTTCTGGCGGGTTGAAGCCGCGAGTCCCAGCCGCGACACTCTGTTTTCTTGCACACTCTTGAGCAATTCTTCACTCTATCTCACTCACTACCCTTACATCAATCCCACCTAAATACAGGGTTACTAAATGCTGAATTACAAGCAAATTTGGCACGGAATAAAGCCAATTAGATGGTTGAATAATTTCAACCTTACAATCTCCCCCTTTGGCTATTCCGTGACAAAACCCTAAAACAGACTCTAGACTTAACATGTGAGTTGGGAACAGTTGAACAAAACTCACTCACACCTAACTCTAGAAGCTGTGAAGCACTTGAATCATATGAACAATATACTCCTGAAACACAACAATACACTTTGATTATTGTAAGCAGAAAACTATGAATGCATATGAAACAAGCTGAAATGTGATCAAGCAAAGATGGAGTAATATACAACCCATGGCTTGATCAACCAAGTGAACACCACAAGGTAGTGATCACAGTGCTCATTCACACTTGGAATGAACACAAAGACATACAAGTTAACAAGCACAAGGCAAGTCACTTGTATGCTCAACACTCAACCAATGCATAGCACACAAGGCATATGCATCTAGGAACAATCCTACAAGGGCACAAGAGTGACAGTACAATAAACCACAATGCAGAACATTTGGAACAAAGTACTGATTTCAACAAGCATAAAGGCTGCACTTAAGCATGGTACAAACCACAAGGCCTACAAACATGCTTAAAACCATTAACCCTAAAAGCTTACAAAAACATATGGGTACAAAGCACATTATATTGAATAAAAACTTAAACAATATAAACTAAAAGTGCTTAAAGTTTCTCCCCTTCAAAATGATGAGAAGCTGTGATGCACTTGGAACATATATACTTGTAACCTGAAACACTTGCACAAAACACATTAGACCCTCAAGGTAAAGCAAGTAATAAAAGGACAAGTATAATGTAACAGACAAATTGCGATCAAGTAAACATGATGTAAAACATATGAGCAACTTGATCAAACACCAAAACAGTCATATAGAAATGACTACAATGATCACATAGCAAAGTAAATGATCATTCGAACATGCATTCAATGAAGCACAATAGCATAGATAGAAATGACTACAATGATCACATAGCAAAGTAAATGATCATTCGAACATGCATTCAATGAAGCACAATAGCATAGGGATATATGCATGTCCAAAAACACAAACACGATGCAATACAAGAAAACAAACACAATAAAGTTTTATTGTTAACACAATGTCTTCTCCCCCTTGGTATATGCATCTCCCCTATGGAATATCTCTCCCCCTACAAATGTGCACGAGAAATAGAATTTCTCCCCCTAAGGATGTGCACAAGAGTCATAACAAGAGTCATATAGAAATGACAAAATACTCCGGAATACTCTCTAGAGTATACTCTCCCCCTTTTTGTCAGGAATAGACAAAGGGTCAAGGAGAAAAGAGGGCAAGAGATGAGGGTACGAACAATGCTAATGATGCATGAGGGGTGCAAGATGAAAGAGAAAATGAAGCTCAAACCTAAGACAAAGTAACATGCTACAAAGCATAAGGTAAGCATGACATGCTATGATGAAACAGCAAGGTCAAGACCAATGCATGACAAGGGTAGCAAAGGTGTGTGCAAGAGGTGGCTAAGTGCAGTGCATGACCAATGCATGAAAAATGCACATGTGGGGCAAGGTGTGTTAAATACACAACCAATGAACCAAACATGTTCCTAATGAGGAAACATGAGAAACCCCAAAGTTTGGTACTCATCGGAGTCCAAACAAGCGAGAAAATGCCTAAGAGACATTTTATCAAACACCTAACATGCACACTATGAACAATAATGTGAAACAATGCATGAACAACATGAAATTCACCCTTAATACATGTTCTAATTGCCACAAGGGGCCAACATCCAATGCATATCAACAAAAGAAACCAATCCCATAAAGAAATTTGACAAAAATTAAGTTTTTCCCAACCCCTATGATAAAAATCCCAACCAAGAGCACAAAACTCTCCAAAACATAATCCAAGGATCAAAAATAATGAAAAGAATTTATAATTACCTTAGAAATGTTAATGGAATGAAAAACCATTCAAATTGGTTGGATTTTGATGTAAAAATATTGAAAGAGGGGTTTTAGAGAGGATGGGAGAGGTTTAAAACAAGTTTCCCACAAAAAGCCCTTTAAAAAGCTGTTTCTGGGCGTTTCGCGACTGGGCGAGTCGCGAGGTTCAGTCGCGAGCAAGCCGCGAGCCGCGAGTTTCAGCCGCGAGCCGCGAGTTTTAGCCGCGAAAATCTTCGCGAGTCGCGAGTGAGCCGCGAGCAAGCCGCGAGTGAGTCGCCAAAAGCTTCTGGATGAGCTCGCGACTGGGGTTTCGCGACTGGCGAGTCGCCAGCTGAGCCGCGAAAAACTCTGACACCTGTTTTTCAGTTCAGAACATGTTTAAACATTGAAAAACAAAGTAAGCACTAAACATAAACACAAAAAGTGATAAAAATCACTTCCAAAAACATATAAAATGATCAAAAATCTTTTTGGATTGAACCATATATGATTGAGCACACACACATCACATTTAGACAAGTACAATCTAACAAATGAATGAGACATTCATAGAACATTAGGCATGTGTGTTGTGTGTGTGTATCAAATGTGGAATAGTCCTTAGTCTAGAGTGAAGCTTCAATGATCAATTCAATCAAGTCATACACAACTAGTGCTAAGTCAAGTGGTCTATCTCAATTATAGAAATGAACATATATGACCTCCCACAAGAAAATGATTACATATGATGAAGCTTTTCATTTGGCTTCTTTACAATTCATAACATTTGATCATTTTGAATCAAAACATCTCATTTTGAGATCGATGCCTGAAATTTGTGATATTTCAATTTGATGAACAAGCCTTTGGCTTTTAGGGCATCATACAATTTCATTTAAGTCGCTTTCCCTTTTTCCTAGTCGAATACTAGTATGTGCGACGGCTTTTGCAGCTCATTATCTCTTTTCATTTTGAGATTTACATTTATTGAGCTCTTTAAGCAATAAAAATAAAAGAGTGGGAAGAGATATAAGCACAAGTCTACGCAATTATCAAAACCAACATGACTATTGACAAATCATTCATGACAAGCTTGAAGATCGATTTACAACAATCACACAAAGATGTCAAGATTTTTCCCACAAAGATATAAGTGCAAAAACTAACAAGCTAAGCTCGTAAATGCACAAAGCCATTTGTACAAAGGTACAAGGCCAAACTCACATATGATATGTGCTCAAACATATACGATCAAACTTTTTAAATTTTTCACTTTTTATGTGGTTTTGGATTTTTTACTCACACAAAACGAAAACATAAAAGTAAGATCAAAAACGAAACAATGCATACAAATAAATGCAAGATGCACAAAATGCATGAAGTTATGACATTTAATGCATGAAGGGTCCTACAAAGATCGAAAGAATTAGATCAAGGACCAAAAGAGCAAAGGCTCAACCATAGGAACCCTTCCTCATCCAAACGGAACGATTGTTTGGAATGAGTGTCTCAAGAGAAGTGAGACGAGGGTTGGAAGAATGAGAACCGGAGATGCACACAGTCAAGGAGTTAAGAGCATCAAACATTTTCTTAAACAACATGCAATTTTCACTCAAAACCGGTTTACTCTTTTTAGCACAACTTCCAAAAAGCTCAAGTTTTTCTTTTCTTTTGATTCTTTTAAAAGCATGAAACTTAGAGCATTGAGGTCTTACATGACCAAAGACACCACAATGGTGACACACAATGTGTTTAGGTCTACTAGGCTTTTTGGGAAGAGATCTAGTAACATTATTTTGTTCTCTTTTCAACTTGGAGCATTGAGGTCTTATATGACCAATCACACCGCAATGGTGGCAAGTTGGAACAAACTTAGATCCATTCAAAACCTTAGGTTGAGACCTCAACGGAGGCTTTGACTTAACAGCCTTTCTCTCCACCTTTTGATTTCTTTTATGTGGAGGAATATACACCGATTTGTCCTTTAAGGTAGAACACACACTAGGCACAAAATCGGGTACCACAACATGATTGCAACAAATATTATCATCCTTTTTAACAATAGGTTCAGCAATCAAACACTTGGCATGCATCTTAAGAGATTCATTTTCACATTTTAACTCATCAACAAGTTTGTTAGACAAAACAAGTTTAGCATCCAAGTCCATATTCAAACATTCAAACTCTTTCAGCTTTTCATGAGAAATTTCAGCAAGTTTTTTATATTTCTCAACCAATTTGTTGGATTCATTGAGCTTAGCAATCAAATCATCTTTTTCATAAAATAACTTGCTCAAATTCTTTTGAAACTTCTTAGCATTTTTCTTCAAGAGTTTGTCAACAACACCTATAGATTCAAATAACATGTCATCACACTTATGAGGATTAACACTCATAGAGGCATTTTCACAAACATGTGGCATGTTACATTCATCACCAACCAAATCATGCAAAGATTCATACAAAGCACAATCCATGGCAAATAGACACAAGGGGTCAAGGATCACACTTAGGTATTTAAACCACAACAAGTGTACCCGCTCTGATACCAATTGAAAGTTCAAAAACGTGTACAAAAACACTTTTGAACGTTTAGACCCCCAAAAACCAACTTAACCAACACAAGCAATATGTCAAACAACTAGTGTGCGGAAACTTAACATATGCTATAATATGGAATTGGTTAAACAACTATCTAAGCCATAACAAAATAAACCACAGCAGATAATGTAAAGGCAGAGATAGAGAGGAAGGAAGATGCAAACACACAGATAACACCCGATGTGTTATCGAAGAGGAAACCGAAGACCTCGGCGAAAAACCTCTCCGCCGCCCTCCAAGCGGTAATCAATCCACTAGAAAATACAGTTGGGATACAAGGACAGCAATAGACCCTCCAAGCCTAATCTACCCAATGCACCTAAGCCCTCCAAGCTTCTTGCTCCAACGAGGTTGCGCCGAACCTTTTTCTTTTCTAGCTTCCCGGATTCCGCTACTACACCGTAGCATCAACCAATGAATATTGGCTCCTTCCTAACTGCTTCCCAGAACTCCAAACGTCTGTCTCACAGAGATGATAATGGTGAGAACCAGGTTTGGTATAAAGCCTCTCAAGGATTTGACAATGGAGAGGAAGAGAGTGAGGGAATTTGATGAGACTCTAAGGTAGAGATTGTGGGTGAAACAATCTGGTTTTTCTTTAGGGTTTCTCTCTCAAAATTCTCTCTGGAAGCTCTCTTTCAATTGTGGGTTAAAAGGGTATTTATACTAGAGTGGAGTGGAATGCGAAACGTCAGGTTTTTCCAAAACAGGGGTGGCTCGCGGCTTGACCTCGCGGCTTGACTCAGTCGCGAGTTCCAGTCGCGAGATAACCGTATGGCCAGTTGTCCTGTTTTGTCCTGTAGTGCTCCAGCTAGCATGACTGTTCATCTTCCAGCATGCTTGGCACGTGTGCATCTTCTGGCGGGTTGAAGCCGCGAGTCCAGCCGCGAGTCCCAGCCGCGACACTCTATTTTCTTGCACACTCTTGAGCAATTCTTCACTCTATCTCACTCACTACCCTTACATCAATCCCACCTAAATACAGGGTTACTAAATGCTGAATTACAAGCAAATTTGGCACGGAATAAAGCCAATTAGATGGTTGAATAATTTCAACCTTACAGCTTACAATTGTGATGCTTCACAATTTGTATCCTTTATCAAGCACTAGGTATATGAACCTCGGACGTGCTTTGTTTCTTCATGATCTAATCTCTGATGTGGAAATAGACATCTGTGCTCATATCTTTCATGTTCTGTGCAAAACTGTTCTTCGAACTGAGTCTCGGACATGCATTCCTTTCTGCTGTCTCATTTCACGGATCTTGAAGCTCAAGGGAATTTATCCAATGGTAGATGAATCTCCTCTCTCAAAACCAAGTCCAATCAACATGTGTACATTCAATGCAAGCATTGGACATAGTCGGAAGAGAGCCAAACCAGAAACTTCTGCATCTCACAGTGGCTCTCATTTCAGCACTCTCTCCCATGATGAGAAACTTGATCGCATTGTATCCTCTGTCCACGAGTTGAATACAAAGATGTCTGGACTCACAGCTACTCTACACCATCACAGCACTCGATAGGATATGAAGTTTACCTCTCTTCAAACTCAATTGGATCAAATTCAGAGAAAGCTGGAAGAGGATGAATAGCCTATTCCATGACAAAAAGGGGGAGTGATAGGCCTGATCAGAGGGGGAGGATATTACCTAAGGGGGAGTGTCTTTACATTCTTCTTCAGTTTAAGTTGATATATTGTGTTTTGTAAACTGTTATATGGTGCTTTGTACCCATGTGCTTTTGTAAGCTTTTAGGGTTAATGTTTTATGCATAGTTTGTAGGCTTTATGGTATGTATCTTGCTTAATGCAGCCTTTATGCTATGTTGAAATCAGTACTTTAATCTAAATGTCTTGCATTTTGATTTATGTACTGTCACTCTTGTGCCCTTGTAGGATTGTTCCTAGATGCATATACCTTGTGTATTATTCATTGGTTGAGTGTTGAGCATACAAGTATCTTGCCTTGTGCTTGTTAACTTGTATGTCCTTGTGTTCATTCCAAGTGTGAATGAGCACTGTGATCACTACCTTGTGGTGTTCACTTGGTTGATCAACCCATGGTTTGTTTCTTAACTCCATCTTTGCTTGATTACATATTGCCTGTTTCATATGCATTTTATGATTTTCTGCTTACAATGATCATGGTGTATTGTTGTGTTTCAGGAGTATTATGTTCATATGATTCAAGTGCTTCACAGCTTCTAAAGTTAGGTGTGAGTGAGTTTTGTTCAACTGTTCCCAACTCACATGTTAAGTCTAGAGTCTGTTTTAGGGTTTTGTCACGGAATAGCCAAAGGGGGAGATTGTAAGGTTGAATTTATTCAACCATCTAATTGGTTTTATTCCGTGCCAAATTTGCTTGTAATTCAGCATTTAGTAACCCTATATTTAGGTGAGTTTGATGTAAGGGTAGTGAGTGAGATAGAGTGAAGATTGCTCAAGAGTGTGCAAGAAAACAGAGACTCGCGGCTTGGCCTCGCGGGTGACTCGCGGCTGCAAGCCGCCAGACGCAGCACACGTGCCAAGCATGCTGGAAGGTGAATAGTCATGCAAGCTGGAGCACTACAGGACAAAACAGGACAACTGGCCATACGGTTAACTCGCGACTGGATCTCGCGACTTAGTCAAGCCGCGAGGTCAAGCCGCGAGTCACCCCTATTTTGTAAAACCTGACGTTTCACATTCCTCTCCCACTCCAGTATAAATACCCCTTTTACCCACGATTGTAAGAGAGCTTCCAGAGAGAATTTTGAGAGAGAAACCCTAAAGAAAAACAAGATTGATTCACCCACAATCTATACATTAGAGTATCTTCAAATTCCTCAACTCTCTTCCTCTCCATTGTCAAAACCTTGAGAGGCATTATACCAAACCTGATTCTCACCATTATCATCACTGTGAGACAGCTGTTTGGATTTCTAGGAAGCAGTTAAGAAGGAACCAATCTTCATTGGTTGATGCTACGGTCTAGTAGCGGAATCTGGGAAGCTAGAAAAGAAAAAGGTTCGGCGCAACCTCGTTGGAGCAAGAAGCTTGGAGGGCTTAGGTGCACTGGGTAGATTAGGCTTGGAGGGTCTATTGCTGTCCATGTATCCCAACTGTATTTTCTAGTGGATTGTTTACCGCTTGGAGGGCGGTGGAGAGGTTTTACGCCGAGGGCTTCGGTTTCCTCTTCGATAACACATCGCGTGTTGTCTTTGTGTTTGCATCTTCCTTTCTCTCTATCTTTGCCTTTTATTATCTGCTGTGGATTGTGTTTTAATTTGGCTTAGATAGTTTTTACCAATTCCATATTATAGCTTATATTAAGTTTCCGTACACTTGTTGTTTGACATAATGCTTGAATTGGTTAAGTTGTAATTTGGGGGTCTAAACGTTCAAGGGTGTTTATACACGTTTTTGAACTTTCAAAATGTGCATTAGAAATAGAATTTCTCCCCCTAAGGATGTGCACAAGAGTCATATAGAAATGACAAAATACTCCGGTATATTCTCTAGAGAATACTCTCCCCCTTTTTGTCAGGAATAGACAAAGGGTCAAGAAGAAACGAGGGCAAGAGATGAAGGTACGAACAATGCTAATGATGCATGAGGGGTGCGAGATGAATGAGAAAATGAAGCTCAAACCCAAGACAAAGTAAAATGCTACAAAGCATAAGGTAAACATAACATACTAGGATGAAGAAGCAGGGTATAGACCAATGCATGACAAGGGTAGCAAGGGTGTGTGCAAGAGGTGGCTAAGTGCAATGCATGACCAATGCATGAAAAATGCACATGTGGGGTAAGGTGTGTTAAATACACAACCAATGAACCAAACATGTTCCTAATGAGGAAACATGAGAAACCCCAAATTTTGGTACTCACCGGAGTCCAAACAAGCTAGAAAATGTCTAAGAGGCATTGTATCAAGCACCTAGCATGCACACTATGAACAAAAATGTGAAACAATGCATGAACATCATGAAATCCACCCTTAATACATGTTCTTTCTGCCACAAGGGGCCAACATCCAATGCATATCAACAAAAGAAACCAATCCCATGAAGAAAATTGACAAAAAATAAGTTTTCCCAACCCCTATGATAAAAATCCCAACCAAGAGCACAAAACTCTCCAAAACATAATCTAAGAGTCAAAATTAATGAAAAGAGTTTATAATTACCTTAGAGATGTTAAGGGAATGAAAAACCATTCAAATTTGGTTGGGTTTTGATGTAAAAATATTGAAAGAGGGGTTTTAGAGAGGATGGGAGAGGTTTAAAACAAGTTTCCCACAAAAAGCCCTTTAAAAAGCTATTTCTGGGCGTTTCGCAGCTGGGCGAGTCGCGAGGTTCAGTCGCGAAAATTTTCGCGAGTAGCGAGCAAGCCGCGAGTGAGTCGCCAAAAGCTTCTGGATGAACTCGCGAATGGGGTTTCGCGACTGGCGAGTCGCCAGCTGAGCCGTGAAAAACTCTGACACCTGTTTTTCAATACAGAACATGTTTAAACAATGAAAAATAAAGTAAACACTAAACATGATCACAAAGAGTGATAAAAATCACTTCCAAAAACATATAAAATGATCAAAAATCTTTTTGGATTAATCCATATAAGATTGAGCACACACACATCACATTTAGACAAGTACAATCTAACAAATGAATAAGACATTCATTGAACATTAGGCAAGTGTGTTGCGTGTGTGTATCAAATGTGGAATAGTCCTTAGTCTAGAGTGAAGCTTCAATGATCAATTCAATCAAGTCATACACAACTAGTACTAAGTCAAGTGGTCTATCTCAATTATAGAAATGAACATATATGACCTCCCACAAGAAAATGATTACATAAGATTGAAGCTTTTCATTTGGCTTCTTATAATTCATATCATTTGATCATTTTGAATCAATACAACTCATTTTGAGCAATACATCTCATTTTTGAGATTGATGCCTGAAAGTTTTGATATTTCAATTTAATGAACAAGCCTTTGGCTTTTGGGCATCAAACATTTTCAATACAAGTCGCTTTCCCTTTTTCCTAGTCAAATACTAGTATGTGCGACGGCTTTTGCAGCTCATTATATCTTTTAATTTTGAGATTTATATTTATTGAGCTCTTTAAGCAATAAAAATAAAAGAGTGGGAAGAGATATAAGCACAAGTCTACGCAAGTATCAAAACCAACATGACTATTGACTAATCATTCATGACAAGCTTGAAGATCGATTTACAACAATCACACAAAGATGTCAAGATTTTTCCCACAAAGATATAAGTGCAAAAATAACAAGCTAAGCTCGAAAATGCACAAAGCCATTTGTACAAAGGTACAAGGCCAAACTCACATGTGATATGTGCTCAAACAAATATGATCAAACTTTTTGCATTTTTCACTTTTTATGTGGTTTTAGATTTTTTACTCACACAAAACAGAAACATAAAAGTAAGATAAAAAACGAAACAATGCATACAAATAAATGCAAGATGCACAAAATGCATGAAGTTATGACATCTAATGCATGAAGGGTCCTACAAAGATCGAAAGAATTAGATCAAGGACCAAAAGAGCAAAAGCTCAACCATAGGAACCCTTCCTCATCCAAACGAAATGATTGTTTGGAATGAGTGTCTCATGGGAAGTGAGACAAGGGTTGGAAGAATGAAAACCGGAGATGCACATAGACAAGGAGGTAAGAGCATTAACCACTTTCTTCAACAACTTACCATTTTCCATCCAATCCGGTTTAGCTTTCAAAGCACAACTTCCAAAAAGCTGAAGTTTCTCTTTTCTTTTGATTCTCTTAAGAGCTTGAAACTTAGAGCAATGAGGTCTTAGATGACCAAAGGCACCACAATGGTGACAAACAATGTATTTAGGTCCATTAGGCTTTTTGGGAAGGGATCTAACAACAAAGGTTTGTTCTCTTTTTAACTTGGGGAATTGGGGTCTTATGTGACCGATCACACCGCAATGGTGGCAAGTAGGAACAAACTTAGATCCACTCAATTCCCGAGATTGGGACCTAAACAGAGGCTTAGGCTTAAGAGTTTTTCTCTCCACTTTTTGATTTCTTTTGTGTGGAGGAATGTACACCGATTTGTCCTTTGAGGTAGAACACACAATAGGCACAAAATCGGGTACCACAACATGATTGCAACAAATATTTTCTTCCATTTTAGCAACAGGTTCAGCAATTAAACACTTGGCATGCATCTTAAGAGATTCATTTTCAGATTGAAGATCATCAACAAGTTTGTTAGACAAAACAAGTTTAGCATCCAAGTCCTTATTTAAACATTCAAACTCTTTCAGCTTTTCAAGAGAAATTTCAGCAAGATTCTTATATTTCTCAACCAATTTGTTGGATTCATTGAGTTTAGCAATCAAATCATCCTTTTCACAAACTAACTTGCTCAAATTATTTTGAAACTTCTTAGCTCCTTTCTTCAAGAGTTTGTCAACAACACCCATAGATTCAAGTAACATGTCATCACAATTATGAGGATTAACACTCGTAGAGGCTTTTTCACAAACACATGGCATGTTACAATCAACAATATCCATAGAAGCATACAAAGTATTATCTATGGCAAAACACACAAGGGGTCAAAGATCACACTTAGGTAATAAAACCAAAACAAGTGTACCCGCTCTGATACCAAGTGAAAGTTCAAATATGTGTATAAACACCCTTGAACGTTTAGACCCCCAATTTACAAATTAACCAATTCAAGCTTTATGTCAAACAACTAGTGTGCGGAAAATGAACATAAGCTATAAACAGAATTGGAAAAAAATCTAAGCCAATTATAAATCACATCCACAGCAGAAAATAAAAGGCAAAGATAAAGGGAAGAGAGATGCAAACACAAGGACAACACACGATGTAAAACCTCTCCGCCGCCCTCCAAGCAATCAATAATCCACTAGAAAATGTAGTTGGGATACATGAACAGCAATAGACCCTCCAAGCCTAATCTACCCGATGTACCTAAGCCCTCCAAGCTTCTTGCTCCAACGAGGTTGCACCGAACCTTTTTCTTTTCTAGCTTACCGGATTCCGCTACTTGACCATAGCATCCGCCATCCTTGGCATCTTCCAATGCTTCCCAAAGCTCCAAAAATACTCAACACTCTAAATGGGTGTGGGTAGTGTTTGGATAGAAATCTCCTCTCAATAGGTATGACAATGAGAGAGGGAATGAGAAGAGACTACAAAGATTTCTCTCTAAGAATGAGTAGCTCTCTCTAATTGGGTGGGTGTTTTGAAGAAACCTCTCTTAGGGTTTTTCTTTCTGAATAGCCACACATATTTTGTGGGAATGAGGGGTATTTATACTGGTGTAAGAATAGAATGCAAAGAGTCAATTTTTCCAAAACAGGGCTGGCTGGCGACTTGACTGAGTCGCGAGTTCAAGCCGCGAGCTAACTTAATGGACAGTCTGGATTTTTGTCCTGTAGTGCTCCAGCTGGCATGACTGTTCAGTTTCCCAGCATGCTCTGCACGTGTACTGCTTTTGGCGGCTTGCAAGCCGCGAGCCTCCCGCGAAATCAAGCCGCGAGTCTCTGCTTCACTGCACAGTCTTGAGCATTTCTTCACACTCTCTCACACACTACCCTTACATGATTCCTACCTAAATACAAGGTTTCTAAGTGCTATAATACAAGCAAATTTGTCACGGAATAAAGCCAACACATGGTTGATTAAATTCCTACCTTACAATTACCAAATCAAAGAAAGAGCAAATCACTTGCTCTTAAGACGATAAATGAAAGGGTAGAAGCTCATGGTTCATCGGATGAGGATGTAGTCGAAAAGGATGTTGCCTACCTTGCAAAGAATTTTCGAAAATTTCTAAAGTTCAAGAATAGTGAGAAATTTGGTGATAAAGGGAAATTCATGAATTTTGGAAAGGAGAAGAAGGATTTCAAAAATAGAGAAGGGAAGGAGTCCCAATCTACTGAAGGAGTCACTTGTTTTGAATGTAATGGACATGGCCATTTCAAAAAGTAATGTCCTAATTACTTGAGATGGAAAGGCAAGGTGTATGCCACCACTCTTAGTGACTCAGATTCCTCCACCTTTGATTCTGAGGATAGCTGTGATGAAGAAAGGAATTTCTCAGCATTCATGATTGTTGCTGATGTCGAGTCTTTGAAGGACTTGAATTTGCTTGTAGAAGAGCTTAGGGAGCATAGTGATGAGGAATTCATGGGAATTGTAGAAGAATCAGATGCTGAAGAAGATGAAGATACAACTGGTCTTAGAGAAAACTACAATTCTCTACTTGAGAAGTCAGGGGAATATGCAAAGGTGGCCAAGGCAGCTGTGAAAAAGATGAAGAAAGCTGAGGAGGACTATAGAAGTCTCCTAGTGAGATATAAGGAGGTCAAGTGTGAGATAGAGACGCTAAATGGCGAACTAACCGAAGCTTACACCAAGGTGAAATTCCTTGAGCTTGAGGTGGTTCAAGCAAATGCCAAGGTAGGGTGAGTCTCCACAAAGAAGCTTGATGATGTCCTTTCCACTCAGAAGACCTTCTCTGACAAAACCAGATTAGGATACACCGAAGAAAGTAGTTCAGCTGTGAACATCTCCAAAGAAGTGAAGTTTGTGAAGGCCAAAGAGCCGATTGTAGTTGCTTCTACTGTAGAAAAGGAAAATGTTGAGAAAAAGAAGAATGTAACTGACCAGCGGGTGTTGAACAAGTCCCATAATCAATCTGTAAGGTTGAATTTATTCAACCATCTAATTGGCTTTATTCCGTGCCAAATTTGCTTGTAATTCAGCATTTAGTAACCCTGTATTTAGGTGGGTTTGTTGTAAGGGTAGTGAGTGAGATAGAGTGAAGATTGCTCAAGAGTGTGCAAGAAAACAGAGACTCGCGGCTGGGACTCGCGGGTGACTCGCGGCTGCAAGCCGCCAGAAGCAGCACACGTGCCAAGCATGCTGGAAGATGAACAGTCATGCTAGCTGGAGCACTACAGGACAAAACAAGACAACTGGCCATACGGTTAACTCGCGACTGGATCTCGCGACTTAGTCAAGCCGCGAGGTCAAGCCGCGAGCCACCCCTATTTTGTAAAATCTGACGTTTCACATTCCTCTCCCACTCCAGTATAAATACCCCTTTTACCCACGATTGAAAGAGAGCTTCCAGAAAGAATTTTGAGAGAGAAACCCTAAAGAAAAATAAGATTGTTTCACCCACAATCTATATCTTAGAGTCTCTTCAAATTCCTCTACTCTCTTCCTCTCCATTGTCAAATCCTTGAGAGGCATTATACCAAACCTGGTTCTCACCATCATCATCACTGTGAGACAGTTGTTTGGATTTCTGGGAAGCAGTTAGGAAGGAACCAATCTTCATTGGTTGATGCTACGGTCTAGTAGCGGAATCCGGGAAGCTAGAAAAGAAAAAGGTTCGGCGCAACCTCGTTGGAGCAAGAAGCTTGGAGGGCTTAGGTGCACTGGGTAGATTAGGCTTGGAGGGTCTATTGCTGTCCTTGTATCCCAACTGTATTTTCTAGTGGATTGTTTACCGCTTGGAGGGCGGCGGAGAGGTTTTACGCCGAGGGCTTCGGTTTCCTCTTCGATAACACGTCGCGTGTTGTCTTTGTGTTTGCATCTTCCTTCCTCTCTATCTTTGCCTTTTTATTATCTGCTGTGGTTTTATTTTGTTATGGCTTAGATAGTCTTTAACCAATTTCGTATTATAGCATGTGTTAAGTTTCCGCACACTAGTTGTTTGACATATTGCTTGTATTGGTTAAGTTGTAATTTGGGGGTCTAAACGTTCAAAGGTGTTTTGTACACGTTTTTGAACTTTCACTTGGTATCAGAGCGGGTACACTGCTATTGGTTTCATTACCATTGTGTGATCCTTGACTCCCTTTTGAGATGGATAGGTCTCAATCCCTAAATGCACCTCCATATTTTGATGGTAGTAATTATGCTTTTTGGAAGATTCGCATGAGAGCTTTTCTGTGTTCTATTGATGAATCCGTTTGGGATGCTGTTGAGATTGGTTGGACCAAACCTGAAGCAGCCAAATCCACATGGGATAAGGCAGCACTTGCTGCATCTAATGCTAACAGTAAAGCACTCAATGCTATTTTCTGTGGTGTGTCTCCAGATGAATTTCACAGGATTTCTCATATTACCGTTGCCAAAGAAGCATGGGAGATTTTGGAAATCACCTATGAAGGCACGAAGAAAGTGAAAGACACCAAGTTGCAAATGCTGACCACTCGGTTTGAGGAGCTCAAAATGAGTGAGGATGAGTCTTTTGACTCTTTCTATGGGAAGCTAAATGAGGTGGTGGTCAGTAAGTTCAACTTGGGGGAGAAAATGGAGGACTCAAAGATTGTAAGGAAGATCCTTCAATCATTGCCGGAAAGTTTTCGTGCTAAAGTGACAGCAATTGAGGAGAACAAGGATCTTGATGACATCAAAGTACAGGAGCTGGTTGGTTCTCTGCAGACTTATGAGATGTCGCTGCCCAATCAACGGAAGAGTAAATCCCTTGCTCTAAAGACCATTAATGAGAAGGTGGAAGATCAAGACTCATCGGGAGAAGATGTGGTTGACAAAGATGTTGCTTACCTTGTCAAAAATTTCAGAAAGTTCTTGAAATTCAAAAATAATGGCAAATTTGATGATAAAAGAAAATTCCAAAGTTCTAGAAGGGAGAAAAGGGAATTCAAAAGGAAAGATGGAAAAGAATCCCAACCCACACAAGGTGTCACTTGTTTCGAATGTAACGGACATGGACACTTTAAGAAGGAATGTCCGAATTATTTGAAATCGAAAGGTAAAGTGTATGCCACGACCTTGAGTGACTCGGATTCGTCTGACTCAGAATCTGAAGAGAGCTGTAATGGAGAGGGGAACTATTCGGCTTTTATGACTATTGCTCATGTTAAGTCTTCGGATAAGTTGAATCTGCTTGTACGAGATCTTGGAGAACATAGTGATGATGAATCACTAGGAATTGTTGAAGAATCAGATGCTGAAGAAGATGAAAGTACAGCAAATCTTCAGGAGAATTATAACTCACTCTTGGAGAAGTCGGGTGAGTACACAAGGGTGGCCAAGGCTGCTGTGAGAAAAATGAAGAAGGCTGAGGAGGACTACAAAAGTCTCCTAATCCGATATAGGGAGGCCAAATGTGAGATAGAAACACTGAATGGTGAGTTGTCCGAAACTTACACAAAAGTAAGATTTCTTGAGAATGAGGTTGTGCAAGCAAATGCTAAAGTAGAGAGGGTCACCACCAAGAAGCTAGATGATGTTATCTCATCTCAAAAGAGCTTTTCTGACAAATCCGGATTGGGATATACCGGAGGAAGTAGTTCATCTGGAAATGTCACTAAAGAAGTGAAGTTTGTAAAGGCCAAAGATCCAGTTGTAGCTAACCTTACTGGTGAGAAGCTCGAGGTGGAGGAGAAGAAGAATGTGGTGAACCAACGGATGTTAAATCCCCGTAATTAGTCTGTGGGCAGGTCTGAATCTCGTGCCAAGTCACGTCCACGACCACAAAGAGGTCCTAGAGGAACTTATGTGTGCTATTATTGCGGACTTCAAGGGCATACTCGACCAAATTGCCAAAAGCTGAGAGCAAAGAACAGTGCAACTCCTCAAAGGTCAGGAGGACCCAGAAATGATAGGAGAATTTGGGCAGGTGATCAATCTAGAGATCAAAATGGAGATCCCGGAATGATGAACGTGATGAAGATGATTGGTGCATTCACCAACTGCTTGGAAAGCTTATCACGAAGGTTTGAAAGCCCTAACTCCCGTACCCAATCCTATAAGGAAATCACCCCAAACGCAAGTGACGTGTGGGTGAAAAAGGGTACTCATGCATAAGCATTACAACATGTCCATGCATTAATACTTCCTATGCTTTGTGACAATGTTTGTTTGGTTTGCTTACTGTTTTTGATGTTGGTTGTTTGCTTGTTTACTTGTGAATATTTTTAATTTTGTTTTATCAATCTTTTTGTTTCTTGTGTCAAAAATCCAAAAATCACATAAAAAATTAGAAAATCAAAAAGCTTGATTGACTTTGTTGAGTTTTGTCTCAAAACTTGTTTTGTCTTGTACCTTTGTGCTAATGGCTTTGTGCATTTTCGAGCATTGCTTGTTTTCATGCACTTATATCACTGTGGGAAAAATCTTGAAATCTATGTGATTGTTGTAAATAGATCTTCAAACTTGTCATGAATGATTAGTGAATGGTTATGTTGATCTTGAGACATGCATAGACTTGTGTCTATATATCTTCCCACTCTTTATTTTTGTTTTGCTAAAAAGAGCTCACCAAATGTAAATCTCCAAATGAAAAGAGATATTGAGCTGCAAAAGCCTGTCGCACATTCTAGTATTCGACTAGGAAAAAGGGTAAGCGACCTTATATTAAAGTGAATGTTTATTCAAAAAGCCAAAGGCTTGTTCTTTAAAGTGAAATGTCATATATCACTCTCACAATGAGAGATGATTGCCTCAAAAGATCAAAAAGATCAAATGTTATGATTGAAAGTGGAGTCAAATGTAAAGCTCCAAGTCATGTTATCAAGTTTTGTGGGAAGTCATATATACATATTTCTATAATTGAGATAGGTTACATGATCTAGTGCTAATTGTGTATGCCTTGGTTGAATCGATCATTGAAGCTTCACATTAGACGAAGGACTATCTCATTGTTGATATCCACACACAACACACAAGTTTATGTTCAATAAATGCCATATTCATTTTTGTGATTGTACTTGATAAAATGTATTTTCACATGCTCAATCTTTGTTAATTCAAGCACAAAAAGATTTTTGAGTGTTTTAGGTGTTTTTGGAAAGTATTTTGTTTGAAAAATCTGAAAATTTCAAAAATCCAGTTTTGCCCTGTTTTGGCGGCTCAGTCGCGGGTATGTCAAGTCGCGTGCCTTAGTCGCGTCTTCGCTGGTCTTTTTTGGCTTCTTGTTCGCGAGTGGAAGGTCCAGTCGCGAGATTCACTCAGAGATTTTCGCGGCTCAGCTCGCGACTCACTCGCGGGTAGACTTTCCAGTCGCGAAAAACACTTAGAAAAATTTTCAAATTTTTTTTCTTGAGTGCTTTGGCGGCTTGAGCTGGCGACTGTGTGGCAACTAAATCAAGTCGCGAAAATCGCGTGTTTGGCAGAAACAAGAGCAGTTTTTAAACCTCTTTTCAGTTTTCCCTCGAACTTTTGTGACTGTTCATCATCTCTCTAAACTATCTTCCTTCCAAACACTTCGTGAATCCATTTTCAAACCTCATTGGTGCTTCATTTCTTATCCAAATCATCAAGAAAAGGTATGGGTTTTGCTTTCTCAATCTCATTTTCCTTTTTCCTGCATATTTTTGTTACCGTTTGGACTGATATTGTGTTCGAAATACTTCTCTCTTTGTGTAATGGGTATGGCGTGTCTTGTTTGATATTGTTCTCTCCTGTTTTCATGCTGAGCGGTCACAATGTGTTTTTCATTGTTCTGATATTTGCCTATTATTGAGTCTGAAAATCTTTTCTTAAATGGGTTTGGTGTCTATTTGACTTACTCATTTCACATGCTTAAGTATTGATGTTGGTGTTCGGTATTGGTTACTGAGTTTTTATGATAACATAATGTATGTCTCTCAACCATGTGCTCTAGTGTGGATGATTGGTTTCTTCATGTTGAAATATTTTCCCCTTGTTCATATCTCTGGTGGAGTGATTTATGTTATCTGCTCTAAATGTTCGAATGCTGTATCTGTTTGCATATCATGGTCATGATAACCTGTCTCATTGACAGTTTTGTCAGTTGTGTTGTCTATTTATGTCTTGGTGCACTATCACCATTTTGCTGCACCTGTTATTTTGTGCTTCTTTGTATTGTTGGAAGTTTGGTTGGGTCTGCACTATCTTCAGTTTGTGTTTATATATTGAAATTTTGTTTACACTGAATCTTGTTGACAATTATCTTGTGTGGTATTGTTGTTTGGTTCTTTGCTGTGGGCCTGTTCTCTTGCAGATGTCTCGTCGATCTTCCAGGGGTAAAGACTTTGTTGCTGACGAACCAGCAACACCAGTTGCTAAAAGGACTCGACTATCATCTCAGGCATCTCAAGATCCCAATGAGGATAGGTTCAGACTTCCGCTTAACTCACATGTCTACTCAAACGTGTTTGACAAGTCAACCACTGTAGTGGAACGGGTGGTAGAGTTCAACACCTTAGGGACCACTTTCATCCCTCGAATCTTTGAGAAACGAGATTGGGCAAACTTGTTCGGGAACTTTGATGATCCAATGGATGAGCTGGTCAAAGAATGCTTCTCCAATGCAACTGATCTTGGACCTGAACTCATTTTCTGGGTCAGAGGAATAGAATTTAGTGTTACCCCAGACTCCATCGCAGATCTTCTCAACATCACCAGACCTTAGAATGTGAATATAACTCCTTACGATGAACGAAATCCAGAAGTTGGAGAAATTTTACAAATCCTAGGATACGATCATGAAGTATCCAGTACAGGAACATCCATCAGCACCGCAAAGTTTGCACCTGAGCTGACCACACTGAAGTTGATCATGTTCACCAATCTCTACCCACTGTCCAACACTACATTCATCAATCTTGGGAGAGCTCTATTTCTTTGTGACCTTATTACAGGAGCCCCCATTGATATATGTGCTCACATCTACTACACCTTGAGGAAGACCGCGTGTCGATCTGCAGCTCGAGGAGTTATTCCATTTTGCAGTCTCATCATGAAGCTCATTCTTCGTGAAGGCATTATTCCTCCTGCAGATGGAAAAATGTTGACTCGTCAACGTCCCATTTCCTTGTTCACTCTTCAAGCTAGCAGAAGTCACTCCTCTAAATCACCAAGGAGTGCTCACATCTCTCCGGTTACTCCATCTGCCCCTGACTCAGAGACACCTGCACATACCACATCTACATCACGTGCTGTTCCTGAAGCTTCACCGGCTAGTATTCCGCAAGCACAGACTGCTCCTCATACTGATAGAGTCGGCAGTGTACTTGAGCATATTCAGAAACGCGTTGATGAGCTTGTGACACTTCTCTACTCCACAAACAACCATGTCCAAATGCGTCTCGAGACTATGGAGAATCAGCTAGATGATATTCAACGAAAGTTGGACGAGAGCTTTTAGCTATTCGTGACAAAAAGGGGGAGAGCATTCAGTAAGGGGGAGCAAAGCTCAAAGGGAAGTGTGCATAGTGATAGGGGGAGTACACACATACTTTTGTCATACTTTTGTTTTTAGTCTTATCCTCTAAACTTATGGTTTTAGGTTTATGTTTGTTGGGTACTATTTAATGTTTTTATGGGTTTGATACACTGTGTTTTTGGTGTATAGTTGTTTCTAACTCATTACTTATACTCTTGGTTTAAACTTTAATATATTTTGATGATGTTATTCAGGATGTTTTTGTGTTTGTACCCATGTGCTTTTGTAAGCTTTTAGGGTTAATGTTTTATGCATAGTTTGTAGGCTTTATGGTATGTACCTTGCTTAATGCAGCCTTTATGCTATGTTGAAATCAGTACTTTAATCTAAATGTTCTGCATTTTGGTTTATGTACTGTCACTCTTGTGCCCTTGTAGGATTGTTCCTAGATGCATATGCCTTGTGTGTTATGCATTGGTTGAGTGTTGAGCATACAAGTGTCTTGCCTTGTGCTTGTTAACTTGTATGTCCTTGTGTTCATTCCAAGTGTGAATGAGCACTGTGATCACTACCTTGTGGTGTTCACTTGGTTGATCAAGCCATGGCTTGTTTCTTAACTCCATCTTTGCTTGATCACATATTGCCTGTTTCATATGCATTTATAATTTTCTGCTTACAATGATCATGGTGTATTGTTGTGTTTCAGGAGTATTATGTTCATATGATTCAAGTGCTTCACAGCTTCTAGAGTTAGGTGTGAGTGAGTTTTGTTCAACTGTTCCCAACTCACATGTTAAGTCTAGAGTCTGTTTTAGGGGTTTTGTCACGAAATAGCCAAAGGGGGAGATTGTAAGGTTGAATTTATTCAACCATCTAATTGGCTTTATTCCGTGCCAAATTTGCTTGTAATTCAGCATTTAGTAACCCTGTATTTAGGTGGGTTTGTTGTAAGGGTAGTGAGTGAGATAGAGTGAAGATTGCTCAAGAGTGTGCAAGAAAACAGAGACTCGCGGCTGCAAGCCGCCAGAAGCAGCACACGTGCCAAGCATGCTGGAAGATGAACAGTCATGCTAGCTGGAGCACTACAGGACAAAACAGGACAACTGGCCATACGGTTAACTCGCGACTGGATCTCGCGACTTAGTCAAGCCGCGAGGTCAAGCCGCGAGCCACCCCTGTTTTGTAAAATCTGACGTTTCACATTCCTCTCCCACTCCAGTATAAATACCCCTTTTACCCACGATTGAAAGAAAGCTTCCAGAGAGAATTTTGAGAGAGAAACCCTAAAGAAAAATAAGATTGTTTCACCCACAATCTATACCTTAGAGTCTCTTCAAATTCCTCTACTCTCTTCCTCTTCATTGTCAAATCCTTGAGAGGCATTATACCAAACCTGGTTCTCACCATCATCATCACTGTGAGACAGTTGTTTGGATTTCTGGGAAGCAGTTAGGAAGGAACCAATCTTCATTGGTTGATGCTACGGTCTAGTAGCGGAATCCGGGAAGCTAGAAAAGAAAAAGGTTCGGCGCAGCCTCGTTGGAGCAAGAAGCTTGGAGGGCTTAGGTGCACTGGGTAGATTAGGCTTGGAGGGTCTATTGCTGTCCTTGTATCCCAACTGTATTTTCTAGTGGATTGTTTACCGCTTGGAGGGCGGCGGAGAGGTTTTACGCCGAGGGCTTCGGTTTCCTCTTCGATAACACATCGCGTGTTGTCTTTGTGTTTGCATCTTCCTTCCTCTCTATCTTTGCCTTTTTATTATCTGCTGTGGTTTTATTTTGTTATGGCTTAGATAGTCTTTAACCAATTTCGTATTATAGCATGTGTTAAGTTTCCGCGCACTAGTTGTTTGACATATTGCTTGTATTGGTTAAGTTGTAATTTGGGGGTCTAAACGTTCAAAGGTGTTTTGTACACGTTTTTGAACTTTCACAATCTGCGGTCAGGTTTGAAGCCAGAGCAAAATCTCTTCCACGATCGTAAAGAGGTCCTAGAACGAACCATGTGTGTCATCACTGCGGACTTCAAGGGCACACCCGACCCAATTGTCATAAGCTGAGAGCATTGCGAAATGCTAGTGATCAAAGGTCAAGAAGGCCAAGAAATGACAAGAGGACTTGGGCAATTGAGCCATTAAGAGATCGAAATGGTAATCCCGGAATGATGGACGTGATGAAGATGATTGGTGTATTCACCAACTGCTTGGAAAGCTTCACTAGAAGGTTTGAAAGTCCTAATCTCGTACCCAATCCTATAAGGATATCATCCCAAATGCACGTGACGTGTGGGTGATGAAGGGTACTCATGCATAAGTATTACAACATGTCCATGCATTAATACTTCCTATGTTGTGTGACTGTTGGCTTGTTTATTGATTATGTGAATTGAAAATTGTTTGTTTTTGCTTTGATTCATTTAAAATGTTTTTACATTGTAGTTTTTGATCAATCTCTTTCTTCTTGTGTGTCAAAAATCCAAAAACCACATAAAAAGTAGAAAATCCAAAAAGTTTGATCAACATTGTTGAGTTTTGTCTCTAAATATGTTTTATCTTGAACCTTTGTGCAAATGGCTTTGTGCATCTTCGAGCATAGCTTGTTCCCTTTGCACTTATTTCATTGTGGGAGAAATCTTGAAATCTTTGTGACTGTTGTAAATAGATCTTCAACCTTGACATGAATGATTAGTGAATGGTTTTGTTGATCTTGATACATGCATAGACTTGTGTCTATATATCTTCCCACTCATTATTTTATTGTTTTTACTAAAAAAAGCTCACCAAATGTAAATCTCCAAATGAAAAGAGATATTGAGCTGCAAAAGCCTGTCGCATATACTAGTATTTGACTAGGAAAAAGGGAAAGTGACCAAAAGTTAAAATTGAATGATGCCCAAAAAGCCAAAGGCTAACTAAGCAAAGTGAAATATTCAAAATTTCAAGCATCAATCTCACAATGAGATGTGTTGATTCAAAAAGGTCAAATGATATGTCAAACATGGAGCCAAATGAAAAGTTTCAAAGATATTGTACTCAAGCTTTTGTGGGAGGTCATACATGCATATTTTTATAATTGAGATGGGTCACATTATCTAGTGCTAGTTGTGTATGCCTTGATTGAATTGATCATTGAAACTTCACATTAGACTAAGGACTATCTCATTTTTGATATTCACACACAACACACAATGTCTATGTTCAATGAATGCCATATTCATTTGTGTGATTGTACTTGATTAAATGTGTTTTCACATGCTCAATCTTTGTTGATCATTCACAAAAAGGTTTTTGAGTGTTTTAGTTGTTTTTGGAAAGTACTTTCTTTTTACAAAAATTGACAAAAATTTCGAAAATTGTGTTGCCCTGTTTTGGCGACTCAGTAGCGGGTAGAACCAATCGCATGCCCCAGTTGCGAGTCCATCACAGAGATTTTTCGTGACTCACTGGCGACTCCTTGGCGAGTAAATGCTTCAGTCGCGAAAAAGACTTAGAATATTTTTCAAAATTTTGAAATTTCATGCTTTTCACGGCTCAGGTTGGCGACTTGTTCGCGGGTGGAAGGTCCAGTCGCGAGGGGTACACAGAGATTTTCGCGACTTTCTTGCGAGTGGAACTTCCAGTTGCAAAAAACACTTAGAAAATTTTTCAAAATTTTTCTTTCAAGTGTTCTGGCGGTTGGTCCTGGCTACTTGTAAGTGACTTGATTCAGTCGCAAAAAACACGTGTTTTGCACAAATTGGGTAGTTTTTAAAACATTTCAATTTTCCCTCGAACATTTTTGACTGTTCATCTTCTTCCTTACCTAAAATTCTCTCAAACTCACTGTGTCACTCTCAAACGAACTTCCATATTTGCTTATTTTCATTCTCAAATCTTCAAGAAAAAGGTATGAGTTTTCTTTCTCTCACTTCATATTTCATGTTTTGAGCTTTGTTTTCTTGGATTTGTGATTCGTTTATGAGTTTTGTGATATTTGTGGTTTTGGCTATGGGCTGGGTTCATGTTTGTTGAGTTTGGGTGTTTGGCTTAGTTGATCTTGTTTCTAGGTTGCTAAATATGGTTTCTTTTGTGTTCCATTTCTCTATTAGAGTTTATTAACTGTTCTATGATGTTTGATATATCTCATACCCATGTTTATTGGTCACATTGTCATATGATAATTTTATGTGATTCGCTTTGTTTATGAGTATTTCTGGTTCAATATGGTTGAGGTCTGTTTGTTAGGTTATCATGTCTTGACTTTTAGTTGCTATAGTTTCTTGTTATTATGAATGCTGCTTTTCCCTTGAGGATACTGTCTGCTCTGTGTTGGTTTGATCATATCATAATCATTTAGATATGTCTCATAGACACATTTTTTTGGATAAATGTGGTATTCACTACTTCAATACAACTGAGTATTGGTTGTTGTACTTTGTGCTTGGGTATGTGACCTAGAATGTGTTTGTTTGAGTTGTTTTGATTATAGGTTGTTTTATACCTCTCTGCTTTGAGCTTTCTCATTCAACACTTGACTCTGACCTGTGTGTTGATTGAGTGTTTTGATGCAATATTTTTAACAATAACATGTTACTAATGTTCTGAGTGTTCATCTATTGTGCATTGTATTGTGGCTTTTTCTGCTTGTTCACAGATGGCCTCATCTCCTACAAAGAAGAAGACTCCTGCTAAGAAAGCTGACTAAAGATTGAAAATGGACCATAACCTATTTAAGTCAGTTCAACACTTTGATAGATATAGGGATTCTTTCTTAAGGGGAACCATCATTCAGGAAAGATTTGTTGACTTAGGGGATTTGAAGGACACCTTCATTCCAAGTTGTTTTGAGGGCAGAGGGTGGGATAAATTGTTGAGTGACCTTCCTGCTATCTGTGAGCCTTTAATTAGAGAATTCTATGCAAATGCTGTGATAAGGGAGAATGAGTTGAGTTGTTGGGTTAGAAGAAAGGAATTCACCATAGATGCCCATGACATTGATGAGGTGCTAGGGCTTGAAGGATTTGAGGACTCTGACTTCACCAACTACAAGGATAGGATGCTCTCTATAGAAACTGTCCAAACTCGCATTGGTGGACAAAGAGAAGGGAGATGCCTCAACACTACAGCATTTCCAACTAACATGAGCTGCCTAACCACCATCATGATGTTCAATCTGTACCCTGTGAGGAAGCTGACTACAATCAACAATGCCAGAGCTATCTTCCTCATGGAACTTAAGAAGAAAACCTTCATTGACATCAGCTCTCACATCTTTGACACTATTGTGGATGAGACTAAAACCACCTCTAGGCCCAAGCTGATCTTTCCTAGCCTTCTTATGAGGCTCTTCAGAGCAAAAGGTGTTGAAATCCCACAAGATATCAGCCTCATGCCTACACCTTCAACCATTAACAAGCTAACCATCATCAGGATACAAGTCCATCTTCCAGGTGATGAAGAGGTAGGTGATTAAGGTGAAGGTGACCAAATGGAGACTGAGACAGTGACTACAGGCCAAACTTCAACACCCAGAAGCCGAGGCAAGAGGAGCAGAGCTTCAACCTCATCAGAGGTACCTCCTGATGCATTCCAGATCATCCTGGAAAGGATTGATGGACTCAGAGAGGTCCAGAATGAGCATACTAACAGGATGGCAGCACTTCAGAATCAGCTCAACATACTTTCAGCCAAGTTTGATAGCTTTAGCACCCAGCAGTGACCCTTTAGCCATTCCGGTCAAAAAGGGGGAGAACTTTTGAGGGATAACTCTTGAGGGGGAGTGTCATTTTAAACTTTTGAGGGATAGCTCTTGAGGGGGAGTGTCATTTTAAGGGAGAGCTTGTCACAAACAGTGTTTTTCAGTTTATGCTTTAGTTTTACTTTGTGTTTATTATACTTTAAGGGTTTGATATGTCAAAACACTTGGGTTATTGTTTTGGTTTAAAAATCATGGATCTGTTTTACTTTTAAAACACTTATGTTACTTTGGTTTGTTAATATTTAAAGTTGTTATTAAGTTTTTTTTTGTTTGTGCCCATGATGCTTTTGTAAGCTTTTAGGGTTTGTTTCCATGATGTTTTGTAGGCTTTTATGGTTTGTACCATGCTATGTAGCCTTTATGTTTTGTTGCCTAATACTTCTAGCTAAATGTTATGCATTTTCTTTAAGTATTCTCACTCTTGTGCCCTAGTAAGATTTTGTTCCTAGATGCATATACTTTATGTATTGTGCATTGGTTGAGTGTTGGGCATCCAAGTGATTTGCATTGAGCTTATTAGCTTGTATGTCTGGATGTTCATTCCAAGTGTGAATGAGCATTGTGGTCACTATTTTATAGTGATTGCTTGTTTGGTCAAGCCATGGTTTATTTCTCATTTCATTTTGCTTGATCACATTGTGCTTGTCTCATATGCAATTACAAGTTTTCTGCATACAATGATGATACTATGTTGTTATGTTTCAGGAGATTCTTATTCATATGATTCAAGAGCTTATCAGATTCTAGAGTTAGGTGTGAGTGAGTTTTGTTCAACTGTTCCCAACTCACATGTTAAGTCTAGAGTTTGTTTTAAAGTTTTGTCACGGAATAGCCAAAGGGGGAGATTGTAAGGTTGAATTTTATCAACCATCTTGTTGGCTTTATTTCATGCCAAATTTGCTTGTATTTTAGCAATTAGTAACCCTGTATTTAGGTGGGAATCATGTAAGGGTAGTGAGTGAGAGAGTGTGAGGAAATGCTCAAGATTGTGCAAGGATGCAAAGACTTGCGGTTGGACTTGTGGGTGACTTGCGACTGGCAAGCCGCCAAAGTTGGCACACGTGTGGAGCATGCAGGGGAGATGAAGAGTCATGCCAATTGTTACACTACAAGACAAAAGTCCCAGGCTGGCCAGGCCATTAACTCGTGGCTTGAACACGCGACTCAACCCAGTCGCAAGGCCACATCACCAGACCACCCTGTTTGGGAAAAACTGACTTTTCACATTCCTTCTCACCCTACTATATATAGACCCTTCTACCCATGAAATGTAGAGAGCTTCTAGAGAGAATTTTGAGAGAGAAACCCTAGAGCAAAACAAGATTGATTCATCCATAATCTTCACATAGAGACTTTTCAAATTCCTCTACTCTCTTCCTCTCCATTGTTAAATTTTTGAGAGGCACATTACCAAAACCTTTTCTCTCCATACCCAGATCTATGAGAAGGCTGTTTGGTGCTTTGGGAAGTAGTTAAGAAGGGACCAATTTCATATTGGTAGATGCTATGGTCAAGTAGCGGAATCCGGTAAGCTAAAGAAGAAATAGGTTTGTCGGAACCTCGTTGGAGTAGGAGCTTGGAGGGCTTAGGTACATTGGGTAGATTAGGATTGGAGGGTCTTCTACTGTTCATGTATCCCAACTACATTCTTTAGTGGATTATTTACCGCTTAGAGGGCGGCGGAGAGGTTTTACGCCAAGGGCTTCGGTTTCCTCTTCGATAACACATCGTTGTGTTGTCCTTGTGTTTGCATCCCTCTTCCCTTAATCTTTGCCATTTAATTTCTGTTGTGGATGTGATTTTATTTGGTTTAGATTGTTTATCAATTCTGTATTAAGCTTATGTTCATATTTCGCACATTAATTGTATGATATTAAGCTTGAATTGGTATTTTATAAATTGGGGGTATTTTATACACTTATTGAACTTTCAACAACCATCATGATGTTCAATCTATACCAAGTGAGGAAGCTAACCACCATCAACAATGCTGAAGCCATCTTTCTCATGGAGCTTAAGGAGAACACCTACATAGACATCAGTGTTCATATCTTCTACACCATTGTTGATGAGACTAGAACAACCTCCAGGGCCAAGCTAATCTTTCCCAGCCTTCTTATGAGGCTTTTTAGATTGAAAGGTATGGAAATCCCTCAAGATATCAGCCTTATGCCTACACCCTCAGCCATCAATGCTCTAACCATTACAAGGATAAGAGTTCGTCTCCCAGGTGATGAAGAGGAAGGTGACCAAGAAGAAGGTGGACCAATGGAGACTGAGACAGAGGCTGCAAGACAATCCTCATGCTCAAGAGGTCATGGTAAGAGGAGCAAAGCTTCATCCTCATCAGCTATACCTTTAGATGCATTCCAGATCATCCTTGAGAGGATGGATGGGCTCAGAGATGTCCAGAATGAGCAATCTGACAAGCTGGCTGCACTTCAAGATCAAATGACCTCACTTTTAGCAAAATTTGATACCTTTACCACACAATAGTGACCCTTTGGCCATTCCGGTCAAAAAGAAGGAGATTTTTAGAGGGGTAGCTCTTGAGGGGAAGTGCCATTTTGAGGGGGAGCATGCCAAAAACTTAATTTCAGCAGTTTTACTTTATGTTTATGTTATCTATAGTTTCTGGTGTTGTGTTTAGGACAATCTTTTAATTATGGGTTTGCTACATACTATGTTAAACATTTTGATTAATTTCTTGGTTTAAACTCATGTGAATGTGTTTTTAATACTCTGGTTTATTTATATAAGTTTATATTCAGTATATGTACTTTGGATTTTGTACCCATGCTTTGTAGCTTTGTACTTGTTGCTAAATGTTATGCATTTTCTTTAAGTACATCACTCTTGTGACCATGTTGGATTTTTATCCTTGATGCATTTGCCTAGTGTTTATGTATCGGTTAAGTGTTGGACATGCAAATGATACTTTGCAGTGAGCTTATTAGCTTGCATGTCTAGATGTTCATTCCTTGTGTGAATGAGCATTGTGGTCACTATTTGTAGTGATTGTTCGTTTTTGGTCAAGCCATGGTTTATAGCTTAATTTCATTTTGCTTGATCGCATTATGCTTGCTCCATATGCATTACAAGTTTTCTGCATACAATGATCATATTTTGTTGTTGTGTTTTCAGGAGATACTTGTTCTTATGGTTCAAGAGCTTTACAGATTCTAGAGTTAGGTGTGTGAGAGTTTTGTTCAACTGTTCCCAACTCACATGTTAAGTCTAGAGTTTGTTTTAGGGTTTTGCCATGGAGTAAAGGGGGAGATTGTAAGGTTGAATTTAATCAACCATTTTGTTGGCTTTATTCCGTGCCAATTTGCTTGTAATTCAGCACTTAGAAACTCTGTATTTAGGTGGAAATCATGTAAGGGTAGTGTGTGAGAGAATGTAAAGAAATGCTCAAGGCTATGCACTGAAGTAGGGACTCGCAACTGGATCTCGCCGGTGGCTCGTGACTGGCAAGCCGCCAGAGGATGCACACGAGAGAAGCATGCAGAGAAGCTGAACCGTCATGCCAGCTGTAGCACTACAGGACAAAAAGTCAAGACTGGCCATTTAGTTAGATCGCAGCTTGAACTCGCGACTCAGTTAAGTCGCGAGGCTAAGTCACCAGACAGCTCTATTTTAAAAAATTGACTCCTCGCATTCCATTCTCACACAAGTATAAATACCCCTTATACCCACGAAATGTAGAGAGCTTCCAGAGAGAATTTTGAGAGAGAAACCCTAGAGGAAAACAAGATTGACTCATCCACAATCTTTACATAGTGACTCTTCAAATTCCTCAACTCTCACCCTCTCCATTGTTACATCCTTGAGAGGTACATTAGCCAAAACCTTTTCTCACCATACCTATAGCATCAACCAATTGATATTGGTTGATGCTATGGGCTATAGCGGAATCCAGTAAGCTAAAGAAGAAAAAAGTTCGGTGTAACCTCGTTGGAGAAAGAAGCTTGAAGGGCTTAGGTACACTAGGTAGATTAGGCTTGGAGGGTCTTCTACTATTCATGTATCCCAACTTCATTCTTTAGTGGATTATTGACTGCTTGGAGGGCGGCGAAGAGGTTTTACGCCGAGGACTTTGGTTTCCTCTTCGATAACACATCGTTGTGTTGTCCTTGTGTTTGCATCTCTCTTCCCTTAATCATTGCCATTTAATTTCTGCTATGGTTGTGATTTTATTTGGTTTAGAATGTTTTATCAATTCAATTTTAGCTTATGTTCATGTTCCGCACATATATTGTTTGATAATAAGCTTGAATTGGTAATTTGTGAATTAGGGGTCTAAACGTTCAAGGTGTTTTATACACTATTTGAACATTCACCAATTTTTATCAACCTGAAGTGATTCCCTAGCAAAACTAGTAGCGGATTATATGCTTTGTTAAAGAGACTTTCAGAAAGCATTTGGTTGCAAAATTTTAAATTAAAGAACTGGTTAAGAATACTAGAATATGCAAATTTAAGTCTTTATTTATGATAAATTAAAATTTTGCATTGATAAATTACAACAGAACATCCAATCCTCTAAAACTAAAGAACAATTGACTACTTAAATACAAGCATAAGCCAAGGAATATGCATCTAAGAAACCAAAGCCATATAGAACATGTGTTATTGGCATAAAATTATAAATCAATAAAATTATTTATGTTTTATATTATTAATGAAGAAATAAAATTGTTGATTTAATTATTAAAGGGCACAATTATTCACTGAGAGTGGTGGCATACACCTTGCCCTTCAATCTTAGATAATTAGGACATTCCTTTTTGAAATGGCCCTGTCCATTACACTCAAAACAAGTGACTCCTTGTGTGGATTGGGACTCCTTCCCTTCTCTCTTTTTGAAGTCCTTCTTCTCCTTTCTGGAACTCATGAATTTCCCTTTATCACCAAATTTCTCACTGTTCTTGAACTTTAGAAATTTTCGAAAATTCTTTACAAGGTAGGCAACATCCTTTTCTACTGCATCCTCATCCGATGAACCATGACCTTCTACCCTTTCATTTATTGTCTTATGAGCCAGTGATTTGCACTTTCTTTGATTTGGTAATGAAAGTTCATACATTTGGAGAGAACCAATCAGCTCTTGGACTTTGATTTCATCAAGGTCTTTGCTCTCCTCAATTGCAGTCACCTTTGCATGGAAGCTCTCTGGCAACGAACGAAGAATTTTTCTTACAACTTTCGAGTCCTCCGTTTTCTCTCCCAAGTTAAACTTGCCGATGACCATTTCATTTAGCTTACTATAGAAAGAGTCAAAGGACTCATCCTTGCTCATCCTGAGCTCCTCAAACCGAGTAGTCAGCATCTGTAGCTTTGTGTCCTTAACTTTCTTTGTACCCTCATAAGTGGTTTCCAAAATCTGCCATACTTCCTGGGCAACAGTGATATGAGAAATCTGATGGAATTCATCTGAGGACACACCACAAAAAATTGCGTTAAGTGCTTTAACATTGCAATCGATTTGGTCGGCGGCGGGTCGAGTTCAGTTGGCGGTGGCAGGTGGGTCAAGTCTGATGGGTCCTTGGATAGCCCTAGTTGGGGAAAAGTGAATTTGAACCATGGACATCTTTGTTAGAAATACCAGGAGATGTTAATTGAATTCCAAGACTCTTGATACTATAGAGGTCATAAACCATATCAAAGTTTTGTAAATCATATAATGTGTAATAAAGTTGTGTTTTAGAAGCCATGTTTGTTCCAAGTGAATACCCTATGTACTTGTCATAGAATCGATTTTAATAATAGTTTTAATAAATTTTTTATTAACAATGGTAAAATTTAAATGAGTTGTATAGAATGTTATTGAACTAGGAACTATGTTTTATGTTTATCACGTTATCTTAATTTTTTTTTTTTTAAAAAATTATCTCAATTACAAAAAGAAATTAATATAATAATTTTTTTTTCTATTTTATTCTTAATGATCAAAATAGAATTTTTCAACGTTCTCGTTTGATATTATAACTATAGTTTTCACTTATATTATATTATATATATATATATATATATATATATATGAGAAGGAAAAGAAAGGAATTAGATTCTCAACAAAAATTGGAGGACAATTGAAAAAACAAAAGAAGCATGGAAATAGTGTACTCTGTACTGACTCAACGCTCAAGCAAAGAAGAAGATGAGCTGCATCGCAATGTTAAAAGATTTAAGGAAAGCAACGGTGCAAGAAGCTTCTTGCAGCCTAGGAGTCTTGTCAGCTACAAGGATTGCCTCGTGGGAGACATCCCTAGATGGAACTTTTGAGAAAGCATTCAAGTTTGACAGAGCATGGGAGGAAGAATATGTGTCTGATGCTGATTTGGAGCCTTTGATAGAAGGTATGGCTGAGGTAAGACTCTCCAAGGAAACTAAGTCTCGCATCAGATCGCCATGGTCCAAGGCTTTGATAGTGAAAGTGTATGGTAGGTCAGTTGGTTTTCACTATCTCATTTTCAAAATCAATGCTTTATGGAAATCATTGGAGAAGATGGATTGTGTAAACTTAGGTAGAGGTTTTTTCTTGAGCAAATTTAGTAGTTCTGATGATTATGACAAAGTGCTCTATGGGGGACCATGGTTCATTGGGGGGCATTTTCTTGCAATCAAACCATAGGAGCCATATTTTAAAGCTTATGAGGCCAAACTAACTTCAGTTACAGTATAGGTGAGGCTTCCTGAATTGCCAATTGAATTTTTTGATACATCCGTGCTTAAGGAGATTGGGAGTGTCATTGGGCCGGTACTTAGGATAGATTCTTACACAGCTTCTGAAACTAGAGGTGGTTATGTGAGGCTGTTTGTTCAGATAGACTTGGAGAAGCCACTCATAAATTCAATCCGGGTGGGGAGACTGGTGCAAAGAGTTTTGTACGAAGACATTTCCTCCTTATGCTTTTGCTATGGAAGAATTGGGCATAAACAGGAAAACTGAAGCTATTATGTGAAGCAGCTTGTTAAGGAGGGCGATGGACAAGTTACTCCAAAAGCTAACGAAACTAGGGAGGGGAGGCTCAATCCGATCCCAAGTATGGGCCTTGGATGGTAGTTACGAGGAGAAAGAGTGCCAATAGAATTGGTAGAACTAGTGGGCTAACTAAAACCAACCAAGCAGCTCAAACAAAAATGAAGGGCAGGTCGAACATTTCCCAGACACATGCCTTGGAGACAGTAGGTGAAAATCTTGATAAGTCAAATCCCAGTGATTCAGCTGATTCAAGAACTGAAATCACATGTGTTGTAGCAGCCCAAAACCCACAACAGATCCTTGAGATGGAGAACAAATGTGTGATGGAGGAGTGCAAAGATATTTCAAATAAGGATAGTCAGCAGGGCTCGTGGCAGCATTTTGAGGGAAAAGGTTAGGCTTTACTCAAAAATAAATCTAAGGGTAACAAAGGGTTGGGTATTAAGGGTACAAAAAATTTGAATAGCTCAAAAAGCCATTTATGTCTTACCTTTAGTTCTGGGGACAAGGGTAGTCAGTTTGAAAATAGAGGGACTTTTGGTAGGGGTGACCTCAATGCCAAGAACGGGATGGGCCATATGGTTCAGGAACAGAGCGATTGTGATTCCAAACGAGATAATAGACCAGATAAGGGCGGCGCCAACAGAAACTCTGTGTTGGTTCAAAGAAGAGCTGAGGTATGCTTGGAAACATTTATTTCCCATCACTCCAGCAAGCATCAGATCGGGGAAGCTTCCTTTAGACCAAAATGCGTGGAATCTCGTGCCCAACCTATGGTGGAAATTCTACACAGCTGTGCTGGAGATATTGTTGGAAGTAGCGGAGGAATTAAGCAGGCAAAGGTGATCATTAGTCGTGCCACATTGGGACTAATCCAGGTGGGTCATACAAGAGAGGAAGCTAGTGGATTTTAGGGGGATGGCCATAGCTCACTTAGGAAACCACCCAACCTTGAAGCTGATTCAACTCATGGCTCCGGTGCAAAGGTGCAATGTACTCCTGAACTACAGAGAGAAGATTTCGGGTATTCTAAAATACATGATAATTTGGAAGCCAGAATGGGGGCGTCCAAGGACCTATTGAGAAGGATGGGATGGAGTATGGTAGACACAGCTTCGATGAATGCTAACCCATCAGAGATAGAGGTACCTCTAGGTTAGTTTTTCAATATGAATATTCTACTCTGGAATTGTAGAGGAGCATTGAATGCTAATTTCAATGCTCAAAATTGAATTTTTTTTTTTTTTTTATCAAAATAGAATTTCTCAACCTTCTCGTTTGATATTATAAGTATAGTTTGACTTATTATATATATATATATATATATATATATATATATATATATTTGAGAAGGAAAAGAAAGGGATGCAACATGAGGACTTCCGAAGAGGTCACTTATTATATTAAAGATTAGAATTTTAATTCTATAAAGACTTATGTGATTCATTTGTCAATGATGGATTCTTTTGCAATATTCATTTTATATTAATCATTGCTTTCTTATTATTTAGCTTGTCACCACTTCTAATTGCCATACGTTTTGCTTTTAATAATAGTTTTATTATTAACTTTTTATTAGCTACTTTTTAATACACGACTTTTCTTCAATCCAAGTAACATTTAGTTATTACTTCTCAATAATATATATATATATATATATATATATATGTGTGTGTGTGTGTGTGTGTATGTATGTATGTATATGTATAGAAGGAAAAAAAGGGGAGCAACACGAGGACTTCCTAAAAGTTCACTTATTATATTAAAGATTAGAATTTTAATTCTATAAAAACTTATGTAATTCATCTGGGTAATTCTATAAAGACTTAAGATTAGAATAACATTAGTAATAAGTAACAATAGAAGATAGATTGTCATTATACGATTAAATTTAGAAAAATTCCTATTTACACTAGTAACAAAGCATTAGACAAACCTATAACTTCTGGTAGAGTAATATGGATTAGCAAATAGAATATCTACTAAATTTTTGCCTCCAAGGTGAACTTCCTGCCTATGAAGCCCACGGAGGATTGCATCAAGCAATTTTGAACAAAATTCTGGAAACAAGCTATTCATATCTTTGTTGACATCTGAGTGCATTGCAACTTGCAATACAAATAGAAAAGTTAGTTTATGTACATTGCAATTGCAACAAAATAGAAAAGTCAGTTTTGTTGCAATTGCAACTGCAACAAAATTATGATATCAATGTATTTCTTTTTTGGTATTGCAATACCAAAAACGAAATATGTTCATATCATACTCTATTTTTGCCACGGAAATGCTCATGCAGATTCCTCAAATACTCTAGAAGACTATTAACATTGTTCTGATATTTGTTCCTGTTATGATCATATACTTCTCGTAGAGGACCAGAAATGGGAATGCGCGCTAGTCATGTAGTCCATACGTTGAACAATGTAAATAGGTATTACAATAGAAAAAATTTTAACCTCTTGCCATTAGATCAATGACAGCATTTAGAAATCTCTTGCATTCATCAGAACTGTAAAATATTGGATGCATAAGTTGCATATTTGAATGATCTAAAACTGCATACTGAGTGAAAATGGTAGAAAAGAACAGCTTGAAGCTGTCTGACATGAAACCAATATAACTACCCTTGTTCCCAATATGTTTTTTGAAATAGGTCTTCACTTGCTTAGCCACCATGTACTTATGTTGGATATATTTTGTTAGTGTATAGCTTAGACTAGTTTAGCCCATTGGGCTTAGCCCAGTATACTGTACTTGTAGTTTACTCCTTTTACTTGTACTGCACACATATCTAGCCTATATAAGGCTCTCTATTGTACATTATTTCATACACATCAATATACAGACTATTCAGTCTTTCTCACACTTTATATTCTTAACATGGTATCAGAGCCAATCCTCTGACTTCCTGGTTCCTGTGGACATCTCCGGCGTTCTTCCGCTGCCCTCGCCTTCATCCAGTAGCCACTGTCAGAAGCGAGTCACCGCCGTCACTCCCACAGTCCCAGCAAATCTCGGATCTCATTGTTCTGCTCATCCAACTGTCAAAGCAAAGGCATTGAGTGACAGAACAGACAATCCCGAGCAAAACCTAACCAAGAACGGCCGGAAAACACTTCACACGCGCCACCACGCGCCGCCTGAAGTTTCTGCCTCACGAGCACGCGCTCCACGCGCCGCCACGCGCCGTCACTCCCGCTCACGCGCCCCATGCGCCAGACCAGAAGTCCTCCACGCGCCACACGCGCTTACACGCGCCCCACGCGCCAGCTCCGTTTCGCGAACTGCCACGTCAGCCCTAGTGTGACATCACCCTGCCACGTCAGCACACGTCATCTGTTGACTTTGACCGTTGACCGTTGACTTTGACCGTTGACCGTTGACCAAGTCAAAATTTTTCAACAGGACCTGTCTTGCTTAGTTTTTCGCGTAGATTCTGATTTTGGACTCCGTTTCTGCATTTGAGGTATCCAAATATCACTTTTTGGTCATTTTCTTCATTATGGCTCAACAAAGTGAACAAGATATCATACGTGCTATCACCATCATGTTGGATGGTCCTACTAGCTATCATGCATGGTCTCAGAATATGACCGTCTTTCTCAAGGGTCGTAAACTATGGAGATATGTGACTGGTTCAATTCCTAAGCCAGTACCAAACCCTAAGTCCAAAGCCACAGCTGCTGAAGAGTCTTCCAAGACTGCTGTTACAACAGATGATTATGAAGAACGTCTAGAAGAATGGGAGAGTATTCAGAGTAAGATCTTATCTTGGTTTATCAATACCTCTATTCCCTCCATTCATAATCTTCTTCCTCGTCTTGAAACTGCTGAGGCTGCTTGGAAATTTTTGGCCGATCGTTATAACTGCACTAATGATTCAAGCTTGGAGTTTCACATTGAATCAAAGCTTTATCAAATGCGCCAAGAGACAGGTCAGTCTATTTCTGATTTTTATTCTCAGACTTCTACTATGTGGGAACAACTCTCTGCTGCAGATCCTCCACTGGTGTGTTCTAAGGACATTGAGCTCTTTGTCAAATATCGGGATCGCCGTAGATTTATGCACTTCATGATGGGTTTACGTGAGGATTTTGAGCCTACTAGGGCTTCTCTACTTAGCCGGTCTCCTACTCCTTCTCTTGATGCTGCAGTAAAGGAGCTCATTTCTGAGGAGAATCGTCGGCCCACTTATCACATGACATCAGCTGATCATGTCTTGGCTACACCCTCACCACAGCCTCCCATTGTTGCATTCACTGCTCCTCCGCGAATAAACTCCGGGCGTCCCACCTCTCAGTCTTCCAAAGGTGCTCACTGCAAGTTTTGCCGTGCCAAAGGCCATGACATCTCTGTTTGTCGTAAGCTACAGAAATTTGTGCAAGAGCAGAATAAAACTTCTCTTCCTCAGGCAGCTGCTGTATGTCCTTCAGATCCATCGGTTCCTACAGGTCCATCTTTGGCTTCCTCACTTACTACGGCTGATATTGAGGCAGTTGTTCAACAGGTTTTATCCCGTACTTCCACTGCCCTTTCTGTCACCTCAGGTAAACAACCTTGGTTTTTTGATACTGCATGTTGTAACCATATGACTCCTGATGAATCCCAATTTTTTGATAAGGCACCCTTAGAACATCCAATCACCATTTACACTGCTGATGGAACTCCTATGCCTGTTAGTCATAAAGGAACAATCTCTTCTCCTTGTTTATCCCTTAGTGACACTTTTCATATTCCAAAGTTATCCCTCAATTTGCTTTCTGTTGGTCAACTTTGCGAATTAGGCGTAGATCTTCTATTTACTAATCATGGTGTGGATGTGCAGGATCCCCGGACGGGTCAAGTGCTTGGGACAGGCCGTAACGTTGGTCGCATGTTTGAGGTTCATGACTTGAAGATTCCTTCACAAGTTGTTTCTGCAGCTGCTACCACTGCCACCTCCTCACCTGATCTATGGCATGCTCGTCTTGGTCATCCATCCTTATCTCGTCTTCAATTGTTAACTTCTCAAGGTCATTTAGGTTCAGTTCAGTTTTCAAAATTTGATTGTACTTCCTGTCATTTTGGTAAACAAACTAAATTGCCATTTAATAAAAGTGACTCCTTTTCTTCTGCTCCTTTTGATCTTATACATTCTGATATTTGGGGTCCTGCACCTGTTCCCACTGAGGGGGGATCTAAATATTTTGTCATATTTGTGGATGATTTTTCTCGGTATACTTGGATTTATCTGCTTCACCATAGGTCTGAACTTGTGTCTATTTACCAAACATTTCATAAAATGATTGAAACACAGTTCAATCGCACCGTTAAAGTCTTTCGATCAGATAATGCTCAAGAATATAATGATAAATCTTTCCTATCCTTTTTAGACAGACATGGTACTCTTCCTCAGCGGTCTTGTCCTTACACCTCTCAACAAAATGGTCGTGCAGAACGAAAACATCGTCACATTCTTGATGTTGTCCGCACCCTTCTCATTTCTGCCTCTCTTCCTGAGCGATTTTGGGGTGAGGCCGCACTCACTGCTGTGCACACTATTAATCGTATTCCTTCACCAACTACACACAACAAATCACCATTTGAGCTTCTCTATGGTCAAACTCCTGACTACTCCTCTCTTCGAGTTTTTGGTTGTGCTTGCTTTGTCTCTCTTCCTCCTCATGAACGAACAAAGCTCCAACCTCGTACTCGTCTCTGTTGTTTCCTTGGTTATGGTGTGTCTCAAAAGGGGTTTCGCTGCTATGATCCCATTGCTCATCGCCTTCGTGTCTCCCGTCATGTTGAGTTTTGGGAACATCGTCCTTTCACGAGTCTTCAGCAGTTTCCTACATCTTCTTCCTCAGAGTCTCCCATTTTTACTGATCTTTTCCTCCCTCTCTATCCTGAACTTGTGGAGGATTCTTCAGCATCGACTGCCTCTCCAGACGACTCATCTCCGGTTCTGTCTCCGGCATATGACCCGCCTGTCTTGGATCCTATGGCACCACCCTCTCCTGAGTCTCCTATTGGTCCTGAACTTCGTCGTTCCACTCGGGTAAGCATTCCTCCCCCTTATCTCACTGATTATCATTGCTCTTTTGCTCTTGCCACTCTCTATGAACCTCACACCTATCGTGAGGCTCATACTGACCCTCTTTGGCAGCAAGCTATGAATGAAGAACTAGATGCCCTTCATAAGAATCACACGTGGGATATGGTTGATTTGCCTCCTGGTCAGTCTGTAGTAGGTTGTAGGTGGGTTTACAAGATCAAGACTAAGGCTGATGGATCTGTTGAACGATACAAGACTCGCCTAGTTGCCAAGGGCTTTACTCAGGAGTATGGTATTGACTATGAGGAAACATTTGCTCCTGTTGCTCGTCTTACATCTGTTAGATGTCTCATTGCTGTGGCTGCTGTTCGCCATTGGCCTCTTTATCAAATGGATGTGAAGAATGCTTTCCTCAATGGAGACCTCCATGAAGAAATGTACATGCAACCACCCCCTGGCTATCCACACTCAGGCAATCAAGTTTGCCGTCTTCGCCGTGCTCTTTATGGCCTCAAGCAGGCTCCTCGAGCTTGGTTTGAAAAGTTTAGCTCAGTTGTTGCTCAGCAGGGTTTCACTTCGAGTCCTCATGACACTGCTCTCTTTGTTCGAAGATCCTCTGCTGGTATCACTCTTATTCTTCTTTATGTTGATGATATGATTATTACTGGAGATGATTCTGCAGGTATCCGCTCTCTTCAGAACTTCCTTAGTCAGCATTTTGAGATGAAAGATTTGGGCACTCTCAGCTATTTTCTTGGGCTTGAGGTTACCTCATCCTCTGATGGATACTATCTTTCCCAGGCTAAATATGCTTCTGATCTTCTCTCTAAAGCCGGTGTCACTGATAACAAGACTGTTTCCACTCCTTTGGAATACAATGCAAAGCTCACACCCTTGGACGGTGAACCTATATCCGATGCTACTCGCTATCGTCAGTTGGTTGGCAGTTTGATCTATCTCACTGTTACTCGTCCAGATATTTCACATGCTGTGGGTATGGTTAGTAAGTTCATGGATGCACCTCGTTCTGTCCACTATGCTGCTGTTCTTCGGATTCTCCGATATGTCAAAGGCACACTTTATCATGGTCTGCATTACTCCTCTCGATCTTCTCTCGAGCTTCATGCTTATTCAGATGCTGACTGGGCAGGTGATCCGACTGATCGATGCTCTATCACAGGTTTCTGTTTCCTGTTAGGTACTTCTCTGGTCTCGTGGCGCAGCAAGAAGCAGGATGTGGTTTCCCGTTCTAGTACTGAGGCTGAGTATCGTGCCCTTGCCGACACCACTTGTGAGCTTGTCTGGCTTCGCTGGCTCTTGGCTGACATGGATGCTCCACAGCCCACTGCCACTCCTCTTTATTGTGACAATCATAGTGCTATCTACATTGCTCATAATGATGTCTTCCATGAACCCACTAAGCATATTGAGATCGACTGCCACATCACTCGCCAGCATCTTAAGAAAGGAAATCTCCAGTTATTCTCCATCTCCTCTGCTGACCAGCCTGCTGATATCTTTACCAAGACTCACCCGCCTGGTCGTCTTCGAGATCTTATATCTAAACTCCAGTTGGCTTCCTCCTTGCCACCTCGAGTTTGAGGGGGGATGTTAGTGTATAGCTTAGACTAGTTTAGCCCATTGGGCTTAGCCCAGTATACTGTACTTGTAGTTTACTCCTTTTACTTGTACTGCACACATATCTAGCCTATATAAGGCTCTCTATTGTACATTATTTCATACACATCAATATACAAACTATTCAGTCTTTCTCACACTTTATATTCTTAACATATTTAAACAAATTACTTTTGTGATTAAGAAAATTGTAACAACATACATATCTAATTATAAGCAATAATACAAAAAAGATGTGATAGGCAAAAACAATAAATAGATATTGTATATATAAGAAGAAATCTGCAAAGAACTAGCTTCCCCCACAAGTTCTATAGTAATCAAAGAACTTAATAAAAATATAAAATATAATATAACCATGGCCAAAGCCAAAAACTCATCTGTTCCTCATAATGACCATGTAATAACAATTATAATATACAATAATCAAAAGACAAATTTCTTGTATATCTATAACAACTAGAACAAATAAATAGCTTTTAAAGTTTCTGATGGTTACTAACTGTAAGGTTGAATTTATTCAACCATCTAATTGGCTTTATTCCGTGCCAAATTTGCTTGTAATTCAGCATTTAGTAACCCTGTATTTAGGTGGGTTTGTTGTAAGGGTAGTGAGTGAGACAGAGTGAAGTTTGCTCAAGAGTGTGCAAGAAAACAGAGACTCGTGGCTGGGACTCGCGGGTGGACTCGCGGCTGCAAGCCGCCAGAAGCTGCACACGTGCCAAGCATGCTGGAAGATGAACAGTCATGCTAGCTGGAGCACTACAGGACAAAACAGGACAACTGGCCATACGGTTAACTCGCGACTGGATCTCGCGACTTGGTCAAGCCGCGAGGTCAAGCCGCGAGCCACCCCTGTTTTTGTAAAACCTGACGTTTCACATTCCTCTCCCACTCCAGTATAAATACCCCTTTAACCCACGATTGAAAGAGAGCTTCCAGAGAGAATTTTGAGAGAGAAACCCTAAAGAAAAACCAGATTGCTTCACCCACAATCTATACCTTAGAGTCTCTTCAAATTCCCTTACTCTCTTCCTCTCTATTGTCAAATCCTTGAGAGGCATTATACCAAACCTGGTTCTCACCATTATCATCTCTGTGAGACAGCTGTTTGGAGTTCTGGGAAGCAGTTAGGAAGGAGCCAATCTTCATTGGTTGATGCTACGGTCTAGTAGCGGAATCCGGGAAGCTAGAAAAGAAAAAGGTTCGGCGCAACCTCGTTGGAGCAAGAAGCTTGGAGGGCTTAGGTGCACTGGGTAGATTAGGCTTGGAGGGTCTATTGCTGTCCTTGTATCCCAACTGTATTTTCTAGTGGATTGATTACCGCTTGGAGGGCGGCGGAGAGGTTTTTCGCCGAGGACTTCGGTTTCCTCTTCGATAACACATCGCGTGTTGTCTTTGTGTTTGCATCTTCCTTCCTCTCTATCTTTGCCTTTATTTTATCTGCTGTGGTTTTATTTTGTTATGGCTTAGATAGTTGTTTAACCAATTTCATATTATAGCATGTGTTAAGTTTCCGCACACTAGTTGTTTAACATATTGCTTGAGTTGGTTAAGTTGTATTTTGGGGGTCTAAACGTTCAAAGGTGTTTTGTACACGTTTTTTTTTTAACTTTCAATTGGTATCAGAGCGGGTACACTACTGTTGGTTTCATTACCATTGTGTGATCCTTGACACCCTTTTGAGATGGATAGGTCTCAATCCCTAAATGCACCTCCATATTTTGATGGTAGTAATTATGCCTTTTGGAAGGTTCGTATGAGAGCTTTTCTGTGTTCTATTGATGAATCCGTTTGGGATGCTGTTGAGATTGGTTGGACTAAACCTGAGGCAGCCAAATCCACATGGGATAAGGCAGCACTTGCTGCATCTAATGCTAACAGTAAAGCACTCAATGCTATTTTCTGTGGTGTGTCTCCAGATGAATTTCACAGGATTTCTCACATTACCATTGCCAAAGAAGCATGGGAGATTCTGGAAACCACTTATGAAAGCACGAAGAAAGTGAAAGACACCAAGTTACAAATGCTGACCACTCGGTTTGAGGAGCTTAAAATGAGTGAGGATGAGTCTTTTGACTCTTTCTATGGGAAGCTAAATGAGGTGGTTGTCAGTAAGTTTAACTTGGGGGAGAAAACGGAGGACTCAAAGATTGTAAGGAAGATCCTTCGATCATTGCAGGAAAGTTTTCGTGCTAAAGTGACAGCCATTGAAGAGAGCAAGGATCTTGACGACATCAAAGTACAGGAGCTGGTTGGTTCTCTGCAGACTTATGAGATGTCGCTGCCCAATCAACGGAAGAGTAAATCCCTTGCTCTAAAGACCATTAATGAGAAGGTGGAAGATCAAGACTCATCGGGAGAAGATATGGTTGACAAAGATGTAGCCTACCTTGTCAAAAATTTCAGAAAGTTTTTGAAATTCAAAAATAATGGCAAATTTGATGATAAAAGAAAATTCCAAAGTTCTGGAAGGGAGAAGAGGGATTTCAAAAAGAAAGATGGAAAAGAATCCCAACCCACACAAGGTGTTACTTGTTTTGAATGTAACGGGCATGGACACTTTAAGAAGGAATGTCCGAATTATTTGAAATCGAAAGGCAAAGTGTATGCCACGACCTTGAGTGACTCAGACTCGTCTGACTCAGATTCTGAAGAGAGCTGTGATGGAGAGGGGAACTATTCAGCTTTTATGACTATTGCACATGTTGAGTCTTCGGATGAGTTAAATCTGCTTGTACGAGACCTTGGAGAACATAGTGATGATGAGTCACTAGGAATTGTTGAAGAATCAGAAGCTGAAGAAGATGAAAGCACAGCAAATCTTCAAGAGAATTATAACTCACTCTTGGAGAAGTCGGGTGAATATACAAGGGTGGCCAAGGCTGCTGTGAGAAAAATGAAGAAGGCTGAGGAGGACTACAAAAGTCTCCTAATTCGATATAGGGAGGCCAAATGTGAGATAGAAACACTGAATGGTGAGTTGTCCGAAGCTTACACAAAAGTGAGATTTCTTGAGAATGAGGTTGTGCAAGCGAATGTTAAAATAGAGAGGGTCACCACCAAGAAGCTAGATGATGTTATATCATCTCAAAAGAGCTTTTCAGACAAATCCGGATTGGGATATACCGGAGGAAGTAGTTCATCTGGAAATGTCACTAAAGAAGTGAAGTTTGTAAAGGCCAAAGATCCAGTTGTAGCTGACCTTACTGGTGAGAAGCTCGAGGTGGAGGAGAAGAAGAATGTGGTGGACCAACGGATGCTGAATCATCGTAATCAGTCTGTGGGAAGGTCTGAATCCCATGCCAAGTCACGTCCACGACCACAAAGAGGTCCTAGAGGAACTTATGTGTGCCATTATTGCGGACTTCAAGGGCATACTCGACCAAACTGCCAAAAGCTGAGAGCAAAGAACAGTGCAACTCCTCAAAGGTCAGGAGGACCCAGAATTGATAGGAGAATTTGGGCAGGAGATCAATCTAGAGATCAGAATGGAGATCCCGGAATGATGAACGTGATGAAGATGATTGGTGCTTACACCAACTGCTTGGAAAGCTTCTCACGAAGGTTTGAAAGCCCTAACTCCCGTACCCAATCCTATAAGGAAATCACCCCAAACGCAAGTGACGTGTGGGTGAAAAAGGGTACTCATGCATAAGCATTACAACATGTCCATGCATTAATACTTCCTATGCTTTGTGACTATGTTTGTTTGGTAAGCTTGTTGTTTTTGATATTGGTTGTTTGCTTGTTTACTTGTGAATATTTTTGATTTTGTTTTATCAATCTTTTTGTCTCTTGTGTCAAAAATCCAAAAATCACATAAAAAAATTAGAAAATCAAAAAGCTTGATTGACTTTGTTGAGTTTTGTCTCAAAACTTGTTTTGCCTTGTACCTTTGTGCTAATGACTTTGTGCATTTTCGAGCATTGCTTGTTTTCATGCACTCATATCACTGTGGGAAAAATCTTGAAATCTATGTGATTGTTGTAAATAGATCTTCAAACTTGTCATGAATGATTAGTGAATGGTTATGTTGATCTTGAGACATGCATAGACTTGTGTCTATATATCTTCCCACTTTTTATTTTTTGTTTTGCTAAAAAGAGCTCACCAAATGTAAATCTCCAAATGAAAAGAGATATTGAGCTGCAAAAGCCTGTCGCACATTCTAGTATTTGACTAGGAAAAAGGGTAAGCGACCTCATATTCAAGTGAATGTTAATTCAAAAAGGCCAAATGCCTGTTCTTTAAAGTGAAAAGTCATATATCACTCTCACAATGAGAGATGATTGCCTCAAAAAGATCAAAAAGATCAAATGTTATGATTGAGAGTGGAGTCAAATGAAAAGCTCCAAGTTATGTTATCAAGATGTGTGGGAGGTCATATATACATATTTCTATAATTGAGATAGGTCACATGATCTAGTGCTAATTGTGTATGCCTTGGTTGAATTGATCATTGAAGCTTCACATTAGACAAAGGACTATCTCATTGTTGATATCCACACACAACACACAAGTTTATGTTCAATAAATGCCATATTCATTTGTGTGATTGTACTTGATGAAATATTTTTTCACATGCTCAATCTTCGTTAATTCAAGCACAAAAAGATCTTTGAGTGTTTTAGGTGTTTTTGGAAAGTATTTTGTTTGAAAAATCTGAAAATTTCAAAAATACTGTTTTGCCCTGTTTTGGCGGCTCAGTCGCGGGTATGTCAAGTCGCGAGCCTCAGTCCCATCTTCGCTGGTCATTTTTGGCGACTTGTTCGCGAGTGGAAGGTCCAGTCGCGAGGTTCACTCAGAGATTTTCGCGGCTCAACTCGCGACTCACTCGCGGGTAGACCTTCCAGTCGCGAAAAACACTTAGAAAAATTTTTCAAAATTTTGTTCTTGAGTGCTTTGGCGGCTTGAGCTGGCGACTGTGTGGCGACTTAATCAAGTCGCAAAAATCGCGTGTTTGGCAGATACAGGAGCAGTTTTTAAACCTTTTTCAGTTTTCCCTCGAACTTTTGTAACTGTTCATATTCCCTTTAAACTGTTTTTCCTTCCAAACACTTCGTGAATCCATTTTTCGAACCTCATTGGTGCTTCATTTCTTATCCAAATCATCAAGAAAAGGTATGGGTTTTTGCTTTCTCAATCTCATTTTCTTTTTCCTGCATATTTCTGTTACTGTTTGGACTGGTATTGTATTCGTTATACTTATCTCTTTGTGTAATGGGTATGGAGTGTCGTGTTTGATATTGTTCTCACCTGTTTTCACGCTGAGCAGTCACAATGTGTTTTTTCATTGTTCTGATTTTTGCCTATTATTGAATCTGAGAATCTTTTCTGAAATGGGTTTGGTGCCTATTTGTCTTACTCTTTAAACTTGCTTGAGTATTGATGTTGGTGTTCTGTTTTGGTTACTGAGTTGTTATGATAACACATTGTATGTCTCTCAACCACGTGCTCCAGTGTGGATGTTTGGTTTCTTCATGTTGAAATATTTTCCCTTTGTTCACGTCTCTGATGGAATGATTTTTGTTATCTGCTCTAAATGTTCAAATGCTGTATCTAATTGCATATCATGGTCATGTTAACCTGTCTCAATGACAGTTTTGTCAGTTGTGCTGTCTATCTATGTCTTGGTGCACTATCACCAATTTTGATGCACGTGTTAGTTTGTGCTTCTGTGTTTTGTTGGAAGTTTTGGTTGGGTCTGCACTATCTTCAGTTTGTGTTTATATATTGAAATATTGTTTACACTGAATCTTGTTGACAATCATCTTGTGGGGTATTGTTGTTTGGTTCTTTTCTGTTGGCCTGTCCTCTTGCAGATGTCTCGTCGATCTTCCAGGGGTAAAGACATTGTTGCTGACGAACCAGCAACACCAGTTGCTAAAAGGACTCGTCTATCATCTCAGGCATCTCAAGATCCAAATGAGGATAGGTTCAGACTTCCGCTTAACTCACACGCCTACTCAAATGTGTTTGACAAGTCAACCACTATAGTGGAACGGGTGGTAGAGTTCAACACTTTAGGGTCCACTTTCATCCCTCGAATCTTTGAGAATCGAGATTGGGCAAACTTGTTCGGGAACTTTGATGATCCAATGGATGAGCTGGTCAAAGAATGCTTCTCCAATGCAACTGATCTTAGACCTCAACTCATTTTCTGGGTCAGAGGAACAGAGTTTAGTGTTACCCCAGACTCCATAGCAGATCTTCTCAGCATCACCAGACCTCAGAATGTGAATTTAACTCCTTATGATGAACGAAATCTAGAGGTTGGAGAAATTTTACAAATCCTAGGACACAATCATGAAGTATCCAGTGCAGGAACATCCATCAGCACCGCAAAGTTTGCACCTGAGCTGACCACACTGAAGTTGATCATGTTCACCAATCTCTACCCACTGTCCAACACTACATTCATCAATCTTGGGAGAGCTCTATTTCTGTGTGACCTCATTACAGGAGCCCCCATTGATATATGTGCTCACATCTACTACACCTTGAGGAAGACCGCGTGTCGATCTGCAGCTCGAGGAATTATTCCATTTTGCAGTCTCGTCATGAAGCTCATTCTTCGTGCAGGCATTATTCCTCCTGCAGATGGTAAAATGTTGACTCATCAACGTCCCATTTCCTTGTTCACTCTTCAAGCAAGCAGAAGTCACTCCTTTAAATCACCAAGAAGTGCTCACATCTCTCCGGTTACTCCATCTGCCCCTGACTCAGAGACACCTGCACATACCACATCTGCATCACGTGCTGTTCCTGAAGCTTCACCAGCTGGTATTCCGCAAGCACAAACTGCTCCTCATACTGACAGAGTCGGCAGTGTACTTGAGCATATTCAGAAACGCGTTGATGAGCTTGTGGCACTTCTCTACTCCACAAACAACCATGTCCAAATGCGCCTCGAGACTATGGAGAATCAGCTAGATGAGATTCAACGAAAGTTGGACGAGAGTCTTTAGCTATTCGTGACAAAAAGGGGGAGAGCATTCAGTAAGGGGGAGAAAAGTTCAAAGGGAAGTGTGCATAGTGATAGGGGGAGTACACACATACTTTTGTCATACTTTTGTTTTCAATCTTATCTTCTAAACTTATGGTTTTAGGTTTATGTTTGTTGGGTATTTTTAGTGTTTTTATGGTTTTGATACACTGTGTTTTGGTGTATAGATGTTCCTAACTCTTAACATATACTCTTGGTTTAAACTTTAATATATCTTGATGATGTTATTCAGGATGTTATTGTTTTGTACCCATGTGCTTTTGTAAGCTTTTAGGGTTTATGTTTTATGCATAGTTTTGTAGGCTTTATGGTATGTACCTTGCTTAATGCAGCCTTTATGCTATGTTGAAATCAGTACTTTAATCTAAATGTTCTGCATTTTGGTTTATGTACTGTCACTCTTGTGCCCTTGTAGGATTGTTCCTAGATGCATATGCCTTGTGTGCTATGCATTGGTTGAGTGTTGAGCATACAAGTGTCTTGCCTTGTGCTTGTTAACTTGTATGTCCTTGTGTTCATTCCAAGTGTGAATGAGCACTGTGATCACTACCTTGTGGTGTTCACTTGGTTGATCAAGCCATGGTTTGTTTATTAACTCCATCTTTGCTTGATCACATATTGCCTGTTTCATATGCATTTATAGTTTTCTGCTTACAATGATCATGGTGTATTGTTGTGTTTCAGGAGTATTATGTTCATATGATTCAAGTGCTTCACATCTTCTAGAGTTAGGTGTGAGTGAGTTTTGTTCAACTGTTCCCAACTCACATGTTAAGTCTAGAGTCTGTTTTAGGGTTTTGTCACGGAATAGCCAAAGGGGGAGATTGTAAGGTTGAATTTATTCAACCATCTAATTGGCTTTATTCCGTGCCAAATTTGCTTGTAATTCAGCATTTAGTAACCCTGTATTTAGGTGGGTTTGTTGTAAGGGTAGTGAGTGAGACAGAGTGAAGTTTGCTCAAGAGTATGCAAGAAAACAGAGACTCGCGGCTGGGACTCGCGGGTGGACTCGCGGCTGCAAGCCGCCAGAAGCTGCACACGTGCCAAGCATGCTGGAAGATGAACAGTCATGCTAGCTGGAGCACTACAGGACAAAACAGGACAACTGGCCATACGGTTAACTCGCGACTGGATCTCGCGACTTGGTCAAGCCGCGAGGTCAAGCCGCGAGCCACCCCTGTTTTTGTAAAACCTGACGTTTCACATTCCTCTCCCACTCCAGTATAAATACCCCTTTAACCCACGATTGAAAGAGAGCTTTCAGAGAGAATTTTGAGAGAGAAACCCTAAAGAAAAACCAGATTGCTTCACCCACAATCTATACCTTAGAGTCTCTTCAAATTCCCTTACTCTCTTCCTCTCTATTGTCAAATCCTTGAGAGGCATTATACCAAACCTGGTTCTCACCATTATCATCTCTGTGAGACAGCTGTTTGGAGTTCTGGGAAGCAGTTAGGAAGGAGCCAATCTTCATTGGTTGATGCTACGGTCTAGTAGCGGAATCCGGGAAGCTAGAAAAGAAAAAGGTTCGGCGCAACCTCGTTGGAGCAAGAAGCTTGGAGGGCTTAGGTGCACTGGGTAGATTAGGCTTGGAGGGTCTATTGCTGTCCTTGTATCCCAACTGTATTTTCTAGTGGATTGATTACCGCTTGGAGGGCGGCGGAGAGGTTTTTCGCCGAGGACTTCGGTTTCCTCTTCGATAACACATCGCGTGTTGTCTTTGTGTTTGCATCTTCCTTCCTCTCTATCTTTGCCTTTATTTTATCTGCTGTGGTTTTATTTTGTTATGGCTTAGATAGTTGTTTAACCAATTTCATATTATAGCATGTGTTAAGTTTCCGCACACTAGTTGTTTGACATATTGCTTGAGTTGGTTAAGTTGTATTTTGGGGGTCTAAACGTTCAAAGGTGTTTTGTACACGTTTTTTTTTTAACTTTCACTAACCAAGGAAATCTCTGCACCAAAGTTGATTATCGTTGCAAGCACCAGCGATTAATTTAAATGATTTAAAACACTTAGCAAAAACTTTTTCAATCATCACAAAAATAAAAAATGAAAACAACAAAATTAGCTTTAAGATTGTTAGATAAATTTCAAAAATTTAAGCAAATAGTAACAACATACTTATCTAATTAAAAGCAATAACACATCGCCTAGTTTGCTTGGTGTGCGTGAGTATATCAATAGCTCCGCTGCTCTAACTGCCGCTAGCAATTTTGGAGTTGGTGTGTTATTGAATGTTTGTCTGTTATAAAAAAAAAAAAAAAAAAAAACCTTGTGTGACGGCTTTGTCCAACATCACTTAGTTTGCTTGGTGTGTGTGAGTATATCAACAGCTCTGCGATTCTAACTACCGCTAGCAGTTTTGGAGATAGTGTGTTTTAGTATGTTTGTGTGTTCCAAAAAAAAAAACCTATGTGTGGGCTTTGTCCCACATTGCCTAGTTTGCTTGGTGTAAATGAGTATATCAATAGCTCCACGACTCTAACTGCCACTAGCAATTTTGGAGTTGGCGTGTTGTTGTATGTTTGTGTGTTATAAAAAAAAACCCGTATGTGGGCTTTGTCACACATCGCATAGTCTGCTTGGTGTGCGTGAGTATATCAACAGCTCCGCGACTCTAACTGTCGCTAGCAGTTTTGGAGTTGGCGTGTTGTTGTATGTTTGTGTGTTATAAAAAAAAAAACCTATGTGTGGGCTTTGTCCAACATCACCTAGTTTGCTGGGTTTGCGTGAATACATCAACAGCTCTGCGATTCTAACTGCCATTAGCAGTTTTGGAGTTGGTGTGTTGTTGTATGTTCGTGTGGAATCAAAAAAACTCATGAAATGATACCTCATATGTAACAGATCTGTCTTCTTGCCATGAAAAAATTCATGGCAAGTCACGTTCTCAACAGGATCGAACGGATGCTTCATCCTAAGATCAAGGAAAAAGCCAACTTCCTAAGGAGGTGGCCGGAGAATTTCCTTTCCTTATGGTATGCTATCACCAGCTCAGCAATGGTTTTGAATAAAGTTTTTCCATGTTTGCCAAACCCAAGTAGCTTCGGTGGCTGGGATTTTGAGAACTTCATATTCATATTTACAACTTCTTTAAGAAATTCTTTAAATGTCAAAAAGAAAAACGGAAAAAAAAAAATCTTTTTTTTGGTTGTTGCTGGAGATTGAAGTCAGCAATTTCTTATTACTGAAGCATTTAAGCAAATAGAGTTAAAGAGATGTAATAAGATGTTATACTTCAGTAAATTGAATCGAAGATATGTAATGAGGTGTACAGTATAACATGTAATGTAATGAGGTGTCCATTTGCAAATATATGAAACTAACCCAACCCATACAGCTTCGCGACTCTAACTGCTGCTAGTAGTTTTGGAGTTGGCGTGTTGTTGTATGTTTGTGTGTTAAAAAAAAAAAAAAAAAAAAAAAAAAAAAGAAGAAGCAGTAACACAAAAAAATGTGAAAGGCAAATAGATACTGTATATATAAAAAGAAATCTACAAAATAATTAAAAACTCACGGAATGATACCTCATATGTAACAGATCTGTCTTCTTGCCATGAAGAAATTCACGGCGAGTCACGTTCTCAATAGGATCGAACGGATGCTTCACCCTGAGATCGGGGAAAAAGCACAACGTCCTGAGGAGGTGGCTAGAAAATTTACGTTTCTTGTTGTACGCTATCACCAGCTTAGCAATGGTTTTGAATAAAGTTCTGCCATGTTTGCCAAACCCAAGCAATTTCGGTGGTTGGGATTTTGAGAACTTCCATAGCTTCATATTCAAATTTACAACTTCCTTAAAAAATTCTTTAAATGTCCGAAAGAAAAAAGGAGAAAAAAAACATTTTTTTTCTGTTGTTGTTGTTGCTAAAGAGTGGAGACAGCAATTTGTTGTTACTGGAGCATTTAAGCAAATAGAGTTAAAGATATGTAATAAGGTGTTATACTTCAGTAAATTGAATCGAAGATATGTAATGAAGTGTACAGTATAACAGCAAGTATGTAACGAGGTGTATAGTATAACAACAAATATGTAATGAGATGTCCATTTGCAAATATACGAAACTTACCCTACCTATACAGCTCCGCGACTCTAGCTGCCGCTAGTAGTTTTGGAGTTGGTGTGTTGCTGTATGCTTGTGTGTTTTAAAAAAAAAAAAAAAAGCAATAACACAGAAAAGATGTGATAGGCAAATAGATACTGTATATATAAAAATAAATCCGCAAAATAATCAAAAAGTCATGGAATGATGCCTCATATGTAACAGATCTATCTTCTTGCCACGAAGAAATTCATGGTGAGTCACGTTCTCAACAGGATCGAACGGATGCTTCACCCCAAGATCGGGGAAAAAGCGCAACTTCCGAAAGTGGTGGCTAGAGAATTTCCTTTTCTTGTGGTATGCTATCACTAGCTCAGCAATGGTTTTGACTAAAGTTTTGTCATGTTTGCCAAACCCAAGCAGTTTCGGTGGCTGGGATTTTATGAACTTCCATAGCTTCGTATTCATATTTATAACTTCTTTCAGAAATTCTTTAAATGTCAGAAAGAAAAAAGAATAAAAAAAATCTTTTTTTTTGGTTGCTAGAGAGTGGATACAGCAATTTGTTGTTACTAAAGCATTTAAGCGAATAGAGTTAAAGATATTTAATAAAGTGTTATACTTCAATAAATAGAATTGAAGATATCTAATGAGGCGTACAGTATAGCAATAAGTATGTAATGAGGTGTACAGTATAACAACAAATATGTAATGAGGTGTCCATTTGCAAATATATGAAACTTACCCAACCCATACTGCTCTGCGACTCTAACTGCCGCTAGTAGTTTTGGAGTTGGCATGTTGTTGTATGTTTGTGTGTTATAAAAAAAAACCCGTGTGTGGGCTTTGTCCCACATTGCCTAGTTTGCTTGGTGTGCGTGAGTATATCAACAGCTCCGTGACTCTAACTGCCGCTAGTAGTTTTGGAATTAGAGTGTTGTTGTATGTTTGTGTGTTATAAGTAAAAATCCTATGTCTGGGCTTTGTCCAACATCGCCTAGTTTGCTGGGTTTACATGAGTATATCAACAGCTCTGCGACTCTAACTACCACTAGCAGTTTTGGAGTTGGTGCGTTGTTGTATATTTGTGTGTTATAAAAAAAAACCCGTGTGTGGGCTTTGTCCCACATCGCCTAGTTTGCTTGGTGTGTGTAAGTATATCAACAGCTCCGCAACTCTAATTGACGCTAGAAGTTTTGGAGTTGGCGTGTTGTTGTATGTTTGTGTGTTATCAAAAAAAAAACCTGTGCGTGGGCTTTGTCCCACATCACCTAGTTTGCTTGGTGTGTGTGAGTATGTCAACAGCTCCACGACTCTAACTGCCAGTAGCAATTTTGGAGTTGGTGTGTTGTTGTATGTTTGTGTGTTATCAAAAAAAAAAAAAAAAGCAATAACACAAAAAAGATGTGATAGGCAAATAGATACAATATATATAAAAAGAAATCTGCAAATTAATTAAAAACTCACGAAATGATACCTCATATGTAAAATATCTATCTTCTTGCAATGAAGAAATTCACAGCGAGCCACATTCTCAACAGGATCGAACGGATGCATCACCCTGATATCAAGGAAAAAGCACAACTTCTTGAGGAGGTGGCCTGAGAATTTCCTTTTCTTGTGGTACGCTATCACCAGCTCAGCAATGGTTTTGAATAAAGTTCTGCCATGTTTGCCAAAACCAAGTAGCTTCGGTGGCTGGGATTTTGAGAACTTCCATAGCTTCATATTAATATTTACAACTTCTTTTAGAAATTTTGAAAATGTCCAAAAGAAAAAAGGAGAAAAAAATCTTTTTTTTTTTGTTGTTGCTGGAGATTGGAGACAGCAATTTGTTTTTACTGAAGCATTTAAGCGAATAGAGTTAAAGACATGTAATAAGATGTTATACTTCAGTAAATTGAATCAAAGATATGTAATGAGGTGTATAGTATAACAACAAGTTTGTAATGTAATGAGGTGTCCATTTGCAAATATATGAAACTTACCCAACCCATACAGCTCTACAACTCTAACTGCTGCTAGCAGTTTTGGAGTTGGCGTGTTGTTGTATGTTTGTATGTTACAAAAAAGAAGAAGAAGAAATAACACAAAAAAATGTGATAGGCAAATAGATACTGTATATATAAAAAGAAATCTGCAAAATAGTTAAAAACTCACGGAATGATACCTCATATGTAACAGATCTGTTTATTGCCACGAAGAAATTCATGGCGAGTCACGTTCTCAATAGGATCGAATGGATGCTTCACCCTGAGGTTGGGGAAAAAGCGCAACATCCTGAGGAAGTGGCCGAAAAATTTTCGTTTCTCGTGGTACGCTATCACCAGCTTAGCAATGGTTTTGAATAAAATTCTGCCATGTTTGACAAACCCAAGCTGCTTCAGTGGCTGGGATTTAAAGAACTTCCATAGCTTCATACTCATAGTTACAACTTCTTTCAGAAATCTTTAAATGTCAGAAAGAAAAAGGAGAAAAAAATATTTTTTGTTGTTGTTGTTGTTGAAGAGTGGAGACAACAATTTGTTGTTACTGAAGCATTTCAGCAAATAGAGTTAAAGATATGTAATAAGGTGTTACACTTCAGTAAATAAAATTGAAGATATGTAATGAGGTGTACAGTACAGCAATAAGTATGTAATGAGGTGTACAGTATAACAACAAATATGTAATGAGGTTTCCATTTGCAAAAATATATGAAACTTACCCAACCTATACAGCTCCACGACTCTAACTGCCGCTAGTAGTTTTAGAGTTGGCGTGTTGTTGTATGTTTGTGTGTTATCAAAAAAAAAATAAATAAATAAGCAATAGCACAAAAAAGATGTGATAGGCAAATAGATATTGTAAATATAAAAAGGAATCTGAAAAATAATTAAAAACTCACGGAATGATACCTCATTTGTAACAGATCTGTCTTCTTGCCACGAAGGAATTCACGGCAAGTCACGTTCTCAACAGGATCGAACGGATGCTTCACCCTGAGATCGAGCAAAAAGTGTAACTTCCAGAGGAGGTGGACGGAGAATTTCATTTTCCTTGTGGTACGCTATCACCAGCTTAGCAATGGTTTTGAATAAAGTTCTGCCATGTTTGCCAAACCCAAGCAGCTTCAGTGACTGGGATTTTGAGAACTTCCATTGCTTCATATTCATATTTACAACTTCTTTAAGAAATTATTTAAATGTCAGAAAGAAAAAAATCTTTTTTGTTGTTGTTGTTGTTGGAGAGTGGAGACAACAATTTATTGTTACTGAACCATTTTAGCAAATAGAGTTAAAGATATGTAATAAGGTGTTATACTTCAGTAAATAGAATTGAAGACATGTAATGAGGTGTACAGTATAGCAACAAGTATGTAATGAGGTGTATAGTATAACAACAAATATGTAATGAGGTGTCCATTTGCAAATATATGAAACTTACCCATCAAATTTGAATTTTACTCCCTGAAGTTTGGAGCGATTGAATTTTACACTCTAACATTTCAGAATTTGAATTTTACCCCCTAAAGTTTGGAGGTGTTTGGATTTTACACTTTAAAATTCTAAAATTTAGTGTAAGATTGAATTTATTCAACCATCTAATTGGCTTTATTCCGTGCCAAATTTGCTTGTAATTCAGCATTTAGTAACCCTGTATTTAGGTAGGTTTGTTGTAAGGGTAGTGAGTGAGATAGAGTGAAGATTGCTCAAGAGTGTGCAAGAAAACAGAGACTCGCGGCTGTGACTCGCGGCTGCAAGCCGCCAGAAGCAGCACACGTGCCAAGCATGCTGGAAGATGAACAGTCATGCTAGCTGGAGCACTACAGGACAACTGGCCATACGGTTAACTCGCGACTGGATCTCGCGACTTAGTCGAGCCGCAAGGTCAAGCCGCGAGCCACCCCTGTTTTGTAAAATCTGATGTTTCACATTCCTCTCCCACTCTAGTATAAATACCCCTTTTACCCACGATTGAAAGAGAGCTTCTAGAGAGAATTTTGAGAGAGAAACCCTAAAGAAAAACAAGATTGTTTCACCCACAATCCATACCTTAGAGTCTCTTCAAATTCCTCATCTCTCTTCCTCTCCATTGCCAAAAGCTTGAGAGGCATTATACCAAACCTAGTTCTCACCATCATCTTCACTGTGAGACAGTTGTTTGGATTTCTGGGAAGCAGTTAGGAAGGAACCAATCTTCATTGGTTGATGCTACGGTCTAGTAGCGGAATCCGGAAAGCTAGAAAAGAAAAAGGTTCGGCGCAACCTCGTTGGAGCAAGAAGCTTGGAGGGCTTAGGTGCACTGGGTAGATTAGGCTTGGAGGGTCTATTGCTGTCCTTGTATCCCAACTGTATTTTCTAGTGGATTGTCTACCGCTTGGAGGGCGGCGGAGAGGTTTTACGCCGAGGGTTTCGGTTTCCTCTTCGATAACACATCGCGTGTTGTCTTTATGTTTGCATCTTCCTTTCTCTCTATCTTTGCCTTTTTATTATCTGCTGTGGTTTTATTTTGTTATGGCTTAGATAGTCTTTAACCAATTTCGTATTATAGCATGTGTTAAGTTTCCGCACACTAGTTGTTTGACATATTGCTTGTATTGGTTAAGTTGTATTTTGGGGGTCTAAACGTTCAAAAGTGTTTTGTACACGTTTTTGAACTTTCAATTGGTATCAGAGCAGGTACACTGCTATTGGTTTCATTACCATTGTGTGATCCTTGACTCCCTTTTGAGATGGATAGGTCTCAATCCCTAAATGCACCTCCATATTTTGATGGTAGTAATTATGCTTTTTGGAAGGTTTGCATGAGAGCTTTTCTGTGTTCTATTGATGAATCCGTTTGGGATGCTGTTGAGATTGGTTGGACCAAACCTGAGGCAGCCAAATCCACATGGGATAAGGCAGCACTTGCTGCATCTAATGCTAACAGCAAAGCACTCAATGCTATTTTCTGTGGTGTGTCTCCAGATGAATTTCACAGGATTTCTCATATTACCGTTGCCAAAGAAGCATGGGAGATTTTGGAAACCACCTATGAAGGCACGAAGAAAGTGAAAGACACCAAGTTGCAAATGCTGACCACTCGGTTTGAGGAGCTCAAAATGAGTGAGGATGAGTCTTTTGACTCTATCTATGGGAAGCTAAATGAGGTGGTGGTCAGTAAGTTCAACTTGGGGGAGAAAACGGAGGACTCAAAGATTGTAAGGAAGATCCTTCGATCATTGCCGGAAAGTTTTCGTGCTAAAGTGACAGCAATTGAAGAGAGCAAGGATCTTGATGACATCAAAGTACAGGAGCTGGTTGGTTCTCTGCAGACTTATGAGATGTCGCTGCCCAATCAACGGAAGAGTAAATCCCTTGCTCTAAAGACCACTAATGAGAAGGTGGAAGATCAAGACTCATCGGGAGAAGATGTGGTTGACAAAGATGTTGCTTACCTTGTCAAAAATTTCAGAAAGTTCTTGAAATTCAAAAATAATGGCAGATTTGATGATAAAAGAAAATTCCAAAGTTCTGGAAGGGAGAAAAGGGAATTCAAAAGGAAAGATGGAAAAGAGTCCCAACCCACACAAGGTGTCACTTGTTTCGAATGTAACGGACATGGACACTTTAAGAAGGAATGTTCGAATTATTTGAAATCGAAAGGTAAAGTGTATGCCACGACCTTGAGTGACTCGGATTCGTCTGACTCAGAATCTGAAGAGAGCTGTGATGGAGAGGGTGAGTACACAAGGGTGGCCAAGGCTGCTGTGAGAAAAATGAAGAAGGTTGAGGAGGACTACAAAAGTCTCCTAATCCGATATAGGGAGGCCAAATGTGAGATAGAAACACTGAATGGTGAGTTGTCCGAAGCTTACACAAAAGTAAGATTTCTTGAGAATGAGATTGTGCAAGCAAATGCTAAAGTAGAGAGGGTCACCACCAAGAAGCTAGATGATGTTATCTCATCTCAAAAGAGCTTTTCAGACAAATCTGGATTGGGATATACCGGAGGAAGTAGTTCATCTGGAAATGTCACTAAAGAAGTGAAGTTTGTAAAGGCCAAAGATCCAGTTGTAGCTAACCTTACTGGTGAGAAGCTCGAGGTGGAGGAGAAGAAGAATGTGGTGAACCAACGGATGTTAAATCCCCGTAATCAGTCTGTGGGCAGGTCTGAATCTCGTGCTAAGTCACGTCCACGACCACAAAGAGGTCCTAGAGGAACTTATGTGTGCCATTATTGCGGACTTCAAGGGCATACTCGACCAAATTGCCAAAAGCTGAGAGCAAAGAACAGTGCAACTCCTCAAAGGTCAGGAGGACCTAGAAATGATAGGAGAACTTGGGCAGGTGATCAATCTAGAGATCAAAATGGAGATCCCGGAATGATGAACGTGATGAAGCTGATTGGTGCATTCACCAACTGCTTGGAAAGCTTCTCACGAAGGTTTGAAAGCCCTAACTCCCGTATCCAATTTTATAAGGAAATCACCCCAAACGCAAGTGACGTGTGGGTGAAAAAGGGTACTCATGCATAAGCATTACAACATGTCCATGCATTAATACTTCCTATGCTTTGTGACAATGTTTGTTTGGTTTGCTTGCTGTTTTTGATTTTGGTTGTTTGCTTGTCTTCTTGTGAATATTTTTAATTTTGTTTTATCAACCTTTTTGTTTCTTGTGTCAAAAATCCAAAAATCACATAAAAATTAGAAAATCAAAAAGCTTGATTGACTTTGTTGAGTTTTGTCTCAAAACTTCTTTTGTCTTGTACCTTTGTGCTAATGGCTTTGTGCACTTCCGAGCATTGCTTGTTTTCATGCACTTATATCATTGTGGGAGAAATCTTGAAATCTTTGTGATTGTTGTAAATAGATCTTCAAACTTGTCATGAATGATTAGTGAATGGTTTTGTTGATCTTGAGACATGCATAGACTTGTGTCTATATATCTTCCCACTCTTTATTTTTGTTTTGCTATAAAGAGCTCACCAAATGTAAATCTCCAAATGAAAAGAGATATTGAGCTGCAAAAGCCTGTCGCACATTCTAGTATTTGACTAGGAAAAAGGGTAAGCGACCTTTTATTAAAGTGAATGTTTATTCAAAAAGGCCAAAGGCCTGTTCTTTAAAGTGAAATGTCATATATCACTCTCACAATGAGAGATGATTGCCTCAAAAGATCAAAAAGATCAAATGTTTTGATTGAAAGTGGAGTCAAATGATAAGCTCCAAGTCATGTTATCAAGTTTTTGTGGGAGGTCATATATACATATTTCTATAATTGAGATAGGTCACATGATCTAGTGCTAATTGTGTATGCCTTGGTTGAATCGATCATTGAAGCTTCACATTAGACGAAGGACTATCTCATTGTTGATATCCACACACAACACACAAGTTTATGTTCAATAAATGCCATATTCATTTGTGTGATTGTACTTGATGAAACGTGTTTTCACATGCTCAATCTTTGTTAATTCAAGCACAAAAAGATTTTTGAGTGTTTTAGGTGCTTTTGGAAAGTATTTTGTTTCAAAAATCTGAAAATTTCAAAAATCCAGTTTTGCCCTGTTTTGGCGGCTCAGTCGCGGGTATGTCAAGTCACGTGCCTTAGTCGCGTCTTCGCTGGTCCTTTTTGGCGACTTGTTCGCGAGTGGAAGGTCCAGTCGCGAGATTCACTCAGAGATTTTCGCGGCTCAGCTCGCGACTCACTCGCGGGTAGACTTTCCAGTCGCGAAAAACACTTAGAAAAATTTTCAAATTTTTGTTCTTGAGTGCTTTGGCGGTTTGAGCTGGCGACTGTGTGGCGACTTAATCAAGTCGCGAAAATCGCGTGTTTGGCAGAAATAGGAGCAGTTTTTAAACCTCTTTTCAGTTTTCCCTCGAACTTTTGTGACTGTTCATCTTCTCTCTAAACTATGTCCCTCCCAAACACTCCGTGCTCCCATTTCCAATCTCCATTGTTGCATTCTTGTAGCTCAAAATCTTCAAGTCACAGGTATGGGTTTTCAGTTTTGCACTCTTTTCTACTTGATTTTGTGCTTTTCCCTTTGATTTTTCGCATATGTTTGTGTTTTAGAAATGGGTTTGTGTTTCGGATTTTGCTCCTTGTTCATGCTTAGCTTGCGAATGCTGCTGCTAGAATTTGATTTGATCTTAGTTGTTTCCTTATTGCTCTTCATTCTGTGCTTAGCTAAGTGATTCTTTTGTTTTATCTGAACTTTGAGCTTTTGAGTTGTTTCAAATTGTTCCTTTTGAGGCTGTGAGTTTTACTGTGCTAAATATGCATGCTCTATTGTGTAAATCTTTTGGGAGCATATGTGAGCTTCACAATGCTGTTTATGAGCCATATCATTTTTCATTATCTGTCTCATTGACATATATCTGCCTTTAGGATAGTTTCTATATATGTTGCTTTTATATGTGTTTCCTATTTTAGGCTTGTTTATCCATGTGTTTGATCTAAGTAGCTTGTGTTTAAATGTTCCAAGTTCATTTGTATGGATGAAATCTCTTTGTTAATTACATGGTACTGACTAGTTCTACACATATATTGCTCTATACTGTTGTGGCCTCTTCTGATTGTTCACAGATGGCTCCCTCACCTCCTAAGAAGAAAACTCCTGCAAAGAAGGCTGACAAAAGATTGAAAATGGACTCTAAACTATTTAGGTCAGTTCATCATTTTGAGAGATACATGGATAACTTCATGAAAGCAGGAATTATTCAAGAAAGATTTGTAGATTTGGAGGATTTGAGACAAACCTTTATCCCCAGCTGTTTTAAAGGAAGAGGATGGGAAAAGCTTCTGGGTGATTTCCCTGTAGTGTGTGAACCCCTGATTAGGGAATTTTACTCAAATGCTGTGATAAAGGAGAATGAGTTAAGTTGCTGGGTTAGAGGTAAAGAATTCATTTTGGATGCACATGTCATAGATGATGCATTAGGGCTTGAAGGATTAGAAGATGAGGAATTTATCAACTACAAGGATAGGAGTGTCTCTATTGAAACATTTCAACAAAGGATAGGTGGGCAGAGAGAAGGAAAATGTTTGAATACCACTGCCTTTCCAGTGGACATGAGGTGTCTAACAATCATCATGATGTTTAACCTCTATCCCATTAAGAAGTTGACTACAATAAATTGTGCTAGAGCAATCTTTCTGATGGATCTCAAAGAAAAGAATTTCATAGACATAAGTTCCCACATATATGACACCATTGTGGATGAGACAAGAACAACTTCTAGGCCAAAATTGATCTTTCCCAGTTTGTTAATGAGGATTTTTAGAAGGAAGGGTGTTCCTATCCCTCAAGACATCAGTCCCATGTCCACACCTTCTGCAATTAACAAGCTTACCTGCAAAAGGATAAGTGTTAGGCTTCCAGGAGAAGAAGATGAAGGTGATGAAGGAGAAGGTGTCCCAATGGAGACTGAAGCAGAGGCAGCAGGGCATGCATCAACCTCAACACCCAGGAGGAGTGGCAAAAGACCCAGAGCTTCAACTTCTTCAGATCCACCTCCAGATGCTTTCCAAATCATTCTGGAAAGACTTGATGGGATCAGGGAAGTCCAGACTGAGCACTCTGAGAGGATGAGAGCCATGCAGGACCAGATTGATGTCTTGTCCGCAAAACTCGACAGCTTCACCACTCAGCCTGAACAGTGACCCTTTGGCCATTCCTGTCAAAAAGGGGGAGAAGTTTCTTTCTGTTGATAATGTCATTGATGATTGAGAAGCAGAAAACCAGCTCTTAAGGGGGAGTAATGAGTTGAGGGGGAGTTGTCAAAATCAAAGACTTTGTTTATATATGTTTATGTTTTGGTGTATAGTTGTTTCTAACTCATTACTTATACTCTTGGTTTAAACTTTAATATATCTTGATGATGTTATTCAGGATGTTTTTTGTGTTTGTACCCATGTGCTTTTGTAAGCTTTTAGGGTTAATGTTTTATGCTTTGTTTAAATCAGTACTTTAATCTAAATGTTCTGCATTTTGGTTTATGTACTGTCACTCTTGTGCCCTTGTAGGATTGTTCCTAGATGCATATGCCTCGTGTGTTATGCATTGGTTGAGTGTTGAGCATACAAGTGTCTTGCCTTGTGCTTGTTAACTTGTATGTCCTTGTGTTCATTCCAAGTGTCAATGAACACTGTGATCACTACCTTGTGGTGTTCACTTGGTTGATCAAGCCATGACTTGTTTCTTAACTCCATCTTTGCTTGATCACATATTGCCTGTTTCATATGCATTTATAATTTTCTGCTTACAATGATCATGGTGTATTGTTGTGTTTCAGGAGATTCATGTTCATATGATTCAAGAGCTGCACAGCTTCTAGAGTTAGGTGTGAGTGAGTTTTGTTCAACTGTTCCCAACTCACATGTTAAGTCTAGAGTCTGTTTTAGGGTTTTGTCACGGAATAGCCAAAGGGGGAGATTGTAAGGTTGAATTTATTCAACCATCTAATTGGCTTTATTCCGTGCCAAATTTGCTTGTAATTCAGCATTTAGTAACCATGTATTTAGGTGGGTTTGTTGTAAGGGTAGTGAGTGAGATAGAGTGAAGATTGCTCAAGAGTGTGCAAGAAAACAGAGACTCGCGGCTGGGACTCGCGGGTGACTCGTGGCTGCAAGCCGCCAGAAGCAGCACATGTGCCAAGCATGCTGGAAGATGAACAGTCATGCTAGCTGGAGCACTACAGGACAAAACAGGACAACTGGCCATACGGTTAACTCGCGACTGGATCTTGCGACTTAGTCGAGCCGTGAGGTCAAGCCGCGAGCCACCCCTGTTTTGTAAAATCTGACGTTTCACATTCCTCTCCCACTCTAGTATAAATACCCCTTTTACCCACGATTGAAAGAGAGCTTCTAGAGAGAATTTTGAGAGAGAAACCCTAAAGAAAAACAAGATTGTTTCACCCACAATCCATACCTTAGAGTCTCTTCAAATTCCTCATCTCTCTTCCTCTCCATTGCCAAAAGCTTGAGAGGCATTATACCAAACCTGGTTCTCACCATCATCTTCACTGTGAGACAGTTGTTTGGATTTCTGGGAAGCAGTTAGGAAGGAACCAATCTTCATTGGTTGATGCTACGGTCTAGTAGCGGAATCCGGGAAGCTAGAAAATAAAAAGGTTCGGCGCAACCTCGTTGGAGCAAGAAGCTTGGAGGGCTTAGGTGCACTGGGTAGATTAGGCTTGGAGGGTCTATTGTTGTCCTTGTATCCCAACTGTATTTTCTAGTGGATTGTTTACCGCTTGGAGGGCGGCGGAGAGGTTTTACGCCGAGGGCTTCGGTTTCCTCTTCGATAACACATCGCGTGTTGTCTTTGTGTTTGCATCTTCATTTCTCTCTATCTTTGCCTTTTTATTATCTGCTGTGGTTTTATTTTGTTATGGCTTAGATAGTCTTTAACCAATTTCGTATTATAGCATGTGTTAAGTTTCCGCACACTAGTTGTTTGACATATTGCTTGTATTGGTTAAGTTGTATTTTGGGTGTCTAAACGTTCAAAAGTGTTTTGTACACGTTTTTGAACTTTCATTTAGGAGTGTAAAATCCAAAGATCCCCAAACTTTAGAAAGTGAAATCCAAACACCCCTAAAAAATTTTGGAAGTAAAATCCAAATCATGAAATTTCGGGATATAAAATCCAAACACCCCCAAATTTCAGGAAATAAAATCTAAATTCTAAAATTTCAGGGTGTAAGATCTAAACACTCCCTATAGGAGTGTAATTTGCAATTCATTTTTCATATGGGACTTTTGTCAGCCAACTTTTAAAATATTTTTCTCAATTTAAAAATGAAAATGGTGGGTCCTACACATAAATTCTTGTTTAGCAAACTGATTTAAACAAACCCAATTTAGAAAAAAGTTTGTTCTCAAAGTTTTACAGTGCAAAATTATTTGTAGAAAACAACCTTCAGGTGTTTTTTTGATCTCGCCTTTTGTTTTGAGTGGTATTTTTTTTATTATAAATAATCATATATAAGTTTCGAAACATTATCCAATTTTATTCACATATCTATCTCTTCTTTCTTTGACTCTCTTTCTGGCTCAACAATCACGGTTTCTATTTTGGGTTGATTGATGGTCAACGGTGACTTTCTGGGATGACATTGTTAAGGGTTGCGATGGATTGTTGCTTTGGTGGTAGTGGGTTTTCTTTGTCAGTTGCAGTGGATTGTTATGGGCTGTGGACTCGTGGTGGATGTTGTTGGGTTGCGGAGGATTGTTGCTTGGCTAAGAGTGGGCTTTCTTTATGGGTCAATGGTGGATTTTTGTGGGTCATAGTGGATGTTGTTGAGTCTTGGGTCTTGGTTGCCGTTGTTGTGGGCATGGGTTGGAGACTTGGAGGTTGTTGGGTTTGCTTTTGTGCTAGTTTTGATACTTTAATGGAAAATCTAACAGTCAGATTTTATTTATTTTCTTTTTCAAAAAAAAAAAAGATTTTATTTTATTTATTTTATATTCTTAATATTCAAATCAAATTTCATTCAAATCAAATGTTATTTATCATTTGATATATAAACTTACTTTTTTATGTATAATTTAAAATTACAAAAACTTGAAATTTAAATATTTGATTGATGACATAATTAATGAATTTTGATTTTCTAGAAAATTTTGAAGCAGGAAGGATTTAAGAAGAAAACGTAATCCAATTTTAGATTTGTCAAAATTTACATTTTTTAAAAAAAGTATTGAGTGAGTCTACTTATAAGTTCAATCGGTCTGGTGGCCTTGGGTTATGGCTAGTCCATATTTGATTCCTTGGTCTTCTCTTGCACATGTATCTGACCCAATATTTGCTTCAACACATATTATCTCATTAATCTCCACACTTAAAAATAATAAGAGTTACCTCATTTTCAATGTGGAATTATACATTTTACCAACAATTTATCTTCTATATTAACTCCCTCATTTTTATATTATGTTGCCAATTTTATTAATTTTTATTATGAGTTTGAATTTGGTAAAAATGAGGTGTAAAATTCATGTTTTACAACATCACATAAGAGATTACCACATCTACTTTTTACTTAAAACTCAATACATCTTACCACACCTAATAACACTTCAATAATTTCCAATTGGGCTGGAATTTTTGATGGATATTAAAATTGATTGGATGTAGACGTGTTTATTCTTTATTGTGTGATATAATGATGTGACATGTTAGAATTTGATGGTATAAAATTTGGATTTTACACGACATCCTTATAGAATTTAATTTTTTTAATTATTTAATATTAAAATGCTATAACAGGATCCAAGATTTGATCATATCAGAATTACCTTAGCAATAGAACTTTTAGAGTAATGTGTTGTCCCAATCTCTGCTAAAAAAGGGAGATTTACATGATGAGAAAATATTATTGATAGGTGCACTTACGTTGGATGCTCTATGGTAAATTAGGAACAGACTTTGTTTTGACAGGGCTGGAGTGGACACACAAGGACTAGTGAATTATATTAACAAAAGGTATTGTAGTTTTGTGGAAGGTTTAAAGTTGACACTGATGGTTGGGTAATACTATGGCCTATGGGTACATTTCGTATTCTAGATGATAATTACATTAGCAATAGGAATATGTTTTGTCGGTAATTAATAGAAGATGTATTTTATTCAGATGTTCAGTTATAAAATTCAAACAATTCCGCTTTATCATTGGCTACAACTCTACTCTATTATTTTATTAGATGTGAATTTTGACAATTTACTATTAAATATTTTTTTTCTTATATTTTCTATGTTTGAAATTTATAGAAAATCAAACATCAATAACTATATCATCTATAAAATATTTAATATTCAAGTTTTTGTAATATAAAATTATACATAAAAAATAATTTTATAGATTAAATAGTAAATAACATCTGATTGACACTATTTTTTTTATACGCTTTAAGAACATAAAGAGTATGCAGTCTAATGATTAGATTTTTAAATTATGTAATTATGTTAAGTTTTTTAGTTGGACTTATAACCATTTGCTACAACCAAGGTTATAGCTAGCCAAACTTTGTCCCTTCTCCAAGCAATTTTTTTTTTTTCCCTTCAATTTTAGTATTATTTCTCATAAACATTTATCACATTGAACAGAAGCTATGGATTTCCTTCATAGTAATTTCTTCGTTCTACATTAGGAAGCACGAGGAAAACAAAATGTCTTTATATTTATTTGACTAGTTCTAAAACCTGATACACATGTATAAAAATAATACGAAAAGGGTAAAATCAAAGAGAAGAAATTGATTATGGTAAAACAATTGTTAAAGAAAACGATTACATACAGTTTGAAATGACTGTTTCTGTCTTTCACTTGATTTTTCTAAATATTGAAGCCTCAGATGCTTACACAAGGGACTTGGATTCAACAAAGCAAAAGGGCAATAGGCGTTGGAATTTATTATTATTCAGAAGGTTTAGCTGAAAGTTTTGGGTGCATACTGCATAGACTTCATGGATAAATTGGCAAGAACCAAGCTTTGGATTTTGGATCCAGCGGAAAACCCAAATATGATAGCATGGTCTGTGAATCTGTAAGGACTATAGCGGAACACTGATTATTAAATGGGACAGGACTTTCAAACTTGGGCTTAAACCAAAAAATAAATAGTTGAATAACATGAAAGGGACAAAACTTAGGTACAATATCTTAGGTACAGTTTCTTAGATTCATCTCTTAATATTCTGATATGTGCATACTTAACTAAAAAATAAAGTTTCATCCCGGCCATGAAAAAAAATTCACATGGCAGAATTTTAAGAGGAAAATCTAATGAACAGCACCTAAGTACTATATCTAAATTTTGCTCACATGAAAAATAAGGAAACCTCCCTCTGGCCTCCCCTCTAGTGATGATTGAGGTTGGATCAAAGGTGTCTCGATCGAACTCGGTCTTGCTTCTCCTTTTGGGTGGGAAAAACTTGAGGGGAGTGAGAAAGGGGCGGGTTGGATGTATTATTATTTTTATTTATTTCTAATGAGAGGGTTTCAATAATAATGAGATAGAATGAAAGAAAAATGTGAAGAACAATTGTAAAGTGCTAAAAAAGAAACCTTGTTAGGCATGACAAAATGATCCCCACCCTATGAGTTAGTTGGGTTGGTTATAGAGTATCATGGGTTGGGTTGAGTATGAGATTTCTCAAACCAAGGAGGCCGAGTTTGGTTTATAAATATACAGAATCCAACTTAACTCAACCTAGTTACACCCCAAGTAATGTTATATAAAAGCTTTTTTAAAATTAGAGAAAATTACAATTTACTATTTTGTTGTTTGACCCTATCATGATTTATCATAAATGTGTGTATATGTGTGTGTACATTGATAATTTGATAGTTGGGGAAGAGTGAATTTGAACCGTGGACATCTTTGTTAGACATATCAGGAGATGTTAATTGAATTACAAGACTCTTGACACTATAGAGGTCATAAACCATATCAAAGTTTTGTAAATCATATAATGTGTAATAAAGTTGTGTTTTAGAAGCCGTGTTTGTTCCAAGTGAATACCCTATGTACCTGTCATAGAATTGATTTTAATAATAGTTTTACTAAATTTTTTTATTAACAATGGTAAAATTTAAATGAGTTGTATAGAATGTTATTGAACTGGGAACCATGTTTTATGTATATCACATTATCTTAATTTAAAAAAAAAAAAAATTATCTCAATTACAAAAAGAAATTAATATAATAATTTTATTTTCTATTTTATTCTTAATGATCAAATAGAATTTCTCAACGTTCTCGTTCGATATTATAAGTATAGTTTTCACTTTTATATATATATATATATATATATATATATATATATATATTTGAGAAGGAAAAGAAAGGGATGCAACATGCATGAGGACTTCCGAGAAGGTCACTTATTATATTGAAGATTAGAATGTTAATTCTATAAAGACTTATGTGATTCATTTGTCTTCTGCAATATTCATTTTATATTAACCATTGCTTTCTTACTATTTAGCTTGTCACCACATCTAATTGCCATACGTTTTGCTTTTAATAATAGTTTTATTATTAACTTTTTATTAGCTACTTTTTAATACACGACTTTTCTTCAATCCAGGTAACATTTAGTTATTATTTCTCAATAAAATTATATATATATATATATGTATGTATGTATGTATGTATGTATGTATAGAAGGAAAAGAAAAAGATGCAACACGAGGACTACCTAGGAGGTCACTTATTATATTAAAGATTAGAATTTTAATTCTATAAAAACTTATGTAATTCATCTAGGTAATTCTATAAAGACTTAAGATTAGAATTTTTAATACACGACTTTTCTTCAATCTAGGTAACATTTACTTATTATTTCTCAATAAAATTATATATTTTATAAATTAATGACTAAAACCATGCATTGCAGATCTTTCTTTCAAAGCTTACTCTAAAAAATTATAAAGTTATGTTCAACTAGCACAATATATCACATTTATTATGGAAACATTTCTTTGTTTGAATAGGACCGAATTTAAATTGATTCGGGCATTTCAACGCAACGCACACCAAAAATAAGCTGTTCAAACTTTAAACAACATTACAGGTATAGATCTATAAATAAATCGGAAAATTCAAAACCGTAGTAAAAGATTTTTGCTTGATTGTTCCATGGTCAGAGTTATGAATTCATGACTTTTTTAGGGATTGAATAGAACGAGCAAGAAGCAAAGGCTTCTCAGGGCATTAATGGCACCGTAATTAATGGGTACAGTGTGGCAGTGGCATGAACCTCGTCAATGTACATATCTATTCAAATTCCAGAGTGACATGGGATGAATATGTAAATAGAAATATGTAAATATGTAAATAAAAATCTAGAACTTGGTACCGTTATATAAACAATAGTTTTTAATGTTTAAATACTACAATATGTATTTCTACAACACTTTTTAATCCACACATATTTTCACAATACTTAAGTAACGTTATTAGAAATCTCTTATCAAACGGATCCACACTTTCCAAAACTCTATTTTTTTCACCAATCATATAAATATATATATATATATATATATAATATTAAAAAATACAAAGAATTTTAATTTATGGTATCTACTCATGATAATAAAAAAAGTATAGGACATCAATTGGTGCTTATTATTAGCAAGATTTAATTCGAATCTCTTAATCATTCATTTTGTGAAAGTTTAATTTTTATAGGAATTTGAAAAAACTGTCAAAATAATTAATCACTTTTTCATTTTTATATAAAAAGTTTATAAAATGGTTTACTAATGTATGTATACTTAAGGGCACACGTTAATAAAATCATTTGATATATTATCAATGAAGCATAAAATAGAACATATTTTTATGTGGATGGGAGGTGTATGTAACTGGGTACAGTTAATTTATCTTTCATTCTTGGTTTCTCAAAAAAAAAAAATATATATATATATATATATCTTTCATTTTTGGTGAGTCAAAATCGGAATAAAGGAAAAGAATCGAAGACCAATCAAGTTTGAGATGGGGACTTGAAGTCAGAATAGAGAATACTGGTTCAAAGTTCTGAACCCATTCCTTTCATGAATCTCAAGCATAAATAATTTCAATGGTGGCCAATTACATCATGTGCTTGTCTTGTGCCTATGAATTTCGATACCAAAAGTCTTTGTCTGCTTTGATGCATCATTGAGAGAGACAGAACAGCATGATCCAGACAAATTAGGGGTGTGCTAGCTAGCTCTACCTATCATGCATAGAACTGACTCCGTTTTTGTTTAAGCCACCATATCACCTAATTGTGAAAGAAAAAAAAAAATCAAAAGTCGAATTTGATGTTTTGAAAAGTCATTGAATAATTTAAAACTTGGGGTCCTCGATCTGGACTTTCCATTATAAAGGTATCTTTCTTTCTCTTTTCCCCCCATGAATGATCAGGAAGGTACCTAGTGTGGAAGCCATCACTCTGGCATGTACACTTGCCCTAGACCAATATTAGACTTGCTCCAATTATATTATTTGATAATTTTTCACGTGCTATTTATATTTTTGTTCATGAACAAGATGATTTTTTTTTTCTCTAAACTAATTTGAAGAAATCTCTTTGAACCTTCTACACTAAAAATTATACGACTTTCAACATTTGTAGGTCAAAAGAAATTAAAACTTTTTTTTTTCTTGCGTTCGACGTAACAGTGTAACACAGCATTTTGGTTTCTTTCACTCTTTGATCTCTTTGATCATTTTCATAACGTTGGCAAAGTTTTAGATATACCTTTTTAATTATTTGGAGGTGATTAGTTTTAGTTCTTGCCAAATCTGATTGTCTCTATATTAGCGTCCGTAAAAATTATACTCCATTTTATAACAGTAGTTTTTGAAATTGTATGATACTGATATGCCACTTTATAAAAGCAGTTTTATAGGCTGCCCGATCGTGGTTTTTTTTTTTTTTCAACAGGTTACAAATATATAAAAGCAAAAGTCAAATTCTCGATCAACATAACACACACCAAAGGAAGATAATATGTGTACCATTTTATGTTACTTAAAAAAAAAAAAAAGTGTGCCATTATAAGAGGTTTATCTAATTATAAAGAGAATGAGTTTGATACCACAAACAATATTTTACATTAAATAATTGTAATATGTATTAATTGGTTGTCTTGTGATGAACCACATTAGGTACATAGACATGCTTGTTCATCAAAATAATGCTATAAAATAGCACTACGATACTTTTCTGATAAGGAGATAATAAAAAAAAGACAAAAAGAAAATTCCAACGTCATGGTGTGCTGCCCTGACATAATCATATAGTTAGGTGAGATATCAAGTCATATTTATGTTGAATCCATGTATAAAATGGACCATCACCAAAGATTTAATAAATAAGAGGTTATGTTCAGCAAAAAAAAAAAAAAAAAAAAAAGAGGTTATGAAGAAAATTATGTAGTCATAGACTTTATGACTTATGAGGGATTGAAGGTTGATGATGCCGTAATATCACCAGTGAACAACATAATTCACGCTCGCTCCCGCTAACAACCTGCAAGAAGAAAAAGTGATCTCGCCGTGGGCACCGGTGTGGTGTCGACCAAATACCCTCCGACGGTCAAATTAGATCTGTTCTCAACTCTAGAGTGCTAGAGAGGGTAAATTACGCGTACCTTAATTCGCGAGAGTATTGTAACTTTTATAGTAGAAGAAAGTCGGCTTCTCTTCCTTGGACTAGAAGTCTTTTCCTTATGGGAATCCCCTTGAGTAATTCCAAACGTGATGGATAAGACATTTCCTTGTGGAGGGAATTAACGCGCGTATCTTCCAGAATGTTCCTTGCGCTAGGTTTCTAGTTTCCTTGGAGACCACACGTGCGCGTCATGAGTATGGAACCGCTCCAGGCCACTGGGCTCTACTGTCGCCGGCCCATGGGCCCGGATCCGTCAGGCCCTAATGTTGTGAAAGCCCATTGCGCTAAATTTTGCCCCTTCAGCTGCCCCCTTCACCCTATGGGTCCGTCAAATCTTATATGGACGAACCCTTAGGGTGACGGTATGATACTGTTTGGATTTCACGGTCAGAGAAAATTTTAGGACGGTGCCACATGATCACTAAGGTTGACGGTTTTCTAGGAGAAGACAGATTGCGACTATTTACGACAGACAACCGAGCATTTATGAGCATGCCACGTGTCGCATTTTGATTGGGTTTTCTATCGGATCGAAGCGTCGCTTCGTCTTCCGTGCACTTCCGGTATATATATAACACCTCTCATTCCTCATTTCTTCATTTCACAGCCAAAACTCATTGTCAGAGCGCAACCGTCATCTTTGTCAGAATAGTCTGTCGCCCATACAAAACTGTCGATCATACAACTGTCAACTTCCAGTTACTTCAAAGAACGGTGAGTATTATTATTCTTATGTGCAAGTTTTGTATTTGTCAGTTATATTTAGATAGACCTATACAGCCGTCAATACTCTTAGATCCGTCAGTCTTAGGTTTTGCCGTCATTGTAGGAAATGTCTAGTGCGTCAAGTAACCAGTCCATGGTTCGTGACGGGACGGAATACGAGGAAGTATACCCGTCCGGTCAATTAGACCAAGAGAGTCCTGGCGAAGAGAGGAGTCCATCCGCCTCTTCCTCGTCCTCAATAAATGAGGATATGGAGATGGTCGAAGTAGAAGAATCGTCTGATGACGGCGAGGATCTACCATCGGAACCCGTCATCTGTGCTGATGGACTAAGGAAGTTCATCATGCTACCAGAGTGGACGGTGCACAAATTCTCATCCGTCATTAAGGAGAAACACTTCAACACATTTAGGGTCAACTTTCAGATTCCTGACTACATTCCAATCCGTCTGCCCTACGTATCAGAGAAATACTATTACGACGGGGTGGAAGGTGTCGGAGTGTATGAACAGATGCTGAAGGCGGGGCTTAGATTTCCTCTAAGTAGACTGCATAGAGAGCTTTTAAAGTATCTGGGTCTGTCCGTCAACCAGATATCCCCAAATACCTGGAGGGTCTTCATTGCCATGGAGATACTTTATGGTGCAATGACGGACGGTGAACGGAGGCTGACGGTACGTGAATTCCTTCATTGCTACCGTCCAGACGAGATTGATAAGTCAAGGGGAATTTACAGTTTTGCCAATAGGAGCCCGTTGCTGAAGGTTATTTTTGAAACACCAGACTCAAATAGAGACTGGAAGAGTCGCTATTTATGCCCGTCGACACAACATGGGTTGTTTTACATTCATCTCGTATGAACCCATCACATTTTACTTAATAAATTATATTCGTCAGCTCTGGCTTTTTTCTCTAACCGTCTACTTCATCTGCAGGTAGACGGCGCCCTCAAGTCAGCGTGGAAGAGTTTGGCTTTCTAGAAAGAATTTTCCAGAAGACGAAGCCGGAAGAGCGGACTTGGGCAAAGTTGGTGAATCCGAAAACAATCCATTGGTATTGTGACGGTCCCGAACCTACCCGTGAAGCCATTATATACGACGAAAGAGTCCACAGACGTAAGTCCGTCAACTTTTACTTTTTGAGAGTAGTTTTTAATTTATGTAGATAGCTTCATCCGTCCTATATTGCAGAAATGGACGACGCAAAGAGGAGGGCACTGATAAAATCACTGGCCGTCAAACAAAAGGAGACGGGCGAGGTTGTGGTTCCCAAGGGATTAGGGTCGTCGGCGAAGAGGAAGCAGCCGTCCAAGCCCGACCATCCACATAAGCAGCAGAAGGTTCCTCTGGAACCCGTTGTGGGCTTGATGGCTGAGGGAGCGAAGACCGTCACCCCAGCAAAACATGGGTCCGGCAAGGGGTTAATGAAGGCCCCGTCCACCAGCCAAGAGAAACCTCTTCCTCTTCTCCGTGATGACTCAAAATTTGCCTTGGAGAAACTTTCGTCAATAATTTCCACGGAGGATTACGAGGACCTGGGTAGTCATTCGACGGAGGCAATGGGGGAGACGGGTCTGTTTGCTGTTGCACAGGTAACTTTTATCCGTCCATTTGTGTCCGTCCACTTTTTTAGCCTTCTGTTTAACACCCTTTTTAACTTGTTTATTCCAGTCCTTGGTTATGATGAAGGGCCTAATGGACCGGTGCCTAAACCGTGAGGCAGCTTTGGACCGTGTACGGGCAAAAGCAGAGCAGACGGAGGACGAACTCGGTCAACTTCATAAGTGGAAGTCTACAATGGAGAAGAAGTTCGACCTGTCAGAGAAGACTAGGAAAGAGCTTGAGAAGAGGACGGAGGAAGCTGAGAAGGCCTTGGAGGCTAAAGACGAGGAGATAAAGGACTTGAAGGAAAAGCTCCGTCAAGCCAAGGAGGATGCTGTCAGTGAATACCGAGACTTTGAGGCTTTGTTGAAAGAGCTGGGAGGATCGTTCCTTCAAGGCTTCGACGATGCACTCCGTCAGCTTAAAAAAGCCTACCCTGACCTGGATTTGTCAATGATAAACGTCAATGATCAAGATTAGACGTCTGCTCTTCCCGCCGCTTCAGAGAATACGGACGACCTTTTTGGCGATGATGCGGTTCAGGGTGACGGAGAATCAGTCCCGTCGAAGGATGCCCAAGTTGCCAACCCGAAAAAGTAGACTGATATTACTTATCTTTTTTGTAATTTATTTTGAGAACAATCCGTCCTTTTTTTTTTTTTTTGTATTAAACACTTGCCCCCTGGGCTTTTTATTCGCTTATTAATGTTATACTTTATTTTTATGCTTTCTATTTTTGTTTGGAACTTGTTTAAAAATCCGTCCTCCTCATGAAGGAGAGATTTTAAGAAAATACTCGTTTATCCGAGTGTACTTCTAGCAAACGTTCACTCTGTCCACAGTGTGGAGTTCTATTATTTTTAGTGTTGATTGATCCGTCCTTTTGGATGATCCGTCTACCTTGAAGACAGGTATGATCCGTCAACTTTCCAAAATCTTGGTAGTCCGTCCACTTTTGGACTTGTAATTTTGTTCACCGTTTTGGTGATCCGTCCACTTTCTAGACAGTTTTTTCACCAACTTAGTGATCCGTCCACTTTGAGGACCGTTTTTCATCACCTTAGGGATCCGTCCACTTTGTGGACTCGTAATTTCACCGTTTTGGTGATTCGTCCACTTTGTGGACAGTTTTTTCATCACATTAGTGATCCGTCCACTTCGAGGACAGTTTTTCATCACCTTAGTGATCCGTCCACTTTGTGGACTTGTAATTTTGTTCACCGCTTTGGTGATCCGTCCACTTTGTGGACAGTTTTTTCATCACATTAGTGATCCATCCACTTCGAGGACAGTTTTTCATCACCTTAGTGATCCGTCCACTTTGTGGACTTGTAATTTTGTTCACCGCTTTGGTGATCCGTCCACTTTGTGGACAGTTTACCCATCACCTTAGTGATCCGTCCATTTTGTGGGCTCGTAATTTCGTTCACCGCTTTGGTGATCCGTCCACTTTGTGGACAATTTACCCATCACCTTAGTGATCCGTCCACTTTATGGCCTCGTAATTTCACCGTTTTGGTGATCCGTCCACTTTGTGGACAGTTTTTTCATCACATTAGTGATCCGTCCACTTCGAGGACAGTTTTTCATCAACTTAGTGATCCGTCCACTTTGTGGACTTGTAATTATGTTCACCGTTTTGGTGATCCGTCCACTTTGTGGATTTTGTTGCCTCTATAAACATTCGTAATAAACATCCATGTGAAAAATCAAAGTCGTGTCTGAATATTTTTCTTTAAAGAAAATGCGTTTGTAGAAAAAGTACCTACCCCCTTGGGCTTAAAAAGGCACAAAAAGATTGTAGTAAAAGTAAAAAGGAAAAACTAGTAAATTGTAGCTAAAAGAATAGAATAAAATAAATTTTGGAAATCGCCGGATCCCCATATTTTCTTCTACTGGTAGTATTTCCGAAGATGCTCCATGTTCCAAGGGTGCTGTAGCTTTCGTCCGTCCATCGTTTCGAGGTGGTAGGTTCCCTTCCTTTGCCATGACGCGATCCTGTAGGGTCCTTCCCAGTTGGGGCCGAGTTTTCCTTGCGAAGGATCTCTGGCGGTACCCATTACTTTCCGTAGTATGAGGTCCTCGACCTGGAAGTCCCTGTGCCTCACTTTGTTGTTGTAGTGTTTCGCCATGAGATCCTGATAACGCGCCAACCTATGTTCTTCTGTTGCCCTAACTTCGTCAATAGATCAAGTTAGAGGCGCATACCCACTCTATTCGTATCCTCGTTGTAGCTCTCCACCCGGTAACTCGTGAGCCCCACTTCTGCGGGAATGACAGCTTCGGTTCCATATGCAAGTCGGAATGGGGTTTCTCCAGTAGGTGTTCTCGCTGTGGTCCGGTATGCCCATAGGACGCTTGGTAGTTCGTCTGGCCAGATACCCTTTGCCCCCTCGAGACGGGTCTTGATTATTTTGAGCAGGGACCTGTTCGTGACCTCAACTTGCTCGTTTACTTGTGGGTGTGCGGGTGATGAGTAGTGATTCTTGATCCTTAGCTCCGCGCAGAAGTCTCTGAATATGTTGTTGTCGAACTGCTTTCCGTTGTCAGAGACCAGTACCCTGGGTATCCCGTACCTGCATATGATATTTCTCTAGACAAAGCTTCGGATGTTTTTCCTCCGTGATGGTGGCTAAAGCTTCTTCCTCGACCCATTTAATGAAGTAGTCTATGCCAACGACCAAGAATTTCAGCTGCCGGATAGCCGTCGGAAACGGACCCATAATGTCAAGTCCCCATTGTGCGAACGGCCACGGAGCCGTCATAGGTGTCAGCTCTTCGGACGGCTGCCTTATGAAATTGCTGAACCTCTGGCATTTGTCGCAAGACTGGACATAAGCTTGCGCATCCTTCATCATTGTAGGCCAGTAGTATCCTGCTCGGATCAACTTGTGTACCAGTGATCGTGCGCCTGAGTGGTTTCCGCAGATACCCTCGTGTACTTCTTTCATCACATAGTCTGCTTCTTCTTGGCACAAGCACCTTAGGTACGGTCGAGAGAAACCCCTTTTGTATAGGACATCCTTCATCAGCACGAATCGTGACGCCTGGACCTTCAACTTCCTTGTGGCGCCCTTTTCCTCTGGTAACACCCCGTCCCTTAGGTAGGAGATCAATGGCGTGGTCCAGTTATGTTCAGAGTTCACCACCTGCATATTTGTCCCGTCATCGATAAGTGGAGATATTTGGAAGAATGATAATACCTGTTCGGGAACCAGCATGAATTCGGCTGATGCAGCTTTTGCTAGTTGGTCAGCCCATTCGTTCTCTTCTCTTGGGACCTGAATGAATTCGACTTCGAGGCTGGTGATTCGGTACTTCACTTCTTCCAGATATCTCTTCATTCTATCGTTCTTGCACTCGTAGTTGCCATTGATCTGACTTGTGACCACTTCTGAATTGCAGTGGACAATTATGCTTTTTGCCCCCGCGGCCCTCGCAAGGTCTAGCCCCGCGACCAGGGCTTCATACTCTGCCTCGTTGTTGGTTGTTGGGAAATCCAGTCGGATCACGCATTGTATCGTGTCCCCCTGCAGAGTTTTTATCACTACTCCGGCTCCTTCAGCTCGTCTGTTTGAGGATCCGTCTGTGTGGATACTCCACTGTTCCTTCTCTTTTACCAACTGGTCATCCCCGAGTGTGAACTCGGCGATGAAGTTAGCTACTGCCTGTCCTTTTATGGCCGTCCGCGGGCGGTAGTGGATGTCGAATTCGCTTAGCTCTATCGCCCACAAGGCCATCCTTCCTGCTGCTTCTGGGCTATGCATGGCTTTTCTCAGCGGCTTGTCCGTTAAGACAATGATTGTATGCGCTTAGAAGTATGGCTTAAGTCTCCGTGCAGCAATTACTAACGCGAAAGCCAACTTCTCCAACTGAGGGTACCTCTCTTCTACTCCTCGGAGCGCACGGTTGGTAAAGTAGACGGGTTTCTATATACCGTCCTCTTCCCTTACCAAGGCTGTGCTTACAGTGGCACTCGAGATTGCCAAATAAAGGAAGAGTTCCTCTCCGTGTATGGACGGACTGAGTAGTGGCGGAGACGATAGATACGTCTTCAAGTCGTTGAAAGCCGTTTGGCATTCATCCGTCCACTCAAATGACTTTCTTAGAGTTCGGAAGAAAGGCAAACACCTATCCGTCGCCCTTGAGACGAACCTGTTTAGTGCTGCGATCTTCCCATTTAAACTTTGGACCTCCTTGACCGTCCTTGGTGGTTCCAACTCCATTATCGCCCGTACTTTCTCCGGGTTGACCTCTATTCCTCTTTGGGATACCATGTAACCTAAGAATTTTCCCGCATTTACTCCGAACGCACACTTGTTCGGATTCAGCTTCATATTGAACGATCGAAGCGTATCGAATGTTTCTCTGAGGTCGTCTAGGTGATCTTCTTCGTGCACGCTTTTAACCAACATGTCGTCAACATAAACCTGAACGTTCCTGCCAATCTGATGTGCAAACATCTTGTTCATTAGCCTTTGGTATGTTGCTCCAGCATTTTTTAGTCCAAAAGGCATCACCTTGTAGCAGAATAATCCATGGCTTGTGATGAAGGAGGTCTTCTCCTGATCAGATTCGTCCATCCTGATCTGGTTGTAGCTAGAGAAAGCGTCCATGAAGCTGAGGAGCTGGTGTCTTGCAGTCGAATCCACAAGGGTATCTATCCGTGGGAGCGGGTAGCTGTCTTTGGGACAAGCCTTGTTGAGGTCTGTGAAATCTATGCACATCCTCCAGCTTCCGTTGGCTTTCTTAACCATAACTACATTCGCCAGCCAGTCGGGATAATATACTTCCCGGATGAAACCTGCCTCCAGTAACTTCCGAACTTCCTCGGCTATGGCCTATCCCGTTCCCGGGCGAAGACTCATTTCTTTTGCCGGACTGGAGGGAAAGAGGGCGACACATTCAACTTGTGGACCATGACCGATGGGTCAATTCCTGGCATGTCTTTATGATTCTAGGTGAATACGTCTTGGTTATTTCTTAGGAAAGTTGTGATCGTTTGGCGTACGGGCCAACTGGCTAGTGTGCCAATCTTAGTCGTTCGTTCAGGCCGTGTGTCGTCAAGTCTTACTTCTTCTAGCTCTTCAACCGGCTCTGCTAATACTCGCTGTTTCCCGATGCACATTGTCTGCTGCTGATCCTCCATCTCTAACATGGCGATGTAGCATTCTCGTGCTGCTACTTGATTCCCCCGCAGTTCTCTTACCCCATATTCCGTCGGGAATTTGATCATTAGGTGGTATGTAGAGGTTACCACCTTCCAGGAATTGAGAGTGGGTCGCCCGAGGATGGCGTTGTAAGCGGACGAGCAGTCGACTACGAGGAACGTTATCTCCTTAGTGATCTGCTGAGAATAGTCACCTGCCGTCACGGCTAGCGTTATCGCGCCCAAAGGGAAGACCTTCGTACCCCCAAATCCTACGAGTGGGGCGTTCGTTGGGGACAATCATTCCTTGTCAATCCTCATCTGCTGGAATGCTGGATAGTACAGGATGTTTGCTGAGCTGCCGTTATCGACGAGGACCCGGTGCATATTATAATCCCCAATCTGCAGGCTGACTACTAGCACGTCGTCATGAGGATGGTCAATTCTCCGAGCGTCATCCTCTGAAAAGTTTATGACGGGGTTATCTATCCGTGGCATCTTTGGTACTGATCCTGTGAGTTAGACGCTATGGACCATCCTGAGGTAGGTCTTGCGGGCTTTCTTGGAAGATCCGGCTGCAGTTGTGCCCCCTACGATCATTCGTATGTCTCCTATGGGTGGTCTAGGGCGGTCGTTCTCCCTTCGTGGAGCTTGTTCTTCCGGCGTATCAGTTCTTTCCCTGCTGACGAACCTCTGTAGTTTCCCCTGCCTGATTAGGGCCTCAATCTGCTACTTCAGGTCGTAGCAGTTAGCTGTGTCGTGACCATGGTCCTGGTGAAAGCGGCAATACTTGTCTCTTGGTCTTTTGTTGGGGTCTCCCTTCAACTTTCCAGGGAAAGTCAATGCTCCTTCATCTTTGATTTGCATCAATACTTGGTCGATTGGGGCGGTTAACGGGGTGAAATTGGTGAACCTTCCAGTGGGTGGTCTGGAGCGCTTTTCATCACGTTGATCCCCGGTTTTAGCGACTTTTCGCCCCCTGTCTTGTCTCGTGTCTTCCTGCCTTTCCCTCTTCTTAGGCCTTTCCTCGCGGGCCAGCAGCGCATCTTCTGCATTCATGTACTTGGTAGCCCTGTAGAGGACGTCCGTCATCGTTTTTGGGTCATTCTTGTATAGGGAAAATAAGAACTTACCCTTCCGTAGCCCGCTAGTGAACGCGGCTACGAGTATTTTATCGTCAGCTTCATCAATCGAAAGGGCTTCTTTGTTGAAACGAGTTATATAGGCTCGCAGCGTCTCGTCTTCTCGCTGCTTGATGTTCATTAAGCAAGCGGTGGACTTTTTGTATCGATGTCCGCCTATAAAGTGTGAGGTGAACAGGGCGCTCAACTCCTTGAAAGTATTGATAGAGTTTGGTGTCAACCTACTGAACCAGACCCTCGCAGGCCCCTTCAGCGTGGTCGGGAACGCCCTGCACATGATCTCGTCTGGTGTGCCCTGAAGGTGCATCAGGATCTTAAAGGTCTCTAGATGATCGAGTGGATCCTTGACCCCGTCGTAACTTTCGATATGCGGCATCCGGAACTTTTGTGGCAGGAGGAATGAGTTGACGGACGCGGTGAATGGTGAGTCGGTCCTGTTCACCAAATCGTTGAGATCAGAAGATACTCGCCCCTTGAGGGCGTTCATCATGACCTCCATTTGCTCCTTCATCGCATGCATCTCGGCGACAATAGGCGGGGGGGGGCAAAATCCATGAGAGACGGAAGGCTCACGTTTTGCCGCTCTGGTCGGCTTGGGGCATTGCTGCCTTCAGACTTCTCCGACTCCCTTCGCTCGACACTGTTACCTTTCTGGTTTTGCTCCTGAAGGTTGGGTCCTACATCCCTTTGTCGTAGCTGCTCCTCCAGATCGTGGTTCTGCTTTGTGAGTTGTTCTACTACTGTCATGAGTGTCTGGACCTGCCTTTCTAATGCAGTAGATCTCGGTGGTTCGTCTTCTTGAGTGTTGTTGGTGGTAGCCATCGAGTGAGTGAGTACCATGCGACTCTTATGTCCGAGAGGCGATGATCTGGCTTAAACTTTTCGCTTTCCCACAGACGGCGCCAACTGATGATGTCGTAATATCACCAGTGAGCAACACAATCCACGCTCGTTCCCGCTAACAACCTGCAAGAAGAAAAAGTGATCTCGCCGTGGGCACCGGTGTGGTGTCGACCAAATACCCTCCGACGGTCAAATTAGATCTGTTCTCAACTCTAGAGTGCTAGAGAGAGTAAATTATGCGTACCTTGATTCGCGAGAGTATTGTAGCTTTTATAGTAGAAAAAAGTCGGCTTCTCTTCCTTGGACTAGAAGTCTTTTCCTTATGGGAATCCCCTTGAGTAATTCCAAACGTGATGGACAAGACATTTCCTTGTGGAGGGAATTAACGCGCGTATCTTCCGGAATGTTCCTTGCGCTAGGTTTCTAGTTTCCTTGGAGACCACACGTGCGCGTCATGAGTATGGAACCGCTCCAGGCTACTAGGCTCTACCGTTGCCGGCCCATGGGCCCGGATCCGTCAGGCCCTAATGTTGTGAAAGCCCATTGCGCTAAATTTTGCCCCTTCAAAGGTATTATTGTAGAGAGTGGCAGTAGGTTGAAATGCAAACTGTGGTTTGGTACAGAATGGGCAACAGTTTAAGTCCATTTGTTTATGAGATGCATAGTGATCGACTAATCGTATTGGATTGATTTGGTACAAACTACAAAGTAGGAAAAAAATTTGTTAAGTTTCTAGATGGTACAACTATTGGTGGACCCTGAAGTGGAATTTTTTTTTTTTTTTTAATTATGAATATTTTCTGACCAGTTTGCCTTATTTTACTATGATTATTGATGTCTTATGGTGGTTGTGAAATTTGATAATGTTTGTTAATGGAGTTGGTTCAGTTGATAAGGTTTGAACATTTCGTTTAACAAGGTTTAGGTTTGAGTTCCGCTGTTAACAATTCTCCTTGGTGAACGATTTATAAATCTAATTTAAATTTTCTCTGAAACCTGCAATTTGTCCTAACCTTAGTATAAGGTAGTCTCCACTCACCTAAACTTTTCATTTAGTAAAAAAAGAAAAAAGAAAAAGAAAAGGAAATTCCGTGGTGTTTGGAACGGAAAAAGTTAATCCAAGCGTGCTGCACTCAGCAAGAGTACTTTAGACTTTAGAGAACATCATGCAGAAAGTGGGATGTGGTGTTCAAAGTGGGAAAGTTCTCCTGTTCATTGGATTAAATTTAACGTACTGCCGTATGTGACTAAAGTTTCACATACTCCTTTTTTAGGCCCCTGAAATTAAGCCGACTCCTTGGCCAACTATTGATGTGTTCAGCCACAAAGCAGCTTTCTTGGGAGCAAAATCAGCTAGGAGTGTGCACCCAATGGCATTTGGTCAAGCATTTCCTTAGTTGTGATTAAAAAAAACAGTCCATGCCTTTACCTAAATAAAGGCAATATGAAACTTTTCACTTGTTTGACAACATAGAGCCAATAACTTCACTCCTTATACTGAGACTAGTTCCTAAGGAATATCAAACACAACCAATTAATGTTTTACCCTAAAAGCTAAAATTTTAGAACAAAAGCTCATACAGCCATGAAAGAGCAACACTATTCTGAGGCCTAAAGGTAAAGATAGTGGTACTAATGGGTCTTCTCTCTCTCTCCCCCACTTTTCTCAAATTCCTCTTCCTGCTGTATGTACAAAACAATTCTAGATTTAATGAATTATGTATATTTTCCATCTCTTTGTTATTTTGCCTTTTGATTTCTTTCTTGTGATATACCACTAAAATCTATTCATTGAATATTGGAAATTTGAGCTTGAATCTCTCCATTTAATCACACTTTAAAGAACCCAAGGGGAGTTTTGAACTTGTTTTAGCTTTTTCGGCCCTTGTTGCAAAAATTAAGAGAAGAAATAAATAAATAAATAAAAAGAAGAAAAAGAAGAAATGAATTAAAAAAAAAAAAAAAACATTACTACAAAAAAAATTGACAAACAGCACAATGGTGGTGAATATTTGTTAATACCTAGGGTTATGACTATACGGATCTATTTGGATACCGCTTATTTTGCTAAAACTAAAAACTTATTTTTGAAAGTACTATAAATAATGGTAAAAATTAGTTGAAATAGTACAATGAGGTCATGAATAGCACCAAAAAATATGGTAGAGCTTATAAATAGTAACAAAAATAAGCTGAATAGTGAAATAATTTATAATTTTCGTTACTTCCCAAATGCACACTACCTATATGGGAATGCGCAATTGATATGGTGATTGGCCAGGGGTTCAAGCCGGCCATTTGGGGTGATGCGAAGGTAGTCATTGATGTGAATCAGCTTAGCTCGGATTTGCTACAATTGGTGGTTGATATTATTATAAACTTAAAGCATTCTACCCATCATAGAAAGAAAGTTGCCCATTTTTTTAGTTAAATGTGTATTTAACTGTAAATTTTCTATTGTAGTTAGACTCAAATCCTCTCAAAGAGGGTTGTTGATGCCTTGGTCCATCATGGACCGATTGGGTGAGTAATTTATCTTTGTTTGGCTGGAAAGATATTGTCTTTATCCAAAAGAAAAAAAAAGTCACTAGGATTGAAACTAACTTTTACTAGAATATATTTTAAGATATCATTTATAAAGATAATATTATATGCACATATACATATACACACACGTAGAACATATTTTCCTAGGATACCATGTGTTATTTTAGTATTGTAAAATCAGGGTTATCATGATTTTAGGATTACTATACTAAATATAGTGTATTTCTAAACCCATTTGTATTCTTTTTTCTCTCCTTCACCATCATTTTTGACGTTCCTTGTAATTAGAATTGCCTCCCTCCTATGAAGTTTATACAGTTGTCCAAGCATTGTTCTCTTGGATCTTTGCATTTGAGCATCTTTTCAATTTCTGAATACGTCACTCAAAAGATTTAAAGTCGATCTACAAAACGCTGCAAAAAATTAGTCGAATTAGAGGATGTCACACGCACCCTCACGTAATACGTGTCGCCCAAAGTTTCTGTATGTCATATCAATGTGTCTGAAGTGTTGCTAGAAGAAGCTTCTATATGCGTCAGTCATGCCTAATGCTATCATATGCCAATGTCTTCTAGTAAACTATTTGGCTCTCTTGTCGTCGCTACTGGTGTCGCCATTCTCTGGCCACCGTTTGCTACCCATATCACTACTATCGCTGACTTCTGTCTCGCGTAACTTTGAGCCAATCATTCATCTACTAATGCTCCTTAGGCCACCAATGCAGTCATCCTCTTACCATAATAGCCACTCTTTGGCCATCGATGCAATTGTTCTCCTGTCCTAGTAGCTCCCTTTGAACCTTCATCCATTAAGCCAACGGTTGTTTTTCACTACCGGAACCAGAATTTTCAAATGTTTCAATCCATGTCATGATCAATCCATTCTACGTACGATTTGATTATTCCTGCTCATGGCTTTCTTCTTGAGTTTATGTTACAAATTCAAGGCGTTTTCAAGCTTATACTCTGACTTTGAGGGGGGTATGCATGTTAGAATATATTAGGATATGAGCAAAGATATGTAGACTATAATTTTGTAGAAAACCATTGGTTACTGTGGTTTAATATGTAATACCACGGGCTATATAGCTATCATACTAAGACTAATATGTTCTCTTATATATCCTACACGGATAGTGGCAAAACGGGTGGGTCGGATCGGGTTCGTGTTGAGTCAATAAGGTTTGGGTTGAAAACAGGTTTGGTTAATCGGTTTGCGGGTCGGGTTGGGTCGTATTGGGTCGAACCAACCAATATTTTTCACATGATTTAAATAAAAAACATGCATTTGCCACTTGGTAAGTTATGTAGCAAATTACTTAGTGTGAAATACATTACTTTGAATTCACTACCTATATCAAGAAAGAATTTAGCTTAACAAGTCATAAAATTATATAAATCTTAACATTGCTAACCAAAATAAATAGCACAAATACAAAAGAGTTTAATCTACCATTTGAAAATCTAATTAAAATAAACACACAAATTTCATTTCTACACAATATCAACATCCCAAAGTATAAAAGAAAATTACAAATGCCCTATTGGATAACTAATGTGATAAAGACTAAAAATATATATAAGATATTTACAATCTTGAAAACTAATTTCAAAATCTAATATCTTGAAAATAATCTAATAGTTATATTTAATTTTAGATGCACCCTGGTTGACACTCTATTTCAATTGAGAATATACATCGAAGTTTAATTATTTACTTATTTATACATAATATTTTTATGAATATATCATTGTTAAGCAATACACTCCCAATAAATCATCTTTTATTTTGAAAAGCTGTTTATTTTGGCTATGATCTGTTAAAAAATAGGCCCACAAACATCCATAATTTATGCTAATTTCATTAATATACTTCGGCTTCACTATTTTTATATTCATGAATGCTTCTTATTGATGTTTATAATTTTAAATATATGTTTTTAACTCTACTGCAATAAAAAGTTATCTTGGCATGTACTTTGTCATTTGATATCTAAAAATATTTTCTTATTGGGTTATTTAAGCAATAAGAAAGCCTCAATTGTTTATCTTTCAATTCGTTTGCATGCAACTAAATAAAGGTCTCAATTGTTTTCTTAAGGCCATTGTATTTGAATGACGTTATATGTTACACCACTCAATAACTTGTTATTGAATTTATATTTTGAAATTCAACCGTTGAATCACATGTTTTATATACTCTTAATATGCATGCCAATTTTCATGTCATTATATATATACACACACACACACACACACACACACACACACACAATAAAGGTCTCAATTGTTTTCTTAAGGCCATTGTATTTGAATGATGTTATATGTTAGACTATCCAATAATTTGTTATTGAATTTATATTTTGAAAATTCAACCATTGAATCATATGTTTTATATGCTTTTAACACGCATGCCAATTGGATGTAATTTATCATTTGATCCATATATATTTATATATAAATTGAGTTTGAATTATGCACTGTAAAGCTTACAAAAAAATAAAGTAAATCAACCATGTCTTAATTAAACTTAATTTTTTTCTTAAAAAAAGTTTTTTAAAAAATGGTCAAGTTACAAGTTAGCTGGGTTGGGTCAGCTGGTCAGGTCACATGTCAACTTGTTTTTTATTCGGGTCAAAAAATAAGATTCGGATAAAATATTTTCCTTTGGATTTGGGTCAGGTTGGCGAATCCCAGCTCATTTTGCCATGGCCACTTATGTGCACGGTTTCATTGTAACATACAAAAATATTTTAGAATCATAAAAATTTAGGCTTTTAGGATTTTATATATGGATAAAGTTTAGCTACAAAATTAGTTATAGTTTTATACTACAAACTTACTTAATATCTTTTTATTAGGGGTGAATTTTGACAAATCCACCATTAAATTACATCTTCTTCTTATATCCTCCATGCTTGCAAAATTTCAAGAAAATTAAAGATCAATAGTTATGTCATCAATAAATTTTTTAAATTTCAAGTTTTTGTAATTTAAAATTATACATAAAATATAAGCTTATAGATCATTTAGTAAATAATATCCAATTCACACAAAATTTAACATGTGTATTAAGAGCGTAAAGAACAAGTAATTCAACGATTAAATTTTCAAAATATGTTGTAATATTTATTTCATTGAGTGAGTTTGTAGTTTTAAGTTACAACTAATTTTGTAGTTAAATTTTTTCCTTTATTTATTTATTTTATTTTTGGGTGTGGACATAGGACCATGAAATCGAATTATATTAAAACTATTGCTCTTGTTTTTCTCTTTTACATTATTTGACTTTCTTCATCCTATTTATTAAACATTAAAACATACACATGTACACCTTTTGATAAAAGAAACAATGCTATAAATAATATAAAAGCAGTCGTTACCTGTCATAGAAGCTAGCTATGCAATTTTCCTTAGGTCAAATTGAGCTTTGAAATTGCAGTGGCGGTTCCGCGATTTCATTTTGGATCAAGAAATTGTCAACTTACTACTCCACGCAATGTGCCTCTAAGTTGTGAGTCTTGTGACTAATTAATAATTTGGTCATAAAAAATTTACCAATTTTAAATGTCATGGCTTCAGTTTCGTGGTCGTAGCAGTCCACGGTTTCAGATGAATCAAGAAATTGTCAACTTATAAACCATGTGAAATCTCAGCACTTCTAAGTTGTGACTAATTTGGTCGCAAAGGAAAAAAAAAAAAAAAAATCAAAAGCAATTTAAAAATTTTCATGTCTTCAATTTCATAGTCGCTTAACTATGCCGTGGTAAAAGGGCAGGGCCATCTCTTCTGGACCAAACAATGCAAAGCTTTAAGTTGTTAAGACTATATATTATAGGGAAGTTACTTTCATACACGTGGAAGTCTTGTGTTACTTACTGAATAAACAAAGTATGAATGAGGCAAGGTAAAACTAGTTGTTGGGTATTACTAAATTTAAAAATTGACCAATAAAAAGAGGAAAATACTCAATTAAATAAAATAAAAATGAATAAAAGCATTGAATCAACAAATCCAGACTCTGTACCAAGAACCATAGAACTTTTTTTTTTTTTTTTTTTTTTTTGAGAGTAAGGACCATAGAACTTTGAATCAACAAAATGGTCACGAAATGCCTGTCTTAGTTATGGTAAAAGGATTTTGATTTCAAGAGACGTGTACTCTTCAATTTTCAAACTATATGTTCTCAATAAAGTTGGTTCCAATTTCCAACCATGACTGAATGCTTCATTAATTTCCTCTAAGCTTCCTATTGTATACTTGGATGTTTCCTTTTGCCTTTCGAGTTTTTTAAAAATTAAGGGTAAAGCCACTCTGGCATGAAAACGAGAAATCCATGCATGGTTTGATTTTGATTTTATTTTTAATACGAACTTCCATCTCATTCCCTATTTATACACTGAATAATGTATTATGTACAATCGTCTATATGCATGTATTTTTATGTGTTTATATACGAAGCACATGCAAAGTATTCTTATAGAGCAAATACTATGAGTTTATCAACTGTATGAAATGCTTGGTCAAACTCCAAAAGCTGCATGGGACATTCACTCGCTAGTACCTAAATGATTTCCTATTGTATTGACTTCCATATATACACATTTTATTTATATGAAAATATATACATATTCTGAGTTAATAAACACTTGCTTGTTCTATATTTATTTTCAATTTTGTGTCTTACCTATCTCCTTTGCATCGAATGATCAAAAAACAAAAAAAAAAAAAAAAAAACCCTACACTTTCTAAAATAAATAAATAAATAAATAATAGGTTTGACTAGAATTAATAAATGATGTTTAATATGTGAGCATTTTTTTGGAGAAAATATATGTGAACATTTTAACTTTTAAATGAGATAGAATTATTTTAAAAAAAGAAAAGGAAAGATAGATTAAAGATGTCATTTATTCAAATCTTATTATGTTTATTAAAGAAGTGTTGTGGGAGCAGGGGCAGGGCTAAAATTTATTGTTTGGGAAAGCCAAGTTGCAACACTAATATATTTATCAAGACAACCCCCACACACGTTTTATTTGATAAGTTATATATATACACAAAAAAAGAGCTTGGTATTTTTAATCAAAATTATGTTTGATGGCGATCTTTTATAAAATAAAATTCATTTTTACCATTTTCATAATGAAATTCTTAAAAAGTTTCATTTTCAATACAAATTATTAGATTTTATATTGAAGAAAGTAAAAAAAATTTCAATTGAATTAATGAAATTTTCAAATACATGAATGATCCAACACTTGGAAGAACAAGTTAGGCTTCAAATATATTTGAAGCTATCTTGCTTTAACTCATTATGTGGTGACTAAAGAGACATTTCATGTGTAATTTTAGTGACAATATTTTTTTAATAATTCAATGACTTGTTAATCACCACATAATAGGTTGAAAAAGATAGATTCAAACATATTTGATGTCAAACTTTATCAAATATTTGACAGATATAAAAGTACATTTTACAAGAAAAAATAAAATTACGAAAAATAAAGCTATGTCTCTATAACTATTAGACCAATTATATTTTTTAAAAGCATCATTGGGCTGATTCAAATACTTGAGAGGGTTAACTCTTATTTTTGTAGACTAAATTTTGAAAACTTTAAAATAATTATATATATTTTAAAAAAATTTCAAAATTTTGGATGGGTACATGGCCTCCCATACTTCAACATAGCTCCGCCCAGTGTGTGGGTGGGGGAGGGGGGAGGGGGGAGGAGGGAAGATATGAATCGAATAAAGTATCAACTACATTTCATACCATCTTCCAAAAAAAAAAAAAAAATTTATTGTTGATAAGAAAATATAGATTTAATCTGTTAACCATTATTTCAAGAGCTAATTAAAAAAGAAGAAGACATGAAACCCCGATTTGGTGCGCCAAAAGTTCATGTGTGTTATATGTCAGACTGAACGAGTGAACACATTGATTGCGTGGTCCTATTCTATGGATTACACTGTAAGTACTTTTGCATCAAGTACTTACGTTCTGACCCAATAAAAAGTCCACGGATCGATCCACCTAGAAATTGCTTACCTATTTTCCTTCTGTACCCAACAAGATCATTTATTAACGCAAACTATTCATCAAAGAAAGTTTGTTAAAAGTACATAAACCCGTTTTGTATCACGTTATTTTATGGGAGGCTCTTAAGTCTAACCCCGTTCGCCCTCCAAGCTTTTAATTTGGTGCACCTGCTAAAATTTTGTATTATAGCAAGCACGTCATATTCTCGCATATGGCTATTGGTCTCCCAATATGGTGTAAAGAAAAACGACATAGGTAGAGCAAAGCTATCATAGACATGATGAGACGAGTCTGAATATATAGTTTAATAGTGTGAAAGAACTTAATTACCAGTCTCGATGCGGTGTTGTTGGTATTACTTCGGTTGTCGTTTTTCTTGTTTTTTTGTTATTATTACTTTCTAAGTAATAAATGTGAAAAGCAAATCCATCAGTCAACTGTTGTACAAATTAATATGCACATAACAAGCTAGAATATGAAAAAAAAGGGTTTTAGTTACTTTTCCTCGTTAAGTTTTCAGTCATTTTTTTAAATGAATAAAGAGTACGTTTGATAGATTGTAATAGGCACTGTAATGTAATAGTTATTCTTACGCTCCGTTTGTTTCGATGGAAAACTTTGTGTAAAGATAGTTTTCGGTGTTTTCCAGTGTTTGGTAGCATAAAAAAAGATAAGTCAAAAGAAAACTATCTTTGGTCAACATAAAAAGTATGACTTATTTTTAGAAATTGTTTTCCACTAAATTTTTTTGGAAAACAACTTTATCTCACAACAAATTAAATAAGGGAAGTTAAGAGGTTGTTTTTCAACTCATTTAAAGTTACTACCAAACATTGAAAAATGAAATAGTTTTATTGAAAATGATTCTTGAAAAATAACTTATTTTCTAGAAAACATCATTATTGAAACAAACAGAGCGTTATGGTTTATCTATTCAATAGTTTGGTTATGTTTTTATTACAGAAAATAGTCATTCCTTATGAATAGTTATTCTTTAAAATGAGGAATAATTATTCATTTCTAAAAGGATTGTAATAGTTATTCCTTAGTAGATATAATAATTTCTAATATTAATATATTTCTAAATAAATAAACTTTTCATATCCAACTAACAATTATGGAAATAAAAAATCATCAAAAAATAACTCATCTCTCTAAAATTTAAAATATATTATTTTTTACAAAATATATTTGTATGAATGAGATATTTCCTAAAATAGATCATAAGTTTTATTCTAATGTTACAACTCATAACCAAATTAATGAATATATTTAGTTATTCCATTACAACACTTTTTATTCCTAGTAATAAAGATTATCATTCTTGTTGTAATCCACATTCAGTATACCAAACGTACCCAAAGATTTCTATCATTGAATAAGGAATGTGAATGTGATCTTTACTGTTAGCATTAAATATAAATGCATTAATATATAATAAAGGATAATTGTCTAAGGTCCTTATTGTGAACAAGTGATGTGGTCCACCATTCCAGTAAAAGACTCCCACTTGTTTAAAATTGTGGAGTTTTAAAATTGTGATTGATGCTAAGTACTTTTTGATTGGGTTGTTGGCTCTCATTGTAGTAATTTACAGCATACAACTAATTTTGTTATGAATTGCGGAAATCTCCTCAGCCAAATACTACATGTAATGATTAAGCACTGCTTCCGCGAGGAAAATTAATGTACAAATGCTATGGCTAGAAAATGACCAGATCTAAGCTAGGATCAAAGGCGACTCCATGTTGAAGCTAAGGTGGTCACATGACCACTTGATTTGGACAAAAAATAATTATTATATATAAATTTTAAAAATTTATGACTTTTTTACCTTTAAAAGAAATTTATGACCACCCTAAATTTTTTTAGGTCCAACATAATTAAATTTTGGACAAAGTCTAGTAAGAAACTTATTGGTTGTGTAGATTAAGACTACAATTTCACTTAATATTTTTTTATTAAATATGAATTTTGACAAATCCACCATTGAATTACATTTCCTTCTTATATCCTTCATGCTTACAAAATTTTAATAAGATTAAAAATTAAAATTATATTATATTATCAATCAAATATTTAAATTTTAAGTTTTTATAGTCTAAAATTATACATAAAAATTAAGTTTATAGATCAAATAATAAATAACATCTGATTGGAATAAAATTTGACATGTGTTTTAAAAACATAAAGAACATGCAATTCAACAGTTAGATTTTAAAAATATATGGTCATTTTAATTTGTCTAGTGAGAGTTGTAGCCTTAGAATACAATTAAATTTGCAGTCAAACATTGCCCTTAAACTTTGGTCTCCTTAATAATATATTAAGCCCTTACAAATAAAAAGGAAAAGTCCAAGAAATTTTTTTATTGAACTAAAATATTGAAAGATATGTAGCTTGCAGTATTGATAATGATACTATCATGCAACAATTTTAAAATAAGATCTTAGAAGAAAATTGTAGGACTTTATATATTTGCATGTGTTTTTCTTGTAAAAATATGAAGTTCCCTGGAAAAAATTCCTGAAGGTCATTGACTAGGATCTTGATATTTTTCACAGTGTCCTTGCCGACTTTTTGCTTCATTGCGAGAGGTGTTGTCCTCCTAACTATGTTTTATCTGCTTAGTCTTTAAAGACATGTATTTACCAAGAAAAGAAGAAAAAGAAGTTACTGAGAAATTCCACCATATAATTACCATGTACCACCTAAGGAAAAACCAGGGAATGGACGAAATTTCCCTTTCCTCACTAATCAATTACAGCTTTAGACCAATATTATTATTTTTGGTTCGGTAATAGTCACATTTGGCCCTTCACCAACCTCCCTTTTTCATAACACGTGCTCTCAGCGTGGCCACTTATGCAAAATCCCTATAAATATCAAGCAAAACCTTCACATGATTCCATACTATCATAAACCAAACACATTTCTAGTTTCAACCCTATAGCTCTCAGCTCTCATCACATCAAAAATGGCTCCTGTTTCCTCAAAAATTGGCATAATAGGAGCTGGTGTTAGTGGCTTAGCAGCCGCTAAACAACTAGCCCACCACAACCCTTTAGTCTTTGAAGCCTCTGACTCTATTGGTGGTGTCTGGAGGCATTGTTCTTACAGTTCCACGAAGCTTCAGTCCCTTCGTTGTGATTATGAGTTTTCTGATTTCCCTTGGTCTGATAGGGATAGCACAAGTCTTCCATCTTATACTGAGATATTGGAATACTTAACATCTTATGCTAACCACTTTGATGTCCTCAAGTTTGTGAGGTTCAACTCAAAAGTGGTGGAGATTAAGTTTGTTGGTGATAGGGATGCCACTGATCTCACTGGGAAACATGGTGACTATCCTACTATATTGCCTGGACACCCTGTTTGGTAGGTTGCTGTGCAAACCAACCATTCAGATACCATTGAGGTCTTTATCCTTTTTTTTCTTTTTTCTTTTTTTTTTTTCCTTAACTAATAAAAAAAATGGCTACGAGGGTTTTACTAGCTAGGGTTCCAAAGAAAAAAGAACATGATTTTCTTATTTCTTTCTTTGTGTATTTTCTTTCATTTACTTCATGTTTTCCTATCTATTTAGAACCTACCTACTCCGGAATTTCCTAATTTCTAATCTCTCTCTCTCTCTCTCTCTTTTTTCTTTCTTTTTTTAAAATACTGGCTGGTCTCCAAGAAAAAATTTGACACCTTGTAGTTTGGCCTATGTCAACCTTCAAAGTCTTATATATTTTGCGACAAGGGGGATATATAATTTGTTGACAATGAGTAAAAATCTTTTGTTTCAATATGAGCGTTCAACTTTATGTTTTAGCAATCTTTGCTTGTCAATTTTTTTTTTTTTTTTTTTTTTTTGAGTAATGAAAGTATAAAATGAAACGAAATAAATCAAACACACATGGGTAGACTATAAATATATAATTTTTGTGTGATCCTTTGTGGCCCACCGATTGTATAGTTGACAATACGAGGAATCGTATAATGAAACTTCTATGTATATTACCTAGAAATTAAGGTCAAACGTCTATGTATATACGATCGTTAGTATTATCTTTACATCTATGTAGTATTTTGGTGACTACTGACTAGATTATATTATTATTATTATTATTATTATTATTATTATTATTATTATTATTATTATTATTATATTGACTTGTGTTAATTTATTCGATTCATTTCAGTGGTATGCGTTCGAGTTTATTGTGGTTTGCATTGGAAAATATGGAGATGTACCTAAAATCCCAGAATTTCCACGAAACAAAGGCCCTGAAATATTTCAGGGCAAGGTCTTGCATACCATTGATTACTGCAAACTTCAAAAGGAAGAGACTTCACAACTACTTAAGGGGAAGAAGGTTGCAGTCGTTGGTTTCAAGAAATCAGCTATTGATTTAGCACTCGAGTGCGCAGATGAGAACCAAGGTATGAATATCTCTCTCTCTCTCTCTCTCTCTCTCTCTCTCTCTCTCTCTCTCTCTCTATATATATATATATGTAAAATAAGGTTTTATACATTTTGTGGGAGGGAATTTGGACTCTAAATGTTTTAGGTACCAAAGTTTCTTTATTATTATTCTTCCTTTTTTTTGTATGTTAATTAATATTTCATTCATTTATTTCCCTTACAAAATAATATTGTTGGATCCTTATCCTAAAGAAAGAAACAAGTTCATTGATGTGTAGTCCTCATGCTCGAATTCAGATGTCATCACCTTGTTAAGTGACCGATCAAAATTTTTTTATTCTTTTTATTAGCTTAATTTTTTTTTTTAATAGGTAGTATAGTTTATTTTTAACAAGCAAATCAATGGGATCGTTGATGGGTTATACAGCTAATAGTGGCTAGTAATTTATGATTTTAAAACTCTATTAGTCTTTGAATCAAAATTCTCACATTTTCCGCAAGTGTGGAAGATAAAGTGAAGAGTTGAATTATTAGGGATCCATACTGCAGGAGTTGTGAATTTTTTACAGACACAAGTGTACGTGGAAGATTAAGTCAAAAGTGGAGTCAATTTTTAATAAAGTAAAAAGTAATATTCTATGTAAGCCTAGTTTCATTTAGAAACTTATAATTGAGATATGAATACACTGAATTGCACAAAAAATATATATTTTTTTGCGTTAATTCAAAGCTCAGAAGAGGTTTTATAAGATTAAAAGGTCCATTCAACACTTACTAATGTATCATTTGTATATTATATCTTTTTTATATAAAGATTAAATTTTATAAGGATGTAGTGTAAAATTTAAGTTTTACACCTCAAATCCTAAATTATCATATTATTATATTACATATTAAAAAATATACACAATCACACTTAATAAATTCTAATATCCATTTGAAAATACAACTTAATTGTGAGTTTATTGAGATATATATATATATAAATAATTAAATAAAAGATTGAATAAAAATGCTTCTAAGTGCGTCAAGTTTGTCATTTTCCCTTTGTTTCCGTAACTTGTAATTACCCATTTTGGATGAAGTTGATTGTTTAGGGACTTATGCTCGCCAATTGCCTTTTGTTTCAGCAAACTTTTTTTCTCTTTAATTGAAACATAGAATCAATTTGGTTCTTTTCTCCCAAAAAAAAAGAAAAAAAGAATCAATTTGGTCCACAAGACAATAGTGAATGTAGTGCAATTTAATTAGTTCTTATTTTTCACGTTATGTAGTTGGAATTAATTTGCATGGTTTGGATTTCACACAATCAAGACATATTTGACTTGTTGACTTTACACTTTTTTACTTTTTAGACGATTCCAAAACGCATGAATCAGAATTCCGCACATCTTCTGTACATTATGAGGAAAAGAAAAAGTTTCAACTTTCAACAACACCCACTGAAGCAACGGGTGTCATTATAACATGTCTGCTCCGTATTGGGCCAATCTTGGAAAATTCTTTACACCGATATGTTTCCCTTTAATTGATGTCAACAAATTTTCCATGGAAAATTTTGAGATGCAATAAATGTGCAAGAAAATAACTTTTGTTCCTGTTTTACTTTCAAAATTAAAAAGTACGAAGAAAATTACGTTTTTTATTTTTATTTTTAATAATTCAAATGTTGGGTGGAGGATTTGAACTTCTTGACTTCTTCCACCTCATTTTGTTTTCATAAAGGTTTAGGGACACATATATTATGTCCCAATTTGATATGACCAACTACGGGTAAAAATTGAACCGGTTACTGAACCGTTTTTGCACTCGGTTCTTTGTTTTTGACCAGTTTTAGGCAATTTTACTAGACCAAATTGGTACTTGATTCCTAGTTGAATTGGTTTGACTAGCTGGTCCAGTCCGGTTTTTAAACTATGCCTATGAGTAATGGATGAAAAGTTATGGATTCATGTAAAAATTATTTCCTACTGCTCACAACCATTTTAACAAATAGTGACAAATGTTGTGTAAAAAAAAAAATGTAAAATCAAAATGCCATATGTCATTCCTTTGTATTTGCTAAAAAATAGTGATATTAAGAGTATTATAAATTTATTATAGGGAAATGCTAACGAGCGTCTTTAAAACACTGGTTAAGAATCCAGTTAAAGAAAGTTTTGACATCACTTTTATGGGAAATGAAAAAAACTATTAAAACATTAATTGCTTTTTTTTTTTCTTTTCCCATAAAAACTTTTTTTAACTGGATTCTTAACCAGTACCCTTAGGGCACTCGTTAGCATGACCCTTATTATATAAGTGACGGTAAAACTTAATGGTAACTTTAGCATTTTTCTATTAAAATGATGGAAACCTCTCTACAAATTCCGAGAAAAGCTAAACCTTTGTCAATCTGCCTCTCAATTCATATATTCTTTTTTTATTTCAAGGAAATTTGGATAGTATCTTAGTGGATTGGCTATTTAGATTGCATTATGAGATGATCAATATTTTGATGTTTTACAGGACCAGAAGGACAACCTTGCACCATGGTGGTAAGGACTTTGCACTGGACAGTTCCCCATTACTGGATTTGGGGTTTGCCATTTTACATGTTTTACTCAACAAGATCCTCTCAGTTCCTCCATGAAAAGCCCAACCAAAGCTTTCTCAGAACTCTTCTTTGCCTTCTTTTATCTCCAATGGTAATTGATCAATATTAATTTTTACTGTATGCACTTAAAAATTAACTTTTAGTCTGGTAGATGAGTGGAGTGCCAATGTTAATAAGTTGTTTTATATAATGATCTATGACAGAGGCGAGGAGCTTCACAATTTATCGAGTCCTATTTGCTGTGGAAACTTCCTCTGCAGAAGTATGGATTAAAACCAGACCACCCTTTTGAAGAAGACTATGCATCTTGTCAGATGGCTATCATGCCAGAGAATTTCTTCTCCGAGGCTGATAAGGGAAAGATTCTCTTTAAAAGAGCATCAAATTGGTGGTTCTCAAAGGAAGGAATTGAATTTGATGATGACACCAAACTGGAGGCTGATGTTGTTGTTCTTGCAACTGGTTACGATGGGAAGAAAAAGCTCAAAGCTATCTTACCAGAGCCTTTCCGTACTTTGTTAGAATATCCTTCTGGTATCATGCCCTTGTATAGGTAATTAACAATTCTACTCCTAAAATTGTAATCATTGCTTCTAAACTGTTACATGGTCAAAATATACTTCAATCCGCTCTTCCAAACCCCGCAAATGTAAAAGTTTTATGCACTAGATATGACCTTTTAATAATGATGCAATTATCTTCTTTTTAATTGCAGGGGCACAATCCATCCATTAGTTCCGAACATGGCATTTGTGGGTTACCTTGAGAGTGTTACAAACCTTCATACGTCGGAGCTGCGTTCCATATGGCTAGCTCGTCTGGTAGATGAGAAATTCAAGCTCCCTAGTGTTGAGAAGATGATTGAACAGACAACCAAAGAAATGGCAGTCTCCAAGAAGACAACCAGGTTCTACAGGAGGCACTGCATTTCTACCTTCAGCATTAACCACAGTGATGAAATATGTGAAGAGATGGGATGGAATTCTTGGAGGAAGAAAAATTGGATTTCAGAAGCATTTAGCCCCTATGGTAGTCAAGACTATATATGAGAGGAGTAAAGGAAGCGGCGATAATATAGCAAATTATTGTCCTTCATTACTTGCTAAGAGGTTTCTCCTTTCTAGTGTAGAATAATCTATAGTTTATAACCATAAAAGGGGAAACTAATTAAACATAATATATATGTATTATCAAAAAAAAAAAATTGTAGCATGTAAATGAGGTTTCTATGTTTGAATAAACAATATTTCTTCGATCTACCAAAAATAAAAAATAAAAAATATTTCTACTTACATTGTTCAGAAAATTGGAGTATAAGAGCAATACTAAACAAGGACCACTTAAAGGACCTTCCAAAAGCATTTAATATCTCAATAGGGGGTACACCTCTTGGCACCAAGAATCAATCAGGTCATGTTGCCATGCGTCGTTTGACTTGCATTTTATTTATTTTGTTGCTTGAATACAGGAAATTTTTATCCATGTGTGGTTTGACTTGAATACCACCCTATGGGGCATTGCAAATATGTTTGTCCCTATGTCAAATTGAGGGGCTGACACACCAAATAACCCCCACAAAGCTTGCACGGTTGGCTACATTATTAATTGAACCCAGAATTGCCCCATGCAAATGCAAAAACAACTGAAACCTCACTAGTAAATAAGCTTCATACTTGATTTTTTTTTCATTCCTCGAAAAGTTCAAAATAATTTGATGTTTTTCTAGAGCAGAAATGATGATCATCACCTCCTCTACAGGTGGAATGAAGGGTCCAAATTACCTGGCTAATATCTAAAAGTAATAACAAATTAAGCACTTTGTCTAACTCCAATAGACGGTGGAGGTACAAAAATAGAAGAATAGAAGAAGTTAGAAGAGGCTCAAACTCAAAGGCTTTGAAGTAGCTTTAAAGTCTCATCAATTTGCCTTATGGGTTGGAACTGATTGTTGTAGATTTGTTGAACCACCCCATTCTTCTCAAGAACATAAATCTGTCTTCCAGGCAGTGCTCCAAGCAGCATTCCCCAATCTTTCCTCACCCTATTCCTCTTGTCACTTAGCAGCACTCAGAACTTATGAACTTGGCTTGGATAACACTTGTTGGACTACGAGCAAATGCCAGTTTATCTCAAAACCAATTGAAGATGAGAGAGACACTCAAATTTTTAATAACATTTGACACGCATCACGCGAGCCTATTTTTAGAATAGTTGTAGTGAGCCAAATTATGATCCTCTAACATCCTTTATAAGGAGAATTATGGTTGGAATCCCCCTCTCCCACTTATTAGAATAATTGAATTATAAAATAAAATTTAAAAAAAATCACAAAAACTCATGGGTAATTATAATAGGTAGGACGATCAGATATCTTTTCAAAAAGATTAGGCTTGAAATTGCAAAAGCTTAATTAGGCAATTTTATAAGTATCTATGATCTAAAAGATTACATCCATTAAAAAAAATGAACTAGCTTCTACATGATTAATAACCAAATTACATTTTGAAAAAAGAATTGATAATTTATACAATATCGCAACATAACTAGAGGTAGTTAGTGTCCATTCCGTCTATTGCTAGCTCATCCATTACATGCCTAATAAGGAAGAGGACCTTGCATAAAGCATACAAATAATTCGGGGGCAAGACAATTAAAATCAAATACAGAGCTACCATGTCACAAAATAAAAGAGTTATAATTAATTGGAGTTACTAGGGAAATGTACAACTACATTTAAGGAGCTTATACTTGGAGCTGTCCAAAACATGGTAGTAAATTGTGCTGAACACGACATTAAACATGTTTCAAAGAAGTTGTAACACAATATTCTTCGCATGTACCAGAAACTTAAAAAAAAAAAATCAATACGAAAATATTCCTCTAGTGATAAATATAAAGCTATCCTATATTGCAAAGTTTCTGTACTACCTTGTGACTTGTGAGATGATGGATCATTACTGCCAATCCCAACAACCTGAGCTCCTGCTTTCTCAAATTTCTCTTGGAATCCCTGAAAGCACAAACCTGTCAGAGTATGAATATATAATAGTTATCTTATCTGTTAGTGCCTGCATAACCTAAAGGCTCTCTTTAATTGGGTGACGACTATGTCTATGTGAATCTATTCGGCCATTCCCATAAAACTTTGATCATTGCGTGTAGTACTAATAACTCTAGCTAGCAAGAAATGTAAAGCTTGATGACGGGGTTTTTTGTTGAGAGTAAAGCTTGATGATTTTGTTTGGGCTTGAAAAATGGGGTTATTGAGTATGGCCAAGTGTGTGTGTATGGCCAAATTCAGAACGTTGACAAGATCGTTTATTCTTTTAAGTTATATGATGATCAAATTTTATATAAAGTTTTTCCAATTTTTGAAGTTTCAAAATATGAAATCCATCTGAACTATCGTAGGGAAGTCATGACTGATTTGAATGCCTACTGTAAGTTTGGTGCTCCTTAATTTTTTCTTTTGGTCCAGTTGGTGCTCCCAAGTTGCTTTTATCAATTTACAATAACTTTGAGAAACCTGTTGGCCAATCTGTGATTCATACTTTGTGCACATTCCTTGGCCAAACTGTTCCTAGGTTGGTTTTAAGGTAAAAATTAAAAATGGAAGAGCCAAATTGAGCAACTAGTCTTGGCATTGGAGAGTTTGATATCAGCTTATGATTTTTTTTTTTTTTCTTTCCTTAAATTCTTTGCCAAATATCATCCATTTCTTTCATTTATAACACTAAAGATGATACCTTCTTCCATTGAATTTGCTAGGGTTTAGACCCCAATTATCACCAAAATAACCAAATTTTAACTATTTAATTATGATATTGATTAAAATGATTAAAACATCAAACAAGCAAAGATCACATAAATATCAAGAATGGTAACCTACGAAAACTTATGAAATTGTGGTTTCATAGTAAAAAAAACCTAGGGAGGATTTAACCTAAACAATGCTCAAAGCAACATTTCACGAATGGAATTGAAGTTAATTTGTACAATAGACTAAACTCTAAATCTACTGCTACCTCATATAATATTCACTAGTCGTGATCACATGTAGCACAAATCCACATACTCTTCTATTGTGAAACTATTGCACACAAACTCTCATGTTTATGACTTTGAGATCTCCATATGACTCGTCTTGTATATGAGAAATTCAAGCTCCCAAGTGTTGAGAAGATGATTGAACAGACAACCAAAGAAACGGAAGTCACCAAGAGGACAACTAGGTTCTACAAGAGGCATTGCATTTGTACCTTCAACATTAACCATTGCGATGAAATATGTGAAGAGATAGAATGGAATTCTTGGAGGAAGAAGAATTGGATTTCAGAAGCATTTAGCCCCTATGGTAATCAAGACTATAGGGTAAACTACATTTTTAGTCCCTATCTTATACACCATATTTCAATTTGATCCCTAATCTTTCAATTGTGTCAATTTGATCCTTAACTTTTTAGTATCGTGTCAATTTAGTCTCTGTTATTATCTTTTGAATGAAAATTGATGACATGGAAAATTACCAAAATAAAAAATTAGCTTCCGTTGATGTGAGAATAAACTAAAATTTTATTTTGGTCATTTTCCATGTTATCAATTTTCATTCAAGATATAACAGTAAGAACTAAATTAACATAAGATCGAAAAGTTAGGGACCAAATTGACACAATTGAAAGGTTAGAAATCAAATTGAAATATGGTGTAAAGGATAGGGATCAAATATGTAATTTACCCAAGACTATATATGAGAAGTCTCTGATGGTTGTATAAGAGATCTGGGGTTCAATTCCCGCCTACACCAAAAACTGATTGGTGTCTTGGTCTGATGATAAAGAGCAATCATCGGGAGCGGACACCATAGGTTAAAACTCTCTCTCAAAAAAAAAATATATATATATATATATATATATTTATATTTATATGAGAAGAATAATTGAAGCCGCGACAATTAAGCACATTATTGTCCTTCATTACTTGCTGAGAGGTTTCTTCTTTCTAGTGTAGTGTAATCTATATTTTATGACCCAAAAAAAAAGGGGCAGAAAGAAACTAATTAAACTCCAAAAGCTGCATGGGATATTCACTCGCTAGTACCTAAATCATTTCCTTTTGTATTGACTTACATATATACACATTTTATTTATATGAAAATATATACATATTCTAAGTTTTTTTTTTTTTTTTTTTTTAGGGGATACATATTCTAAGTTAGTCAACACTTTCTTGTTCTATATTTATTTTCAATTTTGTGTCTTACCTATCTCTTTTGCATCGAATGATCCTATTTTGTCCCCCCCGGGGAAAAAAAACCCCTACATGTTCGAATGCTGTATCTGTTTGCATATCATGGTCATGCTAACTTGTCTCCTTGACAGTCTTGTCAGTTGTGTTGTCTATCTATGTCTTGGTGCTCTATCACCATTTTGCTGCACCTGTTATTTTGTGCTTCTTTGTATTGTTGGAAGTTTGGTTGGGTCTGCACTACCTTCAGTTTGTGTTTATATATTGAAATTTTGTTTACACTGAATCTTGTTGACAATTATCTTGTGTGGTATTGTTGTTTGGTTCTTTGCTGTGGGCCTGTTCTCTTGCAGATGTCTCGTCGATCTTCCAGGGGTAAAGACATTGTTGCTGACGAACCAGCAACACCAGTTGCTAAAAGGACTCGACTATCATCTCAGGCATCTCAAGATCCCAATGAGGATAGGTTCAGACTTCCGCTTAACTCACATGTCTACTCAAACGTGTTTGACAAGTCAACCACTATAGTGGAACGGGTGGTAGAGTTCAACACCTTAGGGACCACTTTCATCCCTCGAATCTTTGAGAAACGAGATTGGGCAAACTTGTTCGGGAACTTTGATGATCCAATGGATGAGCTGGTCAAAGAATGCTTCTCCAATGCAACTGATCTTGGACCTGAACTCATTTTCTGGGTCAGAGGAACAGAGTTTAGTGTTACCCCAGACTCCATCGCAGATCTTCTCGGCATCACCAGACCTCAGAATGTGAATATAACTCCTTACGATGAACGAAATCCAGAAGTTGGAGAAATTTTACAAATCCTAGGATACGATCATGAAGTATCCAGTGCAGGAACATCCATCAGCACCACAAAGTTTGCACCTGAGCTGACCACACTGAAGTTGATCGTGTTCACCAATCTCTACCCACTGTCCAACACTACATTCATCAATCTTGGGAGAGCTCTATTTCTTTGTGACCTTATTACAGGAGCCCCCATTGATATATGTGCTCACATCTACTACACTTTGAGGAAGACCGCGTGTCGATCTGCAGCTCGAGGAGTTATTCCATTTTGCAGTCTCATCATGAAGCTCATTCTTCGTGAAGGCATTATTCCTCCTGCAGATGGAAAAATGTTGACTCGTCAACGTCCCATTTCCTTGTTCACTCTTCAAGCTAGCAGAAGTCACTCCTCTAAATCACCAAGGAGTGCTCACATCTCTCCGGTTGCTCCATCTGCCCCTGACTCAGAGACACCTGCACATACCACATCTACATCACGTGCTGTTCCTGAAGCTTCACCGGCTAGTATTCCGCAAGCACAGACTGCTCCTCATACTGATAGAGTCGGCAGTGTACTTGAGCATATTTAGAAACGCGTTGATGAGCTTGTGGCACTTCTCTACTCCACTAACAACCATGTCCAAATGCGTCTCGAGACTATGGAGAATCAGCTAGATGATATTCAACGAAAGTTGGACGAGAGCTTTTAGCTATTCGTGACAAAAAGGGGGAGAGCATTCAGTAAGGGGGAGAAAAGCTCAAAGGGAAGTGTGCATAATGATAGGGGGAGTACACACATACTTTTGTCATACATACTTTTGTCATACTTTTATTTTTAGTCTTATCCTCTAAACTTATGGTTTTAGGTTTATGTTTGTTGGGTACTATTTAATGTTTTTATGGGTTTGATACACTGTGTTTTTGGTGTATAGTTGTTTCTAACTCATTACTTATTCTCTTGGTTTAAACTTTAATATATTTTGATGATGTTATTCAGGATGTTTTTGTGTTTGTACCCATGTGCTTTTGTAAGCTTTTAGGGTTAAGGTTTTGTGCATAGTTTGTAGGCTTTATGGTATGTACCTTGCTTAATGCAGCCTTTATGCTATGTTGAAATCAGTACTTTAATCTAAATGTTCTGCATTTTGGTTTATGTACTGTCACTCTTGTGCCCTTGTAGGATTGTTCCTAAATGCATATACCTTGTGTGTTATGCATTGGTTGAGTGTTGTGCATACAAGTGTCTTGCCTTGTGCTTGTTAACTTGTATGTCCTTGTGTTCATTCCAAGTGTGAATGAGCACTGTGATCACTACCTTGTGGTGTTCACTTGGTTGATCAAGCCATGGTTTGTTTATTAACTCCATCTTTGCTTGATCACATATTGCCTGTTTCATATGCATTTATAATTTTCTGCTTACAATGATCATGGTGTATTGTTGTGTTTCAGGAGTATTATGTTCATATGATTCAAGTGCTTCACAACTTCTAGAGTTAGGTGTGAGTGAGTTTTGTTCAACTGTTCCCAACTCACATGTTAAGTCTAGAGTCTGTTTTAGGGTTTTGTCACGGAATAGCCAAAGGGGGAGATTGTAAGGTTGAATTTATTCAACCATCTAATTGGCTTTATTCCGTGCCAAATTTGCTTGTAATTCAGCATTTAGTAACCCTGTATTTAGGTGGGTTTGTTGTAAGGGTAGTGAGTGAGATAGAGTGAAAATTGCTTAAGAGTGTGCAAGAAAACAGAGACTCGCGGCTGGGACTCGCGGCTGCAAGCCGCCAGAAGCAGCACACGTGCCAAGCATGCTGGAAGATGAACAGTCATGCTAGCTGGAGCACTACAGGACAAAACAGGACAACTGGCCATACGGTTAACTCGCGACTGGATCTCGCGACTTAGTCAAGCCGCGAGGTCAAGCCGCGAGCGACCCCTGTTTTGTAAAATCTGACGTTTCACATTCCTCTCCCACTCTAGTATAAATACCCCTTTTACCCACGATTGAAAGAGAGCTTCCAGAGAGAATTTTGAGAGAGAAACCCTAAAGAAAAACCAGATTGTTTCACCCACAATCTCTACCGTAGAGTCTCTTCAAATTCCTCATCTCTCTTCCTCTCCATTGCCAAAACCTTGAGAGGCATTATACCAAACCTGGTTCTCACCATCATCATCACTGTGAGACAGTTGTTTGGATTTCTGGGAAGCAGTTAGGAAGGAACCAATCTTCATTGGTTGATGCTACGGTCTAGTAGCGGAATCCGGGAAGCTAGAAAAGAAAAAGGTTCGGCGCAACCTCGTTGGAGCAAGAAGCTTAGAGGGCTTAGGTGCACTGGGTAGATTAGGCTTGGAGGGTCTATTGCTGTCCTTGTATCCCAACTGTATTTTCTAGTGGATTGTTTACCGCTTGGAGGGCGGCGGAGAGGTTTTACGCCGAGGGCTTCGGTTTCCTCTTCGATAACACATCGCATGTTGTCCTTGTGTTTGCATCTTCCTTCCTCTCTATCTTTGTCTTTTTATTATCTGCTGTGGTTTTATTTTGTTATGGCTTAGATAGTCTTTAACCAATTTCATATTATAGCATGTGTTAAGTTTCCGCACACTAGTTGTTTGACATATTGCTTGTATTGGTTAAGTTGTAATTTGGGGGTCTAAACGTTCAAAAGTGTTTTGTACACGTTTTTGAACTTTCATAAAGCTTATTGGCAATTTTGTCAATAACAGACTTAATAATCCCCGCGAGAGTAGACTGAGGTGGTGACCAATATACAATAAAAGAGGGAAGTGAAGATTATTAAAAGCAAACCCAACAACTTTCACCAGGGCCAAATCTTATTTCTCTGCTGCATTTCAGCAGCAGGTCAAGTAGGTTGAACACCATCTTCATCTACCATTTTCCACCTCTAAAAGTACTCAAATGTAGCTTGATTGATCCTAATAGAACACAACTGCTTAACCCAGATCATGTTGGCCCATGTGGGAAAGCAAAGGTCATGACAGGTGTGGGAACCAAGTATAAGAATTCTGGGCCTGAGATCACTTGGGCTCACAATTTATTTGTAGTGGGTTAAAGGATTTCCTACAATGGGTCGTTCCCGGCAGAGAGACTCAAAGTAACACTCTGTTGTAATATTCTCTCCTTGACTATTTTCTCTCCATTTTTCTGAACTACTTCTTCTCCCAACCTTCTCTTATTTATAGTCAAGGTTAGTGGGGAGATCATGATTACAATCACCGTTAGTGCTATTGAAGGTCCAGTGTTATCTGGCCTAAGTGGTTGTTTAGGTGAAAGGGCGGTGCAGCATTTATGATCTTGGAACTTGGTTCCATTTTCTCCGGTCATGTTCGGCGACTCACGTTCCCGTGCATATCATGTTCTTCCCGGACGTGACTCATGCGCTCTTCCGGGAAGGATCAACCGGTCAAATCTGGGAACTCAATACCCAAAAACTTGTTTATTCTCTAAGGCAGTTTCATGAAGGGCATAAGGTAACTGGAATTTTCCGCTGGGCCTGCAACCGAGGCCGGTATGGGCTTGGGCCCGGGGCCTAGATGGTTCTGGGCCCAAGGACAGTATGGGCCTTGGTAGCGTGATGCCGTACAACAGGTATTACTGATTTCAAATTCCTAACAATTTCATATGTCAGAATCGACCAGTGGTTGACTGGGAAAATAGAACTTTGAAGGATCATGCTGCGAGGCTAAACAAAATAGGCTTTAAAAAATATCCTCAAAAGTGGGGAACAGGATTTATGACTGTCGTTCTAAACCATTTACATGTGTTGCCCGTGTTGGTTTGGATTAAGCTTATTTGGACAAAAGTACAATTATACCTAAACAAAATAGACTTTAAAATTTGTACATAGGCAAGGCCCCAAGGGTTTAGTATATAGCCATTAGCCACCATAGTTGAAAAAGTTTCATACTCTATAATGCATATAAAGGGAGAGTTTTTTATATAGCCACCATTTTAGAAAAAAGTTCCATACTCTACAATGTATACTGGTGGATGTGAGGCGACAGAAAAACGTAACAAGTTTTGGTACGCATGGGATCAATCTTACTTTAATCATGATATTGAAGATACCTCAAGTGAAAAAGTTGAGAGGAAATGGAGCCATTGAAGATATTATTCTTCAAATCAAGATAAACCAATTTGCTTAAATTGGCAAAGGCGTCACCTGGCAATTCACCTTGTATTTGATTCCCTGCCATGTCAAGCAGCATCAAGCTTCTAATGCGAAAGAGTGGTGTCAAGATGGTGGAAGTCACCACTATGGGCTCCGTGGATTGCATGGAGACAAGGAAGTCAAGATATAGAGCAATCAGAGTCCTCGGATGAAAACGAGTACTACAAGTGACCCTTTCCCAATTACAATAATCTGAGCTGGAATTCCATGACTCTAACTCAAACAGTGGGACTTCTAATGATGGCGAACTAGTAGCTTTGATGAGAGAGGATTTAAACTCGAGGAGGGCTAGTTTTTGATCTTCAGGACAGCAAAGAGAAGGGGTGAAAAATATGAGAAGTGCTAGAAGCATGCTGAGTTTGGCCATTGTTGTGTCTTCTTTATTCTTTGTTGGATGTTTATAAAAAGTTTTTGGAAGAGTGTGATAGGAAGAGGTTCACATGCTGCACCACTAATCGCGGTGTACTCAAAGTCTAACTCAATGAATACGTCGCAGTAATTTTTTGAAAATCGGTGGCTAAGGAAAGAGAGACTAGAAGGCATTTTGGCATTTTTTACCCACTTTTTATTAATTGTTCATATCATATAAACTTTTTTACCAACTTTCATGGCGTGAGTTTACTCAAGAATTTGACTTCTGTCAGGAAAGAACAAAGAGAGCAAAACGTGAAGAGCGTTGTGACTTGTGATATTTTGAAGTTTGAACAAATGATTAAAGAACTTCCTATCAAAAAAAAAAAAAAATGATTAAGAACTTCAGAATAAACGACTTGTCGTTTACCTAATATTTTATTCACTGCAACAAGTTGTGTACGTACCACTCCGTAGTGTCGTTGGTTCTGTAATTTTTTTTTTAGAAGGAATTAGTTCTATAACTTAGGTTGCATTTGACATTGGTTGAAAAAGCTAACTTTTTTATTATTTAACTTATTTTTGCTATTATTCATCTTATTTTTTCTATTATTAATGGGTCTCTCTATATTGTTTCAGTTAGGTTTTAGCTTTATTTACAATACTTTCAGCAAAAAGTTTTTAGTTTCAGTTAAATAAGTTGTTCTCAAACGGACACTTAATTGTTGGAAGATAATGTAATTCGTGCAGTGATATTTGTTTCCTTCACATGCAGTGCTCATGGTTCATTAATATGCGTGTCTTCTGCTAATTGGATATGTGACTGTTAGCATGTGTGGGTGTTCGTTTAATTAATTTTGCTTGTTTTTCGAGTGTGTATATATATATATATATATATATATATATATATAGCGCTAAAGGCGGAAGCACAGAAATATTATATTGAAAATAATATGTAAACAAAGTAGAACCAGCCAAGAAGGCGGTAGTGCAAGATATAATCAAAGTAATTTAAAATAATAATATAAGGCGGTAGAACCAGCCAAGCAGTATATCAAAGCAATTTAAAGTATAAAACTGTCCAAGAAGGTGGTAGCTACAAATATATTAAACACAAAGCTAAAAGTAGTTAATATTGAAAATAGATAACAGTACTTACAGCAAGAGTAGTTACAAGATTGAAACAGTACAAAGTTTGGAACTAATTCTAGTTACAGGCTTTGTAAGGAAATAGTGGTAGCAGTGGAAATTCTAAAGAGAAATTCTAAAGGAGAGAAGTAAGCCTAAAGAAAGTTCTGGCACTAGGGAATTATGTGTTTAACATAAAGGACATCCCCCCTTAAATAGGCATAAAAAAGCATAGTGAACAGTACCGGTGAATAGTAATTAATGAATAGTAATCAATAAACAGTAATCAGTGAACAGTGATTTTTCACTTTTTGACTCAAATCAGCAAGAGCAAAGGTTTTGTCTGGTTCTTCAGTCCAAAGAGCCAAATTGTGCCGAAAGTAACTATGAGGTGACCAAAAGCATGAAGAATCTTCTTTTCCAAAAGTATCATCATTTGCATGGGCCAGTAGTGTAATACAATAGTGGGAACTTCACCAGGGGTAAACATTGTAGCATTTTCGCCGTTGTGCAGGCCAGACAAATAGGGTGTATCAATCAATCAATCTTCTGCTAAATCAGGAGTATCTTCTTCATCATGACCAAACCATTCCTGATTGTAGGGGTAGTAAGGGTTTTTTCTAACAGATGTTTTAGAGGTCCGTTCATCTTCTGAATCATCAGCAACTTCTTTCTCCCTCGAAATCATTTTGAGGAGGGCATACAGAGCATCAAGGTCCTTGCGAATTTCATCCAAAGGAGAACCCTTCTTTCTAGGCTTAGCAGAGGATTTAACAGTTTTAGCAGATGTAGAAGCAGGTGCATCAGCTAGTTGAGCTTTTTGCACTAGAGTATTGATCTTAACCACCGGTAAAGAGAGGAGAGATTATCTAAAAGGGAGAAGATAGAAGATAGAAGATAGAAGATAGAAGAAAGAAAAAAGAAAAGAGAGAGGAAAATGAGAGAGAAAAGAGCGAATTTGAGAGAGAGAAGAGATTTTTTTTTTTTTTTTTTTACAACTTATTACTTCTTTAGCATGTTGTAAAACAATTTGGGATTTGGCCAATGATAGGGCATAAGTTTTAGTATTTGGTGTGCCAAATGCTAAAATTTCAGCACTTGGCATTTGGCAAACCTAATACTAATGCTCTTAGATCCCAATTTTAAATCTTCCCATAATAGTAAGCTCTAAGTCTCATGCCACACAACCTATAATGAATGACAACATAATCCCACTAAACTTTCAGAACCACTGCATTCTTTTGGAGGGAAGAGATGTAGCTAGAACCCACAATAAAATGAAAATGGATAGGAGTACACTGGGATAATCATTAATCACAATCCTTAATAGTCTATTTTACATTGTTCTAGTCAAAGTAGCATTGCTTATTGACTAGAAGGAAATTAACAAGAAAGAAAAGGGGAAAAGGGACACTTATATTTATTTGCCAGTTGCACAATCCATTTGCTCGAAAGAAATCATTAAACGATAGATATAGACTGGACACAATATTAAACCTAAACAAGTTTTCTAGATATATAGAGTTCAAAGCTTCCTAAATTATTCATTCCTTCTTTTTTTCTTATGAAACTCTGGGTTTTGGAAGTTGATTATTTAGCTAGGACACCACTATTTACCACTAGGTTATGCCCAGTGACACACTCAGAATCATCAGATGCAAGAAACAACACTGCATCGGCCACATGTCTTGCTTTCAATACAACCCCTTTAAATACTAACCGTTCCTCGAAGAGTTTTCCCACTTGCTCAGCATCCATCCCAAGCGCATGGCATGCCATTGGTGTAGCAACCACATAAGGTGATACACAGTTTACTCTGATCCCATGCTCCCCAAGCTGTTGGCTAGCCGATCGAACCAGCCCAAGCACTGCGTGCTTTGACATGAAATAATCAATGTGCTTCTTGTCACCACGACTAGCAGCTACACTAGCAGTGCACACAATGCTTCCCCTAACGTGCCCTTTGACCAGAGCATTTGCCGCATGCTTTACACAAGCTGCCATGCCACGAACATTGGTTGCAAATAGGTGATCAAAGGCTGAAAAATCCAGATCAAGAATGGTCTGATTAGACCTACCATAATTTTGGACCGTCCATTCCACCATGGCTTTGACTTGCTCTTCATCTGTAACATCACAATGGATGTAGCTAGCAAGGTTCAAGCCAATGGATTCAACAACACCTCGGCCTAATTCATCTTGAATATCAGCGATCACCACCATATGTGCACCATGACTAGCAAAAAGATATGCGGTTGTCTCTCCAATGCCACTTGCGCCACTGGTTACTATGACCACGCTTGCCTTCTAGTTTCTTCTTGCACAACACTGATTCAGCCATTGTTTACCACAGAATTGTAAATGAGATGAAACAATAAAGCTGCAATTATAATTCTTCTAAAGATAACCACTTAACCTTTATATAGCATTTTCCTTATTGAAAAGTCCAACATTAGGGGGGTGTTTGAATACCGCTTATTTTGCTGAAACTGAAAATTTATTGTTGAAAGTACGGTAAATAAAGGTAAAAATTAGTTGAAATAGTACAGTGTAGCTCATGAATAGTATCAGAAAGTGCAGTGGGGCCCATAAACAGTAGAAAAAATAAGCTAAATAGTAAAATAATTTTAATTTTTCATCCAAATCCAAATGCACACTAATTGTACAAGTCTATTTTTCACTGTTAAAAAATTTGTAGGGTAATGTAATTTGTCTTTGGCCCATTCATAAAGGTACTACAATGTTACGTGCAAAAGAAGTGGAGTTTCTGCTACAGATTTTAACGTTATGCTTGCTGCAGAATATTTGGATGTTTGCTTAATTTTAGGATCAGAATAAGTTGTTGCATAATATTAGGATCAATTGCATTTGTATTTGCATTTTAGTAGGATAAGAGAATTTGTTTATCAAGTGTTTGGGGGGTAACGGCTAGTGGAGCTAGTGTTTGAGTTTTATTAGTATAGTTTGTTCCTAAAATGCAAGGCTTATCACTAACCTTAAAAAATTCTTTAACAAAATCCTATTAAGAAACCTTAGGTTGTCTTTTTTAGGAAAACAATCTTCATTAATTGCAAAATCAGTGCCAGTTGCTACCAATTTCTTGAGATTTACCACCGCGCACCCTTGGTGTGGTAGTCACTCCACAAGTATAAATGCTTGTGGGGTGTGGAGGGTGAAGGTCGGGGTTCAAGTTTCTAGGAGAGAGTTTCACACACATATACACTTATATTAGACTAGAGTAGAAATTATATGTTGTATATAAAAAAAAAAATTAATAATAATAATAAAATAAAATAAAAATTCTTGAGATTTACACCCTGTTGTAGTTATTACAACACAAGGAAAATCATCTGGCTGAACTAATAAATTTTTTTAAATTGCTCAGCATCCATCGATCCCTAGCGCATGGCATGTCATAGGTTTAGTAATCACATAAGATTATAGGTAGTTCACTCTAATCCCATGCACCCCATGGCCACCATCCCAAACTGCTTGCTTGTTAATTGAACCAGCCCTAGCACTGCGTACACACAAACTAATCCTAAGGTGCCCTTTGACCATGGCACTCGCTGCACGCCTTACTCAAGCTGATGTTGCTAAATTGGACATCTATTTTTAGATGTTACTGAGTGTAACAACATGCAATTTTTTTGGCATTTTGCGTAACCAGATTTGAGACTTTTTTTTTCTTTTTTTCTTTTTTTTTTTGTAGATTTGATGGTACAAAAAAATTTAAAATTGATAAGAGTTTATTTTGCATTCCAAAATGGGAATCCTAACAGCACTTCAAAGACTAGAGCTTGTGAGTAGTAATCGCCTTATCGGACTCCCATGTATCTCTTAGGATCTATGATATTTTTCATGCAGCCAGGATTGTAGGAATTATTTTTTAGCTTCCATGATGTCTAATATACAAGGTGTAGTCCTCGGGTGACTCAAAGGCTGGGTTGAACAATTCAGCCAAAAGGGATAAAAAGGGTTCATTTTGACTTAGTTACAATATCTGAGATGTAGTACATTATATACTACAATTGAATGTAAACACTTTGTTATTATTTGTTTTCAATTGGTTAATGCAACTATACTCGGTATTGAATTTATATATATAATGTAACTAAGTTTTAGAGAGAGAGAGAGAGAGAGAGAGAGAGAGAGAGAGAGAGAGAGAGAGAGATATTGTAACTAAGTTTTGACTAAAGGTAATTTTCAGTTTTATATCCTAAATAAATAACGTCCATTAAACCTAATCCATATGTCCTGCCAACGCCAAGTAAAAAAAAAAAAAAGGGGTCACAGTCAAATACAAGATTAAAGCTTCTTCAATCAAAATGGAAAAGAAAAAGAAAACCAAAATTTTCTTCAATCACAAACATTATAAACCAAAATTTTCTTCAATCACAAACATTATACTTGTCTAACCTCATTCATTTGCATGGAAATTTAATTTAAATGAATATGGTGTTATCCATCTATATTTACATAATATTTAAAATCTGAAACGTAGTATTGATTGTTGATATGCCCCCCTTGAGACATATCAATGCAGCATTTAGGTTCATTTAGTTCACTTTAGACCACTACGATCCATTTGGTCCATTCAATCTACTTCGGTTCAGTTCGCTCCATTTAGTCCATTTTAATTCAATTTGGTCCATTCATTCTAGTTTGCTCCATTTTGGTCCACTTTGATGCATTTGAGCAATCATAATATTTCCTAAAATCTGAAACGTAGTATTGATTGTTGATATGCCCCCCTTGAGCCATATCAATGCAGCATTTAGGTTCATTTAGTTCACTTTAGACCACTACAATCCATTTGGTCCATTCAATATACTTCGGTTCAATTCGCTCCATTCAATCCATTTTAATTCAATTTGATCCATTCCTTTTAGTTTGCTCCATTTTGGTCCACTTTGATGCATTCGAGCAATCATAATATTTCCTTGAAAAAAAATTGCAAAATTTAAAACACTTTCAAATGTGAAATATAGATAGATTAAAATTTTTTTTTTAAATCTAATATATTATAACAATTATACTTTTTTAGAAAATAATCACATCGTTTTAAGAAGAGTTTGAGACTAATATTTTCTTAGAAGAAATACTAAGAAAGTAAGAAGAGAAATAGGAGAGAGGGGGTTTACGACAAGAGATTGTCTATAGATTTTAAGATAGATTAGGGAGATCGAATTAGAGAAAGAAAAGGAAAAAAAGAGTGAAGAATAGAAAAGAGAAGAGATATATAAAACATAATTAAAAAGACACGTTCACCACATCAAAAGTTTGTAAAAGGTTTGTATCTCAAACATTGCTCTAACAGAATTAGTTAGATAGTTAATAACCTATAAGATAACTACAGCTGGATTAAACACCCACGTTCACTGCACGTGTCACAGCTAACTTTGCTAACAGATAAATATTACGTAGGAAAAACGACAAGTAGCCCAAGTACACTGACTAACTAAACGATTGCAGTTTAATTCAAACTGCATCTATGTTGATGTGTGCGTGCTTCCTTTAGCTTATTTTTCACCATTTCCAATACAAAAGTAAGATTAAAAGAAATATTTTTACTATTTAATCTCAATTATAGAATGAACCCATTTTTCTTATCAGTAAATGAAACAGTTCTAAGTATATAGGAGAAAAAAAAAAATATATATATATATATATATATATATACATAAGAGTGCGTTTTTGGTTCCCTAAACTCTCACACACTCCAGAAGTTTACATTTATTATTCGTTACAAGAGAGAGAGAGAGAGAGAGAGAGAGAGAGGGGTTGTGTCACTATCTTTTGCTAAAGAAACTTCCAAGATTCACCATGAAGATAATTTCCGAGAGGGATTTTCCACAAGATGATCACTATGACGACTTTGATGATACCACTGAAGAAAATACTGAGGAGACTTGTGCACATCTATGTGTTATTAGAGGAAAGTGTGTGAGCTGTGAGAGGGTAGCATTGAAGTACGTTCATCAGGGTATGTGGTTGTGGCTTAACAAAGATGAAATGGATCGGATTCGGAAGGTAGAGTCAGCGAAATTGTTAGAAGATAAGAAGATGGTTTTGGTTCTTGATCTAGATCAAACTCTGGTTCATTCAACAGAACAAGAAAAATGTCTGAGAAGTGAGAACCCCTCAAGAACTCTTGCAACATAACTTAAGGGATAGCCTATTCCGTGTGAGACGACCTTGGGGAATGATGATGGTCAAGTTGAGACCTTTTGTTCACACATTTCTGAGAGCAGCAAGTACCATGTTTGAGATTTATATGTGCACAATGTGTACACGAAGTTAGCAAGAAAAAAAAATATATATAAATATATATATATATATATATATATATTTTTTCACTTGCTTTCTCTTCTTTGATCTGCTTGCTGCTTCTCTCTATTGCTCTTTTCACGTTTTCAATATATATATATATATATATATATATTTAAAATTTTTAAATTTGGTTATTCTTTGTTGTATGATACATTAGGGCATAGCTAATTCCCCCGTTAACTTGAGGATTATAGACACTGATTCTTCCTTCAACTCCAATGTTACTGTGATGTTCTAGAATACATTACTATTTCCTAGTGAATTTAAAATGGTCAGTTATGATACATCATTCTCACATGAATCCATTATTGACACCACATTCTTTTACATTCTACTGTCACCACTTTTGTTATTCGTTAAAATGTTTTATTATAAAAGAATTATAAATAATGTTAGGGTAAAATATAGTTAACACCCTTAAAGTTTTGTCTAATGCCAACTAAGTCCAAGATATTTCAAAATTGACCAACTTGGTCTCTAAATTATTACTCGTTTTATTGCTATGTTACTGTGATTAGAGACCAAATCAGTCATTTTTGAAATGTCTTGGATCTAACTAACATTAGCTCAAACTTAGTTCAAGAAACTTCAAAACTGATCAAATTGGGTTCTAAAACGTTATCCATTTTTCTACTATGTTAGTGATTAGATACAAAATTGATCAATCTTAAAATATCTTAAACCTAGTTAACATTAGCCCAAACCTAAGGGGTTGATTGTATTTTACCCATAATGGTATATAAGAAAAGTTAATGGATGATGGGTTCCAGTTTGCTTAATTAATGAAGTCTTTGATAACCCAGAATAAGAAATCTGAGATTCAATATCCACTTATGTGATGATAGATAGCACAATCATTAGAACCAGGCGCCATAATCTAAAATTAAAAAATATATCACATCACCTTTTTTTTTTTTTTTTTTTTGAGAAACAAACACACATACACACATAAGGGAGAGGGAAAGGGGTTCTAATACAAAGGCACACCACAACTCCACTCAAAAGTCATGGTAACTTTTAAGGGAGAGTATGGCAAGTTATACTATACACAACACACTCTCTTAAGCAATGTGGGACAATTGCACCTTCTTTTTCTTGTATTGTAAGATTACAATAATGTAATATTACTGTGTGATGTAACATCACAGTGAATCAAACGCCCCTTATAGTATCTAAAAATTCAATGGATTGAAACACTAGGAAACAAGAAATACATATATACCACAAGCAAAAAGTTATATAATAAATTATAAATGTGTGAAAACGAAAGTATAGAAACTCACCGTCCAAAATGTAAAGAAATAAGAATACCCAGTACCATTGAATAGACTTGGAGAAACCTGTTTAAATCAAGAAGTAAACACATTATTTTTTTGAAAAATCTGATTATGTTGTTCCATTTGTATTTGATTGTCAATCTTCTGATAACCATTTCTTTACCAATTCATTTCTCCCATTTTGATCCCATGACTATTAGAACTTTAACTTTTTTTTAACCAGTATGAATGATATCTTATTCATCAAAGAAAACCTCCCTTTATTACTTTGTTGAAAATGCCAATTGTTTACTGCAAATTCTTGATTGGACAATTTTATCAATCATCAAAGATTAAGGTGTGAAATTGTGAATATCAACAAAATAAGTATAAATTTAAATTACCATCCATCCCGTTGTGATAGAATTCAAATTATCACTTGCGCCATTCGTGACATACATTAGGGCATAGCTGATTCCCCCCTTAACTTGAGGATTATAGACACTGATTCTTCCTTCAACACCAATGTAACTGTGATGTTCTAGAATAAATTACTATTTCCTAGTGAATTTAAAATGGTCAATTATGATACATCATTCTCACATGAATCCATTATTGACACCACCTTCTTTTACATGCTATTGTCACCACTTTTGTTATTCGTTAAAATGTTTTATTATAAAAGAATTATAAATAATGTTAGGGTAAAATATAGTTAACACCCTTAAAGTTTTGTCTAATGCCAACTAAGTCCAAGATATTTCAAAATTGACCAACTTGATCTCTAAATTGTTACTTGTTTTATTGCTATGTTACTGTGATTAGAGACCAAATCAATCATTTTTGAAATGTCTTGGATCTAACTAACATTAGCTCAAACTTAGTTCAAGAAACTTCAAAACTGATCAAATTGGGTTCTAAACGTTATCCATTTTTCTACTGTGTTAGTGATTAGATACAAAATTGATCAATCTCAAAATATCTTAAACCTAGTTAACATTAGCCCAAACCTAAGGGGTTGACAGTATTTTACCCATAATGGTATATAAGAAAAGTTAATGGATGATGGGTTCCAGTTTGCTCAACTAGTAAAGTCTTTGATAACACAGAATAAGAAATCTAGGGTTCAATCTCCGCTTACATTAAAAATCGATTTGTGTCTTAATGTGATAATAGATAGCACAATCATTAGAAGTAGGCGCCATAAATTAACACTCTATCAAAAAATGAAAAGTTAACGGATGCCTAAAAATATTGGTTTAGAAAATATTTTTAAAATCTTTTTATGAAAAAAGTAATCAATTTTTTAGGGTTCTTCATATTTTCTATTGTATATATGTGTCCTTATACTTATCTATACTACTATTTAAGTGGTTTCTGCGGTTTGAGATTCTTAATTTAGATGTCCAAAATACCCTTAAAATCATCCGCTTCTAAGGCTTAAATCATAGGATTAAATATGTAAAATTAGTAATTTAAAAACTCGTAATTTTTAGCTAAATTTAAATAAAATAAAATATAAAAAAACAGTTCTTTCTTCACCTTCGTATTCCTCTCGTTGTTTTTTTTCTTTCGCAAATGTATTTTATTTTTTTATCACTAAACTGTTTTTCTCCACCTCCACATTTCTCTCTCATATTATGAGTTAAGTACCAACTTAAAATATAAAAATAAAAAACTACAAGTAAATCCAAAAAACAGTTCTTTACATTTCTCTCTCGTATTGAGTCAATGTGTTCAGAATTGTATACCAAACAAGTGTTTTCTCGTTCGGCGCCAATCCTCACCTTCTCGAACTCAGTGACTCTCACGCTCTCTTTCTCTCACTCTTCTTGCCTCTCTGAAACCCTAATTTTGACTCCCATTTGTCCTTAATCCCCAAATCAACCACCTATGGTTTCTTCCAACAACACACACTTCGATCAATCTTCCTCAATGGCCGAGCCTCGCGCTAAGCTAGCAAGAATCGAAGGGTTTGTACGCTTCTCACTCTCTCGGCTATATTTATATCGCTGTCTGAGATCTTGTAAGCGTTTTGAAGTCCACGATTTAGTCTGTGATGTGTTTTTGATGTTCTGAACCAGGCAGGTTCCATGGGCCACCTGGCTGAAAGCCAATCCTAACTACAAGAAAAGTCCTCTTAAGCTTGGATGTTTTTAGTAAAGCACATTTCATATGCTACTGGGCATTTTGCTTCTTTAAGCACACCCCAAGGGGTAGCACATTAGCTGGGGACCATGCCTTTTGAACAAGGGATCTGGATTGTTAAGCTTGAATCAGTTTTGTCAAAATTTATACTTAAAAACAATTACAGTAAAGAGAGATAATTATGAGCTGAATATTATCTCATGCAGTCATCCAGTATGCACTTTGGATATTCACTAGTTACTGCCTTTAATTACAAATTTATCTTGAAGGCCGAGCATCTAAACTTTTGAAATTGTTTACTTGCAATATGTCAACAATTGTGGATTAGCTCTCTTGACATTTTTACTTCCTGCTTGCCAACTAATTAAATAGCTTGGAAAAATGTGGATCATATCTCTTTATAACATTTTGGATGTGCTCTTACCAATCCAGTTAGAAAGACACAGTTAGCATGATGTTATAACTTATAATACCGATAGAAATGTGTCAAAAGATATACAAACAGTACTAAGGAAGTATCATTCATCATCCCAAGATGTCTGGCATCTGACATGTTTGATGAAGATGATGTAAGTAGAGCTTTCATAGCTATGAATGTGGATAAAGCCTCAAGAGTCAAGACCATATTCTATGATTGCCAATGGTGTTTGAACAGGGTCCTTAAAGGTCCTTTGGTAATATGAATATCAAGGATTTAAATATTTTGGTCCATTGTGATTTAGAGATAAATTTATTCATTATACTACTTATCAAAAAAAGATAAATTTATTTATTATAATGTCAATATGCATTTTTTTCATTTATAATTTCTTTGTTTTGTGCTCTTTAAATTTGCTTTTGAATCATATCGAACCACTTAGGCTCACGCTTTCATTTGGTTTCACCTTTTGCATTTGAGGCAAGCAGGACAGCTCCAGGTTCTCAATGCTCATTATCAGTCTGGAGGGGTATCGAATCTTTTTGTATTTATGTCTTGATTGCTTTTGTGACAGTTGTTTTTGATGTGTCCTAAAATTTCCTTCTTCTAGGAACGGTCGGTATCAACCATTCTTTATCTTGCTTCTCTCCAAGATCTTACAAACTGCCCATTTAGGGTTGTTGATGAGATATATCAGTGTTAGTCACTGTATCAAGTGTTGTATAAATTCTTACTACATTAATACAGCTCATAGAATTTATTTTGGCCTCCAAATTCCACAGGGATGGACCCTATAAATGAACGAAAGATGTTCCAGCAACTAGTGAGAGCTGCCAGCCAACTGAACACACCACAGTAAGAACACTTTTTAACTTGATAATTTCTGTCTGCATATAATTTGGCAAGCTTGTGGACATCAGTTGCATGTCTGTCTCATCATGTCCAAATGGTGGTTATATTAAAGGCTTTTAGGAGGGTGTAACTACAAATGGTTAAGGAATTTAGTTTTGGTGTTTGGTGTTGGTAGTAGTAGTTGGCTATTTCTTTTGTTGAAAAAGCATATAAACACCCAGAGCTTTAATATTATTGTCCTTTATCTCACCTCAAGGGTAGCACATTATATATAAAAAAACATTATTTTTCTCTATGTCAAATTTGTGGGGCTAATGAGCCTACCATGTCCCACACGCAATCTGCAGTGGCTGCTGAAATACGCTTGGCGGGACACTCATCATTTTGTCCTACAAAAGAAACAATTACACTTGGATTCTGGTGAAATGGCAATTCTTCTCTTTTAATGTAAAGCATGAGGATTATAAGATTGAGTGCTTAAATAAAATGCATATGTACCGAACTATTAATGTTTAATGCAACAAAATTGTCATTTCATTTCTTGCAGTTGACAAAAACAAGTTATAGGTCTCTTAAACTTACTTTGCGAAATGCAAAGAAGGCTGAAGCATTAGTTTCATCAATATGCAGGTGTTTTTTGCTGACTCCAAAGTAGCTACCGGATTTGGAGTACAGTGAGGCATGTAGCGTTTTGAATATAATGAATGGGCCTTGGATTGATCAGCCCTCAAAAGGTAATGGTTATCACCAGATAATGTCTATTTCTTTATTTTGCTTATAAGCAACTGAATGGCACGACTTTGTGTACTGTTTATTCAGTGTGGAGCAATGGAGATCGCCCAATGCCAAAACTCAATGCCCTCACTTCAGGAATTTTTGTTTAAAGAACTCAATGCTGACATATAACAATATCAACTCTCAAGTTCAAATGGCCGCACTTTAGGATTTTTTGTTTAAAGAAAATTTAGGGCAGCTATTGGATCCGTCCTGTTAACATGTATTATGTTATGTGCTTTAGGCCCAATTAGGTTACTTGTATAGCACACTTGTACTTGTACTACACTCTACTTGTACTGCACACATATGCCTCCTATATAAAGGCAGTGATGTATATTCTTTCTTTCATGAAATACAATACAATTATTCTGTATTTCTAACATGGTATCAGAGCATTGAGCCTCGGTCAAGGCTTTGTTGTTTTCTTGGCTATGGCGAAACTCAAAAGGGGTATCGGTGTTATGACCCTGTCTCTCATCGTCTTCGTATTTCTCGCAATGTTGTCTTTTGGGAACATCGCCTCTTTGTCGAGCTCTCTCACTTTCGTGCCTCCCTATCTTCCTCCTCTGTTTTAGATCTTTTTCCAGATGAGGCACATATTCCTTCTGTAGCTGCTCCTGATCCTCCTGTAGTTGCTCCTGATTCTCTTGTAGACTTCTCTGTCCAACCACCAGATATCACTGATCCCTTTCCTAGTTCACCCTTTAATGAACAGGTGGAAGATGAACAGGTTGAAGACGAGCTACCCAACCCCAACCCTGAGCTTGGGTCCCCTGCTCCTGCTCCGCCTGAAGATCTTGCACAAGACATTCCACCTCGTCACTCAACTCGAGTAAGATCTATTCCTACACATTTACTTGACTATCATTGTTACACTGCTCTTGCTACATTACATGAGCCTCACACCTATCGTGAGACTTCCACTGCCCCTTTATGGCAGATTGCAATGAAAGAGGAACTTGATGCATTATCTAAAAACCATACTTGGGATTTGGTGACACTCCTTCCCGGGAAATCTGTGGTTGGTTGTAAGTGGATCTACAAGATTAAGACTCGCTCTGATGGGTCCATTGAGCGCTACAAAGCTCGTCTTGTTGCAAAAGGTTTTACACAGGAGTATGGGATTGATTATGAAGAGACCTTTGCTCCGGTTGCTCGTATCTCATCTGTCCGTGCCCTCTTAGCTGTTGCTGCTGCCCGTAAATGGGATCTTTTTCAGATGGATGTCAAAAATGCATTCCTTAATGGGGATTTACATGAAGAAGTTTATATGCAACCTCCTCCTGGTCTCTCTGTTGACTCAAACAAGGTTTGTTACCTTCGACGTGCACTTTATGGCCTTAAACAAGCTCCACAAGCTTGGTTTGCCAAATTCAGTGCTACCATCTCTCATTTGGGTTACATGGCCAGTCATTATGATTCTGCCTTATTTCTTCGTCGCACTGACAAAGGCACTATTTTACTTCTCCTGTATGTGGATGATATGATCATAACTGGTGATGACCTCAGTGGCATTCAAGAACTCAAGGATTTTCTCAGTCAGCAATTTGAGATGAAAGATCTTGGACATCTCAGCTACTTCTTGGGTCTTGAAATCACTCATTCTACTGATGGACTTTATCTTACTCAAGCTAAGTATGCTTCTGAACTCTTGTCTCGAGCTGGACTCACTGATAGCAAGACTGTTGACACTCCAGTTGAGCTTAATGCGCATCTGACTCCCTCAGGTGGGAAACCATTGTCTAATCCCTCTCTTTACAGACGATTGGTTGGCAGCCTAGTTTATCTCAAAGTTACTCGTCCAGACATCTCCTATGCTGTTCATCAGGTGAGCCAGTATCTGTCTGCTCCACGATCAACTCACTATACTGCTGTTCTGCGCATTCTTCGATACTTGAAGGGCACCCTCTTTCATGGCCTTTTCTACTCAGCTCAATCTCCTCTTGTACTCCGTGCATTCTCTGATGCTCATTGGGCAGGAGATCCTACTGATCGCAGGTCTACTACAGGTTACTGTTTTCTCCTTGGTTCTTCTTTGATTTCTTGGCGAAGCAAGAAACAAACTTTTGTGGCCCGCTCCAGTACTGAAGCAGAATATCGTGCTCTTGCTGATACCACATCTGAGCTCCTTTGGCTACGATGGCTCCTTAAGGATTTGGGTGTGTCCACCTCCTCTGTTACTCCCCTTTATTGTGACAACCAGAGTGCCATTCATATTGCTCATAATGATGTCTTTCATGAACGGACTAAACACATCGAGATTGATTGTCATTTTATCCGTTATCATCTTGTCCATGGTGCTCTTAAGCTTTTCTCCGTCTCCTCCAAAAATCAACTTGCAGATATCTTCACCAAGTCACTTCCTAAGGGACGCACTCGTGATTTGGTTGACAACCTCAAGTTGGTCTCACATCCACCTTGAGTTTGAGGGGGGCTGTTAACATGTATTATGTTATTTGCTTTAGGCCCAATTAGGTTACTTGTATAGCACACTTGTACTTGTACTACACTCTACTTGTACTGCACACATATGCCTCCTATATAAAGGCAGTGATGTATATTCTTTCTTTCATGAAAAACAATACAATTATTCTGTATTTCTAACACGTCCGAAGTAACCCCTTTTTTGCACCATATAAGATGGTTGTGTATAATAATTTTGGCATGTAATTATATCTCCTTTTGCCATTGTATGGATGATCCTTTCCTTTAATAGTTAGTAATCAATCTAATTTATATATATATATATATATATATAAAAGATGGATCCCCAAATCTGGAGGAATAGAATTGGGTGTGAATCAATCTATTACCTAAGTTCGAAGCATTTTATGTGGCATTCTACTATTGTTGGATGTAAAAATATAGTTTTATTAAAATCCAATCCTTATCAAATTTGAACTCATTTACAATATTATTGTTCTGTGCTTCATTGAAATGTGCAAGTTTGTTTGTGTGTGGGAAAAAAAAAACTAAAAATATTTACAAAATTTAAATCTCATAAACTCTATTAAGGGTCTCTGGGTGGGTTGTGTCGTATAACTTTCTCACCATTTATTAAAAGTTATTATGGATTTCAGGTGGAGCTTGTAGTGTGCCTTGTGTTAGAACCTCATTTTCTCCTTTGTATGTGTTTATTTCTAAAAATAAAAACTTTATTTTGGGACTCTCTCAGCTAAAAAAAATTATTATTTAACTCCTCCCTTGACAAGTTCCCACCCCAAATTGCTTTCTTTTCTCCCAAAAATGTATTAATAAAATTGGACCACCATCAAATTCTACATAATAACTTTTTCATAATTTTGAAGGGGAACGAGGACAATAGAAAAGATGGTTGTAAGGCGCACACAAATAGCGAATATCACTCAATCTACTCACTAAAGAGAAAGAGAAATAATACACTAATCAGACATTATTATGTAGGTCAAAGTGATGCTAAGAGTGAATATTACTACTATGGGATTGTTTGGTGGTGTATTTCATTCACATAAAGAAAATACTGAAAACTGTTAATCAAAGTTTCAAAAATCTTATGCCTTTATTTTAAGGCATTGAATAAAAAATTGATAGACAACATCAATAAGATCAGGCAGATTTCTTTCTTCCGGATATTGTTACCAAATGTAGATAAAGGACAGAATAACAGGTTTCCCAACAAGGAAAGAATAAAGAGAAAGTAGGACCAAATAATGAGTTCTTCCAAAGTACGACCAAGTAATGACAGAGTACATGCTTCCTCCACCGCTTGAGGGAACAAAAGTCACAGACCAAGGCCATAACAGTTTGACACGTTTCATGCAGCCTCAACTAGTACTCAGTTCGCAGTCTTCTTGTCGGACACTGGGGCTAACTGAACTGTCTCTCTTTCTCTTTCTTCTTCTCTACAAATAGACCCATACGGTCCATACCTCCCTCTCACACACACACACTCTTACACAAACAGAGGCAACTCTGTCCACAAGGATTATACTTTTGATTTTGCCAACGCAACAGCATTGCTAGTGCAAATAGCAACTCCCTCTTCTCTCCACAGGCAACTCCCTCTTTCTCTTTCTTCTTCTCTACAAATAGACCCATACGGTCCATTCTCCCTCACACACCCACACACACTCTTACACACACACAGGCAACTCTCTCGGCAACTCTCTCTCTCTCTCTCTCTCTCTCACACACACACACACACTCTCTCTTTCTCTTTGTTTGAATCACGCACGCTCTCTCATTTTGCTCTGTTTCTCTTTCTCCAAACAGGGTGGCGATGAAAAACCAAGAAACTGCTGATGAAGAGAACAACAGGTGGCCTCCATGGCTGAAAGCTTTGCTCAGAGAGAGCTTCTTTGAAAAATGCAAGTTGCACTGTGTTTGCTGCCCCACGTCTGGATGCAATAGGTATTGCTTGGATTGCATGGACGGTGCTCTCTGCTCTATCAGTATCAAAGACCACAAGGACCACCGTATTGTTCAGGTACCATTTCCTCTCTCTGAATTTAAAATTTTCCTCTTTGTTGCCGGATCTATTTGTTTGGGGAAGAGAGGAAAAACATAATCGTTTAAGTTGAATGCACATCCTCTGTTGCAGCTTCTCTGTCTCACCTTATGCTCTACGAGTAAATAACTGTGTCACATACACAAAGTTCTCTTTTTTCAGTTTAATGTGTGAATTCCTAATGTGTTTCTTCTCTGTTTGGTGACAAATAAGGAAGTCCACAAACCAAAAAGTGATTAGGGTCTGTGATTTTCAAAAAAATTTGGACCTTACAGGAATCAAGAGAGGCATCATCAACGGTCACAAGGTTGTGTTCTTGAGGAAACACATTAAACGTAAGGCTCAATATATCATCAGCGAAGAAGATTTCACCAACAAATGTGAGGCCTGCTGGTGCAGAATCCCGGAGCCATTCTTCTTTTGCTCTCTCAGTTGCAGGGTACTTCACTCCCACAATTTTTCCCAACTTTTTATTTTTTATTTTTCTTCCCTATTATTTATTTATTTATTTTGCTAATGCTTTGTCATTATTGATTATAGATGGTGGGGACACGGACACCCAAGAATTCCCAAGAGAAGAAGAGCCACTCAGCTGAAATGGTGTCAAACTCGGAGAAGAGCAAGGTTCAAGGAACAAAACGAAGAAAGGGAATCCCCCATCGTGCCCCAATGGTATGACCCCATAGGTGAAGCTTGGGGGGAGGTGGGTGGTAGGGGGTAGGGGGCTAGCTTTTTGCAATTATGAAATATATATATATATATATATATATATATATATATATATGTAGTGTTCACTTATAGAAAAATGTAGTTATTGCCCTCCATAGATTTTGGAATTTAGGCCTCCTCAATTAGCAGCACCTTTGGCTAAGATCAAGTGTGGATTCTCTGTTTAGTTGTATATATGAAACAGAGGCCAATGTATTGATTTACATTCACAATTCATTAGATGTTGATTCTCAATTTCCGTTTTCTTAATTCTTTGTAGAATTGATTGAGGCTAGACAATTATGGAGTTTCGTTAGAAGAAACTAAGTCCTGTATATGACCTTTTTTTTATTCTTGAACCTCTAGGCTTCAAGTGGGGCTGCCTCTGCTAGAGGCTAATTGGACCTATGGAATAAATTTTCATTCACCGATGAATTACCCTTTTTTCTACCATGTACTCATTATATCTATGGATTATATTGAGATTACCATTTATAGGGTACATAATTATGGACATTATTTCACATCCACTATTTAACATTATTCATAGATGGAAGAGATCAAAGACATCTGGGATTATTGTTTCAGATTTATTATTATTATTATTATTTTAATGTTAGTTTACATTATAAGTTGACATACTGAATTGAAAATCTGGTATTGTTATTAAAAAGAGGCTCTAGGAATTGTTTGGGACATCTACAGGTTCTGCATTAGATTATGCATCCATAGTTTGAAAACACTACGTGCAAGACTAGCCTCAGATATTGGCAAACTTGCCATGTGCTGAATTGAACAGGCTAGGGGCTCAATTCCTCTAGAAAGTCGCCCAAAATTATAATTTTAGCATTGCAAATCAGTCATTTTCGTATTTTTTTTAATTGATGATCATTATTAAATAAAGTATTAGGACGATTTATTTAGTTGTAATGACCTCCATTGCCAGTGAATATTTTTGTGTTAGCATATTATGGCCCAAGTGGTCCAAACCAATTATAGGTTCATGTACTTGTAGAACAAGCATATTAAATTTAGTTAATTTATGATTAACCTAGAGTCCGTCATTTATCTTTAGCATATAAACCTTACATTGAGTACATTGTAACACAAGTACTTAATATAATATGTAGTTGTCAAAGCTTTCTTACTCTGTTTTATGCTTCTGCTTACCATTCAATCATTATACACAACACACAATCACATAGCAACTTCAACATTTTGGAAAGACTTCATTGACAATAGTCTCTGGAGAAGAAACCTAACACATCAATTCACTGCCTGTAATTCTTTGAGGAGACCGCAATCGCATTAGGTAGCCTACACCTCAATCAGGAATAAGACACACAATTCTTGGCCCATTTGGGCAAACAATGGAACTCTCAAGCTCACATCCTGTAATCCTGTTATGCAAGATGTCTACAATAGTAATATCAGCTGGAGTAAGACATGCAGCGACTGCCATAGTCAAGGGCACATTAGGATGAATTTGTGTGCTTGCAGTGCTTGGGCTGGTTCAATAGATAAGCAAGCAATTTGGGGTGGGATGCATGGTATTAGAGTGAACTACATATCATCGTATGTGATTACTAAGCCTATGACATGCCATGCTCTTGAGATCGATGGATGCTGTTTCTTGCATATTATGATTCACTGGGCATAACCAAGTGGTGGTGCATTGTGGCTTCTATTCTCTGTTTATTAACTTTTGGTGATAGTAAACACTTTTTGCTTCCATTCTTTATGTATGTTAAACTATGATTCAAGATCAGTACTTACCAATTAATGTTAGACTAACATAACTAAATTTTCTTCCACTCCTACAATTCATGTAATTGCAGAGACAAAATAAGTTTCCATCAAACAAATAGCAACAATAGCATATATCAACAGGTTAGAATCGTTTCAATTTTCAAGGCCACATTCACATAAGAAATTGTAGACATCAGCAAGGAGATAAACCACTGTAACTATGTTTCCTCATCACAATTGAGGAAGAATTCAATCCCTCACGTAGCATTTACTACTTAAAATCAAGCTCTAAAAATTAAAAGTAAAGAACCCTGAATTTCTTTGTCTAGGAAAAAAAAAACCTATTTCACCAACTGCAAAGAACGTTTAACAACAAAAAACTGGAAATTAGACCTGCGCTGTTAATAGAAGTGAACAAAGATCATCTCAACTTCTAATCTTTCGGCTTAATTAGATAATCTTTTTCAGATACCCTACTGACTGCATAGTAGCAAGCACGTAGCCACTTTGAATGGACCAAAATAATTCCTTCCAGCTCTGCCTCCCGAAACTCCTCCGCTGTGGCAAACCAAGTGACCACGTGTTATGGGGTTTATCAAATTATCCATAGAAAATTTGGCCCCTAACTCCTCTGCCATCAACCAGAGACGCAAATTTTCGGGCCGAAAATCAGGAGTGAAAATATGTTTGAAGGATAATGTTCACCCTCGGAGAACGTCATGGCGAGCAAATATGTATCTCACATCTCTATACTGAAGACTGGCTTCAAATTTTGGGTGAAAAACAGTCTGTGGATTACCGTTAAAAGTCTTTGGAGAATAGCGATGAGCGGGCCAGCGGACTCAACTTCATCAGCACTCCAGCTATCAGGATCTGAATCAAAGTAACGATACCTCTTGATATGAATCAAGTTAAATGGATGCCTACTCCACACACTCTTGGTATCATCAAGAATAAGAACCATGCGTTCCTCTCCTAGCATAAGATCAAGAGTCTTTTAGCCTGTTTCCAGTAAATCTTCACGTGCAATGATTCTTAATGACTTGAAGTAAACATTTTCAGGGTCAAGAATTTCAGCCACTTGCAACGCATAACTTCGTGTACGCATTGTGCACATATAAATCTCAAACATGGTACTTGCTGCTCTCAGAAAAGTGTGAACAAAAGGTCTCAACTTGACCATCATCATTCCCCAAGGTCGTCTCACACGGAATAGGCTATCCCTTAAGTTATGTTGCAAGAGTTCTTGAGGGGTTCTCAGACATTTTTCTTGTTCTGTTGAATGAACCAGAGTTTGATCTAGATCAAGAACCAAAACCATCTTCTTATCTTCTAACAATTTCGCTGACTCTACCTTCCGAATCCGATCCATTTCATCTTTGTTAAGCCACAACCACATACCCTGATGAACGTACTTCAATGCTACCCTCTCACAGCTCACACAATTTCCTCTAATAACACATAGATGTGCACAAGTCTCCTCGGTATTTTCTTCAGGGGTGTCATCAAAGTCGTCATAGTGATCATCTTGTGGAAAATCCCTCTCGGAAATTATCTTCATGGTGAATCTTGGAAGTTTCTTTAGCAAAAAATAGTGACAAGACAACCCCTCTCTCTCTCTCTCTTGTAACGAATAATAAATCATAAATGTAAACTTCTGGAGTGTGTGAGAGTTTAGGGAACCAAAAACGCACTCTTATATATATATATATATATATATATATTTTTTTTTTTTTTTTCCTCCTATATACTTACAACTGTTACATTTACTGATAAGAAAAATGGGTTCATTCGATAATTGAGATTAAATAGTAAAAATATTTCTTTTAATCTTACCTTTGTATTGGAAATGGTGAAAAAACAAGCTAAAGGAAGCACGCACACATCAACATAGATGCAGTTTGAATTAAACTGCAATCGTTTAGTTAGTCGGTGTACTTGGGCTACTTGTCGTTTTTCCTATGTAATATTTATCTGTTAGCAAAGTTAGCTGTGACACGTGCAGTGAACGTGGGTGTTTAATCCAGCTGTAGTTATCTTATAGGTTATTAACTATCTAACTAATTCTGTTAGAGCAATGTTAGAGATACAAACCTTTTACAAAATATTTTACAAACTGCTAATGTGGTGAACGTGTCTTTTTAATTATGTTCTATATATCTCTTCTCTTTTCTATTCTTCACTCTTTTTTTCCTTTTCTTTCTCTAATTCGATCTCCCTAATCTATCTTAAAATCTATAGACAATCTCTTGTTGTAAACCCCCTCTCTCCTATTTCTCTTCTTACTTTCTTTGTATTTCTTCTAAGAAAATATTAGTCTCAAACTCTTCTTAAAACGATGAGATTATTTTCTAAAAAAATATAATTGTTATAATATATTAGATTTTTTAAAATTAATCTATCTATATTTCTCATTTGAAAGTGTTTTAAATTTTGCAATTTTTTTTTTCAAGGAAATATTATGATTGCTCAAATGCATCAAAGTGGACCAAAATGGAGCAAACTAGAATGAATGGACCAAATTGAATTAAAATGGATTGAATGGAGCGAACTGAACCAAAGTAGATTGAATGGACCAAATGGATCGTAGTGGTCTAAAGTGAACTAAATGAACCTAAATGCTGCATTGATATGGCTCAAGGGGGACATATCAACAATCAATACTACGTTTCAGATTTTAAGAAATATTATGATTGCTCAAATGCATCAAAGTGGACCAAAATGGAGCAAACTAGAATGAATGGACCAAATTGAATTAAAATGGACTGAATGGAGCGAACTGAACCGAAGTAGATTGAATGGACCAAATGGATCGTAGTGGTCTAAAGTGAACTAAATGAACCTAAATGCTGCATTGATATGGCTCAAGGGGGGCATATCAACAATCAATACTACGTTTCAGATTTTAAATATTATGTAAATATAGATGGATAACACCATATTCATTTAAATTAAATTTCCATGCAAATGAATGAGGTTAGACAAGTATAATGTTTGTGATTGAAGAAAATTTTGGTTTTCTTTTTCTTTTTCATTTTGATTGAAGAAGCTTTAATCTTGTATTTGACTGTGACCTTTTTTTTTTTTTTTACTTTGCGTCGGCAGGACATATGGATTAGGTTTTATGGACGTTATTTATTTAGGATATAAAACTGAAAATTACCTTTAGTCAAAACTTAGTTACAATATATATATATATATATATATATATATATCTCTAAAACTTAGTTACATTATATATATAAATTCAATACCGAGTCTAGTTGCATTAACCAATTAAAAACAAATAATAACAAAGTGTTTACATTCAATTGTAGTATATAATGTACTACATCTCAGATATTGTAACTAAGTCAAAATGAACCCTTTTTATCCCTTTTGGCTGAATTGTTCAGCCCAGCCTTTGAGCCACCCGAGGACTACACCTTGTATATTAGACATAATGGAAGCTAAAAAATAATTCCTACAATCCTGGCTGCATGAAAAATATCATAGATCCTAAGAGATACATGGGAGTCCGATAAGGCGATAACTACTCACAAGCTCTAGTCTTTGAAGTGCTATTAGGATTCCCATTTGGGAATGCAAAATAAACTCTTATCAATTTTAAATTTTTTGGAACATCAAATCTACAACCAAAAAAAAAAAAAAAAAAGTCTCAAATCTGGTTACGCAAAATGCAAAAAAAAATTGCATGTTGTTACAGTAACGTCTAAAAATAGATGTCCAATTTAGCAACATCAGCTTGAGTAAGGCGTGCAGCGAGTGCCATGGTCAAAGGGCACCTTAGGATTAGTTTGTGTGTACGCAGTGATAGGGCTGGTTCAATTAACAAGCAAGCAGTTTGGGATGGTGGCCATGGGGTGCATGGGATTAGAGTGAACTACATATAATCTTATGTGATTACTAAACCTATGACTTGCCATGCACTAGGGATCGATGGATGCTGAGCAATTTTAAAAATTTTATTAGTTCAGCCAGATGATTTTCCTTGTGTTGTAATAATTGCAACAAGGTGTAAATCTCAAGATTTTTTTTTATTTTTTTATTTATAAGATAGAATTTCTACTTTAGTTTATTTTAAGTGTATATGTGTGTGAAGCTCCCCCTAAAGACTTGAACCCCAGCCCTTACCCCCCACACCCCACAAGCATTTATACTTGTGGAGTGACCACCGCACCAAAGATACCCGATGGTAAATCTCTAGAAATTGGTAGCAACTGGCACTGATTCTGTAATTAATGAAGATTGTTTTCCTAAAAAAGACAACCTAAGGTTTCTTGATAGGATTTTGTTAAAGAATTTTTTGAGGTTAGTGATGCTTGATTGGTACTGGTTCGATTGATGCTCCATTGGTGCTCAATCAAGAATAAGAACCATGCGTTCCTCCTTTAACACAAGATCTAGACTCTTTTCATCAATTTCAAGTAAATCTTCATGTGCGTCGTGCAATGATTCTTGATGACATGAAGTAAACATTTTCAGGGTCAGGAAACTCAGTAGCTTTCAACGCATAACTTCGTGTACTTGTTGTACACATATAAATCTCAAACATGGTACTTGCTTCTTTCAGAAAAGTGTGAACGAAAGGTCTCAACTTGAGCATCATCCTTTCCCAAGGTCGACTCAGACGGAATAGGCTATCCCTTAACTCATGTTGCAGGAGTACTTGAGGGGTTTTCAGATATTTTTCTTGTTCTGTTGAATGAACCAGAGTTTGATCTAGATCAAAAACCAAAACCATCTTCTTATCTTGTAACAATTTTGCTGACTCTACCTTCCGAATCCGATCCATTTCATCTTTGCTAAGCCACAACCACATACCCTGATGAATGTACTTCAATGCTACCGTCTCACAGCTCACACACTTTCCTCTAAAAACACATGGTTGTGGACAAGTCTTCTCAGTATTTTCTTCAAGTGTATCATCGAAGTCGTCATAGTCATCTTGTGGAAAACCCCTCACGAAAATTATCTTCATGGTGAATCTTGGAAGTTCCTTTAGCAAAAGATAGTAACAAGTCACCCTCCCTCTCTCTCTCTCTCTCTCTCTCTCCGAATAATAACTGAAACGTCTGGAGTGTGTTGGAGCTTAATTATAGAACCAAAAACTCACTCTTATATACTTTTTTTAAAGTCCTATATATTTGGAATGGATTCATTTACTTATAAGAAAAATGGGTTCATTCTCTATCTCAAAAGAGCAGGCTAAAGGAAGCGCACACAGATCAACATAGATGCAGTTTAAATTATAATGCATAAACTCAAAACCTACCCAATCTATCTATATAATACTAAAAGCTGAAACGTAGTAATTAATGTTGCTACGCTCACGTTAAGCCATGTCTACAGCTATGTCATTACCATCTTTTTTCTTGAATTTCTCCTATAATTTTAAAATAATTTTCCTAAATTTTAAAATACTAAAAAAATGAAAATAATTCTGTTTTATCTCTATTATAAAGATAATCCTTATAGCTTTAATTCCACAATAAAGCTCAAGCCCAAGCCCAAGCCCAAGCCCAAGCCCCAGCTTGTGTCACGGTTTCAAATGCCCTTCTGTCTCCTCACCTTTTGGTTTACTATGTTTCACGATTTCTGTCTCCCCACCTTTTAAATAATAGTCTCTCTGTCTTCCCTCCTTTGTGTCTTCCTCTCCTCACAATATATTAATACTGACAAAAGGTGGATGATTCAATTCAGGTATTTGTGCTCTATTCTTGTGACCACCCCGCATAATTATTCAATGTAAGGATTATATTATTTTGATTGAATTTTTTTTTTCTTTTAAAAATTTGTTACTGCCTCTTTCATGCTCTGATATGGATGATTGTTATGTTGATTTTTCTTTGTATTTGATTTTTTTAAGGATGTTGAATTTTTTATTGCTGTGTTTTTTAATTGGAGCTCTACCTCTTTTGTATTGTGGGTCGTATATTAGTCAGTATGATTCTGATTTCTTCATGTAGTGCTGTTGTGTGGATACCTCAACAATTTGGTTTGGTTAACATATGAGATAGCTCTTGCTAGGGATACGCCAACTGGGTGTTTTAATTGGAGTTCTAACTCTTTTGTGTTCTGGGTCATATATGGGTTTATGTAGATATTGTTTAAAGAGAGAGGCTAAACAGTTCATGTAGACTTATTTCCCATATGATATGAGGGGTTGCCCCAAATTAGTAAAAAGTGAATTAGAGTGGTCCAAAATTTCCCATATTTGATGTTTTGGTAATGACGCTATTAAAATTCGTCCCCAGCTGTGCAGATTGGCCCAAGACAGATCCCAGCCGTAAGTTTTCTCATATTGAATTGACCAAACAATTATCAAAGCTTGCCAAATTCCCTTTCAGTTTTTTTTTTCTCTCTCTCTCTCTCTTAAATTTCCAGTTATACTTTAAGAAGCAACAATAAAATGGAATGTTCTGTTCTCTTCAGCTGCAAATGATCGAAATTCAAGAGTTGCATGTAATACAAAAACAATGTGATTAGCCCATCTTCTACTCTCTCTCTTTTCTTTTATAGATTTTTTTTTTTTCTGTGTTATTTCCAAGTGTAATTCCCAAATTTTGAATGTGCCTATAGGGTTATTTGATGATTATCCAGTTGGGGATAGGTAAGAAATTTTTTTACCTGCAAACAAGTTCAGGTATTTAAATTTCTCCTTTTGCCCAAGTCATTATTTTCTTTCTCAGCATAACACAATGCAAGACTAATGCAATGATATATTTTTCTAGCTTAGATTATTGGGAGAATTTATGTGAAACAATCTTGGAAAATATTAAGGGTCTACTTAGATCTTTAGGAAGTTTTAGGAAACATATGCATAAGTTTTTAGATCTGTAAAATTTTCATTTGCCCAAACTCAAACACTCAAAAACACCTCATACAGTCTAAGTTTCATAGACTACAAAAAATCTTTTTTTACAAATTCCTGATGCAATAAGCAATTCTTGGTATAAAGTATGCGTAATAAAAGAACACCAAAATCCACTTAAAATTCTGCAGGGCAAGGATTTTGTTATTATAAAGAAAACAAACTTTTCCCTATCCTAGCTGCCTTGACTAAGTTAAGTAGGAAGTATCTTATTCTTTTTTCCTTTTCCCATCATGGATTTGTTCATTTCGCATGATAAGTAATGTCTGTAATTCCGTTTATCAAAAGAAAAAAAAAATGTCTCTAATTCCACTGTTTTACTATTTCATTTTTCCATCTACTCTACTTAATAGAGTGGAGAGTGGCCCCATTTATGATGACTCAATTCTTGATAAAGTCTTATGCAGGAATTGGATTCTCAATTCTAATATCCCTTAAGTCCAAGTAATGGAATAGACTGGATTCATCTGTATAGTTTTGTACAGGTGATTTTGCTATAATTTGGGTTCTCCTTTGCTGTAACAGTGTCAGTCTTTGTGTTGTATATGGAGGTTGGAGGTTGCAGCAATATGCTGTACAGAATGATGCATAGCTTGCTCTGCTGTCTGGTTGTTTGGCTTGTGCAAGTTTTTTTTTTTTTTTTTTTTTTGGTAGATAGGGATTAATTTAAAGATTTTGAGTTTATTTACGTTGCATGCATCATGTGAGCCTAGATTTATGGGTTGGGTCTTCTCCTGTGTGATTTCAACGACTATGTGTGTAGGTGTGTGTAGGTATGTGTAAGTATTTTTTGTCATTTTTGTGTGTAAGTATTTGGGTTGGGTCCTATCCTGTGTGATTTCAACGAACATGTAGTGTAAGAGTATAACTTTTGCTGTCGTTTGTCAACCACTTTGTTTTATGGCTACTGAAATTGTTGTATAACTTAATCTGGTCCTTTGAATTGATTCTGTTATGGACCCATTTTACATGTAATTTAATAATTTTATAGAATTTGAGTTTGATTCATTTCTATCTGTTTAAAAGATTCAGTTTTTGGAAATTCTGAGAGTTGGGATTTTATATATATATATATATATATATATATTTTTTTTTTTTTTTTTTTTTTTTTTTTGAGATGTGGGTTTGTTTATAAATCTATTATAGGATGTTGGGTCTTGTATATTAATATTTGAATTGTTGTAATCTAAGACTTTTTAGGGATTTTTATAGGTTTGGGGTCATCGGGAAGATGGGTTTGATTGAATAAAGAAAAGGGGCTATTTGGCACAATATTTGTGAATTCATTAGCTTTCAGCAATAATTATGTTTTGTTTGGTTTTCGAGATAAGGTAGGAATAGAAAATTAATTTGGGTTTTTGACTGTGGATTGATTTTGATGTTCAATGTAACAGAACCTTGTGCTATTAAGGAACCTGGTACAACTTTTCGTTTTAGTCCTAGAGTGGCTGTATAGCTTGGGGACTGAAACAAAATAAGTAGTAAGATTAAAGATTTTGTTTTGTTTTTTTTCCAAGCGCTTTTCTCATCAACCAGAAGGTTGTTGTAATTTGATTCAATGAACCACCTTATGCTGGTTGGTGACACATTGGGCAACAGTTTGGATTTAGAAGTTGATGACTTAATTAAAGTGTGACAACATAGCGGATAAGGCAAATGTGGAAGGATCGTATCAAACTCAAGAGGCTTAAGGAAAGACCGAAGATTGTAGCCCAATAAGCTACAGAGAAGCAGAAGCCCAAGCAGACCACTGAGATCAGGCTCGGAGGAAGTAGAGCACAAGATGGGATTCTCAAGTATATGCTGAAGCTGATGGAAGTTTGCAAAGCTCGCGGCTTTGTCTATGGTATCATTCCTAAGAAGCATAAGCCAGTGATGAAGAGATTGAAGCAAAAGAATTCGAAAGGTGAATGTGGAAGGATCGTATCAAACTCAAGAGGCTTAAGGAAAGACCGAAGATTGCAGCCCAACAAGCTGCGGGAAAGCAGAAGCCCAAGCAGACCACTGAGATCAGGCTCGAAGGAAGTAAAGCCTAGGATGGGATTCTCAAGTATATGGAAGTTGATGGAAGCTGAATGGAAAATCATTTGTTTTCCAAATATAATTAAATGAATATAATCTCAAGTATAGATGGGAATTCTACATAGTTAAGAAAGTTTTTGACTCTGTTATAGAAATTGACAAAAAAATAAAGCTTGAGAAGTGCTTTTTTTATAATATAGCAAAATTACAAAGTTGATATCTAACTTCTGCATGTCATAATACATTTCTCAACGTATTTTATTGACAAGCTTATATTAGTGATACTTCAAATGAATGTAAGAACAACAATGGAAGAAGATACAAAAAGTACTTTAAAGTTGTCTTTCAATTTATTGAAAATTGATATCTTAGCATTTATTGGATATTTGAGGATGTAAAGGATTGAAATCCTAATTTTAATTTTAATTTAAGTTTGATTTATATTTTCCATTTCGTAATTTAATGTTTCATATCAAGGATAGGAATCCTAATGTGAAATCAAAGATGAAAAAACAAAGAATTGTTTAAATCTTCGTACACAATAGCTTTTCCGTGCATCGCACAGGTTAGCGACTAGTATTAGTAAAAGTGCATGTGCAAAAACAAAATGAGCACCGTAGTTGAACTCAAAACCCACCCACCTCTCAACTAGACTATTCTATACCATGGTTGAAATATATGATTTGTGTTTTTAAATTTGAATTTTGACGTTGATCAAGAGTTACAAAATATAATTAAAACAAAACTTTAGGCACTGCCAATCACTGCTATGTTTCCTTTATTGTGCTACATGTTTTTCCACAGAATTAAGTCTTCATAAATAACTTTAATGCCCACAAACAATTATACTAAGCCTAGTTACACAACCTCAACAAACAAGATATGAAGAATATATATCCCAAGTCAAAATTTTGGCAAATAACACAGTTCAACACACCTCATTAAAAAGACCTCCTGCCTAAACTCTCTCTACATATCTGAATTTACACGCTCAGGCTCGAGGACTTTAATAGCTACTTCCACACCAAAAAATTATATTAAAACAATACCAAATAACTCTGCTGCTTGGTAAAATATTAATAAGTTGTGTAACTGAGTTAAATAGATGGAAGCAATAAGAAGAATGAAAAATCCAACAAACTACCAAGACTTTGTAAACAGTACTAATTACAAAGACTCAATTGGAAGTTTAGAAAAAGATCCCCTAGTAGAAAAGCCTAAGAGTTAAGAGTTAAGATATTGTAATCATTATTTATTAGCATTCTCCAATTTCCTCATCATATAGTCTGACATAGATTGTCAACACCAAACTGGCAACACGTGTGATATACAAATGCAATCATGCAAAGTAAAAAGAACAGCTAGAATCCCAAAGATACATGGGTTCATTCGATTAAGAGAGAGATTTACAATAATTACTATTTGAAAAAAAAAAAAAATAAGATCAACAGTTATTTAGAGAAGAATAGGAAGATCAATCCAATGCAATTGCAGAAGACATGGACTAGACATTCAAACACAGTGTATAATCAGAACTCTTCTAGCAAGAAATATAAAAAATACAATAAAATAAAAAGAAGAAGGCATAATAAGAAACAGCAGCCACACCAAACATCCAACCAAAATTTTATTCTAGTACCATCAGCTACCTCAAATTAATCATGATGCATCAAATAAGATAATAAAATTCAATCATCCACACAAGCTTCACAAAAGATTGTCCTTTGTCTTGATGTCCAAATAGCCCTAACACTAGAGCTATTTTTGGATGGTTTAGGGTTGGGATTTGAAGTCTCCTCAAACCAATCCATCTAAGACCTTAACATGAATCTTGTCCCTCCTGCTCATATAGTCTCTATTTATACTTGCATTTTGACAATTACTGTCAGTTTTTACTAGACACATGTATTTGAGTAACCTCAATCCTTAGTACAACTTTCATGATGCAATGTCAAGCTCTCCCTGATTTTTGGAGTGGCTACCTAATTGTACACAAATCCCTTTAGTTCTCAATTTTTAAATTATTATAATTGCTTTCTCAATTAATATCTTATTACCAAGTGGTAAGCATTTGTTTTAGATTTCCCAAGCTTCTCAACTACTTTATGACTAATGATTCACTCACTATTAAACTTGCTGATTTTTGCCATCAAAAGAATCAAAACTAAAACACCAGTGGACATTTTGGAGTGGACATGGACATTACATGAACTTGGTAATGTTAACAAAAAGTTAAAATTTTATATAGTGAGTGAATGAACTTGGTAATGTTATGAATCAAAACTAAAAGAATCAATACGTACCTATATATTTATTCATGTACATGTTCATTTAAAATTTTGACTCTTTGTTAATAAGCTATGCAGAGTTTTCCTAGCATGATGGAGCTTTTATTTCTATGGCCTTAGCTACAATTATAGTTCCTAATTCAGGACCGGTTGGTATTATCAACATTACTCAAATTCTTTGTCTTGCTAAGGAATTCTAGACATGATAGGAACTGCAAATTTGTTATAGTCTGGAGTGAATCAAAACTAATCTTTTTGGAGTGGTAATATAATTTTAGGATAAACAAATTCCCTACAAACTCAAAAAAAAGCATATATATATTTCAAGTTTTGAGCATATTGCACACCTAGTTAGTTCATGGGTAGCTCTATTCATCTCTCTAGGAACCCAATTGAAGGAGGGTGCTCTACACTTGGTCACCGTGTTCCTAATACCATCAATAATTGCCTTAACCACCAACTAGGATATGGATTTGGTATCATACTTACCTCCACATAGGTTTTTACATCTCCTTGAATCAACATAAGCCATGCTTTATTGGGAAATTTCACATACTAACTATGGTGAATATCCTCTTATTTCACCTTTTTCTTATTCCTATGTGGCTATCCAACAACACACATAGCAAGGAATACCCATTAAGCTTTTTATCACTAAAGAAAATTAAAATCTGAATTTTTATTGAAAGCCCATAAACATGATCTTGATTCTTGAATGAGAAACAAAATAAAGAAAACTCCTTCATCCATTTATTCTCAATCCCACCAAAAAAAAAAAAAAAAACGAAATTCTGATTTCAATGACATCTGTGTCTATAAATATAAAGCAATTTTAAGCAAAACCCAAATAGGCATGTATCAAAAGCAACTGAAAACCCAAATAAATCCACAACCCAGAAACAAAAACAACAGCAGCAACAAGTCCTTTAGTCAAAATAAGTTCTAACATTTAGATTTCTAACAATGTGTAACCCACCATGCAGAAAGCCCAAATCTATAACATAAATTCAGCAAAAGAGGAACAGAGAATTGTTACCTAGCAAGGGAGATGAAGAACGAATACCATAACCAAAGCAGAAGAGAGCCCGTGGAGACTGAGAGAACAGGGTAGCAAATATACATGGAGGAGTATAGCCTGACTGAGAAAATTTTGGAAGAGATATACATGGGGAAGGGATACAGCTGGTATTTTGGTAAAACCGATTATCGTTTTGGCGCGATTTTGATTTTCTGAAGAAAAAAATTGCGGTAACCCAATCGGCGTTTTTGAAAAAGCAAAGCTTTGCAATGTTTTGTAAACGTGAAAAATCTGGATTTTGAAAACGCAAATGTGCTGATTTTGTGGAGCCAAACGGTTTATAAAATCATGTTTTGTCTAAAACGCACGTTAAGGCTTTGTGAATAGCGTATCCAAACGGGCTCTGTATGGAGATGTGATGATGATGATAAATCAAACGTGTTTCATGTTCAGAATTCTAGACGTGATAGGAGTATAAAAATAAAGTTTTTACTTTTAGAAATAAACACATACAAAGGAGAAAATGAGGTTCTAGCACAAGGCACACTAAAAGCTCCACTTGAAATCCATAATAATTTTCAATAAATGGTGAGAAAGTTATACGACATAACCCACCCAAAGACCCTTAATAGAGTTTATGAGATTTAAATTTTGTAAATATTTTTAGTTTTTTTTTTTTTTCCACACGCGCAAACAAACTCGCACATTTCAATGAAGCACAGAACAATAATATTGTAAATGAGTTCAAATTTGATAAGGATTGGATTTTAATGAAACTATATTTTTACATCCAACAATAGTAGAATGCCACATAAAATGCTTCGAACTTAGGTAATAGATTGATACACACCCAATTCTATTCCTCCAGATTTGGAGATCTATCTTTTATATTTATATATTTATATATATATATATATATATATATATATATATATATAAATATATATAAATTAGATTGATTACTAACTATTAAAGGAAAGGATCATCCATATAATGGCAAAAGAAGATATAATTACATGCCAAAACTATTATACACAACCATATGATATGGTGCAAAAAGGAGGTTACTTTGGATGGATCCAATAGCTGCCCTAAATTTTCTTTAAACAAAAAATCCTAAAGTGCGGGCATTTGAACTAGAGAGTTGATATTGTTATATGTCAGCATTGAGTTCTTTAAACAAAAATTCCTGAAGTGAGGGCATTGAGTTTTGGCATTGGGCAATCTCCATTGCTCCACACTGAATAAACAGTACACAAAGTCGTGCCATTCAGTTGCTTATAAGAGCATTCACATCAGCTCTTCTATAAATGTATAAAATACACATTTTGATCACTTTTACACATTTTGAACCAAAAAACACTCTATATCAGTCCGTTTAAAAATGTGTAAAGTCTTCTAAATTTTTCAACGAGCTACAGTACCCGTGTAAATTTACGCGGGCACTGTAGCATGTGTATTTAATTTTTTAATAGTTTTTTTCTCTCTCTTGTCTTTGCTCTCACTCTCACTCTCTCTCAAAAGCGCAGCATAGCTCTCTCTTTCTCTCATCTCATCAATTTTTCTTCTTCTAGCTTCCACCGATCGCCATTGCCGCTGATGAGAACGAGGTCGAGCAAGCCGAGTCGCTGGACGAGTCCGTCTCCTACAATACAAACGGAGTTCTTCGACGGGTCTGTCGCCTAGAATCTCGTGGGTTTTGATCCATTTTTGGTTGAGCTTAAGGCCGGTAGCCGTCGTGAGGAGGTGGCGGTGTTGCGAGGCGTTGATCTTGCTCAGGCTGGAGGCCTCGATCTCGCTCCAATCTGTTGGTTGCTGGTTTTTTTTTTTTCTGGTTTTTTGGTTGATTGTGGGTGTGGGTCGGTGGGTTTTGATCTTGATTGGCTTGGCTTTTCTGGTTCATTGGTGGGTTATAATCCTCATGCTATACATTAAAAGAGAAGAATTGCCATTTCACCAGAATCCAAGTGTAATTGTTTCTTTTGTAGGACAAAATGATGAGTGTCCCTCCAAGCGTATTTCAGCAGCCACAGCAGATTGCGTGTGGGACATGGTAGGCTCATTAGCCCCACAAATTTGGCATAGAGAAAAATAATGTTTTTTATATATATAATGTGCTACCCTTGAGGTGAGATAAAGGACAATAATATTAAAGCTCTGGGTGTTTATATGCTTTTTCAACAAAAGAAATAGCCAACTACTACTACCAACACCAAACACCAAAACTAAATTCCTTAACCATTTGTAGTTACACCCTCCTAAAAGCCTTTAATATAACCACCATTTGGACATGATGAGACAGACATGAAACTGATGTCCACAAGCTTGCCAAATTATATGCAGACAGAAATTATCAAGTTAAACAAGTGTTCTTACTGTGGTGTGTTCAGTTGGCTGGCAGCTCTCACTAGTTGCTGGAACATCTTTCGTTCATTTATAGGGTCCATCCCTGTGGAATTTGGAGGCCAAAATAAATTCTATGAGCTGTATTAATGTAGTAAGAATTTATACAACACTTGATACAGTGACTAACACTGATATATCTCATCAACAACCCTAAATGGGCAGTTTGTAAGATCTTGGAGAGAAGCAAGATAAAGAATGGTTGATACCGACCGTTCCTAGAAGAAGGAAATTTTAGGACACATCAAAAACAACTGTCACAAAAGCAATCAAGACATAAATACAAAAAGATTCGATACCCCTCCAGACTGATGATGAGCATTGAGAACCTGGAGCTGTCCTGCTTGCCTTAAATGCAAAAGGTGAAACCAAATGAAAGCGTGAGCCTAAGTGGTTCGATATGATTCAAAAGCAAAGTTAAAGAGCACAAAACAAAGAAATTATAAATGAAAAGAATGCATATTGACATTATAATAAATAAATTTATCTTTTTTTGATAAGTAGTATAATGAATAAATTTATCTCTAAATCACAATGGACCAAAATATTTAAATCCTTGATATTCATATTACCAAAGGACCTTTAAGGACCCTGTTCAAACACCATTGGCAATCATAGAATATGGTCTTGACTCTTGAGGCTTTATCCACATTCATAGCTATGAAAGCTCTACTTACATCATCTTCATCAAACATGTCAGATGCCAGACATCTTGGGATGATGAATGATACTTCCTTAGTACTGTTTGTATATCTTTTGACACATTTCTATCGGTATTATAAGTTATAAAATCATGCTAATTGTGTCTTTCTAACTGGATTGGTAATAGCACATCCAAAATGTTATAAAGAGATATGATCCACATTTTTCCAAGCTATTTAGTTGGCAAGCAGGAAGTAAAAATGTCAAGAGAGCTAATCCACAATTTTTGACATATTGCAAGTAAACAATTTCAAAAGTTTAGATGCTCGGCCTTCAAGATAAAGTTGCAATTAAAGGCAGTAACTAGTGAATATCCAAAGTGCATACTGGATGACTGCATGAGATAATATTCAGCTCATAATTATCTCTCTTTACTGTAATTGTTTTTAAGTATAAATTTTGATAAAACTGATTCAAGCTTAACAATCCAGATCCCTTGTTCAAAAGGCATGGTCCCCAGCTAATGCGCTACCCCTTGGGGTGTGCTTAAAGAAGCAAAATGCCCAGTAGCATATGAAATGTGCTTTACTAAAAATATAAGACAGATCCAAAGCTGCAGTTACCTGAACTTCACTTTTATAAGTATTCCAAATTGATCAAAGTCCTTGTCATGCTTATCTGAGAAGAAGAAACATTAAATAAAATAATTGAGAAAGAATACTATAATGGATGGAGGGAGAGGGAGGGGGAAATAGAGGAGAGTTGGCTGGCAATTGCCAATTTCCGGCCAACTTTACTCTACTCCCCCTCCCTCCCCTTCCATCTAAACTGGCCATAAGGTACATTCTCTATAAGCAAAGCAATGAATACCCAATGAAACTTCTCCTGCAACAGCCATCTATTGAAAGTTACGACTGAAAGTCTCATTTATCCAAGCAACAAGATTTCTGAATGTTGGAAGCCAACTTTCCTGCACCAATTTAAAATTAGGACATTGCATAGGAAGAATTAGCCCACATAAATACATATATGGAGATCAAAATAAATATATTGAGGCAGCTGAACAAATATATGACATACAAGAAAGTAACAAGAGGAGATGGGGAAAAAACTAAAAGCATACAAGATTAATAATATGATATGATAGGATCAAATTATTCTTTTTATTCTTTTGACAAGAAAATTATTCAGTTCATTCATTCCCTAAAATTTTGACACAACAAGGTGAGGAGCAATATTAGCTTGAGTTTGGGAACATGCTAGTTTCTTCCCATCTAATAATTTCTAGCCATTCGTGAGATTCAGGTATACAATGAAAAGAATATAAAAACCATACGATTATATCAATCAATTTAAAAGGAAACCAAACACCTGGACCTTTTTTTTTTCAAAAACTAAACACCAAGACTTGTTTAGGTTTTAATTGAAACCAAAAGCTAACCAGATGAATTACCAAATAATTTAGACAGCCAGAAGCTATGATGATTAATATCAACATTTCAGAAAGAGACGCAAAATAATTTTATTTTAGTCATCTAGATAATATTCAATTGATTACTGTTACATGGAAATTCTAGATGAACTAAAACAATTTCAAAAGGACGAATGATAAAAGAATAGATTGATTTTATGGTTTGTGAATTCACTGGTAGGGAAGGTGAGAGGAAAGGAAAAAGGGGTGAGCTGTGCAATAGGTAATCTTTTTTAGCAACATGTGGCAATCCATGCACATTGTCTTCCCAGTCCTTGTATGATTAAAGTAATAGTCTTTAGCTTCAGTATTAAATTATGCAAAGTATATCTGTTTTCTTGGCTTATCCCATTTACATTGACTTTGATCACAGGTTGATGGCTAGTGAGAAGGGAATAGGGATTGAAGGAGAGAAAGAGTAACTTCACAGAACCCTGGCTATGTAATGAGGCAACTAAACTTCACTCACCTTCAAGTTATCTATTTCAGCTAAACACCTCCTCAGCTCCTTGTTATCTGCTTCAAGTTTTTTTGCAAGATCTTCTAACTGTGACATGGTTTTAATTACGGTTAAAATAAAATATAAAAGAAGCTAGTTCAAATTATACTAAAAGATGGCAGAATACTACCAGATTTTTACGGTGTTCATATTCTTCCAAAATATTGTTTTTTAAAAAAAGCATAGAATTGGCCTGTGATATATTATCTTGAATGGCAGCCTCCAATTCCTCAACAGTAGTAGGCATCTACATGTCAACACAGAAGAAATTAGAATGTTTCTTGATTAAAGAGCCAGGAAAATATGAAGCACCGAAGAAAACAATACATTCTTAGGGTCTGTTTGGATATCGCTTCTTGCTGAAAATAGAAAACTTATTGCTAAAAACACTGTAGCAAAATAATTTTTAAATGATGAATAGTGCCCATGGGTCCCATGAACAGTTTTTAAATGATGAATAATTTGTGTTTTTCCATACAGCTGGGTCACATGAACAGTACACGGGACCCAACTGCTGAACGCAAATGCCAGACGTAATGAGTTTGGAATGCAATCCAAACTCACACTTAAACAAATCACGAGACTGGCTTATTAGATTTCCTGTGTAAATACTAATATTAATAACAAAGGATTTCATATAAGGCAGTATCTGTTTTGATAGGTGATTCAATTTATTAAAGATTTGAAAAGTATAAAGGGATTATACAGTTCTAACAAAGAAAATATAGTGATAAAAAAGAAAGAAAATATAGAGATAAAAAGGAGAGTAAAGAATGAACAGAGACAAGTTGTTAACAGCACAAATCATAGATTCTAGGAATTTCCATCAATGACTAAGTAGAGATAGTAACGGACTTCAATCCCCAAAATGTAATTAAGGTAGTATCTTAATTGGAGCTCTAATTGTTAATAAATTTTTCATGGCAAAATGTAAATATTAAGGTAAGGATACTCCAAACAATAGGCAAAAATGTAATAATTGTGGCAGCTTGTACATCTAAGAATGTCTTAAACCAGATAAACAGGTAGCCTAAATAATTATGTCACATTGGAAAAAAATATTCTATATTGATTCAAAACAATTCCCATTGCATTGGAGCTTCCATGTAATCCCTATTCCCTCTAGGATACTCTTCAAATGCCACTTAAAATCTATTTAGTGCAAGAAGCTAAATAAATCAGTTTATGCTGTACAATCTTGCCCATAAGTGTGAAATATTAATCATATGAAGCAGACATTGCTATTAAATTAGCTAAATCCCAAATACCCCAAGGGTTCAAAGCATGCATCCTGTGTTTCCACCATCTAGAAGGGATAACAGAACACAATATAAGACAATAATGATATCTTCCCTCATAGTTTCAAGCCCATGTCAACATTCAACCGAGAAACACACAGTAGACCAGCCACAGAATGGCATTAGTACACACAGTTAGCAGCTTTCATATTTGCGCAACCCGTTCACTCTGGTGCAATGATTGGGCTTCTTGTTCCATATAAATCGATCCCATAATCTTTTCACATCAATGGAGGAAATAACTAGCAACATATTAAATTTATTTTTATTTTAATGCATTAACACCTCTTTCTATTTTATATAATATTTTTATACCTATCAAATTACTTTTTTTTTTGATAAGTTATTATTATTATTACTATTACTATTACTATTACTATTATTATTATATCTATCAAATTATCATTGATAGAAACCGGCATGTCTTGGAAGCATTAACTTTTGGAATTGCAAAAAATCAGCAGTACATCTCAAGATAATTGCTAAGACACGAGCTTCTATAATACAAAATTCTTGATAACTCATGCAAACTGAAAATAACGTTTTGACATGTTTCAACTTTAAGCCATAATACAAACCTCACGAAATTCCTTTTCAAGTTCTGGAGTGATCGTAGATATTGATTCTGCATGCCTCTCGGCAGCTGAAAGCTGCTGTCTAAAATTCTCTACCTCCTTCTTACCTTAACAAGAAGTAAAATGGTATATAGTCAGTTTCACAAAAAAGATAGTTCACATAATTTGATATCATGGCTTCTAAAATATAAAACTTGCAATCCTTTGACGTGGGAATTCTTAATGAGAAGACAACATCATGGCAAAAGTATTGTTGAGCTCTATTTGGTTAAAAGCACCTGGTGGGGGTTGGCTTTAATTGTAGAAAAAGAAAAAAATGTGTATGGACCATGGCAAACTTTGATACAAGCAGAGTTTCTTATTCTTCACTTTCTAAGGTTGTTGAAAAGGACAACAACAACAACAACAACAACAACAACAACAACAATAATAATAATAATGCTCAATTCCACTATGTTGATGACTACACTGACTCTCTGTGGGACTCAAACTCAAAGTCCTCTCCACCGCACCATACGTTTTACAATGACGATTTTGCTGTCGATGGAGAAGGATATGATTCAAGCGATGACACTTGTAATTCGGTGCAACCTTATAATAATAGCAATAATAGTATGCATCATCCTGAGGTTAACTTGAAGAATGTGCTCAATGGTATATTTGCCATTGTGACTGGCCGGAACAAACTTCCGAGTTTCATTTCAAATCAGCAGTCACTACTCCCTACTTCAAATGTTTCATTTCTTGGGTCCGCAAAGAACGGTGATACCTTCTTGAACTCCTCCGTTTACATACCTAGTGCCTCACCACTCCTTGAGCCCAGTGGATCAAGTGGGGTTAATTATAGTATTTACAGGATGTATTGGAGGCTGAGCCTCCTGACTGGCTGCTGGATAGTTCTACTATAGTTTGCATGCAGTGCACTGCTCCTTTCACTACACTTACTCATGGCAGACATCATTGTCGGTTTTGTGGAGGAGTTTTCTGCAGAGCAAGTACCAAGGGGAGGTGTTTGTTACCTGTTAAGTTCAGGGAGAGGAATCCTCAAAGGGTCTGTGATGCCTGCTATGATAGGCTTGATCCATTACAGCGTGTTCTTATTAACAGCATCAGCAATGCTGTGCAAGTAGCAAAGCATGATGTAATAGATTGGACTTGCACAAGAGGATGGTTGAATCTTCCACTTGGTTTGTCTATGGAACATGAGATATACAAGGCCTCCAATACTTTGAGAAGCTATTGCCAGGTGTGACTTTCATTTGCATCTCAACTCGTTTTTACATGTCAGCTTGTTCTATCTTTGTAAAACTAACATATCTTTCCTGCTTTGTAATGTCAAAGAGATAGGATTGTAAAATTCTAATGGATAGGTCTTGCTAGGTCATAGATTCTATTTTGGAGCTTTGTTTCTGTGTTTACTCTTTGCTTCTTTTCACTTACATTTCAACTGGACTATAATGGTATTTTAGAAATTCATACTTGCATCAACATTCTAAATATAGATTCCTTTGTAAAGCGGTTTTCCATTTTTTCTCCTTTTTTTTTTTTTTTTTTCCTGACTTTATAGTTTTTGTTGGAATTGACAGGTTGCTAGGTTGAATCCTGACAAGTCAATACCCTTAACAATTTTGAATGGAGCAAAAGGCCTGGCAATTTTAGCTGTAGCTAAAGCTGGTGTTCTACTTGCTTACAAACTTGGCACATGCTTAGTCATTTCTCGAAGGTCAGGTGGATCATGGTCTGCCCCATCGGACATGTTCTCTCTAGGTTTAGGATGGGGTACTCAGGTAACAACAAAATTGTCATGTTACTTCTAGTGTTCATTTCTTTTTGTTATTATTACTACTGTAATGTCTGTAAGTGTCAACATAGGTAGAAGGCCTGGAAAAAAAAAATCCAGGATATGCACGAGTTTGGCAAGAGTTCCTTTTAACTATTTGTGAAATTCTAATCGTTTATCAAGACTTCCTCAATTTATGTTTCAGCTGATAATTGTACTTAATATGTGTTCCCAGATTGGAGGAGAGCTCATGGACTTCATAATTGTGTTTCATGATTCAAAAGCTATGAAGACATTTTGTAGTCGCATGCATTTTTCTCTTGGTGCTGGTTGTACTGCTGCAGCAGGACCTGTAGGGATAGTGCTGGAAGCAGATCTTCATGCTGGAGATAGAGGTTCTAGAATGTGCTATACATACAGTTGTAGCAAAGGTATTGTGTCGTGATTTAAGTTTTATGTGTGTCTGTAACTTTTGGTTACGTGAATAATTAGAATCATACATGTATTTAATGTGCTATTGTGTATGATGGCTTAGCATGAAAAGAAAAAATGAAGATCTTTAGAGGTTACAAACTGCGAACCTTTTATTATTAGTATCATTGGCTGTGATCTGAATGTTCCTAAAACCTTTTTTTTTTTTTTTTTTTTTGGATACTGAAAAATTTTATTAGAAAAAAGCAAACCTAGTATACCGGTGGTGTACTAAGTGATAAGTATAATCAATTCAAAATACAATGATCAAACAAGTGTAAGAGAGAAAAACAAGGGGGAGAGAGAAAATAAAAAACTTAAAAGGCTGTTGACTTATCTAAATTAAATAATCTTAAGAATTGATGATAAATAGAATTTTAGTTGGAGTTGAGTTTTTATTTCTTGAATCTTAGTAATAGAGTTTTGGCTAAAATACAAATCCTAACAATTAATAAGCTAAAATAATTTAATAATTAATTAGAGTATAGCCAATTTCTAGTACAGTGAAATTAACCACTTAGTGTAAAAATAGTTCTTAAGACCCAACTTTTATCATATTAGTATATGATTTGACTAATCTCACTTCAAAATCTCCTACATCAAACTAGCCATCAAACACTCTAAATTTCAAATTGCATTGCTATAGTAACTTGCTGGGTTTTAGAAAATTATCTTGTAAGAAAGTGGTCTCATGCTACCATTTCCTAAAATAACACCATCTATATGTTTGGGAGATCCCATTGCAATATAAATATTAGTTATTTTAACCACACACCTCTCTCTCTCTCTCTCTCTCTCTCTCTCTCTCTCTCTCTCTCTCTCTCTCTCTCTCTCTCTCCACCCCACCCACTTATGTGGTACTTCTCACTAGGGTCTAATTTCTTTAAAATTTGTTTGAGATTTGTTGGGCCGAATTTGCTACTCAAAGGGTAGGGCTTGAATGGGAAGCTTGAGGGGAATGGGGGGATATTTATATTGGAGAATAATAATAATAATATAAAAAAAGTGAGTAAAAGATTATTTAAATGGAAATGAAGAAGAAACAAAGAGCCTACATGCTACATGTGAGAAATAGTTCCACTAATATTTTTATTTTTTTTAAGGTGACCTTTAGGTAGAATTTAACTCAAAATTTAGATAAGTTGATATGAATGCATGTCTTGTTGTTCAAAGTTCAACTAACGACTGCACCGCACCACAAAAAACCGAAGCCTCCTGGTATTTCCAACAGATTCAAGTCCCCTCCCAAACTATTACAAATAAAAGCAGCAACAGCAACAACAACAACCCCACCCCCCCCCCCCCCCCCCCCCCCAAAAAAAAAAACCAAAACTAGAAGTGAACAAATGAAGATTGGGCTTTTGCCCAACATGCAATCATGTAGGTTTGGGCAAAAATAAGAAGGCCCAAGTAGTCAAAATGGAATGCTTCCGGAACCAGCTGAATTGAAAATCTGTAATCTCTCTCCAAAAATTCCAATAAATCTCCCTCATTTCCATATCATCCCATCATTGCTTCTTTCCTTTACCATATTCTCGTGTTTCTGCTTCTCTCTCTCTCTCTGACTGTGTGAGTGTGAGTGTGAGTGTGAAGTTAAACAGAAGAGAGAAAAGTAATGGAGCAAAAAAGAAAGCAGAAAATGGCAGTTGAGGAACAACAACAACAACATGAACAAGTCGAAGAGATGGAACAAGGCCCTACCCCAGTCGAACAACTTCAGGTCAGTTTTTCATTCTCTCTCTCCCTCTCTCTCTCTCCCAATTTTCCTTTATGGGATTTCGTTTCTTTTTAAGAAAAAGGAACAAAGATTTCTCTTTTTAGCTTCAATCCCTGTAGAATGTTGTTCAAAATTCAATATCTGATCTGGTTTTTCTCTATTTCATCTGATTATCTCTCTTTCATGATGTTATTTGATTGGCTCTAAAGTCCAAACCCTAACCCACCTTTCTTTCTTGTCAATTGTCATATGGGTTTTCGATTAAATTTGATATCTTTGATTGCAAATGGCAAACCCCTTTAAAAAAAAAAAAAAATTAGTTATTTATTGAAGCCAAACTCTATGCTAGCTATACCAATTAGTAAACTTTGTTATGGTTGTTCTAATATGTGGAATGAATTGTGCTTTGGACGTAGTTAAGTAGCTTAGTTAATTGTGTATTTTGATACATTTGTTTGTGAATCTTCAACTCAAGGCGGTGGGCATTGCTTCCATTGATGTTTAGAAGCTTAAAGATGCGGGTCTCTGCACTGTTGAATCAGTTGCTTTTTCTCCCAGGAAGGAACTCCTTCAAATCAAAGGAATTAGTGACGCTAAAGTCGACAAGATCGAAGCAGGCATGTCTTTGTCATCATTATACTCTCACACCTTTCAATATTGCTTTTGTTGTTTGTTTGTTTTGCAATATTATGCAATTAGCCTTTGCCTTTTTTTATTGACAGCTTCCAAGCTAGTGCCTTTGGGTTTTACTAGTGCTAGCCAACTCCATGCCCAGAGGCTTGAGATCATTCAGATAACATCCGGGTCAAGAGAGCTTGACAAGGTATTGGAAGGTGAGTACTCCTGCACCAATCACCGTGGTCTACAAGCTTTTTTTCATGGTTTTTACACATAAAATTACCATTCCATAATAATTAACCTTGCTTAAATTATTTGTTATCAAAATCTTCCCTACTACCACACAACACGAGAAGAAAGCTACCCTTGAGTTAGTGGTACACAAACTTTCCAATGCTTTGCAAGGAAAAGTTGTTCCTTCTCTTCAATAGGAAGTCTTTTTTTTTTTGAAGTACAGAAATCATAATATATATCTTCTAATAAATGTGCCGTAGATTCTATTTCCCAGTCATGCATTGTTCTAATGAATATAGACTTCCATTTAAAACGACCAGTTCCAAACTCTATATAGTTTTCCACTCTATCTGTTGCGAGTAGAAAAATATCAGGTTGTCTCTCCTTTATAGTAGACTCACCATTCCACAACTTTTAGAGCCATCACCGTCATATATGATAAAATGCAAGGCATCCCTTCTTCTAATTTGATTCCACAAACCCAACATGTACAGTCCCTTGACCTTGCCCGAACACCAATTTGCACAGATAGTGCCATTCTTCTATTGCTCTCTTTCATAATACATTTTCTTTGCATTTCCCCAAAACCACTTTCGCAACAAAGCTTGATTAAACAACAATATCTTCTTAATCCCCAATTCTCCATGGTATAGAGTAGAGGATTGCAACAAATACTCCAATTAACTAAATGGAAATTAAATTCGTCACCCTTACCACCTTAAAGGAAATCCTTTTGAAGTTTTTCCAACCTATTTGCCACCCTTCAGGCAATGGATAAAATATAGGAAATATTTTGGAAGGCTAGATAGCATACTTTTGATTATAGTGAGTATGCCTCCTTTGATAGGTACAATTTCTTCCAACCAACCAATTTCTTATGCATTCTCTCTTGAATGGAATCCCATATATGCCTTGCCTTGAAATGAGCTCCCAACGGTAAACCCAAGTTCAAAACATGATATCCAAGATTGCTTGCTAGTTTTTCAACATGCACTATCTCTCCTTCTGGCCCAATTTTAGAATTACATAGAATAATTCTCAAACCTAAAATTGGCTCAAACCAAATAAGGACACATCTTAAATAATGAAGATGTGTAGAGTATGCATCACAAATGATGGGTGTGTCATCAACAAAAAGTAGATGGGATATTACCATTGTTTCACCCCTTGAATTATCAAAGAGGAAACCATTCAAATAACCCCCGGACACTACTTTCATTATAATCCTACTTAAGGCTTCCTAACAACCACAGACAATAAGGGGAAAACATATCCCCGTAACATAACCAATCTCATACTAGGGAAAAACCTAGTTGGAATGCCATTTACCAAAACCAGAAATCAGACTTGTTGGAACACAAACCTTCATTTGCCCCAAAGCCACACTTTTGAAACAAATAAATCAAGAAGTCCCAGCTGAGGTGGTCATTAGCTTTTGCCATATTCAGGCTTCCAAATTATAGACAACTATCCAAACATGTGGCTGAGCCTAACTAGATTATTGAGAATCTATAGCTGATCTCAAAATTTTGGGACTAAGGATTGGTTGTTGTATCCAAACATTCATTTGCTATGAGGATAGAGTCAAGTATTTTTCTACATTTAATAAATGCATCAAGCGTATCGGACACAATCTCCCCTAATACCCCCTTTCAATCTATTTGCTTTTATAGGAATTAAAACCCCAAAGGTAGCATTTAAAAAATTTTCAAACACACATTTGTCATAACTTGATGCATTGTGATTTTTTGTTGTATTTTTTTATAAGTAAATGAACTTTATTAAAAACTCAAATCAAGTACACGATGAGAGAGCAAAAAAAGAAAGAAAAAGTAAAACAGGAAACAAACAGAGTGATTATCTAGCTCCCAGGAAGTCCACAATAGGGGATGTCATCCACTCGTATAAGGTTTTCAAAAACTGAAACTTCAATTTCATCATGCTAGTTTATGTACCTTCAAAACAACTTGCATTTAGTTCCTGCCATATACACTACATAAGACATAGTAGGACTACTAACCAACTGCCCCCTATTACCTCTTCTCCCAAATCGTCTCAACTAGCTCAAGAGAATTTCTTTTTCTGAATATGGCATCACCCAAGAAATACCAAATAAGCAGAAATACCAAATAATTTGTTGAATTTTAGTTTGGAAAACATGATTGACGACTGTTATTGTTATTTGTTGTAATTCAGTTTAGTTTCAAATAGAGAATCTATCCTTTGCCTATATACCTCTCAATTTTAGAAGGATAAAACTTTTTAATTGTAAGGTTGTTTGCCAATGAAATAGTGAAATAGTATTTTGGGGCCTACGAGAGAAAAAGAAAACTGCTTTGTGGGTCATTTTTTTGTTAGAAAGTTCAGAACCAGGTCACTTTGTGGTTTTTAAGTATGCTCTGTTATATGTGTCATATATGGGAACTTATGCGTCCAATACTTCTCTGTTTCTATGTAGCAACTCTGCTGTCTATTTCCTAGGCTTGGTTCTGATTTGAAATTAGAAGACATTTGTATTATGGTCAAACAACAATATATACACTATAGCTGTGGATTTTCATTTATAGTCTGTTTGTTTCGATGGAAAACATTGTGTAAAGATAGTTTTTCGTATTTTCCAGTGTTTGATAGCATTAGAATAAATAAGTCAAAGGAAAACTATCTTTAGTTAACATAAAAAGTATAGCTTATTTTAAGAGATTGTTTTCCACTAATTTGTTTTGGAAAACAACTCTATCTCACAGCAAGCTAAATAAGGGAAGTTATGGGATTGTTTTTTAATTCATTTAAGGTTGCTGCCAAACATAAAAAAATGAGATAGTTTTATGGAAAATATTTTTTTGGAAAATGACACATTTTTTAGAAAACATCATTGCTGAAACAAACAGAGCATTATTGAAATTCTAATACAGTTCATGTTATGCGTGTCTTTTTTGACAAGGTAGCATTTTGATCCCGTTTCTGTAGTATGCCCAGTGTAGTCAAAGGCGAGCCGGGCGCTCGCCTAGGCGCCCGGGCAAGGCGAGGCGCCTCAAAAGCTCTAAGGCGAGGCGCCTTTAGTGAGGCGCTCGCCTTTAGAGCCTAGGCAAGCAAGGCGACTGCCTTAAGCCATGAAAAAGGCGCTAACGCAAGAGCCTCAATATATATATTTTTTTTTTAATTTTAAATTTTTTATAGAAGTTTGTTGTAAAACCTATTTTTAGACTATTAATTTCAAAAGGCATGTTATAAAACCTATTGTTAGTGAAATTAATTTACAAATTTGTTTTGTAAGACTTATTGTTATATAGAAGCTTATTGTAAAATGTATTGTTAGAACTAACTAATAGAGCCTAAACCATGTTAATCCTATTTTGAAATAATTTGATAGACCTAATTTCTTCATGCTACACATTGAAAAACACTTCATTATAATATTATAATACACTAGGTACATATGATTGAAGTTCTATATATAAAATAAATATATTAAGAATTTAGCGCCTCGCTTTACTCGGGCAATACAAGGCCTTGGTGCCTTAAGGTCGCCTTTCGCCTTTGACTACCTTGAGCACGCCGACATTAAGCCGTCAAGATCAAATTAGCTGAGGAAAAGACGGATGGTGGAATTTTGGTCCCAACAACTGCTCAAACTAAGCCTCAAGGAGGTGAGGTGGTTGAGGGTAAGACAGTTGGGAAGAGCAAAGTAGATATCAGTGTGAAAGTAACTTTTACTTATCTTTCTGGCTTCCAATTCTCCGTTGTTTGTTCCTTTCGCTAATTGCTTTTCTTTGTACATATTGGCACCCAAATTGTCTATTCCAAGTACGCTGGGACTGAGTTGGAGTTCAATGGTTCAAAGCATCTTATTCTGAAGGTTGATGATATAGTTGGTATTCTTGAAACAAAAGATGCCAAGGAACTGAAGCCTCTAAATGATAAGAGTTTTAATCAAGGTTTGTTATATTTTTGAAGTTCATTACCCTTGCATGTGTTTTCATGAAATGTGTATTGTGGAGTATAGCCAAGGATAAATAATAATGTTAATGTAAAGGTCTCATCGTGGGGTTGTAGTTAGTGAACTATTTTTGGTTTACTGCATAATAATTATGTAGCTGTGCATGATATATCATGTCTGATCTTGCATTATGCTTTATTTATGTCTTTTCTTGGTTTATCATGTGAGCCACTGAGAACCTGAAGTCATATTTGGTAGTATACCTTGTACGATTGAACTCAAGTGCAGGTTGTTGAGGCTGAGGAAAAGACTGCTGGGGGTTTGTTGCTGACAAAGGTGACCAAGGAGAAACCTTCCATTGGGACAATGAGGACCAGAGCATCTTCAGCTTTATGCTCTCCCAAGCATTAGCTGAATACTTGATTTATGATTGTAAGATGGGGTTTTTGGGTTTGGGCAGAATAATGTTTGATGTTTATTCTGCATTGGATGTGACAGGTGATTGCGGTTGGGCCTGGTCCTCTGGATGAAGAAGGCAACAGGAAACCATTATCCCTCGCCCCAGGGAGCATGGTCATGTACTCCAATTATGCGGGAATGAATTTAAGGGCAAAGATGGGGAATGAATTTAAGGGCAAAGACGGTTACGACTACATTGCTTTGAGGGTTTCATATGTTATGGCTATTCTTTCTTAGTTGTCAATTAAATGCTCTTAGTATGTACCTCCAAAATTTTATGCAGAAGTGCCTCAAGACATGGATTTTGAATATGGTTGCACTTTAGTCTTTAGAGTATGCTGATTGCAACTTTGTGTCAGATTCTAGTCTTTTCAGTTCTCTGCATAGTTAACAATTAATACTAGTTCATTGAAACATCCCAGGTTCATTTGATAATGAATGGGGTGCATTCCATATTGTATTAAAATCTTCATTTTAAATGGATCCATTTCGTTATTTAGATTAAATATTACCAGTCCAACAAGATGGAGAGTTAGAAAAAAAAAAATTCTTCCAGCATTGCCAAATTTGGTGAAGCCAATCACTGCAAATGCCTTTGCAAGGTTCCTCTAGTATTAGTAACTTTTTTTTTTTTTTTTTTTTTAATAACCCACGGCCTATGGTGGAGGATTGTATAGCCTTCGATTATGACTGCAAATCTTGTAATAGACTTTTAACTATTTGTAGTTTCTATGCATATCCATATTTCTTCAAAAAAAAAAAATGGCTTTCGAAGTAACTTCTGTTTAGAGAGTTAAAGGCTTTCAGCCCAATTGCAACAATAATTTTTGTTATAATAAAATTAAAAACTAAGTGGGTGCTCGGCATGTCATGCTCATAACCAGTTTTATTTATTTTTAGTTTGGTAAAATATTTTGTCAGAGGAAATTTGTTCAAAATTGGACCTGATATATTTCCATAAAAATTAGTCATTCCCAACCAAACTTGATTTTAATGTAGCTAAAAAGATAAATTGGATATGATGAGTTCAATGATTTGTCAAACACAATAAAATGATTGTTTATTTTGGGAACTTTGATATATTTCCATAAAAATTAGTCATTCCAAACCAAACTTGATTTTAATGTAATTAAAAAGATAAATTGGATATGATGAGTTCAATGATTTGTCAAACACAATGAAATGATTGTTTATTTTGGGAACTTTGAGGTGGAGGACAAGACTAGCCACTCTAATACCTATAAGAGCAAGACTTAGATACAGTACTTAAGTGTTACTCCTTATGTTTTTCTCTTAAAATTCTGCCATGTGGCTTTTTTTTCATGGATGAAAATGTATTATTTAAGTTAAGTAGCTACATAACAGAATCTTAAGAAGGAAATTTAAGGAACAACACCGAAGGTACTTTACATAAGTTTTGTCCTACCTATAAATATAATGGTAAATTCAAGTTCACCTAAGTTGCCCGTATTCTATTCCTTTTCCCCTTGTTCCCATCATTTTTCTTTTTATTATGGGTCATGTTAATAGATGTTCTTAGGGCAATTTTTAATAAACTATAATAGGAAAATTTTAACACCATTTTCATGAGAAATATAAAAAATTGCCAATAACATTTATTATTTTATCATTTTCCACATAAAATATTTCTAAAATTGTTTCTAAATTAATACCCTTAGAGCATTCGTTTATATTATCATTTTTCTCATATGATATTTCTTAAAATGATTTCTAAACCAATACCCTTAAAGTATCTGTTAGAATTTTCCTTATTACATGATTATACTTGAAGCGGAGGAGAGAAGGGGTCTTGTTACTTTATTGACTTTTGAGTTTTGTCCTGTGATGCAGGATTGCCGGTTGCAAAAGGAAAGGATGAAAATGGTCCCATTCAAGATAAAACTCTTTTCTACTTGCCTATTTTTGTCTCTCTTTAAAAAAATTAAAAATAATAATAACAATAATTAAAAATAAATAAAAATTGTACCGGCATATCCTTTATTCTATAAACTGTAAAGGAAGTGATTATCGTTTTGCTAGTGGCATAAACTTTATCTGCTTGCTTTAGTTCTGCTTGAATTAAATTGTATTTCTCCAACTAGTCAGGAATAAAGAAAGAAAATGCAATGGCAGGGAAGATTATCAAAATGATTTCCTCGTTTCCATGCTTTCAGGCAAAAAATACAGACCCTTTTGTCCAACACCAAAGCAATTTTTCTGCTTCCCATATCTTTAAAAACTAATATAATTATTAATAAATTTTAAATAAATGAGTTTTTTTTTTTTTGGTTGTGAAAATTTATATATTTTTATGTAAATGATATACATCAAATGATTTCCTTCCAAGGTTTGATTTTAAAACATGAATAATAAAATAGGACAGAAGGACTATTTATCATAAGAAATCTCTCTTTAAAATATAAAAATTAATAAACCCAATAGTTATTTTATATATTGTTATATAAATGATATATATATCAAATGATTTCCTTCTTCTTAAAACATCATATACTATATAATAAAGTTGATCTTAGAAGTCGTGGTTGCGCCAAGTGATTTCACCAAATTGTAGAATTTTTTTTTAGATTTTTAGATTTAAAAATATATATATAATTTTTATTCTCCTATAATTTCTAAGTTGATAAAAATTTTAAATTGATTACAATCTAAATTCTAAATATCAAAAAATTTCCCCTCTTTTCACGTGTACATATATATAGTTCATTTTTTATGGGATAGCTTTGTAACTATCCTAAAGGACCTAAACTACATTAAAAGAAACCCCTAAAAAAATCCTACATTAAAAAAAAATTTACAATATGAGAGGGAAGGCGTAAGTTTGAGTTTAAGTTAAACACTATTAGCTAAAAAATTGCAGTAATTTTTTTAGATATAAACAACACAACCTAATTTTTTTCCATCTTTTCACATATATATATTGTTCATTTTTTATGGGATAGCTTTGTAACTATCCTAAAGGACCTAAACTACATTAAAAGAAAAAATTGCAGTAATTTTATTAGATAGAAACTACGCAACCTAATTATTCTTATCAACTTTCTCCAAAAAAAAAAAAAAATTCTTATAAAGTTTCTCTATTGTTTTATTAATTTTTTAGATAAATACAAAAACTTCATTGTGGATGTAAGGACGTTTTGGTTCACAACCCAAGAGGTATGGACAATGGCCCAATAAACCCAAAACAATAAATTTGTTAGAGAGTGGGCTTGCTACTGAACATTCATAGTAGTTTAGCAAGGTTTCTTATAGTGAAGGTTAATTAGAAGCCTCACCACGTTTAGCAAGGTTTCTTTATTGTCTTTTTTTTTGCTGAATAAAGGTTTCTTCATTGTCTTTCATTCAGACATCTAACATTTTCATTGCTCGCCACACATTGGAGCTGATCTGACCTGGTCACATGCATGAGTGACCCAACTTTGAAAACCAATCTAACTCTTCTCAGTATGAACAAGCCGTATATCTTGTTCAGTTTCTCTTATCTGACAATATTTTCTTTCTCACTTTGTGATTACGATTTGCTTTTGAGTTTTGATATGATCATTTGGTTTGGTATCCGACAATACAAAATTATTGTACTTTCAACAAATAACTCTTGGCCTACCACACAAAATGATTGGTATCCGACAATACATCTTGGACTGTGTATCAATGCATGAGACAATTGGTCATGGAAAAGAGAAACCCATTCCCACTTGAAATGGTTCAGACTTCAGATTGTGCAATCCAGCAATATTATGAAATAAATATGCTCAGGGACCCATGCATATGAGCAATGAAATAAACCAGTCCTTTTTGGATTTTCATATCACATATTGAGATATTACTTCTTGTCCTAAATTGATAGGCTTTATATATTTTTCCTTTTTTTTTTTATAGAAGGGGCTTATTAATAAATTTTAAATAAATGAGTTTTTTTTTTTTTTTCCCTGTTGAGAAAGTTAAATAGTTGTGAAAATTTATATATTTTTATGTAAATGATTTAAATCAAATGATTTCCTTCCAAGGTTTGATTTTAAAACATGAATAATAAAATAGGACAGAATAACTATTTATCATAAGAAATCTCTATTTAAAATATAAAAATTAATAAACCCAATAGTTATTTTATATATTTTTATATAAATGATATACATCAAATGATTTCCTTCCAAGGTTTGATTCTTAAAATATCATATATTATATAATAAAGTTGAGCTTAAAAGATGTGGTTGTGCCAAGTGACTTCACCAAATTGTAGAAATTTTTTTAGATTTTTAGATTTAAAAAAATATATATAATTTTTTTCTCCTATAATTTCTAAGTTGATAAAATCTTAAATTGATTACAATCTAAAAATAATAATAATAAAAAATAAAAAAATAAAAATTGTATTGGCATATCCTTTATTCTGTACTATAAACTATAAAGGAAGTGGTTATCGTTTTGTTAGTGGCATAAACTTTATCTGCTTGCTTTAGTTCTGCTTGAATTAAATTGTATTTCTCCAGCTAGTCAGGAATAAAGAAAGAAAATGCAATGGCAGGGAAGATTATCAAAATGATTTCCTCATTTCCATGCTTTCAGGCAAAAAATACAGACCCTTTTGTCCAACACCAAAGCAATTTTCTGCTTCCCATATCTTTAAACTATATCACTATGAAACACCTCAGAGAGCAATACTGTGTTGTTGAAAGAAAACCATAATTGTATTTTGATTTTCTTCCTTGATGATGAAACTGCTAGAAACAATCATCAGTTTAGAAAGAGAGCATGCACTGGTTACAAAACTTAGAAATGGCACCAAAATGTGCGTCATTTCATATCTGCTCGAGTCATACTCATACAACAACTATTACTTCACATTCTGTCGCATATTTGTCTCTATCTTAGCACATAGAAAATAGCCATGAAATTAAATGTTAAATTAATAGGTTAACGACTATATCATACACCATCATATGATTAAATGATGCAGCAGAATTATCCTCATATGGTCTCCATGCATTACCACTGTCTTTTTTTTCTTTTCTTTTTTTTTCTTTTTTTTTGGTTAAAGAGGAATATGCATTAAATTATGAAGCCAAGAAAGGCGAAGTTGTGGCAGCAGCATCAGAACTTAAAAGATTACATAATACATCAGTAGGTGGCACATCTAAAACAACAAAATTCCCAGCAAGAGAGCAGCCAGCTCGAGCAAGCATTACCACTCAGTCCCGCTACAAGCTTGGTTGGGCACTGGAACAAAAACATTATTAGAGAAACAAAAAAATTGAGCTTTCTGTTTTGCCATTTAATTTCTCTAATCTTACAACATAATGAACAAATATTTGTTTGTAATTCATCAAAACAAAAGATAAATCAACCCAGTTAAGGAAACCACTCACAATAATGAAGATAAATAATATGTCACAAATTGTTACAATATAAAAGCTCGAAATCAAGAGCCACTTTCAATTAAAAATGAAATAAACCCAATTACAGGAAACAAATATGTGTCTCTCAAATTTTTGCAAGCAACAAATCCCAACAAAGAAAATCCCATTAAAATCAATATAACCCACTTTTAATTTATTATTTCTTTAGCTTTTCATTCAAATATTATTTCTTTATTAATTTTTTACTATTTCTTCCACAACTCACTTTATCTGTCTCTCCCTCTCTCATATGAAGATTTTGAAGAACAACTAGCAAACCCACAACCCACAGCCACCTCCACTACCCACCGGCCCCCATTACCACAACCCAAATTTAAAGAAGGCCACTCAATATAATAAGTGCATTGCATTAGAACAAACAAAGAATACCTCTTTTTTTTTTCTTAATTTTCCAACAGGCTGCAGGCCCTTAAAGAAGGCCACTCATTTGATGAACTTAGTTTCTTCCCTTCATCCCTACAAGATGGAGCATACAAATCAGCGACAAAATGTAATGTTACTATTAGCTGCAAATGAGATAAACTCTTCCTAATGCAATTATTGGGCTAGATCAAAGGGTAAAATAAAATAATAAACCTCATTAGACATATGGCAGGCAAGAAACTTACACTAACACACTTTCAAGAAGGGGTATCCAGTCATCCACGGAATACTTACGGACTGACAGAATGGAAACTCTCAACCCGTGTTTGTGAACATCATCTTCCTCCTCTTCTTCTTCCTCTTCCTCTTCCTCTTCCTCTTCTTCTTCCTCTTCCTTGTCCACCTTAAGCACTACACAATATATATAATGAGCATTAAGAAATCTCCTACTCTTCTTCATCTTCTTTCTCCTCTTTGACTGCAGGATAAGGCAAAAATTCCCATCAGGCAGATTGAGAAGATCTGGACGTACAGAGTTCAATCGTTCTTGCCTCCCAAAAATAATATCAGTGTGCAGGCTTTCTTCATAATGTTTTTGATTGACTAAATCAAATGCATTAATACGGCAAATATAATCATCCTCCATCCGATTAGAAGCCCAATATAGGGTGCTACCAGCAGTAACAAAACTTCCTAAATCAAAGTACTCCATTTCAATTGATCTTACTGGTCTTGCAACCCTCAAATGAAAACCCATCTTACAATCAGCCAGAAGTTTTGTCCAACGACATGCTGCAACATCATAACCATATATTTGAGCAATCTCCCAACCAGGTGACATTGTAGCAACGAGAATCTTTTGATTATCCTCATCCTCTAAAGATGCAGTAAATACTCGATCTGACCTAATGCAAAATCCAGGATTTGGCAAGGGTTCCCATTTTCTTTTTATTGGGTCAAAAACCTCCATCCAGGGAAAACGATTGCGGATATTCTTTTTTAGGTCAAAACCACCTAAAACATACAGTTTACCACCTAGAACGATGGTATGCGGGTTGCATCTCCCCGTTTTCAACCGAGGTGCACGACTCCATCCCTCCTCAGCGCGCTTAAGGTCCAAGGTCCACACCTCACGACATAACAAATTTTCAGACATTCTGTCCGGAGCGTCTGAGGAAAGATCGTTGGCAACAAAATAAAGTTTGCCATCTAACACAGCAAAATGATTGCATGTCTGTGCCTTTTGTATCGATACGGGTATGAGATGCTCCACCTTTTCCTCTTCCTTTTTCTTTCTCACTGTCGAAGAAGAAGAAGAACCAGCGTATGGAACCTTGATGACATAAAACTTAATGTCATCATCACAACCAGAATTGTCTTCTCCTTTGCCACAAAGACAAATTTCAAACGTGTTTTCCATCAATGAGAAGGAGGATGAAGTAGACAAAACCGCTTTTTTTGAGCTGAGACAAAAAAGTATTGAAGCTGTTATTAATAAATAATATATATAAAAATAAATAAACAATTGAATGGGTAAAATATAGTTTTATACAATTAGTAGAAACCATGCCAAGACTTATTATTCAAGGTTATATTCAAAGACCATTGTGATTCAATTAATCTCCTTTCTAGTATATAAACCGATCTCACCATCAATACCAATCCCAATATCTAACATAGGAGTCCTAAAAAATTCAAACTCATAGCTCAGTTTCACTAAAATTTCAAATACACAATCTCAAAGAATCAGAATTTAAAAATTCCTTATGAATTTCGAATTTATATCCAGAATTTAAAGGCTCACAGATCAATGCCTAAAGAGAAACTATAGGCTAAACTAACCATCCCTAATTTTCAATACCCATCAGAGAATAAACAATTTAAAACTTAACCAAATCCATAAAACATTAAACCCCACACCAACAACAACAACAACAATTAATGATAAAACACAATCATACAACACTGAAGCCTGATCTTTCAACTATGAAAACAAAACAAATATTTAGTTAGAAGCTGATAAGAACAATGATTGAATACCTGTTGCCTCCAAATCGGTCTCTCTCTCAAACTCGGCCTCAATCAAATCGGTCTCAATCTCAAACTCGGCTTCAATCTCGGTCTCTCTCTCAAACTCGGCCTCAACTCGGTCTCCTCTGCCGACCCAAACCTCTCCTTTTTCCCCCAATTTTCTCAGTTAGGGCTAGTGAGTTATCCAATTTATGTTCTCAGTTAGGGCAGCTGGGGCTAGTGATGAGTTATCGTATTTTGGTTTTGTTTTCTCAGGCTAGGGTAGGGGGGCCGTGTCTCTATTTTACTTTGTGTTTTGATTTCTTCCTTCTCTATGCATCCATAAAACCTAGGAGTGAAAATGGTTTGAGAAGGGCTTTGATGTCTTTTCATTCTTTGTGGTGTTATAAAGAATTTATTGTGTCATTGGGTTGGTACCACTCCTTGCCAGAGTTTTTTATTTTTTATTTTTTATTAATTGTTGTTCTAATCCAACCAACGCAAGTACCATCTATGAATCGTAACGTGACAATGTGAACTATTCTTCTCTCTTTTTATTTATGTCGTCCTCTTTTTCCTATAAGTTTTTAATTTTGCTTCACATTCACAAGTCTGTTACACATAGTTAGAGCAATTCCATCAATGAAGCTAAAATACAAAAAGTGAAAAAAAAAATTATAAAAATTAACCTAAATGCAAGTTTATTACATCAGTCTTTGCATTATAATTGTATAAAAATAGAAGTGTTATAGTAACAGTGTATAATGTATCTTTCTATCATATGATTTATATTATTTAATTGTTATCCTATATTTTTATATTAACTCACACATCAATGTAGCACACTAACTATTAGAGAAAATAATAAAATATAAATAACTAATCACAAACCCGTCTAATCCAACCCAACCCGACTCACCTATATATTTAAATTTTAAATTATATATATTTAAAAATATTTTATATAATTAATATATAAAACTCAATTACCTCACAAACCCTAACAATTGTATTTCTTTTTCTGTCGCCTCCCACTCCCACTCCTATTTGTTTGTAACTGAGTTGAAATACTAATTCATGTATATTTTGTTTATCAACTCAATTAGATATATTTTGTTTATAACTGAGTTTGAATATTAGTTCATGTATATATTGTTTATTAACTTAGGTTGCACATGAGATATATTTTTTTCAGCTCAATTTAATAATATTAGTAATAAAAAAAGCTCTAATCCATGGGTTCAATCTGACCCAATTCAATCCATGTAAATTAGGGTAGACCCTTATAATGGATTGGGTTGGATTTTTTTAACCCACTACGATGAGTTGGGTCAAAAAATCTCCTTAATCTTATCCATACATAACCCTAGTATATATGTCCATAAACATATCAAATTATAAGAAAATGACTATGGTCAATCTAAAATACATCTAGGTAGGGATCCAGATCCTGCGGGTTATTACACGAAATGCAAATTATGCAAAATACAATGACCTATATTAAAATAAAAAAAAAAAAAAAAAAATCATGATGAATGCACGGTCATAAATTCAATGGAGAAAGAAAGGGCACACACGTGTGGAGTAGATGGAGAAGTCAGGGAGTGAGTGAAAGCAAAGAGGTGAGAGAGTGTAGCAATTGGCAAAGCCTACAAAACCAAAGAGAGTGGACCCTACAATGTCCTATGTAGGTTGCACCAACCAAAGAGACTTGGAGCCCACATGCACTCTCTCACTGCCTCCTCACAGCAATTTGGACAGTACCCTAATCCCTCCCCTCTTGACCAAACCAACCCTGCCCTTAAAATATTGAAAATGAAATCTGTCATCTTTCATTAAAAGAGCTGAAATTGAAGTACAATATGCTCAACAAAAAAAAAAGTACAAGAGAGAGATAGAAACACAGCTAACATTTTGATTTGATATATTTATCAAGATATGATGTTGTCAATTCAAATTAAAAAAAAAAAAAAGATATGATGTTGTAGCGCTTGTAACCTCACCCGTGGGTGACCAACGAATTATATCACCGTTAACTACATCAGCCACTTGTACCTCCGTTACGCGCGGACTTCAAATGGGGATTGAATTTGTTTGAGAGTTTACAAGATACTGGACTCTTCTTGCTTGAAGGACAAATGAGGTGGAGACACGTGGAAGTAAGTAAGTTCGAGGACACCTAAATGGCAGAGAGAGAGAGAGAGAGAGAGAGAGATAGAGTTTTGATTGGGATTTGGTTACGTCGTAATCTGATCACGCACTTTGCATTGCATGCCCCTTTGGGGATGGAACGTTAAGCATTCGCATTGGGAAGGCCAAATGCCATATGTTGGCAAATTTTACCATCAAAACCCAAGTTCCATTCGGACTGCTAATTGTAAATTTTTTTACAATATTACTACAGTACCATCTTAGAGCATTTTTATCAAGAATGCTAAATATTTTAGCATTTATTATTTCAAAATCTTACTTTATCAATTTTAACATACCACTTTACAATCTACCAAACATCAAAACTTTTATTATTTTACCACTTCATTAAAATATTCTTTTTTATTATTTCTTTATGCTTTCTTTACTCTTTCTTTTTATATTTTCAAATAACTACCATTAAACAAATATTAAACAATTTTTTTTTTTTTTTAACAATCTTGCTACAGCTGCTAGACATAACAGTCTACTGTAGCTAGATTGCAAAATAAATAAGATTTAAGAGTATTGATAGAGTATATTTTTTAGTATTTATAGCATTTTGTATGTTAAATTTTAGCATTTATAGAATTTGCCCTTCTTGATAAAAATGCTGTTATATGTAAGATGGTATGGTTGCAGCTTGTATTTATTTTTTACTAATTTCTTCTCTCTCCTCTAGCTATCTCCCACTTCTCCGTCTCCCACATCTCTCTCTCATTTCTCTGCCTCTTCATCACTCTCTCTTCAATCTTCAGGCTTCATCACTTCACCACTTCTCAATCTTCGCCGACCCATCTTCAGTCTTTGCCGATCTGTTGGTGGTTATGGGTTGTTCGTGGGTTTGGCTGGGTTTTGGGTTTGATGGGTTCGGGTCTAATGGGTTTCAGGATTGGTTTGTTCTGGGTTGATCGGTGGTTATGATTTGTTGATGGGCTGATCTGTGCTTGATGGTTGTTGATGGTTTTGGTTGCGAAATCGACATGGGTTAGTGGGTTGCAAAATCGACGTGGGTCAGTGGGGTGCGAAATCGGCGTGGGTTCGGTGGTTGCAAGATTGGCGTGGGTGGTTTTGGCCGTGGGTGATCGATGTTGCTGGGTTTCAGCGTTGTGGTTGTTGGCGTTCTGGGGGTTTCAGCGTTCTGGGTTTCTGGGTTGCCCAAATTGGTGATGGGTTTGGTGGAGATTGGCGTGGGTCACGGCGAGGTCGGGCGTGGTGGAAATGGGGGTGGATTCCGCATGGTTGGACTCTGGTTCTTCTGGGTTCTGCATTTTTTTTTTTTTTTCTGTTGTGACACTGGGCATGGTGGAGGCGCGGGGGTGGTGACTGGGCAGTGGAGGCGCGGTGCTAGAGGTTGAGGGAAGGTACATACGCATGTGGAGGAGAAAATTGGGAAAAAACAAAAAAAAATATATATATATATATATATATATTTTATTGTAGAAATATATTATTTTAATGAATAGAATAGGGAAATAAAATTTGAGATATTTGTAAAATGGTATTGTATAAATAATAAAGTAGATTTTGAGATAGTAAAATAGAATAGATTAAAGGTTTGGGATGTGAATGCTCGATGTTGACTGACATCAAATATCAATGCTTAAATGTCATTTATTTATTTTTTTGTGAAAGTAAAATAAATTGGTTTTGTTTTTTTATAATAGGAGATTATGACTTCGTTTGATAAAGGTGTTTAATCAATGAAAATTATTGTTTAAATATCATTATATGTATTTTTATATATTTTTTTATTTACATGTCTTTCTACAAAACTAGTTTGACTCGCACGTGCAAAGCACATGCTGCCCCTTAGGTGAGAAGTTTAAAATAGGGTTTTTATTTGAAAAAGTATAAACCATTTACTAAAAAATTTATGTCATATAATGCTAATATCATCATATAAGAATTTTGATTACATACAAACTTAACATTAACGTAGCTATTTAATGTATGAATATCTATTTTACACGTGTTTTTACAAAACTAGTTTGATTCGCACGTGCAAGGCACATGCTGCCCCTTGAATGAGAAGTTTAAAACAGGCACATGCTGCCCCTTGAATGAGCAGTTTAAAACAGGGTTTCTATTTGAAAAAGTATAAACCATTTACTTAAATATTTATGTCATATAATGCTAATCTCATCCATATAAGAATTTTGATTACATACAAACTTAACGTAGCTATTTAACGTATGAATATCTATTTTACTATAATACTTTTTTAGAACCTATTTGTTAAATGCAATATCCATTCACTAAAAAGATTCTAAGAATGATAACAAATAGATTATATATATATAGAATAATAACAAATATAATCTTCCAACAATAAGCTACTAAGTTTTGCTAAGACATTATCACAATATTTATATTTTTGTAATGAATAAGACCATATGCAATTGAAGCTCTTCAACAAATACCTACATCCATCCACAATGGAGATTTTTATTCATACTTCATTCTTTATCATATTACATTTTATGTGTCTAGCTATAATGTTTAGCTTATTTAGTTTTAAATAAATACCCTTTAAAGCAAGAAAAAAAAAAAATATATATATATATATATATATATATATTTTATAAAAAGAACAAGATAACAAAAGACATATGTGTCATCGATTATATAAAATTATAAGTTTAGAAGATTAAAAGTTAAAATGTACTAAATAAGTATTTTTTAGGTAACAAATAGAACACTTTATATTACTATTACAACTTTCCAAACATGACTAACACCAAAAAAAAAAAAAAAAAAATGAAAGAAATTTTTGGGATATTATAATTTAGTAGTAGTTTAGACGTTGCACAATGGGTAGCATAAGATTCCATTAAGATTTAATTAAGAGAGTAACAATAGGAGATATTCACTTGTTACCAAAATATAAAGGGAGAATTTGCTTGGTTAAAGTTTAGGGAATAAATTGTGAACTAACCAAAACATAAAGGAATAAAGTGAATTTTTTTTTTTAGTAAAACAATGTCGGTGTGTAAAAAAAAAAAAAAAAACAAAAACAAAAGACAACCTAAGAAAACTGTGCATGAAATAGTGAATTTTGGCTCACCAAAATTGACCAAACCAAAAAGTTTAGGTACATAACAAAATGTCACAATATTTTCACAATAACTTTATTTTTAGTTGTGGTGAGTCTTGATCTGGTAATTTACTATTTTATTTTGACCCATAAGAAACTTATACTTGAGTAGTTGTGAAAAAATTTGACAACAGAATGTCACAACATTTTTACAATATGTTTATTTTCAGTTGTGATAAGCCCTAGTCTAATAATTTTTTATTTTATTTTATTTTGACCTATAAAGAACTTACTTCTTAGCAGTTGTGAAAATATTGTGATAACAACAAAATGTCACATTTTTACAATATGTTAAGTTGCAGTGCCTCATGGTATGATATTTTATTGTTTTATTTTATTTTATTTTGATCTATAAGCTACTCACATCTCAGCAATTATGGAAATATTGTGTCAACAACAAAACCAACATCTACTCTCTTTTTTCATCATTGAGAAATGCAAAGAAATAATAAAAACTAAAATGCACAACAACAATGCTTGTGTATATTTGCATAAGTACTATAGCTAAAATGCATTTTGCACAATAAATGTATAAGCTGATGTAGGTGACTTTTGGAATTGGTTGGGCAAAATTTGGCTCTTATGCCATTTTTGCATAAGCACCTTAGCAGTTGCAAAAATATTATGACAATAGCAAAATGTCACATTTTAATAACACATTATTTTAAGTTATGATAGGTCCTTGTATGATATTATATATTTTATATTATTATTTTTTTTATCTATATGCAGCTGACATCTTAGAAATTGTAAAAATATTATGACAACATAAAAAATGTTATAACATTTTCACATGAGTTTTATTTTTAAATGTGAATTGTGGTTGGTTTCCGTTGATGGTTTATTATTTTATTTTGTGTTATAACAATCTGTTACATTGCTAACAAAAACACTATCACCACAAATAAATATTAAAAAAAAAATGGAAATGATTTACACAACTACACATAGATGTAAAAATAAATAAAAAGAGGCCCAATGGCCAGCAAGCCCAGCAGGCGTTGAATGCCTCTGCATCAACTGACAACTATCAAGTTTTGTTTTGGTATTAGAGTAGAATTTCTTTTGGTTTTCGGCATCAACACGCACCGTTTTGCTCACCACAAAGACAAAAATTGACTAAACCAAGGCAACTGTAGATATGGCTATAGACACTTTTTATGGAGATTCTAGCATTTTGCCCTTAATTTTTTAAAAATTTAGCAATACGCCACTATTTCGAAACTATATAGGGATATGCCCCTATTTCGATACTCGATTATCGTAAAATCGAGTTTCAATGAAATACTCGATTCGTAGAAAATCGAGTTATGCCCAATAAAACTATTAAAAAAAATTTAAAAAAAAATGCATGGAATTCGATTTTAGGGAAATCAAGTTCCAAAACGCTGCTATAGGGCTTAAAAACGTCACTATAGGGCTTAAAAACACCACTATAGGGCTCTGAATAGGGCAACCAGACTTACAAAAAAAAATTGCAGGAAAAAGCCGTTATAGGGCTTTAAAACGTCACTATAGGGCTTAAAAACGATACTATAGGGCACCTTGAATATGGGGCAATCACACTTATAAAAATATTTGCAGGAAAACGCCGCTATATGGCTTTAAAACGTCACTATAGGGCTTAAAAACGCCATTATAGGGCTTAAAAACGCCATTATAGGGCACCCTGAATATGGGGCAATCACACTTATAAATTTTTTTTGCATGGAACTCGATTTTCTGAAACTCGAGTTCCATTCAAAATTTTTTTTTTTTTTTTTAAGTTTGATCGGGCATAATCGAGTATCGAAACAGGGGCATGCCCCTATATAGTTTGCAAACAGGGGCATATTGCCAATTTTTTAAAAAATTAAGGGTAAAATGCCAGAATCTCCCACTTTTTATATAGTTAACTAGTGTGGGTTGCACGCGCTGGCCCTTTAGTGAGAAAATTAATATAAATTTTTTTTTATTGAAGAAGTATGAAGTCATGTATTTAAATTTAAAATAGTTATTTGAATATCTATAACAATTTCTTATAACTTATTTACTAAATGTAATATCTACTCACCAAAAAATGCTACAAAGAATGATAATAAATGTCATCATCTTTCTACAATATTTAAATTTTCACAATGAATGATAATATATGCTACAATTTTTTTGAAGATCTTCATTAAATTAAATATTTGCAATCATCTACAATGAAGATTTTGTTATTCACATTTCATTCTTTATTATCTTATTTTATGAGTCTAACTACGATGTTTAGCTTACTTATTTTTAATGAATACCCTTTTAAGCAAGGAAATAAATTTTAAAAAAAAGAACAAAATAACAAAAGACATATGTCATCAAAGTTTCTATTAGATAAAATTATAAGTGTAGAAGATTTAAACCTAATAAATTAGTGTTCTCTAAGTAACACATAGAACACCGTATATCATCATTCTAATTTTCCAAACATGACTACCATTCTACCACATAAAATTCAAAATACACAAAGAAATTTTTTGGGACATTAAAATTTAGTAGGAGTATATTAGACATTGCACAATGGAATATTTTATGAATTATAAGATTTTGTTAGGGTCTAACTAAGAGAGAAACAATAGGGGTATATGCTCATTTACAAAATATAAATGATGAAATTATTCAACTTTAGTTTAAGGGGGAAATGCAACTACTCCGAACATAAAGGAGGAAAGTGTTACTTCGTCAATTTGTGTGTGTTATGTGAGTGTAAAACAATATGTGTGTGTGTGTTTTTATTTTTATTTAAAAAAAAAAAAACTTGAAACAATGCGTAAAAAAAAATCAACCTAAAAAAATTATGCATTAAACAATGAATTTTAGTTCAACAAATTGAATAAACCAAAAAAGAAGTCTAGAAACATAACAAAAAGTCACGATATTTTTACAATACCTTTATTTTTAGCTATGATGGGTCACAGTTTGATATTTTATTATTTTATTTTAGAGTAATGTTATGTCCACAATATTTTCATAATAAATCTTAAGTGGTAAATTGTTACTGGTTTTAAATTGGGCTAACCACTTTTAACCGTGCATTTAAAAATAAAATAAAAAGCCAATTGAAGAAAATTGTGCCTAAAATAATGAGTTTTGGCTTACTAAATTTGACTAAACAAAAAAAGAAGCTTAGGAATACAAAAAAATGTCACACTAAAAAGAAGTTTGGAAATATAACAAAATGTCACAACATTTTTGTAATATTTTTTATTTCAAAGCTGTGGTAGGTCCTAGATTGATATTTTATTATTTAATTTTTATGTCCACAGCAGTTTTACAACAAATTTTAGGTAAAAAAACTTTTACTGGTTTTAAAATTATGCATTAAAAAAAAATAAAAAAGACAATACAAGAAAATTGTGCGTGAAACATGCAGTGAATTTTGGCTCACCCAATTTGATTATATACTAGAAAAGAAGTCTAAGAATACAACAAAATATTAAAACATTTTCACAATACTTTTATTTTTAGGATCCAAATAGATATATTTTTATTTTGTTTGAGAGAAATGCTACATCCCTAACATTTTTAGAACAAATTATAAATGACAAGTTATTATTGGTTTTAAATTGAACCCACTACTGATATCACTTTTATATCCTTCAAAAATACCTTGCTACTTGTGAAAATTTTGTGGACATAGTATTTCTTTTTATTTTATTTTATTTTGACCTATAAGGAATTGAGACCTTGCGATTGTTAAAATATTATGACAAGAAGAAGATGTTATAACATTTTCATAATACATTTTGTAAGGACACGATTCTCAAGCGGCCCAACGATGACGTTGGGCTCGCGCGTGATGGATCCCTCACAATAAATTTTGTAGAGAGTGGGCTTGAAAGGCTGGAGTTGGGTCACGGGACGTTAGTACAGGCCGGGCATTAGACAAACCTAGACTGGAAAAGGCTTTAGTCCGGTTATCTAAGCCATTAACTTTATGAATTGAGGGATTGGGCTCCTCGGATCATGTCCGAGGAGCACTAATGTATTCTCCGATTACCCGTCGATGGGTTATCCTTGGTGGAGCGTATATACTTTCCGGGCATTCTCATTCCTGGAGTCTTTCTTAGGAAGTGAGATGGATCCCTCCCTTATTAGTTTACCTTTCCTTTTATACTAGCCAACGTTTGTTGTCCCCCGTCCACGTGTAGGGTCGATCTTTCCAGGACAGAGATTTGTCCTATCAGTCTAATCACGAAATTGTGGGAGATGGTCAATAAAGCCTAAGAATCCGGCTCTGTTAGGTGCGGTGTCATGTCAATGAAGGGTATTAAGGACTATTTCCCTGAGATATTTTCTGATCTTTTAAGTTTGCTTGTATTCCACTTTCGTCAATGGGATTCTGGGTCCTCCGAGGACTGAGCGGTCCTCGGACGTATTTTTGGGCCACATCGGGCTCACTATTTTTGGGCTTGGGCCCTGGCCTCCTTTAGTTTGGGGCCTGTGGACTCCCTATAAGCGAGCGAGCCGGGCCCATAAACTATTGGGCCCCACACATTTATTTTTAGTTGTGATTTGTCTCAGTCTCTTATTTTATTAATTTATTTTGACTTTTAAAAAATTGACACCTTAATAATGATGAAAATATTGTAAAAATTTGTTGCATCAGTGTAATTGTGTATGCACATATAATATTTAAAAGCACAAGCAAAACTAGCATATTGTAAAAAAAAAGGGCCAATGAATAGTGCAAATTGTCAATAATTGTGAAAATTTTGTAAGAATTTGTTAAGTCAGTGTAACTGTACATACACATATAAATATTTAAAAGAAAAGACAAAAATAGCACAACCAAAACTGGCATACTGTGGTTTGTGGGGGAAAAAAAAAAAAAAGCGTAATGAATAATGTTGTGAAAGTGTTGCCAAAAATATTGTGGATGTAGTACTTCTTTTTTCATAATACCTTTAGTTTTGGTTGTGGATGATTCTAGTATGATATTTTATTTTAACCTATAAGGAATTAACATATCAACAATTGCAAATATATTGTGACAATTTATTGTGTTAACTAATAGCTTTATATATATATATATATATATATATATATATATAAAAGAGTGGACAGGACGATATTACGTCGAAAAAAATAAAAGAAAAGAAAAGAAAGTAGCGGGGAAAAAAGAAGAAGGAAAAGAAAGTAGCAACAGTGCAAAGGTTGAAACCAAAGCACTGTAGCTACAGTGCCAATTGAACAAACCAAAATGGCACTGTAGCAACTATTCAAAACTTGAAAAAAAAAAAAAAAAAAAAAAGATAAAATGACTCAATAAACCAAATGTGTACTGTAGGGGCATTGGTGCTTTTTATATAGTTAATAGAAATAGAAATAGAAATTTAAACCATATAAGCCCAAATAAAACAATAATAAGATACAAAGAAAACAAATAGTAAGATGAAAGCTTTTCTTTTAAGCTCATATAAGCCCAAATAAAACAATGATTAGACAAAGATAAAACAAATGATGAGATGAGATGAAACGGTGAGTTTTGGGCAGGGATTGACTAAATCAAAAATTCATTGTAGAGTGTAGATAAAGGCATGAGATGAAACAATGAGTTTTGGGCAGTGATTGACTAAACCAAAAATTCACTGTAGAGGCATTCACTCTTTTTATATAGTTAGTAGATAGAAATAGAAATAGATATGGTGATGGTGGCCTCATAACTAATTATTATGCCCATAGCAAGTTTACTTCTTTCCCCCTTTTTTTGTTGTTGTCATTTTGTTCATTTTTTTATAAAAAGTTTTATTACGTTTTCTTATTTTCTTATTTGCTTCTTGCTCATTTTATGATGTTTCAAAAAAAATTTTAATGAAGTTTCTATTTATACAATTTTTTTTATTTAAAATATAATATTGGGTAAACTACATATTTAGTCCCTATCTTTTATAGCATATTTCAATTTAGTCCATAACCTTTCAATTGTATCAATTTGGTCCTTAACTTTTCAGTGTTGTGTCACTTTAGTCCCTGTTATATTTTGGATGAAAATTGATGACATGTCAAACAGTCAAAATAAAATTATAGTATATTCTCATATCAACGAAAGCTAATTTTTTATTTTAACCATTAGACGCGTTATCAATTTTCATCCAAAAAATAACAGTAAGGGCTAAATTGACACGGTACTAAAAGGTTATGGACCAAATTGACACAATTGAAAAGTTAGGGACCAAATTGAAATATGATGTATAGAATAGGGACCAAATACGTAGTTTACCCTATAATATTTTACCTTTTGTTTTATCTAATACAAACAAGATGGTAAATTTTTATACAAACTATATTTTTCATTATCTCTTTTTTCTTCTCAACCAAACAATAAAAAAAATTTCTACCCTTCCACTCTTTTAGAGCATCTCCAATAGATTAGCTAAATCTATTTTTTGGAGAACTAACCCCAAAAATAAGCTCCAACAGATTCTCCAAATGCAAAAATTTTCCAAATTTTTTTTGAAGTTGCTACAGTGCTTCTCTAGATATAGAAAACACTGTAGCAACTTCATATGAATTTTAAAAAAACCATACAGCTCAATAAAAAATAATTTCTTTTTCTCTCCTCTCACAACAGCTACAAACATTCACAACGGCTACAAACACAACAATCCTCTCTCTTAAACATCTCTAAACTCAAGCATAATCAAAATACAAACTCAAAAACACAATCTTAAAATTAATCAAATCATAAAAATAAAAGCAAAAAAAAAGAAAAAAAGAGACAGAAGCCATCTGACCCATTTGGGCTGCGTTGGGGAGGAAGACGAGCGGCAGCGGAATGGAAGGCGTGGCTTGGCACTATGAATGCCGATTCTATGCCTGCCTGTGTCCTTTGATCAATGGTGGAGCAAGCAATCGCTTGTTCTTTCTCTGTTTCTTATCATTGCTAGAGAGTGTTCTAGAATAAAGAGAGAGAGAGAGAGAGAGAGAGAGAGAGAGAGAGAGAGAGAGAGAGAGAGAGAGAGAGAGAGAGAGAGAGAGAGAGAGAGAGAGAGAGAGAGAGAGAGAATGAACTAGAAAAAGAAAAAAGAAGGGTAGATAGAGATAGGAGTGGGATATGTGTGTGGTGGAGAAAAAACCAAGAGAAAAAAGAAAAGAAAAAAGCAGCGTATGGATGAAATTAAGAAAGGAAAAATAATATAAAAAATAAGAAATGGTAATTAAAAAATACTACCACAATATTTTCACAATAAATTTTAAGTAATAGATTGTTATTAGCTAATATTGGTAAGTAAAAAAATAATTTCAGTGGTGGGTTCAAATTAGAACTAGTAATAACTTTTCATATAAGATTTTGATGTGATTCTTATGAAAGTATTGCGAAAAATTTTGTAGATATAACACTTTTCATTGAAAAATATAATTGTTGTGAATGAATATAGGAAGAATAAATAATGAAAAAAAAAAGAATGAATAAAGAAATAATATTTAAATAAAATGGAGAAAATGATAGAGAATTTGTTGAAAAGTGTATTTGAAAAAGTAGGTAGGTAAAAGCTAAGGGGCAGTTTGGTTTTTCTTGGTGGTTGATATTATTATAAACTTAAAGCATTCTACCCATCATAGAAAGAAAGTTGCCCATTTTTTTAGTTAAATGTGTATTTAACTGTAAATTTTCTATTGTAGTTAGACTCAAATCCTCTCAAAGAGGGTTGTTGATGCCTTGGTCCATCATGGACCGATTGGGTGAGTAATTTATCTTTGTTTGGCTGGAAAGATATTGTCTTTATCCAAAAGAAAAAAAAAGTCACTAGGATTGAAACTAACTTTTACTAGAATATATTTTAAGATATCATTTATAAAGATAATATTATATGCACATATACATATACACACACGTAGAACATATTTTCCTAGGATACCATGGGTTATTTTAGTATTGTAAAATCAGGGTTATCATGATTTTAGGATTACTATACTAAATATAGTGTATTTCTAAACCCATTTGTATTCTTTTTTCTCTCCTTCACCATCATTTTTGACGTTCCTTGTAATTAGAATTGCCTCCCTCCTATGAAGTTTATACAGTTGTCCAAGCATTGTTCTCTTGGATCTTTGCATTTGAGCATCTTTTCAATTTCTGAATACGTCACTCAAAAGATTTAAAGTCGATCTACAAAACGCTGCAAAAAATTAGTCGAATTAGAGGATGTCACACGCACCCTCACGTAATACGTGTCGCCCAAAGTTTCTGTATGTCATATCAATGTGTCTGAAGTGTTGCTAGAAGAAGCTTCTATATGCGTCAGTCATGCCTAATGCTATCATATGCCAATGTCTTCTAGTAAACTATTTGGCTCTCTTGTCGTCGCTACTGGTGTCGCCATTCTCTGGCCACCGTTTGCTACCCATATCACTACTATCGCTGACTTCTGTCTCGCGTAACTTTGAGCCAATCATTCATCTACTAATGCTCCTTAGGCCACCAATGCAGTCATCCTCTTACCATAATAGCCACTCTTTGGCCATCGATGCAATTGTTCTCCTGTCCTAGTAGCTCCCTTTGAACCTTCATCCATTAAGCCAACGGTTGTTTTTCACTACCGGAACCAGAATTTTCAAATGTTTCAATCCATGTCATGATCAATCCATTCTACGTACGATTTGATTATTCCTGCTCATGGCTTTCTTCTTGAGTTTATGTTACAAATTCAAGGCGTTTTCAAGCTTATACTCTGACTTTGAGGGGGGTATGCATGTTAGAATATATTAGGATATGAGCAAAGATATGTAGACTATAATTTTGTAGAAAACCATTGGTTACTGTGGTTTAATATGTAATACCACGGGCTATATAGCTATCATACTAAGACTAATATGTTCTCTTATATATCCTACACGGATAGTGGCAAAACGGGTGGGTCGGATCGGGTTCGTGTTGAGTCAATAAGGTTTGGGTTGAAAACAGGTTTGGTTAATCGGTTTGCGGGTCGGGTTGGGTCGTATTGGGTCGAACCAACCAATATTTTTCACATGATTTAAATAAAAAACATGCATTTGCCACTTGGTAAGTTATGTAGCAAATTACTTAGTGTGAAATACATTACTTTGAATTCACTACCTATATCAAGAAAGAATTTAGCTTAACAAGTCATAAAATTATATAAATCTTAACATTGCTAACCAAAATAAATAGCACAAATACAAAAGAGTTTAATCTACCATTTGAAAATCTAATTAAAATAAACACACAAATTTCATTTCTACACAATATCAACATCCCAAAGTATAAAAGAAAATTACAAATGCCCTATTGGATAACTAATGTGATAAAGACTAAAAATATATATAAGATATTTACAATCTTGAAAACTAATTTCAAAATCTAATATCTTGAAAATAATCTAATAGTTATATTTAATTTTAGATGCACCCTGGTTGACACTCTATTTCAATTGAGAATATACATCGAAGTTTAATTATTTACTTATTTATACATAATATTTTTATGAATATATCATTGTTAAGCAATACACTCCCAATAAATCATCTTTTATTTTGAAAAGCTGTTTATTTTGGCTATGATCTGTTAAAAAATAGGCCCACAAACATCCATAATTTATGCTAATTTCATTAATATACTTCGGCTTCACTATTTTTATATTCATGAATGCTTCTTATTGATGTTTATAATTTTAAATATATGTTTTTAACTCTACTGCAATAAAAAGTTATCTTGGCATGTACTTTGTCATTTGATATCTAAAAATATTTTCTTATTGGGTTATTTAAGCAATAAGAAAGCCTCAATTGTTTATCTTTCAATTCGTTTGCATGCAACTAAATAAAGGTCTCAATTGTTTTCTTAAGGCCATTGTATTTGAATGACGTTATATGTTACACCACTCAATAACTTGTTATTGAATTTATATTTTGAAATTCAACCGTTGAATCACATGTTTTATATACTCTTAATATGCATGCCAATTTTCATGTCATTATATATATATACACACACACACACACACACACACACACAATAAAGGTCTCAATTGTTTTCTTAAGGCCATTGTATTTGAATGATGTTATATGTTAGACTATCCAATAATTTGTTATTGAATTTATATTTTGAAAATTCAACCATTGAATCATATGTTTTATATGCTTTTAACACGCATGCCAATTGGATGTAATTTATCATTTGATCCATATATATTTATATATAAATTGAGTTTGAATTATGCACTGTAAAGCTTACAAAAAAATAAAGTAAATCAACCATGTCTTAATTAAACTTAATTTTTTTCTTAAAAAAAGTTTTTAAAAAAATGGTCAAGTTACAAGTTAGCTGGGTTGGGTCAGCTGGTCAGGTCACATGTCAACTTGTTTTTTATTCGGGTCAAAAAATAAGATTCGGATAAAATATTTTCCTTTGGATTTGGGTCAGGTTGGCGAATCCCAGCTCATTTTGCCATGGCCACTTATGTGCACGGTTTCATTGTAACATACAAAAATATTTTAGAATCATAAAAATTTAGGCTTTTAGGATTTTATATATGGATAAAGTTTAGCTACAAAATTAGTTATAGTTTTATACTACAAACTTACTTAATATCTTTTTATTAGGGGTGAATTTTGACAAATCCACCATTAAATTACATCTTCTTCTTATATCCTCCATGCTTGCAAAATTTCAAGAAAATTAAAGATCAATAGTTATGTCATCAATAAATTTTTTAAATTTCAAGTTTTTGTAATTTAAAATTATACATAAAATATAAGCTTATAGATCATTTAGTAAATAATATCCAATTCACACAAAATTTAACATGTGTATTAAGAGCGTAAAGAACAAGTAATTCAACGATTAAATTTTCAAAATATGTTGTAATATTTATTTCATTGAGTGAGTTTGTAGTTTTAAGTTACAACTAATTTTGTAGTTAAATTTTTTCCTTTATTTATTTATTTTATTTTTGGGTGTGGACATAGGACCATGAAATCGAATTATATTAAAACTATTGCTCTTGTTTTTCTCTTTTACATTATTTGACTTTCTTCATCCTATTTATTAAACATTAAAACATACACATGTACACCTTTTGATAAAAGAAACAATGCTATAAATAATATAAAAGCAGTCGTTACCTGTCATAGAAGCTAGCTATGCAATTTTCCTTAGGTCAAATTGAGCTTTGAAATTGCAGTGGCGGTTCCGCGATTTCATTTTGGATCAAGAAATTGTCAACTTACTACTCCACGCAATGTGCCTCTAAGTTGTGAGTCTTGTGACTAATTAATAATTTGGTCATAAAAAATTTACCAATTTTAAATGTCATGGCTTCAGTTTCGTGGTCGTAGCAGTCCACGGTTTCAGATGAATCAAGAAATTGTCAACTTATAAACCATGTGAAATCTCAGCACTTCTAAGTTGTGACTAATTTGGTCGCAAAGGAAAAAAAAAAAAAAAAATCAAAAGCAATTTAAAAATTTTCATGTCTTCAATTTCATAGTCGCTTAACTATGCCGTGGTAAAAGGGCAGGGCCATCTCTTCTGGACCAAACAATGCAAAGCTTTAAGTTGTTAAGACTATATATTATAGGGAAGTTACTTTCATACACGTGGAAGTCTTGTGTTACTTACTGAATAAACAAAGTATGAATGAGGCAAGGTAAAACTAGTTGTTGGGTATTACTAAATTTAAAAATTGACCAATAAAAAGAGGAAAATACTCAATTAAATAAAATAAAAATGAATAAAAGCATTGAATCAACAAATCCAGACTCTGTACCAAGAACCATAGAACTTTTTTTTTTTTTTTTTTTTTTTTGAGAGTAAGGACCATAGAACTTTGAATCAACAAAATGGTCACGAAATGCCTGTCTTAGTTATGGTAAAAGGATTTTGATTTCAAGAGACGTGTACTCTTCAATTTTCAAACTATATGTTCTCAATAAAGTTGGTTCCAATTTCCAACCATGACTGAATGCTTCATTAATTTCCTCTAAGCTTCCTATTGTATACTTGGATGTTTCCTTTTGCCTTTCGAGTTTTTTAAAAATTAAGGGTAAAGCCACTCTGGCATGAAAACGAGAAATCCATGCATGGTTTGATTTTGATTTTATTTTTAATACGAACTTCCATCTCATTCCCTATTTATACACTGAATAATGTATTATGTACAATCGTCTATATGCATGTATTTTTATGTGTTTATATACGAAGCACATGCAAAGTATTCTTATAGAGCAAATACCATGAGTTTATCAACTGTATGAAATGCTTGGTCAAACTCCAAAAGCTGCATGGGACATTCACTCGCTATTACCTAAATGATTTCCTATTGTATTGACTTCCATATATACACATTTTATTTATATGAAAATATATACATATTCTGAGTTAATAAACACTTGCTTGTTCTATATTTATTTTCAATTTTGTGTCTTACCTATCTCCTTTGCATCGAATGATCAAAAAACAAAAAAAAAAAAAAAAAACCCTACACTTTCTAAAATAAATAAATAAATAATAGGTTTGACTAGAATTAATAAATGATGTTTAATATGTGAGCATTTTTTTGGAGAAAATATATGTGAACATTTTAACTTTTAAATGAGATAGAATTATTTTAAAAAAAGAAAAGGAAAGATAGATTAAAGATGTCATTTATTCAAATCTTATTATGTTTATTAAAGAAGTGTTGTGAGAGCAGGGGCAGGGCTAAAATTTATTGTTTGGGAGAGCCAAGTTGCAACACTAATATATTTATCAAGACAACCCCCACACACGTTTTATTTGATAAGTTATATATATACACAAAAAAAGAGCTTGGTATTTTTAATCAAAATTATGTTTGATGGCGATCTTTTATAAAATAAAATTCATTTTTACCATTTTCATAATGAAATTCTTAAAAAGTTTCATTTTCAATACAAATTATTAGATTTTATATTGAAGAAAGTAAAAAAAATTTCAATTGAATTAATGAAATTTTCAAATACATGAATGATCCAACACTTGGAAGAACAAGTTAGGCTTCAAATATATTTGAAGCTATCTTGCTTTAACTCATTATGTGGTGACTAAAGAGACATTTCATGTGTAATTTTAGTGACAATATTTTTTTAATGATTCAATGACTTGTTAATCACTACATAATAGGTTGAAAAAGATAGATTCAAACATATTTGATGTCAAACTTTATCAAATATTTGACAGATATAAAAGTACATTTTACAAGAAAAAATAAAATTACGAAAAATAAAGCTATGTCTCTATAACTATTAGACCAATTATATTTTTTAAAAGCATCATTGGGCTGATTCAAATACTTGAGAGGGCTAACTCTTATTTTTGTAGACTAAATTTTGAAAACTTTAAAATAATTATATAAATTTTAAAAAAATTTCAAAATTTTGGATGGGTACATGGCCTCCCATACTTCAACATAGCTCCGCCCAGTGTGTGGGTGGGGGAGGGGGGAGGAGGGAAGATATGAATCGAATAAAGTATCAACTACATTTCATACCATCTTCCAAAAAAAAAAAAAAAAATTTATTGTTGATAAGAAAATATAGATTTAATCTGTTAACCATTATTTCAAGAGCTAATTAAAAAAGAAGAAGACATGAAACCCCGATTTGGTGCGCCAAAAGTTCATGTGTGTTATATGTCAGACTGAACGAGTGAACACATTGATTGCGTGGTCCTATTCTATGGATTACACTGTAAGTACTTTTGCATCAAGTACTTACGTTCTGACCCAATAAAAAGTCCACGGATCGATCCACCTAGAAATTGCTTACCTATTTTCCTTCTGTACCCAACAGGATCATTTATTAACGCAAACTATTCATCAAAGAAAGTTTGTTAAAAGTACATAAACCCGTTTTGTATCACGTTATTTTATGGGAGGCTCTTAAGTCTAACCCCGTTCGCCCTCCAAGCTTTTAATTTGGTGCACCTGCTAAAATTTTGTATTATAGCAAGCACGTCATATTCTCGCATATGGCTATTGGTCTCCCAATATGGTGTAAAGAAAAACGACATAGGTAGAGCAAAGCTATCATAGACATGATGAGACGAGTCTGAATATATAGTTTAATAGTGTGAAAGAACTTAATTACCAGTCTCGATGCGGTGTTGTTGGTATTACTTCGGTTGTCGTTTTTCTTGTTTTTTTGTTATTATTACTTTCTAAGTAATAAATGTGAAAAGCAAATCCATCAGTCAACTGTTGTACAAATTAATATGCACATAACAAGCTAGAATATGAAAAAAAAGGGTTTTAGTTACTTTTCCTCGTTAAGTTTTCAGTCATTTTTTTAAATGAATAAAGAGTACGTTTGATAGATTGTAATAGGCACTGTAATGTAATAGTTATTCTTACGCTCCGTTTGTTTCGATGGAAAACTTTGTGTAAAGATAGTTTTCGGTGTTTTCCAGTGTTTGGTAGCATAAAAAAAGATAAGTCAAAAGAAAACTATCTTTGGTCAACATAAAAAGTATGACTTATTTTTAGAAATTGTTTTCCACTAAATTTTTTTGGAAAACAACTTTATCTCACAACAAATTAAATAAGGGAAGTTAAGAGGTTGTTTTTCAACTCATTTAAAGTTACTACCAAACATTGAAAAATGAAATAGTTTTATTGAAAATGATTCTTGAAAAATAACTTATTTTCTAGAAAACATCATTATTGAAACAAACAGAGCGTTATGGTTTATCTATTCAATAGTTTGGTTATGTTTTTATTACAGAAAATAGTCATTCCTTATGAATAGTTATTCTTTAAAATGAGGAATAATTATTCATTTCTAAAAGGATTGTAATAGTTATTCCTTAGTAGATATAATAATTTCTAATATTAATATATTTCTAAATAAATAAACTTTTCATATCCAACTAACAATTATGGAAATAAAAAATCATCAAAAAATAACTCATCTCTCTAAAATTTAAAATATATTATTTTTTACAAAATATATTTGTATGAATGAGATATTTCCTAAAATAGATCATAAGTTTTATTCTAATGTTACAACTCATAACCAAATTAATGAATATATTTAGTTATTCCATTACAACACTTTTTATTCCTAGTAATAAAGATTATCATTCTTGTTGTAATCCACATTCAGTATACCAAACGTACCCAAAGATTTCTATCATTGAATAAGGAATGTGAATGTGATCTTTACTGTTAGCATTAAATATAAATGCATTAATATATAATAAAGGATAATTGTCTAAGGTCCTTATTGTGAACAAGTGATGTGGTCCACCATTCCAGTAAAAGACTCCCACTTGTTTAAAATTGTGGAGTTTTAAAATTGTGATTGATGCTAAGTACTTTTTGATTGGGTTGTTGGCTCTCATTGTAGTAATTTACAGCATACAACTAATTTTGTTATGAATTGCGGAAATCTCCTCAGCCAAATACTACATGTAATGATTAAGCACTGCTTCCGCGAGGAAAATTAATGTACAAATGCTATGGCTAGAAAATGACCAGATCTAAGCTAGGATCAAAGGCGACTCCATGTTGAAGCTAAGGTGGTCACATGACCACTTGATTTGGACAAAAAATAATTATTATATATAAATTTTAAAAATTTATGACTTTTTTACCTTTAAAAGAAATTTATGACCACCCTAAATTTTTTTAGGTCCAACATAATTAAATTTTGGACAAAGTCTAGTAAGAAACTTATTGGTTGTGTAGATTAAGACTACAATTTCACTTAATATTTTTTTATTAAATATGAATTTTGACAAATCCACCATTGAATTACATTTCCTTCTTATATCCTTCATGCTTACAAAATTTTAATAAGATTAAAGATTAAAATTATATTATATTATCAATCAAATATTTAAATTTTAAGTTTTTATAGTCTAAAATTATACATAAAAATTAAGTTTATAAATCAAATAATAAATAACATCTGATTGGAATAAAATTTGACATGTGTTTTAAAAACATAAAGAACATGCAATTCAACAGTTAGATTTTAAAAATATATGGTCATTTTAATTTGTCTAGTGAGAGTTGTAGCCTTAGAATACAATTAAATTTGCAGTCAAACATTGCCCTTAAACTTTGGTCTCCTTAATAATATATTAAGCCCTTACAAATAAAAAGGAAAAGTCCAAGAAATTTTTTTATTGAACTAAAATATTGAAAGATATGTAGCTTGCAGTATTGATAATGATACTATCATGCAACAATTTTAAAATAAGATCTTAGAAGAAAATTGTAGGACTTTATATATTTGCATGTGTTTTTCTTGTAAAAATATGAAGTTCCCTGGAAAAAATTCCTGAAGGTCATTGACTAGGATCTTGATATTTTTCACAGTGTCCTTGCCGACTTTTTGCTTCATTGCGAGAGGTGTTGTCCTCCTAACTATGTTTTATCTGCTTAGTCTTTAAAGACATGTATTTACCAAGAAAAGAAGAAAAAGAAGTTACTGAGAAATTCCACCATATAATTACCATGTACCACCTAAGGAAAAACCAGGGAATGGACGAAATTTCCCTTTCCTCACTAATCAATTACAGCTTTAGACCAATATTATTATTTTTGGTTCCGTAATAGTCACATTTGGCCCTTCACCAACCTCCCTTTTTCATAACACGTGCTCTCAGCGTGGCCACTTATGCAAAATCCCTATAAATATCAAGCAAAACCTTCACATGATTCCATACTATCATAAACCAAACACATTTCTAGTTTCAACCCTATAGCTCTCAGCTCTCATCACATCAAAAATGGCTCCTGTTTCCTCAAAAATTGGCATAATAGGAGCTGGTGTTAGTGGCTTAGCAGCCGCTAAACAACTAGCCCACCACAACCCTTTAGTCTTTGAAGCCTCTGACTCTATTGGTGGTGTCTGGAGGCATTGTTCTTACAGTTCCACGAAGCTTCAGTCCCTTCGTTGTGATTATGAGTTTTCTGATTTCCCTTGGTCTGATAGGGATAGCACAAGTCTTCCATCTTATACTGAGATATTGGAATACTTAACATCTTATGCTAACCACTTTGATGTTCTCAAGTTTGTGAGGTTCAACTCAAAAGTGGTGGAGATTAGGTTTGTTGGTGATAGGGAAGCCACTGATCTCACTGGGAAACCTGGTGACTATCCTACTATATTGCCTGGACACCCTGTTTGGGAGGTTGCTGTGCAAACCAACCATTCAGATACCATTGAGGTCTTTAACATTTTCTTATTAAAATGATGGAAACCTCTTTACAAATTCCGAGAAAAGCTAAACCTTTGCCAATCCCTCTCTACAATTCATATATTCATTTTTATTTCAAGGAAATTTGGATAATTTCTTAGTGGATTGGCTATTTAGATTGCATTATGAGATGATCAATATTTTGATGTGTTGCAGGACCAGAAGGACAACCTTGCACCATGGTGGTAAGGACTTTGCACTGGACAGTTCCCCATTACTGGATTTGGGGTTTGCCATTTTACATGTTTTACTCAACAAGATCCTCTCAGTTCCTCCATGAGAAGCCTAACCAAAGCTTTCTCAGAACTCTTCTTTGCCTTCTTTTATCTCCAATGGTAATTGATCAATATTAAATTTTACTGTATGCACTTAAAAATTAACTTTTAGTACAAACTGAATATTAGTCTGGTTGGTTAGTAGAGTGTCAATGTTAATAAGTTGTTTTATATAATGATCTATGACAGAGGCGAGGAGCTTCAAAATTTATCGAGTCCTATTTGCTGTGGAAACTTCCTCTGCAGAAGTATGGATTAAAACCAGACCACCCTTTTGAAGAAGACTATGCATCTTGTCAGGTGGCTATCATGCCAGAGAATTTCTTCTCCGAGGTTGATAAGGGAAAGATTCTCTTTAAAAGAGCATCAAATTGGTGGTTCTCAAAAGAAGGAATTGAATTTTGTAAAGTTGTGATTTACAACTATGTTTTATGTTGGCTTTATTCCATGACAAAAAGTATTGTAATTACTTTAATTTTGTTCTTTGTATTTTGTGGGATTTTATTGTATTGAGTTTAGTATTAAGTTGGTGAAAACTCAAGCTTAATGGAAGATCAAGTGGATTTCGTGAGAAGCTCACGAGAAGCTAACCTGCGAAGTAGCCACTTGAGAAGCACATGACTAGAAGCTGAAGAGTCGTGCCAGATTGTCAGTTTTGCGAGTGTCTCGCAGGTAAGGCCTTCCCGCGAGATAGTCGCGAAACATTTTGTCTGAAGGATTTTTAAGTGTGACTTTCTTACCTTTCACCCATACTATATATATATATATATATATATATATATATATATATCCTCATTACCCACAAATGTAAAAGAGGTCATTCAAAGAGAAAAATCCTCGATAGGTTTTCTACAACACACACACCCATCTTTTAGAAAGAGAGATACACATCCTTAGTAAAAAATCATTCTAACCTCTTCTCATTCCCTCTCCTATTATCATACCTTGAGAGGACATTTGTACCCAAACACAACCCACACCTTTTCAGAGTGTAAAGAGTGTTTTGGAGCTTGGGAAGCTTTGGGGATTTACCAAAAGAAGCCAGTGAGGCTTGACAGATGCAATTGGGCGTATTGCGGGATTTGGAAAGCTAGACAAGACACGGTTCCGAGAAGTCTTGTTGGAGTAGGAGCTTGGAGGGCTTAGGTACATTGGGTAGATTAGGCTTGGAGGGTCTCTTGCTATTCGTGTATCTCAACTTATTGTCTAGTGGATCGATTTACCGCTTGGAGGGCAGCAGAGAGGTTTTTCACTGGGTTCTTCGGTTTCCTCTTCGATAACACATCGGCGTGTTATCTTGTGTTTGCATTCTCTCTTCCCTTACTCTTGTACTTTACTTTTATTGTTTGTTGTTCATGCTTATGCACTAGAGTAGTTTTATCGGCTTATTGCGCTTTCATTTACTCTTGTTCCGCACTTAGATAAGTTAGAATAAAAGTAATCTAGTCGTAATCTTTTAATTGGAGGTCTAATCAAGCTCTTGTGTTTTTAACACATAATCGAGCTCTCAAATTTGATGATAACACCAAACTGGAGGTGATGTTGTTGTTCTTGCAACTGGTTACGATGGGAAGAAAAAGCTCAAAGCTATCTTACCAAAGCCTTTCCGTACTTTGTTAGAATATCCTTCTGGTATCATGCCCTTGTATAGGTAATTAACAATTCTACTCTTAAAATTGAAATCATTGCTTCTAAACTGTAACATGGTCAAAATATACTTCAATCCCTTCTTCCAAACCCTGTAAAAGTAAAAGTTTTATGCACTAGATATGACTTTTTAATAATGATGCAATTCTCTTCTTTTTCTTCTTTTTTCTTTTTTTAATTGCAGGGGCACAATCCATCCACTAGTTCCAAACATGGCATTTGTGGGTTACCTTGAGAGTGTTTCAAACCTTCATACATTGGAGCTGCGTTCCATATGGCTAGCTCGTCTCGTAGATGAGAAATTCAAGCTCCCTAGTGTTGAGAAGATGATTGAACAGACAACCAAAGAAATGGCAGTCACCAAGAAGACAACCAGGTTCTACAAGAGGCACTGCATTTCTACCTTCAACATTAACCACAGTGATGAAATATGTGAAGAGATGGGATGGAATTCTTGGAGGAAGAAGAATTGGATTTCAGAAGCATTTAGCCCCTATGGTAGTCAAGACTATATATGAGAGGAATAAAGGAAGCGGCGATAATAAAGCAAATTATTGCCCTTCATTACTTGCTAAGAGGTTTCTCCTTTCTAGTGTAGAATAATCTATAGTTTATAACCATAAAAGGGGAAAATAATTAAACATAATATATATGTATTATCAAAAAAAAAAAAAATGTAGCATGTAAAGGAGGTTTCTATGTTTGAATAAACAACATTTCTTTGATCTACCAAAAATAAAAAATATTTCTACTTACATTGTTCAAAAAATTGGAGAGGTAAAACCAGAGTATAAGAGCAATACTGAACAAGGACCACTTAAAGGACCTTCCAAAAGCATTTAATATCTCAATAGGGGGTACACCTCTTGGCAACAATAATCAATCAGGTCATGTTGCCATGTGTGGTTTGACTAGCATTTTATTTATTTTGTTGCTTGAACAGAGAAATTTTTTATCTATGTGTGGTTTGACTTGTTGGAGCATGAGTAATGCCGCTTTATCTCAAAATCAATTGGTGATTAGAAAAATACTCAAAATTTTTTTTTTAGCAATCGATATCGAATCACGCAAGCTTCTTTTTAGAGTAGTTGTAGTAAGCCGAATTGTGATCCCCCAACATCCTTTATAAGGAGAATCATGGTTAGAATCCCCCTCTCCCACTTATTAGAACAATTGAATTATAAAATAAAAATTTATAAAAATCACAAAAACTCATGGGTAATTATTATAGGTAGGACGATCAGGTATCTTTTCAAAAAGATTAGTCTTGAAATTGCAAAAGCTTAATTAGGCAATTTTGTAAGTATCTATGATCTAAAAGATTACATCCATTAAAAAAATGAACTAGCTTCGACATGATTAATAACCAAATTACATTTTGAAAAAAGAATTGATAATTTATACAATATCGCAACATAACTAGAGGTAGTTAGTGTCCATTCCGCCTATTGCTAGCTCATCCATTACATGCCTAATAAGTTGGAGGACCTTGCATAAAGCATACAAATAATTCGGGGGCAAGACAACTAAAAACAAATACAGAGCTACCATGTCACAACATAAAAGAGTTATAATTAATTGGAGTTACTTGGGAAATGTACAACTAGATTAAAGGAGCCTATACTAGGAGCTGTCCAAAACATGGTAGTAAATTGTGGTGAACACTACATTAAACATGTTTTTAAGTTGTAACACAATATTCTTCGCATATATGTACCAAACAAAAAAAAAAAAAAAATCAATACGAAAAAATTCCTTTAGTGTTAAATATAAAGCTATCCTATGCAAAGTTTCTGTACTACCTTGTGACTTGTGAGATGATGGATCATTACTGCCAATCCCAACAACCTGAGCTCCTGTTTTCTCAAATTTCTCTTGGAATCCCTGACAGGGGCAGCCCTAGACATTTTGGGGCCTAAGACGAGAACTAAAAATGGGGACTTTTTTATACTTATATATTAATTAAATTAATGTTTATTTAATATTTTTATATTATATTTTTCATCATTATTTTCATTTTCTTCTAAATTATTTTGAAGTTCATTATCAAGATTTGTTGTATTGCAAAATTGAACATCATTTTCTTCTAAATTATTTTGGTGAATTTCTTGCTCATTTGTGATATTTTCATCTAAATTTTGTGTTATAATTTGTTTATTATTAATAACAAATTTATCCATTGATCCTTTTTGAGACTCAATTAATTTTTCTTCTTCTTTTTTTCTTTTTTTAAGTTTTTCATATCTAGATGCGTATTTTCTAATAGACATTTCTAATCAAACAATATATTTATAAAAACTAAAATAAAAAATAACTTTCAGGTGTAGAGCAAATGAGAAATAGAACCTGATTTATATAAAAAGTATTGTTGTAGTTTCACTGAATAATAATAAGTTTTTAGCAATCTCAACTTGCATAAATTAAAAAAAAAAAATTAAGCACAAGCATAACAAAAATTTAAGCACAGCCATATTACTGACACAAGACTTATTAACAAGACCCACCAACAAAAAAAAAAAAAAAGACACAAAACAAATCCTATCTATAACCAAAAAAAAAAAAAAAAAACTTGAAGGCCCAAACTTAACGCCCAGTCCAGGGAGGGTCCAGGCAGCCATAATGATAAACTGATAAGTGAAAAACAAAGTTACAAAACCAGCCAGGGAGGGCCCAAATAAACAAAGTTATCTTAAGTTCTTAACAAATAAAATGGCCCAAATATTTATAATTTTATACCTGATTCCTGAACCTCAGAACCTGATACGGTGAGGTGAGCAGTTGAGACTTGAGAGAGGCGGAGAGCAGAGAATCAGAGAGAGGCTGAGGCGGTCCAGCTGGACCAGCCGTCCAGGCGGAGGAGCTTCAAGCTTGCTGCCTTGCTTGAGCCTTGAGCTGTTGTCTGTTGAGCAGATGAGAACAGACTGAACAGTGGAGACTGGAGACTAGAGAGAGGCGGAGAGCAGAGACTAGAGAGAAAGGTAAAATTTTTAGGGTTCTGAGTGGATTTATTTGTTTTGATTTGTGATTGTTTTGTGGTTAATCTCTTAGACCGGATTTGTAGTTTATCTGGTTGATTTTTGGCAATGATTTTGTTTAGAACCAATGTTTAATAGGATTTACCAAAATTTTTGTTTTTTTGGTTAAAAGGATGTGCCAGATTATTTTTGTAATTCATTTGAAACTTTTTTTTTCCTCTACTACCCGGTTCTTTTCTAAAATTTTGGGGCCCCCCTTCCACTTGGGGGCCTTAGGTAATTGCCCAACTCGCCTAAGGGAAGGGCCGGCCCTGAATTCCCTGAAAGCACAAGCCTATCACAGTATGAATAATAGTTCTCTGTTAGTGCCTGCATAACCTAAAAGCTCTCTTTGATTGTGTGACGACTATGTCTATGTGAATCTATTCGGCTATTCCCGAAAAACTATGATCATTGCATGTAGTACTAATAACACTAATAAGAAATGTAAAGCTTGATGACGGGGTTTTCTGTTGAGAGTAAAGCTTGATGATTCTGTTTGGGCTTGAAAAGTGGGGTTATTGAGTATGGCCAAATGTGTGTGTGTATGGATCTCTTGGCTTTGACATTAACTCATAGTAAGTTCCAAATTCAGAACATTGACAAAATCGTTAATTCTTTTAAGTTATATGATGATCAAATTTTATATAAAAGTTTGTCCAAACTCATAGACTTAAGTATTTTGGGTTAAGTGGTGTTTCTATATGTTATATTAACTACTCAGTTGAAAACTCCCCAAGATATTATCTCCCCAACTAATGGTATCAGAGCTTAAGTAGTGTGTGGGGAAGGTGGTGGCGAAATGTTCAAGGTCCCTTTCATAGCAGAGATAAAGTAAGCCAAAAAGGCCCACACAAACGATCCTAGAAAAAACCCAATAATGTAATAGCACCAATAGTGTTATATCAAGGTAAGACGCGAAGTTCCCATTGATAGGAAAGTGTGGACTAGTTCCCATGGATGAGTGTGTGGGGTTAACACGTGGTTCCCATAGATAGCACACGCTAGGTCCATGGATGATGTGCCCATAAGGCAAGGGAGAGCTAGTAGGACTTCGTGGTGAAGGAAAAAGCCTGTAAAGTAAGGAGATAGCTAGTAGGATTTGGTCAAAGCCCATGCATGAAGAGTTAGAGAGTTCCAAGTGAGGAGAAGATTATTGGGTATATACGTTTGAATGAAATCCCACATAAAATAATAATAATAAGAGTGAGTGGTTAATATAACATAATTGGGCCCAAACTCATAGGTTTTAAGCCTTTTAGATTAAGTGGTGTCCCTATATGTTATATTAAATATTCAATTGGAAACTTCCCAAAGTATTATCTACCTAAAAAAATATAATCTTGAAATTATAAAATTAATTTAAATAGAGGCACATAACATTACCTCTTCCTTAATTTTACCCTTGTCCTCAAGGGTGGCCTTTCAAAGGAATTTCTTCCTTATCTTGATTTTGGGTGTTTGTGTTTATTGAACGACTTGAATATTGATTAGTTTGGCCTTTGAGATATCCTGATTCATTTAGATTGTACAAATGTTCAACTTGATCACAATCTTGATCGTACACAAGTTGATTAAGACCCATTTGGCAATTAAGACATGTCAATTCATTTTGATTGTGCAAATCTTCAACTCAATCACAATTTACATTACCAGCAAGTTGATTAAGGTGAGTGTTCAATGTAGAGAACATCTCTCGTATCTTCTTAAGCATGCACTATTGCCAAAATTTAATAACACCAAGCTTAGCTTCTACCCACTCAAAGCGTGAATTGTCTATAACGTGGCTCTAATATGCCTAGCTATGATGACAATTGCCATGTGCCTAATTCTCAATTGGTTACTTTGAGGGAACCAAGACCTCCTAGGTTGATAAATGAACTACTTCAAGGAAGTCCAAACCTCTAAAGTGAAACTTCACTCAATAATAATATTTTTCATAGATTCAAAGATGCATGATCATCATTTTTTTTTTATTCTTTTGCCATTATAGACACCCATTTTGTATCTGATATGATTTAAGCCCTCATTACCCAATAATAACATTCAAGGGACCTATACATTGTCCATCTCCATTGTAACAACCATAAAGTACTAATTGAATTATAAGACTTTTGACATCTTGGAGTTTGATGTAGTAATTTAGTACCAAGAGTTTATATGATAGACATTTTTTAAGGAAAATTTTAAAAGGGTTTATCAAATTTATTATAAAAACCTTACAAAGTGACATGACAAATAATGTCATTGGTGTCTCATAAACAATGATGTACAAACTAATGATGTTGCATGAACTAGCTCAACCATGCTTTTCTTCTCAACCTCAATATGGGGTGTCCAATACCAAACATGAAGTTTTGATAAGGCCGAGCTGACTTCTCAATTGACTTGAGCAACTATTTCGGGAAAGAATCCCAAGAATCACGAGACTGGCTCTCAAAAGTTTTATTTGGGTAAAATTGATAGAATTTTATTGAAATGAGAAATATAAGTCATTTGACTTCCCCCCAATTTTTTTTTTTAAAAAAAATTTAGTATATATAAGTATTATATTTTAGCAATTTAGTTCAATAAAATTACATTTGGCCACCCTTGATAATATCATTGATCCTTATAAAGGCCATAAAAAAAATTTCATAGATCTAAAATTAACAAGTCCAACAAAATTAACAAAAATTACCAATAGTAAAGTTTTAAAAAATTAAGTCTAATCAGCCAATTTTATCCCAAACAAACAACTCAGCTATTTAAAAAAAAATAAAAAATAAAAAATAAATAAAAATAAAAACCTAACAAAATAATTTTCCTTTTTTCCAGCAATAAATGCATGCATAAAAAAAAAATAATAAATAAAACACATGGTTGAGTTCCTTTTTTATAAGTAATTGTATTCAGGGACGGATCCAGGTAGAGGGCTAGGGGAGCCCGGACCCCTAGGCCCAAAAAAAAAAAAAAAATTTAGCAAGTAAAATTTCCCCAAAAAAAAAAAAAAAAAAAAGGGCATGGACCCCCCCAAAGTTTTTAGCTCGAGCCCCCCTAGTTTTTAGCTCAGGCCTCTCCCAAAAATCATGAACCCCTAGCCCATCATCCAGCCAGGAGCCCATGACCATGTAATCTAAAAAATAATAATAATAAAATAAAAATTAAAAAAAAAAAAAAAAAAAAACTCAGCTCTCAAGTCTCAACATTTCAAAACCAAACGAAAAAAGCAAAAAACGAAGGAAAAAAAAAAAAAGAAAAAAAAAGAAAGGAAAGTGAAAGGCAAAACAGAGAGATAGAGAGTACTTAAAGACCCATCTTGATCGGAGACCCATGTCGCCGTGACGGAGAGAGACAGAGAGATAGAGAGCCGTGTCACCGTGACGCCGTGGCCCGTGACGCTTGCGAGTCCGGAGACCCATCTTCATCTTGCTACCTAGTCCAGTACCCACGCCACCACACGAGACCCACTTGCCGCCGCCGCCGCCCACGGAGACCGATCACAAGTATTTACTCTTATCTTTTCCTTCAAAACCTAATAAAATGTTTGTAATCTAAGAATCTGAGATTCACAGAAACCAAGGAATAGTGTCCTTGATGACTTACAGAACCGAATTCAATGATGAAATTTATTTGCTTGTTGATGACTGCAGGGAGTTGTTGAGCCAAATACCAAAGGGTCATACACTGTTATAAAGAAGTAAACTAGTGTACTCATGCTTTATCTAGAAAGGGGGTCGAGCAACACTGGGATTTTGTGACAGCCCTCAGTCATTTTGATGTTTTTTCTACTTTTGCATTTAGACCTTTTGGTAATGTACCATTAATGATTTTGTAACGTTGTGACTTTGGTTGATTAGTAACGAACTCCAATTTCATCACCCAAAAAAAAAAATGGTTTAGAGTGGAAAAGAGGGCCAAAATGGTCCGAGTACACTGTTTGGTAAAATATTTATATGAATCTACCCTATTTATGAAATAATTAAAAATTTATCTTTTTTTTTTTTAACTTGAGTTTGTGAAACTCAAGTTTGTCATGTAACTCAAGTTTTACATACTTGAATTCCGTGAAATTTTTTTAATGTAACTCGAGTTCCATAAAAAATAGCACAACAAATTTGACAACAAACTCAAATTTTAAAAAAACGATAAATTACTAAATATTTTACGATCAACATTATATCACTAAATATTTTGTCCAACAGTATTCTGTTAACATTTTGGCCTAGAAAAGAGTATATTTTTCCTTTATTACTTTGTTTATAGTACACTTTATGTCAAATCAATATTTTCATGACTCAATCATTCAAGTCAAATATCTTGTTTCATAAATTACTTTTTAATTTAAAAAAAAAAAGTTTACCGTGGAAAAGAGTAGTCTCCTTAAAGCTTTTGTTTGCACATGTTGGGCGAGTCTTCTGGCTGGATATTGTAAAAAATTGAGTTTATTTGTGATATGTATACTGTTTAAACTTATTTGGAAAAATGAGGAGAGAAGCGAATTTTGATAATGGTGTTGCTAAAATTCTAAAAAAAAGTATGAGAGAGGAGAGAGAAATGATGTGACGAAATTGATGAGGAGAGAGAAATGAGTTTTTTTTTTTTAATCCTCCACTTTTGGCAAAATGTTAGAGATACAAATTTTTTTACAAAAACTTTCATAAATTATTGATGTGATGAGTGATTATTAGTAAATAAAAAAATGATGCTATTGGTGGGCCTTGATGAGAAGTAAGAAATTAATCATAACAACAGTTTGTAAAAATATGGTAAAATAGTTTGTAGCTAGAGCATTACTCTTGCTACAGTTCAGTTTTCTTTTTTTAATCCTTCAATTTCAGCAATTCAATTGCTATAATTTAGTTTATTTTTATTTTATTTTTTATTTTCGGCAATATCATTGCCAAAATTCCTTTTTCTCTCTCCCACATCTGTCACATCATTTCTCTCTCCTCTCTCCTACCTTTTCTTAGAATTTCGGCAACACCATTGCCGAAATTCGCTTCTCTCCTCATTTTCCCAAATAAGTTTAAACAGTACACATATCACAAATAAACTGGATTTTTTGCAATATTCAACCAAAAGACTCTATGTTGGGCACTATGGGTCTATGACCCTTAATAATTTTATTTTAATCCAAACTTTAGGATTTCAGTTGAAAAAATGTGTGAGATTAACTAATTTGCTAGATCATAAGAGCATTCACATTGAGAATGTTATATGTCATATGTAGGCAAAATTTGGCATAAAGACCCAAAAAACCCCCAATCGTAGATGATTTTGAAAATTTGAAAGAGCATCGAGTTCCCTTTTCATAGATGATTGTTAGGACATATGTGTTTCACTTATTAAGAATATATGTCATGATTTTATGTAATTGGCTTGTCCTTTGACAAAACGCACAGTTCAAGTATAACTGAAAGTTGACCTGATTGAAAGTGTACATGGAATTAATACTTTAGTTCACACTTAAATGTCAAACTCTCTATTCTATTACTTCGTATTTAATCAATATTCATTTTCCACAAGCGGAATTGCCTTTTTAATGGTGTCCGAAGTCTTTGAATGCTTAAAATATGATAGAAACTGGTTCTTTTAATGCTTAGGTAGTTAGTTAGGTGATAAAATGAAGAGAGATCAGTTCCCATGTTCCTTTCTAACCCCATTAGAGTCGTAATTCTAAAGTCCAAATAATATACAAGAAGCTGTTGATATATTTCCATGGTCAGTTCCTAGCACTATTGGAATAGAAATATGAATAGTATCATTTACGGGTGCTGGAAGATTAAGAGCATAAATGTACCTATGTTGTAGGTGCATTACAGGTATATAATAGTTTATTTTAGGAGATTGAAGTGGCTTTGTTCATCATCTTATAAAAAAGTTGACTATTGTTATCTAGGCTGCATAATGATAAATACTTTAACAGTCACCTTGTGCTTGTTAGCTAGAAGATGAGAATTCTGAGTTACAGATTTCATGGAAGAGGAATTGTGAAGAATTGGTTTAAGTATACTTTCAACACTAGAAAAATTGAATAGATTGCCATACGTGTTGATTGTTAAGACTGGAAAAAAGCTAACTCCATTTTAGGGTTAGACTTGTAAAGCCAAAAGCAAATTAAAAGACGAGTTATTCCCTTTTCTCCCATAGTAATAGAAATGCTGAAGTATTGTGTCTGAGTTTTGCACTTCTAAGTCTAAAGTTGTCTCTGTGATTGCCCCCATTTAAAAGAAGGCATGATCTGAGCATAATAACTTATCTGGGATTTCACGGTGCCAAAACTAATGCATGATTAGTACTTTCATAATTTACATTTTCATTTTTATGGAAATTGTAGAGTGTAATTAAATAAATCTCTGATTAATTGACGAAAGAAGGGGGCTCTAAACTGGATTCTGTCTCGTCAATCGATAGAAAAAATGTTGCACTGTCAAGAAAACAAAATGATGGTCACAACCACCAACTCTAACATCACTGCTACCATTATAAGCACCAACCTAGGAGTATCAGTTGATGAGGATGCAAGTGAACCATTATAAAGCTTATTGGCAATTTTGTCAATAACAGACTTAATAATCCCCGCGAGAGTAGACTGAGGTGGTGACCAATATACAATAAAAGAGGGAAGTGAAGATTATTAAAAGCAAACCCAACAACTTTCACCAGGGCCAAATCTTATTTCTCTGCTGCATTTCAGCAGCAGGTCAAGTAGGTTGAACACCATCTTCATCTACCATTTTCCACCTCTAAAAGTACTCAAATGTAGCTTGATTGATCCTAATAGAACACAACTGCTTAACCCAGATCATGTTGGCCCATGTGGGAAAGCAAAGGTCATGACAGGTATTACTGATTTCAAATTCCTAACAATTTCATATGTCAGAATCGACCAGTGGTTGACTGGGAAAATAGAACTTTGAAGGATCATGCTGCGAGGCTAAACAAAATAGGCTTTAAAAAATATCCTCAAAAGTGGGGAACAGGATTTATGACTGTCGTTCTAAACCATTTACATGTGTTGCCCGTGTTGGTTTGGATTAAGCTTATTTGGACAAAAGTACAATTATACCTAAACAAAATAGACTTTAAAATTTGTACATAGGCAAGGCCCCAAGGGTTTAGTATATAGCCATTAGCCACCATAGTTGAAAAAGTTTCATACTCTATAATGCATATAAAGGGAGAGTTTTTTATATAGCCACCATTTTAGAAAAAAGTTCCATACTCTACAATGTATACTGGTGGATGTGAGGCGACAGAAAAACGTAACAAGTTTTGGTACGCATGGGATCAATCTTACTTTAATCATGATATTGAAGATACCTCAAGTGAAAAAGTTGAGAGGAAATGGAGCCATTGAAGATATTATTCTTCAAATCAAGATAAACCAATTTGCTTAAATTGGCAAAGGCGTCACCTGGCAATTCACCTTGTATTTGATTCCCTGCCATGTCAAGCAGCATCAAGCTTCTAATGCGAAAGAGTGGTGTCAAGATGGTGGAAGTCACCACTATGGGCTCCGTGGATTGCATGGAGACAAGGAAGTCAAGATATAGAGCAATCAGAGTCCTCGGATGAAAACGAGTACTACAAATGACCCTTTCCCAATTACAATAATCTGAGCTGGAATTCCATGACTCTAACTCAAACAGTGGGACTTCTAATGATGGCGAACTAGTAGCTTTGATGAGAGAGGATTTAAACTCGAGGAGGGCTAGTTTTTGATCTTCAGGACAGCAAAGAGAAGGGGTGAAAAATATGAGAAGTGCTAGAAGCATGCTGAGTTTGGCCATTGTTGTGTCTTCTTTATTCTTTGTTGGATGTTTATAAAAAGTTTTTGGAAGAGTGTGATAGGAAGAGGTTCACATGCTGCACCACTAATCGCGGTGTACTCAAAGTCTAACTCAATGAATACGTCGCAGTAATTTTTTGAAAATCGGTGGCTAAGGAAAGAGAGACTAGAAGGCATTTTGGCATTTTTACCCACTTTTTATTAATTGTTCATATCATATAAACTTTTTTACCAACTTTCATGGCGTGAGTTTACTCAAGAATTTGACTTCTGTCAGGAAAGAATAAAGAGAGCAAAACGTGAAGAGCGTTGTGACTTGTGATATTTTGAAGTTTGAACAAATGATTAAAGAACTTCCTATCAAAAAAAAAAAAAAAAAAAAAATGATTAAGAACTTCAGAATAAACGACTTGTCGTTTACCTAATATTTTATTTACTGCAACAAGTTGTGTACGTACCACTCCGTAGTGTCGTTGGTTCTGTAATTTTTTTTTTAGAAGGAATTAGTTCTATAACTTAGGTTGCATTTGACATTGGTTGAAAAAGCTAACTTTTTTATTATTTAACTTATTTTTGCTATTATTCATCTTATTTTTTCTATTATTAATGGGTCTCTCTATATTGTTTCAGTTAGGTTTTAGCTTTATTTACAATACTTTCAGCAAAAAGTTTTTAGTTTCAGTTAAATAAGTTGTTCTCAAACGGACACTTAATTGTTGGAAGATAATGTAATTCGTGCAGTAATATTTGTTTCCTTCACATGCAGTGCTCATGGTTCATTAATATGCGTGTCTTCTGCTAATTGGATATGTGACTGTTAGCATGTGTGGGTGTTCATTTAATTAATTTTGCTTGTTTTTCGAGTGTATATATATATATATATATATATATATATATATATATATATATAGCGCTAAAGGCGGAAGCACAGAAATATTATATTGAAAATAATATGTATACAAAGTAGAACCAGCCAAGAAGGCGGTAGTGCAAGATATAATCAAAGTAATTTAAAATAATAATATAAGGCGGTAGAACCAGCCAAGCAGTATATCAAAGCAATTTAAAGTATAAAACTGTCCAAGAAGGTGGTAGCTACAAATATATTAAACACAAAGCTAAAAGTAGTTAATATTGAAAATAGATAACAGTACTTACAGCAAGAGTAGTTACAAGATTGAAACAGTACAAAGTTTGGAACTAATTCTAGTTACGGGCTTTGTAAGGAAATAGTGGTAGCAGTGGAAATTCTAAAGAGAAATTCTAAAGGAGAGAAGTAAGCCTAAAGAAAGTTCTGGCACTAGGGAATTATGTGTTTAACATAAAGGACATCCCCCCTTAAATAGGCATAAAAAAGCATAGTGAACAGTACCGGTGAACAGTAATTAGTGAATAGTAATCAATAAACAGTAATCAGTGAACAGTGATTTTTCACTTTTTGACTCAAATCAGCAAGAGCAAAGGTTTTGTCTGGTTCTTCAGTCCAAAGAGCCAAATTGTGCCGAAAGTAACTATGAGGTGACCAAAAGCATGAAGAATCTTCTTTTCCAAAAGTATCATCATTTGCATGGGCCAGTAGTGTAATACAATAGTGGGAACTTCACCAGGGGTAAACATTGTAGCATTTTCGCCGTTGTGCAGGCCAGACAAATAGGGTGTATCAATCAATCAATCTTCTGCTAAATCAGGAGTATCTTCTTCATCATGACCAAACCATTCCTGATTGTAGGGGTAGTAAGGGTTTTTTCTAACAGATGTTTCAGAGGTCCGTTCATCTTCTGAATCATCAGCAACTTCTTTCTCCCTTGAAATCATTTTGAGGAGGGCATACAGAGCATCAAGGTCCTTGCGAATTTCATCCAAAGGAGAACCCTTCTTTCTAGGCTTAGCAGAGGATTTAACAGTTTTAGCAGATGTAGAAGCAGGTGCATCAGCTAGTTGAGCTTTTTGCACTAGAGTATTGATCTTAACCACCGGTAAAGAGAGGAGAGATTATCTAAAAGGGAGAAGATAGAAGATAGAAGATAGAAGATAGAAGATAGAAGAAAGGAAAAAGAAAAGAGAGAGGAAAATGAGAGAGAAAAGAGCGAATTTGAGAGAGAGAAGAGATTTTTTTTTTTTTTTACAACTTGTTACTTCTTTAGCATGTTGTAAAACAATTTGGGATTTGGCCAATGATAGGGCATAAGTTTTAGTATTTGGTGTGCCAAATGCTAAAATTTCAGCACTTGGCATTTGGCAAACCTAATACTAATGCTCTTAGATCCCAATTTTAAATCTTCCCATAATAGTAAGCTCTAAGTCTCATGCCACACAACCTATAATGAATGACAACATAATCCCACTAAACTTTCAGAACCACTGCATTCTTTTGGAGGGAAGAGATGTAGCTAGAACCCACAATAAAATGAAAATGGATAGGAGTACACTGGGATAATCATTAATCACAATCCTTAATAGTCTATTTTACATTGTTCTAGTCAAAGTAGCATTGCTTATTGACTAGAAGGAAATTAACAAGAAAGAAAAGGGGAAAAGGGACACTTATATTTATTTGCCAGTTGCACAATCCATTTGCTCGAAAGAAATCATTAAACGATAGATATAGACTGGACACAATATTAAACCTAAACAAGTTTTCTAGATATATAGAGTTCAAAGCTTCCTAAATTATTCATTCCTTCTTTTTTTCTTATGAAACTCTGGGTTTTGGAAGTTGATTATTTAGCTAGGACACCACTATTTACCACTAGGTTATGCCCAGTGACACACTCAGAATCATCAGATGCAAGAAACAACACTGCATCGGCCACATGTCTTGCTTTCAATACAACCCCTTTAAATACTAACCGTTCCTCGAAGAGTTTTCCCACTTGCTCAGCATCCATCCCAAGCGCATGGCATGCCATTGGTGTAGCAACCACATAAGGTGATACACAGTTTACTCTGATCCCATGCTCCCCAAGCTGTTGGCTAGCCGATCGAACCAGCCCAAGCACTGCGTGCTTTGACATGAAATAATCAATGTGCTTCTTGTCACCACGACTAGCAGCTACACTAGCAGTGCACACAATGCTTCCCCTAACGTGCCCTTTGACCAGAGCATTTGCCGCATGCTTTACACAAGCTGCCATGCCACGAACATTGGTTGCAAATAGGTGATCAAAGGCTGAAAAATCCAGATCAAGAATGGTCTGATTAGACCTACCATAATTTTGGACCGTCCATTCCACCATGGCTTTGACTTGCTCTTCATCTGTAACATCACAATGGATGTAGCTAGCAAGGTTCAAGCCAATGGATTCAACAACACCTCGGCCTAATTCATCTTGAATATCAGCGATCACCACCATATGTGCACCATGACTAGCAAAAAGATATGCGGTTGTCTCTCCAATGCCACTTGCGCCACTGGTTACTATGACCACGCTTGCCTTCTAGTTTCTTCTTGCACAACACTGATTCAGCCATTGTTTACCACAGAATTGTAAATGAGATGAAACAATAAAGCTGCAATTATAATTCTTCTAAAGATAACCACTTAACCTTTATATAGCATTTTCCTTATTGAAAAGTCCAACATTAGGGGGGTGTTTGAATACCGCTTATTTTGCTGAAACTGAAAATTTATTGTTGAAAGTACGGTAAATAAAGGTAAAAATTAGTTGAAATAGTACAGTGTAGCTCATGAATAGTATCAGAAAGTGCAGTGGGGCCCATAAACAGTAGAAAAAATAAGCTAAATAGTAAAATAATTTTAATTTTTCATCCAAATCCAAATGCACACTAATTGTACAAGTCTATTTTTCACTGTTAAAAAATTTGTAGGGTAATGTAATTTGTCTTTGGCCCATTCATAAAGGTACTACAATGTTACGTGCAAAAGAAGTGGAGTTTCTGCTACAGATTTTAACGTTATGCTTGCTGCAGAATATTTGGATGTTTGCTTAATTTTAGGATCAGAATAAGTTGTTGCATAATATTAGGATCAATTGCATTTGTATTTGCATTTTAGTAGGATAAGAGAATTTGTTTATCAAGTGTTTGGGGGGTAACGGCTAGTGGAGCTAGTGTTTGAGTTTTATTAGTATAGTTTGTTCCTAAAATGCAAGGCTTATCACTAACCTTAAAAAATTCTTTAACAAAATCCTATTAAGAAACCTTAGGTTGTCTTTTTTAGGAAAACAATCTTCATTAATTGCAAAATCAGTGCCAGTTGCTACCAATTTCTTGAGATTTACCACCGTGCACCCTTGGTGTGGTAGTCACTCCACAAGTATAAATGCTTGTGGGGTGTGGAGGGTGAAGGTCGGGGTTCAAGTTTCTAGGAGAGAGTTTCACACACATATACACTTATATTAGACTAGAGTAGAAATTATATGTTGTATATAAAAAAAAAAATTAATAATAATAATAAAATAAAATAAAAATTCTTGAGATTTACACCCTGTTGTAGTTATTACAACACAAGGAAAATCATCTGGCTGAACTAATAAATTTTTTTAAATTGCTCAGCATCCATCGATCCCTAGCGCATGGCATGTCATAGGTTTAGTAATCACATAAGATTATAGGTAGTTCACTCTAATCCCATGCACCCCATGGCCACCATCCCAAACTGCTTGCTTGTTAATTGAACCAGCCCTAGCACTGCGTACACACAAACTAATCCTAAGGTGCCCTTTGACCATGGCACTCGCTGCACGCCTTACTCAAGCTGATGTTGCTAAATTGGACATCTATTTTTAGATGTTACTGAGTGTAACAACATGCAATTTTTTTGGCATTTTGCGTAACCAGATTTGAGACTTTTTTTTTCTTTTTTTCTTTTTTTTTTTGTAGATTTGATGGTACAAAAAAATTTAAAATTGATAAGAGTTTATTTTGCATTCCAAAATGGGAATCCTAACAGCACTTCAAAGACTAGAGCTTGTGAGTAGTAATCGCCTTATCGGACTCCCATGTATCTCTTAGGATCTATGATATTTTTCATGCAGCCAGGATTGTAGGAATTATTTTTTAGCTTCCATGATGTCTAATATACAAGGTGTAGTCCTCGGGTGACTCAAAGGCTGGGTTGAACAATTCAGCCAAAAGGGATAAAAAGGGTTCATTTTGACTTAGTTACAATATCTGAGATGTAGTACATTATATACTACAATTGAATGTAAACACTTTGTTATTATTTGTTTTCAATTGGTTAATGCAACTATACTCGGTATTGAATTTATATATATAATGTAACTAAGTTTTAGAGAGAGAGAGAGAGAGAGAGAGAGAGAGAGAGAGATATTGTAACTAAGTTTTGACTAAAGGTAATTTTCAGTTTTATATCCTAAATAAATAACGTCCATTAAACCTAATCCATATGTCCTGCCAACGCCAAGTAAAAAAAAAAAAAAAAAAAAAAGGGGGTCACAGTCAAATACAAGATTAAAGCTTCTTCAATCAAAATGGAAAAGAAAAAGAAAACCAAAATTTTCTTCAATCACAAACATTATACTTGTCTAACCTCATTCATTTGCATGGAAATTTAATTTAAATGAATATGGTGTTATCCATCTATATTTACATAATATTTAAAATCTGAAACGTAGTATTGATTGTTGATATGCCCCCCTTGAGACATATCAATGCAGCATTTAGGTTCATTTAGTTCACTTTAGACCACTACGATCCATTTGGTCCATTCAATCTACTTCGGTTCAGTTCGCTCCATTTAGTCCATTTTAATTCAATTTGGTCCATTCATTCTAGTTTGCTCCATTTTGGTCCACTTTGATGCATTTGAGCAATCATAATATTTCCTAAAATCCGAAACGTAGTATTGATTGTTGATATGCCCCCCTTGAGCCATATCAATGCAGCATTTAGGTTCATTTAGTTCACTTTAGACCACTACAATCCATTTGGTCCATTCAATATACTTCGGTTCAATTCGCTCCATTCAATCCATTTTAATTCAATTTGATCCATTCCTTTTAGTTTGCTCCATTTTGGTCCACTTTGATGCATTCGAGCAATCATAATATTTCCTTGAAAAAAAATTGCAAAATTTAAAACACTTTCAAATGTGAAATATAGATAGATTAAATTTTTTTTTTTAAATCTAATATATTATAACAATTATACTTTTTTAGAAAATAATCACATCGTTTTAAGAAGAGTTTGAGACTAATATTTTCTTAGAAGAAATACTAAGAAAGTAAGAAGAGAAATAGGAGAGAGGGGGTTTACGACAAGAGATTGTCTATAGATTTTAAGATAGATTAGGGAGATCGAATTAGAGAAAGAAAAGGAAAAAAAGAGTGAAGAATAGAAAAGAGAAGAGATATATAAAACATAATTAAAAAGACACGTTCACCACATCAAAAGTTTGTAAAAAATTTTGTAAAAGGTTTGTATCTCAAACATTGCTCTAACAGAATTAGTTAGATAGTTAATAACCTATAAGATAACTACAGCTGGATTAAACACCCACGTTCACTGCACGTGTCACAGCTAACTTTGCTAACAGATAAATATTACGTAGGAAAAACGACAAGTAGCCCAAGTACACTGACTAACTAAACGATTGCAGTTTAATTCAAACTGCATCTATGTTGATGTGTGCGTGCTTCCTTTAGCTTATTTTTCACCATTTCCAATACAAAAGTAAGATTAAAAGAAATATTTTTACTATTTAATCTCAATTATAGAATGAACCCATTTTTCTTATCAGTAAATGAAACAGTTCTAAGTATATAGGAGAAAAAAAAAAAAATATATATATATATATATATATATATATATATATACATAAGAGTGCGTTTTCGGTTCCCTAAACTCTCACACACTCCAGAAGTTTACATTTATTATTCGTTACAAGAGAGAGAGAGAGAGAGAGAGAGAGAGAGAGAGAGAGAGAGAGAGAGAGGGGTTGTGTGCGAAAGAAACTTCCAAGATTCACCATGAAGATAATTTCCGAGAGGGATTTTCCACAAGATGATCACTATGACGACTTTGATGATACCACTGAAGAAAATACTGAGGAGACTTGTGCACATCTATGTGTTATTAGAGGAAAGTGTGTGAGCTGTGAGAGGGTAGCATTGAAGTACGTTCATCAGGGTATGTGGTTGTGGCTTAACAAAGATGAAATGGATCGGATTCGGAAGGTAGAGTCAGCGAAATTGTTAGAAGATTAGAAGATGGTTTTGGTTCTTGATCTAGATCAAACTCTGGTTCATTCAACAGAACAAGAAAAATGTCTGAGAAGTGAGAACCCCTCAAGAACTCTTGCAACATAACTTAAGGGATAGCCTATTCCGTGTGAGACGACCTTGGGGAATGATGATGGTCAAGTTGAGACCTTTTGTTCACACATTTCTGAGAGCAGCAAGTACCATGTTTGAGATTTATATGTGCACAATGTGTACACGAAGTTAGCAAGAAAAAAAAAAATATAAATATATATATATATATATATATTTTTTTTTTCACTTGCTTTCTCTTCTTTGATCTGCTTGCTGCTTCTCTCTATTGCTCTTTTCACGTTTTCAATATATATATATATATATATATATATTTTTTTTTTTTTTTAAAATTTTTAAATTTGGTTATTCTTTGTTGTATGATACATTAGGGCATAGCTAATTCCCCCGTTAACTTGAGGATTATAGACACTGATTCTTCCTTCAACTCCAATGTTACTGTGATGTTCTAGAATACATTACTATTTCCTAGTGAATTTAAAATGGTCAGTTATGATACATCATTCTCACATGAATCCATTATTGACACCACATTCTTTTACATTCTACTGTCACCACTTTTGTTATTCGTTAAAATGTTTTATTATAAAAGAATTATAGATAATGTTAGGGTAAAATATAGTTAACACCCTTAAAGTTTTGTCTAATGCCAACTAAGTCCAAGATATTTCAAAATTGACCAACTTGGTCTCTAAATTATTACTCGTTTTATTGCTATGTTACTGTGATTAGAGACCAAATCAGTCATTTTTGAAATGTCTTGGATCTAACTAACATTAGCTCAAACTTAGTTCAAGAAACTTTAAAACTGATCAAATTGGGTTCTAAAACGTTATCCATTTTTCTACTATGTTAGTGATTAGATACAAAATTGATCAATCTTAAAATATCTTAAACCTAGTTAACATTAGCCCAAACCTAAGGGGTTGATTGTATTTTACCCATAATGGTATATAAGAAAAGTTAATGGATGATGGGTTCCAGTTTGCTTAATTAGTGAAGTCTTTGATAACCCAGAATAAGAAATCTGAGATTCAATATCCACTTATGTGATGATAGATAGCACAATCATTAGAACCAGGCGCCATAATCTAAAATTAAAAAATATATCACATCACCTTTTTTTTTTTTTTTTGAGAAACAAACACACATACACACATAAGGGAGAGGGAAAGGGGTTCTAATACAAAGGCACACCACAACTCCACTCAAAAGTCATGGTAACTTTTAAGGGAGAGTATGACAAGTTATACTATACACAACACACTCTCTTAAGCAATGTGGGACAATTGCACCTTCTTTTTCTTGTATTGTAAGATTACAATAATGTAATATTACTGTGTGATGTAACATCACAGTGAATCAAACGCCCCTTATAGTATCTAAAAATTCAATGGATTGAAACACTAGGAAACAAGAAATACATATATACCACAAGCAAAAAGTTATATAATAAATTATAAATGTGAGAAAACGAAAGTATAGAAACTCACCGTCCAAAATGTAAAGAAATAAGAATACCCAGTACCATTGAATAGACTTGGAGAAACCTGTTTAAATCAAGAAGTAAACACATTATTTTTTTGAAAAATCTGATTATGTTGTTCCATTTGTATTTGATTGTCAATCTTCTGATAACCATTTCTTTACCAATTCATTTCTCCCATTTTGATCCCATGACTATTAGAACTTTAACTTTTTTTTAACCAGTATGAATGATATCTTATTCATCAAAGAAAACCTCCCTTTTTTACTTTGTTGAAAATGCCAATTGTTTACTGCAAATTCTTGATTGGACAATTTTATCAATCATCAAAGATTAAGGTGTGAAATTGTGAATATCAACAAAATAAGTATAAATTTAAATTACCATCCATCCCGTTGTGATAGAATTCAAATTATCACTTGTGCCATTCGTGACATACATTAGGGCATAGCTGATTCCCCCCTTAACTTGAGGATTATAGACACTGATTCTTCCTTCAACACCAATGTAACTGTGATGTTCTAGAATAAATTACTATTTCCTAGTGAATTTAAAATGGTCAATTATGATACATCATTCTCACATGAATCCATTATTGACACCACCTTCTTTTACATGCTATTGTCACCACTTTTGTTATTCGTTAAAATGTTTTATTATAAAAGAATTATAAATAATGTTAGGGTAAAATATAGTTAACACCCTTAAAGTTTTGTCTAATGCCAACTAAGTCCAAGATATTTCAAAATTGACCAACTTGATCTCTAAATTGTTACTTGTTTTATTGCTATGTTACTGTGATTAGAGACCAAATCAATCATTTTTGAAATGTCTTGGATCTAACTAACATTAGCTCAAACTTAGTTCAAGAAACTTCAAAACTGATCAAATTGGGTTCTAAAACGTTATCCATTTTTCTACTGTGTTAGTGATTAGATACAAAATTGATCAATCTCAAAATATCTTAAACCTAGTTAACATTAGCCCAAACCTAAGGGGTTGACAGTATTTTACCCATAATGGTATATAAGAAAAGTTAATGGATGATGGGTTCCAGTTTGCTCAACTAGTAAAGTCTTTGATAACACAGAATAAGAAATCTAGGGTTCAATCTCCGCTTACATTAAAAATCGATTTGTGTCTTAATGTGATAATAGATAGCACAATCATTAGAAGTAGGCGCCATAAATTAACACTCTATCAAAAAATGAAAAGTTAACGGATGCCTAAAAATATTGGTTTAGAAAATATTTTTAAAATCTTTTTATGAAAAAAGTAATCAATTTTTTAGGGTTCTTCATATTTTCTATTGTATATATGTGTCCTTATACTTATCTATACTACTATTTAAGTGGTTTCTGCGGTTTGAGATTCTTAATTTAGATGTCCAAAATACCCTTAAAATCATCCGCTTCTAAGGCTTAAATCATAGGATTAAATATGTAAAATTAGTAATTTAAAAACTCGTAATTTTTAGCTAAATTTAAATAAAATAAAATATAAAAAAACAGTTCTTTCTTCACCTTCGTATTCCTCTCGTTGTTTTTTTTCTTTCGCAAATGTATTTTATTTTTTTATCACTAAACTGTTTTTCTCCACCTCCACATTTCTCTCTCATATTATGAGTTAAGTACCAACTTAAAAAATAAAAATAAAAAACTACAAGTAAATCCAAAAAACAGTTCTTTACATTTCTCTCTCGTATTGAGTCAATGTGTTCAGAATTGTATACCAAACAAGTGTTTTCTCGTTCGGCGCCAATCCTCACCTTCTCGAACTCAGTGACTCTCACGCTCTCTTTCTCTCACTCTTCTTGCCTCTCTGAAACCCTAATTTTGACTCCCATTTGTCCTTAATCCCCAAATCAACCACCTATGGTTTCTTCCAACAACACACACTTCGATCAATCTTCCTCAATGGCCGAGCCTCGCGCTAAGCTAGCAAGAATCGAAGGGTTTGTACGCTTCTCACTCTCTCGGCTATATTTATATCGCTGTCTGAGATCTTGTAAGCGTTTTGAAGTCCACGATTTAGTCTGTGATGTGTTTTTGATGTTCTGAACCAGGCAGGTTCCATGGGCCACCTGGCTGAAAGCCAATCCTAACTACAAGAAAAGTCCTCTTAAGCTTGGATGTTTTTAGTAAAGCACATTTCATATGCTACTGGGCATTTTGCTTCTTTAAGCACACCCCAAGGGGTAGCACATTAGCTGGGGACCATGCCTTTTGAACAAGGGATCTGGATTGTTAAGCTTGAATCAGTTTTGTCAAAATTTATACTTAAAAACAATTACAGTAAAGAGAGATAATTATGAGCTGAATATTATCTCATGCAGTCATCCAGTATGCACTTTGGATATTCACTAGTTACTGCCTTTAATTACAAATTTATCTTGAAGGCCGAGCATCTAAACTTTTGAAATTGTTTACTTGCAATATGTCAACAATTGTGGATTAGCTCTCTTGACATTTTTACTTCCTGCTTGCCAACTAATTAAATAGCTTGGAAAAATGTGGATCATATCTCTTTATAACATTTTGGATGTGCTCTTACCAATCCAGTTAGAAAGACACAGTTAGCATGATGTTATAACTTATAATACCGATAGAAATGTGTCAAAAGATATACAAACAGTACTAAGGAAGTATCATTCATCATCCCAAGATGTCTGGCATCTGACATGTTTGATGAAGATGATGTAAGTAGAGCTTTCATAGCTATGAATGTGGATAAAGCCTCAAGAGTCAAGACCATATTCTATGATTGCCAATGGTGTTTGAACAGGGTCCTTAAAGGTCCTTTGGTAATATGAATATCAAGGATTTAAATATTTTGGTCCATTGTGATTTAGAGATAAATTTATTCATTATACTACTTATCAAAAAAAGATAAATTTATTTATTATAATGTCAATATGCATTTTTTTCATTTATAATTTCTTTGTTTTGTGCTCTTTAAATTTGCTTTTGAATCATATCGAACCACTTAGGCTCACGCTTTCATTTGGTTTCACCTTTTGCATTTGAGGCAAGCAGGACAGCTCCAGGTTCTCAATGCTCATTATCAGTCTGGAGGGGTATCGAATCTTTTTGTATTTATGTCTTGATTGCTTTTGTGACAGTTGTTTTTGATGTGTCCTAAAATTTCCTTCTTCTAGGAACGGTCGGTATCAACCATTCTTTATCTTGCTTCTCTCCAAGATCTTACAAACTGCCCATTTAGGGTTGTTGATGAGATATATCAGTGTTAGTCACTGTATCAAGTGTTGTATAAATTCTTACTACATTAATACAGCTCATAGAATTTATTTTGGCCTCCAAATTCCACAGGGATGGACCCTATAAATGAACGAAAGATGTTCCAGCAACTAGTGAGAGCTGCCAGCCAACTGAACACACCACAGTAAGAACACTTTTTAACTTGATAATTTCTGTCTGCATATAATTTGGCAAGCTTGTGGACATCAGTTGCATGTCTGTCTCATCATGTCCAAATGGTGGTTATATTAAAGGCTTTTAGGAGGGTGTAACTACAAATGGTTAAGGAATTTAGTTTTGGTGTTTGGTGTTGGTAGTAGTAGTTGGCTATTTCTTTTGTTGAAAAAGCATATAAACACCCAGAGCTTTAATATTATTGTCCTTTATCTCACCTCAAGGGTAGCACATTATATATAAAAAAACATTATTTTTCTCTATGTCAAATTTGTGGGGCTAATGAGCCTACCATGTCCCACACGCAATCTGCAGTGGCTGCTGAAATACGCTTGGCGGGACACTCATCATTTTGTCCTACAAAAGAAACAATTACACTTGGATTCTGGTGAAATGGCAATTCTTCTCTTTTAATGTAAAGCATGAGGATTATAAGATTGAGTGCTTAAATAAAATGCATATGTACCGAACTATTAATGTTTAATGCAACAAAATTGTCATTTCATTTCTTGCAGTTGACAAAAACAAGTTATAGGTCTCTTAAACTTACTTTGCGAAATGCAAAGAAGGCTGAAGCATTAGTTTCATCAATATGCAGGTGTTTTTTGCTGACTCCAAAGTAGCTACCGGATTTGGAGTACAGTGAGGCATCTAGCGTTTTGAATATAATGAATGGGCCTTGGATTGATCAGCCCTCAAAAGGTAATGGTTATCACCAGATAATGTCTATTTCTTTATTTTGCTTATAAGCAACTGAATGGCACGACTTTGTGTACTGTTTATTCAGTGTGGAGCAATGGAGATCGCCCAATGCCAAAACTCAATGCCCTCACTTCAGGAATTTTTGTTTAAAGAACTCAATGCTGACATATAACAATATCAACTCTCAAGTTCAAATGGCCGCACTTTAGGATTTTTTGTTTAAAGAAAATTTAGGGCAGCTATTGGATCCGTCCTGTTAACATGTATTATGTTATGTGCTTTAGGCCCAATTAGGTTACTTGTATAGCACACTTGTACTTGTACTACACTCTACTTGTACTGCACACATATGCCTCCTATATAAAGGTAGTGATGTATATTCTTTCTTTCATGAAATACAATACAATTATTCTGTATTTCTAACATGGTATCAGAGCATTGAGCCTCGGTCAAGGCTTTGTTGTTTTCTTGGCTATGGCGAAACTTAAAAGGGGTATCGGTGTTATGACCCTGTCTCTCATCGTCTTCGTATTTCTCGCAATGTTGTCTTTTGGGAACATCGCCTCTTTGTCGAGCTCTCTCACTTTCGTGCCTCCCTATCTTCCTCCTCTGTTTTAGATCTTTTTCCAGATGAGGCACATATTCCTTCTGTAGCTGCTCCTGATCCTCCTGTAGTTGCTCCTGATTCTCTTGTAGACTTCTCTGTCCAACCACCAGATATCACTGATCCCTTTCCTAGTTCACCCTTTAATGAACAGGTGGAAGATGAACAGGTTGAAGACGAGCTACCCAACCCCAACCCTGAGCTTGGGTCCCCTGCTCCTGCTCCGCCTGAAGATCTTGCACAAGACATTCCACCTTGTCACTCAACTCGAGTAAGATCTATTCCTACACATTTACTTGACTATCATTGTTACACTGCTCTTGCTACATTACATGAGCCTCACACCTATCGTGAGACTTCCACTGACCCTTTATGGCAGATTGCAATGAAAGAGGAACTTGATGCATTATCTAAAAACCATACTTGGGATTTGGTGACACTCCCTCCCGGGAAATCTGTGGTTGGTTGTAAGTGGATCTACAAGATTAAGACTCGCTCTGATGGGTCCATTGAGCGCTACAAAGCTCGTCTTGTTGCAAAAGGTTTTACACAGGAGTATGGGATTGATTATGAAGAGACCTTTGCTCCGGTTGCTCGTATCTCATCTGTCCGTGCCCTCTTAGCTGTTGCTGCTGCCCGTAAATGGGATCTTTTTCAGAAGGATGTCAAAAATGCATTCCTTAATGGGGATTTACATGAAGAAGTTTATATGCAACCTCCTTCTGGTCTCTCTGTTGACTCAAACAAGGTTTGTTACCTTCGACGTGCACTTTATGGCCTTAAACAAGCTCCACGAGCTTGGTTTGCCAAATTCAGTGCTACCATCTCTCATTTGGGTTACATGGCCAGTCATTATGATTCTGCCTTATTTCTTCGTCGCACTGACAAAGGCACTATTTTACTTCTCCTGTATGTGGATGATATGATCATAACTGGTGATGACCTCAGTGGCATTCAAGAACTCAAGGATTTTCTCAGTCAGCAATTTGAGATGAAAGATCTTGGACATCTCAGCTACTTCTTGGGTCTTGAAATCACTCATTCTACTGATGGACTTTATCTTACTCAAGCTAAGTATGCTTCTGAACTCTTGTCTCGAGCTGGACTCACTGATAGCAAGACTGTTGACACTCCAGTTGAGCTTAATGCGCATCTGACTCCCTCAGGTGGGAAACCATTGTCTAATCCCTCTCTTTACAGACGATTGGTTGGCAGCCTAGTTTATCTCAAAGTTACTCGTCCAGACATCTCCTATGCTGTTCATCAGGTGAGCCAGTATCTGTCTGCTCCACGATCAACTCACTATGCTGCTGTTCTGCGCATTCTTCGATACTTGAAGGGCACCCTCTTTCATGGCCTTTTCTACTCAGCTCAATCTCCTCTTGTACTCCGTGCATTCTCTGATGCTGATTGGGCAGGAGATCCTACTGATCGCAGGTCTACTACAGGTTACTGTTTTCTCCTTGGTTCTTCTTTGATTTCTTGGCGAAGCAAGAAACAAACTTTTGTGGCCCGCTCCAGTACTGAAGCAGAATATCGTGCTCTTGCTGATACCACATCTGAGCTCCTTTGGCTACGATGGCTCCTTAAGGATTTGGGTGTGTCCACCTCCTCTGCTACTCCCCTTTATTGTGACAACCAGAGTGCCATTCATATTACTCATAATGATGTCTTTCATGAGCGGACTAAACACATCGAGATTGATTGTCATTTTATCCGTTATCATCTTGTCCATGGTGCTCTTAAGCTTTTCTCCGTCTCCTCCAAAGATCAACTTGCAGATATCTTCACCAAGTCACTTCCTAAGGGACGCAGTCGTGATTTGGTTGACAACCTCAAGTTGGTCTCACATCCACCTTGAGTTTGAGGGGGGCTGTTAACATGTATTATGTTATGTGCTTTAGGCCCAATTAGGTTACTTGTATAGCACACTTGTACTTGTACTACACTCTACTTGTACTGCACACATATGCCTCCTATATAAAGGCAGTGATGTATATTCTTTCTTTCATGAAAAACAATACAATTATTCTGTATTTCTAACACGTCCGAAGTAACCCCTTTTTTGCACCATATCAGATGGTTGTGTATAATAATTTTGGCATGTAATTATATCTCCTTTTGCCATTGTATGGATGATCCTTTCCTTTAATAGTTAGTAATCAATCTAATTTATATATATATATATATATATATATATATATATAAAAGATGGATCCCCAAATCTGGAGGAATAGAATTGGGTGTGAATCAATCTATTACCTAAGTTCGAAGCATTTTATGTGGCATTCTACTATTGTTGGATGTAAAAATATAGTTTTATTAAAATCCAATCCTTATCAAATTTGAACTCATTTACAATATTATTGTTCTGTGCTTCATTGAAATGTGCAAGTTTGTTTGTGTGTGGGAAAAAAAAAAACTAAAAATATTTACAAAATTTAAATCTCATAAACTCTATTAAGGGTCTCTGGGTGGGTTGTGTCGTATAACTTTCTCACCATTTATTAAAAGTTATTATGGATTTCAGGTGGAGCTTGTAGTGTGCCTTGTGTTAGAACCTCATTTTCTCCTTTGTATGTGTTTATTTCTAAAAATAAAAACTTTATTTTGGGACTCTCTCAGCTAAAAAAAATTATTATTTAACTCCTCCCTTGACAAGTTCCCACCCCAAATTGCTTTCTTTTCTCCCAAAAATGTATTAATAAAATTGGACCACCATCAAATTCTACATAATAACTTTTTCATAATTTTGAAGGGGAACGAGGACAGTAGAAAAGATGGTTGTAAGGCGCACACAAATAGCGAATATCACTCAATCTACTCACTAAAGAGAAAGAGAAATAATACACTAATCAGACATTATTATGTAGGTCAAAGTGATGCTAAGAGTGAATATTACTACTATGGGATTGTTTGGTGGTGTATTTCATTCACATGTATTTTCTTTTGAAAATACTGAAAACTGTTAATCAAAGTTTCAAAAATCTTATGCCTTTATTTTAAGGCATTGAATAAAAAATTGATAGACAACATCAATAAGATCAGGCAGATTTCTTTCTTCCGGATATTGTTACCAAATGTAGATAAAGGACAGAATAACAGGTTTCCCAACAAGGAAAGAATAAAGAGAAAGTAGGACCAAATAATGAGTTCTTCCAAAGTACGACCAAGTAATGACAGAGTACATGCTTCCTCCACCGCTTGAGGGAACAAAAGTCACAGACCAAGGCCATAACAGTTTGACACGTTTCATGCAGCCTCAACTAGTACTCAGTTCGCAGTCTTCTTGTCGGACACTGGGGCTAACTGAACTGTCTCTCTTTCTCTTTCTTCTTCTCTACAAATAGACCCATACGGTCCATACCTCCCTCTCACACACACACACTCTTACACAAACAGAGGCAACTCTGTCCACAAGGATTATACTTTTGATTTTGCCAACGCAACAGCATTGCTAGTACAAATAGCAACTCCCTCTTCTCTCCACAGGCAACTCCCTCTTTCTCTTTCTTCTTCTCTACAAATAGACCCATACGGTCCATTCTCCCTCACACACCCACACACACTCTTACACACACACAGGCAACTCTCACACACACAGGCAACTCTCTCGGCAACTCTCTCTCTCTCTCTCTCTCTCTCTCTCACACACACACACACACACTCTCTCTTTCTCTTTGTTTGAATCACGCACGCTCTCTCATTTTGCTCTGTTTCTCTTTCTCCAAACAGGGTGGCGATGAAAAACCAAGAAACTGCTGATGAAGAGAACAACAGGTGGCCTCCATGGCTGAAAGCTTTGCTCAGAGAGAGCTTCTTTGAAAAATGCAAGTTGCACTGTGTTTGCTGCCCCACGTCTGGATGCAATAGGTATTGCTTGGATTGCATGGACGGTGCTCTCTGCTCTATCAGTATCAAAGACCACAAGGACCACCGTATTGTTCAGGTACCATTTCCTCTCTCTGAATTTAAAATTTTCCTCTTTGTTGCCGGATCTATTTGTTTGGGGAAGAGAGGAAAAACATAATCGTTTAAGTTGAATGCACATCCTCTGTTGCAGCTTCTCTGTCTCACCTTATGCTCTACGAGTAAATAACTGTGTCACATACACAAAGTTCTCTTTTTTCAGTTTAATGTGTGAATTCCTAATGTGTTTCTTCTCTGTTTGGTGACAAATAAGGAAGTCCACAAACCAAAAAGTGATTAGGGTCTGTGATTTTCAAAAAAATTTGGACCTTACAGGAATCAAGAGAGGCATCATCAACGGTCACAAGGTTGTGTTCTTGAGGAAACACATTAAACGTAAGGCTCAATATATCATCAGCGAAGAAGATTTCACCAACAAATGTGAGGCCTGCTGGTGCAGAATCCCGGAGCCATTCTTCTTTTGCTCTCTCAGTTGCAGGGTACTTCACTCCCACAATTTTTCCCAACTTTTTATTTTTTATTTTTCTTCCCTATTATTTATTTATTTATTTTGCTAATGCTTTGTCATTATTGATTATAGATGGTGGGGACACGGACACCCAAGAATTCCCAAGAGAAGAAGAGCCACTCAGCTGAAATGGTGTCAAACTCGGAGAAGAGCAAGGTTCAAGGAACAAAACGAAGAAAGGGAATCCCCCATCGTGCCCCAATGGTATGACCCCATAGGTGAAGCTTGGGGGGAGGTGGGTGGTAGGGGGTAGGGGGCTAGCTTTTTGCAATTATGAAATATATATATATATATATATATATATATATGTAGTGTTCACTTATAGAAAAATGTAGTTATTGCCCTCCATAGATTTTGGAATTTAGGCCTCCTCAATTAGCAGCACCTTTGGCTAAGATCAAGTGTGGATTCTCTGTTTAGTTGTATATATGAAACAGAGGCCAATGTATTGATTTACATTCACAATTCATTAGATGTTGATTCTCAATTTCCGTTTTCTTAATTCTTTGTAGAATTGATTGAGGCCAATGTATTGATTTTTCTTTGTATTTGATTTTTTTAAGGATGTTGAATTTTTTATTGCTGTGTTTTTTAATTGGAGCTCTACCTCTTTTGTATTGTGGGTCGTATATTAGTCAGTATGATTCTGATTTCTTCATGTAGTGCTGTTGTGTGGATACCTCAACAATTTGGTTTGGTTAACATATGAGATAGCTCTTGCTAGGGATACGCCAACTGGGTGTTTTAATTGGAGTTCTAACTCTTTTGTGTTCTGGGTCATATATGGGTTTATGTAGATATTGTTTAAAGAGAGAGGCTAAACAGTTCATGTAGACTTATTTCCCATATGATATGAGGGGTTGCCCCAAATTAGTAAAAAGTGAATCAGAGTGGTCCAAAATTTCCCATATTTGATGTTTTGGTAATGACGCTATTAAAATTCGTCCCCAGCTGTGCAGATTGGCCCAAGACAGATCCCAGCCGTAAGTTTTCTCATATTGAATTGACCAAACAATTATCAAAGCTTGCCAAATTCCCTTTCAGTTTTTTTTTTCTCTCTCTCTCTCTCTTAAATTTCCAGTTATACTTTAAGAAGCAACAATAAAATGGAATGTTCTGTTCTCTTCAGCTGCAAATGATCGAAATTCAAGAGTTGCATGTAATACAAAAACAATGTGATTAGCCCATCTTCTACTCTCTCTCTTTTCTTTTATAGATTTTTTTTTTCTGTGTTATTTCCAAGTGTAATTCCCAAATTTTGAATGTGCCTATAGGGTTATTTGATGATTATCCAGTTGGGGATAGGTAAGAAATTTTTTTACCTGCAAACAAGTTCAGGTATTTAAATTTCTCCTTTTGCCCAAGTCATTATTTTCTTTCTCAGCATAACAATGCAAGACTAATGCAATGATATATTTTTCTAGCTTAGATTATTGGGAGAATTTATGTGAAACAATCTTGGAAAATATTAAGGGTCTACTTAGATCTTTAGGAAGTTTTAGGAAACATATGCATAAGTTTTTAGATCTGTAAAATTTTCATTTGCCCAAACTCAAACACTCAAAAACACCTCATACAGTCTAAGTTTCATAGACTACAAAAAATCTTTTTTTACAAATTCCTGATGCAATAAGCAATTCTTGGTATAAAGTATGCGTAATAAAAGAACACCAAAATCCACTTAAAATTCTGCAGGGCAAGGATTTTGTTATTATAAAGAAAACAAACTTTTCCCTATCCTAGCTGCCTTGACTAAGTTAAGTAGGAAGTATCTTATTCTTTTTTCCTTTTCCCATCATGGATTTGTTCATTTCGCATGATAAGTAATGTCTGTAATTCCGTTTATCAAAAGAAAAAAAAAATGTCTCTAATTCCACTGTTTTACTATTTCATTTTTCCATCTACTCTACTTAATAGAGTGGAGAGTGGCCCCATTTATGATGACTCAATTCTTGATAAAGTCTTATGCAGGAATTGGATTCTCAATTCTAATATCCCTTAAGTCCAAGTAATGGAATAGACTGGATTCATCTGTATAGTTTTGTACAGGTGATTTTGCTATAATTTGGGTTCTCCTTTGCTGTAACAGTGTCAGTCTTTGTGTTGTATATGGAGGTTGGAGGTTGCAGCAATATGCTGTACAGAATGATGCATAGCTTGCTCTGCTGTCTGGTTGTTTGGCTTGTGCAAGTATTTTTTTTTTGGTAGATAGGGATTAATTTAAAGATTTTGAGTTTATTTACGTTGCATGCATCATGTGAGCCTAGATTTATGGGTTGGGTCTTCTCCTGTGTGATTTCAACGACTATGTGTGTAGGTGTGTGTAGGTATGTGTAAGTATTTTTTGTCATTTTTGTGTGTAAGTATTTGGGTTGGGTCCTATCCTGTGTGATTTCAACGAACATGTAGTGTAAGAGTATAACTTTTGCTGTCGTTTGTCAACCACTTTGTTTTATGGCTACTGAAATTGTTGTATAACTTAATCTGGTCCTTTGAATTGATTCTGTTATGGACCCATTTTACATGTAATTTAATAATTTTATAGAATTTGAGTTTGATTCATTTCTATCTGTTTAAAAGATTCAGTTTTTGGAAATTCTGAGAGTTGGGATTTTATATATATATATATATATATATATATATATATTTTTTTTTTTTTTTTTTTTTTTTTTTGAGATGTGGGTTTGTTTATAAATCTACTATAGGATGTTGGGTCTTGTATATTAATATTTGAATTGTTGTAATCTAAGACTTTTTAGGGATTTTTATAGGTTTGGGGTCATCGGGAAGATGGGTTTGATTGAATAAAGAAAAGGGGCTATTTGGCACAATATTTGTGAATTCATTAGCTTTCAGCAATAATTATGTTTTGTTTGGTTTTCGAGATAAGGTAGGAATAGAAAATTAATTTGGGTTTTTGACTGTGGATTGATTTTGATGTTCAATGTAACAGAACCTTGTGCTATTAAGGAACCTGGTACAACTTTTCGTTTTAGTCCTAGAGTGGCTGTATAGCTTGGGGACTGAAACAAAATAAGTAGTAAGATTAAAGATTTTGTTTTGTTTTTTTTCCAAGCGCTTTTCTCATCAACCAGAAGGTTGTTGTAATTTGATTCAATGAACCACCTTATGCTGGTTGGTGACACATTGGGCAACAGTTTGGATTTAGAAGTTGATGACTTAATTAAAGTGTGACAACATAGCGGATAAGGCAAATGTGGAAGGATCGTATCAAACTCAAGAGGCTTAAGGAAAGACCGAAGATTGTAGCCCAATAAGCTACAGAGAAGCAGAAGCCCAAGCAGACCACTGAGATCAGGCTCGGAGGAAGTAGAGCACAAGATGGGATTCTCAAGTATATGCTGAAGCTGATGGAAGTTTGCAAAGCTCGCAGCTTTGTCTATGGTATCATTCCTAAGAAGCATAAGCCAATGATGAAGAGATTGAAGCAAAAGAATTCGAAAGGTGAATGTGGAAGGATCGTATCAAACTCAAGAGGCTTAAGGAAAGACCGAAGATTGCAGCCCAACAAGCTGCGGGAAAGCAGAAGCCCAAGCAGACCACTGAGATCAGGCTCGAAGGAAGTAAAGCCTAGGATGGGATTCTCAAGTATATGGAAGTTGATGGAAGCTGAATGGAAAATCATTTGTTTTCCAAATATAATTAAATGAATATAATCTCAAGTATAGATGGGAATTCTACATAGTTAAGAAAGTTTTTGACTCTGTTATAGAAATTGACAAAAAAATAAAGCTTGAGAAGTGCTTTTTTTATAATATAGCAAAATTACAAAGTTGATATCTAACTTCTGCATGTCATAATACATTTCTCAACGTATTTTATTGACAAGCTTATATTAGTGATACTTCAAATGAATGTAAGAACAACAATGGAAGAAGATACAAAAAGTACTTTAAAGTTGTCTTTCAATTTATTGAAAATTGATATCTTAGCATTTATTGGATATTTGAGGATGTAAAGGATTGAAATCCTAATTTTAATTTTAATTTAAGTTTGATTTATATTTTCCATTTCGTAATTTAATGTTTCATATCAAGGATAGGAATCCTAATGTGAAATCAAAGATGAAAAAACAAAGAATTGTTTAAATCTTCGTACACAATAGCTTTTCCGTGCATCGCACAGGTTAGCGACTAGTATTAGTAAAAGTGCATGTGCAAAAACAAAATGAGCACCGTAGTTGAACTCAAAACCCACCCACCTCTCAACTAGACTATTCTATACCATGGTTGAAATATATGATTTGTGTTTTTAAATTTGAATTTTGACGTTGATCAAGAGTTACAAAATATAATTAAAACAAAACTTTAGGCACTGCCAATCACTGCTATGTTTCCTTTATTGTGCTACATGTTTTTCCACAGAATTAAGTCTTCATAAATAACTTTAATGCCCACAAACAATTATACTAAGCCTAGTTACACAACCTCAACAAACAAGATATGAAGAATATATATCCCAAGTCAAAATTTTGGCAAATAACACAGTTCAACACACCTCATTAAAAAGACCTCCTGCCTAAACTCTCTCTACATATCTGAATTTACACGCTCAGGCTCGAGGACTTTAATAGCTACTTCCACACCAAAAAATTATATTAAAACAATACCAAATAACTCTGCTGCTTGGTAAAATATTAATAAGTTGTGTAACTGAGTTAAATAGATGGAAGCAATAAGAAGAATGAAAAATCCAACAAACTACCAAGACTTTGTAAACAGTACTAATTACAAAGACTCAATTGGAAGTTTAGAAAAAGATCCCCTAGTAGAAAAGCCTAAGAGTTAAGAGTTAAGATATTGTAATCATTATTTATTAGCATTCTCCAATTTCCTCATCATATAGTCTGACATAGATTGTCAACACCAAACTGGCAACACGTGTGATATACAAATGCAATCATGCAAAGTAAAAAGAACAGCTAGAATCCCAAAGATACATGGGTTCATTCGATTAAGAGAGAGATTTACAATAATTACTATTTGAAAAAAAAAAAAAAATAAGATCAACAGTTATTTAGAGAAGAATAGGAAGATCAATCCAATGCAATTGCAGAAGACATGGACTAGACATTCAAACACAGTGTATAATCAGAACTCTTCTAGCAAGAAATATAAAAAATACAATAAAATAAAAAGAAGAAGGCATAATAAGAAACAGCAGCCACACCAAACATCCAACCAAAATTTTATTCTAGTACCATCAGCTACCTCAAATTAATCATGATGCATCAAATAAGATAATAAAATTCAATCATCCACACAAGCTTCACAAAAGATTGTCCTTTGTCTTGATGTCCAAATAGCCCTAACACTAGAGCTATTTTTGGATGGTTTAGGGTTGGGATTTGAAGTCTCCTCAAACCAATCCATCTAAGACCTTAACATGAATCTTGTCCCTCCTGCTCATATAGTCTCTATTTATACTTGCATTTTGACAATTACTGTCAGTTTTTACTAGACACATGTATTTGAGTAACCTCAATCCTTAGTACAACTTTCATGATGCAATGTCAAGCTCTCCCTGATTTTTGGAGTGGCTACCTAATTGTACACAAATCCCTTTAGTTCTCAATTTTTAAATTATTATAATTGCTTTCTCAATTAATATCTTATTACCAAGTGGTAAGCATTTGTTTTAGATTTCCCAAGCTTCTCAACTACTTTATGACTAATGATTCACTCACTATTAAACTTGCTGATTTTTGCCATCAAAAGAATCAAAACTAAAACACCAGTGGACATTTTGGAGTGGACATGGACATTACATGAACTTGGTAATGTTAACAAAAAGTTAAAATTTTATATAGTGAGTGAATGAACTTGGTAATGTTATGAATCAAAACTAAAAGAATCAATACGTACCTATATATTTATTCATGTACATGTTCATTTAAAATTTTGACTCTTTGTTAATAAGCTATGCAGAGTTTTCCTAGCATGATGGAGCTTTTATTTCTATGGCCTTAGCTACAATTATAGTTCCTAATTCAGGACCGGTTGGTATTATCAACATTACTCAAATTCTTTGTCTTGCTAAGGAATTCTAGACATGATAGGAACTGCAAATTTGTTATAGTCTGGAGTGAATCAAAACTAATCTTTTTGGAGTGGTAATATAATTTTAGGATAAACAAATTCCCTACAAACTCAAAAAAAAGCATATATATATTTCAAGTTTTGAGCATATTGCACACCTAGTTAGTTCATGGGTAGCTCTATTCATCTCTCTAGGAACCCAATTGAAGGAGGGTGCTCTACACTTGGTCACCGTGTTCCTAATACCATCAATAATTGCCTTAACCACCAACTAGGATATGGATTTGGTATCATACTTACCTCCACATAGGTTTTTACATCTCCTTGAATCAACATAAGCCATGCTTTATTGGGAAATTTCACATACTAACTATGGTGAATATCCTCTTATTTCACCTTTTTCTTATTCCTATGTGGCTATCCAACAACACACATAGCAAGGAATACCCATTAAGCTTTTTATCACTAAAGAAAATTAAAATCTGAATTTTTATTGAAAGCCCATAAACATGATCTTGATTCTTGAATGAGAAACAAAATAAAGAAAACTCCTTCATCCATTTATTCTCAATCCCACCAAAAAAAAAAAAAAAAACGAAATTCTGATTTCAATGACATCTGTGTCTATAAATATAAAGCAATTTTAAGCAAAACCCAAATAGGCATGTATCAAAAGCAACTGAAAACCCAAATAAATCCACAACCCAGAAACAAAAACAACAGCAGCAACAAGTCCTTTAGTCAAAATAAGTTCTAACATTTAGATTTCTAACAATGTGTAACCCACCATGCAGAAAGCCCAAATCTATAACATAAATTCAGCAAAAGAGGAACAGAGAATTGTTACCTAGCAAGGGAGATGAAGAACGAATACCATAACCAAAGCAGAAGAGAGCCCGTGGAGACTGAGAGAACAGGGTAGCAAATATACATGGAGGAGTATAGCCTGACTGAGAAAATTTTGGAAGAGATATACATGGGGAAGGGATACAGCTGGTATTTTGGTAAAACCGATTATCGTTTTGGCGCGATTTTGATTTTCTGAAGAAAAAAATTGCGGTAACCCAATCGGCGTTTTTGAAAAAGCAAAGCTTTGCAATGTTTTGTAAACGTGAAAAATCTGGATTTTGAAAACGCAAATGTGCTGATTTTGTGGAGCCAAACGGTTTATAAAATCATGTTTTGTCTAAAACGCACGTTAAGGCTTTGTGAATAGCGTATCCAAACGGGCTCTGTATGGAGATGTGATGATGATGATAAATCAAACGTGTTTCATGTTCAGAATTCTAGACGTGATAGGAGTATAAAAATAAAGTTTTTACTTTTAGAAATAAACACATACAAAGGAGAAAATGAGGTTCTAGCACAAGGCACACTAAAAGCTCCACTTGAAATCCATAATAATTTTCAATAAATGGTGAGAAAGTTATACGACATAACCCACCCAAAGACCCTTAATAGAGTTTATGAGATTTAAATTTTGTAAATATTTTTAGTTTTTTTTTTTTTCCACACGCGCAAACAAACTCGCACATTTCAATGAAGCACAGAACAATAATATTGTAAATGAGTTCAAATTTGATAAGGATTGGATTTTAATGAAACTATATTTTTACATCCAACAATAGTAGAATGCCACATAAAATGCTTCGAACTTAGGTAATAGATTGATACACACCCAATTCTATTCCTCCAGATTTGGAGATCTATCTTTTATATTTATATATTTATATATATATATATATATATATATAAATATATATAAATTAGATTGATTACTAACTATTAAAGGAAAGGATCATCCATATAATGGCAAAAGAAGATATAATTACATGCCAAAACTATTATACACAACCATATGATATGGTGCAAAAAGGAGGTTACTTTGGATGGATCCAATAGCTGCCCTAAATTTTCTTTAAACAAAAAATCCTAAAGTGCGGGCATTTGAACTAGAGAGTTGATATTGTTATATGTCAGCATTGAGTTCTTTAAACAAAAATTCCTGAAGTGAGGGCATTGAGTTTTGGCATTGGGCAATCTCCATTGCTCCACACTGAATAAACAGTACACAAAGTCGTGCCATTCAGTTGCTTATAAGAGCATTCACATCAGCTCTTCTATAAATGTATAAAATACACATTTTGATCACTTTTACACATTTTGAACCAAAAAACACTCTATATCAGTCCGTTTAAAAATGTGTAAAGTCTTCTAAATTTTTCAACGAGCTACAGTACCCGTGTAAATTTACGCGGGCACTGTAGCATGTGTATTTAATTTTTTAATAGTTTTTTTCTCTCTCTTGTCTTTGCTCTCACTCTCACTCTCTCTCAAAAGCGCAGCATAGCTCTCTCTTTCTCTCATCTCATCAATTTTTCTTCTTCTAGCTTCCACCGATCGCCATTGCCGCTGATGAGAACGAGGTCGAGCAAGCCGAGTCGCTGGACGAGTCCGTCTCCTACAATACAAACGGAGTTCTTCGACGGGTCTGTCGCCTAGAATCTCGTGGGTTTTGATCCATTTTTGGTTGAGCTTAAGGCCGGTAGCCGTCGTGAGGAGGTGGCGGTGTTGCGAGGCGTTGATCTTGCTCAGGCTGGAGGCCTCGATCTCGCTCCAATCTGTTGGTTGCTGGTTTTTTTTTTTTCTGGTTTTTTGGTTGATTGTGGGTGTGGGTCGGTGGGTTTTGATCTTGATTGGCTTGGCTTTTCTGGTTCATTGGTGGGTTATAATCCTCATGCTATACATTAAAAGAGAAGAATTGCCATTTCACCAGAATCCAAGTGTAATTGTTTCTTTTGTAGGACAAAATGATGAGTGTCCCTCCAAGCGTATTTCAGCAGCCACAGCAGATTGCGTGTGGGACATGGTAGGCTCATTAGCCCCACAAATTTGGCATAGAGAAAAATAATGTTTTTTATATATATAATGTGCTACCCTTGAGGTGAGATAAAGGACAATAATATTAAAGCTCTGGGTGTTTATATGCTTTTTCAACAAAAGAAATAGCCAACTACTACTACCAACACCAAACACCAAAACTAAATTCCTTAACCATTTGTAGTTACACCCTCCTAAAAGCCTTTAATATAACCACCATTTGGACATGATGAGACAGACATGAAACTGATGTCCACAAGCTTGCCAAATTATATGCAGACAGAAATTATCAAGTTAAACAAGTGTTCTTACTGTGGTGTGTTCAGTTGGCTGGCAGCTCTCACTAGTTGCTGGAACATCTTTCGTTCATTTATAGGGTCCATCCCTGTGGAATTTGGAGGCCAAAATAAATTCTATGAGCTGTATTAATGTAGTAAGAATTTATACAACACTTGATACAGTGACTAACACTGATATATCTCATCAACAACCCTAAATGGGCAGTTTGTAAGATCTTGGAGAGAAGCAAGATAAAGAATGGTTGATACCGACCGTTCCTAGAAGAAGGAAATTTTAGGACACATCAAAAACAACTGTCACAAAAGCAATCAAGACATAAATACAAAAAGATTCGATACCCCTCCAGACTGATGATGAGCATTGAGAACCTGGAGCTGTCCTGCTTGCCTTAAATGCAAAAGGTGAAACCAAATGAAAGCGTGAGCCTAAGTGGTTCGATATGATTCAAAAGCAAAGTTAAAGAGCACAAAACAAAGAAATTATAAATGAAAAGAATGCATATTGACATTATAATAAATAAATTTATCTTTTTTTGATAAGTAGTATAATGAATAAATTTATCTCTAAATCACAATGGACCAAAATATTTAAATCCTTGATATTCATATTACCAAAGGACCTTTAAGGACCCTGTTCAAACACCATTGGCAATCATAGAATATGGTCTTGACTCTTGAGGCTTTATCCACATTCATAGCTATGAAAGCTCTACTTACATCATCTTCATCAAACATGTCAGATGCCAGACATCTTGGGATGATGAATGATACTTCCTTAGTACTGTTTGTATATCTTTTGACACATTTCTATCGGTATTATAAGTTATAAAATCATGCTAATTGTGTCTTTCTAACTGGATTGGTAATAGCACATCCAAAATGTTATAAAGAGATATGATCCACATTTTTCCAAGCTATTTAGTTGGCAAGCAGGAAGTAAAAATGTCAAGAGAGCTAATCCACAATTTTTGACATATTGCAAGTAAACAATTTCAAAAGTTTAGATGCTCGGCCTTCAAGATAAAGTTGCAATTAAAGGCAGTAACTAGTGAATATCCAAAGTGCATACTGGATGACTGCATGAGATAATATTCAGCTCATAATTATCTCTCTTTACTGTAATTGTTTTTAAGTATAAATTTTGATAAAACTGATTCAAGCTTAACAATCCAGATCCCTTGTTCAAAAGGCATGGTCCCCAGCTAATGCGCTACCCCTTGGGGTGTGCTTAAAGAAGCAAAATGCCCAGTAGCATATGAAATGTGCTTTACTAAAAATATAAGACAGATCCAAAGCTGCAGTTACCTGAACTTCACTTTTATAAGTATTCCAAATTGATCAAAGTCCTTGTCATGCTTATCTGAGAAGAAGAAACATTAAATAAAATAATTGAGAAAGAATACTATAATGGATGGAGGGAGAGGGAGGGGGAAATAGAGGAGAGTTGGCTGGCAATTGCCAATTTCCGGCCAACTTTACTCTACTCCCCCTCCCTCCCCTTCCATCTAAACTGGCCATAAGGTACATTCTCTATAAGCAAAGCAATGAATACCCAATGAAACTTCTCCTGCAACAGCCATCTATTGAAAGTTACGACTGAAAGTCTCATTTATCCAAGCAACAAGATTTCTGAATGTTGGAAGCCAACTTTCCTGCACCAATTTAAAATTAGGACATTGCATAGGAAGAATTAGCCCACATAAATACATATATGGAGATCAAAATAAATATATTGAGGCAGCTGAACAAATATATGACATACAAGAAAGTAACAAGAGGAGATGGGGAAAAAACTAAAAGCATACAAGATTAATAATATGATATGATAGGATCAAATTATTCTTTTTATTCTTTTTGACAAGAAAATTATTCAGTTCATTCATTCCCTAAAATTTTGACACAACAAGGTGAGGAGCAATATTAGCTTGAGTTTGGGAACATGCTAGTTTCTTCCCATCTAATAATTTCTAGCCATTCGTGAGATTCAGGTATACAATGAAAAGAATATAAAAACCATACGATTATATCAATCAATTTAAAAGGAAACCAAACACCTGGACCTTTTTTTTTTTCAAAAACTAAACACCAAGACTTGTTTAGGTTTTAATTGAAACCAAAAGCTAACCAGATGAATTACCAAATAATTTAGACAGCCAGAAGCTATGATGATTAATATCAACATTTCAGAAAGAGACGCAAAATAATTTTATTTTAGTCATCTAGATAATATTCAATTGATTACTGTTACATGGAAATTCTAGATGAATTAAAACAATTTCAAAAGGACGAATGATAAAAGAATAGATTGATTTTATGGTTTGTGAATTCACTGGTAGGGAAGGTGAGAGGAAAGGAAAAAGGGGTGAGCTGTGCAATAGGTAATCTTTTTTAGCAACATGTGGCAATCCATGCACATTGTCTTCCCAGTCCTTGTATGATTAAAGTAATAGTCTTTAGCTTCAGTATTAAATTATGCAAAGTATATCTGTTTTCTTGGCTTATCCCATTTACATTGACTTTGATCACAGGTTGATGGCTAGTGAGAAGGGAATAGGGATTGAAGGAGAGAAAGAGTAACTTCACAGAACCCTGGCTATGTAATGAGGCAACTAAACTTCACTCACCTTCAAGTTATCTATTTCAGCTAAACACCTCCTCAGCTCCTTGTTATCTGCTTCAAGTTTTTTTGCAAGATCTTCTAACTGTGACATGGTTTTAATTACGGTTAAAATAAAATATAAAAGAAGCTAGTTCAAATTATACTAAAAGATGGCAGAATACTACCAGATTTTTACGGTGTTCATATTCTTCCAAAATATTGTTTTTTAAAAAAAGCATAGAATTGGCCTGTGATATATTATCTTGAATGGCAGCCTCCAATTCCTCAACAGTAGTAGGCATCTACATGTCAACACAGAAGAAATTAGAATGTTTCTTGATTAAAGAGCCAGGAAAATATGAAGCACCGAAGAAAACAATACATTCTTAGGGTCTGTTTGGATATCGCTTCTTGCTGAAAATAGAAAACTTATTGCTAAAAACACTGTAGCAAAATAATTTTTAAATGATGAATAGTGCCCATGGGTCCCATGAACAGTTTTTAAATGATGAATAATTTGTGTTTTTCCATACAGCTGGGTCACATGAACAGTACACGGGACCCAACTGCTGAACGCAAATGCCAGACGTAATGAGTTTGGAATGCAATCCAAACTCACACTTAAACAAATCACGAGACTGGCTTATTAGATTTCCTGTGTAAATACTAATATTAATAACAAAGGATTTCATATAAGGCAGTATCTGTTTTGATAGGTGATTCAATTTATTAAAGATTTGAAAAGTATAAAGGGATTATACAGTTCTAACAAAGAAAATATAGTGATAAAAAAGAAAGAAAATATAGAGATAAAAAGGAGAGTAAAGAATGAACAGAGACAAGTTGTTAACAGCACAAATCATAGATTCTAGGAATTTCCATCAATGACTAAGTAGAGATAGTAACGGACTTCAATCCCCAAAATGTAATTAAGGTAGTATCTTAATTGGAGCTCTAATTGTTAATAAATTTTTCATGGCAAAATGTAAATATTAAGGTAAGGATACTCCAAACAATAGGCAAAAATGTAATAATTGTGGCAGCTTGTACATCTAAGAATGTCTTAAACCAGATAAACAGGTAGCCTAAATAATTATGTCACATTGGAAAAAAATATTCTATATTGATTCAAAACAATTCCCATTGCATTGGAGCTTCCATGTAATCCCTATTCCCTCTAGGATACTCTTCAAATGCCACTTAAAATCTATTTAGTGCAAGAAGCTAAATAAATCAGTTTATGCTGTACAATCTTGCCCATAAGTGTGAAATATTAATCATATGAAGCAGACATTGCTATTAAATTAGCTAAATCCCAAATACCCCAAGGGTTCAAAGCATGCATCCTGTGTTTCCACCATCTAGAAGGGATAACAGAACACAATATAAGACAATAATGATATCTTCCCTCATAGTTTCAAGCCCATGTCAACATTCAACCGAGAAACACACAGTAGACCAGCCACAGAATGGCATTAGTACACACAGTTAGCAGCTTTCATATTTGCGCAACCCGTTCACTCTGGTGCAATGATTGGGCTTCTTGTTCCATATAAATCGATCCCATAATCTTTTCACATCAATGGAGGAAATAACTAGCAACATATTAAATTTATTTTTATTTTAATGCATTAACACCTCTTTCTATTTTATATAATATTTTTATACCTATCAAATTACTTTTTTTTTTGATAAGTTATTATTATTATTACTATTACTATTACTATTACTATTATTATTATATCTATCAAATTATCATTGATAGAAACCGGCATGTCTTGGAAGCATTAACTTTTGGAATTGCAAAAAATCAGCAGTACATCTCAAGATAATTGCTAAGACACGAGCTTCTATAATACAAAATTCTTGATAACTCATGCAAACTGAAAATAACGTTTTGACATGTTTCAACTTTAAGCCATAATACAAACCTCACGAAATTCCTTTTCAAGTTCTGGAGTGATCGTAGATATTGATTCTGCATGCCTCTCGGCAGCTGAAAGCTGCTGTCTAAAATTCTCTACCTCCTTCTTACCTTAACAAGAAGTAAAATGGTATATAGTCAGTTTCACAAAAAAGATAGTTCACATAATTTGATATCATGGCTTCTAAAATATAAAACTTGCAATCCTTTGACGTGGGAATTCTTAATGAGAAGACAACATCATGGCAAAAGTATTGTTGAGCTCTATTTGGTTAAAAGCACCTGGTGGGGGTTGGCTTTAATTGTAGAAAAAGAAAAAAATGTGTATGGACCATGGCAAACTTTGATACAAGCAGAGTTTCTTATTCTTCACTTTCTAAGGTTGTTGAAAAGGACAACAACAACAACAACAACAACAACAACAACAACAATAATAATAATAATGCTCAATTCCACTATGTTGATGACTACACTGACTCTCTGTGGGACTCAAACTCAAAGTCCTCTCCACCGCACCATACGTTTTACAATGACGATTTTGCTGTCGATGGAGAAGGATATGATTCAAGCGATGACACTTGTAATTCGGTGCAACCTTATAATAATAGCAATAATAGTATGCATCATCCTGAGGTTAACTTGAAGAATGTGCTCAATGGTATATTTGCCATTGTGACTGGCCGGAACAAACTTCCGAGTTTCATTTCAAATCAGCAGTCACTACTCCCTACTTCAAATGTTTCATTTCTTGGGTCCGCAAAGAACGGTGATACCTTCTTGAACTCCTCCGTTTACATACCTAGTGCCTCACCACTCCTTGAGCCCAGTGGATCAAGTGGGGTTAATTATAGTATTTACAGGATGTATTGGAGGCTGAGCCTCCTGACTGGCTGCTGGATAGTTCTACTATAGTTTGCATGCAGTGCACTGCTCCTTTCACTACACTTACTCATGGCAGACATCATTGTCGGTTTTGTGGAGGAGTTTTCTGCAGAGCAAGTACCAAGGGGAGGTGTTTGTTACCTGTTAAGTTCAGGGAGAGGAATCCTCAAAGGGTCTGTGATGCCTGCTATGATAGGCTTGATCCATTACAGCGTGTTCTTATTAACAGCATCAGCAATGCTGTGCAAGTAGCAAAGCATGATGTAATAGATTGGACTTGCACAAGAGGATGGTTGAATCTTCCACTTGGTTTGTCTATGGAACATGAGATATACAAGGCCTCCAATACTTTGAGAAGCTATTGCCAGGTGTGACTTTCATTTGCATCTCAACTCGTTTTTACATGTCAGCTTGTTCTATCTTTGTAAAACTAACATATCTTTCCTGCTTTGTAATGTCAAAGAGATAGGATTGTAAAATTCTAATGGATAGGTCTTGCTAGGTCATAGATTCTATTTTGGAGCTTTGTTTCTGTGTTTACTCTTTGCTTCTTTTCACTTACATTTCAACTGGACTATAATGGTATTTTAGAAATTCATACTTGCATCAACATTCTAAATATAGATTCCTTTGTAAAGCGGTTTTCCATTTTTTCTCCTTTTTTTTTTTTTTTTTTCCTGACTTTATAGTTTTTGTTGGAATTGACAGGTTGCTAGGTTGAATCCTGACAAGTCAATACCCTTAACAATTTTGAATGGAGCAAAAGGCCTGGCAATTTTAGCTGTAGCTAAAGCTGGTGTTCTACTTGCTTACAAACTTGGCACATGCTTAGTCATTTCTCGAAGGTCAGGTGGATCATGGTCTGCCCCATCGGACATGTTCTCTCTAGGTTTAGGATGGGGTACTCAGGTAACAACAAAATTGTCATGTTACTTCTAGTGTTCATTTCTTTTTGTTATTATTACTACTGTAATGTCTGTAAGTGTCAACATAGGTAGAAGGCCTGGAAAAAAAAAATCCAGGATATGCACGAGTTTGGCAAGAGTTCCTTTTAACTATTTGTGAAATTCTAATCGTTTATCAAGACTTCCTCAATTTATGTTTCAGCTGATAATTGTACTTAATATGTGTTCCCAGATTGGAGGAGAGCTCATGGACTTCATAATTGTGTTTCATGATTCAAAAGCTATGAAGACATTTGTAGTCGCATGCATTTTTCTCTTGGTGCTGGTTGTACTGCTGCAGCAGGACCTGTAGGGATAGTGCTGGAAGCAGATCTTCATGCTGGAGATAGAGGTTCTAGAATGTGCTATACATACAGTTGTAGCAAAGGTATTGTGTCGTGATTTAAGTTTTATGTGTGTCTGTAACTTTTGGTTACGTGAATAATTAGAATCATACATGTATTTAATGTGCTATTGTGTATGATGGCTTAGCATGAAAAGAAAAAATGAAGATCTTTAGAGGTTACAAACTGCGAACCTTTTATTATTAGTATCATTGGCTGTGATCTGAATGTTCCTAAAACCTTTTTTTTTTTTTTTTTTTTTGGATACTGAAAAATTTTATTAGAAAAAAGCAAACCTAGTATACCGGTGGTGTACTAAGTGATAAGTATAATCAATTCAAAATACAATGATCAAACAAGTGTAAGAGAGAAAAACAAGGGGGAGAGAGAAAATAAAAAACTTAAAAGGCTGTTGACTTATCTAAATTAAATAATCTTAAGAATTGATGATAAATAGAATTTTAGTTGGAGTTGAGTTTTTATTTCTTGAATCTTAGTAATAGAGTTTTGGCTAAAATACAAATCCTAACAATTAATAAGCTAAAATAATTTAATAATTAATTAGAGTATAGCCAATTTCTAGTACAGTGAAATTAACCACTTAGTGTAAAAATAGTTCTTAAGACCCAACTTTTATCATATTAGTATATGATTTGACTAATCTCACTTCAAAATCTCCTACATCAAACTAGCCATCAAACACTCTAAATTTCAAATTGCATTGCTATAGTAACTTGCTGGGTTTTAGAAAATTATCTTGTAAGAAAGTGGTCTCATGCTACCATTTCCTAAAATAACACCATCTATATGTTTGGGAGATCCCATTGCAATATAAATATTAGTTATTTTAACCACACACCTCTCTCTCTCTCTCTCTCTCTCTCTCTCTCTCTCTCTCTCTCTCTCTCTCTCTCTCTCTCTCCACCCCACCCACTTATGTGGTACTTCTCACTAGGGTCTAATTTCTTTAAAATTTGTTTGAGATTTGTTGGGCCGAATTTGCTACTCAAAGGGTAGGGCTTGAATGGGAAGCTTGAGGGGAATGGGGGGATATTTATATTGGAGAATAATAATAATAATATAAAAAAAGTGAGTAAAAGATTATTTAAATGGAAATGAAGAAGAAACAAAGAGCCTACATGCTACATGTGAGAAATAGTTCCACTAATATTTTTATTTTTTTTAAGGTGACCTTTAGGTAGAATTTAACTCAAAATTTAGATAAGTTGATATGAATGCATGTCTTGTTGTTCAAAGTTCAACTAACGACTGCACCGCACCACAAAAAACCGAAGCCTCCTGGTATTTCCAACAGATTCAAGTCCCCTCCCAAACTATTACAAATAAAAGCAGCAACAGCAACAACAACAACCCCACCCCCCCCCCCCCCCCCCCCCCCCCCCAAAAAAAAAAAACCAAAACTAGAAGTGAACAAATGAAGATTGGGCTTTTGCCCAACATGCAATCATGTAGGTTTGGGCAAAAATAAGAAGGCCCAAGTAGTCAAAATGGAATGCTTCCGGAACCAGCTGAATTGAAAATCTGTAATCTCTCTCCAAAAATTCCAATAAATCTCCCTCATTTCCATATCATCCCATCATTGCTTCTTTCCTTTACCATATTCTCGTGTTTCTGCTTCTCTCTCTCTCTCTGACTGTGTGAGTGTGAGTGTGAGTGTGAAGTTAAACAGAAGAGAGAAAAGTAATGGAGCAAAAAAGAAAGCAGAAAATGGCAGTTGAGGAACAACAACAACAACATGAACAAGTCGAAGAGATGGAACAAGGCCCTACCCCAGTCGAACAACTTCAGGTCAGTTTTTCATTCTCTCTCTCCCTCTCTCTCTCTCCCAATTTTCCTTTATGGGATTTCGTTTCTTTTTAAGAAAAAGGAACAAAGATTTCTCTTTTTAGCTTCAATCCCTGTAGAATGTTGTTCAAAATTCAATATCTGATCTGGTTTTTCTCTATTTCATCTGATTATCTCTCTTTCATGATGTTATTTGATTGGCTCTAAAGTCCAAACCCTAACCCACCTTTCTTTCTTGTCAATTGTCATATGGGTTTTCGATTAAATTTGATATCTTTGATTGCAAATGGCAAACCCCTTTAAAAAAAAAAAAAATTAGTTATTTATTGAAGCCAAACTCTATGCTAGCTATACCAATTAGTAAACTTTGTTATGGTTGTTCTAATATGTGGAATGAATTGTGCTTTGGACGTAGTTAAGTAGCTTAGTTAATTGTGTATTTTGATACATTTGTTTGTGAATCTTCAACTCAAGGCGGTGGGCATTGCTTCCATTGATGTTTAGAAGCTTAAAGATGCGGGTCTCTGCACTGTTGAATCAGTTGCTTTTTCTCCCAGGAAGGAACTCCTTCAAATCAAAGGAATTAGTGACGCTAAAGTCGACAAGATCGAAGCAGGCATGTCTTTGTCATCATTATACTCTCACACCTTTCAATATTGCTTTTGTTGTTTGTTTGTTTTGCAATATTATGCAATTAGCCTTTGCCTTTTTTTATTGACAGCTTCCAAGCTAGTGCCTTTGGGTTTTACTAGTGCTAGCCAACTCCATGCCCAGAGGCTTGAGATCATTCAGATAACATCCGGGTCAAGAGAGCTTGACAAGGTATTGGAAGGTGAGTACTCCTGCACCAATCACCGTGGTCTACAAGCTTTTTTTCATGGTTTTTACACATAAAATTACCATTCCATAATAATTAACCTTGCTTAAATTATTTGTTATCAAAATCTTCCCTACTACCACACAACACGAGAAGAAAGCTACCCTTGAGTTAGTGGTACACAAACTTTCCAATGCTTTGCAAGGAAAAGTTGTTCCTTCTCTTCAATAGGAAGTCTTTTTTTTTTTTGAAGTACAGAAATCATAATATATATCTTCTAATAAATGTGCCGTAGATTCTATTTCCCAGTCATGCATTGTTCTAATGAATATAGACTTCCATTTAAAACGACCAGTTCCAAACTCTATATAGTTTTCCACTCTATCTGTTGCGAGTAGAAAAATATCAGGTTGTCTCTCCTTTATAGTAGACTCACCATTCCACAACTTTTAGAGCCATCACCGTCATATATGATAAAATGCAAGGCATCCCTTCTTCTAATTTGATTCCACAAACCCAACATGTACAGTCCCTTGACCTTGCCCGAACACCAATTTGCACAGATAGTGCCATTCTTCTATTGCTCTCTTTCATAATACATTTTCTTTGCATTTCCCCAAAACCACTTTCGCAACAAAGCTTGATTAAACAACAATATCTTCTTAATCCCCAATTCTCCATGGTATAGAGTAGAGGATTGCAACAAATACTCCAATTAACTAAATGGAAATTAAATTCGTCACCCTTACCACCTTAAAGGAAATCCTTTTGAAGTTTTTCCAACCTATTTGCCACCCTTCAGGCAATGGATAAAATATAGGAAATATTTTGGAAGGCTAGATAGCATACTTTTGATTATAGTGAGTATGCCTCCTTTGATAGGTACAATTTCTTCCAACCAACCAATTTCTTATGCATTCTCTCTTGAATGGAATCCCATATATGCCTTGCCTTGAAATGAGCTCCCAACGGTAAACCCAAGTTCAAAACATGATATCCAAGATTGCTTGCTAGTTTTTCAACATGCACTATCTCTCCTTCTGGCCCAATTTTAGAATTACATAGAATAATTCTCAAACCTAAAATTGGCTCAAACCAAATAAGGACACATCTTAAATAATGAACATGTGTAGAGTATGCATCACAAATGATGGGTGTGTCATCAACAAAAAGTAGATGGGATATTACCATTGTTTCACCCCTTGAATTATCAAAGAGGAAACCATTCAAATAACCCCCGGACACTACTTTCATTATAATCCTACTTAAGGCTTCCTAACAACCACAGACAATAAGGGGAAAACATATCCCCGTAACATAACCAATCTCATACTAGGGAAAAACCTAGTTGGAATGCCATTTACCAAAACCAGAAATCAGACTTGTTGGAACACAAACCTTCATTTGCCCCAAAGCCACACTTTTGAAACAAATAAATCAAGAAGTCCCAGCTGAGGTGGTCATTAGCTTTTGCCATATTCAGGCTTCCAAATTATAGACAACTATCCAAACATGTGGCTGAGCCTAACTAGATTATTGAGAATCTATAGCTGATCTCAAAATTTTGGGACTAAGGATTGGTTGTTGTATCCAAACATTCATTTGCTATGAGGATAGAGTCAAGTATTTTTCTACATTTAATAAATGCATCAAGCGTATCGGACACAATCTCCCCTAATACCCCCTTTCAATCTATTTGCTTTTATAGGAATTAAAACCCCAAAGGTAGCATTTAAAAAATTTTCAAACACACATTTGTCATAACTTGATGCATTGTGATTTTTTGTTGTATTTTTTTATAAGTAAATGAACTTTATTAAAAACTCAAATCAAGTACACGATGAGAGAGCAAAAAAAGAAAGAAAAAGTAAAACAGGAAACAAACAGAGTGATTATCTAGCTCCCAGGAAGTCCACAATAGGGGATGTCATCCACTCGTATAAGGTTTTCAAAAACTGAAACTTCAATTTCATCATGCTAGTTTATGTACCTTCAAAACAACTTGCATTTAGTTCCTGCCATATACACTACATAAGACATAGTAGGACTACTAACCAACTGCCCCCTATTACCTCTTCTCCCAAATCGTCTCAACTAGCTCAAGAGAATTTCTTTTTCTGAATATGGCATCACCCAAGAAATACCAAATAAGCAGAAATACCAAATAATTTGTTGAATTTTAGTTTGGAAAACATGATTGACGACTGTTATTGTTATTTGTTGTAATTCAGTTTAGTTTCAAATAGAGAATCTATCCTTTGCCTATATACCTCTCAATTTTAGAAGGATAAAACTTTTTAATTGTAAGGTTGTTTGCCAATGAAATAGTGAAATAGTATTTTGGGGCCTACGAGAGAAAAAGAAAACTGCTTTGTGGGTCATTTTTTTGTTAGAAAGTTCAGAACCAGGTCACTTTGTGGTTTTTAAGTATGCTCTGTTATATGTGTCATATATGGGAACTTATGCGTCCAATACTTCTCTGTTTCTATGTAGCAACTCTGCTGTCTATTTCCTAGGCTTGGTTCTGATTTGAAATTAGAAGACATTTGTATTATGGTCAAACAACAATATATACACTATAGCTGTGGATTTTCATTTATAGTCTGTTTGTTTCGATGGAAAACATTGTGTAAAGATAGTTTTTCGTATTTTTCAGTGTTTGATAGCATTAGAATAAATAAGTCAAAGGAAAACTATCTTTAGTTAACATAAAAAGTATAGCTTATTTTAAGAGATTGTTTTCCACTAATTTGTTTTGGAAAACAACTCTATCTCACAGCAAGCTAAATAAGGGAAGTTATGGGATTGTTTTTTAATTCATTTAAGGTTGCTGCCAAACATAAAAAAATGAGATAGTTTTATGGAAAATATTTTTTTGGAAAATGACACATTTTTTAGAAAACATCATTGCTGAAACAAACAGAGCATTATTGAAATTCTAATACAGTTCATGTTATGCGTGTCTTTTTTGACAAGGTAGCATTTTGATCCCGTTTCTGTAGTATGCCCAGTGTAGTCAAAGGCGAGCCGGGCGCTCGCCTAGGCGCCCGGGCAAGGCGAGGCGCCTCAAAAGCTCTAAGGCGAGGCGCCTTTAGTGAGGCGCTCGCCTTTAGAGCCTAGGCAAGCAAGGCGACTGCCTTAAGCCATGAAAAAGGCGCTAACGCAAGAGCCTCAATATATATATATTTTTTTTAATTTTAAATTTTTATAGAAGTTTGTTGTAAAACCTATTTTTAGACTATTAATTTCAAAAGGCATGTTATAAAACCTATTGTTAGTGAAATTAATTTACAAATTTGTTTTGTAAGACTTATTGTTATATAGAAGCTTATTGTAAAATGTATTGTTAGAACTAACTAATAGAGCCTAAACCATGTTAATCCTATTTTGAAATAATTTGATAGACCTAATTTCTTCATGCTACACATTGAAAAACACTTCATTATAATATTATAATACACTAGGTACATATGATTGAAGTTCTATATATAAAATAAATATATTAAGAATTTAGCGCCTCGCTTTACTCGGGCAATACAAGGCCTTGGTGCCTTAAGGTCGCCTTTCGCCTTTGACTACCTTGAGCACGCCGACATTAAGCCGTCAAGATCAAATTAGCTGAGGAAAAGACGGATGGTGGAATTTTGGTCCCAACAACTGCTCAAACTAAGCCTCAAGGAGGTGAGGTGGTTGAGGGTAAGACAGTTGGGAAGAGCAAAGTAGATATCAGTGTGAAAGTAACTTTTACTTATCTTTCTGGCTTCCAATTCTCCGTTGTTTGTTCCTTTCGCTAATTGCTTTTCTTTGTACATATTGGCACCCAAATTGTCTATTCCAAGTACGCTGGGACTGAGTTGGAGTTCAATGGTTCAAAGCATCTTATTCTGAAGGTTGATGATATAGTTGGTATTCTTGAAACAAAAGATGCCAAGGAACTGAAGCCTCTAAATGATAAGAGTTTTAATCAAGGTTTGTTATATTTTTGAAGTTCATTACCCTTGCATGTGTTTTCATGAAATGTGTATTGTGGAGTATAGCCAAGGATAAATAATAATGTTAATGTAAAGGTCTCATCCTGGGGTTGTAGTTAGTGAACTATTTTTGGTTTACTGCATAATAATTATGTAGTTGTGCATGATATATCATGTCTGATCTTGCATTATGCTTTATTTATGTCTTTTCTTGGTTTATCATGTGAGCCACTGAGAACCTGAAGTCATATTTGGTAGTATACCTTGTACGATTGAACTCAAGTGCAGGTTGTTGAGGCTGAGGAAAAGACTGCTGGGGGTTTGTTGCTGACAAAGGTGACCAAGGAGAAACCTTCCATTGGGACAATGAGGACCAGAGCATCTTCAGCTTTATGCTCTCCCAAGCATTAGCTGAATACTTGATTTATGATTGTAAGATGGGGTTTTTGGGTTTGGGCAGAATAATGTTTGATGTTTATTCTGCATTGGATGTGACAGGTGATTGCGGTTGGGCCTGGTCCTCTGGATGAAGAAGGCAACAGGAAACCATTATCCCTCGCCCCAGGGAGCATGGTCATGTACTACAATTATGCGGGAATGAATTTAAGGGCAAAGATGGGGAATGAATTTAAGGGCAAAGACGGTTACGACTACATTGCTTTGAGGGTTTCATATGTTATGGCTATTCTTTCTTAGTTGTCAATTAAATGCTCTTAGTATGTACCTCCAAAATTTTATGCAGAAGTGCCTCAAGACATGGATTTTGAATATGGTTGCACTTTAGTCTTTAGAGTATGCTGATTGCAACTTTGTGTCAGATTCTAGTCTTTTCAGTTCTCTGCATAGTTAACAATTAATACTAGTTCATTGAAACATCCCAGGTTCATTTGATAATGAATGGGGTGCATTCCATATTGTATTAAAATCTTCATTTTAAATGGATCCATTTCGTTATTTAGATTAAATATTACCAGTCCAACAAGATGGAGAGTTAGAAAAAAAAAAATTCTTCCAGCATTGCCAAATTTGGTGAAGCCAATCACTGCAAATGCCTTTGCAAGGTTCCTCTAGTATTAGTAACTTTTTTTTTTTTTTTTTTTTTTAATAACCCACGGCCTATGGTGGAGGATTGTATAGCCTTCGATTATGACTGCAAATCTTGTAATAGACTTTTAACTATTTGTAGTTTCTATGCATATCCATATTTCTTCAAAAAAAAAAAATGGCTTTCGAAGTAACTTCTGTTTAGAGAGTTAAAGGCTTTCAGCCCAATTGCAACAATAATTTTTGTTATAATAAAATTAAAAACTAAGTGGGTGCTCGGCATGTCATGCTCATAACCAGTTTTATTTATTTTTAGTTTGGTAAAATATTTTGTCAGAGGAAATTTGTTCAAAATTGGACCTGATATATTTCCATAAAAATTAGTCATTCCCAACCAAACTTGATTTTAATGTAGCTAAAAAGATAAATTGGATATGATGAGTTCAATGATTTGTCAAACACAATAAAATGATTGTTTATTTTGGGAACTTTGATATATTTCCATAAAAATTAGTCATTCCAAACCAAACTTGATTTTAATGTAATTAAAAAGATAAATTGGATATGATGAGTTCAATGATTTGTCAAACACAATGAAATGATTGTTTATTTTGGGAACTTTGAGGTGGAGGACAAGACTAGCCACTCTAATACCTATAAGAGCAAGACTTAGATACAGTACTTAAGTGTTACTCCTTATGTTTTTCTATTAAAATTCTGCCATGTGGCTTTTTTTTCATGGATGAAAATGTATTATTTAAGTTAAGTAGCTACATAACAGAATCTTAAGAAGGAAATTTAAGGAACAACACCGAAGGTACTTTACATAAATTTTGTCCTACCTATAAATATAATGGTAAATTCAAGTTCACCTAAGTTGCCCGTATTCTATTCCTTTTCCCCTTGTTCCCATCATTTTTCTTTTTATTATGGGTCATGTTAATAGATGTTCTTAGGGCAATTTTTAATAAACTATAATAGGAAAATTTTAACACCATTTTCATGAGAAATATAAAAAATTGCCAATAACATTTATTATTTTATCATTCTCCACATAAAATATTTCTAAAATTGTTTCTAAATTAATACCCTTAGAGCATTCGTTTATATTATCATTTTTCTCATATGATATTTCTTAAAATGATTTCTAAACCAATATCCTTAAAGTATCTGTTAGAATTTTCCTTATTACATGATTATACTTGAAGCGGAGGAGAGAAGGGGTCTTGTTACTTTATTGACTTTTGAGTTTTGTCCTGTGGTGCAGGATTGCCGGTTGCAAAAGGAAAGGATGAAAATGGTCCCATTCAAGATAAAACTCTTTTCTACTTGCCTATTTTTGTCTCTCTTTAAAAAAATTAAAAATAATAATAACAATAATTAAAAATAAATAAAAATTGTACCGGCATATCCTTTATTCTATAAACTGTAAAGGAAGTGATTATCGTTTTGCTAGTGGCATAAACTTTATCTGCTTGCTTTAGTTCTGCTTGAATTAAATTGTATTTCTCCAACTAGTCAGGAATAAAGAAAGAAAATGCAATGGCAGGGAAGATTATCAAAATGATTTCCTCGTTTCCATGCTTTCAGGCAAAAAATACAGACCCTTTTGTCCAACACCAAAGCAATTTTTCTGCTTCCCATATCTTTAAAAACTAATATAATTATTAATAAATTTTAAATAAATGAGTTTTTTTTTTTTGGTTGTGAAAATTTATATATTTTTATGTAAATGATATACATCAAATGATTTCCTTCCAAGGTTTGATTTTAAAACATGAATAATAAAATAGGACAGAAGGACTATTTATCATAAGAAATCTCTCTTTAAAATATAAAAATTAATAAACCCAATAGTTATTTTATATATTGTTATATAAATGATATATATATCAAATGATTTCCTTCTTCTTAAAACATCATATACTATATAATAAAGTTGATCTTAGAAGTCGTGGTTGCGCCAAGTGATTTCACCAAATTGTAGAATTTTTTTTTAGATTTTTAGATTTAAAAATATATATATAATTTTTATTCTCCTATAATTTCTAAGTTGATAAAAATTTTAAATTGATTACAATCTAAATTCTAAATATCAAAAAATTTCCCCTCTTTTCACGTGTACATATATATAGTTCATTTTTTATGGGATAGCTTTGTAACTATCCTAAAGGACCTAAACTACATTAAAAGAAACCCCTAAAAAAATCCTACATTAAAAAAAAATTTACAATATGAGAGGGAAGGCGTAAGTTTGAGTTTAAGTTAAAAACTATTAGCTAAAAAATTGCAGTAATTTTTTTAGATATAAACAGCACAACCTAATTTTTTTCCCTCTTTTCACATATATATATTGTTCATTTTTTATGGGATAGCTTTGTAACTATCCTAAAGGACCTAAACTACATTAAAAGAAAAAATTGCAGTAATTTTATTAGATAGAAACTACGCAACCTAATTATTCTTATCAACTTTCTCCAAAAAAAAAAAAAATTCTTATAAAGTTTCTCTATTGTTTTATTAATTTTTTAGATAAATACAAAAACTTCATTGTGGATGTAAGGACGTTTTGGTTCACAACCCAAGAGGTATGGACAATGGCCCAATAAACCCAAAACAATAAATTTGTTAGAGAGTGGGCTTGCTACTGAACATTCATAGTAGTTTAGCAAGGTTTCTTATAGTGAAGGTTAATTAGAAGCCTCACCACGTTTAGCAAGGTTTCTTTATTGTCTTTTTTTTTGCTGAATAAAGGTTTCTTCATTGTCTTTCATTCAGACATCTAACATTTTCATTGCTCGCCACACATTGGAGCTGATCTGACCTGGTCACATGCATGAGTGACCCAACTTTGAAAACCAATCTAACTCTTCTCAGTATGAACAAGCCGTATATCTTGTTCAGTTTCTCTTATCTGACAATATTTTCTTTCTCACTTTGTGATTACGATTTGCTTTTGAGTTTTGATATGATCATTTGGTTTGGTATCCGACAATACAAAATTATTGTACTTTCAACAAATAACTCTTGGCCTACCACACAAAATGATTGGTATCCGACAATACATCTTGGACTGTGTATCAATGCATGAGACAATTGGTCATGGAAAAGAGAAACCCATTCCCACTTGAAATGGTTCAGACTTCAGATTGTGCAATCCAGCAATATTATGAAATAAATATGCTCAGGGACCCATGCATATGAGTAATGAAATAAACCAGTCCTTTTTGGATTTTCATATCACATATTGAGATATTACTTCTTGTCCTAAATTGATAGGCTTTATATATTTTTCCTTTTTTTTTTTATAGAAGGGGCTTATTAATAAATTTTAAATAAATGAGTTTTTTTTTTTTTTTTTCCCTGTTGAGAAAGTTAAATAGTTGTGAAAATTTATATATTTTTATGTAAATGATTTAAATCAAATGATTTCCTTCCAAGGTTTGATTTTAAAACATGAATAATAAAATAGGACAGAATAACTATTTATCATAAGAAATCTCTATTTAAAATATAAAAATTAATAAACCCAATAGTTATTTTATATATTTTTATATAAATGATATACATCAAATGATTTCCTTCCAAGGTTTGATTCTTAAAATATCATATATTATATAATAAAGTTGAGCATAAAAGATGTGGTTGTGCCAAGTGACTTCACCAAATTGTAGAAATTTTTTTAGATTTTTAGATTTAAAAAAATATATATAATTTTTTTCTCCTATAATTTCTAAGTTGATAAAATCTTAAATTGATTACAATCTAAAAATAATAATAATAAAAAATAAAAAAATAAAAATTGTATTGGCATATCCTTTATTCTGTACTATAAACTATAAAGGAAGTGGTTATCGTTTTGTTAGTGGCATAAACTTTATCTGCTTGCTTTAGTTCTGCTTGAATTAAATTGTATTTCTCCAGCTAGTCAGGAATAAAGAAAGAAAATGCAATGGCAGGGAAGATTATCAAAATGATTTCCTCATTTCCATGCTTTCAGGCAAAAAATACAGACCCTTTTGTCCAACACCAAAGCAATTTTCTGCTTCCCATATCTTTAAACTATATCACTATGAAACACCTCAGAGAGCAATACTGTGTTGTTGAAAGAAAACCATAATTGTATTTTGATTTTCTTCCTTGATGATGAAACTGCTAGAAACAATCATCAGTTTAGAAAGAGAGCATGCACTGGTTACAAAACTTAGAAATGGCACCAAAATGTGCGTCATTTCATATCTGCTCGAGTCATACTCATACAACAACTATTACTTCACATTCTGTCGCATATTTGTCTCTATCTTAGCACATAGAAAATAGCCATGAAATTAAATGTTAAATTAATAGGTTAACGACTATATCATACACCATCATATGATTAAATGATGCAGCAGAATTATCCTCATATGGTCTCCATGCATTACCACTGTCTTTTTTTTCTTTTCTTTTTTTTTCTTTTTTTTTGGTTAAAGAGGAATATGCATTAAATTATGAAGCCAAGAAAGGCGAAGTTGTGGCAGCAGCATCAGAACTTAAAAGATTACATAATACATCAGTAGGTGGCACATCTAAAACAACAAAATTCCCAGCAAGAGAGCAGCCAGCTCGAGCAAGCATTACCACTCAGTCCCGCTACAAGCTTGGTTGGGCACTGGAACAAAAACATTATTAGAGAAACAAAAAAATTGAGCTTTCTGTTTTGCCATTTAATTTCTCTAATCTTACAACATAATGAACAAATATTTGTTTGTAATTCATCAAAACAAAAGATAAATCAACCCAGTTAAGGAAACCACTCACAATAATGAAGATAAATAATATGTCACAAATTGTTACAATATAAAAGCTCGAAATCAAGAGCCACTTTCAATTAAAAATGAAATAAACCCAATTACAGGAAACAAATATGTGTCTCTCAAATTTTTGCAAGCAACAAATCCCAACAAAGAAAATCCCATTAAAATCAATATAACCCACTTTTAATTTATTATTTCTTTAGCTTTTCATTCAAATATTATTTCTTTATTAATTTTTTACTATTTCTTCCACAACTCACTTTATCTGTCTCTCCCTCTCTCATATGAAGATTTTGAAGAACAACTAGCAAACCCACAACCCACAGCCACCTCCACTACCCACCGGCCCCCATTACCACAACCCAAATTTAAAGAAGGCCACTCAATATAATAAGTGCATTGCATTAGAACAAACAAAGAATACCTCTTTTTTTTTTCTTAATTTTCCAACAGGCTGCAGGCCCTTAAAGAAGGCCACTCATTTGATGAACTTAGTTTCTTCCCTTCATCCCTACAAGATGGAGCATACAAATCAGCGACAAAATGTAATGTTACTATTAGCTGCAAATGAGATAAACTCTTCCTAATGCAATTATTGGGCTAGATCAAAGGGTAAAATAAAATAATAAACCTCATTAGACATATGGCAGGCAAGAAACTTACACTAACACACTTTCAAGAAGGGGTATCCAGTCATCCACGGAATACTTACGGACTGACAGAATGGAAACTCTCAACCCGTGTTTGTGAACATCATCTTCCTCCTCTTCTTCTTCCTCTTCCTCTTCCTCTTCTTCTTCCTCTTCTTCTTCCTCTTCCTCTTCCTCTTCCTTGTCCACCTTAAGCACTACACAATATATATAATGAGCATTAAGAAATCTCCTACTCTTCTTCATCTTCTTTCTCCTCTTTGACTGCAGGATAAGGCAAAAATTCCCATCAGGCAGATTGAGAAGATCTGGACGTACAGAGTTCAATCGTTCTTGCCTCCCAAAAATAATATCAGTGTGCAGGCTTTCTTCATAATGTTTTTGATTGACTAAATCAAATGCATTAATACGGCAAATATAATCATCCTCCATCCGATTAGAAGCCCAATATAGGGTGCTACCAGCAGTAACAAAACTTCCTAAATCAAAGTACTCCATTTCAATTGATCTTACTGGTCTTGCAACCCTCAAATGAAAACCCATCTTACAATCAGCCAGAAGTTTTGTCCAACGACATGCTGCAACATCATAACCATATATTTGAGCAATCTCCCAACCAGGTGACATTGTAGCAACGAGAATCTTTTGATTATCCTCATCCTCTAAAGATGCAGTAAATACTCGATCTGACCTAATGCAAAATCCAGGATTTGGCAAGGGTTCCCATTTTCTTTTTATTGGGTCAAAAACCTCCATCCAGGGAAAACGATTGCGGATATTCTTTTTTAGGTCAAAACCACCTAAAACATACAGTTTACCACCTAGAACGATGGTATGCGGGTTGCATCTCCCCGTTTTCAACCGAGGTGCACGACTCCATCCCTCCTCAGCGCGCTTAAGGTCCAAGGTCCACACCTCACGACATAACAAATTTTCAGACATTCTGTCCGGAGCGTCTGAGGAAAGATCGTTGGCAACAAAATAAAGTTTGCCATCTAACACAGCAAAATGATTGCATGTCTGTGCCTTTTGTATCGATACGGGTATGAGATGCTCCACCTTTTCCTCTTCCTTTTTCTTTCTCACTGTCGAAGAAGAAGAAGAACCAGCGTATGGAACCTTGATGACATAAAACTTAATGTCATCATCACAACCAGAATTGTCTTCTCCTTTGCCACAAAGACAAATTTCAAACGTGTTTTCCATCAATGAGAAGGAGGATGAAGTAGACAAAACCGCTTTTTTTGAGCTGAGACAAAAAAGTATTGAAGCTGTTATTAATAAATAATATATATAAAAATAAATAAACAATTGAATGGGTAAAATATAGTTTTATACAATTAGTAGAAACCATGCCAAGACTTATTATTCAAGGTTATATTCAAAGACCATTGTGATTCAATTAATCTCCTTTCTAGTATATAAACCGATCTCACCATCAATACCAATCCCAATATCTAACATAGGAGTCCTAAAAAATTCAAACTCATAGCTCAGTTTCACTAAAATTTCAAATACACAATCTCAAAGAATCAGAATTTAAAAATTCCTTATGAATTTCGAATTTATATCCAGAATTTAAAGGCTCACAGATCAATGCCTAAAGAGAAACTATAGGCTAAACTAACCATCCCTAATTTTCAATACCCATCAGAGAATAAACAATTTAAAACTTAACCAAATCCATAAAACATTAAACCCCACACCAACAACAACAACAACAATTAATGATAAAACACAATCATACAACACTGAAGCCTGATCTTTCAACTATGAAAACAAAACAAATATTTAGTTAGAAGCTGATAAGAACAATGATTGAATACCTGTTGCCTCCAAATCGGTCTCTCTCTCAAACTCGGCCTCAATCAAATCGGTCTCAATCTCAAACTCGGCTTCAATCTCGGTCTCTCTCTCAAACTCGGCCTCAACTCGGTCTCCTCTGCCGACCCAAACCTCTCCTTTTTCCCCCAATTTTCTCAGTTAGGGCTAGTGAGTTATCCAATTTATGTTCTCAGTTAGGGCAGCTGGGGCTAGTGATGAGTTATCGTATTTTGGTTTTGTTTTCTCAGGCTAGGGTAGGGGGGCCGTGTCTCTATTTTACTTTGTGTTTTGATTTCTTCCTTCTCTATGCATCCATAAAACCTAGGAGTGAAAATGGTTTGAGAAGGGCTTTGATGTCTTTTCATTCTTTGTGGTGTTATAAAGAATTTATTGTGTCATTGGGTTGGTACCACTCCTTGCCAGAGTTTTTTATTTTTTATTTTTTATTAATTGTTGTTCTAATCCAACCAACGCAAGTACCATCTATGAATCGTAACGTGACAATGTGAACTATTCTTCTCTCTTTTTATTTATGTCGTCCTCTTTTTCCTATAAGTTTTTAATTTTGCTTCACATTCACAAGTCTGTTACACATAGTTAGAGCAATTCCATCAATGAAGCTAAAATACAAAAAGTGAAAAAAAAAATTATAAAAATTAACCTAAATGCAAGTTTATTACATCAGTCTTTGCATTATAATTGTATAAAAATAGAAGTGTTATAGTAACAGTGTATAATGTATCTTTCTATCATATGATTTATATTATTTAATTGTTATCCTATATTTTTATATTAACTCACACATCAATGTAGCACACTAACTATTAGAGAAAATAATAAAATATAAATAACTAATCACAAACCCGTCTAATCCAACCCAACCCGACTCACCTATATATTTAAATTTTAAATTATATATATTTAAAAATATTTTATATAATTAATATATAAAACTCAATTACCTCACAAACCCTAACAATTGTATTTCTTTTTCTGTCGCCTCCCACTCCCACTCCTATTTGTTTGTAACTGAGTTGAAATACTAATTCATGTATATTTTGTTTATCAACTCAATTAGATATATTTTGTTTATAACTGAGTTTGAATATTAGTTCATGTATATATTGTTTATTAACTTAGGTTGCACATGAGATATATTTTTTTCAGCTCAATTTAATAATATTAGTAATAAAAAAAGCTCTAATCCATGGGTTCAATCTGACCCAATTCAATCCATGTAAATTAGGGTAGACCCTTATAATGGATTGGGTTGGATTTTTTTAACCCACTACGATGAGTTGGGTCAAAAAATCTCCTTAATCTTATCCATAAATAACCCTAGTATATATGTCCATAAACATATCAAATTATAAGAAAATGACTATGGTCAATCTAAAATACATCTAGGTAGGGATCCAGATCCTGCGGGTTATTACACGAAATGCAAATTATGCAAAATACAATGACCTATATTAAAATAAAAAAAAAAAAAAAAAATCATGATGAATGCACGGTCATAAATTCAATGGAGAAAGAAAGGGCACACACGTGTGGAGTAGATGGAGAAGTCAGGGAGTGAGTGAAAGCAAAGAGGTGAGAGAGTGTAGCAATTGGCAAAGCCTACAAAACCAAAGAGAGTGGACCCTACAATGTCCTATGTAGGTTGCACCAACCAAAGAGACTTGGAGCCCACATGCACTCTCTCACTGCCTCCTCACAGCAATTTGGACAGTACCCTAATCCCTCCCCTCTTGACCAAACCAACCCTGCCCTTAAAATATTGAAAATGAAATCTGTCATCTTTCATTAAAAGAGCTGAAATTGAAGTACAATATGCTCAACAAAAAAAAAAGTACAAGAGAGAGATAGAAACACAGCTAACATTTTGATTTGATATATTTATCAAGATATGATGTTGTCAATTCAAATTAAAAAAAAAAAAAAGATATGATGTTGTAGCGCTTGTAACCTCACCCGTGGGTGACCAACGAATTATATCACCGTTAACTACATCAGCCACTTGTACCTCCGTTACGCGCGGACTTCAAATGGGGATTGAATTTGTTTGAGAGTTTACAAGATACTGGACTCTTCTTGCTTGAAGGACAAATGAGGTGGAGACACGTGGAAGTAAGTAAGTTCGAGGACACCTAAATGGCAGAGAGAGAGAGAGAGAGAGAGAGAGAGATAGAGTTTTGATTGGGATTTGGTTACGTCGTAATCTGATCACGCACTTTGCATTGCATGCCCCTTTGGGGATGGAACGTTAAGCATTCGCATTGGGAAGGCCAAATGCCATATGTTGGCAAATTTTACCATCAAAACCCAAGTTCCATTCGGACTGCTAATTGTAAATTTTTTTACAATATTACTACAGTACCATCTTAGAGCATTTTTATCAAGAATGCTAAATATTTTAGCATTTATTATTTCAAAATCTTACTTTATCAATTTTAACATACCACTTTACAATCTACCAAACATCAAAACTTTTATTATTTTACCACTTCATTAAAATATTCTTTTTTATTATTTCTTTATGCTTTCTTTACTCTTTCTTTTTATATTTTCAAATAACTACCATTAAACAAATATTAAACAATTTTTTTTTTTTTTTAACAATCTTGCTACAGCTGCTAGACATAACAGTCTACTGTAGCTAGATTGCAAAATAAATAAGATTTAAGAGTATTGATAGAGTATATTTTTTAGTATTTATAGCATTTTGTATGTTAAATTTTAGCATTTATAGAATTTGCCCTTCTTGATAAAAATGCTGTTATATGTAAGATGGTATGGTTGCAGCTTGTATTTATTTTTTACTAATTTCTTCTCTCTCCTCTAGCTATCTCCCACTTCTCCGTCTCCCACATCTCTCTCTCATTTCTCTGCCTCTTCATCACTCTCTCTTCAATCTTCAGGCTTCATCACTTCACCACTTCTCAATCTTCGCCGACCCATCTTCAGTCTTTGCCGATCTGTTGGTGGTTATGGGTTGTTCGTGGGTTTGGCTGGGTTTTGGGTTTGATGGGTTCGGGTCTAATGGGTTTCAGGATTGGTTTGTTCTGGGTTGATCGGTGGTTATGATTTGTTGATGGGCTGATCTGTGCTTGATGGTTGTTGATGGTTTTGGTTGCGAAATCGACATGGGTTAGTGGGTTGCAAAATCGACGTGGGTCAGTGGGGTGCGAAATCGGCGTGGGTTCGGTGGTTGCAAGATTGGCGTGGGTGGTTTTGGCCGTGGGTGATCGATGTTGCTGGGTTTCAGCGTTGTGGTTGTTGGCGTTCTGGGGGTTTCAGCGTTCTGGGTTTCTGGGTTGCCCAAATTGGTGATGGGTTTGGTGGAGATTGGCGTGGGTCACGGCGAGGTCGGGCGTGGTGGAGATGGGGGTGGATTCCGCATGGTTGGACTCTGGTTCTTCTGGGTTCTGCATTTTTTTTTTTTTTTCTGTTGTGACACTGGGCATGGTGGAGGCGCGGGGGTGGTGACTGGGCAGTGGAGGCGCGGTGCTAGAGGTTGAGGGAAGGTACATACGCATGTGGAGGAGAAAATTGGGAAAAAACAAAAAAAAAAAATATATATATATATATATATTTTATTGTAGAAATATATTATTTTAATGAATAGAATAGGGAAATAAAATTTGAGATATTTGTAAAATGGTATTGTATAAATAATAAAGTAGATTTTGAGATAGTAAAATAGAATAGATTAAAGGTTTGGGATGTGAATGCTCGATGTTGACTGACATCAAATATCAATGCTTAAATGTCATTTATTTATTTTTTTGTGAAAGTAAAATAAATTGGTTTTGTTTTTTTATAATAGGAGATTATGACTTCGTTTGATAAAGGTGTTTAATCAATGAAAATTATTGTTTAAATATCATTATATGTATTTTTATATATTTTTTTATTTACATCTCTTTCTACAAAACTAGTTTGACTCGCACGTGCAAAGCACATGCTGCCCCTTAGGTGAGAAGTTTAAAATAGGGTTTTTATTTGAAAAAGTATAAACCATTTACTAAAAAATTTATGTCATATAATGCTAATATCATCATATAAGAATTTTGATTACATACAAACTTAACATTAACGTAGCTATTTAATGTATGAATATCTATTTTACACGTGTTTTTACAAAACTAGTTTGATTCGCACGTGCAAGGCACATGCTGCCCCTTGAATGAGAAGTTTAAAACAGGCACATGCTGCCCCTTGAATGAGCAGTTTAAAACAGGGTTTCTATTTGAAAAAGTATAAACCATTTACTTAAATATTTATGTCATATAATGCTAATCTCATCCATATAAGAATTTTGATTACATACAAACTTAACGTAGCTATTTAACGTATGAATATCTATTTTACTATAATACTTTTTTAGAACCTATTTGTTAAATGCAATATCCATTCACTAAAAAGATTCTAAGAATGATAACAAATAGATTATATATATATAGAATAATAACAAATATAATCTTCCAACAATAAGCTACTAAGTTTTGCTAAGACATTATCACAATATTTATATTTTTGTAATGAATAAGACCATATGCAATTGAAGCTCTTCAACAAATACCTACATCCATCCACAATGGAGATTTTTATTCATACTTCATTCTTTATCATATTACATTTTATGTGTCTAGCTATAATGTTTAGCTTATTTAGTTTTAAATAAATACCCTTTAAAGCAAGAAAAAAAAAAATATATATATATATATATATATATTTTATAAAAAGAACAAGATAACAAAAGACATATGTGTCATCGATTATATAAAATTATAAGTTTAGAAGATTAAAAGTTAAAATGTACTAAATAAGTATTTTTTAGGTAACAAATAGAACACTTTATATTACTATTACAACTTTCCAAACATGACTAACACCAAAAAAAAAAAAAAAAAATGAAAGAAATTTTTGGGATATTATAATTTAGTAGTAGTTTAGACGTTGCACAATGGGTAGCATAAGATTCCATTAAGATTTAATTAAGAGAGTAACAATAGGAGATATTCACTTGTTACCAAAATATAAAGGGAGAATTTGCTTGGTTAAAGTTTAGGGAATAAATTGTGAACTAACCAAAACATAAAGGAATAAAGTGAATTTTTTTTTTTTAGTAAAACAATGTCGGTGTGTAAAAAAAAAAAAAAAAACAAAAACAAAAGACAACCTAAGAAAACTGTGCATGAAATAGTGAATTTTGGCTCACCAAAATTGACCAAACCAAAAAGTTTAGGTACATAACAAAATGTCACAATATTTTCACAATAACTTTATTTTTAGTTGTGGTGAGTCTTGATCTGGTAATTTACTATTTTATTTTGACCCATAAGAAACTTATACTTGAGTAGTTGTGAAAAAATTTGACAACAGAATGTCACAACATTTTTACAATATGTTTATTTTCAGTTGTGATAAGCCCTAGTCTAATAATTTTTTATTTTATTTTATTTTGACCTATAAAGAACTTACTTCTTAGCAGTTGTGAAAATATTGTGATAACAACAAAATGTCACATTTTTACAATATGTTAAGTTGCAGTGCCTCATGGTATGATATTTTATTGTTTTATTTTATTTTATTTTGATCTATAAGCTACTCACATCTCAGCAATTATGGAAATATTGTGTCAACAACAAAACCAACATCTACTCTCTTTTTTCATCATTGAGAAATGCAAAGAAATAATAAAAACTAAAATGCACAACAACAATGCTTGTGTATATTTGCATAAGTACTATAGCTAAAATGCATTTTGCACAATAAATGTATAAGCTGATGTAGGTGACTTTTGGAATTGGTTGGGCAAAATTTGGCTCTTATGCCATTTTTGCATAAGCACCTTAGCAGTTGCAAAAATATTATGACAATAGCAAAATGTCACATTTTAATAACACATTATTTTAAGTTATGATAGGTCCTTGTATGATATTATATATTTTATATTATTATTTTTTTTATCTATATGCAGCTGACACCTTAGAAATTGTAAAAATATTATGACAACATAAAAAATGTTATAACATTTTCACATGAGTTTTATTTTTAAATGTGAATTGTGGTTGGTTTCCGTTGATGGTTTATTATTTTATTTTGTGTTATAACAATCTGTTACATTGCTAACAAAAACACTATCACCACAAATAAATATTTAAAAAAAATGGAAATGATTTACACAACTACACATAGATGTAAAAATAAATAAAAAGAGGCCCAATGGCCAGCAAGCCCAGCAGGCGTTGAATGCCTCTGCATCAACTGACAACTATCAAGTTTTGTTTTGGTATTAGAGTAGAATTTCTTTTGGTTTTCGGCATCAACACGCACCGTTTTGCTCACCACAAAGACAAAAATTGACTAAACCAAGGCAACTGTAGATATGGCTATAGACACTTTTTATGGAGATTCTAGCATTTTGCCCTTAATTTTTTAAAAATTTAGCAATACGCCACTATTTCGAAACTATATAGGGATATGCCCCTGTTTCGATACTCGATTATCTTAAAATCGAGTTTCAATGAAATACTCGATTCGTAGAAAATCGAGTTATGCTCAATAAAACTATTAAAAAAAAATTAAAAAAAAATGCATGGAATTCGATTTTAGGGAAATCGAGTTCCAAAACGCTGCTATAGGGCTTAAAAACGTCACTATAGGGCTTAAAAACGCCACTATAGGGCTCTGAATGGGGCAACCAGACTTACAAAAAAAAAATTGCAGGAAAAAGCCGTTATAGGGCTTTAAAACGTCACTATAGGGCTTAAAAACGCTACTATAGGGCACCCTGAATATGGGGCAATCACACTTATAAAAATATTTGCAGGAAAACGCCGCTATATGGCTTTAAAACGTCACTATAGGGCTTAAAAACGCCACTATAGGGCACCCTAAATATGGGGCAATCACACTTATAAATTTTTTTTGCATGGAACTCGATTTTCTGAAACTCGAGTTCCATTCAAATTTTTTTTTTTTTTTTTAAAGTTTGATCGGGCATAACTCGATTTTCTACGAATCGAGTATTTAATTGAACTCGATTTTAGGATAATCGAGTATCGAAACAGGGGCATGCCCCTATATAGTTTGCAAACAGGGGCATATTGCCAATTTTTTTAAAAATTAAGGGTAAAATGCCAGAATCTCCCACTTTTTATATAGTTAACTAGTGTGGGTTGCACGCGCTGGCCCTTTAGTGAGAAAATTAATATAATTTTTTTTTTATTGAAGAAGTATGAAGTCATGTATTTAAATTTAAAATAGTTATTTGAATATCTATAACAATTTCTTATAACTTATTTACTAAATGTAATATCTACTCACCAAAAAATGCTACAAAGAATGATAATAAATGTCATCATCTTTCTATAATATTTAAATTTTCACAATGAATGATAATATATGCTACAATTTTTTTGAAGATCTTCATTAAATTAAATATTTGCAATCATCTACAATGAAGATTTTGTTATTCATATTTCATTCTTTTTTATCTTATTTTATGAGTCTAACTACGATGTTTAGCTTACTTATTTTTAATGAATACCCTTTTAAGCAAGGAAATAAATTTAAAAAAAAGAACAAAATAACAAAAGACATATGTCATCAAAGTTTCTATTAGATAAAATTATAAGTGTAGAAGATTTAAACCTAATAAATTAGTGTTCTCTAAGTAACACATAGAACACCGTATATCATCATTCTAATTTTCCAAACATGACTACCATTCTACCACATAAAATTCAAAATACACAAAGAAATTTTTTGGGACATTAAAATTTAGTAGGAGTATATTAGACATTGCACAATGGAATATTTTATGAATTATAAGATTTTGTTAGGGTCTAACTAAGAGAGAAACAATAGGGGTATATGCTCATTTACAAAATATAAATGATGAAATTATTCAACTTTAGTTTAAGGGGGGAATGCAACTACTCCGAACATAAAGGAGGAAAGTGTTACTTCGTCAATTTGTGTGTGTTATGTGTGTGTAAAACAATATGTGTGTGTGTGTTTTTATTTTTATTTAAAAAAAAAAAACTTGAAACAATGTGTAAAAAAAAATCAACCTAAAAAAATTATGCATTAAACAATGAATTTTAGTTCAACAAATTGAATAAACCAAAAAAGAAGTCTAGAAACATAACAAAAAGTCACGATATTTTTACAATACCTTTATTTTTAGCTATGATGGGTCACAGTTTGATATTTTATTATTTTATTTTAGAGTAATGTTATGTCCACAATATTTTCATAATAAATCTTAAGTGGTAAATTGTTACTGGTTTTAAATTGGGCTAACCACTTTTAACCGTGCATTTAAAAATAAAATAAAAAGCCAATTGAAGAAAATTGTGCCTAAAATAATGAGTTTTGGCTTACTAAATTTGACTAAACAAAAAAAGAAGCTTAGGAATACAAAAAAATGTCACACTAAAAAGAAGTTTGGAAATATAACAAAATGTCACAACATTTTTGTAATATTTTTTATTTCCAAGCTGTGGTAGGTCCTAGATTGATATTTTATTATTTAATTTTTATGTCCACAGCAGTTTTACAACAAATTTTAGGTAAAAAAATTTTTACTGGTTTTAAAATTATGCATTAAAAAAAAATCAAAAAGACAATATAAGAAAATTGTGCGTGAAACATGCAGTGAATTTTGGCTCACCTAATTTGATTATATACTAGAAAAGAAGTCTAAGAATACAACAAAATATTAAAACATTTTCACAATACTTTTATTTTTAGGATCCAAATAGATATATTTTTATTTTGTTTGAGAAAAATGCTACATCCCTAACATTTTTAGAACAAATTATAAATGACAAGTTATTATTGGTTTTAAATTGAACCCACTACTGATATCACTTTTATATCCTTCAAAAATACCTTGCTACCTAAAATTTGTTACAAAATTATTGTGAAAATTTTGTGGACATAGTATTTCTTTTTATTTTATTTTATTTTGACCTATAAGGAATTGAGAGCTCGCGATTGTTAAAATATTATGACAAGAAGAAGATGTTATAACATTTTCATAATACATTTATTTTTAGTTGTGATTTGTCTCAGTCTCTTATTTTATTAATTTATTTTGACTTTTAAAAAATTGACACCTTAATAATGATGAAAATATTGTAAAAATTTGTTGCATCAGTGTAATTGTGTATGCACATATAATATTTAAAAGCACAAGCAAAACTAGCATATTGTAAAAAAAAAGGGCCAATGAATAGTGCAAATTGTCAATAATTGTGAAAATTTTGTAAGAATTTGTTAAGTCAGTGTAACTGTACATACACATATAAATATTTAAAAGAAAAGACAAAAATAGCACAACCAAAACTGGCATACTGTGGTTTGTGGGGGAAAAAAAAAAAGCGTAATGAATAATGTTGTGAAAGTGTTGCCAAAAATATTGTGGATGTAGCACTTCTTTTTTCATAATACCTTTAGTTTTAGTTGTGGATGATTCTAGTATGATATTTTATTTTAACCTATAAGGAATTAACATATCAACAATTGCAAAAATATTGTGACAATTTATTGTGTTAACTAATAGCTTTATATATATATATATATATATATATATATATATAAAAGAGTGGACAGGACGATATTACGTCGAAAAAAAAAAAAGAAAAGAAAAGAAAGTAGCAGGGAAAAAAAAAAGAAGGAAAAGAAAATAGCAACAGTGCAAAGATTGAAACCAAAGCACTGTAGCTACAGTGCCAATTGAACAAACCAAATTGGCACTGTAGCAACTATTCAAAACTTGAAAAAAAAAAAAAAAAAAGATAAAATGACTCAATAAACCAAATGTGTACTGTAGGGGCATTGGTGCTTTTTATATAGTTAATAGAAATAGAAATAGAAATTTAAACCATATAAGCCCAAATAAAACAATAATAAGATACAAAGAAAACAAATAGTAAGATGAAAGCTTTTCTTTTAAGCTCATATAAGCCCAAATAAAACAATGATTAGACAAAGATAAAACAAATGATGAGATGAGATGAAACGGTGAGTTTTGGGCAGGGATTGACTAAATCAAAAATTCATTGTAGAGTGTAGATAAAGGCATGAGATGAAACAATGAGTTTTGGGCAGTGATTGACTAAACCAAAAATTCACTGTAGAGGCATTCACTCTTTTTATATAGTTAGTAGATAGAAATAGAAATAGATATGGTGATGGTGGCCTCATAACTAATTATTATGCCCATAGCAAGTTTACTTCTTTCCCCCTTTTTTTGTTGTTGTCATTTTGTTCATTTTTTTATAAAAAGTTTTATTACGTTTTCTTATTTTCTTATTTGCTTCTTGCTCATTTTATGATGTTTCAAAAAAATTTTTAATGAAGTTTCTATTTATACAATTTTTTTTATTTAAAATATAATATTGGGTAAACTACATATTTAGTCCCTATCTTTTATAGCATATTTCAATTTAATCCATAACCTTTCAATTGTATCAATTTGGTCCTTAACTTTTCAGTGTTGTGTCACTTTAGTCCCTGTTATATTTTGGATGAAAATTGATGACATGTCAAACAGTCAAAATAAAATTATAGTATATTCTCATATCAACGAAAGCTAATTTTTTATTTTAACCATTAGACGCGTTATCAATTTTCATCCAAAAAATAATAGTAAGGGCTAAATTGACACGGTACTAAAAGGTTATGGACCAAATTGACACAATTGAAAAGTTAGGGACCAAATTGAAATATGATGTATAGAATAGGGACCAAATACGTAGTTTACCCTATAATATTTTACCTTTTGTTTTATCTAATACAAACAAGATGGTAAATTTTTATACAAACTATATTTTTCATTATCTCTTTTTTCTTCTCAACCAAACAATAAAAAAAATTTCTACCCTTCCACTCTTTTAGAGCATCTCCAATAGATTAGCTAAATCTATTTTTTGGAGAACTAACCCCAAAAATAAGCTCCAACAGATTCTCCAAATGCAAAAATTTTCCAAATTTTTTTTGAAGTTGCTACAGTGCTTCTCTAGATATAGAAAACACTGTAGCAACTTCATATGAATTTTAAAAAAACCATACAGCTCAATAAAAAATAATTTCTTTTTCTCTCCTCTCACAACAGCTACAAACATTCACAACGGCTACAAACACAACAATCCTCTCTCTTAAACATCTCTAAACTCAAGCATAATCAAAATACAAACTCAAAAACACAATCTTAAAATTAATCAAATCATAAAAATAAAAGCAAAAAAAAAGAAAAAAAGAGACAGAAGCCATCTGACCCATCTGGGCTGCGTTGGGGAGGAAGACGAGCGGCAGCGGAATGGAAGGCGTGGCTTGGCACTATGAATGCCGATTCTATGCCTGCCTGTGTCCTTTGATCAATGGTGGAGCAAGCAATCGCTTGTTCTTTCTCTGTTTCTTATCATTGCTAGAGAGAGAGAGAGAGAGAGAGAGAGAGAGAGAGAGAGAGAGAGAGAGAGAGAGAGAGAGAGAGAGAGAGAGAGAGAGAGAGAGAGAGAGAGAGAATGAACTAGAAAAAGAAAAAAGAAGGGTAGATAGAGATAGGAGTGGGATATGTGTGTGGTGGAGAAAAAACCAAGAGAAAAAAGAAAAGAAAAAAGCAGCGTATGGATGAAATTAAGAAAGAAAAAATAATATAAAAAATAAGAAATGGTAATTAAAAAATACTACCACAATATTTTCACAATAAATTTTAAGTAATAGATTGTTATTAGCTAATATTGGTAAGTAAAAAAATAATTTCAGTGGTGGGTTCAAATTAGAACTAGTAATAACTTTTCATATAAGATTTTGATGTGATTCTTATGAAAGTATTGCGAAAAATTTTGTAGATATAACACTTTTCATTGAAAAATATAATTGTTGTGAATGAATATAGGAAGAATAAATAATGAAAAAAAAAGAATGAATAAAGAAATAATATTTAAATAAAATGGAGAAAATGATAGAGAATTTGTTGAAAAGTGTATTTGAAAAAGTAGGTAGGTAAAAGCTAAGGGGCAGTTTGGTTTTTATGTTTCCATCATCCATAACTCAAAAATGATGGGACCCACAAAGAGAAAACTTGTTTGGATTTGTTTTCAAGTTTTGTTTCTATCACTCTATTTTCTGATTTGAGTGATGAGTTATGGAAATTGAAAGTACATTTTAGGTGTTTTTAAGTTATGGAAACAGAGTTATGATGACATTTTTGTAAATATATTCACATTCTGGCCCCGTTTTTTGTGTCCTGTCTTTTCCTTGCCAACTCATTGACTACCAATGGCTCTCTCATCCTTCATACAATCTTTTTTTTTTCAAGCCACTCTCTTCTCTCCATACCCATCTGCCATTAACACAGCCCATCCTTCAGACCATCTCTTTTCCTCTTTCTTTTCTGAGATCATCATGAATTTTTTTTTTCTTTGTTGTAAGCTCTGCAATTTTTTGCTCTTTGCGTTAATTTTTTGAGCTTTGATTTTTTTGGAGCTAATAAGAGAGGAAGAGAATGGTGGGAAAGGCACTCTATTGAAGGGGTGAAGGCGAGAGGCACTCTGTTGTAATAATAGAAGGGTCAGACACTCAGCTCAGGTATGGGACCCACAAAAAGGTTGAAATATTTGAGTTATGTGAAGTGAAAACATTTTCCAAATGGGTGGGGGTTAGGAATTTGGGGTATTTTAAGTGATGAGTGACGAGTGACGAGTGACGAAAATTGAGTAACGAGTGATGAGTGATAAAAAAGAAAAAAGAAAAAGACCAAACAGCCCCTACATGTCACTGTTCACTGTACAAATAGTACAAAAATTTAGATAAGCTGCTGGAGATGCTATTCTCTCCCTAACCAAACAAACATTTCTATCCTCCCGTCCAAACGTAACCTTAATAAGTTTCACTTTCCATTTTGGCATTTTCTATCCTCCCCACTGCCACACATTTCTTCTTCTTCTTCTTCTCAAAAATCTCTCTCCAAAAAAACCCAAATTTTCAAAAAAAAAAAAAAATAAAATAAAATCCATGCGCAAGAACAAGAACAACAAAAGACCCTATTACAGCAACATCATCAACAACAACAACAACAATAACTCAAACTCACCCAAAAAACACTGTCCCTCTTCAAACGGACGAAATGGGTATTTAGCCATAATTTCCCAACTATTTAGTTAGTAGTTCTAGTTACAAAACTATTTTATTTACTAGCATCTTGAGTCTTTTAGACTCGATTTTGGCTTATAAATCGAGTATCAAAGACTCGATTTCTATGCTCTAATTAATTCCGATGTGGCATATTTTTCCACGTGACTACATGGAAATCGAGTCTCTAAGACTCGATTTCTAACCCTTATACATAAAAACAAATCAGAGGAACACCAGAACATCAGAGAAAAAGCAGGAAAAAAAAAAAACCAGAAACAGAAAGAGAGATCAAGATCGGAGTGGGTGGCAGACCCAGGTCGCGTGCAACCCAGACCGCGCGCGCCCAGGCCGTGCGCGACCCAGCTCTTTCACTCCCTCTGATCTGAGTCTTTCGCTCTTCATCTCCCTCTGATCTGAGTCTTTGAGATTGGGATGAGACTTAAAATTTTTTAAATTTTTTTTGGGTTAGAAATCGAGTCTTAGAGACTCGATTTCTGGGTAGGCGCCACCTGGAAAAAAATCCATATCGGACATGAGCAATCCATAAAAATCGAGTCCCAAAAACTCGATTTATAAATCTTAAATCGAGTCTTTTAAACTTGAAATGCTAGTAAAAAAAATAGTTTCCAAACCTTACCTACTAACTAGATAGTTGGAAAAATTAAGTTAGTTAGCTGGATTCCCCCTCTTCAAACATCTCAAACCCAAAAAACTCCTCACCATCGCAACAACAACAGCAGACCTTCAAACTCACCCAAAAAACACCGTCCCTCTTCAAACATCTCAAACCCAAAAAACTCCTCACCATCACAACAACAGCAACAACAACTCCAACCCAAAAAGCGCCCAACTTTCTCCTCTTATCTCGACACCCCAAACCTCCCTCCGAAAGTCAAACTCCTCTGCGAAATCATCGCCACCACGCAATCCAACGCCATCGACGCTTCTCTCACCGACACCGGCATCCGGGTCACCCAGGCCGACGTCGAGCAAGTCCTCAAGCTCTCCTACTCCATCCCCGGCCCTTCCGTCAAGTTCTTCCCCTGGTGCGGCCACCAGCTCAACGACGATCACAGCCCCTACGCGTGGAATTTGGTCGTGGACTTGCTGGGCAAGAATTCCCTTTTCGACGCGATGTGGGACGCCGTCAAGTCGATGAAGCGAGAGAGGTTGCTGTCCCTTGCTACCTTCGCTTCCATTTTCAGTAGCTATGTGATTGCCGAGCGCGTTCAGGATGCTGTGCTGACTTTTGAGGTCATGGAACAGTACGGCATTCCGCGTGATGTCGTGGCGTTGAATTCGTTGCTCAGCGCTATATGTAGAGATGGTAAAACCATCAATGCTGTTGAGTTCCTCCACGTTGCGAAGGAAAGGATTAGACCCGATATGGATACTTATGCCATTTTGTTGGAGGGGTGGGAGAATGAGTCCAATGTGGTTTGTGCCAGGAAGACATTTGGTGATATGTTGTTTGATATTGGTTGGGACTTGGGACCCGAATAATGTCCCGGCTTATGATTCGTTCTTGACTACATTGATCAAGGCGGGGCCTGATGAGTTTGATGAAGCACTTAAGTTGTTTCATACTCTCCGGGAAAAGGGGTGTTATCCCGGATTGAAGTTCTTTAAGGTAGCACTTGAAGCGTGTTCTAAGAAACGTGACGCTCGTGGCGCTGCTATGCTTTGGGATGTAATGCTGCGTGATCGTGGTGTGGCTTTTCATGTAAGCCCTGATTTGGAAATGTATTCATGCATTATTACTTTGTTTTGTACTTGTGGTGATACGGATACTGCGAAGAAGTTGTTGGATGAGATGGTTTTCAATGGGATTTTCTCGAATTCGAAGATTTATAATGTGCTGTTTCAATTCATGTTGAAGAGCAGGCGGTTGAGGGATGCAACGGTTGTGTTTAATGAGATGGTTAAAAATGAGTTTGTTCCCCACTGTGCTAATTGTGCTTTAGCTGTTAGGAGTTATTTGTTAAGTATGCTGAGGATATTGCTAGAAGAATCATGGTGAGCTCTTCCACATTGTCAAAGCTGAGAGAGGGCCTTAGCAAGGCCAGAAAGACATTAGTGTATGACGAACTTTTCAGAAAGTGGAAATATCATTAGGTAAGTTACGGGCAGTCTCCAAATAGTATAGAGTTTGATATTTTTGCTCAATGATACATGCAAGTTTCATGGGCCTGGATTTATCTTTGTTGTGTCCATGTATGGAAGTTTGTCGGATCATTTCACATTATGGTTTTTTCCTTTGAAAAGATAGGGTGCGTGATGTACATATTGTATCTTGTGCAGGTCTATAGGTTTTTCCCATGTTCTAAACCATACTAGAACTGTGTAGCTTGAAATTAAAAAAAAAAAAAAAAAAAAAAAAAAAAAAAAAAAAAAAAAATGGAAACAATCGAATAAATACTTGAGGTCAAGAGCCTTGTAGCTTAGTGGCAATGACTAGTCTCCTTCATTAAGGAGAACCAGAATTAAATTATCAAAAAGGCTAACAAATAGTTGAGAATGCATTGGACTGAATCAAATGAGTTAGTTATCTAACAGATTAGCACTTTCTTTAACATTTGATAGATCAATAACCTTAAGAGGAAGAAATTTGTGAGGACCATGGAAGGTCTCATTGTGCATTTGCTAATAAATTCTGCCATATACAATGCTTCCTTTTTAGTTATTTACTTCATATCACCAATTTCATCCTGGAATATATAACGGTAGAGAAAATACATCTTCAAGACTCTTAAATTGATAATTAGTCAGCTAATTCTAGTTAATGTAGCTTTGGTTATGGAGCTTGTGAAGGAGTGGTTGTGCAGGACCCAAATCCGTACCTCAAGCAGATTACTACAAAAGGAGCTTAGACCTACTGAAGAAGTCAGCATGATAGGTTTCAGTAATTTAAAAAAGAGTATGATGACTCTTTGAGACTAAGCAACTGTATAATTTCTTTTAAAACGTGGATGATCTTAGATATCTGTTTGGCAATTTCTTGAGAAAGAGGAGCAGGAAAAATGTATATGATTTGTGCCTCATAGTTTATTAGAAATTATCATTAAGGGCATTAGGAATGTGAAACTACCGTTCCTAGAAATTCCAAAACAAAGGTTTCGCTGCATTCTTTTATTAGCTCAAAACGCAACATCTGATTTGCTCTTTACCTTTAAAGGTCGTTTCTTTCATAAAACCACTTCCTAGGTTAATTATTTTCGCTTTAAATTTATCCAATCCAATCTCTAGTTTGAATCTCCCCTTTGGTTGTTGATTGCAGCATGCTAGGCCTAGCCGAACTGCTATAAAGGTTCTGCAAACATAAATCGGGCCTAAGCCTATAAATGTGGAAACCGGATAATTTACCTAGTTTATGACCTTTTTTTGTGATGATTTCATAGTTGGGGGAGGGGGATTGGAACCTAAACATCTCCATTGAAAACCCCAAGAAGTGCCAATTTAGCTACAAGGCTCTTCGCACCTAGTTTTTGACAATTTTGAGACTGGAAGTAGTTTTAAGACCTTTTCTTTGGCTCTCTGTTGCACTGCAACCATTTTCTGGAAGGAGGAAAAGTCATGTTTCAGTTGACTATGTCATTAAAGCAGCTGCTGGTTTTGGCTCCTATCTAGTGACTTCTCATCTGTACACTCCTGTCACCTTTAAATGTTGCTATTTTTCTGCTTCAAATCTGCAAAGAGAAAAGCTTTGAGACCCACAATATGGCAAGTCTTGTGTGATAGCTCAAGTGAACCTGAAACCTGTTGAATTAAATTCTGAGGTGCTGGGACAGTCTGATGGCTATTGAGTGCAGGAGAGTATTTGATGTAGGACAGCAGCTTTAGTGGGCCCTGATACCAATTTGATGTAGGATCTTTAGAAATTTAGGTCTAAGTTAGGATTCTTGATAAGTTCTTGAAGGATTCTTGTATAAGGTTGGATATTTAAGGGTTTAGGAATGGTTAGGTGATGCAAGATTGGATCTCAACTGATTCTTGTGAAATTTGATGGTTGCATGATGTAACCATGAATTGAATGAGAAGCAAAGGGTGATAAACTCTAGGCAATCGCATCCTTAAAGCTTAAGAATATGCTAGAATTTTATTAAATTCAATCTCTCTCTGAGTTATATTGAAATCATACAAGTCTTTATATAGGCTATGGGCAATTGTTTTCTTAGAAACAGTGGCGACGCCACGTTATGTTCAGGGTGTTCCCAGGAACACCCTGAACTTGGAAAAAAACAATTATACATATTAATTAAATTTTTTTTATTTGCTTATCCTTTAAAAAAAAATTAGGAACACCCTCAGTAAAAAATTTAGAAACACCCCCAATAAAAAAAATTTTATTTGTTCTACTTTCAAGCCCAAAAAAAATTGTAACAGAACAAGATACAAGCCCACAGATTCTCAAAAAAAAAGGCAACGGACGGCAAGCCCACAGCAAGCCCAACATCAAGCACACGGCAAGCCCAACAGATGGTAGCAAACCCAGTAACCCATGGATTCTTTAAAAAAAAAACCCCTATCAGATCAAGCCTCAAACAGAACCCAAATTAAAAACTCTCTCTCTGTCTCTATCTCTAAAAAAAGTCTGGAACTCTTCGAAAACCCAAATTGAAAAAGAAAGAAGCAAAAGGGTCTCCCTCTGTGTCACACTCACTTGGGAGTGGGAGCGGTGTCGAGGAGGCTGGCATTTTGGAGCTCGATTTCGGTGAGTTGTTAGCGTCCATCTCAATGATGAGTGGCACAGCCAGGATCAAGAAGGTGGTGTCGGCGATCCACGCCACCTTGCCAGTGCTACGGAGGAGCTTCTTGGACACCACGACGGCTTCGGAGGCGGCACGCTTGGCGTGGATGACGATGGACGACTGGGATACGTTGCGGCTGGCCTTGGGTCACTCGCTTTTTCCCTTGAGACGACCAACGGAATGGACGGAAAAGGAGATCGCCAGATCTCACTAAGTGCTGGACCCCACGGTGGTCCACGAGACGGAGTCACTCCTTTCTCTGATCTGTCGGAGGAGGAGTTTGAGGTGTTGTACACAGGTGTGACTCAGACTCTCTCTCTCTCTCTCTCTCTCTCTAAGACTTTGAAATGTGATGGTCATCTGCCTGTTGTTTTGCCTTTTGCTTAGTTTACTTTATAAATTTTTATTAAGTTTTGCCCTGTTTTTGGAGTTATCCGATGGTGTATTTATTAATATTTGCATTGTGTTGGTGTGGTCAGTGGTGTGGGTGAGATAAATTAATTGTCTTTTAGTGTTAGTGTTGGTATTGTGTTTTTAGTGAGATACAATTAATTGGCTTTATTTGATTGGTTTTAGTCTTGTGATTGGGGCCATGGGGCATTGGAATTGGGGGGTGGATGGGGACATGGGGTCGGGGTAAATGCACATGGGTTTGTGGGTTTGTGCTAGTGCAGCAGTATATCTAATAAATAATTATTTAATTCACCAATAATTAATTGGAGGAAGTAACTAATAAAAAATAATTAATAATTTAATTAATCAATACATTATAAAAGACAAATAAATTAAATTATGTTACTATATTAGGCTAAACAACAAATAGTAATTTTATAATTAATGAAATAACAATATAACAAATTATAGTTTATAAAAGACAAACAAATTAATGAAACAACTAAACAATAATTAATAATTTTATTAATATTTCAAATGAACTTATAGTTTATTGTTTATTCTTTTGCTAGAATTATGGACAAGTATTTGATAAAAAAACCACGTACCTAAGATTTATCTCCTGTGCAAAATTCGTCTTCATCTATTAAGCGAATTCGTGTTGACTTTAAATTAGAAATTCTTAAGGAACACCCTGAAAAAAAATCTTGGAGTCGCCACTGCTTAGAAAGACTATGATTCCTAACACAATAAAAAGTAATTAAAGAACTTCTAAACCATTTTAGAAACTGTCTGAACAAAATAGAACAAAGACTCAAAATATAAAATTAGACTCATGGGCCGCTGTTATAGTCCGTTCAAGCAAGTATGGAAACTACCAGTACCGGATTACCCTCTGAAATAATAAAAGCTTAAGAAAATTTAATTTGATCTGAGCAGCAGTTTTTTTTGTTGTAAAGAAACATAAAACTAAGACTTCTTAGCAACTAAAATAGTCTTTGAAGATGCTGATTAGATCCCACATCAAAAGTGGACCATATATTTGAATTATTTTCTTATTTGCTATTTTTTTCAAAAGCTTTCTGCTGGCTTGCATCAGTTTTTTTTTTTATAAATTTTTTTATCACAAAGGTCAGCAATAATTTAAACAAAAGTCAAAGCTGTTTATTATCTGGAACTCAAAGACCAGGAAACGGAAGCATGCCGTGCAAGACTATCTACCCTCAACGATTGAGATTTCAATTGTAAGGGTGGTGCCATGCCGCAAGATCAATCGAGTCTCACATGTGAAAAAAATTGAGAGGGAAGAGGGACTCCATTCCTCGTCCTTCCTTGCTTGCCAACTCCTTTCTGCAGCTTGTAAAATGGACTAGTCCAATTCTTTCCTATAAGTTAAAATTTGGCGTTTAGCGTATCAGAACTTTTCCTCACATATATAGAGACACATATTGTTTGCATCATTGATGCAACTATTGCATTGTTTAGATTTCAAAGGAAATAATGCCATTGCCTCAAAGCCTTTACATTGGAATGGCTGATTCTTTAGGTGTCTCATCACAGCATAAGCACTTCTACTTACCTGGTCTCTAAAACTTAGAGAAGGTAGAAAATTTAGAAGTAGAATGCAGGTTCTACTAGAAATTGTGTTTTATCTGTCACTTTGCTGACATTCTATAGAAATGGAATTGTGTTTATCTGTGTATGTTAGCATCCTCTTTTTCATGTATACGACTTTGTCATTTTGTTCTCTAGAGAAAGAATACCTTTGGTTGTACAGTTGCAAAAATACATGCACACACACGGAATTTACTATTCTTTTATTGCAATTTTTGGTCTATAGTCTTTAGTTTGGAGTGCATTGGGCTTTTTAGTAGTTTGTTTGCGTGATGGGTGGTGGGCTGAGGACGCAAATTGTGGAAAGTTTAAGATGGTTATGTTACCTCGAGAAAATATACTTGCATTTATTGTAGCTTTTGGGAATTTTTAGTTTATGGTTGTACCTCATTGTTTGATGTGGTGTATTTAGTGAGAGAGGAATTACCGGAGCTTTAAGGATTTAGAAAGGACTTTAGTGGAACTGAAATTGTTTTTTCTTAGAACTTTATTGGATTGGATGTTAGCTGTAGCAAGTCACTCTTTATTTTTGGTTTGTGATTGGATAGATGTTTGTTATTTGAGTGTTTGATTGTTTTTGATCCCAAGTTGTATACACCCTGTAGACTTGGGTGATTTTTTTTTTTGGTTCAATAAATTTCATTATATATATATATATATATATATATATAAATATAAAAAGATTAGTTTTCTTATATAAGTTCTTTTAATGAACCTATAACTGGTGAATTGGATTCCAAAATAGTGGCACTACCAGTGTGGACTGTTTAGTCTCATGATTGTTTATTTGGTGAGGAGAACTTAGGTCTAACGTAGAAGAAGGGTTTAAGAAGAAATTTTAGTAACAATCAAGGTTTAAGCAAAGAAAAAGATAACAGAATTAAAGATAACATAGGCTTTTTTATAATAGACTTTAGTAACCATAGAATCCTAATCCTTTATCTTACATATAACAAATAGATTCTAACCATCCAACTTCATTAAAGGTCACTTGCTAGTGACATGACATTTTGAAATACTAAATACATAATAATAAATAAAATATAACATAGAGAAATAAAAGATAAGGGACTAATGGTCTCTTTTTTTAAAATAAAAAAAATTCTTTTTTAGGCTTACGTTTCCCTACATTAGTTGTGAGTTGTCTCCCTTCACGTATGTACTATTTGTAGTGGTTAGTACTTAGTCCTTTTTTTGTTGGTTGATTAACTCCTTATCTCATAATCTTCCTGGTTTATTTTGGGTTACCTTTGGTTACATCTTTCCCTTTTTTTCTCATGTTATAGCTTGTTTCCAATATCATGTGGTTCTTGTTGCTTGTATTGCGCTTGTTTGGATACCTTATTTGTTTTTCCTACCAAGTGTTTCATTATTGCACTTCATTTGGAGTTTCATGCTTCCAAGCCAATAATTTTTTATTTATTTTCAGATTTCTGTACACCAATGCATCTTTTGGTGATTTATTCTCGATTAAGCTTGAAACTTATCTATTTGAGGCATCGGAATTTAGAACATTAGCATAATAGATAATTATATAACGAATGTGATTGGTGAATATTTTGCATGGTATTTTACTTATCAAAATTTTATATAGTATTTTAAAATGTTTCTTGTGTTATATTTCAGAATCTAGAACTCAGCTTTGAAGCTCTTTGTCATGTGAGAGTTTAATGCTTTTAATGAAATGTGTCCTTTTACTCCATGCAATGTTTTATTTGTTAGCTTTTTTGACAATTTAATACTCATTTTGTTAATTTCGATTCAAGTGTATATGCTCCAATCACCACAGATATATATTCTTTTAGGTTCACGAATTGGCTTCTTTTCTTTCCTTTTTGTTTGTTGTTGCTACTGCTGTTTTTTACCCCATTTAGGTAATGGTTGAGCTCAAAACTTGCCTACCTTATAAACTTAAGCACAATAGGAGAATGTACTAGGCTTACATGAATTATGACTTCAGGAACCCCTAGCAAAGTTCGGGTTACAGTCCTTTAGGTTATAGTGCTTCCCTGTAATTGGGTTGATGAAATAAATCCTCATTCATAGGTAAATCTTCAATTTTTATCAAGCAGCAATGTGATACTGGTACCAAAAATCTTGTTAGTATCCCAGAAAAAGAAACGATCACTTTGTTTATTTGGAACACCTAATAAATCATGCTTGTCCAGGCTGGCTACAGAACACAGGTTTGACTGGAATTCCAGGTTCTGAAAGAAAAGCTATTCTCAGGAAAATGCTCATTAGTCTCCATAGTCACCCTATGGAGATATTGGGTTTCAGAGTCTTGTGTCATACTCTTTCAGACTTTGTTGCTAATCAAAAAGTTTTGGCTTAGTTTGCTAGGATAGATTCCTGGATGAGCATGTTACAATCCAATGTGATTTGGTTAAAGCTACCTGAATCTCTTATTAAAAATTAATATACAAGTCCTCTGGAGTTATGTCTTAAGTTTCTTCAAGTGTCATCAAAGATCAAAGATATTGAGGCGAAATGAGTGGTGGTTTATGCTTAAATTGATGGGAGTAGTATATGAATCTTGTCATGATTCATGAAAACCTCTTGGTGATTGTGTGAGGGTAGTTAAATTATTAAACTGTATGTATCCAAAATGAAATGAATTTATTTAAAAAAAAAATGTACTTGGTGGGGCATGACCTATAAATTGTCATGCCTTTGGCATAGATGAAGATCCTGGAGTTCAAAGGTAAGCTTAATGGTTTATGAAGTGCATAACTTGCTAGGAACATGGAGTCTCGAAAAAGTTTTTCATTTATCCTATCTCCCTTGGGAAGCAAACATTATCAAATTTCTAGTTGAAGGAAAATGGTATCCTTGTTTTTCTCCAGAAGTCCGGAGGGTTTCTAAACCAGTTGTTTCAACTTTCCACTTAATAGTAACTTATCAAAAAAGAAAGGAAAAAAGAAAGAAAGAAAGAAAAATTAACTTAGTGTTTTCTATGTTCTGATCAGATCTAGACATTTTTGTTATGCATGAATGCATATAAAAACCAATGCTCTTAGGCCATTCATTAACAATTCCTATAGTTATATGTGCTGCTCTTCTAGGTAGTCGCTTTTTCGTGATTTTTGTTCCTCTTTATTTTCATAAATTTTCTGTTAGGTGGTGTTGATATCCTTACTTTCTTATTTGTTTGTTGAGTGCTTCAGCAGGCAAACTGAATTTATTGGAAACTTGTCATCTCACCAGGTTCCTTTCTTCTAAACGGAAATTCAAAAGAAGTGAGGATTGATCTAGTAATGATTGTAATGTTGTCATTGGATTTTAAAGCAAGAATGAACAAAACTCTATATGAAAGATATTCCATGGCTAGCGTAATGTGTAGATGTTCCATACTTCCATCCATGTCTTGTAGAAATTGTCCATCAATTTATCAGCAATAGCCTTGAGCTATAAAGGCTATCATATGTGGGGAAGTTTCTAAGGCAAATTTGGTTATGCTGAACCATTCATAGGATTCGTAGCCTAATAAAGAGAAAAAGTCCTTTATTTATTTTATTTCAAAAAAAAAAAAATTTAATGTTGGGATGAATGACGATGAGAATAGCCTATATATTCTTGTAATCAATAGTTTACAATTATAAACAGTATTTGCATTATAGATTTCATATTGCAATAATTCAATCTTTCAACAACTATGGAGTCAATTAAATTTGGTAATGGTTTGCTCAAGTTTGAGCAAATCATTTTTGGCTTAATTGATACCTCTTCATAATTAGTGTTATGCAGAATGTGAGGTTATATGTTCAAGATTCATCGGGTGTTTAATTTATCAATAAAGATAATGGTTAGATGCAATGCTAGTTGGGTGTGGTTTTCAGTGCTGGTGGTTGGGCTCTGGTGCCACCATGAATGGAGAGAAAAAAGAAAAGAAAAGAAATTAATTAGCAATAAAACTATTTTTTTAATTAAATTTATTTAAATACTTTTTTAATTAATTTTTCTATTAAATGTATGCATTTCTTGTCCATTAACGGAATGGTACCACAAGGTGTCAAGGTATGAGATGGGCATTTATCAAAGTTCAAAGATTTATTATTATTATTATTATTATTATTAATTCAATAGTACAATAATAAGGAGGGGAATTTGAATCTCGGAGTAGACTATACCACTTAATTACAAAACTCTAAATAAAAAGTATAATTTCAAATTATAAGTATAATGATCAATATGATTACAGGGTGTTTTCGCATTTTTCTCTAATAAAATTACAAAACAACTATAAAAAGTGGATCCATCGTATTTTCTCTAGTTGTCGGATCAAATTGCTTCTTACTTCTGACAGAGCTCATTGGAAATTGTAGTTTTTTTTTTTTTAGAATCTATTGGAAGTTGGAAGTTGTAGTTGATAGTGAAGTGATGCTCGTAAATTTTGCTTTATAGCTTGGTTGGTATGCCTAAGGAAATAGGTACTGAAGCGGGAATTAATTGAGCTTCAAAGTTACTTGAATCAACTTGAGGCGAAAGAATTTAGATACAATTTGATCCGTATGGGTACAATTTATTTTACTAAAAATTGAAAACTGAAAGTTGAAAACACTATGGTAAAATAATTTTTTTTATGTGGAAAAAATTACTGTTCACGCGTTTGACACAATTCATAAGCCTAAAATCACTGTTCATAAACAGTAAACAGTATCAGACGCGCGTCCAGAAAAAAAAAAAAAAAAAAAAAAAAAAAAAAAAAAAAAAAACCCAAACACTATTTTCATCTGTATCCAAACCGCACCAAAGAGAAGCTGTGTTAAAGTTACGGAGACAGACAAATGGAAGATGAAAGGAGAATCAAAGAATGGAAAGACTGAAAGAGAGTAAGAAGGAGGTTCTGCAAATCGCCGGGTTGACTCGCTCTCCCATTCTCTATTGACTGAGTTTCTCTCTTTCACACACACAAACACAAACACAAACACAAACACACATTTTTCTCGCACTATCCTACTAAAAACGAAAAACCAGAATCTAGGGGTGTTTGGTACATATTGGGTCCGTTTGGATTGAACTTATTTTTGCTGAAACTGAAAACTGAAACTGAAAACACTGTAGCAAAATAATTTTTAAATGTGTGAATAGAATTGTGAGACCCATTTTTAATGAAAAAGTTGTTGAAAAGTGGAATTTGTTGGTCCGTGAACAGTGCACAGATGCACTGTTCACAGTTGACTTGATCAAATAATGCGGCTGAAAATTAAAAAAAAAAAAAAAAACTGGAAAACGCAACATTGTATTTTAGCCACTTTCAGCGCAATCCAAATGCCCTCATTATAAAAAAAAACAATAATTTTTAGTTTTTAAATAATATTATATACTTTTTTACCTACAAGTATTTCTACACATATTTTCAAACAACATTTTTCAATTTTTAATTGCAATTACAAACACCCTCGAGGTTGTTTGGTTTTTGTCGATTCAGTACCTATTTCTCAGTTACTGTCTTTTACTTTACAGTCTCTTCAAGTGTCAGACAGCTTATCTTCTGAAGAAGTCTCCAAATCGATGTGTGACTCTCTACCTCCAGAAATCATAACTGATGTTTTCCTACGCTTTCCTGTAAAATCCATCATAACTTGCACGTGCGTCTCCAAAACATGGAAATATCTCATACAAAACCCCACTTCATTTCCAATCATCTCCACCACTCCAACAACAACAACCACCCCCTACTCCTCTTCAGTCTAACTGAAGAAAATGAAAAAGAACAATACGTTTTGCATTTTGGCGACAACCAAGATTTCAATGAGTACACCAGGTTTGATTGCTACCCTTTTCGTGTAGTGGGTACTTGTGATGGCCTCATCTTTCTTGCTGATGATTTATATGGGCACTGTTATATTATCTATAAGACTATAACCCTTGTGTTAGAAAGTTTGTCAAGCTTCCTAAACCCAATATCAACATCTCCTCACATGGCGGCTACAAAGCCTCTGGGTTTGGATTTGATTCCAAAACCAATGACTATAAGGTGGTGAGGTTTGTGACTCTTGAACAAAAAGTCCAAAAGGGTAAGTCTCCGGTGGAGGTTTACTCACTCTCCACTGGAAAATGGGGAATGGTTACTGCTTTGCCTCCTGTAGGTGCTGCACGTGATTCTGATTCGAATGCTTTTGTCAATGGAGCTCTGCATTGAATTGCTTTGAGGAAGACTAGGAACGAACTTCTTTTTTTTTGTTACGGTGTTTGATTTGGGGGAAGAGGTTTTCGGTGAGATAGCGCTGCCGAAACCTTCAGATCATTGGGTGAGCGTATCTATTTCAGCGTATGGGAATTCCCTTGCCCTGTTGCAATTTTTTTTTCACCGTCTCAGATTCAGTATATGGGTGATGAAAGATTATGCGGATGCATCATCATGGACCAAAATTATAACTTTGCCTGTTGAAGGTCTCATAGAGGGCATACCCAGGTCACATTGTATACCGAGGCCAGTAGGTTTTAGGAAGAGTGGTGAGTTTATTCTGGATATGTATGCAGTGGCGACTCCAAGATTTTTTTTCAGGGTGTTCCTTAAGAATTTCTAATTTAAAGTCAACACGAATTCGCTTAATAGATGAAGACGAATTTTGCACAGGAGATAAATCTTAGGTACGTGGTTTTTTTATCAAATACTTGTCCATAATTCTAGCAAAAGAATAAACAATAAACTATAAGTTCATTTGAAATATTAATAAAATTATTAATTATTGTTTAGTTGTTTCATTAATTTGTTTGTCTTTTATAAACTATAATTTGTTATATTGTTATTTCATTAATTATAAAATTACTATTTGTTGTTTAGCCTAATATAGTAACATAATTTAATTTATTTGTCTTTTATAATGTATTGATTAATTAAATTATTAATTATTTTTTATTAGTTACTTCCTCCAATTAATTATTGGTGAATTAAATAATTATTTATTAGATATACTGCTGCACTAGCACAAACCCACAAACCCATGTGCATTTACCCCGACCCCATGTCCCCATCCACCCCCCAATTCCAATGCCCCATGGCCCCAATCACAAGACTAAAACCAATCAAATAAAGCCAATTAATTGTATCTCACTAAAAACACAATACCAACACTAACACTAAAAGACAATTAATTTATCTCACCCACACCACTGACCACACCAACACAATGCAAATATTAATAAATACACCATCGGATAACTCCAAAAACAGGGCAAAACTTAATAAAAATTTATAAAGTAAACTAAGCAAAAGGCAAAACAACAGGCAGATGACCATCACATTTCAAAGTCTTAGAGAGAGAGAGAGAGAGAGAGAGAGAGAGAGAGAGAGAGAGAGAGAGAGAGTCTGAGTCACACCTGTGTACAACACCTCAAACTCCTCCTCCGACAGATCAGAGAAAGGAGTGACTCCGTCTCCGTGGACCACCGTGGGGTCCAGCACTTAGTGAGATCTGGCGATCTCCTTTTCCGTCCATTCCGTTGGTCGTCTCAAGGGAAAAAGCGAGTGACCCAAGGCCAGCCGCAACGTATCCCAGTCGTCCATCGTCATCCACGCCAAGCGTGCCGCCTCCGAAGCCGTCGTGGTGTCCAAGAAGCTCCTCCGTAGCACTGGCAAGGTGGCGTGGATCGCCGACACCACCTTCTTGATCCTGGCTGTGCCACTCATCATTGAGATGGACGCTAACAACTCACCGAAATCGAGCTCCAAAATGCCAGCCTCCTCGACACCGCTCCCACTCCCAAGTGAGTGTGACACAGAGGGAGACCCTTTTGCTTCTTTCTTTTTCAATTTGGGTTTTCGAAGAGTTCCAGACTTTTTTTAGAGATAGAGACAGAGAGAGAGTTTTTAATTTGGGTTCTGTTTGAGGCTTGATCTGATAGGGGTTTTTTTTTTAAAGAATCCATGGGTTACTGGGTTTGCTACCATCTGTTGGGCTTGCCGTGTGCTTGATGTTGGGCTTGCTGTGGGCTTGCCGTCCGTTGCCTTTTTTTTTGAGAATCTGTGGGCTTGTATCTTGTTCTGTTACAATTTTTTTTGGGCTTGAAAGTAGAACAAATAAAATTTTTTTTATTGGGGGTGTTTCTAAATTTTTTACTGAGGGTGTTCCTAATTTTTTTTTAAAGGATAAGCAAATAAAAAAAATTTAATTAATATGTATAATTGTTTTTTTCCAAGTTCAGGGTGTTCCTGGGAACACCTTGTACATAACGTGGCGTCGCCACTGTATGTATGAAGGATACCTCGACTCACGAGACCTTGAGACCCAAGAGATTAAAGATCTTAGGATTCGTGGATATGGATGTACTTTGGTTGATTCTTATGTTGAGAGCCTAGTTTTACTTGACAAACCCAACCAACCAAGGAAAAGACAGAAAAGAAAGAGGAACAACGACAGGCAAGATACATTTTATTGTCAAGCTTATTTTGATGGTTTTCCATTTTGTTCTTCATATATACCTGGCTTTGATTATGAGTTCGATATGAATGTAATTCTATAAATTCTTTAGTTTCCAAACTTATTAGCAAACTAACATATCGAGTCTATTAAACTCTAGTTGACTGTCGCAAATTGAGAATCTAATATTCAAGTTCCTACTCTACACAAATTAAAAAAAAAAAAAAAAAAAAAGAGGAAAATGAAACCTTTGCCTAATTAGGAAGGAAAACTTCTACACAAATTCTTTGCCTAGAACCTTCACTTGGAGCCTTTGCCACCCCCGCCACCTGGATTTAGTCCCAGCTAAGGGGTTTGGGTTAGGGAGATCAGGGTTTGTGGGTTCAATTCGAGCCTTCGCTGCCTGGATTTCGAGCCACCGCCTAGAGCCTTCTTTGTTTTTTTATCTCTCTAGGTTTGGCTTTGTTGTTGATTGTGTTTCTGTTTTTGATCTGGGTTTGGCTTCGTTGTTGATCTTTCAGTTTGGCTTCATTGTTTTTGTTGATCGTGTTTTTGTTTTTACCTGGGTTTGGCTTCGTTGGTTCTATTTTTGATCTCTTTGTTTCTTTATGGAATTCAAGTCTTAAAGCCTTGGATAATTTTCCAACTTCAGTCTGTAAGACTCAAATTGCTATAGTGAATTCGAATCTAAAATATTTGAGATGTTAGTTTACTAATAAGTTTGGAAATGATGCTAACTAACAAATTAGTTTCAAACATGGTGTTATATGGAAAATTTGTCCAAAGATGCGGTATTATCTATATTAAAAAAGAAAAAGAAAAAAAAAGGCATAGATTCTTTAATTAGTTGGATAATTAATTGTTCAAGCTTTTCAATTTTTTCACAAGTTGAAGTAACATTTCTAAGGATTATTACAGAACACTACCAAGTTCTAGCTAGATAGTGCTCTACCAACCGCCTTCTTGATAGGATTAGATAAGCCTTCTTCCAAAATTATTTACATGAATGTGGTCTTTATTGAAAAATCATAAAGAGGGCATGTTCATGTTAAAAATAACTTGATTTTAAATCCACAAAACCAAATGAGCAAAGGATCTTTAATACTCTCTAGAATTACTAGCATATATTTGTAACAAAATAAAGTAGACCACACCTGATTAAAGGCTCTCCATGAGAGCAAAAGCAAGAAGCCACCTGATGAGGAGCCATGCTAGCTAACGAGAGGAATAAGCTAAAGTTCCTGCAAGGTCAAGAATGGTTGTGAGCTCACACACACACACTCATTTTTACTGAGCAATAGATATATAGAATTACTGTTTCACTCACTCATTTACTGATTGAGCTCTATATGTATAGAACTCGGCTACCTCATTTACTTAAATCTGATCACATAGAGCTTTAGAATTTGGAGTCACCCATTTTGACCACCACAACAAACCCAAAAATAAGCAAGGAGCTAGCTAGACTCATTGTTTTCTCATGGAACCTAAAGCAAGTGCATCTTGCCCGAGTACTAGCCAGTCGCCCTCACACTTCTTCAAGATCATCCTCCCCTCCACCATTGAAAACGTGGAACTGGTAATGTACCTAGCCTCCACTAGCTGTATAAAATGGTGTTGAATTCATATTATTTGCTTTGTGATTTTGTAAAATATTAAATTTCACTGTGGAATGTGTTTTTATTGTTATATTTGTATGTTGCATGCAGTTGCACTTTTTTTTATGATGGGTTCGTCGAATTGTTGGCTTTTGTCATCAGATCCATCTTTTTTTTTTTTGCTTTTGGCCTTTTTTTTAATGGGTTCCTCAAATTTGTAGGGTTTTTTCAAGAGATCCATCTTTGTTGTGTTACAGGTTGGGCCTGTTGAGTTTGTTACTTAGTCCTAAATAAATTATTGTGAACAAAGTTTATAATTTAACTTATCGTAGCTAATGTTGCTACAATGATTTTTCTTTGTTTCTAAAAAAAAAAAGTTATTTTCCTTTTTTCATTTTATTTTTAAAGAAAGATAGATTAATATTTTATTGCCTCAAACTCAAGTGCTTTTACATCTTCATTTAGTTGGTCCATTAGATAGCCTGGGGCCTCCTCTACATACAAACTTTTCATTGCACTGTGAATATATATCTAGCAAATTTATGAGCTGATTTGTTGGCCTCCCTCCTTATTTCAGTAGCCAACTTCCTAGTAGCAAAAACTGTGCAGTGCTTTTGTCTTTTCAATCACATTAGCAAGAACAGTCCTAATCCTTAAAAGTTGCTGTGTCAAATTAAAATTGGTCTTAAACTCATTAAAATAGTCACTTGCTTCTCGATCTAGCTACATCACTTTGTGGCCTGTTCCATTGTTCAAACACCCCTTTGATTTCTGTCACACCATATCCTCCAAGCTGTCATGAGAAATTGCTCTTGAAATCTAGACACTACTCCAATTCTAACTTTTCAAGATTTATTTTACTACAGGACAAGATTTTTTTGGAACTTAAAACTCCATGTTGCATGAACTTCATTCATTTTACAACTTTAATGATTTGAATCCCTTTTATCTACCTCATGGAAGCACATATTTCCTTGATTTCACTTAATGTAATAAGAAGTAATACTTAATTTGATGGTTGCAGAGAATCCCTCCAAAGTTTGTGCTAGATTTTGGGGATGAGCTTTCCACTTCAGCCACACTCATTGTTCCCAACGGCGATACTTGGAAAGTGGGATTGTTGAAAGCTGAGGGGAGCATTTGGTTTTGTGATGGTTGGAAGGATTTTGTTGAGTTCTATTCTATATCCATTGGGCACTTTCTGGTCTTCAGATATGAAAGAAATTCAAATTTTCATGTTGTTATATTTGATACAACTGCCACTGAGACTCAGTATCCATCCAACAATAATGTTAATTTGAAAGATATTGTGGACTTAACCGAAGTGGATGAGATAAACATCTCAAGGCATGACAAACAGCCTTCGGACAATAATGTTAATTTGAAAGATATTGTGGACTTAACTGAACTGAATTAGATGAGATAAACATCTCAATGCATGACAAACAGCCTTCAAACACTTCTTCAAGAGGAAGAGAGAGCGCAATCGAAAGCCAAAATGTGGGCCTAAAGGTCGTTCTTTCATGGCTGTCATGCAATCGTATAATATACGGGTAAGTCTTGTATATATACACATGATTTTCATTATGAAGTTCTTTAAATACGGCCTTAAAAATGTATGTGCTTAACTATTGTAATTGTTCTTTCTTGTGCAGTATGTGCCTAAGGAATTTGCTGACAAGCATATTGCTTGGAATCAATTTGTGGATCTTCAGACTTGTGGAGAAAAACAATGGCGTGTCTGGTTCTATTGCTATACTGGTACATCTTCAGCCATGAGAATGGGGAAAGGATGGGCTGCATTTTCAACAGAAAATCATTTAGAAGAAGGAGATGTTTATGTCTTCAACTGGAGACACAATTAATTGACTGCATAGTCCTATTTTTCTCATGAGGGTCTCAATATTTCGGAGATGTTTGTGTCTTTGAGGTGATCAAGACAAGTCTTGTTGTGCTCATGAGGTCTCAATATTTCATGTCAATGATTATGCAGTACTGTATAGTCATTGACATGAAATATTGAGACCCTCATGAGCACAACAGAACTTGTCTTGATCACCTCGAAGACACAAACATCTCCGAAATATTGAGACCTTCATGAGCAAAACAGGACTATGCAGTCAATTAATTGTGTCTCCAGCTATTTTGTAATTAGATATATGCCAAGTGTTCTTTCAAATTTTCAGTTATAATCTAATTTTGGGTAAATTATATTTATTTATAAGAAAATTTGTGCATTTAAACTTAGAAAATATAAAAATACTACTTAATATATAGGCAAAAATGCAAAACTGACCCTCTAACTTTCACCTTTTTTCATTTTAGTCTTCTAACTTTTAGTTTTGTCAATTCAATCCTTTAACTTTCAATTTTTGTCAATTCAAGGCTCCGTTACTGCTGCTATTAAACCCACTAAAACGACGTCGTTTTGCATATGGGTTTTTTTTTTTTTTTTTTTTTTTTTTTTTTTTTTTTTTAATTCAGAATTAAAAGAAAAATCTGGACACAGCAAACACTGGTGCTTTCTCTTCTTTAATCTCACAAATTTCTCATGGCTATATTTCGAAAACTGGGCCTGGGTTTTCTGTTATTAATGGGTTTTGTTTGGTTTATTTGGTTGTGGTTTTCAGAATAAATAAGTTGTAATTTATGGGTTTTTATGAGTTATTGAGAATAGAAGAGCTGTGGGTTTTTCTGGGTTCTTATAGTCTTTGATGAGTTTCTTTGGCATGTGATTTTTTGGTGGGTGTGGACTTCGGTTTTGGATTGCCGATCTAGGGATTTGTATGTTGATGTGTTCGGATTTGGATCAGTGTGGTTGTGGTTTGAGGCTTGGATTGTGATGGAGGTGGGTTTGTGTGGCCGTTAGTAGCCTTTTCTTTTTGTAGGTGTGGCTGATCATGTGGGTGTTGCTGATCAATGCTTTTTTCATGTGGGTGCTGTGTTTGTTTGAAATCATGGCAGAGTTGAATCCTTTTTTTTGTTTTGATTCAGGGGAAGGGGAACGGTCGTCATTCCCCTTAATGTTTTCTTCTTCTTTATTTATTTATTTTTCCAGATTTTTCTTTTAATTCCAAATTAAAAAAATTAAAAAAAAAAAAAACCACATGCAAAACGATGTCGTTTTAGTGGGTTTAACGGCAGTAGTAACGACAGCAGTAACAGAGCCTTGAATTGACAAAAATTGAAAGTTAGAGGACTGAATTGACAAAACTGAAAGTTAGAGGACTGAAATGAAAAAAGGTGAAAGTTAGAGGATCAGTTTTGTATTTTTGCCTAATATATATATATATATATATATAAGATTAGTTCTGTCAACACCAATTGCTAAATTTGTTGTCAATAAATGATGTGTTAAAGCTGATTTTCACTACACTTGATAACTGGTATATTAAAATTGTTAATTGCCGCTTATATATATAAATATATATATATAAATAAATAAATAAAGAGACTTTAATAATTAAGTTAATTGGAATCGATTGGATGCACTACGTATTTAATTATGATTATTCTTATTTACCTTTTTTTTTTTTAATAGTAAAAGGCGAAAGAATAGTTCGCTCTGTGCTAGGGGTGTCAATTCAGGTTAGTGTGTTGGGTTCGTGTCGTGTCAAGGTAGGGGTATTCGACTAAATGGCTCAACCCTAACCCGACCCATTTAATAATCGTGTCGTGATCCTTCAACCCTAACCCAACTTGTTAATAAGGCGGATTGACCTGACCCAACCCATTTGACACACTTATTAAACGAGTCGTGTTGGGTTGACACAAATGTAATACAACCCATTTCAACCTGCATAATATTAAATATAACATCCATCTAGAAATAATTTTTTTTACATCACAAAAGCAATGTATACACTTCAAGTCTTCAACCCACATTCTTGTAATCTTTAAAAGCAATACCCATCAGATCTAGTTTATAAACTATCTCAATAAACCCACTTGCAAGATATGTAGACGTGTCCAACACTAATACAAACACAAAAAAAAAAAAAAAAAAACACACACACACACACACACACAGCACAAGACAAAAGCTACAACCGTAGCCTTAATCAACAATTAATATATCTCATATATTAGAGAGAGAGAGCAATAACTGGTTTGAGACTTTGAGTTTGAGAATTGGGTGTGAAATTATAAGATGTAGTACGGCTGGAAAAAAAAAATTTTATAAGAAGGTTTAGAGATTTAGGGTTTAGAGATCTAGGGTTTATAAAGTTTCAATTTCCAATTATATCCCTTGTAAGTTTTTGTAATTACTCAATTTTCTTTTTAAATTTAAAATATATGTTGGATATAAAAGGTATTTGACAAATTTAAAATAAAATAAATATTTATTTGTTATACAAATTAAACAAGTTGTGTTAAGTGGGTCATTTTGGATTGACACAAATAAATTGGTGTGTCAAACGTGTCTATTATGGGTTATGTGGGTTGATCCGTTTATGACACGTTTTTTATCGTGTCGCTTTCGGATTGACCCGTTTATAACCCAAACCCATTAAGGCCAAATCCTAACCCGAAAAACCCGTGTCGGGTTCGTGTCGTGTTCACAGGTTAGGTCGAGCATTGACAGCCCTACTATGCTCACTGCGCCGAAATGGCAAAACGGGCGGGTCGGGTCGGGTTCGGGTCGGGTCAATCGGGTCACGGGTCAAACGGGTCACGGGTCAAAAACAGGTCATTTTAAGCGGGTTGAAAACGGGTTCGGGTCAATCGGGTTGCGGGTCGGGTCGGGTTGGGTCGGGTCGACCCGTATTTTTCACATGAAATTTTTTATTTTTTTATTTTTATTATAAAGAAAACAATATGTATTTGCCATTTGGATAGTTATGCAACATATTATTTGATGTAAAATGCATTATTTTGAATTCACTACTTATATCATGAATAAACTCAGTTAAACTTATTAATACTTATTCAATAATTTTAAAATTATACAAATCCTAACATTGCTATCTAAAACAAAACAACACAAAGATAAGTAAAACAAATATACAAGTTTTATTTTTACACAATATCAACATTCCCAAAAAAAAAAAAAAATTACAAATGACTTATTGGATAACTCATTTGATAAAGAATAAAAACATATAAGAAAGTTACAATTTTAAAATTTAATTTTATAATCTATTATCAATTGTGGTTAACACTCTATTTCAATTTGAGTATACATTAAAGTTTGATTGCTTACTTACTTATACCTAGTCTCTTTTATGAAGGTCATATCATTGTTAAGCAGCACACACTCTAGGAAATATCATAATTTATTTTGAAAAGCCATTTATTTTGAACATAAATTGTTAAAAAATAGATCTAAGCATTCATAATTTATGCTAATTTGATACTTTGGCTTTACTATTTTCACACTTGTGAATGTGTCTCACACATATTTACAATTTTAAATCTGTTTTTAACTTTATTGTAACTAGATTATTTTGGCATGTACTTTGCTATTTGATATCTAAAAATCTTTACTCATTACAGAATGCTCAATCATTTATTTTTCAATTAATTTGCATGTAGTTATGTAAATGTATCAATTGTTTCCTTAAAACTCACAATAAACAATTAAACCAATATTGTCTTAATTTCACTATTTTTTTTTACCAAAAAAAAAAAGTTTTAAAAAAATGGTTCGGGTTCGGGTCGGGTCGCGGGTCGGGTTGACCCGCACAAAACACGGGTCGAGTCACGGGTCAACCCGTTTTTGCTTCGGGTCAAAAAAATCGGGTTCGGGTCGGGTCGGGTCGGGTCAGAAAATTCTAACCCGTTTTGCCATGTCTTGCGTATAAGAATTTACATGATATATAAGCAGCCAATTGCTTTTTGCTGCGGGACCTTAATGAATTTGGGCTTTTTTGAGGCCCACATTCCATAGTAAAACCCAGAATAGCCAGCACAACTCCTGAATATGTATCACGTGCTCCAACATTAATATTGGAATTAGCTGTTGCAATTCGCAAAGGGCACGACTTCTTTATTCTTATTTAGATTCGTGTATATAATATGGGCAAAACTTAAATACAGTACCTTACATACTGTGCGTTAGGTTCCCTCCCTAAAAAACTGCCATGTGGCTATTTCACATATATTAGTAAACGGGCGTTAAACTACTACTTTCCATTAAAAGAATCAATTAATCTAGTGTTGAACTTCAACGCTTTCTTTGTTCATTCCCAAGGCTTTCATTGAAGGATTGAAATTAGGAGAGGATGAAGGCCGTAATCTTTTTAGCAACACATTCACTAACCCAATTCAATAGGAATACCATCTAACTGACTAAAATCACAATACTTCTTGGCACAACCCACAATATACCATTTCCAGCCTACCATAAAGCCTTCATTATACCCAGATATATCATGTCTTGGCAAAATCTCAATCCATTATTCAATGTCCTTGCAGAATCTTTGCCTTTCATTTATATTAAATACTTCTTGTAGAATTTTCCAGATTCAAACTCAAGATTATTTTTATAATAAAAAAAAAATGGAAGAAGAAGAAACCAGGGGAAAAATAAACTAGAAAATAACATCACACAGTATAGGAAAAAAAAAATCACCCAGAAAATAACATCACGCAGTATAGGAAAATAACATCACCCATAAAATAACATCACACAGAATCTTTGCCTCATTCTCTCTCTGTACATTAATTTATTCACCAACCAATATTGGAAAAAAACCAAAAAATAAAAAACGAAGACCATATATTTTTTTTCCATCCCCCTCACTCCACGCAGTATAGGTCCACAATAACATCTAAAATTCTCACAACTAGTAAATCCTGCAAAAAATTTGAGTCTTTTCACAGCAAAGTCCCTAAACCGTAAGTATTTTTTAAGAGACAATTTTATAAGTTAGTTATTATCTTCTTATCAAAAAAAAAAAGTTAGTTATTATCTTAATAATCATGTTCATTGTTTATAAATAATTAAAACATCATATAATTAAAAATACATATAACTGATTAGTGAATAATTATTCACATATTGGACGGGATATGACATAAATTCCTTTGGAATAATTTTGAGAAAAACTTTATCCGTTTTATACAAGTTAAAAATAACTTGAAAGCTTGTTTCAAATTTGTATTTGTTAAGTTATTGTTTTTGTTGACTTAATTTAGTGCCAAATTTACTTCTAATTCTACTCATTTCTTTGTATTTTTTGGGATTACATTGTCATTGGATAAATGTGCTCAAGCCCTAGACACTGGTGGACACAACATCTAATTTATTCTTATCCTTGGGCCCACTCAATTTCAATCCAAATCTCATGTACCATTTCCCATTGAGAGATCTATACGCTTTACATTTCCTCTCTTCTCCTTCCCCCTCAATATTGACATATCAATGAGAGGAAATTGTATCCATCACTATCAAAATCATTCTTGAGTGTTTGAGAGTTGATAGGAGCTTGGAATCATTTGGAGCAAAACCAAGTATAGGAGACTTGGTAGCTAGTGGTTGGCGGCTCAACGCCCATTTTTTAGAGACTGGTTAAAGAAAGGACTTGATGAAAACAGTTGTTAATAGGAGCTTAAAGGGCTTGGGTACTAAGATAGCTTTAGGCTTGGAAGGCTTATTATGTATCTTGTACTACAACTACTCATTAGTGGAAGTTTCAACGTCACTACTGAGAAGAGGGTTTTCAGCCTAATTATTGGGTTTTCCTCTTTCATAACACAACAGTGTTATTGTGAGATTTGCATTTCTTTTCCGCTATTTGTATTACTTTATTTGCTTTAGTGGTTTTATGAATATCCAAGCAAAATGAAATTGGTTAATCACTTACATTTGACATTCCAGTTAGTTTAGATTTAAAAGTTATTAAGTGAAGTTAGTTTAGATTTAAGTGTGATTAAGTCGTAAAATTTGGAATTTGAGGTCTAAATACATACCTAGGGTGTTAGGTATATCTTTCAATTTTACACTATGTATTTGGCTTTAAATAAATAGTAATAAACTAACCGTAATAAAAGACATGTATGAACAAGACGCTTGTGGAAATTAAAAAATTTAGGATCAAATATTATTTTTGTCCTTAAACTTTACCAGAAGTTTATTTTACCCAAAATTTTATTTTTTGCAACTATTTTAATATCGTCTGTTTATATATTTTCTTGAGAAACATGAGAATTGAAATAAGAGTATAATGTAACATTAGGAGTAATTTTATTTTTATTTTTTAAAAATTGTTGTTGTAAGTTATGGTTAAAGGCACCAATTACAACAATTCAATTTAATAATTATGTAAAACTTTGCAATAAAAAATTGTGCTGATATTAGACCGTTTGATTTTATTTATTTTTTAGATGAGTGAGATTGACATAGTGTAAATTCTTCTACATTAATCTTACAAATTGATGAGTTAATAATATATAAATAAATAAATTATTCAAATATATATATATATATATATATATATATATAAAACCGAAACTTTTGAAACTCCCACAATTTTCCACGTCATCACTATTTTCTTTTTCTTTTTCTTTTTATTTTAGATTCTTTTTATTTTTGGTTTTATATCTTATCAAGTATTACAATAGTTTAGTTTAAATAAAACTCTATTAGATATATGTTTCAAGAGTTTAAAAATTCTATTTCAACTAAAATTCTATAACAAAAATTTTCACAAATATAAACTTCTGCCAAGGTCGAAACCCTTCATATTCACTCAAATTTTCACAAAGAAAACACACATATCAAATTGAAGCCATAGTAGGAAGCAAGTTGATTCTTCAACGAGAACAAATCCTGTAGTACAAAGGCCACCTAATCGCTTTTAGTTTTGAACTCGATTGTCTTATTAACAACAAAGTCTATGAATTGCAGTGATGGACAGCCATCCACAAATAACATCCACGCAAGGGATTGATGTTCTTCTTAATTATCTCATATAATTCTAGGAATTATTTTATTTAATATTTTTTGGAATTAATATATTTAGATGGTTGGCATAGCAGACAACGTAAAAACAATTTTCTGTCATTTATGTTGCCTTCTGCATAACCCTAAATCAATGTTGAAAGGTTGTGTTTTACAACCATTTGATCTTGGTAACCAAACCCTGCACCTATGATTGTTTATGATTATTTTTGTTCATTGTTTGTAGTTTAAACCCATTAAAACTTATTGCTTGATGGTATTTCATGGTTTTTTTTGCCCTTTACTTTTTCTTTCAAGGTTGCTAGGAACACAACCTAACATGTGATTTTTTTTCATTGTTTAAAGTTTAGACCCATTAAAATTTAAAACTTATTACTTTATAGGTTCATGAACTTTTTTCTTCTTCTTATTTTTCTCTTTTGAATAGTCATATATTTTTGGCATTTTGGAAGTTTTCACATCTGAATTTTTGTGTTAGTTTTTGCAATATTTGAACATGTTTAGTAGGTTTCAACAACTATACCATGTATTATTCTTTTGAAGGTAATCAATTTTTCTTTTATATTTCTCTATTATAAAATCATATATATATATATATATATATACACATAGTTTTGTTTCAATAATTTATAGGATGTAAATCTTATGATTCCTTAATATTTTTTGGCCTTTTGGAAGTTTTAACATTTGACTTTTTGAGTTATATTTTTGTAATATCTAAAACTATCTGGAAAATTTCAATGATTATAACCATGAATTATTATTTTGAGTGTAACAAATTTTTTTCTTATATTTCTCTGTTGTGTAGTCACACACACATATATTTTTTTATAATTTTTAAGCTCTTAATCTTTTGATTCTTTTCAATAGTTATAGGTTTATAGTCATGAACTATTCTTTAATATTTTTCATAAGTCATTGCATGTTCAAACAATGACTTCTTTATCAAATTGTAACACAAATTGAAGTTATACAAGAGCAATTCATGCAAAAATGTAGTTTCTTAGTCAATTTAAAATTTTATAAAATCATTTTAGTTTACCACATAAATAAGTAGGTTCCCGTGCATAGCACGGGTTAGCAACTAGTGTTTATATATTGTCATTCTTTTGTGCTTATATTAGAGGTTTGATTTTATTTATTTTTTAAATGAGTGGGGTAGAGATAGTGTAAATTCTTGTACAATAACCTTACAAATTGATGTATTAATCATTCAAATATTTATATAGAGCCTGATTGGAATAAGCTACAAGTTTCAGCTTATTTGAGTTTTTAGCTTCTTTTTAGTACTATTCATAGGTTCTATTGTACTATTTAGTTAAATTTTAACTTTATTTTCTACATTTTTAACAAAAAATCTTCAATTTCAACTAAATAAACTGTTCCAAAACGCACACACATAGTATGTCATTGAAATCGATGATATATATATATATATATATATCCTTTTTGATAATATTTGTCTTTATATCTATGGAGACTTGACAAATGACAAGTAGTCAAGTACACCGTTTAGATATGATATAACAGTCACAGAGACAGAGCTGAGAAAATTGAAGATTTGGTAAAGATGCACACAAGGATAAGGACTGGAGTGCTCACTGCTCAATCTATCGTTATACTAGGAAATACAAATACTTCGTTTATGTCTTATCTGAAAAATTGTTTGAGTCGCTGTATCATATACCCGTATTTGTATCTTAGCTCTGCTAGTGTACTACTTTATATAGATACAATACATACAGACTCATCCAAACCACACAAGCCAACCACTCATTCACTGAAAATCCATATCGCTCCAAAAGCAAGGACTCGCCGGAGTTAAGTGGGGCCCAATTGGGACCACCACCGGCTGTCAAGGTGTAGACACTCACACTTCTTCAAGATAATACTCCCTTCCACTAACATGAAACTGGTAATGTATTACATTACTATGTAGCATTGTTTTCTTTTGGCTAAGTTTATCTGAAATCACTTGTCTCTTCTTCTTTTTTATTTTATTCTTATTTCCTTATTGTTCTTTGTTGCTATATATGATTCTTGTGCTTTTGTATGCACCAACAACACCACTGTAAAAACAGGTACTCTGGTTCTTGTTAGTCACTGACCTCTGTTTTATAACGTAGGAAACACCTTAGGAAACACCTCTGTTGCTATTTCCAATATATTGTTTGTCTAGTTTGAAATGTTATGGTGGTTAGGAGTTTTGTTCATTTAAAGTGAGTCAAATTAAAGCCAAGTTTTTTGACCTATCACAAGGAAAGTTTATTCTCACAAATTCAATGTTGCATGTGATAATGAATTGGAACTTGGAAGCATCGTTTTGAGTTTATTTTATGGTAGAACAACTGATTTTCTTATGCAAAATTTAAAAAAATATGGCTAACCAAAGTTTCTAAACTCTCATAAAAAGCTAGTGGTGGTCAATAATTGAAAAGTTGGAGAAAATGATGAACCATGAGATTGTTGAAGAGTTTCTCTCATGTTTTCCATATAACTAAATCATTGTTGAAATATGCGTTTGTCAAATTTTTATTGATTAGATTGTTCTATAACTGTTTTCATCAAGCAATTTTGAGTATTTGATCAGACTAAAAACAAGGACATTTGGTAAAACTTAGAAATAGGGTAAAAGCCTGTAAGCTTGGTTAACCTCTATAATGTTTCATTCAAGTTATGGTTTGGAGTAGCATTGCTACAAAGATCACTAATGTTGCAATTGTGATGATCAGAAGCCATTGATGTAAACCTTGGAAGCACAATTTTCTTGATTTAATTTTATATTGGAATTAAGAAAATATAACTAGATTTTGTGCCCACAGAGGATCCCTGAAAAGTTTATAAGGGAACAAGGGGATAAACTTTCCGGTGTTGCTACACTTGCTGTTCCTAATGGCTGCACTTGGCAAGTGAGGTTGGAGAAGGCTGACAACAATATTTGGTTTCGTGGCGGTTGGAGGGATTTTGTAGAATATCATTCTATCAATTATGGGTACTTCCTAGTCTTCAAATACAAAGGGAACTCAAAATTCCATGTTCTTGTGTTTGATACGACTACTACTGAGATTAAGTATCCATCTAATGGGGATAAGAAAAGGCAGGGCAATTTGAATGAAAATGAAACGTCTACTCCACAAGAGTTGTGTGTAAAACTGGAAGTAGATACAGAATTGATTGTTATAGAAAACATTCCCTTGTCTTCAACAAAAGGATCTGTGTTATCTGGAGGAAGAGAAAGGGCTTTGCAAGCAGCCAGAATGTTGAAGCCAAAAAATCCTTCTTACATCCGTGTCATTATGGCATATAGTTTAAAATGCTATTTTGTGGTATGAGCCTTTATTGTATATATATGATTAGCTCTTAAAAGTATTTTAAAAGTCACATTGAAATTTGTTTATTTGTAATTCTACTTTCTTGTGCAGTATGTCTGTCCTGAATTTGCAAAAAAGTATGCTTGTAGGAAAAAAAATGTCAAGCTTCAGGCTTTTAATGGAAAATGGTGGCCTTGCCAGTTTTGTTTCAAAAATGGTACAACTTCACCTAATACAATCGGCAAGGGATGGAAACCATTTGTTAGAGACAATGGTATAAAGGAAGGGGATGTGTGTGTCTTTGAGTTGATCAACAGGATGGATGTTGTGCTGAAAGTTTCAATATTTCGCGTAGCTGAGTACGCATGACAAGTAAACCAACCTTCAGGCTTGGACAACTTGCCTAAAATTGTGGTAGGTGATTTTGATGTGAAACAAAACATGGTACCTATTTTCTTTTTGGGATTTTGATTACTAGAAGGACTATGTATCTTAATGCCAAGACCTTTTGGTAAGTTTTTCTATTTACTAGATAGGGCCGGCCTTAGACATTTTGGGGCCCAAGGCGAGAACTAAAAATAAGGCATTTTTTCATCATTATTTTCATTTTCTTTTAAATTATTTTGAAGTTCATTATCAAGATTTGTTGTATTGCAAAACTGAACATCATTGTTATCTTGCAATTGTATCATTTCATTATCTTCTAACTCGTTTTGGTGAATTTCTTATTCATTTGTGATATTTTCATCTAAATTTTGTGTTATATTTTGTTTATTACTAATAACAAATTTATCCATTGATCCTTTTTTAGACTCAATTATTTTTTTTCTTTTTTTAAGTTTTTCATATCCAGATGCATATTTTCTAGTAGACATTTCTAGAGGATTCTGGCCTTTTGCCCTTTCTGGGAAAAATATTTGGCATAATGCCCCTGTTTCGAAACTATATAGGGGCGTGCCCCTGTTTGAATACTCGATCACTGTAAAGGCGATTTACTTAAGTAACTCGATTATGAAGAAACCAAGTTATGGGCAGCTGCTTGCCACGCTGGTGTTCCAGCTTGGCTTTTGGGTAATAAAATATTCCTGCGTTACTGTTTGGAACTCGTCAATGGGGAAAACGAGTTATATGCGGAATATGAACCAGTTTTTAAATGTAACGTCTCTAAAACTGTTTGTCTTCCTTCCTCTACAGTTTACAGTCTCTCTCCCTTCCTCAGTCCGATCAGTAGCCACCGCCACTGTTCAGTAGCCACCGTCAGTAGCCACCGTCAGATTCTCCTATTTCTACCCGCACCCAAACCAAACCGTTCAGTAGACCCTTTCCGAAGTTGAATCGAAACCCATACCCATACCCACACTTTTTCAATCTCACCACAGCCGAAGCTCAACCCAATCTGTCTTCGGAGTTAAAGGATTACAAATGTATTAAGGTAATTTGTAAATGCTGAGTTCAAATTTTAATTTTTTCCCTTTGCATGTAATCTGATTTGAGTGTGGCTTCTTAAGTTTTTCGCTGTTAGATTTTTGTTTATCTGTATTCATAATTATTGTTGCTGTTTTAGCTTTGTTGGGTTTGGTTTTGAAGTGGGTTTGGTTTTGAAGTGTTTTTTGACGCACATCTAGGGCAGAAATTCATGTAAAATACAGTTAGCATGACAACGGTGTTCATTGTTAGGGGAAATTGGTTTGTAATTCATATAGTTTGAAAGTGTATCAAATCAATCTCTATTTTTTCCAGAAATTATGTCACAAGTTATGTCATGATTTTGAATTAGGGAAAATTTCTTTTTAATTCAATGCTGAATGATGTTGAATTGAGAAGCTATTGGTTTTACAAGCTTCAAAGTTACTGGCTTTTACAAGCTTCCACTCTGTTTAGTTATTATTATAATAGATATAATGTGTGTATAATGGATATGCACGCATATATCTACACACAGACCATGGACATCCTAAAACCTTTGCTGCCATTTACTCTGCTTAGGGCTCTAACTGTGCCATATTGTTTTTATTCAACATCTAAGTTTTGGTTTGTAATTTTTTTTTTCATGTCATTATCCTTGTAATATCATATGGGAACATATAAACTTACTTACCACATCAGTTGAAAGTCACTTACATTTTGTGTACAGATGCATAATTGATTGTCTTAAGAGACTAGAATTGTCTTAGAAGTTCTTAAAGTACTTTTTTTTTTTTGGTTATTAGTATTCCTAGCCTTTGTAAGAAAGGATTTAGAAGTAGCCTATATAATGAACATTCCAACTTTTTTCAATCGCAATTGCTATCTCGTACCTAAATGTGAGTGCTTAGGAAAGCCTAGGTGTGATTGCCTAATGTTTTATCTTTGTTTATTTGATGTTCTTTTTATTGTTTAAATACCAAACAGCCATCAACACAATCAATATGTTATCAAGAATCTAGTTTAGTGTTGAAATTCCTAAAAAGGCTACATCAAATTTGGTATTAAAGCCCGTTCAAGCTCCTGTCTTGTGTCAGATTAGCAGCTTCTGTGGGTTATGTTTGTTGACTAAGTACATCGAATTATTATTATTATCATCTATTACATTTGGGGTTGAAAAGGGAACTTAGTGGCCTTAGTGGCCTTTTAGGGTCACCCAATCCTTTCATAATAGGTTGGGTTGGGTTAGGTTAGGGAGCATTGAGATTTGTGATGGCTTTTGGGAATGGAAATAGTACATCCTCTAGGGTGCTTCTGACGGACCTAGGGCTTTGTTTATTTATTTATTTTTTTGGTGGTTTGGCCTACTATACTTATTTCCCTAGGGTATTGATGGAGGTGTTGATTTCTATGTGTCGGAATTAATTTTTGACTCTATAAAGTGTAGGCTTTTGAATGGGGTTTGATATGTAATTTAATTAATGGAAAAGAATGGAATATGAATTGCCACTAGGCTTTTGATGCATATGGAAAATTGCAATAAAGAAACAAAGATGAAAAATGATAAAGCCTCACATGAAATCCATGTATTAAACCACTCTCCTCAATTTTCTTCAATATCTTGGGCGAAACCTCCATGATTACATGAAACAAAAGAGGTGACAAAAGATCTTCTTGTTTCAAACCCCGTGTGCTTAAACCCAACAGGGTGGAGCCATTAACCTATGTTGAGAAATGAACAGTGGTGACACAAGGCCTAATCCACCTCCTCCATCTATCCCCTGAACCCATTCTGCTCAAAAGATTAAACAGAGAATCCCAATTCACATTATGCTTTTTCTATGTCCAGCTTGTAGGCCACATCCGGGATACAACTCTTCAATTTTCCATCTAGGCACTCATTAGCAATGAGTACTAAATCTAAAATCTGCCTACCACTAAAAAATATCCATACTAGGTGCTCAACAATCTCAACCAAGTATCAATCATAACAAAAGCATCCACTTTGATATCACAAATTTCGCCACAGGGATTGATAAAAATCACATAAATTCTTCTTAATTACATATAATTAACTCACATAAATTATGCCAATAAGCATGCCATGAAAAAATAGACAAAAATATTACAAAAGTAGGAATTAAATTGAGATTTTGAGAGAGAGAGAGGTCATGTGGGTTGGCAGTGATAGTGGGGCAGGGTGGGTTGGTTGCTATGGGGGGATGGGGGTGGTCAATGGATTGGGAACGAAAAACAGCAAAAATAATTACAAAAAAAATGTTCACTGTGGGTTATCTTGGCTAAAACTGGTGGATTGCTGGTCTGCACTTTTGTGTTGGAAGAGCTTTATTGGTGGGCTAGTGCAATGGTTTCTCTTGTGGTTTGGAGTGGTTAGCTTGGGGGAGGGAGTTGGCTACTTACTCGGGGGTTGGAGGTGTTCTGTTGTGCTCTCTGAAAATGTTTTATGTGTTTTAAGGCCAGGCCTAAAACATTTTAGGCCTCTCTTAATTGTGTTTTCCCACCCAACCTAAAATATTTTCAGGAAAACTAGGATTCACCTGCACCAAACACATAAAAACAATGAAAACATATTTGGAAAGCGACAATCTTTTGCGTTACTGTCAACATATTAGGCTTCACGAACTATTCCTTGGTGGACAAAATATACAACATTTTTTCTTTGACAAGAAATACCGATTACTTCTTTAAAACAATACTATTTTTTATTTATAGAGATTTTTTTTTTTTGGTTGTTGGCCATAATAGAAAATGCTTTTTTTTGGGGGGGGGGGTGGTGGTGGTGGTGGTGGTGGTGGTGGAAAGGGGGTTTATTCACAGTAGCCTTGGAACATGCCTTCTCTTTGGATTTGGCCCATTCCTCTCTTCTATTTTTTCTGCATTGCCTACCCCCTCACTGTCTCTTGATCCAGTTAACTGAGTGAGTGCTGTTTGAGCAGATTCTTGATCTTTCTCAGGAACTGTATAAGCTGGTACCACTTGACTTGACTTGGTCCAATTTCCAGCCTGGCTTTTGAAACCCAGATCTGGCTTAGTTTTCACTTAGATCACTACCTTCTTTTGCTCGCTTAATACTGGGTTGAGGCTTTGGATGATTATGAGTGCCTTTGTAGACAATTTCAATTATATGTCCTGCATGAGAACGCTCAACCTTTTTATTGGCAGGACAATTCGGATATGTACATTTGTAGTAGCTTCGTGGATATTCACTACCTTTAACTTTCTTCTTCCCATATATATGCCACTTGTAGCCATCATTGGCAGGCTTATCAACAGCAATAGTAGGCTGGTATGTCCTATCAGAATGAGAAACCTCTTCTCTTGTTTCTGCAACACCTTCCTCCTCACAGTCACTTTTTGTTTCCAATTGACTTAGAATGTTCATATTTCCGGCCAGATATTGCGAATCACTAATTTCTTTTGCAAGCTTGTTAGGCATTTCATGATTATGTTTGCCTTCGTACTTAATTTTAGGCATTTCTCCGGCAGGAGATTGCTCAACCCATTTTCTAACATTACAACCCACACATGTACATTTGTAGTAGCTTCGTGGATATTCATTGCCCTTAACCACCTTCTGCCCATATTTACGCTGTCTGTACCCATCATCGGAATTGAAAGGATTAGCAACAACAATGGTAGGCTCACTATCCTGGTATTTCTTATCAGAATGAGATGCCTTTGATGATTCCATCCTGGAAAATCTTTGATAATTGATGCTAGTGTAGGGACTGAGTAGCTGTGAAAAGAAAATTTTTTGTTAGGATAAATTACACTGTTCGATCCTAAACTTTTACTCTGATTACAATGTCCTCCATGCTTTCGAAATTCATTAATGACTCCCCAATTTTATAACCTTGCTACAATGTCCTGCTGTCTGTGTTGGTGTTATATTAACAAAAAAGTGACACACGTGCATCACACTTGACATGTGACCCCACTTAACCAGCTGAGTCACAAATTTCCATGTCTGTTTGTAAACTGTAAACATTTTGCAATAAAATTGATAGCAGTTTTTGATGCAGGAGCATCTAAGCTTGTAAATGTGAAATGCTGCTTTGTAGTTTTTGTAACAGGTTGTTGAATTTCCTTTTTTTAAGTAGTTAGTTGTTAAGTCTTTTGTAACAGCACAAGATTGAGAGCTCTTTTTTAACCACTTAGTGAGGCTATTGATTAAAGAATTAGAAGGCATTACCATGGGTGAATCAGATGAGAACAGTCAAAGATGAAAAATGATAAAAAATTAAAAACGTACGAGTCAGTGATGGGAATGTAATTGGCTTAGTCTATTGGGATGTTTCAGATGATGAAGAGTTCTATTGGGACCTTCCTTAGTCTAAACTTGAATGTACTGTTATTTGATTGCAATTTTCTTTAAAGACCTTTTAATTTGGGAATTTTAGATGATGAAGAGTTATCTTGGGACCTTCGTTGGTCGATCTAAAGTTGAATTGACTTGACACTTATTTGATTGTTTGTTTTTGTTTTTCACTGTTGGATTGCTTTTAATTAAGTTCTCCCAGAATGAAGACAATTTGGTAAATTCTAGGTCTTCTGGAATGGGCTAGCCTTGGCTGCACCAAAGGCCTTGTCGCCTCACACCTTAGGGCGTCGGGCCATATAAGGCCTTGGCACCTTAAGGTTGCCTTTCACCTTTAACTACCTTGACCCTATTTCTAGTTGACTTAGGAAAGCCAACTATTGATTTTAAAAAATCTGCTTGATTTGAAGAAAAGAAATGAATTACTAATAACCTAATTTACGACCAAGACTTGACCAATAAAAATATAATTGACTTCTAAGAGAAAAAATAATCGACTTCATAAAAACAAATGAAGGAAAAAAACCCAAAAGAGAAGAAAGCAAAGGTCTTGGACTGTTATGGTCACCAATTCAGTGTTCATTTGACACATAACTATGCACACACCATCATTTGATGGTATAGGTCTCACAGTTGTTTAATCCATTTAATAAAGCTCAATATTAATTTGACTATTATTAGTTGCCTCCAAAGCTGTGCTTGTGAGTGAGATGTCCATTGTAGTAGAGTCTCTAATGGAACCTTTACCTATTTCCATGTTTGTCTCCCCCTTTTTTTTGTTGAAAACACACCTCAGTAGCCACTAAGTTATAATGAACCTTTTTCAGTTCTTGCTATATTAAATAAAATTTCTTTTAGAGTGTGATGTCAAGTACGGGAACAAGCAAAAGCAAAAGGAAAGAACTTTACACTTTGATTAAAGAAGGGAAATTCTAGTACTGATGGGTGGCAAGGCTTGTTTAGGGGTAATTGGTAATTGGGTACCTTTTAATTTTAGAGCTATGTTTTAGTGTTCTAGCATGGTGTTTTTTGTGGTGCTTAATTGATTGTTTGGTTTGCATTATGCTTTGTTCATTTGTTGGTTTACTTTGTTTGATTTAGACATTGAATCTCACCTTGGTTGGTTGGTTAGGTTGCTTATACAATTTGCAACATGTGTCTTTTATGTTTATGCCTTGCAGCCATGAACGTTAGGTTGTTTATATTTTAGTGTTTTACTTTAACTCTTCCTTGATATGATTAAATCGATTGAAAATCAGTGTACATAGATGCATGATGTATAATTCAGTTTAGCAATTATATGTTTTCAATTTTCTGTCAAATCTCTCTTTCACTCTGTCTCTCTGTATTTGTTTCTGTGAGTTTGTTGTAGAACATTCAATTACTTGCCTGTGTTTACTTGCAAAAGCCAAGCTTTTCTTCACTATTAAACATAGAGCTACGTGTCTAACATGATTGCATGCATGTCAGATATGCAGCAAGTGGGAAATGTGGATCCTGGACCGACGGTTGGTACACAGTTGACGCGGCAGCCGGTTCATCGATCCACGCTACTTTGGGAGACGCAAGCCGGTCAGGTGTGTAGTTGTACTGAACTTTGGACATGTCAAAATCATTTAATTTTATTTTTGTAGGGTTCTTTGATTCTTTGCAAATAGACGTTGGACATGGTAGAATGTTTTGGTTTACGCAGAATTGTATTTAATCCAAAGAGAAAATGGCATGAAGCATAAATAATCAAGAACATTGTATGGAGCAGAAATGTTCAAAGTCAGTACATGTCATTTAGAAGCTATAGTAATCAATAAAAAATTGAATCTGCTACTATTCTTTTTTCCAAACATACGCACACAATTACGCGTGGCTACACATAAGACAACTAACGACCTTGATTCCTAATTCCCTACTCCATTGGACATAGTGAGGCACTTTGTTCATTCATTTCAAAACATGATGCCCATCACCTTAGTGCTAATTTTAAACAATGTCATTGATGTTGAATTTGATCCTATCTGCTATTGAGGTAGAGCGAATAAGCAATTAACATTGTAACTAACGTTTTGCAAAATGTTCGAAACTAACTAGTTAGCCTACTGTTTCTTGCATATTATTATTCTGTAGCATTGTTATAGTTATTTTGTGTGCACTATCCTAAGACAATGCTCTTTCGTGTGCAGGTAGTGCCAAGCGTGCTAAAGTGCAGACGCTGAAGTTGCAAGTTACCCGAGCATGGGCTTGACCCATGGATTGCTCGGTACATAACTGAGGCGGGTTTTGAAGGGTTATTCAAGGGTCCAAACTTGGAAGTGGATCATGCGTTGATCACAGCACTAGTTGAGCGTTGGCGTCCGGAGACGCACACATTCCACCTACCGCATGGAGAGATGAGCATCACCTTACAAGATATTGAGGTGATGCTAGGGGTTCCTGTTGATGGGTTGCCAATTACTGGGGCTGTGAAGATGGATTGGCCTACGTTGTGTCTTCAGTTATTGGGTCATCGTCCACAAGACCCGATACCGCATCCCCATGAGAACACCTCTATCCTTGCTGGGGCGAGGCTCAGATTCACGTGGCTGGATGCACTATTTAGTGGTCCCCTAGCTGCGGATGCTACTGATGAGGTAGTGCAGCAACATGCGCGCTATCACATACTCGATCGGTTGGGGACGATTTTGTTTATGGATAAGTCGGCAGACCGGGTGTCGGTGCTGCCTCTACAGTTCCTAAACCCAATCAGCAACGCGAAGAGGTACAGTTGGGGTAGTGGGGCATTAGCCTGGTTGTACAGGCACTTATGCAAGGCATCGGAGTCGAAGGCGATGCAGATTGGAGGAGCAGTGATGTTGGTGCAGCTGTGGGCGTATTCGAGGTTCCCACTGATATGCCCTGTTATGAGGTTGCCACTACCGCCAGTGGAGGCAGGTCCCCTTGCCAATCGGTATGTTATTTTTGTAGTTTGATACAATTGTCAAGTACTATTATTTTTTTTCAATAAATGTTTGGTATGATTTGTGGTGCCTACTTATATTTGTAAGACGGTGTTGCTTCTATGATTAAAGCATGCTTGTGAAAGACAAATTTCGTCACCTTATGTCAATCATTATATTTGCATTATTATTATTTTGGTTAGTCTGATTCCAATTTAAATTCCAATATCTTACTGCATTTAGTTAATATTAGAAATGCTAAAATGTATTGGCAATGCTAAAGCCAAAATTTTAGCCAATGTCTTTTTCTGCCTGGTAGTAGTTCTGAATTTGCAAGATAATTAGGGCCATAACCTAGCCAAGAGCCTTGTAGTGCAAGGGATACATACCTAGTGTTTGCGACGTAGACATCCAGGGTTCAAATCCCCCACTCCAACTATCAAATTATCAAAAAATAAAAAATAGAATTAGGGCCATGACTTAACTTTACCCTATGCTTAACTATTTTTATATGGTAAGACAAATAAGTATATATTACATGTATATCACACCTCTAATACAGAAGAAGAGAGAAGAGATTAAATCATATACTTTCAACAAATCCCTAAGTCAAGAATCTCTCTATATCTAGATCTTTCTATTTTTTAGTAAAATAAGTGGTGGAAACCCATAATGATGGTTGGATATCATAGATAACCTTGGGTTTTCACTTCTTAGATGGTTTGGGTTTAATATTCCTCCTTCAAATTTCAATCTAATGTATTTTTGATAATTGTGTTTAGAAATGAAGTATTGGTTTTTGGGTTTTCAAAAATCATTCATCATAGAATATACATAAATTGATATATGAGATGTACATGAGTCAAGAGCTCCTTGGCACTAATTGTAGGACTTGGCTAACCAATATGCATCACGGTGGTTCAGTAAGAGCTTAGAAATTAATTTAAATCCTCTTCGCTTTTCCATCGATGATTCTTATTCTTGGAATTCCTTTATCTCAGTCTCTAGATTGGGTGGTAGAATATTTTTCTGCCGTATGTCATTGTTGTTTAGTCTAAGGTTAAAGACCTCATGAATTATTTGGTATCACTTTTGATGTGTAGCATAAACATTTTATGTGGATTGGTAGTTGCATACATTGCCTAGTAAATGGTTATGAAGATAATGGAAGTTCTGGTAACTTTGATTTTTTTTTTTTTTTTTTTGGGTTGATGGTAACTTTGATATGTTAATGAAGCTATAGGCTTGTTTCAAATCAAAATTGCCTCTATTAGCTTAGGGACTGGCCTCTTGTCCTAAAAGGGTCCATGGTCATGAGATGCTTACTAATGCCATAGGTTCAATTTGCCTTTTGTAGCTTCTAATGCAGCATTTGAGGAGACAACTGCAAATAGATTTTAAACTTTGGTAGAATGAATTCAGTCCAAATAAATTTTTTTGACTACATTCTTTTGAGAAATAAATTTTGGTATCATGCTAAAACTCTTACCAGAAAGTAATTATACTAAATGAAATTATGTACGGTTATGTCATTGGAGAATTTATATTTTGTCAATAAATAATATAAAATATTATTCAATGTGACAATTTCTCCAATTTCTCTATAATGATCCACAATTTCTATAATTGCTCTACTACCCGGTGAAGGACAAATACCAGACCAACCCCAACCAAATTATCCAAATCCCAACTTTATCCACCACCGTGAATGACCCAGATTCCCTAATCACAAGTTGGTTTTGTGATTGTGGGGTTCCATTGTCGAATCAAAATGTTACAAACGAAAACGGTAAAGAAAATTCAAGAAATTGAAAATACATTCACATGGAGTTAGTCACCATTTCTATCTAGTTTCCAATATGCTATCTTCTGTCCAAAGCTGAACCCATTGAGAATACAGTAAATCAAACAGGGCAGGGAGACAATAATTCCCAATCTTGCAATTGCCTAACATAGATAGGGTACTAATGCACTACTTTACCCCTAACATCCAAATAATTACTAACCATAGCATGTTAGCTGCAATTTGGAAAGGTTCATAAACTAACGTAAACTAACCAATTAAAAGACTTTTTCCCACACCATGCATCAAGCCATATACCCTCACCCTCATGCCATCCCCAATTTTAAATCTAATAAATTTATAGGACTCCCAAAACCTGCTCTTATTCCTTTCCACAGTCCCACTTCGTGTGGAAATTCTACTCCGTCTGTAGTCCACTGGGAATCTTGCTCATATTTAATTCTCAGAAGGCATCTCCACAATTGGTCATTTCCCTGAGTAAAGCACCATATTCACTTATCCAACAATGCAAAGTTGAAGGAGCTTAAATTTTTAAAGCAAACCAGAGCGGCCAGTGTGACGAGTTGAACAGTGAACTGAGACCTAGACTGGTATGGTCCACATTAAAAAACCAGGAAAAAATTGGAAGGGCTCAAAACCAGTCAAACCGCTTCCTGGTTTTGAGCAGTTTGATTAGTTTTGGCCCCTTTTTTAATTACTAATTTTTTTTATTCTCTTACAAAAGAAAACCTTGTATATTATTTTTTTGATAAGTAACAATCTAATATATATATATATAAATAAATAACCCTTATATGTTAGGTTTACACATAAGCTAGCCCAACATTAAAAACTAAAGAATGTCAGGCCCTTGCAAAAACTAAACAATGTATTCATGTTTGAAATTCTTGATGGAGAGGTATTTATTGAGGAGGAAGTATAGTATCCCCTTTCATTTCAATCTGGGACTTTCAATAAGTCTTTCTTACAAAACAATAAGTCCCTCATTGATTTTGACTTGTTTTTATTTTTATTTTTTTAAATTGGTAAGTTATAGGTGCACCCAATGGGAATCCAAGATTGAAAAAAAAAAAAAGATATTAAGAATGCTTGTACTAATAAAGGAGCCACTCTTTTTCTGTCTTTCATTCTAGAGAAGAAAAGTTCCAAATTTAGCATGATATTTTTTATTATTTATTTTTTTGATATATAACGTTAGAACTTTTTATTAAAGAATAGCCAACCCAAGTACACTGAAAATGTACTACAGTGGCATGAAAATTTGCATGATAATTATTTGGATTCTATTATTTGCATGATAACTAATGAGCATTGTTTGAAATTATATGTTTACTAGATGGAAGGGGCCGAAGAGCACGATAGAGCATGCGACACATGTGCTAGTTGCGTATCGTGCGTCACTGTCGAGTATACGGGCACACCAGGTATTCTACCACTTCATATCACAAGGATATAATTCTCTATTTTATTTTGGTTTTGACTTTCTAGGGTTGTCAACTACTGCATGTGTATAGTTAATAATGTAACTTTGGTCGATTAGACCATAGATATACAAGGCATTAGTTACGAATTCCGGAAGAAGGTGGGCAATCACTATAAAGTACCTTCATTAGTAATTTTACACTAATTTGATTCCACATATATTTAGCTGTGTACGCTTAAATTTTCTTCCTCGGTTTTAGCTGGTGCAACCAGTAGTATCCGGGTGCATCTTACCATGTTAAATCCAATAAGAGGGGGAAATAGAATAAGAGGGGGAAATAGGTCAAGAATGTCTTACGATTTTTAGTGAAGTGGTTCTTCAATGGTCTTATACATGTGTGCTCACATTGAGGATTGACACAAATAAGTACGTATTTCACTTGTTAAGAAAAAGTATCGGCACACCCAAATATGCTTTAACATATGATCATTTGCTACTAATTAAACAGCTGCATCCTGAATTAGCTAGACTTTGTGAAACAATTAAAATTTTGAATGCTACTGCAACTCTAGGCTTATGTCGACACTGCCTCAACAAGTCAAACATGGTGGTCAAGTTGCAGAACCTTGACTTGATAGAAAGGCAAATGAATCAGAACAAAAAGCGAGTAAAATTCATCAAGAACAAGACAGGATAGCTATAAAGAAAAGTAAACAACTTCAAAACTTTTGCTCATCAGAAACCAAACACCCACTACCCATGTCTTGTGAACCAACACAAAAGAAACATTTTTGGATAGGATGAATCTGCTAAAAGCATCAATCAGAGAGTAGTGAGCAGTGCTCCTTTTCTAGTTGTTGCGAGAATAGCATTAGCTTGATTCGTCAGCAACCTCCAAACATATTACTCAATACAGTTAATCAGTCAAGAAGTGGCTTCAATAATACACAATTTGATTCTTTGATGAGGTCATGACATAATCTAGTGGGGCAATGGATCATAAAGTCTCAACATTAGGTCCTTCTGAAAAGTACATTTGGGTGCAGCTAAGAAAGCATGGGAAGAGAAAAAAAAAAAGTTATTCTGATCTAACTATTTATTAGTATATATATTTATATATAGTCATATCCTTAATTTGGTAACCAGAATCTTCTTAACTGCCAATCTTAATTAAGGTTCTAATGACAACTTAATTTCTCACCTCCTAACCACTGGTGTTTTCTTGCTTCCACCAGCAATTGTTGCTAATATAACTTCAAAAAGAAGTTAAGACCACCCTTTTTATTTGTTCAATGCTTGTGGTTTCAACAAGATCAATCTGTTCTAGTCCTTTTTAATCCATTTTCCTTTTACAAAAACAACAATCAAGCATTAGTTTCAAAATTTTTGGGTTGGTTCTAGATATACTCAACAAATTAGTCAGGTCGACCATATGAACTCTTTTTTGCTGGTCATTTTATTGAATCGAAATCATACTATTTGTTACCTTACTTCCTTAATGGACATATCAAAGTTTACAACTTCTATTAATGTCATTTTTGTCTTCCTCTATCTTTTTTTTACTTCCCAACTTGAAACAAGTCACTTGTTGTAATTAGTGCATTAATCATTTTCCTCTAAAATAATCAAAGTATCTCAAACGACTTCCTCTCATATTTAAATACAAGAAAATTTCTCATGTTATTATGTGTGCAGATTTTGAATGATGTCCTTACTAGCTAGCTTTAAACCACAGTTTTATATGATCAAAATCTTCAAAAAGGTGTAAGGAAAAATACAGTTTCTCAAAAAATGAGTGCAGTTTGTTCTATAGGAAACCTAGATAACTATGTATCTGCTATCCACTGAAAAAGTTGGATGTCATTGATAGAAATTTACAACCTTGACTGGTAACATAACATAATCACTATGGTGAGTTCATATGGACTCACAACATTAGCAGAATCTAATTCATGATAAACTGTACTCCGACATATGACCAATTTCATCATGGATACCTTGTCTTTTATCTTTTATTTGGTTACAATCATAGAAATGCAAGAACCATCAATTCTTTCAGAAAGTTGAAGTGCATGATAAAGATGTAGGACACACTAGCTGAGTTGTCAAAGTAGTCATCATGACAAGTACAACTAATTTGTCTTTTTTCACGTTGTCCACATATGATCGTCGAGTGATACTGTTTGTTCTAATTGAATTGCAAAGAATAATATGTTAACTCATAAATCCAGCACTATAAGAAATTCTTGGAGAAGAATTACGTTTAATTTTGATTGTGAATCAATGTCTGAGAGTCTAAATTATATATCAGGATTTTCTCAAGTCACCTTCACTTTATCTGAAAAACAAATCTTTGCCAAACTCAGAGATAATCAGTGGGGATCCACATTCATGCATATCATGATTCATGACCATAAATATAAAATTATTGGAAATTCAATGATACATAAAAAGTAAGCATGCATGCTATAATTGTAGACAGATTACTGATGCCAAGTTATAGCTCGAGCCAATAAAGGAATACGTATACAGATAAGAAAATGTTTTTGATGACATGAAATAACAACTCTATCTAAGAAAGAACTCAAATCATACATAGGTATAAGGTGACAGCCATAATTAATAAGTAATTCTCTCCTTGATCATATTTTCTGATTCAAGCATCATAGCTTTTTATTATGTGGCTGCCACACTGGTAGCACTCTGAGGTTCTCTTATTGTTGGCAGGCATCTTATTGTTGACCATTTCTGCAGGTTGTTTGGGAGCCCTACAGCGATGTCCTAGAGTTGTTGCCCCCATATTGCACTGCCGGCCGACAAATATGGAGGGCCGATGTGCCATTGATCTATTTTTGGATAGTAGAGGATCATCATCCCGAACGTGTCTTTCGTCAGTTCGGGATGAAGCAAGTGCCACCGGATATTGTAGATACGTCCGTTCATCTCCACAAAATCTCCCTCCAAGGTAAACTAGATAAGGATTGGGTGCAAGAGCATGCTGTCTACATTGACCGATGGGCCCATAGAGAGGAACATATTGCTGACGCACCGGCATTGGATGGGGACACGACGTACCTTGCTGCTTACATGGAGTCGTACCGAAAGACGACGAGACGGTACATTACACGCGACTCGGCGTATTGGGAAATCATGGTAAGGTAACAATTCGATGCTTCTTTTATGGATTGACAATATATGTGTGTTGCTGCATGCATTATGAGAATTTAAGTTTTATGGAGCCATTGGATCAATATTTTGATATTCATTTTAGAGAACATTTCATTTTAGAGAACAATTTCATATTCATTAGGGTATATTTATTTATTTTTAGGTTTGACAAATTGTTTTTGAACATGCGGTAATGAGTACCAATTAGTTATGGATACTTTAAAGTACCGTCGCTAGCTAGCTTGGTGTTTTCCTCGGAAAACCCAGTCCATATCTTGCAAAAGTTGATTGAATTACACAGAATTGTAGAATTTTTTTTTATCATAATGGGCTTCCTAAAAAAGTTCTTGAGAGAGAGAAGAGGAAGAAAGTAACCTAATCTTTTTTCCCCCTTCTTTTGAGATAAAAATTCTACATGAACCTAATTTAAGTGTAGTAAATTTGTGGAGTGACCATCACACCAAGAGTGTATAGTGGTAAGTTACTTGGTCATGTTAATTTACTTAAATTTTGTCAAATAACAGTGAATCAAACTTGCATTTTAAATTAGTGACTCATGATAGAATTTAAGAATTAATCATTGGCTTTTTCCTAGCTAGGAGCTCATTGATGTGGTTGTTGTAATATGACCCCACTTAGTTTTCCATATGAAATTTGCCCTAAAACTGAGATTGTTAGAGGCATGGTATGGTCACAAAAGTATTGAGCCACACTATATAAGTGGAGCAGTATCATTGAATTAGTATAACCGGGTTGGGTTTAGCACATCTATGGATTATCATAAATTTGGGTTTGGTCCATAGACAAAGAGAATATGATATTGCAACACGATTGGGATTATGGCCAGCCCTGTTCCTCATAGTTAGGGCCCAACACATTATTAGTTAATTTACATTTATTTAGGAAAACAAATGTAATAATGATATTGTTTGTACCTCTGATTCTTTAAAAAGACTAGACAAATATTTAAAAAAGGGACTAGCCAAATACTTTATACTGCAAACTTTGTTGCACATTTTATAACATTGGGTTCCATTGCAATGTCTACTTTTACTCCAACCTATTATACATTCTTTTTAAGACTTATGTTAGTAGGTCCATAAACTAGAAGGGTTCTCTTGTCTGGTACCCATTTTATACAATTCATATATTGCTCATCAAATAGAAGAAAAGTAATTAAGGGATTCTTTTTCTACAGATTTTGATATCATATAATTAGGTTATGCCAAATTCGTTATATAAAAAATACTAATCAGTGTATGACTCAGCAGTTGGTAGAATACTTAATAATCACATAACATTGCATGATTTGCACTTTGAAATAAACTAACATAAACCTTTTCATTCACTTTTATGGTCTCATTTTAGTGGGGCAAGCATAAGATGACACAACTCTCAAGACTCAAGCAAATCCAAACTCGCATTTGATCGAACACTATAATTCTTGGTGAAAGACCATCTTATATAGTATCTTACTAAATTATTGACATGACTTTCGCCAATAATATGCAAACAAAATGTTAATGCTGTCGTCAAACAAGTAAAGCCTTCTCTGGTTCCCTAAGATTGTCTTTTGTCTTGTTTCTTCATTTAGTTTTTAAAGACATTGCAATAGTGTGCGATACCTTGGAATATTGTAAAAATGATAATTGCAAGTAGGATTAGCTCTTTCAATATCTTATAGATCGCAATGCTTTTTTCACGGGTATGCATAACCCCAAATTTGGTTCGTGTTAGTCTCATTAAATATTAATAGTATATAATTTCAACGACAACCTATTTGGGGGACAATAAAAATTATATATATATAAATTATTTGTTAAAAAAAAAGAAGATAAAATAGATTTAGTGCTGTGGACTTAAAGGCCTAGTGTTGCACAACACAAAACTAAACAAAGAAGTTTTAACGGGACTCCTTTATTTCGCAGGTTGAGTCCAATGTGGAATTATTATTGCAATGCGAACCAAACTAGGCAGTGTACAACCACCTGAAGAGGACGCTGGATCTTGTTGGAGAGATGAGCCGAGGGGCATTGGAGAATGCGCGTGCCACGGTGATTGAGGCGAGCACACAGGCCACAGGCCGTGGTGGGGGAGGTTGTGGGTCTAGAGGGCGTGGACGCAGTGGAAGTCGTGCATACAGTGGAGGTCGTGGAGGTGGTCACGAGGATGACGATGTCTTCGGTAACTTCCAACTCTAATACCTTCAATTCTTACTGACTTTAACTTCTACTACTTTCAGTTGTAATTTATTTAGAGGACATATTATAGTAGCAAAGTATATATTGTTTGGTAACTAGTTTTTAGTGTTAATTTTCACTTCCTTCTCATAATTATGGTATAATTAGTAGCGTTACAATGTTCTGCCAAACTTTAAATATTAAGACTAAGCACTTTAAATATTAACCAATGGGAATAAGCACTTTTTTCTTCCAAGCGATATATATATGTATTGAAATGTAAGACATGCAAACTTGTTTCATTCATTCCTTATAAACTACAATCACAATACTATTATCCACTTTTAACATATACACATCAATGCTAATATATTATGCTTATGTATGAAAACAAAAGTCCAGCAAAATCATTTTTTCATCGTATAAAGCACAGACCACTATGGATGCCAATGTAATTCCTTTTAAAAATATTGCTACGCGACCATGAACATAAAATTAGCATTATATGAGGAAATTCAAAGTTGTGATCACACTATGAGGTTCATAAAATTAGAGTTTAAAAAATAGTAATAATAACAATGATAGAGTATAAACAAGTAAACAAAGCTGGACTTTGTAATTCAAAGGTTTTGTTTTATAAATTTTATTATTATAGTTAATTTAATATGCCAATAATGAATTAAAAACAAAGTTTTATTAGATTTTACCAACAAAACAAGGTTTATATGTAACTCGTCTAGGTGGCGTAAGTATTAGTTTTATTGTGAAGGGTTTACACTTGACAATAGTTATTGGATTCTATGAACGACATGCACTAGGTGCGGGTCAAGCGATTGCTTACGCATTTGGCCCTTGTCTTGTAGGGTTTACACTTTACAATAGGGTTTACACCGTATTCACTTGGCCCTTGGTTACACTTCATATTTTGAATCTTCTGTTAGAAACAATGTTTTATTGTTATTGTATAAGCTTTGTAACTGCTATGTGTTTTCAGGTCTGCTCTACCTTTGTTTTTGGACTTTGTTGTCTTCCATTTTCAGTTGAATGAATACAGAGTGTTGAAATAAAGAAAAAACAAAAACAGTGAGAGAGATTTTTATGAACATTTTGTAATAATTGATAGTGGAAGTAATATTTCTCCAGTCTCAGTCAGAAAATTTTTCCATCCTAAAACGCCAACTTAATTTCTTAAATGTTATTGTTAAAGTTGAAATAATTATTGTATGAAAAAATTGGCTTTTGCCCCTTTCAAAAAAACAATCTAGCATTTTACCGTCTTTTCCAAATTAATTAGGAAATGCCCCTCTTTTTAAACTCGATTTTCTGAAAAATCAAGTTAAGCTCTATAGTGACGTTTTAAGGACCTATAGTGGCGTTTTGTAATCCGATTTCCATGAAGTCGAGTTATAGGTAACAAAAAGAGAAAAAAATTGCATGTAACTCGACTTCATGGAGATTGGATTATAAAATGCCACTATAGGTCCTTAAAACGTCACTATAGGATCCTTAAAAATGTCACTATAGGGCTTAACTTTGTTTTAGAGAAAATCGAGTTTAAAAAGAGGGGTATTTCCCTAATTAATTTGGGAAAGACGGCAAAATGCTAGATTGTTTTTTTGGAATGGGCATTTGCCCATTTTCTCTAGCTTGGGGCAAAATATGATACTGCCATTGCAAATGGAAAAGCATTCAATCAGAATACAGAGTAAGAACACTGGACCGGAAAAGAAAGCAACCACGAGGCTTCATTTTGTATGATTGGTTGTGTGCATGTGAGTGTGTATATGAGAGGTTTCATGCACCCAAATTAAGCGAGTTTAAAGGGTCAAATGCCATTGAAACATATCTAGGCTGCAAATAGTAAGACATTTTATGACTTAATCCCTTGTGGTTATCTTAATAAATGCAACTGTTTTTCTGCAGATGATGAGGCGTTGGAGGGCGACTGGAGCATGTACATGGATGGTGTCGGGTCATCGCGATGCACGTCTGATGCTGTTGCCCAGCCATCCCACCCCCCTGGCCATGAGAATAGTGCAGAACACACATCCTGTGCCCAAGCTGGCCCTCGGTCCCCACCACCCACTCGGCTGTCTCCCCCATTGTTTGCCGACTCTGCCCACGACAGTGGCTGTATATTTGTACCCACCCCTGGCCGACCGACACCACCTGTAGTTCAAGCTGAGCCCACCCAGGACCCTTCACTTCCTAACCCTGACGAACCGGCTGCACAGATCGAACAGATACAGGGTGAGAATATAGTGCCGGTACATGGGTTGCGAAGATCACTCCGCACTGACATACATCCCCCTGGTTGTGGGATCGGTGATGGTAAATAACATGATTTATGGAAACATGGAAGCTATCCATAGACTGCGCATAATTATAAAAGACATATAAAACTCATAAAGGAATTATTACTATGTCATTATATGTCCTAGTCTTCTATTTTCATAATGATAAAGTAATTATTTGCATAGCTAGGAAGGCATCTTTCTTAACTGCTACATGTTCATCAGATTGTTCAGATTAACAATCCTGTGCTCAGTTTGCATTATATTTTATTATTTAGGCAGTGCACCTCCATGCTATGTAAACTGTTTATCATTTATCTTAATAGAATGTCACAGGACTTGCATATGATGTTGTGTGCTTTAAGTGATGATCATACTTAGATCAAATATTTTCTGATAATTAAATTAAGCATAGGGAATGTGTGCATTCAAGTAATGTGTGATCCCTTTGAATTTCAGGTAAGACGAGACCGGCGAAGGCAGTTGTGAGGAAATGAAAAGATCGTTGAGCCGTTGATGATGTGGAGCTTATGGGGGTAAAACCTTGCCCAATATCTGGACTTTTTAATTTATTTTAGTTTTTGAGGTTCAATTTCGATAATTACAATTCACAAAAAAAAAAAAAAAAGAGAGAAAATAAATGTCCTCATTATTAGACAGTTGGGATTTATCTTGGCTATAAAAGGAAGATGTTACTTTTAAGCAACTGAATTATGCTTCTCCTCTGTCTAGATATACATAAGTCCAGCATGGCTTGGAAATTGAATTTGCTTAGTTATGTTTATGCTTCTCCTCTGTCTAGATATACATAAGTCTAGCATGTTTATGACGTACAGAATTTGGTTAGTTATGTTTCTGTTTATAAATTTCCTTCCTTGCTTTAAGCTTTCTTTGATTTGCAAGAAAGTGATGGAAAAAAGGTGTCCTGCACATCACATTATTATTATTAAAATCTGCCCTGCACATTAAATTAGACCTATGATATTTGGACACAAACACAACACAACTGTTATGTTTCAGCTTGGACATAGCATGTTAGACATAGCTGTTAGAGACAACAACTTGTTAAATTTCAGACCATGCATATGTCGCTGGACTAGCATACTTGGTACAAAGACAAGGCATTTCTTTTTCATGATTGGGTCAATTCGAAATGGTATTTTCTGTGGTTTTAGATTCATGAGGGGAACGTCATTTGAATGATTTTAGGGGACGAGCATGTTGAGTGAGGATGAGATGCATGTAGGTGAACCATTTTGTGTACAGAAATTGTTCTTGAGTCAGACCATAAATAACTTCCTTGCTTTAGGGAAGAGGAAAAGACTTGATGTAGGATGGCGTACGAGTAAGCGGAAACATAAACTGAATCCTTCCACAATCTGCCTAAACACTAAACCCTCAATGAATTGAACCAAAACCCACACAAATGACCACCCATAAAGTAAAGAAAACTTATTAATAAAAATACCATGATTGGCCATTAGCTATGTCCCCATACTCAATAATTCTATAATGGACAGTGATTTCCTCCATACCCAAGGAAATAGTGTAGGAATCTTGTGATTGTGGATTTTTGCTTGGACAAGATCATGTTGGGATATATGGCATGACTTAGGTGTGCGTAAACGTTAAGGATTTTTCTATAATTTAAACTTATATTTTCATTTAGTTGTTGGTTTTTGTTTTTTATTTATTGATTCATATTTGGTGGCATATTTTGCAGGCTTCAGTGGTTCCTACTATTGATATTAAAAGAAACCTGACCACAATTTGTTTTTTTTCTTTGTTTTTTGCACAGTAGTTGGACGACGTCTTATTGTTCATGTAACAGCTAGCGGATAAAACTTTGACAACATTTTTTGGACATAAAAGACTGACAGATTTTTGGAGAGCATACATGATAGCAGATTTTTGGAGGGCATATATGTTAACAGCTGATTTTTTGGATATGTTAGACACATCTTTTGGAACATATTTTGTAACTAATGAAGATACTTAAGCATGTTTATGACGTACATGAATATTTGAGTCAGCTTCGAGTTAGGTACCAATTATACCAATTATATTTGCAAAGGGTCGATATTTTCATGTGCAATGGAAAACTTCATTTCTAGATTTTTGTATCTATGTATCTGCATATTTGAACAAAGGCAGCTTTAGACGAATGTAATATAGTGATGATGGATGGAGATCCCACAACTGAAGAAGTTTAATTTATACATTAGATTAGTTGAAATTTTCCTTTTATGTGGGTCTCTTTTATAAGCAAAAGACTCTAGTGTAAATTTAGCTAAAGATTTGTTCAAGATGAATGCAACTTTAGCTGATGAATTAGTAGTTCTTGTTCTTGTTTCTCTAGTACCTTTAGTAGTTCCTATACCCGTCATGTTACTTGGATTATTTAGAAGCAATATTCACGCTCTTATTTTTGCAACTTTCGCTGTGGCTTATATAGGCGAATCCATGGAGGGTCATCATTGACTAGTTTGCGTGATTTATTTTTTAAGTTTAAGCCTTACGCAAAAAATGTGCGTATCGAGATAATTTGCTAATAATGCATAGATACGTTTTTAATGTTTCATTGCCACTAAACTACTAGACAAACTCTTGATCACAAGATTCACAACTTATTGAATTGTTATTTAACTGTTACTAGGCTTGGCTTTTTTGGAGTACTGTGGTATTAATAACCCTCTAATAACTTCCTTATAAGTTATATAGACCTAAAGAATTTATATTTTAACAAAAAATATTTAATTTCTGTAGGAACATTAAACAATATGAGAAAGGTGATGCCTTCTTTTATTTTATTCCTTAAAAAAAAAAAAAAAAACACTATGATATATTTCGTACTGTTTTGGGATTTGGGTAAAATCTAAAAACCATCTATGAGATTTTCACCCTCGAAACAAAAAAATAATCTATGCAAATTTTGATTAAAATAAGGTAGTGCCAAGACTTTTAAAAAATATTCAATTTATTTCCTAAGTACAAACGATACTTAATACCCCACAAGTCTGTTATTTCCTTCTAACACCTTGTATTAATTGCACACACCTCATAATGACTGCCTCATGGAAATTATGCACAATGGAGTGTTTGGGTGACCAATGATAGATAAATAGTAACTAGAGATGGAAAAAAAAGTATGACGAGTAAGGGAATTTTCAAACAGTTTTAAGTGATGTTTATGCTTATGAAACAATTTTTGTATTATAAAAAAATGTAATACCTGGCATTAAATTAATCCAAACCTTATGATAGTTTTGTATTTTATTATATTCCTTTTGTGTACATATATATATATATATATATATTATTTTCCTTACACACATTATATTGCAATTTCGAAGTGTTGTGTTAATGGCACCATTAGGTTAGGATTTTGTTAGCTTTATAGATTTTAGGGTCAGCTAAGTCTCAGCTTTATATAATTAATCTTATTTATTCAATTTTTTTATTAAGTAAGAGTGTAAGACCACATTATTTAACCTTAACAAGCACCGCACAATTTTGTGAAAATTTAACTTTCTAATTTTCTAACTTTCTAATATATAAAACTAAATAGATAAATCATATAAATATAAACTATATAAAGTATAGAAGTAATATTGAAAATACAGATTTTAGCAGTCTTCGAGAACTGCAACAAACAAAAGGGGAAGTAAAAAAAATGAAAGAGATCGAGAAGATATTTTTCCTAAAATTCCAGTTCGGTCTATTTATCCCCCAAATGAAATACTATCTTTATATTGTGCATATCATTTAATTCCAATATTCAATATTATTCCATATTTGTAATCATAATCTTAATGATAATTACGATTGTAATACTTACAGTATTATGGTGTGCTATCTCCTACAAAAAAGATGCTCTTAATTAAAAGGTTTGAAAGGGTTTAAAGCTTAATTAAAAGTTTGGTCAATTCTTACAAAATTCATGTCTTGGCTCCATTCGGTAGTCACACATTGTATGTTCACCAGGCTGTGAGAATGCAAGTGACTGAACTTGGCAGTGTCAAGGGTGAAGGTAAAGCCTACAACCAAGCTTCATTGAGTTGGGAAGTAATAATTATATCCCCTAGTTGCACATACATAATACATTATACAACCGAAAATTGCCACCCTAAAAAAATGTCGTGTTCTTTGGTTACTATATATGTCAACGGACTGATTGAACTTGGTAGCAGGTAAAGCCTACCAATTTGGTATCTCCTACAAAAAAACTGGCTTAGTATACAAATGTAACTCGACATATAAGTAGTCAAGTATTGATTAGTACTCGATTTCTTTGCAAGCGAGTAGTAATTTAAAACCAAGACCTGCGGATGTCCATCCAAACTTCTCTGAACAAATCGATTGGTGTGCGATTGGTGTGTGATCGGTCAGTTTTTATACAACTCGCTTTTAGAGATTACGAGTATTAAAACTCGCTTATAAACTCATCGAGTACTTTGTGCTTAAATTGCCAACAACCACACTAATTACTACTCGATTTCTTTGTAAGCGAGTACTAATTTAAAACCAAGAACTGCATCAGTCCATCCAAACTTGTCTGTACAAATCGATTGCTGTTGGATTGGTGTGTGATCGGTCAGTTTTGATATAACTCGGTTTTAGAGTTTACGAGTATATTACAACTCGCTTATAAAGTTATCGAGTACTATTACTCGAATATACTTTAGCCGAGTAATTTGCGCTTAAATTCCTACGTACCATACTAAGTAGTACTCGATCTCTTTGTAAGCGAGTAGTAATTTAAAACCAAGAACTCCCATCAGTCCATCCAAACTTCTCTGTACAAATCGATTGCTGTTGGATTGGTGTGTGATTGGTCAGTTTTGATATAACTCGGTTTTAGAGATTACGAGTATAATACAACTCGCTTCTAAAGTTATCGAGTATATATTTGTACTCGGCTATATATATAGCGAGTATTGTTACTCGTTTATTGGATAACTGTGTCTAGGTACCTTCCCCCCAGAAACAGAACCCTCACGCCTCTCTGAAATTCTGAATCTCAAGACTGCCTCTTCGTTTCCGTCGTCAACCATTTACTCTCTCTGTCTCTCTTCGTCTATCTCCTCAAAACTCCAACCGCCCCTCTTTGATGTACACAGTACACTACAGATTCATTCTTCACTATAAAACCAAAACCCTAGTCTGAATATGTCTCTCAAAGTCGCTATTCCCCTCAAATCCGTAGGCGACCCCTCTGATTTGTCTTCTCCTCACAACCGTGGCTGCACTCGGTTATTTTTCTTCAGCTTTGAACCACCGAATCCAGTCCAGCAAGGTATGTCCTGGACATAATGTCCATTATAATTTTTGTTTTGTTTAGTTAGTAATGAAATTGATTCATTAAAGTCTAGATGTCGTTTGCTGTGTTACTCATTATCATAATGTCCATAGATTTGTGATGTTGATTTTAAAATAACTGGGTCTTGCTGTTTGATTTCTTTTCAAATTTCTTTGTATCTGTCATCTTCAAACAAAATATTTGTAGATCCGTTCGTTTGTTTTGTTTAGTTAGTAATGAAATTGCTTCATTAAATTGTAGATTTCGTTTACTGTGTTAATCATCATCATGTCCATTTTTTAGTACTTATAGCAGACTTTGTCCATTTAAATTGCTTTATTTTGTATGTACTTTTAATCACCTTTAAATTGGACTCTTGATTTTTAGTCATTTAGGATTTTAAATCTCGACAATTAAAACGATGTCAATTTATTTCTTTTCTTGTGGTCAGACACATTTTTACCATTAATCTTACTAAAAATTACATTTTTTTTCCTTATCTAAAACGATGTTGTCTTTATTAGTGTCAAGATTCTAATAGATGTTAACAAAATGTGCACAATAATATGGTTGTATACTTAAAAATTTTTATAAGTAAATCGATTTAGAAGAGATCATAAAAGTTAAATTATATGATGTAAAACAAAAAAAATGTCTAGAGACACAGAAATTGTATACCTAAAATTTCACCCTTTTTGTCTTTAGAGGGTGCTAAAGTTATATGATTCAATAGTTACAAAAGTAATGTTACAAATATAACAAATTTTACACATGTTAAATTGGTAGGTTATTATTGATTCTCATATTGTTTAATATTGACATTACTTTTATTATCCATAATTAACAATATGCCACGTCATACAATTGTAAAATTTATTATGAATTTTAGTATATCTACATACTTATTGTATTAGTCCCAATGTTCTGGGCTCGGGCCTGTGGCCTTTGTCTATGCTTGCACAATTTTTCAGGCTGAGCTATACGTGGGTTAAATTTAGTCCAAATTTGGCCAATTAAATCAGTTGTGTCTAATTGTTAAGCAATTTGGGGCATCTTCTCTTCTTTTCGTAGAGAGAAATGCCTATTTTGTATGTTGATTTTAAAATAATTGGGTCTTGCATGAGTCATTTCAAATATATCCATGAGTCATTTAAATAAATGTAGTACATTTTAAAAAAAATATAGGGGGCTGCAATTAATTATATATGGAATGAATGGAACAATATAGGAGGGAGAGGGGGATTTTTAAATGGTATGAAAGTCATGGTCCCCAATGTATTCACCAATAAATGTTACACCAATATATTGACATATGATTTGCTTGCACAATTGAATTTCAGGTAAAAAATGCACATACAAATATTTGTACGTAAACAATATTTAAAAAATAAAAAGTTGTCTGTTTGGATGTCACGCATCATTATTATATAATTTATATTATTAAAAGAAAAAAAAAAAGAACACCAAAACTCTGATGACCATATGTTATTTTATTTATTTATATATATTTTGTTCTTAATACATTTTCAATGGAAAAGAGATTATTAAATAGGAATATCTTCATTACAAAGAAAGATAAATAAAGAAAATGCCAATTAACTTAAAATAAACATTGGACTTGAAGAAAGTTAGTTTTATTAGGTTTTATTAAATTGCAAATTGTAGTTAGGGAATAAATATTTGTTGAAAACTGCTGCTTAAGAATTTGGAAAATTTAGCTAAGAATTTTGTAACCCAATTAATTAATACCTTCTAGTATTTTCAAATGAGTCATTTAGGATTTAAATTCTCTGATGAACTATTAAATTTCAAAAGAATTTGGACAATGAGATATATATATGGGTTGCTGTGTATATATATATATATATATATATATAAAGATTCATTTTTTTAAAATAAAATTGGAGGGATGCTCCCCTTGTCCTAGCTCGCTCTTGCTCTATGATTTCTTTTCAAATTTCTTTGTATCTGTCATCTTCAAACACAATAATTGTAGGTCCGTTCGTTTGTGTTGTTAATCACTATGATGTTGATTTTACTTTTTTTTTTTTTTTTTTTTTTTTATATATAAAAGCTGGAAGTTTAATTAGATGCAACTTTTGTCACTTGTAAATCTGTAAATAAATTATCATAAAAGAAACACTGTTACTAAAATAACAAATTACTTATTAATTAGAGTGCTCATTTTCGAGTGAGCTTGGGCTTACACTTATAAGACTTTTTAGAACTCCTGATTTCCTCCAAAGTTTTTCCTGTTTCTGACATCTTAAGATAAAATAATTTCAGATCCATACTCACTTTAATGTTGACTGTTTAGTAGTAATAGTAGATTGTTTGTTCCTTTTGTTGATTTTAAATTAATTTCTTAGTCCTTACTTTTTCTTACAATTACTAAATTTGTTATCAATAATTTTTCTTTAAATTGGTCTAGATGGAAAGTGATCAGATGATTCGTACTGACATGACGAAAAAAGGAAAACAGAATGACTTAGATGCCCAATTTGATGAAGTGGCTGACCTTCCCGAGCCAAAGAAGGCAAAGACTAAGCTCAAAGTCTACAAGAGGAGGACTTCAACTGTTTGGCGTGACTTTGAGATGCTTCCGACAAAAGGCAAAGAACAGCCTTCATGCAAATGTAAGCAGTGTGGAAAGAAATTTATTGCTGCCGGAGCATATGTTCAGTATAATTTGAAGCGCCATTCGGAGTTATGTCGAAAGAAATTTGAAGTGCCATTGAGCATTCCTGTTTCTACAGGTAATGCATTTTTAATTTATATGTTGGCTATCCAAAGTTATAAGTTTATGATTAAAATATATATATATATATATATATATATATGTCCAAAAGGTTCTGGATTTCCCATAAAATACAAAAATGTTTACTTTAAATATTAATGATGAGGTGGTGTAGAGAAAAGTTGAAAATTTAAATGGCATTTAAGTTGCTATATGGACGGAGGATTTGAATTATCAAAATAGAACATATAGAATGTGCACAATCTTGGCTGAGAATTTAAATGGAATAATCTGATGAAAAATTATGCATGATGGTATGGTTGATACCAATGTAATACAAATTATATTCATGCATATTTTTTAGAATCGTTTTTGGATTTTGTTGGCAGACTTGGTACACAGTAGACACTACAAAAAATTTACCAGTCATTTTTTTTCTTACTACTATGCAAATGACTTATTTGTTTAATTGATTCATTGTTTCCATTGCTTCATTACCCACAAATTTTAAATTTCAGATTTATAATGCATAGATATGTTTTTAATGTTTCATTCAATTCATTTGATGTAGACCTTGTACAACCACAATTGGAAGAGGTCAGTGAAGATAAAAAGAGCATGGAGATCAATAACGATGAGCACAAGGAAGACAGCTCTTCTAATCCAGTCTCTTAGTGATGTCTGAAGGCTTTTTGATATGGCACTTGGATTTTGCCATGAACGATAATTTGATATGCCATGTAATCATTTTGGGTTTTTACTATCTTAATCTGTTATGTGTTTTAGTTTTTGATATGGAACTGAAAATGGCATCTAATTTATTACTTGGTTATTTATTATGGAACTTTGACATGGTATTTTTGTTTAGTTAGTATGGAGTGTGGAACATTTTGGACTACTAGTTGTTTTAGTGGAAGAAAGAAGTATTTGCATTTGTTGTTATTTTGATTTTTTTTACTTGATTTATGGTTGAATTCTGAATGTACATACATGGGCAACATAACAGGTTATTCAACAATGTGGGAGTGGAATTCAAACGTATTAAGTGTAATTTTTTTATTATTATTATGTTTTGAATTTGAAACTTCTGAACAGGCCCAGATAGTTTTTATTTATTTATTGTTTTTTCAAAATATAAACGTGGTACATATGTTTTTTTTATAGAAGTTAACTTTTTTAATTACATTGTTTGCTTTCAATTTTTATCAATTTAAGAGTTTAATCCATTTCTTATGAATTAGAGATAAAGATAAGTTTATGACATTAAGGGTATTTCATAATTTGCATTAGTTGTTTAGCTCTTTCCCTAAACGTCAGGGGCAATCTCAAAAAATAAAATATTATAAAATTTAGTATTTAGTTGAGTTTTTATCATTTTGTACTCAACCCGAGGTTTTTTTAAGATTATGTATTAAAATATTTAAGGGGTTTCTCTTGTTTGGAGTCCCCATTTATTAATTAAGTGAATGTCCTTAACGTCTATATTTAAGTTCTGACTATTGAATGAAAGGTAAAAATACATGTCTAACTTGCACTAAAACATTGCCTACAAAATAGGATTACTCTCCTGATGGTATTCAAATTACTTTATTCACTTATAAAAAAAATTTCATTAAAACAAACACGTTTGTTTGTGAATACATCTGCCATGATAACTGATAAAAAAAAAATTTATAATAATGTGGTACCAAAAAAGAACACACACATCTGCCGTTATTGAAAAAAAAATAAAAATCAATTACCTTTATTTAAAAAAAAAAAAGAGTCAATCGTAGCACAATTCTTATCTCAATCCAATTATCACAACAATTATGTTTTGAACAATTACAAAAAAAAGAAAATAAAATAAAATAAAATAAATCCATAAGAAATAAAAACAATAAATAAAAAAACCTTCAAAAAATTCATCCACTCTTTCTTACCTACGTACAAGTTTAAACTCTCCTCATATAAAACAGAGAAAACAAAATTTAACTCCTCATTATCATGAAACAGTTACAGTCTATCAGTTACAATATTATTTGACTCTGTCTATCCTTATCCTCATGTCTCATCTACAAAAGGTCCTTAGAAAAAATGGTCAACATTCTTTGACGCTGAGTCAAATGATCAATTCTGTCGAAGTAAGGAATGAAATGGTCTTTTTCTTCCCAAGTATGTTTAAATTTATTTGGAAATGTACATTTGTATATGTTAAGGTCGAATAACTGCATATTACGTAATGAAACAGTTTGGCAAATGCCCATACATGTTTCATTGCTAGGTGGTGTGCATATCTGGATTTTATGTTCCAATATGGCTCAATGTCATGCTGCAAAATCATAACCGACACGGGGTATATTACATTAGCGTTATGACAACTAACCTATTGCTCGTTATATTCGCAACTTAATTATATACAAGTTTTTTTTTTGTTTTTCCTATGCAAAAAATATATAGAGAAAATACTTATTGGCTATCCAAAGCCAAGTACAGTTACCAAAACAACATACCCAATGTTAACAACAATACAAGCAATTACAAGCCAACAGGCTAAGACAGATTCCAAATTAACGTTCAAAAGGGAAACAAAAAAGATATTCAACAACACTTTAGCCCATCTGTACTGCAAATGTGAGCCATAGGGGTCATAAAAACACATATATTTATATATTTAGTATTACTAGATTCATAAATGCCACAAGCAAGAGCCATAGTTTCACCTTCATTTTGTGCTTCCTTGTCGTGTCGAATCATGAACTTCGTCATCCCCCATAACATGGGCTACCACTTCACTTAGCATGTTAGTACTCAAGGTTGCAATCCTCCTTGCGTGGTCACGCTCCTCAATGGCAACGTTTAACTGATACCTCAACAATCTGTTCCTAACGTCTCCATCGCAATAGCTGGTTCCTTTGCTTTGAGACGCCATTCCAGAACTTGATGGCGACATGGTAGGAGATGTCCACGATTGGGAAGCACCAGTACGATTATCTTTTTACGATTCTCTTTCCTTTAACATAACACTATACTTGTTGTGTAATATTTTCTTTCCGAAGGTGGAGTTAAGGCAGCAAGCATAGGTGTTCCTACCATTACGTTGCATGAACTCCATGTATGCAGATTCTGCTTCCCGTCGATCCTTGTATGACTTGTGTTCAGCGTTCGCGAATCTATGAACTTGTCTACTTACTTCTGCCCAATTGTCGTATATGCCAGGAGCACGACCAACGAAAACAACATAGTATCTGCCACCCTAAAAGAGTTCGTACAACAACACTGTATGTTAAAACCATATTTGTTGTGCTGGGGTTAGAACTTACGAAGTTTCGAAACTGAGGTATTAGATAAAAATGTACCATGTTGCTCTACCAACAGGTGCCAGTGGACTGCAGCAACGTTGACGTTTCTTGTTAAAAGATCTGACAAACAGTTGCATAATCAGCATTTGGTTTGTACAGTAGTAAATTATTTAATGACAAGTACAAAAAAAGGTGGGCATGTTACCTCTAGAAGCGAAGGAGGCTTCTCTTCTCCCTGTCTGAATGTTTACCTTTGCCAAGGTTCCAAACCAGAAAGAGAGGAAGCTATCATCTTATATAAAGTGGAATACCTGTAGTACTCGATTGTACAAATATCGAGTATAACATATAACTCGCCTTTCCCAATGGCGAGTATAAACAACTGTCCTAACGACCAATTTGGTGAAGTAAATAATACTCGGTCTCCTCAGGGACGAGTTTTATTAAACTCCATTTCAGAATCACTGTGCATTCTGCTGGTAGTTGTAGGTTTTAATAGTATTTGGTGTCTGAAGAATCGAGTTATATGTAACTCGATTTGTTCAGGGACGAGTTAGTTTCATGACGTACACGGTTTTAATAGTACTCGGCTTTAGTATAATCGAGTTATGTATAACTCGATTTCTTTGGAGCCGAGTACTGTCCAACCATAACACCCCCCCCCCCCCCCACCAGCCCAACTTTCTGGGACCACTTACCAATTATATTTGACACTGTCTGTCACGACCCAAATCCATGGAACATGAATTTTGATGCATGACTAACTTGTTGCACTAATATCACTCAATAAACATGATTAATTTAAACATAATTCAAAACTCCAAATAAACAATGCTATTGATAAATCTCTTACAAAAATCCAAACTCCTCAAATTTAGAATAATCTCCAAAATACAGTGCAATCTAAAGCGGAAAAAAAAAAGAAATAACTAATAATTTTTTAAGACTTCAAGTATTATTGACTTTGCCTAAAACTCCCACGCTCTACCTTGCACCTTATTAAGCAATCCAAAGGTCCTGTTCCCCAACCAACTTTAATCTGAAAATTGTAATTGATGGGGTGAGCCACACATCCAGTAAGTAATTATACACAATATACAACAGAATAGAGTCAAGCAAAGCACGAGTTTGATTTCACAATTTCACTCAAAATATTCAATATTGTTTTCCAAACATATAAAGAACCACTAAACACATATATATAATCAAATCTTAAAGTTATTCGAAAACACATATAGATAATTGATCAGAGTACAGTGTCACATATACACATCACATATTCTCACATACAATCCTGTGAGTGGATACCAACATCTAACCCCTGCTGGTGAGGGATCAACACATATTCTCACATACAATCCTGTGAGCGGATTTACACATATATCTGATATATCTGATCAATTTTAAAAACACTTATTTTGAGTCACATATTACAAAAGCAAAGTTTTTACAAAATATAATAATTTACTTGATGTTAACAATTATTCCAAACGCAGAGGCATATCAAAGATCACAATATTAAATAGAACATAAATCAAAGGATGCTTGACTCTCATAAGGAACGAATAGAAATTGAGGAGTTTATGTAAATATATTACAATTCTTGAGTAAATATGAAAATTCAATTTGCTAAAAGAAATATTTTAGATACCATTTGGAGAATAGGAATATGACTTTAAAATTACTTGGTTTTAACAAATTTGAAGAACAAGAACCTTTTTAGAAAACTTACATTGAAACTCAATTATTTACGAAAAAAATAGTTTAGTTTAGAAATCATCTTTTAAATGAGATTTGGACATTCAAAACTTATTTAAAATTCAAAGTATCTCTTTAAAACATTATTTAATAGTTGAAATTTCTCTTTCAAAGATACAAAAATACTTTTGACAAACTTTAGAAAATATAAGTTTGAAATACAAAACTTTTGAAAACTTCTAAGAACCTAATGGACAAAACTTGTGCATATTATGCATAATTACTTACAGCACTTGAATCACTCTGAAAGTCTAGCTGAAACACCCTCCAAATAGTCTCAAAATACTCTTAGATGGGACCTAGAATCAATCATGGAAATTACTTAATATCCTCCACAAAATATAAATCTTACTAACCTATACAAACTGACTCACAAGTAAAATACTTTGCTGAACTAAATGATAGCACTAATGCCAAGCATCTCTACCCAAAAATGTGTTTCCTTGAATTTATCAAACCCATAGGCAGCAGCTAATACTATAAGATTTAAATATATAACCCCAAAGAAAACTGTGGGCCGAATCTATTATGACTTTGCTTAAGGACTTAATTTCACTGACCCTAATGGATTTAATACCACAATATTTTGGGATGAAATTACAATTCGGATAAAAGAAACAAATTTGTCATTAACCTTTTAAAGAATAGTAGACGTGTTGAACCTTAAGTATCATTCTGATTGGAATTAATCAACACCTAGGCTATAGACCATTAAAGCTACAATAAGAAGAATAGGATCCTGACAAAAGTGAGAGATAACAAGTGACATAAGGGTGGGGTCAGGTGCAAAATTTCCAGCAGATTAGAATTAGAGTTACGGCAGCCCAAAAATTCATATGGCCCTACAAAAGTGACGCTAGCCTTATACATGGGTTTAACAGTTTTGGCTTTTGCTCAGGGGTCCGAACAGTGACAATCAAGATTTCAGAATAATTGAAACCACGTAAAACCATAATCTAAGAAATTACCAATTCAAAAATCTACACACCACTAAAGTTTCTTTCATAATAAAATTCTAACTCCTTAATTCTTGTTTCTAACGGTGAGAAATCATACCTTGAACAATTTGATTGCCATTTTACTTGTATGTGCTATAAACTCCAAAGAAAAACCTCTTAGCCTCTTGATAAAACCCTTTCTATGAAAACCCTGACTGTCTCTTCTTCTACCCTGTAGTTGCAGTAAAGATGTGGGCTTAGTGGGGTAGCGGGCTGCAGTTACTAATAAAAGAAAACCTATGGCCCAACAATTATATTTAAAAGAAAACTTAATAATAACCTCAAATAAAAAAATATGCGGGGTATTACACTGTCGTTCTGAAGTCTGGATGTGGACCGGTCTAAGCTTGCAACCATTGTGTCACAACTAGTGAGAGGTTTCAACTTCAATTAACCATCTGCACAAAGCATGCTAAGGCTATCCAAAGTGCACTTCATCTTTGTTCTGTCAACATCTCAGTTGATAGGTAAATAATACTTGATAACACTTTACAGCAACACAAATTTTTTCAATGTTGTGGGTGTTGAATTGGGGTATCTGAACAAAATTATGTAGTACAAATTTTGAGAACATAAATTAATTCAATGTTGTGGGTCTTCAATGCTAAGTATCTGAACATAATAATGTGGTACATGTTGCATGCTAGGAATTATCTCCCTTATTTGCAATGCTTTTGCATGCTAGGAATTATTTCAATGCTTATGAATTATCTCCCTTAGAGCAACACGAATTTTTTCAATGTTGTGGGTCTTGAATGGGGACATCTGAACATAATACTGTTGTGGACAATTTTTGAGAACACAAATAATATGAATGTTGTGGGTCTTCAATAGGGGGTATTTGAACATAATAATGTGGTACAACTTTTGAGAACACAAATAATATGAATGTTGTGGGTCTTCAATAGGGGGTATTTGAACATAATAATGTGGTACAATTTTTGAGAACATAAATTAGTTGAATGTTGTGGGTCTTCAATGGGAGGTATATGACCATAATAATGTGGTCCATATTGCATGGTATGAATTATCTCGCTTATTTGCAATGCTTTTGAGTTCTCATTTGTTGAACAATATCCAGCATGAAACCCGAGCACATTGTGCAAACATTTTCGTTATCGAAATGAAGTCTGATGGAGTAGACGATATAATTAGTCAATAGTAATTTTTAGCATGTTTAGCACAATTTGCTTAGGTTTGTTTACCTCCATGAACACCCAAACATAGGGCATGTATAGTTAGCCTATGCTTTCACAATATTACGCAGCATGATACAATTATTACTATTTGTGGTTTAGGTCCGTTATGAGTCCACATTACTTCTATGTTTACTACGACGGGGAGGCATATATTAATGATTTGCATGGGCTATCATACCGAGGTCCGAACCAAAAGCAGACGCTTATTAAAGTGAAACGTGGGATACACACGAGAAAACTTAAACGGAAGATAATGTCAACTATGGGGTTAGACAAGGATACCCACGACATCTCCATTGTATTTCGGGCTCCGCAGCAACTAGTAGGTACCCAAGTGTTCTACAATTCAATTCCGTTACAATGCGACAATGATGCAAATATAATGTGGGGAGTGATAAAGTGGGCAGGGCAATTCATAGGTTCTGACTTGTATGTAACTGTCCACACTGTTGGGTTCAATGTCGATGGGGGTTCGCAATATGGCAGTAGAGTTGGAGAGCAAGAATCAGTTCCTGTAACCGTTGTGTACCCGTCAGTTACACCCGAGACATCTTTGCCCTACAACTGTCAACCATGGAATGGGGTTGCTATGGACAATACTGAAGACGCTGAAGTGTTAGGGTCTATCCATACCCATGAGGATGAAGGATATACTTACCGAAATGAAGATATCCAAACCTACTTGGACGAGGCAACCGAAATGGATGACACTTGAGATGTGTATGAGGAGTTCATTGATAACGATGGACCGGTAGAGAATCCAGAATTGTTAGATGAACTACAACCAGAAAATAATCCAAACCCTAACCCCGAATGGTTCACGTCAAACACATGGGATGACATTGATGACCCATCACCTTCCTTGGAAACAGGTCTGCTGAGTTGGCGACCGGGGGACGAACCGAGTAAGGGGATGCTATTCAAGAATAAAGCTGCGGTTCAGCACGTGCTAACCATGTTCTCCGTTGGGCTCAATAAAAAATTTAAGTACATGAAGTCAGACCCCGAGAGACTGGTTGTAACGTGTGTACACAATGCATGTCTGTGGTCAATTCGAGCTATCTACAGCAAAAGGCACAAGCTGTGGATGATCACAACATGTAAGGGTCCCCACACTTGCTCGACACTCCAAGTGGATCATGATGGAAGGATGATGGATTCGAAGTTCATTGCCATCACACTTGAGTCATACGTACAGGAAGACATTTCAAGAACAGTAGCAACCCTGCGTAGTGTTCTTCATGCGAAGCACGGCCATTGGGCGTCTCACTATAAGGTTTGGGATGCAAAATAGAAAGCCGTTGCAGCCATCTACGGCTCTTTCGATGAGTCATACGCAGAATTGCCTCGGTTCCTGGCAGCGTTAAAAGATGCAGATCCAGCCACAGTGACACAGTTGAAGTGCGACCACCGTAGTGTGCCGGGAACTTGCACATTTAACTGTGCCTTTTGGGCTTTTGGTCCGTGTATAGAAGGGTTCAAGCATTGTAGGCCGGTGATAAGCATCGATGCAACACACCTCTATGGCAAGTACAAGGGGAAGTTGTTGATAGCAATGGCAACGGCTGCTAACAACGAGGTTTATCCACTCGCGTTTGCCGTTGTTGAGAGTGAGAGCAAGGAGACATGGGGATGGTTCTTGGCATGCCTGAAATGATATGTTACGGACCGGACAAATCTTTGCATCATCTCTGACCGACATTCGGGTATAAAAGCTTGCTTTGATGACACAAGGATGACTTGGTTGCAGCCTCCCCAGGCCCATCACCGGTATTGCCTCTGCCATGTAGTTAGCAATGTTAACACAAAATGAAAATTCCGAAGTTGAAGAACATGGTATGAAGGGCAGCAAGCGCGAATCAAGTTAGAAAGTTTCAGGCCACACTGGATTTAATTCGCAATGTCAAACCGGCTGCACATAGGTACTTGGAAAATGAAAACAAAGAAAAGTGGACACTTGCACACGACGGAGGGCGTCGATACGGAGCAATGACAACCAACCTATCGGAGTGTTTTAATGGAGTACTGAAAGGTGCACGCAGCTTGCCAATCACGGCAATGGTGAGGTACACCTTCTTCAAAGTGAACTCCTACTTTGACGCTTGTCGTAATCTCGCTTTAGAGCATTTGGAAGCGGGTCAAGAATGGTGCAAGTATGCCATGGACAAGTTCGAAAAAAACCAAGCGAAGGCAAAGGACCATATGGTGACACAGATGTGCACACAAGCGCGGTTATATCAGGTTGACACACCGGGTAATCCTCTAAGTAATGGGGGCGGACAACACATGCACAGGGTTGATCTTCGGGGTATGACATGTACATGTGGAAAATGGGAAGCATACAAGATGCCGTGTTCACACGTAATAGCAATTTGTGCTAAGTATAAGCACAATGCGCAGCAGTTTATTGATCCTTGCTATAGCGTGAGTCATAGGTACCATAGCTATGAACCGGTATTCCAACCGTTGAAAGACAGATTAGCATGGCCAGATCCGGAAGAAACTAGAGTAGTGATGCCCAATCCGCAACTGATCCGGAACAAAGGTCGGCCAAAGTCCACACGAATCCGCAATGAGATGGACGAGAATGATAGGGAGTTGCTGACCTCCCTATGGATCGAGAATGGACTCAAGTCAAGATGTGGGTTGTGTCGCCAAGAGGGGCACAACCGTAGAACATGTCCTACTTGAAATGCGGAGTCAACTAGCAGTGGAGCTGCATCATAGGTAAAGGTCATATATCTCCTACAACTTTTGTCATATAAATTGGCACTATTAAGAACTCAGTAGTAGTGTCTTTGTTCTCTATTGCCATAGTAAGTATTTGGACTAGTCATGAAACAAACACTGGTGTTCATGCATGTATAGGCAAATAAGGTTATTCAGTTGTTTTTGTTACACTATTCGTTGTAAGTCATGTAAATTTTTCCTGTTCTACCTATGTTGCGTGTTAATTACTTATATAAGTCCAGTGTACATAACATTTTTTAACTATTTATAGTAGGTACGGCAGCCAAGGTGGATGGGTGCTAACGGACATACGTTGCGCAGCTAGGATGATCCCTACCTCTTTAATTGGAAGCAACCGAACGTCACCAGTTGAACAGGCCCATGATGATAAGACAAATGATATTGGTCATTTTTTGCTTAGAAGTTGATATTAAAGTTTGTACTTATGTAGTCATGCACTTTGTTAGTGGCATTAATGTTATGTACTGGATGGGGGTTTTACTAAGCCGGTCAAGCAAACAATTCAGTTACATGTAAAAATGAAGTTATTGCAATGGGGTTTCACTAAGCTGTTTTAGTATGATTTCCAACTTCTCCAACTTTGTTGCATTCATATTTATATAGCAGGGGCAATCTCAAAAGCAACAATATAGGAGTGTGTTGCATGCCATGCACTTGTTGCTTCATGAACATTGTAATAAACAGAACATACCTGGTGTAAAAAACTGACTGAGCTGCAACAGGAAAAAACATGCAGGCCGAGTTGTAATATGTAGTGGAAGGTTTTTCTACGAAACTCGATTTTGTCAAAATCGAGTAACATTAATAACTCGGTAATGGAAAAATCGAGTACCATGTAGTCGTCTCTGAATCAGTACTGGAACAAGATATTACTCGATCTTCTATTAAGCGAGTTCAATATGTAACTCGACTTCAACAAAATCAAGTATTACTGGAGAATAACTGATCAGTCGAACTGGTTGCGACCCATCGAAATGCATAGGAGTGTGTTGCAATGTGTGACTGTAAGAATCGATTGTTATTCGATTGCTGCGCGACCAATCGAGGAAGTCATGAGTCCAGCCATGATTGTCTGAAAAAACCGACTGTTGTCCGATTGGTCATAATATAAAACTCGATGATACTATTATCGAGTACTAACTGGTGTCTAAAATAATATAACCAGCAAGTACTCGCTCTCCGAGAAAGCGAGTTACTTTAAGTAACTCGATAACTAAATTATCGAGTACGTCGCATTACTCGCTGTCCGCGAAAGCGAGTAATGTTGAAGTACTCGCTTTCTTAGAAAGCGAGTAGCTCTGCGATCCATCACAACTCCAGCCAAAGTTGTCTGTAAGAATCGATTCTTACTTGATTGGTGCACGATCGGTCCAAATTATGTAACTCGGTTTTGTATTAAGCGAGTAATATGGTACTCGATCCTTTTATTATCGAGTTATGTGGTTCCTCATTTACATAGTTTAGTGTTAACTGTTGTTTCATAAAAAGAAAAAAAAAAAAAGCATAGCTGATGTTGGATTGCTGCACTGGACTCCCACGGTAGCAGTAGTCGATTGCTCTCGATTCCTCAAGCTCGTAAGCGACTTCTCGGGTTCCAAACATCGATCCTCAACTGTAGTATGACTCTTTTACCCTTGCTTCCCATTGAAATTAATTTCAAATCCTGCATTAATCTCCCTGTGAAAGCTGAAATTTGGAACTATGCAAGTGTGGGGATTTTCATGATTTTGGGTGTTGTGGTCTGAAATGGGTCATGGGTTTTTACATATGCATGTTGCTCATACGATTTGTAGCCTTTAATTACATAAACATAGCTGATTTCTACAAACCCATTCAATTTAGGGTTCATGTGTTAATATGGAATTTGGGGACTTTCATGGGTGTTGGTGTTTTGACGTGAAATAGGTAATGGGTTTTTTTGTATGGATGTTGTACACATGTTTTCTACCCTTTAATTGCAAAGAACGCATGATTTGTGAGAAATGAAAAATTAGAGTTCATGTCTTCATATTGGGAATTTCGGGATTTTGATGTATTGCTTCATTTGATCTGAACTGGTTCATGGGTTGTTGTGTATGCATGTTGGCGAGATGTTTTCTATTTTTTATATTCAAAATTTTCACATCTTGGTATGCATGTTGGTTCATTCGCCAATCTTGTTCTTCGTGGAATTTGGGGTTTTGTTGAATTGGGTATAATTGCCTGAAATTGACCACATGGTAAGTTTGATGGATGGTAGTGACTGGTTTTACACCCGCTGCACAATGTACATTGTGGGTTTGCATGGTTCTCAAATAACTTGACTGTATGGGTCAATGTTCATGTACATACAAAATTTTTTTCATTTCAATGCATTCATTCATTGACGCTTATTGTGCATCAATATCATGCAGTCTTTTTGTCATGCATATGTACATTGTGTTTATGTGTCTCTAACGCAGTTCTAAATATTGGTTTTCTGTTGTGCTTTCATTTCCACCTGTAGATCCTAGTTATGGCTCCTAAGAAGTCTAAAACCATTAAAACCAAAGCCAAAAGAGTGTCTGCCTCCTCATCTAAGCCTGCCAAAAGAGTGTCTAACTCCTCATCTAAGCCTGCCAAAAGAGTGTCTGCCTCCTCATCTAAGCCTACAATTGTGTTTGATGAAACAACGTTTGAAATGGTTACGAAGGCGCAAAGGTTTGAAAATGTAATTCAGTATAGGAAAATTTGGCCGGAACGAGAAATCAATCTAGATGAATTACCACTTGCTGTCCATAGGAATCTACAGTGTAGGAACTGGTTGTCTCTATGTAAAGATTTACAACCCCCTCCAATTGCACTGATTAGAGAGTTCTATGCCAATCTCGAAATTCGTTCTGATGATGATTTGGCTACTTGGATTCGAGGTCGATACTTTGTCATAACTAAGAATGATATATCCAATGCTCTTGATGTACCTCGTGTTAGAACACCTACTTATCCATACTTGAACCGTCCTCCTATCTCTGATGTTATGACTCTTCTTTGCGGAAGATCAATGACATTGGGATTTAAGCCAAGAATTAACTCGAGTGACTTAACTGAGCTTAATTATATCTTATTTAGGATAGCTTGTCACAACATCTTCCCCATCTCCCATGTCCATACTATTCCTAGAGAGAGGTGTTTCTTTTTGTATGCCCTCGTCATTGATGTGTCCATTTGTTTTCCTTCCCTTTTCTATCAAACGCTTGTTCGGGCACATAGGAGTAAGAGTAAGAAGCATGGTCTATTCTTCCTAGTTTTCATCTATAGGGTTCTATGCTATGTAGGGGTAGAGAATTTTCCTTCCCTAGAGTTGATCCACATCACAGCCCCTATAGGAGCCACCTTTCTCAAACAGCGGATTGCACAAAAGAGGAGTGTTGGACCGAGTGTTGGGTCATAAAAAAGGCCACGAGTACAGTCCACCACTGGAGACGATCATGCTGAGCAGAGTCCTGTTGATCCTACAGGTACCGTTGCTGACATTGGTGACGATGGGGTACATGCTCACAGCACAGCTGTAGACCCCACCGTTCCTCCTCCCCTATCTCTTCGTGCTATGATGGAGACCATTATGACAACTCAAGCAGCTCATGGACAGCTTTTAGATGGGCTTATTGCTGAGATTGCTGCGTTGAGAGTAGATTTTTCAGAGTACAGCAGTGCTTTTCCACCTCCGCCACCGTCTGACTCTTGATGATTGCCTTTGGCAATACATAACAGACAGGGGAAGTAGGGATTGTAGCGTAGGAGCTTTAGGGTTAATTTGTAGCTTCCATAGATTATATGAAAGTTTTTTTATGTGATTCTCAAGTATTTGTATATTATTATATGTACTCTTCAAGGTCCACAAACATGGTTTTAATTTTATGATAATATGACCATATTCACAATGTGTGATGACTTTTATATTGAATGATCATTTGCTTTCTTTCTTTTTTTCCTTCAACTGGAATGTTGATATGCATATTTGAAGAAAAACTACAATCATTGAAATGATAACAGAAAGGAACCTACCTCGTTATATGCATTATCGATTAGTTATGCAATGGCTACACCAAAAAAATAAAAAGAGATCATAAAAGTAGATTAAACACATACTAGCCTCTGAGCACGCACGTGCACAGAGGTTGTTCTAATTTTATGGATAAAGATTAATTTAAAGCATTGATCATAATTTGGGATTACTACATTTTCCAAACAAAAAAAAAAGTACGGCATTGTGATTCACCGCACATAATACTCATCACACCCATACGTTTTTTTTATTTGTTTCATTTTATTTATTTATTTATTTTTTTTATGATTGGAAAATGTAATAATCCAAAATTACAACAAATGCTGTAAATTAACCCTTACCCAAAAAATTGAAGAGACTCTGAGCACGCGCGTGCTGAAAGCCTAGTTTATAGTTGTATTTGATAGATTAAATTTGCCGTACTCATACACATTTATACTTTTCGATGAACGTTATATAGATTTTTTTTTCATAATTAATACCTACGTTTCCTGTTTCCGGTCACTGATTTGTTTTGTGTGTCCACTTCTCCATCCATATCCTTATATTTAGGGAAAATTTTAAGATTACAGTGGGGAATTCGTGTGACCCTATCCTTATTTAAAAGTTTATGAAAATAAGGAAAACTACACGTTTTAAAAAATCCCACTTACTACACATCCATAACAAAAGTGAAAAAGAGTTGAAATTCGAAATATACTTATTTCACCGGTGAAGGAATCAATAATGGTTAGCCACTTACTACACCCCCATAACAAAACTTAAAAAGAGATTAGATTTCAAAGATATCAATTACCCTTAAAACTGAGAAAATGGACGTAACATTGTTAATGGAGCAGTAAAGTAATAGTCTATAAAAGAGGAAATGTAAATTGAATTTCACATAGAATTATACAAATGATAAATATAATTTATGTTACAAAAGAAATATGTTTACAACAATTTCTTAGATAACAACCACTTTAGGTGAGGGTTAAATTGGGTAACATTATCTAGTAGCTCAAATATATAATATAATAATACCCTCTAAAATAAAGTGGCATAAATTACATTTAAAAAAAAAATACCGTAAATTACATGGAAAACTTGTTTACATAATACCCTCTAAATAAGAGTAGAGTAAATTACTTTAGGGAAAAAGTAGCGTAAATTACCACTTCAAGCAGCCTAATTCCCTTAAAACCAAACACCAAATTGGCCAATGATGAACACAATGCCTCCATAAATTCCTTTAGATCCGGTCATACAGTGTCTTTTTTTTTAATTTTTTTTATTCCTGTTTAAATGAAATCCATTCTCAAATAAATTATCTAGAATTAAAAATTTTCTACAAACTCTTTTAGGGTGAACGTTTTAGAATATATACTAATATTAACTCTTCTTGAGCAATTTGATATTAAAATAGATGGAGTTAAACTGAAAAAGTTTTCGTCCATGGAAATACGAAAATCAAATTCTTTTTCTTTCATGGGTCAGATAATTGTTTTTGCAGATAATAGGAGAATAACAAAATAGAAATAAGTTCCCCCACAACCAGTTTTCCAAATTGTGTGGCATGAAAGGGTTTTTTGGTCTTACTTGTGAGGTGATATTTCCCCCAAAAACAGTTGCAACCCGAAATACTACAGTCACAATGATTCAGACATCATGCATTGAAAACGTATATGAGAGACTCGAAAAACAGTAATTCCGAAAACATGGAGCGCAACTAAATCTATCAATGAAGAGATGTGGCATGAGAAGGAGACCAGTTAAAAGAAAAGGGTACAGAACCAACAATGAGCACAACAATACTAACTAGTCACTAGCCCGTGCGATGCACAGGAAAACTATTGGAAAATAATAAAGCATGCATATATTAAAAGACAATTGAAGTTCATGTATGCTTGCAAGGGATACATACCTAAATAGTTCTTGCGGTAGAAATAGAAGCCTTATTTTTCAGATAAAGAACCGATGAAGTGCTAGTGTGATCCACTATATGGCCAAACCTGTAATCCAAAACCAAGAAATGGCTAAATTTCAGACCACAAGTTCATATAAATAAAATAAATTTAAAAAGTTGAGACAAATCCCAATTCTTTCAAAAGCGATTTCAAATCTACTATTTGAGAGTATATATAGAATATAATTGAAGTTGTGATCTCACAAGTCATAGAGTTCGTAGCAATAAGCTATTGATTATTTATTATCTATGAGTTTTATTGTTGAATTTTAATTTTTTAGTACTTGATAATTGATATCCAAACCTGAAGAATAAATAACAAAGAAGCAATTGAAACATACAATAGTTGGTAACCCGTGCTATGCAGGGGAACTTACCTATTTCTGAGGTAAATTAAAATAATTTTATAAAATCTTAAATTGATTAAGAAACTATACCATTGCATGACTTGCTCTTGTATGACTTCAATTTGTGTTACAGTTTGATGAAGAAGCCATTGTTTGAACTTGCAATGACTTATACAAAATTTGTTTGTTAGACAGTTTCAGATACTGCAAAAAAATAACTCAAAAATTCAGATATTAAAACTTTTGAAAAACCAAAAAATATTAACGAATTAGATGATTCACTGCTTACAATTTATTGAAACAAAACAAAATATGTATGACTAAATATGCAACAAATATAAGAGAAAGATGGGTTACATTGAAAAGAATAATCCACGACTATAAATATTGAAAGGAATCAAAAGATTCAAAGCCTATACACACACACGCACACACACACACACACACACAATAAAGAAATATAAGAGAAAGACGGGTTACCATCAAAAGAATAATTCAGATGTTAAAACTTTTAAAAGACTACAAAATATTAAAGAATCATAAGATTTACTTCCTATAAATTTTTTAAACAAAAAAAAAAAAGGTATATGATTACACAATAGAGAAATATAAAAGAAAAATTCATTACCTTCAAAGAAATCATACTTGGTATAGTTATTGAAATCTGTTAAATATGTTCAGATATTGCAAAAACTAACACAAATTCAGATGTTAAAACTTCCAAAATGTGAAAGCAGATATATAATTAAAGAATAAGTGATTGAAACAATTCAAAAGAGAAATATACGAAAAATAAATTAGTGGGGCAAGCATAAAACAATTAGTTTTAAATTTTAACAGGTCTAAACTTTAAACGATGAAAAACCATAAAATAATTTTGTTTTTAAACAAAGTAGAAGAGAAGAAAATAAAAGAAAAAGAGCTTATACCTATACTCAGCTTTCAAAAACAAATAAAAATAAATAAATAAATTAGGGTTTGCACTGCTTTTATAGTGTTCATGCTTAACCTTGCAAATTTGGAAATAAATGATCAACTTTTGAGTTTGAAATTAAACTTGACTCTCTCTCTCTCTCTCTCTCTCTCTTATGTATTTTTGTATAAAAGAATACACAAATTTGTATGATTCAAGAAAGTATGAAAATACTCTCAGAAAACCCAAACTCTAAAGACCTCTCTCACCACAAGGAGAAACCTTAATTACATTACAGAACCAATGTCGAGGCACAAAACATGTGTGTGTGTGTGTGTGTGTATATATATATATATATATGCTCGACGGATATATATATATATATATATATATATCCGTCAAGCATAATTATGGAATCCAACATTCAACTAATTTATAAGCATCCAATTAGGACTTGGATTGCTTAAGTGGGCAAAAGTATTTTCTACAGATTTCAAATCTATATATATATATATATATATAACCGAAGTCGTGCGATGCACCGTATAGTTAACAAATGTTAAATATTTTCACTTTATTCAATGTTACAATGAGTTAAAAAAATAAAAAAAACAAATTAAAAAAATGAACAGAGGATCCAGAGTTAGAAATTAATGAAACAAAACAAAAATATATAAAACCATACAATAGAAATATATAAAAGAAAGATGGGCTACCCTAAAAAGAAAGTTACATGGCTATACTCTATAGTTGTTGAAATTTGCCAAATAGTTTTAGATATTGCAAAAAATAATCCCAAAATTTAAAAGTTTAAACATTTGAAAGGCCAAATAATTTAAAGATTCATAAGGAAATCTAAATATCGCCCAAACAAATGTATTAATTCTCAAAAAGAAGCCAACACAAAAAAAAAGGGACATAAACTTCAATTCAAAAAGGAATTTCCATTGGAAGAAATTTTGAATGATATGAGACAAAAATATGGTAAATAAAAGCCATATGCTAACCTCCATGACTATCATAGACACCAAAGAAAGGTGGAACTGTCCAAATTTGGATAAGCTACATGCTACAAAAGAAAAGAAAACACGGTAAAATAGCATAATCTATAGAAAATCATTGAGATTATGAGTCCACTCAATAGACCCATTGAAAAGGCGATCCAAAGAAGTCATAGAAAAATTCAGAACAGATTTTAATTCAGCCATCGAAGAGACAGGTTGTAATTCAAAACAGAAATCATTGAAGGCGATCCAAGAGACATTGATTATCATTGTTGACTTAAAAAAAATATATATATATAAAAATAAATAACGGATGCACGGGAAATTCAGCCACTAAGTAGTAATATATAAATGTCTTAAAACCTAAACCTAAACATGAACGTAAGGGCTAAATGGTTGAGAAACATTGTTTAATTTACCAATTCATAAAATAAATACCTTTGAACTTCTCTCCGCAATCAATTTTGTTAGCATTCTGTGACCTGGATCCTGCTTTGCAAACGTAAGGACTAAGTGGTTGACAAACATTGTTTAACTTACCAATTCATAAAATATATACCTTTGAACTTCTCTCCCCAATCAATTTTGTTAGCATTCTGTGACCTGGATCCTGCTTTGCAAATGTTCCATCAACCAAATACATCAGGAAAGCAAGAGAAGGTGCATAAAACTGTGAATTTTAACAATGTTTCTCAACCATTTAGTCCTTACATTTAGGTTTAGGTTTAGGTTTTAAGATATCTATATATTACTACTTAGTGGCTGAATTTCCTGCGCATCAGTTTTTATTTTTTTATAATTTGTTTTTATATTATATTTAAAAATTGTGCTTATGTAGAAAATTGTGGAAGCTTTAAAAGCTTCAGTTATATATATATATATATATATATAATATATATATATATATATATATATATATACATTACCAACTAATGAGAGGAAGTAATTTTGAAAAAGAGCATGAATAACTTTTTTAGCAGGCTTTATTTAAATGTAAAGAATCTACAACAAAATCATGTTTTGGTTAGAATGTATTTTGTATAATTGGTAGCTATTGGAACCAACTTGTTTAGCACTACAATTAAATAGATAAAGTGCTCATTGCGAAGATCATCTGCTGAATTTACCATTATTAGTAGTGCAAAGATAGATTCCAAACAGCCATTGCACATTATTAGTATAACAAAAGCCTAACCTAATATAGTATTGGATTCATCTGAAGTGCTCCCAAAGATAGTATTCACACTATTTGGAATAAAATAATTTGCCACCTCTTCTACCATCACATCCACAGGATCATCTAATAAGTTGTCAACTATAACTTCTTTGTCACATCTTTGGAGGATTTCATCATTCAATTGAGACAGAACTAGCGTATTTTCCACATTACCAAAATAATAATAGGAGCCTTCACTAATTGTTTGTTGATAATTCCCACTGTTTTTCCCGATTTCAATCTCTTAGTAGCACCATTCAAAGGTATAGATACTAGAACCATACTTCTCTAAGTACCTCAAATAGATTTCCATTAATGGTTTTACATTGAAGGGCAAAGGTACTAGGACCATACGAAATACAAACATCAAATAGGTTGCCAGGGTCCACTTCACTTCTACAACACATCTCTACTTGAGTTCGGATACCTTTTTTTCTTTTTCTTTTTTTCTTTTTTTTTTTTTTTTTTTTATAAATCAAACGCCTTTTTGACCCTTTTTGACCTTCTAGCTCGTGCTTCGTCCATAACTATCTCAAATAATATACTTGTTCCATAATTATCGAACCAGTAACACAACATTACCGCTAACCACTCACCATATTTGTTAGTTACTTGAAAATTAAATAACTGGGAAAATACAAAGTTCTGGTAGTTTGTCAATACCATAAAAAACGAATATGTTAAAAGCTCTAACGAAAATCATATTAACAAGAAGTTATATAATTTACCAATAATAATAACAATAGTATTAGTAAAAAAGTAGCTAACCTTTTTCAAGAGAATAAGAAATTTGTTATACATTATTAGGGTTAAATACTAACCGCATTGCAATCACAACATAAACAGGGGAAAAAATTGACCTTTGTTAACAAAATAAGTAGGTACTATGGAAAATCACAACTAACTACTTGTCACATGAGGCATAGGAATAATTGACCAATAACAAAGAGGTAGCCTTTGGTAAGGAAATAAGTAGTTAAAAAGCCTCAGTTAATTGGCAACAGAGTTTTCCAATTTTATGACAATCTCCTGTGGGGGAAAAAAGCACATCAAATAAGGACATAAAGTGTAAAAACATTGATGATGACCTTTGTTGAGACAATAAGCTGTGTAAAGACCCTTTGTCATATAAGTTACCGGGCATGTACACACATAAAACAAAATATACTATTACGCAATCAGGGGAAGAAGAAGATGTAGAACCAAATTTGTTTTGAAATTCGATTTCTAAAGCATGGGGAGATAGTCCTGTGTGTGCAATATAAACAAGTTTTTTGAAATACATCATGGAAATATTAATGCATTACCAGAACTCTCAATTTCAATTCAAACACTGCTATAGTTTCCTCGCAACTTGTTATGAAACATAAAATATACATGCAACATAAATCATAGGAAAGAAAATAATTATATAATTACAGAATAAACATTCTTCACCAAAAGGAAGGAAAGCATAGGCAGATGAACGAAAGGAGTAATCAAACCTTAGAAATGGTTGGAATTCGTTTTGCATAGCATAAACCAGAAGCAGTTAAATTCTAAGTTTCCTTGCAACTTCCTATGAAATAGGAAATAAACATGCAACATCAATGCTAGGAAAACAAATAAATTATACAATTAAACAATATAATTTTTTCACAACAACGAACGAAAGCATAGGCAGATGAAAGGAAGAAGTAATCAAACCTTAGGAAGCATAAACCAGGACCATTAAAATTATCAGTTTCCTTTCAACTTGTTATGAAACGGAAAATAAACATGCAACATCAATCATAGAAAAACAATCAAATTATATAATTAGACAACAAAATTTTTTGACAAAAAGGAACGAAAGTTTAGGCATATTAAAGAAATGAGTAATCAAACCTTAGGAATGGTTGGAATTGGTTTTGCAGAGCATAAACCAGGACCATTAAAGTTGTAAAGAAAAGTAAAATCGGAATAGATGGAGAACCTCTTCCTATATAAGATACATAAATAGCATTCATTGAAAAATAGGGGAGCTGTATGTTAAGGTGGCTTAATTAGTGTGGTAACTGCGACCATGCACCGTTAGTTGAGTAGGAGAGGAACAATCTTGGGTTTTGATTATTGTAGAAGGAGAGGTGAACCTGAAAATACACGGGTGTGGGGGAAAAAAAATAAATAAAAAAGGAGCACAGCTAACTTTCACCTAACTTCTATATGAAAGTGAGCGTAATTACAATTGATCCCAGTTAAATTTAGACAGATGGAGGAAAATTAGACACCAATTTCATATTTAAATTGGTGTCGTCCCCACAAGAATCCAGACACATGACATTGGTAACAGTTATGACCCTCTTCATACAGTGTTTTTCTAGCCTGTATTGACATGACAAGCCCTACTAAATTTTGATTGTAATGCTTGAACCATGAAATGAGGTTATAAATGCACCACAATAATGACCTTCTTTCTACCCCCACTAAATTCGTAGATTGAGTAAGCTATGAGTCGCAGCGTCTCAATGTCAAATCGTAAAATGCGAAACAAGTTTGGATCTACTTCAACATATGGATTATCAGAAGCTCCAGCAGATCAACAACTACAGACATACACAGACCACTATGGAGGGAAATGGGTCGGAAAGAAGAGAGATTTCATTAATATGCCAATATACACGTACGAGAGTCTTGGAAGCGTCGGACACATCATGGTCGGCAAACCCACAAAACTAAGTACAGATACAACCGCAATAGAGTTCACCGTAGCAGAACCACCATGGTCAACCCTATACGAGAAGAGGTGTGAGTTGGAGGTGTATTGTCGATGGCACGGGTTACGAGTTCCTAAGGCACGCTCAGCCGAGTTACCTAGAGATGAACCTGCCAACATACTTGCTTGTCTTGAACAAGAGAACAATCAAATGCAAAGGCGACTAGACCGTTTTCACGCAATCCAAAAAGCTAGGAAGCATCTAAAGGGGAAGGCGCAAGAGCGAGCCATGAAGTCTATTAATGAAATTACTGCGTTAGATGATGAGAGAGATATTTCAGACTTCTCAGATTCAAGCAATGATGACTTCTAGAAATTTCTACCTACGAATATTAGACGTTGTTGTTAATGTCTACACATTCTGTGCAATACAAAATGTTGTTCTTAACGTCTGACAAATGATGATTATGTACGTTCAACTTTTGCATTACTAAAGAGAAACTGTTCATTAGTTTTCGCTAAGTTTAAATGAAATCAGTTTATCATTTTTTACCTACTGTTCTTTGTTGCTACATATGAAAATTTAAACTGAAAATTTCATACATTCTACAATACAGACTCTTCCAAACCACACACACCAACCACTTTTTCACAGAAAAACCATATGGTTCCTAAAGCAAGGACTCGCCGGAGTAGAGTGGGGCCCAACTGAGACCATCACCGGCGAGGTGTAAAAACACACATTTGTTCAAGATAATACTCCCTTCCAACATGCATTCCGTGAAACTGGTACTGTATTACATTGTTATGTCAGTATGTTGCAATGTTTTCAATGGATTAGCTAAGTGTATATGAAATCGTAATTCATTCTTTCCCTGTTGTTCTTTGTTGCTACATATGATTCTTGTGCTTTGGTTGGAAAATGTCCTCTGCTTAGATATGTTGATGTTTCCAATATTCTCTCTGTGTAAATTGAAATGTTACCCACATAACACTCATCACCCAACTTAGATTTATTGCACATTACTTGTAGGAAAATTTAATAGATCCAATACATACAGACTCATCCAAACCACACATATGATTCAATAATACAAATAATTCATATATATAACACCATCAGTTGCTGTATCATATACCCGTATCCGTGTATCTTAGTTCTGCTACTGTACTACTTTATATAAATACATTACATACAGACTCATCCAAACCAGGCCAACCACTCATTCTGTCTTCCTCTTTATGTAGAAGAAAGTTTTTTGTTACTTTCGTAACAAACTTTTGTCTGGCTTTATGTTTTATGGGCAAATCAGCTGAGGGATATGTTTCTATCATCTTCATATAAGTCTATTATTTCTAGCTGATGATCTTCCAATTTACAGTTCTTATTGGGTGGATATTGAATCTCAGTGGTAGTCTTATCAAATATAAGAACATGGAAGCTTGAATTTCCTTCATATCTGAAAACTAGAAAATAAACATAACAGATAGAATGGTATTCAACGAAATCTTGCCAACCATTACAAAACCAAATGTTGTTATCAACTTTCTTCAATCCCACTTGCCAAATACCACCATAGGGAACAGTGAGTGTAGCTACCATGGATAGCTCAGCACTGTTGAACCCTGACCACAAGTACCCATCCACACTCACGTGAAAATACAGAGCATCCCTTCAAAGTTTATGCATTAATTTTGGGGGTGAGCTGTCCACCATTTCTACTTATACACTTTGTAGTGCTACATGTGCTGCTCAACAGTGCGTCACACTGTTGAACCCTGTCCAGTCATATCACTTACACGCACATGCGCACACAGATATGCATCCTTTCGCAATGCACCGTTTTCAAGGATGTAGAGCATTCCTAAAAAGTTTATGATACATTTAACACAGCTCGGCACTGTCTCGTCAAGTCATGTCAGACGAGGCACAGGAATGCTGAATAGTCTTCACGTGAACCCTATCCAGTCATATCACCGACACGCTCGTCAATACACAAATTTGCAGATTTTTGCAATGCACCGTTTTCAATGATGCAGAGCATCCTTGAAAAGTTTATGAAACATTTAATGCAACTCGGCACTGTCTCGTCAAGTCATGTCAGATGAAGCATAGGAATGCTGAATAGTCTTCACGTGAATAAACACACAACCTCCTTTGCAGTACACATCACCTGCCTTCTACTGTAGCATAAGCTATAGCCATATCAAACAGTTGCCTCAGCGAACCACGTGCACCAACAGGTGCCACTGTATAGCCAAGTCATGTTCGCAGTTAGTATGTGCTCCTCAACACCTCACTAAACAATATAATGTCGAGACATATCATCTTTATTCACGTGAATACTTACCCTTACATATAATCACATCCACGTGAATATTTACCCTTGCAAAACTCCTATATAAAGTCCTAGTCCCATTTACATCTACCCTTGCAAAACTCCTATATAAAGTCCCACTCCCATTTACATCTACCCTTGCAAAACATCTACAGATACCGATCATAAGTCACATTTTCCAATGTCAATGCGTAATTGGATGCTACCTTGTTTTCCAGATAACTATAGGAGGAAGAGAGATTCCGACGAGAGGGAATACTATGCCGGATTGCGGCGGGAGTGGGACTTTTGTGTGAACGAGTCCAACGCTCTGCACGATGATCTCGTGCGAATCGGAGCGCCTCTTGTTGATCGTGTCTCACTCACACTATCACGACAAAATATGCATCAATATGAGCGTGCAGTGACAAAAATAAAAAAAGAGAATAATCTGATGATACTCCGTAGGTCCAGGTATCACATGCTACAGCTAGCGAAAGAGCTGGCCGCCGCCACGAACCGGCAACTCACTTCGATGGAACGTAACAATGTCCTCAACTACGAGGACTACCTGTCAGAGTGAATGCCTATGTGGTATGTGTGTTATGTCTAGGTTAAGTCAATAATGTTAGTAGCATTAGTGTTCAATATGCAATACATGCATATTGGTGACATCGTGTAAGTTACTTTAAGTTTTCTGTGTTATGTTGTAGGTGCTTATTGTTATGTTCTAGGTGCTTATAATCATTAGCTTGATGTGTGGGAATATTTGACTTTTATGCGTTCTGTGGGAATAAACTAGATTACGAATAATGTGCATGATCCTCACAATCAATAATAAGGTTTACATGGTACAAATGCAACAACAGTGACCCACATACATTTAAAACATAGTTAACAAAAATAGTTAAATAACAAAGTCTAATTACACCACGACACGATTAGTCTTCATCTGACATCTCCACGTCTGACTGATAAATGGGATCAGCAAGAAGTGATTGCATGAATTGTGCGTGCTCGTACCACCCTCCCTCCACTGACTCTCGAATCTCGACTTGGGTCCGATATCGATTAAGACGTATCTTCATTCGATTATTTTCTTCTCTTATGCGGTTCAATGCTTTACGAAGTTCGTCAATCGTGTCTCTAGGCATCTGCGATGCGAGTCGCCGAGGCACTGGTAACTTAAAACCAGTCAACTCATCATAAAACATTTTTTGTTCACGAAATAACCAATCCCACTCCTGTCTCATGGTATTGTGAACATAAGCACTATTTCGCAGATTCGGATTGATTGGATAGCTAAACTCATCTTCCAATACCCAGCAACGACCTATAGCAGTGAACACATCGTGAGGCCTATAGAGTTGTGGGTTGCCAGAACCAGACATTGACACTGAATACAATAACATCAAATGATCAAGTTAACAGTGTGCATCAACTGTTGGTAAATAATGTAATGCTGCATAAGATGGTACATGACAGTGGCGGAGGTAGGATTTCAATTCAGGGGGGGCAAGCTTAGAAGAAAATATTAACAAAAAAAAAAAATTATATATATATATATTAAAAAAAATTATAAAAACAACTATAAGTGTCATACAAAAACTATGTAAACTATATTTAGACATTTAAGTTAATACTATAAAATAAATTGTGGAAATAAAAAAATTTTAAAAATATTTAAAATATAGCAATTTACTTGCAAAGTTGTATACACATCTCACTATCTTTTCTTGATTGTTTTTGAAACGATAGGAAAAGTTCGACTTTCTTTTTATTTTACAAACTAATTAAAATTTTAGTTCATAGCATAAACCCACAATTTAAAACTGAAATGTCAACAAATTGAGGACCAAAAAAAAAAAAAATTTGTGTACAATATAGGACTATCGATTGACATAAGAAAGACACTACAATGCATTATTATTATGCTAGGCTTAAGTGCATGATAATTAAAAGCTAACAGCTAACAAGTTAAAGCTCTTGGTGTGTGTTATTGTGCCTAACGAAAATTCTTCTAATTATTTTTGCTTCTGTCACGAAACTTTTTCCTTGTTTCCTATTTTTTTTCCTTACACGGTGTCATTGACTTAGGTAAGCTTGTCATTTTCCCTCTATTTCAGCAGGGCCAGGAAGCTTTTTTCTTGATTTGTGTTTATTTTCTGCATCAAGGAGGGTAAAGCCTTCTAAATATTCCCTAGTAGTAGTACATATGGAATATTTTTGGACAAGTCAAGGGGGGCACTTGCCCCCTCTCCCCCCCCCCCCCCCGACTCCGCCTCTGGTACATGACAAAGACATTCATCAATTTATGTACTATTACATGCTAAAAATTAAATACTAACACTCAAATTTTACCATAAGCATTACACACATAACACGCAATATAACCCAATGTACACACATAACATTTATCACCGTTTCTATAGCTTATTGTACGTTTCTTGTAACATCAAACAACACCAAACAACTAATATACCTCTAAAATACCATTCAAGAAAATACACATAACACTCATTCAAGAAAATACCAAAGCATAAGTAATACAAATTATTAAATGAAAATTATACTCTAACAAAAAACATACATTATGATTGATAAATTTTTATAATATCTACAACTATGTTTACCAACACAATAATAAAATTCTCAATGTATTTCAAAGAAGAGAATGAGTTAGGTAAACCTGAGATGATGGAGAGATAACACCAACTTCTGACCGAAAATTCTTAGAATGAGGAGAATATCTGAAAATGATGAGGAGAATTGCTTGAGAAGTAGATATAGCAGAAGAACTCGATTATAAAAGAACCGAGTACTATTAATAACTCGATTTCCTATTAATCGGGTTCAGCTTCACGTGTGAACAACTGATGTGAAATGGCGTCAGAATAGCATAAAACTCGGTTATAAGAGAACCGAGTAAAACGAATAACTCGATTATCAGTTATTCGGGTTTTAAGTACTCATTTTCCCCATTGACGAGTTCCAAACAGTAACGCTGGAATATTTTATTGTCCAAAAGCCAAGCTGGAACACCAGCGTGGCAAGCAGCTGCCCACAACTCGGTTTCTTCATAATCGAGTTACTTAAGTAACTCGCCTTTATGGAGATCGAGTATTTAAACAGGGGCACGCCCCTATATAGTTTCGAAACAGGGGCATTATGCCAAATATGTTTCCCAGAAAGGGCAAAAGGCCAGAATCCTCGACATTTCTAATCAAACAATATATTTATAAAAACTAAAATAAAAAATAATTTTCAAGTGTAGAGCAAATGAGAAATAGAACTTGATTTATAAAAAAAATATTGTTGTAGTTTCACCGAATAATAATAAGTTTTTAGCAATTTTAACCTGCATAAATAAAGACTTATTTAATATATTACCACTAACTAAAATGAATATATAAAAACACAATATTAAAATTAAAAAAAAAAATTTAAGCACAAACGTAACAAAAATTTAAGCACAGCCATAATACAAGACAAGGCTTATTAATAAAAGACCCACCCCAAAAAGAACACAAAACTAATCCTATCTATAACCCAAAAAAAAAAAAAAAAAAAATTGAAGGCCCAAACAAACAAAACAGATACGGTGCCCAAATAAAATATTTATACCTTAACGTCCTGCCATAAACAAAACAGAAATAGGCCCAATCTATCTTATTATCTTAACACATAAAATGAAGAGAAAGCCCCAAATATTTATAGCTGATAGTCTGATACGGTGAGCAGTTGAGAGAGGCGGAGAGCAGACTGCACAGAATTAGATTCAGAGAAAGAATGAGAGAGGCGGAGAAAGCTTGCTTGAGCAGTTGAGAGAGGCGGTCCAGGCGGAGGAAGCTTGCAGCTTGCTTGAGCAGTTGAGAACAGTGGAGAGAATCAGAGAGAGTGAGAGACACTGAGACAGAGAGAGGCGGAGAGCAGAGGGAAAGGTAAAATTTTTAGGGATTTGAGTTGTTTTATTTGTTTTGATTTGTGATTGTTTTGTGGTTAATCTCTTAGACTGGATTTGTAGTTTATCCGATTGATTTTTGGTTTGTGTAGAGGATAATAATGTTATTTTTGGGCAATGATTTTGTTTAGAACCAATGTTTAATCGGATTTATCAAAATTTTTGTTTTTTGGTTAAAAGAATGTGCCAGATTTTTGTAATTCATCTGAAACTTTTTTTTTTTTTTTTTTGCCCCTACTACCCCTTCTTTTCTAAAATTTTGGGGCCCCCTTCCACTTGGGGGCCTTAGGCAATTGCCTAACTCGCCTAAGGGAAGGGCCGGCCCTGGAAGAAGAAAAAAAAACATTGAAGGGTTAGTATCATAATGATAATAAAGGTTGGACTTGGAAGTAAGTTATATAGTTAATCATAAAGCTAAATCTTACCTACCATTAATAGAAAAAGAAAGCATTGAAAATCAACGTGAATGCACTTTTATTGTGCGTGAGTACCTACCATTCATCCAGTTTTTTTGAGGTGAAAGGGGTAGGCAGTTCTTTGCCAAGAAAACGTAGCATTTGTCCAATTGTAAGAGACTCCATGATGGCTGGAAAGAGACGGGTTTGATTTGGCTGATACTCCTTGTGCTACCCCTCTAGGCAGCACCACCGGGGTCGTCGAAATGTTGTAAAACGACGTAGGTTTTGCCTCACTCGCCTAAGGGAAGGGTTGGCCCTGTTACTAGATCTTGTTGAAAAAAGTTTGTAATTCCAAACTATTGTTATTAATGCTTAAGCTAAATTCTGTTATTGCCTCCACTTTAGACTGTGGAAAGCTGGGAATTATGCCATACAATCTTTGAAGAATTAGCCTATAAGAAGGCAATTAGAATCCTTATTCCATCAATTCATAACCAAATTAAAGAAAGTACTATGGAGCCATAGCTCAGTATTGTAAAAAACTAGATGGTGAAATTATTGTTGCTTTCAGAAATCTACTCCAAACCAAATATATCTTGTTCTAACAAGCTTTGAGAAGGTATGTGGAGCATTTAATATATATGAGAGAGCAAAATAGATGAGGAGCATTAAATTAGTAGAGAAATTATGGTGCTAGAAAAAGAGTTCTGAACTCTGAGATAAATAGATTAGACATTGTCACATATTGCACCTGATCCAAATCTTTGTCACGTGTACAAGGGTCATTGCCACTTTTTTAGATAAATAGATTAGTAGGCTCACTCTGAAATTTGACAGCCACAACCAAAATTTGAGGAGCAATGCTACAGACACATCAAATTTGACAACAAACTTCACACTAGTTGAATTCGCAATTAATTATTGATTTTTATATAGGCTCATCATTGACATTACTTTATCATTCACCATTAATAACTTGCCACCTCAAATATGTGTGAAATTTGTTGTCAATTCTGATATGCCTCTAGAAATATTGAAATATGAGATAGGAGAAACTAGGAGCAAAATGAAAAGGAAGGACACCTTTAATGTTCCTTGAATTGATATAGAATTCTTTTTTTTTTTTTTTTTTTTTTGATAAGTAATGTACAAATTTTATAAAAAGAACACAGCCCCGTACATAGGAAATGTACAAAAGAGGCAAAAACATCAAGAAACCAAATTTTACAAAGATCAAGCAACACAGGAAGGGAAATACAAGAAAAAGATGGTAAAACAAAACACCATTGGAGGAGAGTAAAAAAGAAAAAAGACTTAAACTCAAGAATGGACCATTCGCAACCCTCAAAGCTTCTAGAATTCCGTTCCCGCCAGATACACCACATCAAACAGTGCGGCACAATCCTCCATATAACTATATTACGATGTCACCTGAAATTGCATGACCAACAATCCAACAAATCCACTATCCATCGCGGCATCACCCAACAAATACCAAACAAACAAAAGATCATACTCCACATCTCATATGCTATAGGACAGTGAAGTAGGAGATGATCTACAGATTCCACACACCTTTTGCACATAAAACACCACTCAAGAACAACAAAATGCCTCTTTCACCAATGCGCCACACGATATAGAATTCTTGTAAATTGATTAAGGAACAAATTCCTTCATTTCTTGTTCCTTAAGGCCTTTTTACCAAATACAAAAAATATTTCTATTCATCCCCTTTATTTATTTTTTGCTAAATGAAAAAATGAGTAAAGAGGCGATCTGTGTTAGTGTTTCCATCTGGACATGACAACAGAGTGTATATATATTCCAAAAATGACTAAGGAATTCTGTGTCTCGATTTAATGTGATAGTCTGATAAACTCTAGAATACCTTGATTCTTAACCACTTAATTGAAAGATTTTGTAGGACAGTCTCCTTAGCTTTAGCTGAGCCATTGAGCTAGAATGACTTTGCTGTGGGTTTTTTGACTCCTTGTTTAAGGGGACTATGCTCCATATCCCTAGCTGGATCAAAATTTATACTCTTTTCTTTGGGGAGAGATGGAGGTATCATTGGAACTTTAAAATTGGTCAGTGTAGGATCAATTTTGTTCTTTGTGCATCCCTAAAAATAAGTTACCAAAATTGTCCTATTAATTTGGACACTCAACAATTTTAGAAATGAGGGCAAATTCTTGATAGACAATGTTTCGTCCAAACCTATGTAGAGAAATGTCCTTCAACTCAATTAATAAAATTATTCGCATAGATTAACATGACTCAATAAATAAGGTAAAATCTACGAATTTTTTAAAATTTAGGAAAATAATAAAATATAGCATATACACCTTTCCAAACGAGGTAGATTACCATTTTAAGACAACCAAATATGGGGGGATAGTGGACAAAGCAGATATGTAATGTGAGTGAGAAATCTTTTTGGAAAATTAACTTATAAGGCTTCAATACAAAATTGAAGGGGGAGGGGAGGAGTTAGAGGGGATGGGGCATGGGGTATGGCACAATTCAAATTCTAAAATAATGACATATCATAGTTCAATAGAACCCATGGTAAAATGTTCCCCTTATGCAGTCCACTATATAGTAGCCCCAAAACAATTACACTGGAATAGCATGTGAGCAAAAACTAGAAACTTTATTATAATTTATTTATCCCTGTCATTTGAAGCACATACCACCCATATTGAATGGAATTATTACCCAAATGATGACAAAAGATGTCCATAATAATTTGAGCGCTTGAGCGCCGCCGTTGGCCTACTGAGTTTCTAGAACCTTTTCTTCATTTGTTACTGTTGATTTTGCTCTGTTTGGCTGCTGGGTCAATGCAGGAATCAGTGAAGGAAAATGGGTTTCTTCTTTTTTAGCTAAAGTTTTGGTTTTGTTGAGTTTCTTGTGTTCTGTTTGTTTACTGGGGAAATAGAATGAATAGAAAGAAAATGATTTTTGGGGTTTATTTGGTTTTCGAAAGAATGAATTTCTTTGGTGCTGATCTATTTCTCTGGTTAGTATCTCTTGCCCTATCTTTTTCCTTTCCGCCGCTTCAATAGAATTAGACAAGTTTTTTTTTTGGGTCAGGAATTCTTAGTAAAATTATCTCTCTTTGCTTTATTTTTCTTTGACCCATGGCCGAAAATTATTTTCTTTTGTTTGATTGTGTTTTGATTAATTTTTTGTTTGAGCATATGGACTCTTTTTGGTTGTGTTTTTGTTATGGGGATTTTTGTATTTTTGAGCTTGTGCTTTTGTTTTCCTTGAATAGTTTGTGTTCAGTTTGGGTTGATTTCGTTGAAGGAGATGTTTTGTTTGTGTTCTTGTACTGTTTTCTTGTATTTTAGAACATGTTGTGGTTGATTAATTTTGAAATTTTCTGGGTTTTTGTTTGAATTTGAATTTGCTGGGTTTGTATTTTTGTTTTGAATTTCTTTATTTATTTAAAATTGAAATTTTAAAGTTTGAAAGTATTAATTTTAAAAATTTTAATTTTAATTTAAAAAAAAAAACTTTTGATTACCGAAAATTAATTTTTGGTAATCAAAGTTTTTTTTTTTTTAAAAAAATTTAAGGGTATATAGCCGCGTTTTAAACGTGGCCTAAGGTTAAACCTTGGGCCGCGTTTAAAACGCAGCCCAAGTCCACAACCTTAGGCCGCGTTTAAAATGCGGCCCAAGACCACAACCTTAGGCCGCGTTTTGAAACGCGGCTATAGGACCTGGTCTTGGGCCGCGGTTAAAAAGTGTGGCCATAGGACCGTGAGTCCTATAGTCACAGGTTTTAGGCCACACTAGAAAGCGTGGCCTAACAAAACGCGGCTATAGGCTATAGCCACGTTTTTTTGACATATAGCCACGTTTTAAGAACGCGGCCATGAATTACACCTAACTTCACCATCTGCAGAGGCAGCTACTCAAAGAAGATTCTGTAATATTTGGGTATGAATTACACTAACTGCCCCATCATTTGTATTAGGCTTGATTACTGCTTGTGATGTGTCATGACTCATGAGAAACCAAGCTATCCAAGACATCATACTCCTAAACGAACAAGGTGTTATGAAAACAAACCTGATGCTTAATGCTTGGTCCATTGACCATGACTTGTCATAAAAATCATTTGGTGGGTCAGGGAGGGGACCAGTTGCTGGTCCTTTAGAATTGGAATAGCGTAAAATAGCAACACCGGTCACTTTTTGCCAAAGAGATTCATTCACAAATCTAGCACTTGCCACGATGTAGTAATCAGAACTTGCATTCTGGTCCATGGTATCCAAAAACGAATAAGATGCCCAACATGAATATCTAAGGAAGTAAAATTTTGTTGTGTTGTATAGTCCTGTTTCTGCTAGAAGCAGAAAATGGTTTTGAATTCTAAAGTTCAAACTAGTTGAAATTCCAACATTGTGCACAGGAATTCGATATGTTTTGCCTGCAAAACATAATGCTATAGCCAATTAATATCTCAAACTGCTAAAACCATTTGCAAGGAAACATAAACAACAAAGAAATCCATATCATAAAATCAAAAATGAAGAACTAAAATAATATGATGTAGTATGGCCATTCTCCATACGCACATCTATGTGTGTTCTACAAACCTCTACAATCTCAAACTGATACCAGTAATTTTATATGTAGCACAAGATTGGGCTTGCTATGGGCCATTGGAAACCAATGAAACTTAAAGATTTAAATTTAGTAGGCATAAAAATTAAACAAAACAAGATGTCAAGAAGTTGATTGAGATACACAATAGCTACCCAAAAGAAAAAAAGACCGATATGCTGTGGAAAACAAAATTTTTGTGAAAAAAAAAAACAAGAATAAAAAGAAAGCAAATGGTTTAACACATTTTCCCTACCAATGCTGAAAAAACATTACCTGGATCAATTTGAATGGTTTCATACTCAATGCCATCAGGTACAAGGGTGTTGTTGTATCTGTAAGGCCCCTTTCCATTGATGAGAACTCCATCAGGCATTGCAAGGCCTTTTCCAGCATCAAGAGCTGATTGCAGTGCCTAAAATTTGAAAAAAGTTAAATCTACAATCCCACTACAATGTCCATAAGCAAACACCAACATAAAAACAAATACTGACCGTATGGTTCTGGATATACCAGTCACCTATTGTAATGGTGATATCCCCATCTGGCTGTGCAAAAGGAATTGGGATTATAACCCGATTATTAATAATGATAGGACCAAAGCCACCAGACGCTCTCTGAAAATTGAGAGATGGGAAGTAGAAAAAGCTCCCAATTTGATCCTTCATTTGAAACTGGTGAGTCCAATTCCTTTTTGGATGAATTGGACAATTTGTGCCAAGAACACCATCCTGCCAAGAGTCACGCCGCATCTGAATCCCAGATCTGCCACAAACATTAATCCCAAATATGTCAAAGGCCACTCCAAGCCAAAATTAATGTTTAAAAAAAACTAAAATAATATTATATTGTGTTGAAACCAACCAGGTCATCAGGAGATTTTCATCCAAATCATTATGTACATTGACATTAACATTGTCATTAGTAGTAGAATTGATTAGGGGACCTGGAAACTTTCCATTAACCGCAATAACCTGCAAACCATAATTTAATAAAATAGGTAAAGTCACTCAAATTTTGATCAACTTCAATATTATTCTTTCTAATTCAACAAAAATCGGGTCATAAACCTTTGAAGAAAATTTAAAAGGAAGCAGGAAACAAAATCATGTAATTGCATTAAACAAATATTAATTAGAAAAGAATCACACCAACACAAGCACAGTTCTTGAATGGTGAATCATAATAATGACAAATGAATGATAATAACAACAGTGACAAGAGTAATAATATTGATAATTTTTTTTATAGGTAGATTGTAGATAGTGGGGGAAGGGGAATGGAGTTCGAACCACATACATGAGACATCACAAAGGATTTCCACAATAAAATTGATAATTAAGAAAGAATTGTTGAAATCAATATAGCATCCATCAACATACAAAAGGATCCCAAATCACAAAAGGTAATCTCAGAAAGAGTGGGCAACAACAAAAACACAAGCTCCACATTGTAAACATCGTCTGTATTTGTATTATACTACTTCTGTACTTCACCAATAAACTCTCTCTCTCTTGGGGATTGTTCATTTACTTCACCTACTACTCAAAGCACTACATCTGATAGAACTAAATAAAAGTAATCAACTTAATTTTAAAAGTAATCACCTTAATCTACTTCAATCACATACATAGCCTAAACCATACATTGCTAACAATAAACAAGACCAAATAGAAAAATCATCTCTAATGTCACTTCTAAAAGATTCAGGCCACAACAAAACCCAAATTTTTTACATTAAAAAAAAATCAAAATAGACCCCCAGTTTTACAATCTACAAACAAAACAAAGCACACCCACATGGAAAAAAAAAAAAATCTTTATAAAATAAAGAGAGAGCTGAGAAGTGAACCTGTTGAGGAACGCTGAGAGGTGATGTAGTGATGTAAGAGAGACGAAGGTCATAGAAAACACTTGGGACAGCAGCAAAACAGAGGCTTGGGAACAGAGCAATGAGTAGCAATGAAAACAGAGAGACTCCAAACAGAGCCATGAAATTTGAATGCAAAATCTTGGGTTTATGGAATAGTAATAAAAGCAGAGCAGAAGAACAGATACTCTAAATAAAGATTTTAGTTTGGGGTTTACATAATAAGCAAACAATGACTCACAAAAACAGAGAAAGTGTGTGTTTTTTGTGTGTGTGAATGTATGATAGTTTTTCCTGAGAGTTGTTCTGTTTTTGATTTTCTTGTTTTTTGATCTTTGGAAAGTTTTGAGCGTAGTCCGCGTCTGGTGACAGGGCACTGGCTAAGCTGGCTGATTCTCTAGTGCCTCTTTTTTTTTTTTAGTAGAAAAAAGTATCTAAATTTCTTCAAGTATTTTGTCTATTCTATCAAGTGTATGCAATCTTTCCATTCCACACTCAGATATTAGCAAGAGGAATCTCTTGAGGGTGGTCCCAAGATGTTGACAACAGATTTCGAACTTAAGATTTCATTAATATCATGAGACTTTAAAAACTGCTTAGTCAACCCCTTAAGGTTTCTTTGAAATTAACTATCCCACTCTGTTTTTTTCTAAATTTAGTTTACAATGAAATCAATATATTACTAAAAGCTGAAGCGTAGCATTTAATGTTGCTACATTCACATTAAGCCACATCAGCAGCCATGTCATCCCCATCTTCTTTTTTGAATTTTGAATTTAATTTTAAAATAGATTTTACTAATTTTAAAATACTAACAAAACTAAATTTATTTCCAGCCTTATCTCTACTTTAAGTCCAATTTTTATACGTTTAATCCCACAATAGAGCCCAAGCCCACGCCCAAAACCTTTTCAACTACATCCCTTGGAGATTGTAGGAAACTAGCATTTAAAAACTAACTATTCAGTTAGTTGGCCCCGTTTGCAAACAATTTGTGATTGTAACAACTCGAGCCTTAGAGGGTCGATTTAGGGCCTCTAAATCGACCCTCTAAGGCTCGGTTTAGCTGGTTTTGTATGCCAAAAGTCCACGTGGAGTACACGCAGAAATCGAGTGTCTGAGACTCGATTTCCACGTAGAAATCGAGTCTCAGACACTCGATTTCTACGTGGAGAACACGTAGAAATCGAGTCTCATAGACTCGATTTACTTAAAGTAAAATCGAGTCTCAGAGACTCGATTTTCACACAGTCAAGCCTACTGTATAAGCTGACCAGGTACTGTGTATTTTTGGTCTTTTTGAGCGTGCCATCAAGTCTGGAGTTTGTCTCTACACCAAGTACTGTGTATTTTTGGACTTTGTATTTTTGGTCTTGTGCCATCAAGTCTGGAGTTTGTCTCTGCACACCAAGTACTGTGTATTTTTGGACTTTGTATTTTTCATCTTGTGCCATCAAGTCTGGAGTTTGTCTCTGCACACCAAGTACTGTGTATTTTTGGTCTTGTGCCATCAAGTCTGGAGTTTGTCTCTGCACACCAGGTACTTTGTATTTTTGGTCTCTTTTGGGCGTGCCATGAAGTCACAGCTACTGTGTTGTATTTTTGGTCTCACACAACCTCTCACACAACTCTCAGAAAATATTTTGACTGCCTCACACAACTCACACCTTCAACAACTTCTATCACAAAACCTCTCTCAACAACTCTCTCATAAACTCTCATACATCAGCAGCAAAACATTGCTCCTCTCACTCTCATATAATCTCAGCAGTATATTTGCTCATCCTCATGTCAAGTAAGGGTCTCCTCCTCACTATCTAGTTGGTTGTTTAGTGTATATAGCTGCTTTAAAAAGTGTTGCTTGCATTGAATTTGTCATGCCATTTCTTGATAAAATATTTGTTTGTATTAATTATTTATATTTGTTTCCTAATAAGATATTTGTTTGTATTAAATATTTATATTTGTTTCCTGATAAGATATTTGTTTGTATTAAATATGTATATTTGTTTCATAATATTAGTTTTTTTTTTTTTGAGTAACCGGCCTGGAAGCCCAAGCAGGGCTCCTTATGTATATTAGTTGGTTGTTTAAATATGTATATATATTTATATTTATACAACTATATGTTTAAATATTTATATATATATTTTTATTTTTATTTATATTTATTTATATTTATATATTTATAGAAATATATTTATATATTTATACAACTACATATTTATATAAATATATTTATATTTATATATTTATACAACTAAATGCAAATATAAATATAAATATAAATATATATATATATATATATATTTATATAAATATATAGATTTATATTTATATATTTATATTTATATATTTATATAAATATAAATAAATGTATATATTTATACAACTATATATTTATATTTATATATTTATATTTATATATCTATACAACTATATATTTATATTTATATATTTATACAACTATATATTTATATATTTATATAAATATATAAATAATAGACACATAAGGAAAGAAAAAAGAAACAGGTTCAAAGAATTGTGCAACCTCCAACTTTTATGAAATTCCAACCATGAGAAAGACATTATTGAATACAGTAAAAGCTATGAAAATAATTGGGTCACCGGTCCAGTTGCACCTAATTAAGCAGCTAGCATTTTTCCATTTTCTGGATGACATAAAGCTGATGACATATTAGCAGATTCGAAACAAATTTACTGTCATGAAGGATTTTTTATTGTATGATTTTTATGATTCAGAGTCAAAATTTGAGTTTGTATATCACATCTACTATATTTCACTGTATATTAATGCCTTGATTTTCAAATTAGATGATATGTCTAATTTGATTGATCATGATCATATTCACATTAGTGTTTTTTTTTTTCTTTTCTTTTGTCTGATGAACCCTGCTCTATGTTATTTCATTAATAGTAGTGTAATAGGGTATGCCATTAATTTCCGTAGCACTGGAATGATGATATTTTTATTTATATTTTTGTTAGAGCTGAGTTTAAAATTTGTAATGGGGGTGAGTTTTGTTTTTAGTTTTTTTATTTGTTTGAGTACGAAATTATAATGATTGAGTGTGTTTGTATGTGATGTGGGGTGAGTATATGCAATTGTTACACTTTTAGATCCCTTGTAATTTTTGTACTTTGAGTAGATAGAAAAGGTTTTGTAATTCGAACATAAATGAAAGAGATAAAATATGTCACTAACATAAATTTCCTTGGCTTGGCTCTCTAATAGGTTCACAATCTTTGAAGAATATTGATATAAATGTATACTTCGGTGGACCCCTTCACAATCCTGAAGGGATTGACGGATTCCCATTTAAAGGGGAGGGTATCGAATGCTACTACATGATGTTACGTCGTAAGTTGAAGACGTTGAATGATTTGAAGAGGAAAATAATGGACGAATTGAAATTGAATCCTGCTTGGTATGACATCAAGATTATTTATCGTTACCCACAAGAAGTCCTTCATGAACGGATAAATTATGGGTATATGGCGATCAAAGAAGATAAACATGTAAAGATGATGTTTAATAGGATCCAGAAAATGCCCCAAGTAAATGCTGCTGAGTTGTATGTAAGTTTGGAGGCGCCTGCAGATAACACTACTGAGGTGGTGCAAGAAACAACTACGGCTTTACAATTTACAGCCCTAGATGATGGATGCACTACAATGGGAGGGTATACGATGGGAGGGTATACGATGGGAGGTTATACGCTCCCATCTCAAGATCATGTTGCTAATACTAGTGAAACCCTCTATCGTGAAGAGACACATTTAGAGGAGGAAGACGAAGACGAAGATCATGTTGCGAATGATGGTGAAAATGTTGAGGTTGTGGATGAGTACGAAGAGAGGATTGAGCAAGGCGACTTTGAGAACGATGTGGATAAACATGAAGTCGTTCCCAATTTTGAAGAGGAAAATATGGAAGACCATGATGAAGGTGATGCAAATGATGATATTGGTGTCCAGCATAATAGAAATACGACCACTGGCTACAGACCTCCTGCTGAGTCATTCTACTCAAATACTTGGGAAGATATGGTTGATCCTTCACGTCTTCAGATACCATTTGTCTCTACTTGGGAAGATGGGATGCATTTTTCTAAAGGGTTGACTTTTGCAAATAAAGATGCGGTGAAGCATGCATTGATAATATACGCAGCAAATGATAATAGAAATTTTATAATCCGGAGGTCGACCAAAACGAAATTGTGCGCCGCATGTGTTGATGACAACTGCAAGTGGTATGTTGGGGCATACATGAAGACTAAATTCAATGGTATGTGGATGGTTACGACTTATGTGGGTCCACACACTTGTATACCCTTTGGCCTAAAAAGAGATGGTAGAATGATGGATTCGCATTTTGTTGCATCAGAAATTGTGGGAAAATTGCAAAAAAATCACACTACACGTATTGATGACCTATGGGAGATCATACATACTAAGTATAATCATGAGCTTTCTTACTGTAAAGTATGGGACGCAAAACAAAAGGCAATTGCTAAGATATTTGGGGATTGGGAGGAGTCTTACCAAAAGTTGCGAAAGTTGTTGTTGGCATACTTGGATGAGGACTCAGGTACCCAGTACAGCTATCACACCATACCTAGGCCAGACGAAGGTACTGCGGTACTACGCTATGTATATTGGGCATTCGCTCCATGCATTGCTGCATTCCAATATTGCAAGCCAGTGATTAGTATTGACGGGACTCATCTGTATGGTAAATACAAAGGGGTATTGATGATTGCAATGGCAACCGATGCTAACCAAAAGGTTTTGCCTCTCGCCTTCGCTGTTGTGAACAAGGAGTCAGGGGCTAGTTGGGGGTGGTTTTTAGAGTGTCTCAGGACTTCCATAGAGCATGTCATACCTAACGATGGCATTTGTATTATTTCTGACCGACATAAAGGTATCAAATGTGCCATTCGAGAGTGGCCTAGACGTGAGGACGAAAGAGAACAGGTATATCACCGATATTGCCTTCGACATGTTGCTAGCAACTTCAACAGACACTTTGATAACCCGATTCTAAAGGCATTGGCCTTGAAAGCTGGATATGCGAGTAATGAAGCTAAATTTAAGTCCATAATGCAAACCATTAAGGAGGCCGAGATTAATTTACTGAGGGGTGTAGACCCTACTGATACGCGGATTGAATGTTATATGCCATACACATATCTAGTGAGTGAGGATGTGGAGAAATGGACCCAGTCACATGATGGTGGAAGACGTTATGGGGCAATGACAACCAATATCTCCGAGTGCTTTAATGGGGTACTTAAAGGTGCCCGCGGTTTGCCCATTGCTGCAATGGTTCATTTCACTTGGTGCAAACTTGTTGCATATTTCCACGATCGACATAAACAAATTACTTCTGATCTCTCTCGAGGTAAGCTGTGGAGTGATTATGCAATGGAGATCTATAGCAGAAATGAGCAGAAAATTGCAGGACACACTGTGAGGAATTTTAATCATGCAGAGGGTGTATATCAGGTGGTTACCCCGTACAATGACCATAGAGGTGGAGGGGGAAACCACAGTCATGAAGTGCGCATATTTGCTAGAACATGTGGTTGCAGAAAGTGGCAAAACTTGAAGATCCCTTGTTCACATGTAATTAAAGTTCTTCAAGATCTGCATCTCAATGCGACCAACTATATTGACCCATGTTACAGTTTGAACAACGTCATTCTCACATATTCACATAATTTTGTGGTACCAAAGTCAGAGTCTGAGTGGAGGGACGTTTCCGGACCACGATGGGTGCCTGACCCACTACTGTTGCGGGGCAAAGGTCGTCCTGTGAAGTCAAGAATAAGGAATGAAATGGATGGGGTACAGCGAGAACGGGGAAGCCGGAGGGAAGATCCAGACTTGAGGGAGACTCAACCGAGGCAACGATGCGGAGTGTGTCATCAAGAGGGGCATAACCGTAGAAGTTGTCCCAATTCCCGTGGGGCATCGACAAGTGGTACTACTATAAACTAGGCAAGTGCCCTCACTGTTTTTATATAATATATTCAGAATTTCATTTCCTTATTGTTCTTTGCATTTGGAAACTAATGACCGTATTTTAATTTTTGGCAGGCAAGCGGAAACTCGATTTTGCTAAGTCACATTGTACGTGGGACTTGTGGTTATCTTCTGTATGGACAAGTGCTAGGTGACTATGTAGAGTCTGTTGTATCAGTATGGAGAAGTGCTTGGTAACTATGTAGAGTATGTTGTATCAGTATGGTTTAGTATGGACAAGTGGTAGACAAATATGGAGACTATGTTGTATTTATTAGTTGTTATTTTGGTTATTGTTGAATGTTGTTGTAATTGAACTATTTGCTGTCCATTGTACTTGTTACTATAGTTGCGTTGCGCAGCTTTTGCCTATAATGCCAGCAATTATATTACTTTGGCATTACTAGCTACTACTTTGGCAAATTCAACCACAAGGCCCTCCTTTGAAGCGATGATAGCTAGTATTGAATGTTTTTTGTCCGTTAATAGGGAACCTATAATGGGTATGAATAGTAACTGTTTGAATCCAGTTGTTTGCATATGATGTACGAGCAATTTACCAGTATCATATGCTTGTATCTACTTGTTTACCGCTGCTCATGTTATGTGTTCTGGCTCTAGTTTACTGCTGCAGGTGAAGGGAAACCAATTATGGTTTACTGCTGCACGAGTAGGTGCCAAAAAAAAAAAAAAAAAAAAAAAAAACCCCAGTGGAAATCGACTCTCTGATAGTCGATTTCCCATGGAAATCGACTATAAGATGGTCGACTTCCACTGGGGGATTTTTTTTTTTTTAATCCCAACTTGGGAACTAATTTCAACAGGCAAGTGAATAGGATTGAAGTGGACTAAAATAGACTGAATGAACCTAATAGACCGAATCGGACTGCAGTGAACCGAATGAACCTAAATGGACGGAATGGACCTAAGTGGACCAAAATGGACCAAAATAGACCAAAAGGACCAAATAGACTGAATTGGACCGAATTAACCAAAGTGGACCTAAGTGAACCAAATTAGACCGAAATGGACCTAGGTTGAAATTGACTATAAGATGGTCGACTTCCACTGGGGGATTTTTTTTTTTTTTTTAATCCCAAGTTGGGAACTAATTTCAACAGGCAAGTGAATAGGATTGAAGTGGACTAAAATAGACTGAATGAACCTAATAGACCGAATTGGACTGCAGTGAACCGAATGAACCTAAATGGACGGAATGGACCTAAGTGGACCGAATTGGACCAAAATAGACCAAAAGGACCAAATAGACTGAATTGGACCGAATTAACCAAAGTGGACCTAAGTGAACCAAATTAGACCGAAATGGACCAAATGGGACTTAACATAAAGTCATAACCCTTGTAGGTCTTGCATGAAATACATATGCCAGATCAAACGAGCGCTAAAGTTGATGCCAAAGTTGGCACTTAACATAAAGTCATAACCCATGTGTTTATAGTTTTGATCTTCATGGCGGTCAACATGAGACCTATTATTGCCCAACTATAAAATGCTCACTGCTTGTTCCGAGAAACTAAAACTGGTTTTTCAAATGGAGAAACCATCTTGCTTGTACAAAACCATCAGTCACGAATTGCTGAAAATGATACTGTCCCTTTTGAAACACTATTTGAAAGAATCTTAACACAAGCTGATCGGACAAGTTCACAAAATATAAGCCAAACAATCTATAGAGGAAGTTCATACATCAAAAGGCACCATGCTATTCTCTCATAACTTGACCAATCAAAGACTTAAAAATAAAACGTATTATGCAGATCTTATATTAGTTGCTGGGAAGCATAAGCAGGTCTCCTTCCATTAACTTTACGTAGAATATGGTATCCTCAAGGCCATTCTTTGGGCAAGCCAAGGTCTTTCTGAATCTGGGTCAATGAAACGAGGCATGAGGAACTGTTCTGCTTCTTCGTCTATCAATTCTCTAGCCCATGCGACCCTCTTTGATGGGCAACTACCTGGCCCATAGCACCTGCATTTTTAATTGAAGCATTCCATACTTATTTAGTGTGCTATTAAGAATAAACTTTCATAAAGACACCAGCATCCATTTCAGAAGAAAAGTCAAAGAAAAGAAAGTACAACCAACTCCACCAAAACAGTAATCCAACATGTTATCAATTCATTTTCATTTTCATCTCTACTCAGCATCAAAAAAAGGTTATCAAAGAGCATCTGCACTTGTTACAAGCTACCAAATCATAATGGTAAAATTGGCGAAAATTTTATTGCAATTTATTAATTATATGGTCAAAAATGCGATGTTCATAATAAAGGCTTATGGTCATTAAGCACAGGAATTAGCAAGCAAAGAATTTGAGAAGCATGGTGATGTGTGCTGGCAGCAGCCACACCAAATTGACTATGCTGGGATTGGACTCTTACCAAGTTAATTGAGTCATACTTTTCATCAGCATCTGTAAAACAAGAAAGGTATGTTGTAAGCACTTCACACACTAATGTAGAATGACAACAATTGAATTTAGCGGAAATTCATACAATCAATCTAGTATCAAGTAATTACATAATTTTTTAAGGTAAAATACAAGAAGCCTGGCCTGCACTGTGCTTTCTTCTGCTTTTGATGCCAGGTACAAGCAGGTTGGAGCCACAAGACGCGGATCATATTCTGTCATACTCTTTCTGAAAGCACAAAAAGAAGTTAAGCTTAGCAAGCAAAAGAGGTGATGCTATTTTTGTTTTTTGTTTTTGTTTTCTTGTTTTCACTTTCATCAGTCACTTCATCAAATTCAGAATCCTCAGTGGCATGTTCACTTTCAGAGTCACTCAACACATACCTTGTTTTCTAACTTGGTTCACCCTTTGAGGTCTTGCTCTTGCTGGTGCAACTTCAATAGTTTCTTCAGTACTGGCAAAAGTAGAAGCAGAACCCGAATTTTCTTCATTTTCAGTCACTTCATTTACCTTACCAACCCTTCCCAACACAGAACCACTTTTCTTGTTGAATGGAGATGCCCTCATCTTTCTCACTTTCTTCTCCAGTGAAATCCTGGAATTTTCAGCAGGCTTTAACATGTCAGTTAAAAGCTTCTGGGCCAATGTCTGAGGCTGCTGCTTATTCGCTGCACCTCTCTTCTTTGCCGCTGCAGGGGCCTTAACTGCCTTAGCGTTTGCAGCCAGTTTTCCCCCGCCCTTTTTCCTCGCTTCTGGAGTAGCTACAACTTCTATCTCACTATCTTCATCATCATCATCATCATCATCGTCAATGTCATTAATATCATTATAATCATCATCATCATCATCAGATATCTCCGAAACAGTTGCCAAGGGCTTCTTCTTCTGTGCAGCAGCAGCCCTTTTGCTAGGTTCTTTCTTCTTGGCTGGTACTTTGGGCACTTCAGTCTCTATGGCTGTCAGGCATAAAAACAAAGAGAAATTTACTGTGGGAATACTTACAGAAAAAACAGTCCAACACATTCCCAATGATCACGGTAAAAGATCATGGAAAAATTCACAAGAAACTAATTATTAGTGATGCTGAATCTCAAGTGGAAATTTTAGTTGGTGCTTGTAACATGGAAACTTTTTATCTATGTACATTACAGTATTTTGTTCTCTTATAATTGATTTTATGAAGAAGAATAATAGAAACACAATTTCTCACACAAGATCATATATTAACTGGTTTGCAAACAATATCCCCATATCATCCACTGTAATTTTTCTTACATTACAGCTGAGTTGTGTAAAGATCATAATAACACAACGTAATGAAATATAATAATATAGCATTTACCGGCTGATTGATCAGGAGATGCATCGAGGTTATAGGCAGCAAGTCGTTCTTTAAGCTCATCCTTTCCAAGGAAAAATAGAACATAGGAACAGAAACAGACCTTAGCAGGAGCTTTCCTAGAGCCTGCTCTGTCTTTGGGTTTTGCTGCCTCAGGAGCTTTCTCTGGTAAATGAAGCAGAAGTAAACCAAAAATCAAACAAAAAGTAATTCCCATATAATAAACATAATATTTTTTGACACTTACCAATTTCCATTGCAGCCACAGATGACGAGACAGCTTCTGCAACAGATTCTGCATTATTTGCCTTCTTATTATTGTTCTTCCGTGGGTTCTTGGGTGCTTGTCTAGCAGACTTCATAGCAGCTTCACCCCTTGCTTTGCCTCTCATTTTCTTTCTTAACTCCTCTGACTCACATCACTTCTCTCTAGCTCCTAAATGACATAAAACTAAAAACAGTCAACAAATAGAAAGACAGAAAAATAAACAAATCATCACAAGGAATTGTTAATTTTTCAGTCATACATCGAGTTGCCCCTCCAAAGCATCAAGATCTGTCCTCCAAAAGGACTTTGGAGTTTCCTTTCTCAAATCATCAACCTCCTTATTGACCTTATCCCTTTTAGCACATAACTCCTGAACCTTCTCAATGGTCAAGCTTCCAATTGCCATGACCAGTAGATACTCATAATCACTTATCTGTACCCCATTACTACTGCTGTCAGCAGGAGATTTCACTTCTGTTTCTTCTGTATCATCAGTTGCACCAGCAACTTCTGGCTCAACAGCTTTAGTTTTCTTTGGAAAAGGAGTGAAACCTTTTGTTTGCAGCTCAACAAACAGATCAGCTCTCTTCCTATTACTTACAATGATCTCTCCCTTCACAACTGCAAGGATAAACCTAACCTTGTTTTCTAACTTCAACAACTCCATTTCACGTTTGTTCAGTAGAAATTTCTGCACAAAATACAACAACTGCAATTAATAATTGTTTCCCTAAGAAATGGCTGAAATTATTGAGTATCAGTGTTCTATTTGTGTTCACACAACAGGCCATGACATCAAAGGCAAAATAGACCCATTGTAATAAATTTGTTTTCACATACTCATTCTTCATCCCAACTAATGAAAAAACAATTTTTTTTTTTTTTTTTTTTTAACAAGAAAGGTGTGTTCCAAATCACTCATCACTAATACATTGCCAATGCCAACTGCTCCACACCAACATTCTTTCAAATTTCCTCTCAAGGGCAATAATGGCTGGTTCAACGCAAATGGAACCTGAATGAAGAATAGAGCCTTACCTTTTCCCTGCTATAATGGACTCATATGCTTCTGCAGCATCAAATTTTTCCTGGTTTCTTTGAACGACATGCAATAGGTCACTCTTCACATTCATTAATTGTTGAACCGTGTCAAAAGATAGCTTGAAATAAGGTTTGTGCAAGCCAGACAAATGGTTTTTCTGTCCAGAAGCATACAAAGATATCAGAATGAATATATAGGATACAGAATTATAATACCAACTCAAGAATAAATAATGATAATGATGTGCAAGGATATGACAATTAAATAACCAATCATAACAAGCCCACTATAGTAAATTAAGTCTGCAGGTGAATGATATAGATTATAAAATTATCTGCAACAATTATTTTAGCATGGTACGACCTAACACTCCAAATAAGATGATTAGCAAGAAAATGGGTTGAATAGACAACTATACACCCTAACTGCAAATTTGATGAATTTTTTTGCAAAACATAATGGTTATTTAATCATGAAGCATACAAGGAAAGATAACAAAAAGGTGGAATGATATAGTTTAAATATTCTTTGTCAATCATAAATAAATCATGCAATCCTATGCATACTTCCAGAATTTCTACAATTTAATGATAGGCTAACAAGAAAAGGCTAATGACCAAAAAGCAGAGCATAAGCCCAACTTCTGCATGAAGTACAAATTCAAGCAATAAAGATTAATTACCTGAGCCGCAGAAGTTGCACCATGCCGTTTTGACAGCTTACTCCGATCAGGTACAATAATTGGGTTCTCAAAGTTACTCACCAGTTCATCTTTCGGAGGTTCATATGGAGGCACGTTTTCAAGTTCTGCTTTACAAGCAGCAAGAAAAAGTTAGCTTTAATGATTCTTTGTTACCGAGATTCTTCTTGCAACCTCACGTGTTCCACTTCTTTATATTTCTTTCTAATACCCCTTAGGAAAAAATATAAAGAAATGGAAGACCTGAGGAAGCAAGAAGAATCTCGGAAACATAAAATAATTAAAGCTAACTTTATCTTGCTGCTGCTGAAGCAGAACTTGAAAACATGCCTCCATATGAACCTCCAAAAGATGAACTTGTGAGTAACTTTGAGAACCCAATTATTGTAGTATGCCTCAGGTCGTGGGTTATGACGTGAACCCACGACCTGAAGCTTTAAGCCCATTTTGACGAAAATACTTTTCAGTAAAAAAAGATTAGAAACCTATTAGAAATAAGACATGCCATGGAAAACAACACACCCACGAACCATTTACAAATTTAATTGTATGAAGTAACCAACCTCAGTATTAATCCTTGCTTTGGATATGGCATCATCCTTGAGCAACTTCTTCAATACCTGCACAAAGTTCACTAACCATTAGCATCACAAGTTCAAAATCTCTATACACTGCCAATAACCAAAAAACCTCAAAACATAGTCACTTGCCTTACGAAATGGAGAAACTATAAATAAATATAAGAGCTGAGGAAACAAGAAGAATATTGTCAACAAAGAATCATTGATGCAACAAGTTTGTAGCTACTGCTGAAACAGAACATAAAGCAACATAGTCGTATTGTTGTTAGTTTTTGGTGGTTTACTACAGCTAAGATTCATTGCAAAAATTTCTTATTTACAAGTAAAAAAAAAAAGAAAAATCATTCTGTGCATGGTTTTTTCAAAGGTAGCTCTATTTACCTTATAGTGTTCCTGCTCTCTGTATAATTAGTTTGAAAGGACTGATTGGACAAATTCAGCTGTGGCTTTTACTTAAGTTCCTGAAATAGTTGCTAGCTTTCTCTTGATCTAAATAGTTCCTCAACTTAAACACTGGTTATAATTTACTCACTTCTGTTTCCTGGCCGTAAGTCGTTGATTGGTTGAACTCCAGTTCAAAACTTGTTCAGGATTTATTCTCGTAAGGCTCTCCTATCCCACTTAAGCTTTATGGCAAAGCCTAGGACTGCAAGTGTTTTTTTTTTTTTTTTTTTTTGGCTCTTGTCTAACCTATTTCATTATATCTTTCACCCAAACCCTGGGTTTTGGCTTTCTTTTCTTGGATTCAATTTTCTTCTCCATTCTCTTCTAGTCCATTTATTACAGTAACCTAGCCTTATTTTTTGTTACATCGGGCTCTTCCCTATTTACCCCAACCTCATATTTCTCTTCTCTAACTCTTCCTCACCTAAGCAGTATATCTGTACATGTAAGTAATGGACATAAATAATGTAAGCTGCACCCACATGTAAGAGGCAAATATTATAAATATAGCTAGAAGCATGAGACAGATTGTATGTCTCCACCTTGAATTATAAACCCAAAGGGTGACCCTCGAAGCTTTTTCTTGGACTCCTCAAGACACAACTTTTACATTTCTTCTATAAATATAGCTGAAAATAGAGCAGAAAAATTCTTTGTATCATCAAGGGACAATATTTCATTAATGTACAATGAAATAAGTCAAGATTCAAAAAAAATAAAAAAAATCATTAATAAAAGAAATAATTTAGATTCATATGTTGCAAAGAAAGATTAATAAGTCCAGAAAACTAACAAACAAGCAACATATAACCCAAAATTACAACGTACATCCTTTTTGTCAACTCGATGCTGTTCCGGAGGTTGGCAAAAGAAATCAGCATCAGCATGCATAGGCCAACCCAGCCGAAAACAATCAACTGACCTACAATTCACGCCAACATAACTTTTAATATACTACATTCTGTACATACGAAACTCATATAAACAAAGAAACACATAGTACCAGAAATATTCATTTAAATCATCATAATTTCTCCACTGAGAATGCTTTGCTTTTCCTTCTTTGCTTCTTTTAGCTTCCTGTAAATCACAAAACAAATGGTAAGACAAAGCAGTCATATATCAATATAATAACATGCATTTTTATAGACCCAAAAGAATGTGCAGAAGCAACACCTTTGCTATCGTCTCATATATGGGAGTTACCACCTTCTTTAGAAAAGACTCATCGTCACCACCATAGGCTGGCTTTACAGGCTCACCAGTCATTGGACTGATACTTCCAGCCAGCGTCCCATACAACTCAAACGCCATCTATAAAGATTGGAGTACAACAACTGAATAATTATACTTAAAATCAATAAAAGAATTAATTATACTCAATGATCAATGATAGTAACCATTTCAATGTTAGCATAAATAAATTTGAAACATGTGTTTAAGAACCTGAAAATTCAGAGCAAGTCTATTAAAAATTGTTCTGAGTATCTATAATTTATCTTTTTTGGTCTGAGACCCAAACTTCCGCAACTTAACTACAGGAATTTTTATCAAGTGTAAAGCACAATGTATCAAACGTGGTAATGGCCAGAATGTACTACAAAAAACTTTATGGAAATTATAATCAACGTTTTAGAAAATTTACAACAGTAGAATTAGTACAATGATATCAGTGCATAATTTAAGCCTTCCAAACTCTAATGACTAGACACTTGACAATATCACATAACTTGAAAAAGCTGTTAAAGGCTTATTTATGGAATTATTATTTTAAAAGAAAAGCCTTTATCTATGCTTCCTAAACAAGGGGGGAAAGAGAAAAAATTGGAGATGATCAGTACATACTCATCAAAATGTTTAGACTGAATGAGGTAGATATTGCTTACTGATTAATACATTTATTATTAAGTCTGTAGATTGCAAATTTAAACTACCTATGAAGTCTATGAGAATATCAAAAACCAAGCACATGAAAGCCTATGATGGCACCTCTATCACATTGTATAAAGTAATTTAAAAACACCACCAAGTAAGTGAGTTGACTTGCATATTCTTGCAGCCCATTCAACCCCTCATATATCTTCCAAAGTTCCAAACCTCTCCTACCAATAGATCATAAAGCTGCAAATAGCAACAAAACATGCAGTCCTCGACACCATAAGCTAGGCATTTCCAACTACTCAATATGGCACATCAAAAGGCAAATGAAAAAACAAATTATGCATTTTCTTTCAGTTATAATCTCTCATTAATATCTGATAAAGAATTATTAAAAGTAAATTTTTTATTGTATTTTGGCTCCTTCAACTATCATGCCAACATCCTCACACTTGAATTAATTCTCATAAGTATCTAAATCTCTCATACATCTCCTTACGATTTAGTGCCCTAAAGAAATGGGAAAGAAAAATTATTCTTTTTTCTCTTGTTGCAATTTCATGTACAATTTGAACTGTACATACATGATGATAAATATAGCAAAGGCATTCCGGCATGAATCTCAAGTTTGCAGCTTCTCCCCATATAAGAAGATATAAACCCATGTACAGTAATTTTCGCTGCTGCACTTCCTGTTGAATTGTTGGTAACCTGCCAATTAAAAAAACCATAAAGTAAGAGCATGAAAGAGAATAGACAATACACGAACTGTGAAAAATAAGGTGCTTTTAAGTACCAACTACAGCAGAAGGAAGCAGCAGTGTAGCACTGTTGCACACAACAGTATATCTAATCCACTTGGCAATTAAACAAAAACATATTTTAGAAATAGATAAATAAAAAATAGGAAGCCTCACCAAAGGCTACTTTTGCGATCCAAATAATTGCACCACCTTTTGTAGTTTTTAAAAAGTTTCTTCATCACTTCTGTCAGAGCACGATCATCCAACTAAAGTGGCAAAAAGTAGTGTATGTTATGGCAATTTAAAGACTTGCTCAGAAAGTAAAAATAAAATCCCGAGCAATCTAAGAAAAATAAGACCTTGGGTTGCTGATCAGGCTTTGGGAATTGTCTTATGTGCACATTTGCAAGCAATAGAATCAAGTGCTCCCTTTGATTCTCAACATTATCCTTCTGTATATTAATAAATGGAAAGTATCCTGCTGGTTAAACTTGAGAAACCAAGAAATGGACAACAAACAATTTGGCAAGTCACCTGAAAACCAAACATAGCCTGAAGCCAGTCTAGAATGTCTTCATTTACTTTCTTCTGGTGGCCCTTTGGCCATGGCAAACCCCTGGTGTTACGAAGTGAAGAAACACTAGCTTGAATCTGCATAATAGATTCATTTCAAAATCAAAAAGTGTGCAAGAACTAAGGAAAATCAACTATTCCACACTAGAAAACTGGAACAAACCTCAGGAAAACTCATAATAGCCTGATTTTCACTATCTGGATCAAGAGGAAGAATATTATAAGGCTTATATAACTGTTTCTTCTCCTCGACCTTAGTGTGAGCTTGCAAAATCTACAATAGAAATCAAAAGGAAAATACTATCCAATTACCACAACAAAAGAGAAAAAAGAAAATAATTACCATATCCACATATAAATATGTAACCACAGCACATTAAGGTTCTTGGACAAAAAATGTATTCTTTTTAGCAAATCCCAATAACTTGATATCATTCAGAAGTAAGATGTAAAATGCATTCAGTTTCACCTCATCAGACATTTCAACAGCTTCAGTCTGATTTACAGCCCTCAAAACCTCAAATAGGACAGAAGCAGTTTGATATGCTTTTGTAAGTTGGGCACTGAGTCAGGAACGTGAACTTAATATCAAATAAATATAATGCACTAGAGCCAACCATCAAGCAAGTAATCAACTAGACATTAATTCTCTCAGAGAACCAACTGGTCATGTTTATCAGAAGCATCCTGCAAAGCCTGAATATACTTTTTGTAGTAATCCCGATAAAATCTCTGCATTTCTCGAGCATCACTCTTCGCCCTTCCTGCCAATGTCATTTCATTTTCCTGAAAATAAAATAAGAGTGAATAAATATTTCTTCATAGAGACCCTTGATTAGAAATTGTAGGGAATTAAAGCCAAAATGTAATGACATCTTGAAACATTATGGACTATTTTTTAAGGTAGAGCAAATTAGTTTTACTTCAAAAGGAAGAAAAATGAAAAATGAAAAAAGAAAAAAAAAAAAGGAGAAAACAGATAGAAGGCACCAAACATTTATATCATTTAAAGTCAGCCATCACACAAAAGCAATATCTGAGATCAAAAATACCAAATCACCATTGAGACTATTAAGCAGGTAAAAGATGAGTTTGAAATGTTCTCTGGTTTCACAGCCAATGCTGGTTAGAGAAGGTGTTTTCTGAGCTAAGTGCTGATCGGAACTTAGGATCAGAAACTCCATGTCCTCCTTTGTTTCTTGATTCAGTTGAGTTCTAACTTGGTCCTAGCAGTTTGAGGGAGGTGGAAGAGTAGAATAACACAGCTGCAGTTATGAGACAAATATGGAATCTCTTTGCTCAGGCATGCTCTATCATGGTTGCTTAGGTAAAGCTTTATATTTTTAGAGCAATAAGCATTTGGGCAGTTAAGAGTCTCACAAGAGAGCACATGGGGATGGAAGAGGATCCTCGGCTTGAGAAACACAGCAAGAACTTTTATGAAATTCTCAGTGGGACAAGGAGATACTATCTTCCTTTGTCATGATTTTTGGCATCCTGATGGACCATCAAATTCTAAATTTTTTCCTCTGTTTTTTCTCTTCTTTTTTCAATGAAGTTTATTATTTATCAAAAACATATATATTCTAAATATGACCATATAGCTCTCTGTGGCATGGCAAACACAATGACAGGAAAAAAATTTTAACTTCAAGATGATAAATGGTGTTGCCGTGTTGGCCCCTAGCTAGATCTGAGGACTCACTGTCTATTCAGCCCAGACTACATGAAGTTGTTGAGTACCACAGTCTCAATTTCTTAGCTTCCTTCAAAGGATGCTAAACACTAATGTACTGCAACTTGGAAGTACTTAGAACAAGATTCCCCTTTGTTTCTTGGTGGAAGTTGGCATGGTTTACAAAAGCTATTCCAAATCATTCCTTTATAAACAAACTTGCAATCAGGAATAAGCTGTCAACCAGGGATCAAACAGGTTAATTGGAGTATACAGGAGACATTCTCTGCACTTATTGCAGGAATGAACTGGAAAGCAGCTGTCACCTACTTTCTGAGTGATCATTTCACTAAGCAAGTTTGACAGACTTTATTGACCGAGTGTTTGATGAAGATAGTTAGTTCTTGTTAATGCATGCACACGGAAGCGGGAATTAAACTTGTTTTCATTAATAACAAGAGAACCATAGATAACCACAAACACATGAATATGTACCTCGAAGATAACAGCAACAAGAATTGTATTATTCACAAACACATGAATATCTACCTCCAGCTAATGTCCCAACTGTACCTTTCACCTAGTTCAAATAATGTACATTAAAACCATTTCGGCCACAAAAATAATTTCATGAACTTTTCAACACCAGCTTGAAATGTCCAGTTAAAGGAATAAGGTATCATTTGAGTTACCTTTTTTGAACCTTACGCTTTCTCGTATAATAAGGAGGAGGTCTTGCATGTCCTTCGTCAGATGCCTCTGGCCCAGCGTTGTGTCCATGTTTGTGCCCCCCTGTCCCACAAGGAGGTGCCTTAGATATGCGTTTTGGCCGACCTTCTGCCGCTGCAGCTAACCCAACAGGCTGCTCAGGCTGAACATGGGGTGGGTCAACGGCTAAAGAAGGGCCAGTGGACGTACTGTGGGAAGGTGGGAGGGGTTGCAAGTCAGGAGGGGTTTGATCAAGACCCAGGTCAAATGATGGAATAGGTGATAGCTCAGGAAATGACCGTGGGGTGGGTGGACGAATGTCAGACCCAGGACAGGCATGTGGGGTGGGTGGAGGGATGGTGGGACTAGGGGACTCATGTGGGGTGGGTGGAGGGATGGTGGGACTAGGGGACTCATGTGGAGTGGCTAAAGGGATGGTGGGGGTAGGGGATGGATGTGAGGTGGGTGAAGGGATGGTGGGGCTAACGGATGGATGTGGGGTGGGTGAAGGGATGGTGGGGCTAAGGGATGGATGTGCGGTGGATGGAGAGGGATCGAGGGTAGGGACAACCTGAGGGGTAGCAACAGGCGGACGAGAGCAACGTCAGGCAGGAGCTGTGCTCGTGCTTGGGCTCTCAGTAGTGCTTGGCCTCTGAGTAGGTGCTGCCGCAGGAGTAGCTGCCTCCTCGTTCGGGGCCTCAGGTTCCCGAGGTCGTACACGGCCAATCTCATGCACTGCCTCCAGCACATTAATAATGTCATTGTGGGCCTCCGTGCCCACTGGGTGACGGCGCATCATACGGACATATCCTTCAATCTGCACATGGAAAAACCAAGTATATTAATAATGCAATATCAAAATGAAGAAAGCCAATCGATAGTATAATAAAGGTTGGTTCCAAATTGATACGGCAACTAATAATTGGAAATTGTAGGGACACCAAGTGTTACATTGGACTAAATTGAAATTAGCTTTTGTATTAAAGATGTAGTTAGCGGATATCGTGTTCTCAAAAATGCAAATTAAAAATTCAAATGAGGAAAAAAATTAAAAATAGTAAAAATGGAAAGAAGAATGTATACCATAACTCTAAAGGCTGAAATACGAGATATGACCTTAGAGCATCCCAAATTAGATTTGTATATGAACAAAGTTCTCTATAAGGTAAATCAACAAGATTGTCTATAAGCAATCTTAAGCAGACAACAATTTAAAAGGGAGGTTTGATGCTAAGCAAACATTGGACCACATAAGAAGAGTTCTCTAAACAGTGGTAAACTAAGTAACAAGTACGGTAAAATGTAGAACACGTGGAGAAGTTACCATTAGAATGAATCTAGCACCGGGGATATCGATAAACCTTCGAGTTATCCTTGTGAACCAATCGAAGTACTCATGCTGTAGAGGCATATCACCAAGCACTGCTTCACAACGCTGTTGAAGGCGATGACCCCAGTCCGTGAGATGCATAGCATGTCTCCGCATCCAATCAACACCCATCTTCCCCCTCAAATCAATGGCATGAAGCACCGGGTCCGTGTTAACATGGCGGGGAATTTCTTGGATCATCCCATATTGCCAAACAACACGATCCGGTGTATGTTTCTCTACTAGATGGAAACATACAAGCGGCACCATTGCCGTCCACACTGCCCTCCCTGCAACGCACCACGGCGGAAGGTTCTCGTATTCATCTTCGTACGGCTGCCACACCACCTACAACAGCCCAAAAACAAATATGCAACACATTAGGCAACTATCTTTCTATTTCAAAGTTCAGTAAATATATATCTTCTTCTTGAACATGTTGAACAAAGCATTTTCATACCTGGTTTGGCAACATTAAAGCTATTTGCTCCCGATACCTGTCCCTAAAGACTTGGGCGGGCCTATTTTTCTTGTTTGGGACCCACATCCACCTACAATCAAGAACAGGGGATCAATATCTACAACTTCCCAAGTAAGATAATATTATGATTAAAACTATAATGTAATCAGATATAACTACTAATAGAATCTTATAGAAATGTACTCAATTAATAATATCACTAGAATAAAAAAAGTCCTTAAGCCAAACAAAGCACATACAAGCCACATGACAATGACAAAAAATTAGAGTATATTAACGTAATCATATATATTGAAACTCTGTTTAACATTTTTAAATGTTGACATAAATGATTCGTACAACCCTTTTAAATAAAAATAAAAATTTATATTTTAAGTTACATGATTGTAAGCTTAGGTAATGATCACATATTGTAAATGAAGTTACTAAGGTACAGACTTAATTAAGGGACAGTGGACCACGCACTGGAGGACCATAAGCACTCACTGGTGGGCCACGCTTAACTGCCGGGCACAAATAGGGGAATCTGGCCCACGCCCAATACTGGACCAACAATAAACACCCACCAATCTGACTGGCTTTCTTATCACTTGCCCTGCATAACTGTCGGTACAGCCATGCAAGGCAAGCACTTCCCCAACTATACCTTCGTGGGTTGCGAAGGTCTTCCAACTGCTGCACCCACATTAGATGCACCCTATCACCGGATTTGTCCATGAAGATTGTGTCCCCCAATAACGCTAGGATGTAGCATCGTGCATACCTATGCACTTCATCGTCTTCAGCATTAGGCGGCAGTGGATTGGCAACTTGCTCCAAAAGCCGTTTGATGAGAATCCTCTGGCCACTACATTCCAGATGGTCTTCATTGGCAGGTCGAAAGCCAAGGTACTCATCGCACACATTCTCCCATATTTTTTGTGTGCTCCCTGTTATAGCGTCACCATCAACAGGAAGTCCAAGAAGAACCTCCACATCCTGCAATGTGATGGTGACCTCACCATGCGGCATGTGGAATGTGTGAGTCTCGGGCCGCCATCGCTCCACTAAGGCCGTTATCAGGCCATGATCAATCTCTCTACCCGGAGTCCTGAGAAGTCCCTCCAAACCAAGTGCCTTAAGGATGTCAATCACTCGATCATCCACCATTGGCTCTCGATTCGAGAACTCTTCACTACGGGCACGACATTTAAGGGACCCTGGATCCTGCACAAAACATAACCATGGATTAACATATGACAGCAAGTTGAGTGCAATAGAAGTTGTTTATTATTTTTAACTTTGAAAATTGAAATGATACTTTAGAGTAATACCTTTTTTCCATATATATATATAAAAAAAAAAAGAATAATACCTCAAACCTTAAAAAAAAAATCCGAATATATAAAACTATATAATTTTTATTTATTTATTTTTGTGTCTAATGATTGCTAATTTGCTATTTAAATAATTTTATAATAATATTGCTATGAAGTGACTTACAAATATATCCAAGCCAACAAAAGTAACTGTAGAAGCATCCAAATATATATTAAAACAAAATGAACGGTAGAAGCATCCAACTATATATTAAAACAAAATCAACGGCCAAATATTGACGTGCTTTTTTGCAATTCATTAAAGTCAACACATGAAAACTTTTTCTCCAAAAAAAAAAAAAAAAAAAAAAAAACCAGACTTTGTGTGCATGCTCTTCATTTTAAAATATTTGATTAGTGTTTTTAATGAAAAATATTTTATTAGTTGATTTAATAGGTTTAATCTTTTATCAATTATCATGGATTTTAATATTAAGGTTGTGTTTGACATTGATTGAAAAAAGCAATTTTTTTATTCTATTCAACTTTTTTTTTTACTACTATTTTGGAGTCCCATTGCATATTGGAGTCCCATTGCATATTTTGGTATTATTTATGGGTCTCATTGTATTATTTCAGCTAATTTTTAGTTTTATCTATAGTACTTTCAGTAAAAAAAATTTCAGTTTTAGTTAAATAAGTTGTTCTCAAACAAACTCTAAGTGTTTGTTTGGGAACAACTTATTACGAACAAAAATTAAAAACTTTAAGATCACTTACATTAGGAGAGAATAATTTAAAGAGTGAAAAAAGTGTTTATTTTATTGGTAGTAGAGATTGAAAGAAGTTATCTCCCAAGTATGGTCAATAAATTAATATATATATATATATATATATATATTCATTTTATCATATTTATAAACTACCATTTTTATACCTGAAATTTTATTTTATTTTATAATTTAATAGTTGAGATGAGGGATTTGAATTCTGGATATCTAGAATTAAAAGACCAAAAAATACCAACTAGTTGAGTTACAACTCTAAACTTATGCATATTGGTTTGAATTATGTAACAAAAATAAAGTAACCCAATAAAAGCAATCATCCAAGCATGAAACATTCCACCCAACCTCAAAACGAAGATAAAGTTAAAGAATTTTCACCATATTCTTTTTTTCTTTTAATTGATATACTACGAACAAAAAAAAAAAAGAAAAGGAAAGCAAAATAGAATTACATAAAAAGGTCTAAATTTAATACAATATGTTATATTAAGTCCCATAATTTTATTTTATCAATTAAAGTTTCAAAAATATAAAATCATTTCAATTTGAAGTATATGTCTATCTCCATTATTAAATTTATAATCTGGATAATAATAGAGCAAGAAAAGGCAAAAGTTTATTAATTAAAGCTGCATTTCTCTTATGATTTGTTTATAAATTAATTTGGCAGCAACTAAATAGAAATAATATAGAGAGAAAACTCAAAATAAAGAAAGTTTCACTTAGATTAAGAGAGTGAGTATTAGAAAATTGAAAAACAAAAAAATTTTAAAAATTGAAATTAGTTGCCTAGGTAAAATATATAATTTATTAACAGTTTTAATTTTTTTTTTCCTGTTTCATTATTGCCCAAAAGAATGTAATTATGAAAATGAATAGTGGAAAGGACAGTTTATGATAAGTTTAAAACCTTAATGGACAAAATGAAAAATTACTACAATAAATTAAGAGGTCGATTAAAGACATAATGACCACGTTTACAAACCAGCAGGACTATGATGTGGGCAAAATAGTAATTTCGCCACCACAAATGAAATTTATTTATGTATTTTTTGATAACACAAATGAAATTTATTATTCGTACACGAGCGCAAACTTACTTTAATATATTAAAAAAAAATATTTATAGTTTTTCAATTTTGGTTTTACGGGTTTCACATTCAAAGATCCAAGAAATTTCCAAACTGTAAAAGTAGGTGCCAAAATAGAAAATACAAGAGAATTGGAATATAGTTCTCACATTTCTCACATTGATTCTTCACTGTGATTCTCTGTGCTTTTTTTTTTTTTTTTTTTTTACACTACTCATATAATTTTCAACAACTTATTTTTTTTTTGGGTATGTTTTATTCCTTTCAATTTTCACAGCGTTTGGTCACCAATATACTCTTAAATTCACAACCTTTATGTGAGTTCATTTTTTTTTTTTTTTTGGGTTTTCTTTTATCTGAGTGATTTGAGGGTCTGATTTATGTGAAAGATTGAAGATTTTTTCTGGGTTTGATTGGAAAAGAAGTCTGGAAAGTGGGGTTCATACAACTTCTGAGCTACCGATGGCAGATAACCGGCAGGTTCAGAAGAATGCTATGCCTAATCAATCCGCAAACAACATTGAAGGTAGGACTGAGTTTTCGTGCACCCTTTGAGGTGTACGGAGATCTGATTATAGTTTTGTTTTAAGGAATATGTTTTATGGTTTTTGGTGTTTGGTTTTGATCATGGTGGTTTTGTTTTAACTGTTGTCAACTTTTCTTTTTTGTATTTATGGTTTTAAGTTTGAGATGGTTGTGTGTTTTGTATTAAGTGGGGGGGGGGGGGTTGTTGTTTTGATGAAGTTTGATCCATGGTACAATGCATATTGAGGTTTGGAAGATTCTGGTTTTTGTTTTTGGTTATAATGAATTAAGTGGTATTTTGCCTTGTTTAACGGGTTGTGGGTTTTGAGTTTGATGAACATATGTGGTTGAAATGAATGTTGAGGCTACTTATCTTGTTTTTGTTGTGATCAATGGTTAAATATATGTATTTTAAGTTTGAAGTCTATATAGACATTGTTTGGAATTAGTTCGCTAGCCTTATCCTTCTATGACTGATGATGACATGTCGGTTTGTGGTTTTGAGGAAGTTTAATAACACCCAATTAATTTATAACACCCACCATAGATTAACATACAACTTATAAACATACAACTTATTATTAATTTCTAAAAGCTAGTTAATGACTTGATGCTAACTAAGAAAATTACACTTTAAAAATATTTAGGTCATAAAATCTCTTATTGGCATCAATGTTAAACATTCGTTTTTTCTAAATAAACATGTAATATTCATAGAAAGAAAAGACTTAGAAACAAATCACAGGGGGAGGGAATTAATCCCTTCTCTATCTTGTGATTTAAAACGAAAATTTAGTGAGGAAGAGATAGTGTTAAAATGTAGACACAAACCCGATTATGTATGTGCAATTTTGGAAATTGACCATATTATAGATGCATGCAGAAGTACCTTAGAGAGTAAAGAAAGGATTTGAAGTGCTGCACTTGTACTTCTGCACAGTTTTAATATATATACATGTTTGTAAGTAAGAATCGTTGGAAGCCCATGTGTTTGTACTACACGCAAGCCAAGTGCACTAAGGTAAGCCTTAACTCCTAACCCACCAACCCCATCACTCTTAAACCCCCATTTTTTGCTGCATTTGATGTTTATCTATCTCTCTAGCTTCAGCTTTTGGTTCTTCTATCGTGTACATGTGTTTTTTTTGTGATTGAATAGCCTTTATGTACTATTGTTGTGAAACAATAATATTTTTTTTCTTTGTTCTCTATTTTGTCTTTTGGGTTATCAAACTTGGCTTATAATTGACCATGTCGTATTCAATACATATGTCAAGAACTATTGAAGTATGTGACTGTATAAAAACAGGTACATAGATAATAAAAAGGATGGAAAGAAAAAAGGGAAAAAAGGAAAATTTTTGGATATGGTGATTGGTGAAGTCATTAGTTGAAGACCCTCTAGAATTTCAGTTATTTGTAAACGCATGTTGAAACCAATAGCTTTATCTTAAGTAAAGGCAAAACAAAAGGTGCAACTATGACTATGGTTCTAGTTTCAAATTATGAAAGTGTTGTTGTCTTCTAAGAATTAGGGACACTTCATTTGGGATGCCGTGTACGTTTGGGACACTTCTGCACCCGTGTCCCTGTCGTATCATTTTTTTTTTAAATTGTGGGTCACGAGAGATATACTTATCTTTTATTTTTTTTAGTTTTAATCTTGAACACTTATATAGTCTTATATTCTCATTATATTCTGCATGATATTGGTGATGGGTCGAGCGGTTGAAGTTTTGGCAAGACTGTTGTTGTGGGGAGACACCTCTTGCTGTCAACTTTCTTCAATTGTTTAGATTTTGCCTAGATAAGGAGGCAAGTGTGGCTGAATGAAGTTCACTAATGGGGTCTTTTTTGGGATGTTAGTTTCTTTTGTGGGGAGGGGGGGGGTTTCATGTTCAGGAATTGCAGGCTGTGTTGAGCTTCATGTATACCATATATGGCTCTCCAGTAAGGGGGTTTGGGGAGGATAAAATGAGCTGGAAACCAGATAGAAATAAGAGATTCATGGTTAATGATTATTACAGTCTTCTAGTGGGCTCTAATGATTTTTGTTTCCCTTGGAAAAGCATTTGGAAGCTAAAAACCCCTTCTTGAGTGGCATTCTTTGTTTGGACTGCTGCTTTGGGGAAATGCTTGACAATTGACAATTTATGAAAAAGGAAGGTTTGGATATTGGATTTGTTATATGTGCAAGTGTAATGGTGAATCGGTTGACCATATTTTCCTTCATTATTCGATTGCTATGGATTTGTGGTCTATGGTTTTGGTTTTATTTGGAGTAAGTTAGGTTATACCAAAGTCAGTTGTGGAGCTCCTTGCTTGCTAGCAAGGCCGGTTTGGTTGTCATCGAAATGGTCATATATGGATAACTATTCCCCATTGTTTAATGTGGTGTCTTTGGAGGGAAAGAAACAACAGGTGTTTTGAAAATACTGAGAGATCCATACCAGACCTCAAGTTATCTTTCTTTAGAACTGTTTTGGATTGGCCGTTTGCCTTGCAAAACCAATCATTCTCTTCTATCTTTGATTTTCTTGATTCTTGTAATTTTTGTATTTGACCCCTTTACACTTCCTGTGTACTAGGGTGTCCTTTTTTTATTTTTTATTATATATATATATATATATATATATATATATATATATTGTTTTTTTATATATGAATAAATCTTATTACATATAAAAAAAAATCCTGAACACTTATCTAATTATCTTTTATTTTCTCTTTTGGATCTTATTCTTACTTTGTATTCTAATTTATAAACATCATCTATTAGTCATGAATTCACTTTATTATCCATTATTGCTCTTAAATTGATATATGTTTAGCGTTATATGAAAAAAATAAATGTTTAACAATATTTAAAAATAAAAATAAAAATAAAAATTTATTTAATAAAAATTTATTAATATGCATATCTCCACTATGTCATGTCCTAATTTTTTTAAAAATTGTCGTGTTGCCATGTCGTACTTGTACTTGTACCTATACCCGTATCCATGTCCATGCTTCCTAGGTTGTCCTCTAGTTTTTTGGGTGAAGGTTATATAGTGACAAGCCCGGTCAAGGTGATCTTCTTAAACAGAAATTGGCAACACAATTTGTATTGTCTAGTATTATTATCGAGTAATTTTTTGATTGGTTTGTTTCCAACTATACCTAGTATGTTTTGAATATACGACTTGACCCTCCACCCACATTTTTGAGAGGAAGAAGTGCCATTTGAGCCAACACTTATCAAGTATTATAACTAAAAGCCCGATTCCCTTCTTTAAAATCCACATCTATTCATAGGACACAAGCTTTGGTCTCATATAAAGTAGATTAGTTGTGGAATGCCTTGGATGAGGAGTTTCAGTTCTCATTGGTGGCATTTGTTCTCCCATTGCTGAAGTTTTGATCAAGCCTTATTGGGGAAATGATTATGGAGATTTGGGAATGAGGTCACACATTTATGGAGATGGATCATCACTATGAAGTAAAGGGAGTAATGAGGTTGGACTTTGATTTCAGTTAAAGGGACTCATGGGTGTAGCCTTTGGAGGAGTATTAGTGCGGGATGGGACAGTTTTCTTCAATTCGTGTATTTTGAGATGGGGGACAGCGCATGAGTAAGGTGTTTTCATGATATATGGTGTGAGAATTTATCTCTAAGAGACTTGTACCCTGACCTATACGCCTGCTCAGCTGATCAGAATGCCTTAGTTCATTGAAAAGAGTCACATTCTTAGTATTAATTACTATACTTAAAATTATGTCAATAAACCGACTGGGTCTAGTGAAGTTATGGATAGCTAGTTATAAGGGGAAGGGCGGATTTGAAATCTGAAATTTCACACAGATTTTCATGATTGGGAATTGGAGTTAGTTAATTCTTTCCTAGATATAATGATGTCCAAATTCCCTAGGAAGGTGGGATGTGATAAGATGAGATGGAGTTTGAGAGGGAGTGGTGGCTTTAATGTTCAGTCCTATTATGAGGCTACTTGAGGTACGCTGACTAATTCTTTCCCTTAGTAGAGTATTTGATGTGTTAAGGCCCCTAATGTCGGTCTCATTCTTTATTTGGACAGCATCTTTGGGGGAAGATTTTTTACTTGTGATAATCTCATCGAGCGAGGTTTCTATTTAGCTGGTTGGTGTTACATGTGCCAGTGTAGTGGGGAGACGGTAGATCATTTGTTGATCCCTAGTGATATTGCATATGCTTTATGGATCTAGTATTTAGAGCATTTGGGATTTAATGGGTGTTACCAAGAAGGGTAGTTGATCTCTTGTTCACTTGGAGGAATTAGTTCAGGGAGCACTTATCAAATATTTGTAACTTTTCCCGTTATGTTTGATGTGGCTATGGTGGAAGGACTAAGATAGTCGTATTTTTTAAGATTCAGAATAATTAAAGGTCTAGTTGGAATCATTGCTAATTTGAACTCATGTTTGATTGGTCTAGAGCGTCGGGTCTTACATGTAGTAACTCCCTTCTAGAAATTAATAAACTGAGAAACTATTACTTACAATTCACTAGCCATCAATAAAACAATATATCATGTTTCCAGCCTATGATTCTTGTTGTGAAACAAAACTTGGTCAGCTTACAATAATCATGGACATTAATTCAAACTTTCCCCCGACTACTAAATATGTCACTGGAACCCGCATGTTTAGCTTCAGAATTTGAATCATCTTTACTTTCTGGAGGATGATGCTGACAGAGTTCTGTAAATGTATAATTGGTAGGTGTAAAAAACAATCCACACAAACTTTTTGTTGAATTTTCAAGGACACAGAAGAAAGGATGAAAATGAGACTATGATGCTGTTGACTGTGAAGATTCCATGAAGATGCTGATGATGGAGGAAATGATTACATTTTTGTCATGGCATTACTAGTTGAATTGCAAAAGTACTAAATTAGCAAAATTCCCAATAAAAAGTAGTTTGGAAGATGATTTTTATGTATCTTTTTCTATTTATTTATTATTAATTTCTAAAAGCTAGTTAATGACTTGATGCTAACTAAGAAAATTACACTTTAAAAATATTTAGGTCATAAAATCTCTTATTGGCATCAATGTTAAACATTCGTTTTTTCTAAATAAACATGTAATATTCATAGAAAGAAAAGACTTAGAAACAAACTAATTCCAGGTTCAAAAAACAAAATTCACCACACACAAAAAAAAGTGAAATCTTTAGTGGTGTGTTTTACCTGCCCATTCCAAATGGCTTCTGATCGATGGTTGGGCTGCAACGTCAACACTGACGTGTCAATGGGGCCAGGCTGCGCATGGTTAATCTCTCCAGCATTTGCAGCAGCCATACTGCACAAAAATGATAAGCAATTAGCACATACTAGACATTATTGAAAACAAAAACAAAAACAACCTAAAAAATATTGTCAATAATAATACATAATGAAACAAGGTATGCATTTGATGTTACATCTAACTTTTTCTTTTATATAGGTTATTTGAACAAACCTCTAACAAAACCACAAAATACAAAATATAGACCAGCATATAATGTATCCATGAACTTATCATAAGACATTGCAGAAAATCTACTAAATATACATAACCATTGGATACATTTTACAGGAGACAAGATTTAACACATATCTCAGATGAATCTGAAGCATGTGTGTTATCTGCAATCAAATACCCAAATTCATCCCCTTCAAAGCTACACCACATGTCATGCCATTTTTTTGTCCTCCTTCATCACAATAATATACTCAAACAAAAAGAAATAAAAAAAATACTGATGTTATCTAAAATGGGTCTTCGAAATTTGTCTTAAGAACATAAAATTCGAATCTAAAAAAGTAAGTGAGAAATGGCATACTTGAAAAATGGGAAGGAATTGAAGCAACAATCTGGGAATGAAGAAGAATGCTTCTTATACAAAAAAAAAAAAAAAAAAAAAATATATAAACAAACAAACAAAACGAACTGATTACATTGCAAAATGCATAAAGGGACTCACCTTTTTTTCTTCTATTTCTTTCAGATACCGCGTAGGTGAGCGAGAGAGTGACTGAGATTGGGTCGGTGAGGCTGAGAGGGTGAGTGGGTTGGGGCCGGCGTCGGCGACGGTGACGCTGAGAGAGTGAGAGGAGGAAAGGGTGAGTGAGAGTGTCGGTTTGCTGAGAGGTTGAGTGAGGTGTTTGACTGATGAGGGAGAGTGAGTGGGTGGGTGACTGAAAGAGAGGGTGATTGGGTTGGGGCCGGCGTCAGCGACGGTGATGCTGAAAGAGTGAGAGAAGGAGAGGGTGAGTGAGGGTGAGCGAGAGTGTCCGTCTGTAGAGGCGTTTGACTGATGAGGGAGAGTGAGTGGGTGGGTGACTGAAAGAGAGAGCCTTAAATTCAAAAATATGCTATTAGAAATCGACCTTCACACACTCGGTTTCCAGGTCGTGCTCCACGTCAGTCCACGTCAATGGCACGTGACACCAACATGGAAATCGACTCTCTGATGGTCGATTTTCAGATGGCTGCCACCTGGCAATAACGCCACATCAGATGTCACGGACAACCAAAACCGACTCTGTGAGAGTCGATTTACAAGGCCCAAAATCGACTGTCAGAAACTCGAGATGTTACTAACCCAATTTCTTTCAAAACCGGACCTATTAACTAGATAGTTGGGAAATTAGGCCTATTTTCCAATTTCGTTCACATCCCTTTGTCAAACCTGATGTTTTTTCACGGTTGCTATTCCCTTTCCTTCTGTTACACGATTGAAATTCCTGTCCCCCACGTTTTGATTCATTGTTTCAGGCTTAGTCCCTTCCCCTTCCCCACCTTTTGATTCTCACGGTTTCAGCTTCTGTTCTACTGTTTCACTCACGGTTTCATCTTCCTGTTCTATGGTTTCAGCTTCTGTTTCGGCTTCTAATGGCAGCCCCTCTTTCTTCCTTCCTTCCTCTCCTCACATCTATATAAATACTGACGTAAGCGGGTGGTTCAGTTGAGGTATCCCTACATCTCAATTTCTTTTGTGCACTATTCTTTTGCTTGATGGTTCTTTTCCCTTTCTACGTTTGTTTCTGGCTAGGGTGTTGAATTTGTTTCTACTGGGTTATTTAATTGGAGCACTTCTTCTTTTGGGTATGTTCATTATGATTTTCTATTGAATCTATATATTAAATCTGTCACCTTTTACTATTTCGTGTTGTGCTCTATTCTTTTGCTTGATGGTTTTTTTTTTCCTTTCTACGTTTGTTTCTGCCTAAGGTGTTGAATTTGTTACTGCTGGGTTATTTAATTGGAGCACTGCTTCTTTTGGGTATGTTCATTCTAATTTTCTAACTATATTGAATCTATATATTAACTCTGTCATCTTTTACTAGAATTGGTCAAACAATTGGCGTGTGTTTTTTTGAAACCTCTTGAGTCACATCTAGGATTTTTAATCATGCGAGAGAATGTGCAGTTATATTATAGTACCAAGTGACTTGGAATGTCATGATTTTAGTAGCTTTCCCTTGTGTGAGTTGTGACCCCTAAAAGAATCATTCTGTATATATCTATTTTAATATTCTTCAGTACTTGAGATACTTTTTTTGATGATTCTTCAGTACAGATAGAGTAGAAACCTGCATACGCTAATTTCAGAAATACATTTTTGTGGATTCTTCTCTGTCTCTCTCTTTTTCTTTACCACTCTCTGAATGATTCCTCCAACAAAATAAAACATGGTTTCCCCTATTATGAATGTCGATTCAACTCAACTTTCTTCTACATGGTGAGATGAACCTGGATGAGAGGATTACATTATCTTAATTGTTGTGTTTTATTATTTTTGTTGAAACTTTTGGCATTTAGTTCAAGTATCATGTCAAAAAGTTGTTCACACTTGGTAATCAAAATTTGGAGTTTCAAATCACCATCATCTAATCATCTTTGATAGTTGTCCCATGAAAGAAAGATTGTTTCATAGCCTGACAGTACTGCAATTTCATAGCCTGACAATATTGCATCTCACATATTATACATTACTACAGTCTGGGCCAATAGGATTTAAGCCTTGGCTTAAGTATATTGATTGGTCAGCACCAAACCACACTTGTCATGGGAAGGAATATCGAAGAGAATGTTCTCTTAATGAAAGACATGAGGGATGCTGTGTTCTTTGTAAATTGTACAGCTCAGGGCTGTATGAAATGGTGGCTATTAAATTAGTATAGAGTTTGTGTTTTCTTTTTTATGAGATCCATCGTGAATTTTTTCCACTAATTTGGATGGTTCTCCAATATTTATGTGCCGCCTTAAACAACTGACTGTTTAAGCCCTTCAAATTCGTCCTTTTGTACTCCACTATAATAATTAATTTAAAAGAAAAGAATCTGAATCCTATTTCTCTTTCCTATGAATCATAGGCCATGATGTTACTGAAGATATTTCTGAAATCCTCTTAGCTCTTCTTTTTTTTTTGGCCACCATCTGCTCATATATTTGAATTTTAATTCTATCTATGTTGAAATTTCAATAAAGAAAAAAATGTAAGATTCTTCACATTTACAATATGTTACAAAATATCTATGTGAGTGGGAAATATATTTTTCTCTCCAGCTAAGGAACTTAATCTAATATGGATGTTATTGTTCAGCCTAATGTATAGGTTATGTAATTGTAAAGCCATAGTCATATGGAACATGTTATTGTGTAGGTGTGGGAGCAAATTTCATATTCGTAATGCAAAAAATACAAAGAATTCTCATATAAGCCACTCCATAGATATTAGAGATTTGCATAATTGTTAATTGCTGGATCTTCTAAAAGGTATTCCAATGTCTTGGATTAAATCTCCTCCACCCAGTGGACAGCTTTAAATCACGGACAATCAATGTGACTATAGAATCTGATAAGTAGAAAATATGCCTCTTGATATGTAGTGATCCTACTATATGCAGAATTGATACCTTCATGGCCCCATCCTAAACACTTCTACTATCTGCATATTTTTTTACTTATTCATTTTTCTTTTTCAGGCAGGTAATTCATTGAAACAAATCTAAGAAACATTAAGAACACAAAATATCCTCACAAGGCATCCCAATAAATATGGGAATCACATATTACAATTTACAACCAATACATTTCACCTATTTCATTTTGTTTTATTGGTAAGTTACAAACGTACCTAGCAGGTTTTAAAATTTTGACCTCACCTTTCAACTAATTATTATAGGAGAAAGAAGTGCCAATTGAGCTATATTTAAGCATGTATTTTGATGAAATATGTACTGATTGCCATGTTACTCTTTGCTTGAAATGTTCAGGTTTCTTTTTTTCCTATTGGATGTTTTTTTTAATATCTGCATTGAACAACTTGCTAAATACAGGTTTTGTTACAAAGCATGGTTTAATACATCAAGTTTCTGATCATATTTGCATTTTGGAGAACTATGTGAGTGTGGTTTCTATGATAGGTTACTTTCCCTATATCAGTATATTGTCTTTGAAGGAAATCGAGTACTCACCTTAAACTTGACTTTAACTGAGTCCACTTCAGAGATGTATTCACGAAAATATACGCTTAAATGGCCATGAATATTTGGAGTCAAAACGTTTGCATCATTTTCCATATATGTGAAACTCAGCAAAATAATATCGTAGGCCATCAAATTTGAGATTGTTCGTAGATCTATAAGATTACCCCAGATTGATGTAAAGTTAAATGAAATACATAGCACAATTGCTCAAAATTTTCAAGATTGTCTGAAGAAAATTTCCCAATACTGCATTTATACCTGTAAACTTTCATTCGAACCAGTGTATCTTGCCACAAGTTGTGATGTAGGAGCAACATCAGAGTCCTTCCATAGTATCTCATATGCCTTTTGGGATGTGATTTTACAAATTCTCTTTTGTAGCTCACAATAAATAACCGAAGTGCATCAGCCATGTATCATATGCCTTTTGGGAAATTCCATTGTTGCCCGAACAATTTATGTAACCAAAAGAAATAGGACATTGTTGAATGAGCTGCTTTGCTGGGAAATCCCATTGTAAATAGAGCTGGATTGTTTCTTCAAATGTGTCCAACTCTCAATTATAAATAAAATGAATAAGATTTTTTTATATTATCTTTTGGTTGTATAGGTTGTTCATATTTGCTACCAATTTAATATGGATTATCTATTAAATTGCAAGTTCAAAAGCTGGAATATATAGTCAAGTATCTCTAAATATTAGTTAGAAATTGATTTTTAGGTGGGTGTAATCAAATGGCTTTCTATAATTTGACTGAAAAATGATAATTAAGCCAAAACATTCGATGAAGAGATGTTGTTTCTTTTGGAATTGTTTCAAAGGCACCAATCAGAGCTTGAATTTCTATGAGGTTGAATATATGTCATTGATCAGTGAAATGGATAGGTTAGGAGAGAATAAAAGTTAAGGGGAATAAGGGTTCTCCAGTTGTCTTTGTTGGGTTCATAAATTATGAACTTTAAAAAAAAAAAAAAAAAGGAGGCATATATAGCATGTAGGTGAGAATTCAGGGGTAGTGCTAATATAGGTAGTGGAAGCTTTTAACACAAAGTGAAAGAGTAAAAATAGAGGGAGATAAAAAATAAAAAAACGAGGTTGGATTAAGCATTTGGGTTGGGTCTTACCCTGTGATGTTTTCGTTATTAATGGAACTGCATAAAGGCAAGAATCTCCAAATAGTTTTAGAAAAATGCTCTTCATGTTACTTGTGTGAACTTACTATAATATTTTTTATATTATCTTTTGGTTGTTTAGGTTGTTCATAATTTTTACAAATTGATTATGAACTATCTATTAAATTGCAAGTTCAAAAGTTGGATTGTTTCTTCAAGTATGTCAAACTCCCAATTATAAATAAAATGAAAAGGTCATGTTAAAATATTTATCTATTTTTATATTATCTTCTGGTTTCTACCAATTTATTATTCATTCAAACATAGCTTCAAGGGCTGCCTCATACCTCAGGATCCCTGTGTTCCAGAGAGGCTTTGCTTCTGGTATGTATCAGACTTTGCTATGATGGGTTTTTTTTTTTTTTTTTGCCTTTTATATGTATATATTAATCAGAAAGACTGAGATATGGATTTGGATCTCTCATTTATATGTTAGTTGGTTGAAATGGTTGATCTATGATTCTTTGATCAGAATATTGATCATCAGTCATGTAGTAAACGAATGAGTGAAATGGCACCTTCTTTGGTTGTAAGAATAACGTGTGAAAGGATTTTACATATTCATCTATTTAATTTTTTTTTTTTTTTGGAAAAAGTTCATCTACTTAATTTAGATATTTATAACTAGACAATTAAATAATAATTTATGCAACAATCAAAAAAAGCGAAAATTGTCTATATATATTTATCATGGATGGTTATAAATTTATGTTTAACTTTGCATTTACGTATTCTTATGCTTTTATTTACATATTTATAACTAAACAATGAAAATTATGAATAAAATAATTAAAACAGTTCACTCATCATAAAGCTAGAAAAATACTATAAATTACAATCCTAAACAACTTCAAAAATACAAACCAAAAATATCAAAAATACTCTTTACACAATCACAAAAATGCGCATATAACATGAATTACTCACAGAATTATTGGTCAAAATATTATCCAGTGTGGGAAGACAATAGCCAAAATTTTAAGGCAATGTCAACTTTCCACTTTTTCTCTACTAATCACAATCTACAACGTCCAAAATTGTGGCACAAAATATTGTAGTCTTATATTTTCTCTTTTTATTAACTTTATATAATGAAGTCATGCACAGTTTTAGAGTCATTGTTATATTTTTGAAAAAATAAAAAATGACTTCATATATCCAATATTGCAATTGTGATGATAACAATGTTCATGTGTCATCCTTAGTATATGATAAATGAAATGTTTTGTCACCAGTTGATTTTTTTTTAAGCACATCAATTTCTTAATGTGTTTATGTTTACAAAAAACAACTGCACGCTATTCAATTGGCTAACCAAAAAAAAAAATTCTTCATGACATCAATCTAACTGGATTGCTCCAAAATTCTCTATTCCTTTGAAAGGAGGAAGGAAAACTCATTCATCAATGCTTTAGGGCTGGAAACAAGCAAGCACTATTTTGGGTCGAAGCTCACAAATATTTTGTACAAGATCAAACTAAAGTGGGAGAAGAAATCTTTTTCAAGCCAACATAGAAGGAGACAAAAATGCAAAATACAGATTGGCAATTGCGCTGTTATGCAAATCAAATGATGAGGGAATACAATTACTGTTATCAATTCTAAACCAACCAGATGGAAAACTATTGCTGCAAAACTGTCAACAAATCCTTCGACATACAACTTTTGGAACAAACACATTTTGCGTCCCAAATAACCAAGCATGCAAGAAAAATGGAGTGGGTCATTGGGATCGTGAATGCCCTTACCCTTATGGAAATGAAGAATTACATGTAACATGCAAAATGTACTCAATTGACTTGGAAATGTACAAATTAGCCAATGGTAGAAATTATGTTTCAAAAATAAAATCTACAATAAAATTTCCTCATTCTATTCCGAATACTAATCTTTAATAATACAAAATTAATTCAAAGACCAAAACCTCCAATCACCATGAATCCTGCAATATATATATATATATATATATATATCATTATCATAAAAAATTTATCACGCGCAACGCGCGGGTCCGCGACTAGTAATAATAATAATAATGACGGAAAAGAAAAATAATAATAACAAGTAAGTAACAAAACAAATTTCAAAATAAATGGAATATTATACTTTTTTTTTTGAGAATCCATGGAATATTATACTTGTAGTTGGTATAAAATAAAAATTGTATCATTGGCTGATTTTTATGAAATTAATATTGCACTAATCACAACTTGCCTTCCTAATAAGTTATGTAAAATTTTGTTAAATTTTTCATTTTCTAATTTTATTAAAAGAGGGGTGAGGGTAAATTATACTTTTAGCTCCTAAATTTTGGTGTAAGTTAGATTTTGGTCCCTCAATTGTTCCAAGTTCATATTTGGTCCATGACATTAAAAAAAAAAAAAAAAAAAAGTGATTTGATTCCTTCACATATTTTTATATTTATATGATTAACCGGATTTTAAGAAACACCATTTTCAAGGGCCAAATAGAACCAACCACATATTTAAAGGGTTAACAATAAACCAAGCCTATACATGAAGGGACAAAATTATTCTCTTTTTAAAATATTAGGGATCAAATTAGAATTTTAAAATATTATGGACCAAAATCAAATTTGTCTCAAATTTTAGGAACTAAAATTACAATTTAGAGGAAAATAAAAAGGATCATTCAAATCAAATTAGCAGCATTTTTTTGGCTGGGGTCTTTTCCATATACACTAGTGGGAGTCTAATGATTGGATAATAGAAATTATGAATTTACTATGGTTTAAGAGATTAAGAACCTTAAACTCACAAGAAATGTTAAGGTCAAGATGCCTTATGATATGATGTAGTAGTGGTCAAAATTTAAAAGATATATATCTCGTTGGTGTGGGATTAAATACTTGCGACTTTAGGTTCAAACTTGTCATTGTCTAACTACTAATTTACAAACATTTTATCTTATTTGAATAAATATTTTGGTATGTATGCGCGCACAATGTTAAAATGGTGTTTACATTTTATTTTACTATATTGCAAACCAACCGCCGTCAATATTGTAGCTATATATGTACAACAACAGCTAAAAAATAATCTTTTCTTATTCGTTTTAGGAAAAAAAAAAGGGTTTTCCTTTATTTAATTTATTTGTATTTTTTTCAATATCACAATGTAGGTGAAAGAGTTCATTATCCTTCAAATTATCAATATTTACATCAAAAAGTAGTTAGTAGACCAATCACGTCTATTCTGCAACATTGACAAGTAATCATCCTTTTTTTCTTAAATAAAGTAAGGTTTTACCATCCCAATGCTTTATTTTTTATTTTGCATAAACCATTCTAATGTTCAATGTTCACTTTTTATTAGTTAGGACCATTACAAATTAACTTGAAACTTAAATTTTTATATATATATATATATATATATATATATATATATATAAGTCAAACAAATACCAAACCAACCATCCAAGATACCTTTGATCGAAAAAAAAAATTCCAAGATACCACATTTTTTTTTTCTTCTTTTTGATATAACCTATAACTCTAGCCTAACAATAGTTTCTAAAACTACCATGTATCTATATATTAAAAATACACCCTTGACCCTTCCCACTTGTATCTATGGCGAAGAGAAAGTACACAAACACAAAATTATTAATCAATAAGCCATATTTATGTACAATAACCAATCATATATTCATATCAAAACTGTTAAATAAATTAGCAACGCGATGTGTTATACCATGTTGTATATGTTAGAGTGGATGCAGAAAGGGGAGCATAGAGTAAGAACACCGAGATCACAAAGGTTACGTGATTCAGCCTTGTCGGCTTACATTTATGAAGGAATCCCTTAAGGGCTACATCTTTATTGCATAAGAGTGTAATACAATAACCTGTATTACAATGAGTCTTAACATGAGTATATATAGACGACTAAATCCTAGACTACTAGTACAAGCTTGGGCCTATTACATTGGGCTAATATGTCTAATATATCTCTAACACCCTCCCTCAAACTCAATGCAGAAGCTCGATGAAGGCTTAAGGTTGGATAAGCTTAAGAAAACCCCTTAGAGATGCCTTGAAGAATGCATTTGAAGAAACCACAATGAAGAGTATGCCAATTGACCAATTTCGAAGCTTCAAATGAAGAAGCGGAGTCCAAAATTGAAATTGGAATCTACGTGAAAAACTAGGCAAGATAAGCCCTTTTAGAAATTTTGACTTTTGGTCAAAGGTCAATGCAAAAGTCAAACCCAAAAGGTCAAAGTCAACGGTCAACTAAAAGTCAACGGTACATGGTCCGGGTCAGTTCCGGGTTGGTCCATGGATCGGGTTGCAGAGAAACTGACGTCATCCTATGATGTGGCGCTGACGTGGACTTGCGTGCGTGGCTGTTGATGTGGAGTGATGACGTCATCCGATGATGTCAACAGGGGTTCTTCAGCGCATGGATGGTGTGTGACCATGTTTGCCGGCGTGTGCTTCTGTTACAAGCGTGTGGTACCGACGACGAGAATCCAGGAGGCGCGTAAGAGCGCGTGCAGTCTCGAATGAGGACCAGATTTTTGTGCGTCATAGATCGGCGAACGACAAGGCCTATACATCGGCACATGTGGAAGATGGATGAGGTGCACATGAGGAAATCGTGGCGGCGCATGGGAGAATGCGCCGGGGACTCTTTCAATGCGTGGTGGCACGTGCGACTTCCTATGGTTGCCAGACTTCTCGATTTTTCTCGCGGGAGGTTGTGGAGCACATCTATGGTGTTGGTTTCATCAGGCGAAACTTGGATTTGCGTAGATCTAATAAGTTAAGTCACGGCCTACTTGGTTGTTGGATTTTGACACAGCACAGAGCCATGGTGGTTGCGAGATGCCGTGGACTCTAGATCGAGCACGCAAGCATGTGTGACTTCAGATGGTGGTGTGCGCATGATAATCTTCTTTGCATGCTAGAGATGTTTGTTTAATGCCAAGAATGAAGTTGGCTCTGATACCATGTTAAATAAATTAGCAACGAGATGTGTTATACCATGTTATATATGCTAAAGTGGATGCGGAAGGGGAAACATAGAATAGGAACACCGAGAACACGAGGGTTACGTGGTTCAGCCTTGTTAGCCTACATCCACAGAGGAATCCTTTAAGGGCTACATATTTATTGTATAAGAGTGTAGTACAATAGTCTGTGTTACAATGAACCCTAACATGAGTATATAGAGGCAACTAAACCCTAGACTACTAGTACAAGTAGGATTGGGCTTGGGCTTGGGCCTATTATATTGGGCTAATATGTTTAATATATCTCTAACAAAAACCATGACATGCAAATGATATAAACTCAAATCACAACTAAAGTCTAAAGAGTGACATTGGTTCTAACCTAAAATTTTTAAAAGACTTAAAGTACTAAACAAAACAAAATTTAAAATAAAAATACATTTTTAACCCTATAGCTTAGAGAAGCAAAAAATTAAACCTATACATTCAAAATTAATGAATTAAACCTCTAAGGATGAAATTACATTAAATAAGAAAATTGTAAATCAATTTTTTAAACCTTAGGGGTTAATTTATAATTTTAAAATCTACAATCTAAAAAAATTTATAATTTATTTGATTACAGATCTGTTTGAGATTCGCTTATTTTGCTGAAACTGAAAACTTTTTGCTAAAAGTACTATAAATAAAAATAAAAGTTGGCGAAACAGTACAATGAGACCCATGAATAGTACCAAAAAGTGCAGTGAGCCCATAAATAGTAGCAAAAATAAACTGACTTTTTAATTTGGAGCCAAATACACATTACAACTACATTTTCCAAATTATAAAGTTTAAAATAAATAAAATAGGTATGCTAGGTATGGTATTACAAGTAATTTTAAATGATACTAAATTGTTGTATTTACCAGCTACAGTCGATGATAGGTGGAGAAGAAGAAGGGGGTAAGAATCATGAGTAATGAGTGAGAGCATCCACAGCTGGGCATGGATATGGCAAATGTAAGATGGGTTTAGCATAAAGGCCCCAAAAACACCCCATAGTTGGGCTTGTGAAATGCAAGAATTGCAAAAAAAATTTGCAATACTGCTACAGTGCAATTTTACCTTTAGAATTGCATTTTAGCACAATTGTTAAAAAAAAAAAAAAAAAAAAAAAAACTAATATTTTATTTGGTTTTCAATTTATCAATTCCTCTCTCTCTCTCTCTCTCACCAGTCACACTCTCATCTCCTCTCTCTAGCTTTTTTTTCTTTTTCTTCTTTTTTAGTTCACTCATTCAATCCCTCCCCCTTTCTCATCCCTCTCTTCCCTTTCATTTTTTTTCCTCTCTATTTTCCCTTGAATCAAGGGTTTGATGTGGTGGAGAGTTTCCATGGTGGTGGGGATGGGTGATTGAGGGTGACGGTGTGGAGCTTGTTGTCTGGCGTGGAGCTGTGAGTGTTAACAGTAGATCGGATTGGAGGGGAGGTGGAGAAGCACCAAGCCACAAACGAAGAGAGAGATGAGAGTGGGTTTTGCTGTGAAAACAAGTTTTGCAGTGATGGGTTTTGCCGAGATGAGAGAGGGTTTTTTTTTTTTTTTTTTCCCTGATTTGGGTTGATATGGATGATGGGGGATAAAGGAATGGAGTTGTGTGGAAGAAGGTGATGGGTTTTGTAGTGATGGGTTTGGCAGCGATGTTGGCGACGTTTATTATTATTATTTTTTCGTCGATCTGGGTTGATATGGATGATGGAGGATAAAGGAATGGAGTTGTGTGGAAGAAGTTGAAAAGTAAAGTTAATGGATGAGTCTAGAAGGTAGCGTGTGGAGGAGAAAATTGGGAAAAAAGAAAAAAAAGAAAAAATATATTTAATTGTGTAGAAATATTATTTTAATGAGTAGAATAGGAAAATAAAAGTTGGGATGCTGGGAGTATTGTAAAATTGTATTGTATAATTGATAAAATGACTTTTTGAAATGGTAAAATAGGATGAGATAGAATTCCCAGATGCGGATGGTCTGAGGAGTGGCAACGAGGAGTCAGCTTCCATTGCCTTCCTTTGCACAAATTTCGGCACCTTGCTTGCTCTCAGACTTTTCTTTCTAGATTTTCTCTAACGTTCGCATTTTTATTCATTTTTTTTATTATTATATAATATATATTTTTATTTTTCTCTGAAAAAGCAACCATATGCACAGCCTGAGACCTCACCTTAATGTGGGCCCTATAATCTTAGTCTCTTTTCAAAATTTTGTTTGCCCAGTTGGCAAATTTTTGTATGAACTATGAAGTGCCCCCACCAAATCGAGAAAGTATATGCTGTTTCTGGATCTCCAACTTAGCATCCATCTGGTGTTTCTAAGTCCAATAATAAATTGACACATGTATTAAAATGACAGCTCAGCATACTCAGGTGACTTAGAATAAAGAGACAAAAATGCCCCTAAAAATTTCAAAACCCCGCCATTAACAACACGCATTTCCCTTTTTGCAAAATAAAAATTCTCTCTATCTCTGGTCTATCTCCTCCAAACCTCCATAGTCGTTACCTAGCATCACTGCCGAAGCTACGTTGCCGAACATCACTAGTTCCGACAAGACAAGACTTTGTTTGGTTGGAAAACCCCCAAAGTCATCTCTCATTCTCGTTGCTTCCAATCCCCAACTCTAGAAGCTTTCTCACTTCATCCAACACCTGATGTCACAGGAAGGTTTTCTTCTCTCTTTTTCTAGTTATTTTTTGTATTTTTCACATTTTTAAATTTTTTTTTTTTTACCAAAAATAAAAGGGTATCTTTTTATGATGTTGGATATGGCACCATAATCTCACCTTAGAAGGGTCTTATTTTTATAACCAAATCTTACTTGAAATGGTTTTGTTTTGTTATGGGATGAGAACACCTGATGTTGCAAGATCTGTATGATGATGGATTTGGTTTTGGTCTGTTGTAGGGTGAGATTTGGGTGTTTTTGTTTTCGGGAAGAGATGACTCTGATGGTGTTAGGGTTTGGAATTGAGAGTTAGGAGTTTACTAGCTATCATTCCTTGCTTTAGTTTGTATCTCTATTTTATCATCAATCCCTATAAACTTTACATGGGATTGGGTTGCCTAGATTAATATTGATGGTTCTTGCAGCTAATGTATGATTCTACTCATGTTGTGAGTTTGGGGTTTATTAACTATCATTCCTTGTTTTAGTTTGTATCTGAATGTTCAAACAGTGTGTAAAACACCTATGAACGTTTAGACCCCCAAATTACAAATTACCAATTCAAGCTTATTAACAAATGATGTACGTGCGGAAAATGTAAATAAGCTAAAACAGAATTGATAATATAATCTAAACCAAATAAAATCACATCTATAGTAGAAATTAAATGGCAAAGATTAAGGGAAGAAAGATGCAAACACAAAGACAACACAGCGATGTGTTATCAAAGGGGCAACTGAAGTCCTCGGCGTAAAACCTCTCTGCCACTCTTCAAGCAGTCAATAATCCACTAAAGAATGAAGTTGGGATACATGAACAGCAGAAGACCCTCCAAGTCTAATCTACTCAGTGTACCTAAGCCCTCCAAGCTTCTTGCTCCAGCGAGGTTACGCCAAACCTTTGTCTTCTTTAGCTTACTGGATTCCGCTATAGCCCATAACATCAACTAATATCAATTAGTCCCTTCCTAACTGCTTCCCAAGTACCAAATAACCTTTTCACAGATATAGGTAAGGTGAGAAACAGATTTGGCTAATGTACCTCTCAAGGATGTAACAATGGAGAGGGCAAGAGTAGAGGAATTTGGAGAATCAAAGATGAAGATTGTGGATGAGTCAATCTTGTTTTTCTCTAGGGTTTCTCTCTCAAAATTCTCTCTGGAAGCTCTCTATATTTCATGGGTATAAGGGGTATTTATACTGGTGTGTGTTTAGAATGCGAAATGTCAATTTTTCCCAAATAGAGTGGTCTGGCGACTTGATTGAGTCGCGAGTTTAAGTCGCGAGCTAACGGCCTGGCCAGCTAGAAGTTTTGTCCTGTAGTGCAACAGCTGGCGTGACTCTTCAACTCCTCTGCATGCTTCACACGTATGCCTCCTTTGGTAACTTGCAAGCCGCGAGCCAGTCGCAAGATCTAGTCGCGAGCCCCTGCTGAGTTGCACACTCTTGAGTTTTTCTTCACACTCTCTCACACACTACCCTTACATGATTTCCACCTAAATATAGGGTTTCTAAGTGCTGAATTATAAGCAAATTGGCACGGAATAAAGCCAACAAATGATTGATTAAATTCAAACTTACAATCTCTCCCTTTGGCTATTCCGTGACAAAACCCTAAAACAAACTCTAGACTTAACATGTGAGTTGGGAACAGTTGAATATAACTCGCTCACACCTAACTCTAGAATCTATGTAACTCTTGAACCATAAGTACAAGTATCTCCTGAAAAACAACAACACAATATGATCATTGTATGCAGAAAACTTGTAATGCATATAGAGCAAGAACAATGTGATCAAGCAAAATAGAATGAAGCAATAAAGCATGGCTTGACCAAAAAAGAACAATCACTATAAATAGTGACCACAATGCTCATTCACACAAGGAATGAACATCCGGACATGTAAGCTAATAAGCTCAATGCAAAGTATCATTTGCATGTCCAACACTCAACCAATACAAAAACACAAGGTATTTGTATTAAGGATAAAAATCCAACAAGGGCAAAAGAGTGATGTACTTAAAGAAAAATGCATAACATTTAATAACAAGTACTAAGCTACAAAGCATGGGTACAAATCACAATACTAAATATCAACTTATATATATACCACAGTACCAACAGCTTTAAACAAAGTATTAAAACCATATTCATGAGTTTAAACCAAGTGTATTTAGCAAACCCATAATAACAATTATCCAAAACATAACACCACTCCAAAACATAACACCAAAACACATAAAAAACATAAAGTAAACACTGCTGAAATTAAGTTTTTGGTATGCTCCCCCCCAAAATGGCACTCCCCCTCAAGAGCTACCCTCCAAAATTCTCCCCCCTTTTTGACCAGAATGGCCAAAGGGCTACTGCTGGGTGGTGAAACTATCAAACTTTGCTGAAAGTAAGTTCATCTGATCTTGGAGAGCAGCTAGCCTGTCAGATTACTCATTCTGGACATCTCTGAGCCCATCAATCCTCTCAAGGATGATCTGGAACGCATCTGAAGGTACATCAAATGAAGAGGAAGCTCTGCTCCTCTTACCACGGCCTCTTGAGCTTGAGGGTTGTCCTTTAGCCTCTGTCTCAATCTCCATTGGTTCACCATCTTCTTGATCACCCTCCTCTTCATCACCCGGAAGACGAACTCTTATCTTTGTAATGGTTAGAGTATTAATGGCTAAGGGAGTAGTCATGAGGATATCTTGAGGGATTTCCACACCCTTTGCTCTAAAAAGCCTCATAAGTAGAGTAGGGAAGATCAGTTTTGCCCTTGAAGTTGTTCTGATCTCATCAGCAATAATGAAGAAGATATGAGCACTTATATCAATGTAGGTGTTCTCCTTGAGCTCCATGAGGAAAATGGCTCTAGCATTGTTGATTGTGGTCATCTTCTTCACTAGGTATAGGTTGAACATCATGATCACAGTGAGGCATCTCATATCAACTGTAAAGGTAGTGGTGTTGAGGCATCTCCCTTCTCTAACTCCACCAATATGAGTTTGGATAGTTTCTATAGATAGCATCCTGTCCTTGTAGTGTGTGAAATCATGCTCCAAGTCCTCAAACCCCAGAACCTCATCAATATCATTTATATCTATTGATGATGCCAAAAATACCACCAATAAGCCACACGGTCCTCGCGTGCTCCAAATAGCACCTGCACAACAAAGAAAGGACCTAGCAGAGAGTACCGATGTGGTACCGGCCAAATACCCTCCGAAGGTCAAGTCAGAACTATTCTCACTGCTCTAGAGTGCTAGAGAGGGTAAATTATGCGTACCTTGGTTCGTGAGGGTGCTTGGTTTTTATAGTAGTAGGGCTTGACCCCTTTTCCTTGGAGTAGAAGTCTTTTTCTTATAGGAGTCTCCTTGGGCGTAATTCGCGGGATCTTTTCCATATAGGAATCCCTCTTAGGTTTCACGAAATGTGGAGAGCAAGTCATTTGCTTATACACGCGAAAGTGGTTAGCAAGCATTCTTTGACTAGTGCCATCAGTCTATGTTGTGCCTTCGGTCTTCATACCGTCAGCTTCAGGATGGCCTTCAGCTTTATTATCCCGTCGGCCTGTGGAACTCTTCACTTCATTGCGCCGTCAGTCATTAAATAAAGGCTGACGGCCCAGTAGGTACCGTCACCCATATCCCTTATTTGACCACTCCTTTATCCTTATCATCTATGTTGAATTCATGTCCTCGTATCCAACAGTTGATCTCATCCTCTCTTAAAACAGCATTAGCATAGAATTCTCTAATCAGAGGATCACATACCCCAGGTAGATCACTCAGTAGCTTATCCCACCCTCTGTCCTGAAAACACCTGGGAATGAATGTGTCCCTCAAATCAACCAAATCCACAAAACGTTCTTGGATGATAGGTGCCTTCAAGTAGAACTGAGTGTATCTCTCAAAATGTTGAGGAGACCTGAACTTTGTATTGTCTATCTTCAACCTTTTGTCACCCTTTTTGGCAGTAGTCTTCTTCTTTGTCGGAGTCATCTGTAAAACCATAGTAGCAAAGCCCACCAAAAAAAGAGCACAATAGATGGAACTCAAAAATTAGTAATAGGTCAGTAGCACTGAAAAAAGCAGAGAATAATACCAAACAATCAGTCTATATTCAGTTCAGAATCAACATGACATGAGATAACCCAAAACAGAAGACCACAGTACAGTTTTATCACCAACTCTTAAGCATAACACAGTGTGACAGTGTGCACAGAAACACAATAGGAACAACCTAGGGTACACAACCAAACACATAAACTAATATGCACTAAGCAAACATTGTGAACCAAAGACACTCACAAACAGTGTGAATCACAAAATCTCCAAAAATTAAGCACGTCTACAAGACATATCTCATTGGGTATGATATGGTCAACATAAGACAGATCAGTAGACATACTCAAGGACGAAAATCAATCATGATACCAAGAGTATCTAGCAACCTAAAGACAAAATTAACAAAACCCAAACACCTAAACTCAACAAACATGAACTCAACCCATATCCGAATCATCATATATCACAAATCTTAATAACAGCCCACAAATCCAAGAAAACAAGGTTATAAACATGAAATATTTAGTGAGAATAAGAAAACCTATACCTTTTTCTTGAAGATTGAAGTAGAAATGATGAACAACAATGGTGGTTTTTCGAGAGTGACACGGTGAGTTTGAGAGAGGTATAAACGGGGAAGACACTAAATAGTCACAAAAGTTTGAGGAAAAACTGAAAAGTTTTTTTTTTTTTTTTTTTTTTTAATAAAAAAAACTGCCATTAGAGCGCAAAACATGCGTTTTTCGCGACTGAACCAAGTCGCGTGCAAGTCGCAAGGACAAGTTGCCAAACACCATAGAGACAGCATTTTTGAAAAATTGTCTAAGTGTTTTTCGCGACTAGAAGGTCCACCTGTGAGGAAGTTGCAAAGGGAGCTGCGAAAACTTCTAAGTAACCTCGCAACTGGAGCTTCCACTCATGAACAAGTCGCCAACATGTGTTGCGAAAATTTAAAAATCCAGATTTTTGAAAAATTTTCTTAGTCTTTTTCTCAACTAGGACTTTGACCCGCTAGTGAGTCGCGAAAACCTACTGAGTAAGCATGCGACTGGATTGACCCGCGACCAAGTCGCCAGTACAGGGTAACACAATTTTTGAAATTTTTGATATTTTTGCAAAAACAAAAGACTTTCCAAAAACAATTAAAACTCTCAAAAATCTTTTTGTATTTGATCAACAAAAATTGAGTATGTGAAACATATTTAATCAAGTACAATCACACAAATGAATAAAGCAATTGTTGAGCATAAACATGTGTGATGTGGGTGGGTACCAAAGATGAGATAGTCCATAGTCCAGTGTGAAACTTCAATGATCAATTTAACCAAGGCATACACAATTAGTACTAGGAAAAGTGACCTATCTCAATTATAGAAATATGCATATATGACCTCCCACAAAACTTGATTACATAACTTTGAAGTTTTTCATTTGGCTCCATATATATCATATCATTTGATCTTTTTGAATCATTACATCTCATTTTGGGATTGATGCCTGAATTTTTTTTTTTTTTTTTTTTACATTTCAAATTGATGAGTAAGCCTTTGGCTTTTTGGACATCATACATTTTTCACAAAAGTCATTTTCCTTTTTTCCTAGTCAAATACTAGTATGCACGAAGGCTTTTGCAGCTCATTAACTCTTTTCATTTTGAGATTTACATTTGTTGAGCTCTTTAAACAAAAGAAAATAAAAGAGTGGGAAGATATATAGGCACAAGTCTATGCAAGTTTCAAGATCAACAAAACCATTGACTAATTATTCATGACAAGTTTGAAGATCTATTTACAATAGTCACATAGATTTCAAGATTTTTCCCACAATGATACGAGTGCATTGAGAACAAGCTACGCTCGTAAATGCACAAAGCCATTAGCACAAAGGTACAAGGCAAAACATGCTTGTGACAAAACACAATAATGTCGATCAAACTTTTTGGATTTTCTACTTTTTATGTGTTTTTGGATTTTTGACACAAAAACAAGTAAAGATTGATAAAAAAAAACAATGAAAAAACATTTAAAGCAAAAAGCAAACAAACAAACACAAATATTCAGCACATGCTGGAACAAAAAGCACACAACCAATCAAAATCACAAAGCATAGGAACTATTAATGCATGGACATGTTATAATGCTTATGTATGAGTACCCCTCTTCACCCACACGACACGTGCGTTTGGGGTGATATCCCTAGAGGATTGGGAGAATTATGGTTGTCAAACCTTCTGGAGAAGCTTGCCAAATAGGTGGTGAAAGCATCAATCATCTTCATCACATCTCCAATGTTAGATTCAGCTTCTCCCCCTTTCACTTGCTTGGGTTTCCCTTTATCTTTTCTTTGTTCACGTGGCCTTTGATAGTTGCCATTCTTTAATGCCCACAGCATACGACAATTCGGTCTGGTGTATCCTTGAATTCAACATTAGTAGAAATGTTGAATTCTTGGACCTCTTTGTGACGTTGGGTGTGATTTCCCTTGAGCCATAGGCTTGACCACTGGTTGGTTAGGAGGCTTAGTCACATTCCTCTTCGTCTCCACCTTCACTTTCTCAGTAGTAGTGGTAGCTACCATCGATTCCTTAGCTTTCACAAACTTCATTTCCTTGGATACATTCGCAGCCTAACTTCTCTCTTCGGTGTATCCCAATCTGCTTCTGTCCGTGAATGGTTTTTGACGAGCAAGTACATCATCAAGCTTCTTGGAGGAAACCCGCTCTACTTTAGCATTCGCTTGAATCACCTCAAGCTCAAGGAATTTGATTTTTGAATAAGCTTCAGTTAACTCTCCATTCAGCGTCTCCATTTCACATTTGGTCTCTTTGTATCGCACTAGAAGACTTCTATAATCTTGCTCTACCCTCTTCATCTTTTTAATGGCTGCGTTGGCCACTTTTGCATATTCACCGGTTTTCTCAAGGAGGGAATTGTAGGTCTCTTGCAGTCCCACTGTTCCTTCATCTTCCTCATCATCAGATTCCTCAACTATCCCAATTGATTCCAACTCAGAGTGCTCACCAAGCTCTTTCACTAGTGCACCCAAATCATCCAAAGAATCTACTGGAGCAATGGTCATGAATGTAGAGAAGTTTCCCTCTCCATCATAGCTTTCATCTGAATCTGAATTAGATCAGAGGAGTCGAAATCACTAAGAGTGCTAGCATACACCTTGCCCTTTGCTTTCAAATAATTAGGACACTCTTTCTTGAAAGGTCCATGTCCGTTGCATTCGAAGCACATGATTCCTTGAGAGGATTGAGAATCCTTCCCATCTTTCCTCTTGAAATCCTTTTTCTCCTTTCCGAAACTTGGGAATTTACCTTTCTCAGCAAATTTTCCATTCTTCTTGAACTTTAAGAACTCTCGGAAATTCTTCGAAAGATATGCCACATCTTTATCGACAACATCCTCATCCGATGAGTCGTGAACTTCTACCTTCTCATTGATCATCTTAAGAGCAAGATATTTGCTCTTCTTTGTGATGGCAATGACAGCTCATAAGTTTGAAGTGAGCCAATTAGTTCTTGAACCTTGATATCATCAAGATCCTTACTCTTTTCAATTGCTGTAACTTTTGCACGGAAGCTCTCCGGCAATGATTCAAGGATTTTCCTTACTATCTTTGAGTCCTCTGTTTTCTCACCCAAATTGAACTTGCCAATGACCACCTCATTCAGCTTGCTATAGAATGAGTCGAAAGACTCGTCTTCGCTCATTTTCAGCTCTTCAAATCTAGTGGTTAGCATCTGCAATTTAGTGTCCTTCACTTTCTTCGTGCCTTCATAGTGGTCTCCAATATTTACCACACCTCCTTGGCAACATCAACATGAGATATCCTGTGAAACTCATTTGGAGACATGCCACAAAAAATTGCATTCAAAGCTTTACTGTTAACGTTAGTTGCCGCAAGGGCTGCCTTATCCCAAGTGGATTTAGCGGCCTCTGGCTTAGTCCATCCTACATCTACAGCATTCCAAACAGTTTCATCAATTGAACACAAAAATGCTCTCATCCGGACTTTCCAAAAGGCATAGTTGCTACCATCAAAATATGGTGGAACATTTAAAGATTGAGATCGGTCCATCTCAAATGGAGTCAAGGATCGCACTAAGGTAATTAAACCACAGTAAGTGCATCCGCTCTGATACCAGTTGAATGTTCAAATAGTGTGTAAAACACCTATGAATGTTTAGACCCCTAAATTACAAATTACCAATTCAAGCTTATTAACAAACGATGTACGTGCGGAAAATGTAAATAAGCTAAAACAGAATTGAAAATATAATCTAAACCAAATAAAATCACATCCACAGCAGAAATTAAATGGCAAAGATTAAGGGAAGAGAGATGCAAACACAAAGACAACACAACGATGTGTTATAGAAGAGGAAATCGAAGTCCTCGGCGTAAAACCTCTCCGCCGCCCTCCAAGCGATCAATAATTCACTAAAGAAGGAAGTTGGGATATATGAACAGCAGAAGACCCTCCAAGCCTAATCTACCCAGTGTACCTAAGCCCTCCAAGCTTTTTGCTCCAACAAAGTTACGTCGAACCTTTGTCTTCTTTAGCTTACCAGATTCCGCTATAGCCCATAGCATCAACCAATATCAATTGGTCCCTTCCTAACTACTCCCTAAGCACCAAATAAGCTTCTCACAAATATGGGTAAGGTGAGAAACAGATTTGGCTAATGTACCTCTCAAGGATGTAACAATGGAGAGGGTGAGAGTAGAGGAATTTGGAGAATCAAAGATGAAGATTGTGGATGAGTAAATCTTGTTTTTTTTCTAGGGTTTCTCTCTCAAAATTCTCTCTAGAAGCTCTCTATATTTCGTGGGTATAAGGGGTATTTATACTGGTGTGTGTTTAGAATGCGAAAGGTCAGTTTTTCCCAAATAGAGTGGTCTGGCGACTTGGCCTCGCGACTTGATTGAGTCGCGAGTTTAAGTCGCGAGCTAACGGCTTAGCCAACTAGAAGTTTTGTCCTGTAGTGCAACAGCTGGCGTGACTCTTCAGTTCCTCTGCATGCTTCACACGTGTGCCTCCTTTGGCGACTTGCAGGCCGCAAGCCAGTCGCGAGATCCAGTCGTGAAGCCTTGCTGAGTTGCACACTCTTGAGCATTTCTTCACACACTCTCACACACTACCCTTATATGATTCCCACCTAAATACAAGGTTTCTAAGTGTTGAATTACAAATAAATTGGTACGGAATAAAGCCAACAAAATGGTTGATTAAACTCAACCTTACAATATCCAATTTTATTATCAATATCTATATAATTAAATGGGATTGTGCTGCTTAGATTAATATTGATGGTTCCTTGCAGCTAATGTACAATGCTACTCATGTTGGTTGCCAAATTGAATTAAGATCATATATTGCTAGTAGTGTATGTTGTTACTTGAATATAGTTCATATTGCCTTAGCTATAAGTAAGGAGGAATTTGGTGCATTTTATGATGCTTTGATTGTGTGTAATTTGTTGGCCAAGACCAACCTCCCTTGCTTTTTGGTTCATGCTCTAGTTAAATCATGCATATAACATGCTTGATAAATTGCCCCAATAATTGAGTTAAGTAAAAAACGTACTGTTATGCATTTTAAATTGCTGGCTACGGACATAAGTTGATTCTACATTGGGCTATATCTTTTTTATTGTAGAGTATATCACAACTTACTTTCAATCTCCAATTATTTTCTTTGTAGCCTATAACTGAAATGAGTTTGTAATGTCATATCCCTCATGGAAAAGCAAAAGAAAAATGAAGTTGATTGAGAATATTTGTTGGCTGTTTTGGGAAGGAACACCACTCCTTTAGATGATAACATAGATGTGGCATATATATAATAATCATCACCACTTTAGCAATTTCTAATCAGGAAAGTAGTAATATAGTACATTTATTTTGTTCCTTTTATGGTTAAAGCTTAACCTTGGCAATGCCTAGTCAGCTTTGTCCAATAATTTCCTCTTTTTCCTACATCAAGGCACACAAGTATAGGTAGCTAGCTAATCATAGGTGGAGACCACACAAGAAAATCCTGTTGTGAATGAGTTCATTAAATTCTAAGAAATAGAACATCCCTCACAACTAAAAGCAATGATTATTTAGTCGAGAGAAATAACACATTCAGATTCTGAATCAATTATTGTATATGACCAATTGTGATGCATGTGAGTAGAGAATGAAATACCATGTAAAGTATGTGTTACGGTAAGCATGAGGGAAAATGTACTTACAAAGATGCCCAAAAATAAGCTTTTCTACCTTACTTATCCTACTCCTACTGCAAACAGAGCTGGATGTGGACTAAAAATTGGGCTTTTCCACATCCAAGCTCAAGCCTAACCTGTAGGTGCTACAGTTATGTTTAGTGTACATTATAATTTTGTTAATATGATGGCGATGTTTGATTAGTATATATCTTATAGATTATATTTTTATGTTTCTTTGAACCATGTTAGAGAACTGCTGTTATGTTTCCTTGGATAGTTTTAATTCTACCCCATTGAATAGTTAGAGAATTGAGGTGATGTAGTCTCTTATTATTTGAGTCCCATAAGATAAATAATATGTGCTATAGGAATAAGAATTTTTATTGCCTAGGCATTACTTGGGTTTTGAGTTTTGGTAAGTTCTTGGTACTATAGAAATATCTGTTTATCTTTTTTAAACTAGAGTGATGGTCTTGATGATCAGTTACATAGTTAAATAGTTATTTGAGTTCAATTTTTTAAGTTCTATTGATTATAAAGTGTTACCTGTTGGTTTGTTGGTTGTAGGGAAAGAAAGTTCCAAGCTTCACCAGGAAGAGAGTTGGGAGGTCTGAATTAGGGAGGGCATTCTTTCTTGGTCTAAATAGAATAATATGCTAACTACAAGAATGCATGCAAAAGATTGATAAAGATAAAGTTGATCAAGATAAGTTAGTTGTACAGCACAAGGACGAGAAAAAGTTGAGGATTGCATTGTTGTTATAGTGGATTGCATTTGTAATTATTGTGACTCCTAAGATTTGGTGCAATGGGGCTAGAGTGGAGCACAAAAAGATCTTGCCAAAATTTAGCTAATTTGGATCAAATGTATCACCATTTTAATGTTATTGTTGTGATTTGTAATGTACTTTGTCATCCATCTAATGGATTTTCTGTTTTGAAAGATTAAAATAAATAAATAAATAAACATGGCACTTTGTTCCTAAAATCTCACATGGTACTTTTTGGAGGAATTAATAATATTGATTTATACGAGTATTCCAATTGCTGAGTCAATGGCAGCATTTTCATTATAACCAGATGTAGCAAAAGCAAAGTGGGATCCAATTAGGATCTCCTACAAAGATTAAAGCTTATATGTGTGATTGAAAAGCCATTAACTTGAGCCACTAACTTGAGCCACATATTTGACACTGTACTCAGTCATCATTCATGATTTCTACACAACCATTATATCATTAATGCAACACATTGCTACCAAGGTCTACTATAAACTAATAAACTCATAACTGGAAAAAATTTCCTAGTAGTTTCGTGCTAAATTACAATGTAACTATAGCAAAGATGCTTATTCCAAGAAGTGAGCTTCCACAAATATAATAACAATTCCATAAACAAAAAAAAAAAAAAACTTGCTTAATTTCATTCCATAATATCACCTCTAATGTTTTGGTGTAACCATCAATATATTTACCAAATTATCTATGGTTTAACATCCTTGTTCATTAATGGTTGTGCAAAAGGTAAACAAAAATTATACACTTGGTTTTGTTTGAAGACTATAAAGTTTGTCTATGTCATGCTTCTTTGATCATTGTGTGCTTGGTGGGTCTGCCATGCTTCTAAAAGTCTTCTTGTAAAGAGGCCGACTAACAAGTCCATGTTCCGGTGGCCTTCTCTTCCCTTTTTGAACATTACATAATGCCAAACTCTCATTTTTATATACAAAACAATCTCAAATAAATAATGAACATTTAAGTTTTCACCACAAAAATGTTCAACATGCCCATATCTCTCCACCATCTAAATTATCCTCATTTTTCACCATCAAAATATTTCTTGTAAACACACTTGTAAAATTCTCCCCTGGAATAATAAAAAACAAATCCCCTTTCCCCCCACCTGTAAGAAAACAAAAAACAAAAAAAAAGTCCAGCACCTGCCATTCACTATATTATCAAAATAACAAAAAAAAGAAAGAAAGAAGTTTAGCACCAAAATATTGCCATTCACTATATCATTCCCTTAACTGGAACAATATAACACCTGCAACAATATAGCATTGTAATTCCACCACCATGCACATATAGAAACTAATATATAAGAATAAAAAGTACTCTCGCATTAAAAATTTCTATCATCCGCATATAATTAGTCTTTAACTAGAAGTTACTCAAACATATACAAAATCTATCATGTTTGAGTAATTTCATTCGTTACAAAAGCTTTACAAAACGACAGCTATAATTAGTGTTTAAAATACTAGTTTTGTACTTACCATGTACTACAAAAATAGCTTCTGAAGCTTGTGAAGTGGTTGTATCTTTCACTTTTCTTATGTTCCTTTTTTTCAAATGATTTTCTTGAAGCATTGTTGTAGAGTTAACCACAGGATTAGCAATAGACATCTCCGGGGGAAGAAATGATGATTGACCATTTTCTTTAAAAGAGAGAGAGAGAGAGAGAGAGGAAGTAAGAACATATAGTTAAACTCAACAAGCAAAAAATAAGAAAAAGAAAGCTTGAGTACTAGTTTTGTACTTACCATGTACCATAGAAATAGTTTTTAGAGCTTTTGAAGTGGTTGCATCTTTCACTTTCTTTTTTCTTTGCTTTTTTTCCAGTTGACTTTTTATTCTAAAATTGGTTATCCCTTTCTTTCTCACATGTGGCGGATCAAGGATTGGTCTCTTACCATCTAAGCAAGGTTGCACATCATTATCATGTATGAGATCTTTAGGACATTTTTTACCAACATCTTCCACCTTATTTGTATCTGCTGAACTCTTTTCACGCTTGCATAATAGCTCACTTAGACTATCCATTGCTATTTTGGTCCCAGGATCAGTCAATGCAGCCTTATCACAACATTTATACCACAAAAGACTTAAGTTGCTCATACGCAATACATGATTTGATTTCTCATTTGATTTAAATGAATCAATAGAGCAACACAACCTTTTCTTGGCATCTTTTGTCCATCTACTTGATATATATTTGTCGAGCATATTATTCACATTATTCACAAGAAAAACCCTTAAAGCATGGCAACGTAACAGCTCCAAAGTCTCAAATAATTTGCAATCACAACAAATACTTAATTCAGCCTGGTTAAAATGCACAATATGAATCCTTCTACTCTCCCCACTACTTAGTGAATATGTAAAGTTATCCTCACAATGATTAGTTTCAAAACAATTCAATCCCATACCTGAATTAAACTCTTCTTCAAACATTCCAAATAAAGCAAGAGTATAAACTTTAGCAGCATGGCTTAAAATGTCCCCATGCTTATGAACTTTCCTAGGTGCACCATTCTTACAACGAAAATTTTCATTTATTTCATCTTGTCGCATTAGTGCTACCTTTTCCTCATAAAATTTAATAACTTCAATAAGAGGCATAGATATTTTCATAATTTGATGAAAAACACTATTTGTACTCTCACTTCTTTGGGTAGACTTCATCTTTGTAGAAAAGAAATCGAGATTGAAAGTTGGGCACCACTTTTCTCCAATTTGGTATAACTTGTCCAGCCATGTATTGTCCTTTAAATTATGCATCTCAATCATTTTGCTCCAAGTTGATTCAAACTCCATTTCATTTGAACACCCACCGTATAAGCAATGATTAAATCTTTGATTGAAATTTGGAACACCATAGATTCCAACAAGAATTTTTTGAGCATTTTTACTAATATGCCATAAACAAAGTCGATGACAAGACTCACTGAAAACCATATTAATAGCATTTGCCATTACTTGGTCTTGATCTGTAAAAATAGATTTCGGTTGTCGACCTCCCATTGCAGTCAAAAAAGTCCCAAACAACCAAATAAATGACTGAGTTGTCTCATTTGATAAAAAAGCACAACCAAACAAAACATTGTTCCAATGATGGTTGATTCCCACAAATGGTGCACAGATTAAGTTGTACTTATTGGTTTGATAAGTGGTGTCAAATATAACAACATTCCCAAAAGAGTCATAATCTAATTTTGATCTACCATCTCTCCAAAAGAAATTTGCAATTCTATTATCTTGGTCTACTTGTACCGAATAAAAAAACATTGGATCTTCACTTTGCTTTTCTTTGAAATGATTAATAATACTTTGCCCATCACCATCTTCCATAATTTCTTTTCTTTTTGTTTACACAAAATTATGATAATCTTGCCTAGAGAACCCAACATTATTTGCACCACCAAGTTCTTTTGACAAAAATGAGTAAGACTTTGTTGCTTTTATACCTGAACTAACCATTGTGCTAATTATATTCCCATGAGCAGGTAGCACCTTCCTTCTTGATAATAAGTTACATCTTTCTTCTGGAGTTGCAAATTCATGATTGTGTGTGTCATTAAAGTGTGAAACACTCCAAATATCTTTTTTTACATCAAACTTTTTTTTTTTTTTTTTTTTGAGAATTCTTAATAATGTTGTTAATTGTGGTTGATATCATTGAGTTACATTTGGGTTGACACTTGACATTCATTGCCGTAGCACTGTTTCTTTATATTATTCAAATGGAGGTTGGCCTCCTTTTTCTTGTATTTCTTGTCAATATTGTATATATAGAGGAATGAGTCAAGACTTAAAGTTAAGAGGACAGAAGTATAAATAAAGAAAAATCATTATAAAAACAAGCATCAATTTAATTAGTATTAAAAAACTGTCAATAAAGATAAAGACAAAAAATTATTATTTATACATTACAATACAATTACTTATAAAAAGGGAACTTAACCATGCGTGTTTTTTTTTTTTTTTTTTTTTTATGCGTGCATCTGTCGCTAGATAAAAGCAAAATTATTTTGTTAAATTTTTTTTTTTAAATAGCTGAGTTGTTTGTTTTTTATTAAATTGGTTGATTAGACTTAATTTTTTAAAACTTTACTATTGGTAATTTTTGTTAATTTTGTTTTAAATTTTAGATCTATGAATTTTTATTTATTTATTTTTTATGGCCTTTATAAGGATCAATGATATTATTAAGGATGGCCAAATGTAATTTTATTAAACTAAATTGCTAAAATATAATACTTATATATACAAAATAAATGTAAAAAAAAAATTGGGGTAAGTCAAAGACATATATTTCTCATTTCAATAAAATTCTATCAATTTAACCCAAATAAAACTTTTGAGAGCCAGTCTCATGGTTCTTGGGATTCTTTCCCGAAATAGTTTGCTCAAGTCAATTGAGAAGTTAGCTCGGCCTCATCGAAACTTCATGTTTGGTCTTGGACACCCTAGATTGAGGTTGAGAAGAAAAGCATGGCTGAGCTAGTTCATGCAACGTCATTAGTTTGTACATCATTGTTTATGAGACACCAATGACATTATTTGTCATGTCACTTTGTAAGGTTTTTATAATAAATTTGATAACCACTTTTAAAATTTTCCTTAAAAAATGTCTATCATATAAACTCTTGGTACTAAATTATTGCATCAAACTCCAAGATGTCAAAAGTCTTATAATTCAATTAGTACTTTATGGTTGTTCCAATAGAGATGGACAATGTATAAGTCCCTTGAATGTTATTATTGGGTAATGAGGGCTCAAATCATATTAGATACAAAATGGGTGTCTATAATGGCAAAAGAATATAAAAAAAATTGACGATCATGCATCTTTGAATCTATGAAAAATATTGTTATTGAGTGAAGTTTCACTTTAGCAGTTTGGACTTCCTTGAAGTAGTTCATTTATCAACCTATGAGGTCTTGGTTCCCTCAAAGTAACCAATAGAGAATTAGTCACATAGCAATTGTCATCATAGCTAGGCATATTAGAGCCACATTATAGACAATTCACGTTTTGAGTGGTTAGAAGCTAAGGGGTTGTTTGGGTGAAAAAAAATGGTCACTCATCACTCAGTTTCCATCACCCATCACTCATTACTCTATAACTCATTTTTTATCACCCAATAATAACCAAATATCTCATGCAACCCATTTGGCACCCAACACTTAGTTATGTTTTCAACCAAAAAAGCTAAAAAACTGGGACCCGTACATTGACCCAAAGAAGACTTTTCTCTCTCCTTTTTTTTCTTTTTCCCCTGACTCTTACATCTTTCTCTGCCTCTAGTTTTTTTTCCCTTCGTCTTTCTCTAGAACGGCTGTAGGATCAAGAGGTCGAGCTCGTTAGTGTAAGAGGTGAATCTATTGATTTCACGAGATGGGTCGAACCCAAGTTTTGGTTTGAGCGAATGAGGTAGTTGAAGCTAGTTTATGGGGAAAGGATTATGGGGAAGAGAGGAAGTGGGTTTTGGTGGGGTTTTGGAGAAGCAATAGCGGCGAGGGAGAGGGTGGCAACCACGGAGGATGAGAGACTTGGCTATGGAGTCAGAGATAAGATGTTTGTAGCCACCATGGCTAGGAGGAGCAGCAAGTTCAGACCCATGGTGAAACCCATTTCTCCTTTTCCTCACTTTTACACTGTTGTTTTGTATCTGTACTTAGATTTTGGTTTTGCTTTTAAGCTTCACTATTTGTTGACTTAATTTAGTGTGAAAGTGAGTTGAAGTGAAGTAAATAAGTTTTGAGTTTTTGTTTTGATCTAATGTGGTAGATCTTCAAATTGTTACAGAATTTTTGTGGCCGTTGGATTGGAATGATTGGTGGCAATGGAATTTTTGTGGCTGTGTGGATGAACATGTTTGTGGGTTTGTGGGTTTGTGTTTCTGTGTTAGTGTGTATGATCTAACGCATGTGTTTATGGGTTTGATTTTCTAGGTTTGAGAAATCGGTACCCATGTGTTTCTTTTTTCTTTTCTTTTTTGATAAAGTTACTCATGTGTTTTTGTGAAGAAGAAAAGAAAGAAAAAGAATGAAGAAGAAGAAGAAAAAAATGGCCATTGGAGTGAGTCTGTGAATAAGAAAGAAAGAAAGAAAAAGAAAGAAGAAGAAAAAGGTGCGTCTGATGTGACTTTCCTTTGACGGTGGGTCCTAGTCATGTTTGTTTATTTACCAAAATGCCATGGAAACTCAATTTCCATAACTTGAAAACACCCAAAATGTGTTTTCAGTTTCTACAACTCATCACTCAAAAATCAGTGAATTGAGTGATGAAAACAAAAACTGAAAACAAATCCAAACAAACCCCTCTACCTTAGGACCCACCAATTTTGAGTTATAGGTGATGAAAACAGAGTGATGGGTGATGGAAAATAACAAATCCAAACAACCCCTGTTGAGATACAAATTTTCGAGCCTTGATTTTATTGGCCCACTCACAAAATACCCACATGAGCCCACACATTATTTGAAACCCACATAAATATTTCCCATATATATTACCCAAATATTCTCCATATTATTGGGCCTTCACAAATACTTCGTATCTAAGCCCATAAATTGCCATGGGCCCTCTCACAAATATTACCTATTATATCCCACATATCATCCAACTTAAATTCTCCACAAAATATGCTTATCATATCACTACCAAAATTGGGCCGCAAATTACACTATCCCCACACAAAGCCCAACATCATTTGGCTTGTGGGCAAAACTCAAAGAAACCCCAAATTCCAAAGTCCCACTACGATGTAGTTAATTCCAAAGTCCCACTACGATGTGGCTAATTCCAAAAGTCCGACTACGATGTGGCTAATTCCGATGTCCCACTACGACGTGGCTAATTCGATGTCCCGCTACAATGTGGCAAATTCAAAGCCCGCTACGATGCGGTACTACTTACAAAGCCCACTACGATGCGGCACTATTTACAAAGCCTGCTACGATGCGGGACTATGTACAAAAACCGCTATGATGCGACACTATTTACAAAGCCTGTTGCTACACGGCAATACTTTACAAAATCTCAAAATCATTTTTACAAAGCCCAAATTCTTATTTGGCATCTATTTTCACAAAGCCCATATTCTTATTTGGCACTATTTTACAAAGTCCAAATACTAATTTGGCACTATTTTATAAAGCCCAAATATTATTTTAGCAATTCTTTCATAAAGCCCAAATACTAATTTGGCAATTATCTTTACACTATTTTTATAAAAGCCCAAATGCTAATTTGGCATCCATTTTACAAAGCCTAAAACCATTCTAGCAATTATCTTACAAATTAAAGCCCAAAATGACATTTTGGCAAAAACAATTACTTTATACTCAAAGCCCAAATGTTAATTTGACACTTATTTTTGCAAAGACCAAATAATCTTTTGGCAACTATTTCATGAAGCCCAAATGCTATTTTGACACATATTTACTAAATTCAAATATTATTTTAACATTTGTTAAATCCCCAACTCATGGGAAATACAAATTACTCATTTCTCAAAAGAATATCTATTTCACAAAATTTTTATGGGAACTATGTCTATTATTTCCATAATCAACTAACTATAAAGCCCATGAATATCACCCATTGCAAAACCACTCATCTTGTAGGGTTAACAAAACCCAAGCAAGCTTATCAACAAAGCCCAGTTGGGTCAGACCAGCCCATACACAAATCTCAGCAATTGAAGAACACGTGAACTGGTCAGCCAAATTTCAGCAATAAATGAACAGCTGGAGCCCCTTCCCATCAGGTCCCAACATGTCTAATCAGTTAGAAAATAGACATGTGTCCACCAGAGGATGAACCCTTTCTCCACAAGTTGAAATCCCATCATCTCTCAAGTGACATAAAGCTAAAGGTGATGTGACAAAGCTGGGAAAGCTTCAGCCAGCTGTTACTTCTTTCTCCTTCAGCTCATTCAGTCAAGAAAACAAAGCTACCACGACCAGACCAGTGAAGCTCCTGAAACGACACAAAATCAGCTCATTTTCATACTAAAAATATGTATTTTCTGGTTCATGAGCCAAGCACATGAACCCTAAATGGGGAAACTTAGAGAAATGTGGTTTGGAGGGCACTAAAGGGGATCCCAACAGAGTTCTCAGCAAGGGCTCCAAGGTTGACACCTGGCTTGGGGTGGTCCAATCTGCCCTAGGGAACTTTGATTCTAGTTGCATCATATCCAAGATCATTAGCCTAAAGTATGCTCTAATCCATTAGCCAAGACTAATCAGCATTTAATGCTAAAACCAGAAACCCAGCTGGTTGTTACCCAAAACAGCAAGAACCTCCTAAAGTGAAGCTTACTACTCTTAGCTAAAAATCTTAAGAACGATTCTCTATGGATTTTCTGGAGATTGAGGAAGATTCAGCAAAGATTATTTGCTAATCACCCCCTGAAAACCTTAATATAAATGGAGCTCTCCATTAATGCTTCAACAACCAACAACACACTAAGACTTACACCAGAAAAGTTTCTGCCTTAACCTCTCTGTTTAAGCTTTCTCTAAGCTCTGAAAAAGCCTCCGAGTTCTTAGTTTCAAGCATAGAAACTAAGTCTCTCAGCTCCTAACTCACAAATAATTTCTCATAGCTCTACTCATAAACACTTACTTGCCCCAGCAGAATATTATAGCAGTACTACTATACACTCTCACTCATTACTCATACTACACACAAATGATTCTCTCTACTCACTACATATATTATATTCATGAGCATGCCATGGCACTATAATGATCTTGCTGCGCTAGCTAGGATCTCTCTCTCTCCCTTCATCTCACACTAAATCTTCTCCATTATTTGTTATTATGGAACCTATGATATTTATCTACTCATTTACCATCAATGGTTATGATGTAACTGTCACTATAAAGTTTTTCCCTCATATTGTTGTATTAGAAGATTCCTCTTCAGAGCTAATGGATGATGAATCTGAAAACATAGATGTTTCCCTTAGTCTGTAAAGTAACTAATTTCATTTTACTTTACTGCTGGGCTATTTTCTGCAGGAATACCTTAACAGCTAGGCCTTTTTCTGTAGAAACATTTTTACCGCTAGGCTGTTTCCTGCAGAAATACTTTACTGCTGGGTTATTTCTTTCAGTATGTTTTTCAACCATGTTGACGTGTTCGCTATAGGGATTGTTCATGGGCCACTCTTGATAGTTCCAATCTAAGCCCAAGGCATAAAATATAGTGAACTTCTTGAATCTTCACCGATAGCCTTTGGGCCGTGTATCAAGCCCATCGTCGAGTTTCGGTTTAGACCCCCCGACCCAACTTAAATCTTATTTGTCGGGAAGAAACTTTTTCGCCCCTGACAACCCCTAAGCTTGGTGTTATTAAATTTTTGGCAATAGTGCATGCTTAAGAAGATGCGAGAGATGTTCTCTACATTGAACACTCACCTTAATCAACTTATTGGTAACATAAATTGTAATTGAGTTGAAGATTTGCACAATCAAAATGAATTGACATGTCTTAATTGCCAAATGGGTCTTAATCAACTTGCGTACAGTGAAGTAGTTGGAGACTCGCTTGGCTTGTGACAGGCTCACTTTCACCGCAGCTTGGGCTAAGTCTTTGGGAGTCTTGGCTGGTCCAATGTAGGATGAGAGTGTACGAATACAGATGTTGGGGTAGCTAGCGTGTTCACAAGATGAACGAACCAGATCTTGGGGTTGGGGTGCAGCATTGGTGGGTGTTCATGCAAATGCGAAGTAGGAGAAGAAAGCAATGAGTTGGAATGCTAGTGTTAGTGTTATTAGAAGACAGAATGGGTGGTGAGCCATTGTGATTTGTGAGACTGAGACAAGCACACACTTGAGTTTTTGAGTGGTTTCGACTTTCAAGAGTTGAGTGTTGTGTAGAGTGATAGTTTGTTGGGTTGGTTTAATAGGGGTTTTGTAATTGTGCATTTGGTAGGGAACTAGAAACTTGTGACTGTGGTCTTAAAGTTGGGAGGAAATTACTAAATTGCCATTTTAATTATTAGGTTTGGGCGGGATGGATTGTGAATGCATGATTGGATTTTGGAAATTTTGATCTATATATAGAGTTATGTTGTTCCCACATAAGGTGGAATAGTTTGTGCAACAATTCGCTTACGTGATGAGTTGTGAATAGTAAAATGGTGATAAACACCTCTTTATCACTTATAACTATATATATGTAAATTTTTTTTTTCGTCTAGAAGGGTAAAACTTTTGAACTTATGATGGGCAGCTTGTCAACGTTATTTATGAACATTGTTCAGTGACTCCAATCAAGGCACCAAAAAAAAAAAAAATTGAAGAAGTATCACTCTAAAAACTTTAGGTCCATGAACAATGGCAAATTTGGCAGTTTGAAGCCAAATGGTAGTGACTAGGATGCTATTCTGAGTCTCTGACACTCTCTAATGATAAGATTGCTTTGCTTAGATCTTCAATAAGTCTTAAAAAAATTAAAAATATAGTTAGTTTTACATGCAACCAATAAGTCGTGATCAGTACATAATAAAAATAATATGAGTGATAGAGTTATGTAAAAGTATTTTACAACTAATCAGGTGTAAAAATGGCCAAATATCACCCTTGGTCAAAAAATTTAGTAACTTACCATTGATTATGAAATAATTAGCAATCTACTACTTTTTTTTTATCACTTTCTTAAAATTTGAGTTTGTGAAACTTGAGTTTGCTTTGAAATTGCTTTAAAACTCGAATTTCAATAACTCGAGTTTCATAAGAATAGCTATTGAAGCATTAACTAAAGTGGATTTTTTTATTTTAAAAAAGTTACATAGAATTCAAGTTTTATAAACTCAAGTTCCTTGTAAACAAATTATAAAATGTCATGCACATTATACATAGTACATTTGCTTGAAGATATGTTTCAATTGAATCTCAGCACATTTGAAGTCCCATCCCAAGATAATTGGAATCCTCAATAAGCTTCAAAAGCATCTTAAACCATTTATTAATGACTTGTAGCTATAGTGAAATTTATATTTGATGCTTCAATCTGCCACCTCAAAATTTGTATTTGATGCTTCAATCAACCAATTTGAGAGGACAAAAAGTTGTTAGAACAAACTCATTCTCATACGGAAAGTATTCACCAACCTCACCAATTGTTGTTTATAATTGCACCTTATAAGACTTACAAAAGGTAGGAGATTACTATTGAGAGATCATGTTATACACAACTTGAGCTTTGCAAACTCGATTATGAATAAAAATTTACAGTACTCAAGCTTTGCAAATTCGATTATACACATTTGATGTGAATGCTCTTATGATCTAACTCATTTTACCTTTTATTATCGAATTATCAAAAAAATAAAAACCCTTATTGTACTATATAGACAATTTATCCCATTCAGCCATTCTCATTTTCCATCAATTTTAAATCTCATATTCCGTGTGTTTTTTGTTTGATCTTCATTGAACGAATCTTGAACTTGGCTTAGAATAGGAAAAAAGTGATTACGCCTCTCGTGTCCTACTCCTGCCACCATAGGTCTCGTTTGATTTTTGAAGTTTGAAAAGTGAGATAAATGGGTTTTTGAGATTTGAGGATTAATCAATTGATGGAGGTTGCATATGTTCTTTGTAACAGAGAATGTGCTATCAATATTTTGTTAAATATATGTGCAGGTTATTTTATTCTCTTGAATATAAGCTTTTGAAGCTCCTCACCTTTGATGACCAGTTTTTTGACATTTTTCTATGAGAGGTGCTGCATCCATAATATTTTTACAACAAATCATAGGTAGTTATTGTTATTGGTTCAAATTTGAACCTAATACTAATATTACTTTTTTACCCAAACAATAACAACCCGTAATAACTTGCAACTTAGGATTTGTTGTAAAAATGTTGTGAAAATTTTATGGACATATCATTTCTCTTTTTCTATAGCATATTTATCTTGGCAAGAGGGGCATATTTGGCAATATCAATGTATGAAGCAAGCCTATATAAGGCGATGTTAGGGGTGGTTTGCAATAGGTAGTTATTGTTATTGGTTCAAATTTGAATCTAATACTAATATTACTTTTTTACCCAATCAATAACAACCCGTAATAACTTGCAACTTAAGATTTATTGTAAAAATGTTGTGAAAATTTTATAGACATATCATTTCTCTTTTTCTATAGCATATTTATCTTGGCAAGAGGGGCATATTTGGCAATATCAATGTATGAAGCAAGCCTATATAAGGCGATGTTAGGGGTGGTTTGCAATATAAATATTTCCTTCTTTTTTTTTTAGTGAATATTTGATATGCATAAAATATATACAATAAAGTACCCTCACATTTACATATTTAGCCTTACTTTTTTGATATTTTGTTACTAATTATATATTATCTTTGTGTCGCAGGTAATAAGAGCCTTACATGCAAAGTGGGGCTAATGTCAATTGCTAAGCTTACTTGAAGAAACCTGGAAAGCATGAAGTAAAAGGAAAATAATTAAAGAAAATAAAAGAAGGAAGAAGAGATCCAGGCGTGAAGGGTAGAAAGCAAAAGAAAAAGGAATAAAAAATAATAGAATAGGAGAGCTTTCGTGGACAAGAGATGTACAGATGGGCTTGTGGTCATAATTGCAAATATGATGTTGGGCTTTCTTCTTACTCCACCAAAGCACAAAGAAGAGAGATAATCGGTCCACTCCGTGAAAAGAAAGGCTGGATGTTCTACTTCTCTGGGCTGAATCTTTACTTCACGGCACGCTCTCTTCTCTTAAGTAGGCTTTCTAATCGGCCTGGCCCATCTAGCATACAACTTCTGACTTGTTCAGATTGAGTAAGTGGGAATGGGACCTCACTACCTCTAGGCTCTAGTTATGTTTTGATATTGTACAAATGATCAACTCTTTTTTTAAACATATAATTGGGTAATCATATTGAAGCTTGAGCTTTGTTGTTTGCGAAGGAGCTGGGGATTTCCAAGGCAATGGTGGAAGGGGACGCTGATCTTATCATTCGGGCTTTGCGTTGCAGTGAGGTCTTTCATCCTGAGTTTGGTCTAGTTATTCAAGATTGTCTTGTTCTTGCTGCTGAGTTTCAGCATTGTAAGTTTAATCATGTTAGGCGTCTTGGCAATTCAGTTGCCCATTTCCTAGCTAGAAGCTCTAAGTCTAGCAGTGGGCTTCAGGTTTGGTTTCAGTCCATTCCTGAAGCCATAGCCCCCCTTGTGTTGAGGGACATTTTGTAGTGTTTGTTTCTTTTTAGGCCGCAAGGTCTGGTTTCTCAAAAAAAAAAAAAAAAAAAAAAAATATTGAAGCTTGGTTCTCTTTTCAATGGATGTAATATTTTTTATCACAGATCCTTATAAATTAGTCTTAGTAAGCTTTTGCAATTTCAAGACTAATTAAGCTTTTTGAAAATATAGTTCATCCTACCAATAAGTTATTGTGATATTTATAATCTTGTAATCGTAGCTAATCATGACTGAAGTTGACAATGAAGGTTTAAATTAGTGTTTGTAGGCTTTTGCAAAGAAATATAGGCTTCCTTACACTTTGCTAAGTGACGGGGGGAGGAAAGATTGGGGAGTGCCATCAGATCTATTTGGAACACTGCTTAGAAGAGAGATTTATGTTCCTGACAACAATGGGGTGGTTCAACTTATCTACAACAATTAGTTCCAACCTGAAAAGCATATTGATGAGACTTTAAAGCTACTTCAAAGCCTTTCAATTCTTTTTTTCCACCCTTCCTCTGTCTCTTGGAGTTAGACAAGTATTTATTTTTGTACCATTCAAAGTCCTTAATTTGTAATTACTTTTAGATATTAGCCAGGTTTGGACCCTTCATTCCACTGCTAGAGAAGGTGATCATCATTTCTGCTCTAGAAGAACATCAAGGCTATTTTGACAGTTTCAATGAATGAATATCAACTATGAAGCTTGTTTTTATAGGTGAGTGTTGAGTTCTAAGACTTTAGGTTTAAATGTATTAGAACTTCAATTTGTAATGTTGGTAAATCATGATCAAAACGTTTTAGTCTTTATTTTAGAATTGCTCAAAGTGTGTTTATATGTAAAGTTGGAATCGAGTGTTCTGCAGGATTTACTGTGTATATCTGCCTGGCTCGCTCGATCGATCGAAAATTAGACTCAATCAATCGAAGCTCATGCAGATTGTTTTTCTGTAGAATTTTCTAACTCAGCCTAAACCCGTTTGACGTGTAAGGTTTTATGTTTTGCTTTTAAGTATAAAAGGAAAAACCTTAGCCACGTTTTTAAAGGTTGCTCCTTATGCTGTGTGTGTGAATCTTTTGTGAGATCAAGAGGTGGTTGCCTTCACACATACTTAGGGTTTCCAAGATTCGAGATTATGTCAAGAACCTGGTGATCAATTCAGTTGCTATTTCAAGAGCTTAAAGATACACAAGCAGGAGTGCTTGTACTTGCTAGGAATCCAAGAAAGAAGTAGTCCATAGACTCGGAGCCGTCACTTGGTCGTGGTAGTAAGTTTCCTACTCGAGGTAGCAATAGGATGTTAGTGGTCTAAGTCGCTATTGTGTAAACTTCAATTCTTTTATAGTGAATTCAGTTTTACCTTGAGGATAGTTAGGTTAAATCCTCCCCAAGTTTTTTACCGGTTTGGTTTTCCTGAGTTATCATATTGTTGTATTCTTTATTTTCTGCACTTTACAATAATATGATATTTGTGTTGACCTAGACTTGATAATTTGACTAAGTAATCACTTGGCTAATTAACTAGGTTAATATGGTTGCATTTTAAGGGGTCTAAAAACAAACAGTGAGGTTTCAATTATTTTTGCATTCTCATTGTGCAATTCTGGGTTCAAAGAATAGCGTAGCCAACTGCGTGAGTTTTGAGAGGTTATCTGGTGTCTCAACCCCCTCAATTTGACACAGGGAAGACCATAAGCCACCATGGATATGTCCTTAAGGGTGAAATTTTGAGTTTTGGTTATGAGCAATTGCTACCAGAGAGTTTCAAGCTGTTTTTCTCTCTAATTTTATGGTTATCCATAAAATCCTAAAATATGGGAGACAACAGCTTCAAACTACCAGGCAGCGACAACTTATAACAACACTTAGAATTTTCAATCTAAAATTATGTCTGAATTAACCTTCCCACCAGGTAATTTTCTGGCAACTTGTTAAACATGCTACAGTTGTTTTCCGATGTTACACATGTTATACATTTAAATTTATTCTTCTTCATGAAATTTTTAATTTTAATTTATTAACATAAATATTTATTCATTTAGCTTTTTTATATTTCTATAAAATTATTAAATTTTGAATTTAATGTGTTAGTTTATGTATATGCCAATGTTAATGTTTATGTGTGTGTTTGGATGTGCATGTGTGTATATACAAGTTATTGGTAAGTTATGGGTTCCAATTAGCTCAACTGGTAAAATATATCCATCGCATTGTCAATATAATTTGTTCATATGTTTATTCTTATAAATGAAGTAGGGCTAGTGTTGAATTAGAGTATAGTTATAATTTTTCCCTTTTTGGGGAGGACCAATATTTTCAAGTTACAGGTATTAAATTGTGATTTCTACACTACGACAATTTATGTGAATTTCTGGGTATATGATAAGCATAAAATCAATCAAAATACCACGTAGTTTTTTAGCATAAATAATTTTCTTCTTAGTTCCTATATAGCTATAGGTAGCTAATAGGTTTATATCAATAATTAAAATTTGATGATTTTAAATTTCAAAAGAAACAAAAAATCAATAAAAACAATTGAAGGTTTTAGAGGGTATCTATGTTAATGTTTATAAGAGCCGGGAAAAAATCTAATAATTTTCTATAAATACCTAATAATTTCCACCATCAATTGATTTATCAAATAAAAAATTTTCCATAACATTCATTAGATAAGAATTGTGTGTGTCAATGTATATACATATGTTATTAGTAAGTTGCACCTGCACTAACATTCATTGGACAAGAATTGTAAAAGGTAATGTACTCGCCCCTAAGAAATTGACATCTTTAATACAAATCAAACATAAAATAAGATTTATTCTTTTGGTAATGTTTTTTCTTCCTAGTTCCTATATAGATATAGCTGGCTAATAAGTCTGAATAAATAATTAAGAATTGATGATTTTAAATTTCAAAAGAAACTAGTATAAAAAACAATTATAAAAAAATGCCTAATAAAAAAATGATGGTTTTGGGGTAACTATATCCGTAAGACCCGGACAAAATACCTAATAATTTTCTTCCTAATTCTTACATAGGTATGACTAGCTAAAGGTCTAAATAAATAATTAAGAATTAATGGTTTTAAATTTAACAATAAAATACTAATAAAAAATTAATGGTTTTGGGGGTAACTATATCTGTAAGATTCAAAAAAAATCTATTAAAATACCTAATAATTTTCTATAAATACTAAATAATTTTACACCACAACTTGATTTATCAAAAAAATAAAATAAATTTTCGTAAAAGTTGTTATTTGAAATTTTTTAGATTAATTCAATTGTTTCTGTGGGGGCCAGTTAGCTAGAAGGTACTATTAAAGTTGTATACCTCAACATTAAATGCCTCCCAACTAACTCTCTGGCCGTATTAATGTGGATGTGATACCTGAACAGTGGTTAAGCAGCCTTACAGTTGTTAGTTGAAGGTTCTGGGAGATATTGGATGGGACAAGAAAGAGTTTCTAGAATCTAACTTACACGTGTATGGTAGAGATTATACCAAGATTATAGTATATAGCATAGAAAGGTGGCCTAAAGAAAACGCATCAGAAAAACTAAGAAATCTTTGTAATAGTCCTTTGAACTCTTGTAACCTTGTTCATCAATAAGACATTATAACATAGCTCCTTAGGCCGTGCCGATGACAGATTTTCTTATCTTAATTATGTTTGATGCTCTTAAATCAACAACTATTATTGTCTTCCTTAATGAATAGAACTAGTTCTTTCACCCACGCTCTACAAATTTATTGTTTGCGCTTATTGGGTTAAACCCAATCCTATATTGGGTCCAATCCAAATTCCATCCCTACAGTTACATATATGCAACCCAATGAAATAAATATGTCATACAAAAGAAATATACGTAAATTCAAAAAAAAAAAATTAGAATTACATTTTAAAGTTCATCAACTTTGTTATTTTCCATGAATTTTTGTATATAAATTTTATTTATTAACATAAATATTTATTCATTTAGCTGTTTTCTCTTTCTAAAATTATCAATTGTTGAATTTAGTAAATTAGTTTATGTAATGTGTATATGCAGATACTAATGTTTATATTTATGTTTGAGTGTGCATGTTTTTTTATATAAATAAATGAATGTAAAAAAAAAAAAAAAATATATATATATATATATATATATATGAGCTTTGCCTTTCGAATTAGTATTTATTTTACGATGGAAGCAAAAAGACTATCCAAATGACCATCACCTTGAGAATCTTAGGTAGTGGAAGTACTTTCAAGCTACATTCAAGAGAGGCATATAACATATAGGACACCACTATGTTATGTGAGTTTGAGCTTAATTCATGTGTTATATTAACCATTCACTCTTTTCATTATTATTCAATATAGAACATTACTCACACATGTACACCCAACAATTCTAGCACTAAAATGGCACTATGTGGTTAGCAAGAGAAACATGCAGATTAAGTAAAACCTTAATGAAGAAAATCTCTTGCAATATGCCTGTCAAATTTATCATAATCATCCAAGTAGCTTCATTCTTCCACAAGAATGTTTCAAAAGAGGTGTAAATTTTTAATCAAAAATTGTCACGTCACATAAAAATACGCCACATCATAGTTCCATTTGCCACGTAAACATTGAGACTAGTAACAGTTAACAGAATGACTAATAGTACTCACTTGAAACTTGAGAAACCAAAAACACTCACTTAGCAAACTTAAAGAACTAATAATATATTATGGCAGAATAAAAATAAATTTGTGAGGAAAAGACTCCAACTATACACAATGGAAAGCATTGCTTAAGAACAATATAAAATGAAAACTTCACAATTGTACCCAACCAATTGATTTTGGTTAGAATCATTAGCAATGTTGAAACTATTACTTATATTAATATTTGTTTTTAAAATTGTTCATGAATATTTATTAGTTTGTTCTAAATTTTTAGAGAATTATCATATTTGTGGCAAGTAGTTGAATCATAGTTGGTTTTTTTGTTCCATTATCTTGTTATTTTGAGGACATGATCGAGGATATTGATGGTGTGACTTGGTGTCCCTGTCGTAGTTGAACACTACCTTACCTCTTCCATTTGAGTTGCACTCAATTTTGACCTTCTATTCCCCTCCTCCACTATTTTGTTGAATTTCTCAAAACATTTCTCCCTTGCATTTGATCCATTGGTACATTTTTTCCCCTCTTTCTATCCGTGTTTGTCTCTTTCTTATGTGAGAAATTGGAATTTTTATTGGACAAGATCCATAATGCTTAACAAATAAGTCTAGGCATACAACATTTTTCACATTTTATTGCACAATTGTTGACATGACTTATTATGATTAATGTATAGTAAAATGTGTGTCAATGATGAATCCAAATAAAAGTAATGTTATTTAATCACAACAACTCTTTAAGATATATGTCAAATTAAGCTTGGGGAGCCCAATTTGACACCAGCTCGAAGAATGACTAGTGGCTACTAGTTTGTTCCTTGTTCCAAAAAGAAAGAGTCGGCCTAAAGTCTAGAAAAGAGAGAAATTACACATCATAAATGCTTTGTGTTAGAGAATTTAAAATAATGAGTGCAAGAGAGAAAGCTTGATCACGCTCCAGATCACAACAAAGAAGAAAAGAAGAATAAAGAAAGCAAGACTAGTCAACCGTAGTTTTATTGTAAACGACAGTAGCTTACTTGTATAGGATAAAACTATAGGTAGTTTTGTGTAAATGACTTAGTTATGCCACATGCCAGCTTGTTAGTGGCTGGTTTATACTTATCTTAGTGGGAAAGTTTAATTTAGTTTTGTAGATTAATTAGAGAATTAGTTAAAAGTTAGTTAAGGAAGATTTGTTGTATATAAGCATGATTGTAATTCTAGTAAATTCATTCACTAATATAAACAGATTTTCATCATCAAAATCATATACTTTGACAATGTATTTAATATACTACCAAATAACCATAAGAATTATCAAAAAAAAAAAAAAAAAAACCATAAGTTTGCGTAGACCAACCCTATAATCAATACATGTGAGGTATTGAGCCTTAAGTTAAGAGTTAGGAAATATTGCAGTAAATTACCATGGTTTTGAAATCCGAACTGGACCGACCGATCGAACCCCAGTAACTGGAAACCGTTTACCATTCCGGTTTTTTAAACTACCAAAACTGGAAATTATAAGGCCCGTTTGGTAGAGGAGTTTGAGTTATGTTATTTGTAGTTTTTTAAAATACGTGTGCATGAAAAAGTGTGTGAAAATGTGTATAATATTATTTAAAAACTAAAAATATGTTGTTTAGATAGTCTACCAAATAGGACCTTAACTTTTCAATAATCTTTTGGAACCGAGGTCGAAAATCGGGCACCAGTCTGATGGTCCTTGAAAAAATCACAAAACATTGCCAATTGAATCTCCCAACATCAGATCTCCCCAGGAAGGGGGGAAAAAGTTGAAAATTGTTGAAAAATCTGCTTCTGGCTTCTGCATATGCATCTGATTCTTCTTTGTTTGTTGGAAAATTGTGAATAGTGACTTCTATTTGTTTGAAAATTGTGGAAAAGAGGTTGACAAAGGAGGGAGAGAGAGGTGGAGGCAGTAAGGGAAGACAAAAAAGAATAGAAGACAATAACGTCTGTAGGGTTTGAAGTTTGGTATGAACTTTAAAGAACTCAACATAGTTACTGGCCATTGGATTAAAAGCAACGGTCAAAATGGTTTACAGCTAAGCCATTTGATACTTGGATTGAACTTTTTTTTTAATGGGATTCGATTAGACTTCTTTGTTTTGATTGTACTTGTACTTTGTCGGAATGGTTTACAATTAAACCTTGGTATTTGATTTTTTTTTTTTTTTTTTTTTTTGTAATCGTACTTGCCAATATTAAAAAGTTAAAATATATTAATGTGATAATTTTAAAGATATTGTTATATGAGAAATGTTATAAGTGTTTTTTTAGAAAGAGAAATGTTATAAGTTATAACTTCAATATTTTCAAAACAAGTTTTAAGTGGTAGTTTAGGTTTCACTGAGTATAAAATTAATCATTTTAGATTAAATTTTAATTGAGATTTTTAATTTGTATATGTTTATTTTATTTATTTCATATTAATTAATTACTAAATTAATTATGACATTATCACGGTTCGACCTTAAAAATCTTGAACCTCTTTTTTTATCGGTTTTTTGAACGGTTCGGGTCTGAAAACCATGTAAATTACTCAAGTTTTTATAGGTTATTTTTATTTTTGATATAATAATGATTATAAAGAACTATACTATAATATAATACTATAGTACTAAACTATAATGTAGTACTATACTATACTATACTACAAAGCCTCTTTGTATAAGTCTTTCTATTTAGTTGATATTTGATAGTTTATAAATGTAATTTATGTATTACTTCAATGCATAATATTAAACTTAAAAAATTAAATGAGATATGCTTTGTATTGTCTCAAGTGTTTATAGGTTATTTTGATTTTCGATATAATGATAATGAAGAAAAACTATACTATACTACTAAGCATCTTTGTACAAACCTTTTTGTTTGGTTGACATCTGGTAATATATAATTGTAATTTATATATTATTTCAACACATAATATAAAACCTACTGAATTAAATGGGTTATGCTTAGTATTGCCCCAAGTGTTTATAGTTCATTTTGATTTTTAATAAAACAATGATAATGAAAAACTATACTATATTATAGTACCATACTATACCATAGTGCAGTACCATACTATACTACTAAGTCTCTTTGTATAAACCATTTTGATTTATTGACATTGGGTAGTATATAATTGTAATTTATGTATTACTTTAACGCATAATATTAAACCTATGAGTTATGCTTTGTATTGTTCCAAGTGTTTATAGGTCATTTTGATTTTTGATAACATGATAATAATGAAGACCTATATTATAATATAGTACTACACTACTAGGCCTGTTTGAATAAACATTTCTGTTTCGTTGACATTTGATAATATATAATTATAATTTACATATTACTTCAACCCATAATATTAAACCTACAGTTATGTTTTGTATTGTCCCAAGAATTTATAGGCTATTTTGATTTTTGATATAATGATGATGAGGAAGAATTATACCGTACTACTACTAATATTTTTAATAATAATTATTAAAAATATTAGTTGTAGTATGGCCACTCTGAAAATTTAAAACAAAAACAAAATGCTGGGTTGAAATGAAGCACTAAACTAGGGGTTACCAAGCAAAGTTGAGCCAATATAAAAATATAAAATTTTGCTTTATAAGAGATAGAAGATTTCTGCGCCAATGATTGGTAATCTAAAAAGAAATTGCGCCGATTTTGTTAGTTTGCTTTATAAATATAAAAGATATTTGAGTTTGAAATGTGGAGATTTAGTCAGTTTTAAGGCAAGAACAAATACCAATGTTACCGCAAATCAATACTTAATCCTATATCAATGTATATATATTCTTGATTCTTTATATGCAGATTATCAACAAAATAAATGGTTTTTAATGGATAACATTAGTAATAGGTAACAACAAAAGATAGCCTGTCCTTATACAATTAAATTTAGAAAAATTCCTATTTACACTAGTATCTAAGCATTAGACAAACCTAGAACTTCTAGTAGAGCCATATGGATTAGTAAATAGAATATTTACTAAATTTTTTCCTCCAAGATGAACTTCTTGCCTATGAAACCCACGGAAGATTTGCATCAAGCAATTTTGAACAAAATTCTGGAAACAAACTATCCATATCTTTGTCGACATCTGAGTGCACTGCAACCTGCAATACAAATAGAAAAGTCGATTTACGTACATTGAAATTGCAACAAAATAGAAATAAATTAAATGGTTTTTAATGGATAACATTAGTAAAAAAAACAACAGAAGATAGCTTGTCATTATACGATTAAATTTAGAAAAATTCCTATTTACACTAGTAACAAAGCATTAGACAAACCTAGAACTTCTGGTAGAGTCATATGGATTAGCAAATAAAATATCTACTAAATTTTTTTCTCCAAGGTGAACTTCCTGCAATACAAATAAAAAAGTCAGTTTATGTACATTGCAATTGCAACAAAATAGAAACAAATTAAATGGTTTTTAATGGATAACATTAGTAAAAAGTAACAATAGAAGATAACTTGTCATTATACAATTAAATTTGGAAAAATTCCTATTTACACTAGTAACAAAGCATTAGACAAACCTACAACTTCTGGTAGAGTCATATGGATTAGCATTATACAATTGAAGCTGTCTGGCATGAAACCAACATAACTACCCTTGTTCCCAATTTGATTTTTGAAATTGGTCTTCACCAGCTTAGCCATCATGTACCTTATATTGGATATATTTAAACAAATTTCTTTCGTTATTAACAAAATAGTAACAACATATATATCTAATTATAAGCAATAATACAAAAAAGATGTGATAGGCAAAAACAATAAATAAATGTTGTATATATAAGAAGAATTCTACAAAGAACTAGTTTCCCCCACAAGTTCTATAGCAATCAAAGAACTTAATAACAATATAAAAAATAATATAACCATGGCCAAAGCCAAAAACTCATTTGTTCCTTCATCAACAAAGAACTCATCTGTTCCTGATATTGAACATGTTAAAACAATCATAATATACAATAATCAAAAGACAAACTACTTGTATATCTATAACAACTAGAACAAACAAATAGTTTTTAAAGTTTTTGATGGTTACTAACCATGGAAATCTTTGCACCAAAGTAGATTATCGTTGCAAGCACCAGTGATTAATTTAAATGATTTAAAACACTTTGCAAAAACTTTTCCAATCATCACAAAAATAAAAAATGAAAATAGCAAAATCTGCTTTAAGATTGTTAGATATATTTCAACAATTTTAAGCAAATAGTAACAACATACATATCTAATTATAAGCAATAACACCAAAAAAAAAAAAATGTGATAGGCACATAGATACTGTATATATATATAAAAAAAAATTGCAAAATAATTAAAAACTCACGGAATGATGCCTCATATGTAACAGATCTGTCTTCTTGCCTCAAAGAAATTCACAACGAGTCACGTTCTCAACAGGATCGAATGGATGCTTCACCCTGAGATCGGGGAAAAAGCGCAACTTCCTGAGGAGGTGGTCAGAGAATTTCCTTTTCTTATGGTACACTATCACCAACTCAGCAACGGTTTTAAATAAGGTTCTGCCATGTTTGCCAAACCCAAGCAGCTTCGGTGACTGAGATTTTGAGAACTTCAGTAGCTTCATATACTATTACTAATTAAGACTCTTTACCTAATAGCTTAAAAATTTTAGGTTTGAATATTCTAATAAACTTTACTATGCCATTAGTCCATTTATCTTTCTGGAGTAAAAGTCATCAAAAATCTTGTATCCTTGTGACTTATTTTTTTTCTTTCTTCAAATAGAAGAATGAAATTCTTCATAATAGAAATATATCTATCCTATTTAGAAAAATCATGCCCCAGGAAAAAAAATCCTAAGTCTGCCACACCAAATACATTGGTTCAAAACTACAAATATGACTTTTAAAATTATCAAATCTGTCTTGACTTGATCATAACACAGAATCCAAATGTTAACAGCCAAAAGCCCAAAAGTATACATATACAATAAATTGAAGTGTGTGATCATGGTCTTCTCATTATTAATTCCAGACCCTTATAATTTTGGTGGCAGCTTTATTCATCATAGATAAAGATTCAAGATTCTGCCCCCATTATAAACAAATCATGCAGGAAAAAAAAAAAAAAAAAAAAAAAAAAGAATCCCATATCATCATTTGAACATTAGGTGAAGCTCTAGCTTTTCCAAGAAATTGAAGTTATTACATGTGTTTGAACATTAGGTAAAGAACTTGGATTCAAATCTTTCTCTTGAACTTCTTATAAATTTAGTTAAGGTGATCAGGTATTCTTCTCTTTAGAATTAATTAGGTTTTCATTTATGTCTACAAATAATAAATTAAGAAATCCTTGTTAGGGAAGGAAGTGATAATAAATTGAGATAGTCTCTCGTGACCATATCTCTAGCTTCCTTGTGCAAACCTAAAAATTATCCCATAAAAGGAAAAAAAAAATTATTATCTAAAATGATCTCATCCAATGAGTTCTAGTTAACTTAACTAGCAAAACTTCTTATTATTAAACCTTACCTACACCAAAAACCAATTGCTATAAAAAACAATCATCATGGAGTATACATTATAGGTTAAATTTTATGGTGTATATATAAAATAAATGACCTCATCCTAAAATATCATCATTATTTTTATTTATGAAAGTTTGCTTTTGTCAAGGTTTGAGGCTTCAAAATTTTCATTTTTTTTTTTTTTTTACCACAAAAGAAAGTTTATATTGTGTATTTTCTCAATTTTTATGTCTGATTTGACTAATTTTGTCTTTTCACCATGATAAAATGCTTGGGATACTTGGAATAAAATTATTGCAAATTATTCTTAACATAATCTTTGACCATGATGATATACTCTCAATTATTACCTTGATAAGACTCTATATTTGAAATATTTCAGTTTCTAATATTCCTTTTACAAAATTTGTTGTCGCAAAAAGGGGAAAAGTTTAAAAAAAAAGTAACATAAGTTTGATCAAATGAGCATAGCTAGTAGAAATATGGTTGCTTTACTCATGGGAAAAGATTGTGTGGTTAGTCTGTATTAACATACTAATTAACATATAACTTAAAAGTTTCATACTAGTTTAAGGAGCAATATTACCAGGTTTTATCAACCTGAAGTGATTCCTTGATAAGCATAGTTTTGCATGTTGTATCAGTTTGTACGTTGGGTTATAGGATGGTTTGCATCAGTTTGTGTGTTGGGTTTGCATCAGTTTGTACGTTGGGTTATAGGATGGTTTCATCAGTTTGTTTGTCGGGTTTGGAGGTTTTGAGTAGACTAACATTGTTCAGCCTTTCTATGTAGTAAGTTAGACAATGTTTGAAACAATAAAGGAAAATAGCATCTCGAGTTTTAGAAAATCTAGATCCACTTAAAAACTCGTTCCATTATTTTCTACTAACGTGGACAAAATTGCCACCTGGATCTCGAGTCTTAAAGACTCGAGATCCTTGTATTTTTAACCAAATTTATTTAATTTATTTTGTGCACGTGAAGTTGTGTATTTTTATTTTGTGGATCTCGAGTCTTAAAGTCTCGAGATCCACAAAATAAAAATACACAACTTCACGTGCACAAAATAAATTAAATAAATTTGGTTAAAAATACAAGGATCTCGAGTCTTTAAGACTCGAGATCCTCAAAATAAAATTACAAAATAAAGATATAGGACTTCACATGCACAAAATAAATTTGGTTAAAAATACAAGTAACTCGAGTCTTATAGACTCGAATTCCACTGGGGAAAATTATAAAAATAGAACACTCTTAACACTCAGCCCGTATAACACACTTTCTAACACTCTACACAACCTTCTCACCCAAAAAGAGAGCATCCTCACTAAGTCTCTCAGCCTCACTAACTCTTACCCTCACTAACTCTCACTCACCCATAACTCCTACACCACATTGCCTCTCACTCTCACTCATCACACTGCCTCTCTCACTGCTCTTCCCTCTCAACAAATTGATATCTCAAGTAAGGGTTTACATAATTTGATTGTCATTGTAGTGGGGTATTAGTTGTCTATGGGTGTGGGTTAAAGAGTTTGGCTAATTATTTTGTACATAGTTGACATAAGTTAGTTAATTTACCAATATTGTGTGTTATAGAAGTTTGTTTTGTTAGTGTTAATTTTTTGAGTATTTATTTGCCCATTTTGTGTGTTACAAGTTTTTTTTGACTTTATTCATCATTATTTTGGGTATGAAATGGGTAGTGATTGAATGAAATGAATGGGTATCATAATCATACTCCTGAAAGTAATTCTTAAAATGTAGTGACCTACAATACATGACTGTATAAGGAATTGATCATTATTAAAATAAAAAAAAAGTATAAGAATTGGTCATTTTGGAAACAATTTGGTATTTGGTAATGACATTTAAGCCTTAAGGATATGGAATACTCTGGTCTTGTTAATTTAATATGTTTTGTTAATGCTACATCATCTTTGTAAAGTCTCCTCTCGTTCTATGTATTCTTTAAATATATATATTTTCCTTACCTTTTATTTTTCGGGGTTGCTCCACTAGATATGTTTCAAATTTGCTTCTGAAGCCAAACTTAGAACCATGGGTACCACAAGTTACATAATGGCTATAAAACTACTAATTACCTATGAAAATTCTGGCTTGAATATGTTCAGCCTTAAGATCGCATTACTTTTTTTCCCCCACTTTACGACTATGTGATTTAACTAACTAACATAGTAACTTGACTTGAACAGGTTCACAATACCTGAAATTGATATAATCCTATACCACGGTGGTCCGCTTAAGAATGTCAATGCGAACAAGGGATTGCCATTTGAAGGGCCAGGTATAAAGACCTATTATACCCAAATTGATCGTAGGTTGAAGACCCTTGACGAATTGAAGAAGATTGTCATGGAAGAGTTGTGTGAGAATCCTGCTATACACAACATACAAATTACTTATCGTATGTCAAACGAAATCTTGAAGCACCGGATTAATTACAAGTATGTGGAGATAGAAACAGACAAACATGTAAAGATCATGTTTGACAAGTTGGAGAGAATAGCTGAAGTAACTAACATTGAGTTGTACATACAGTTGGAGCCGCGTGCGGTTTGGGAACAGGATATCCAACAAACGACCACAAGCTTACAGGTTATGGTTCCAGATGCTCAATATAAGTATTCTACATATGTAGAGGATGATTATGTTTATGCCGATGGTGATGTTCATGCTGATGGTGATGATGATGATGATGACGATGATGTTGATGATGAAAGTTCAAAAACGTGTACAAAACACCTTTGAACGTTTAGACCCCCAAAATACAACTTAACCAACTCAAGCAATATGTCAAACAACTAGTGTGCAGAAACTTAACACATGCTATAATATGAAATTGGTTAAACAACTATCTAAGCCATAACAAAATAAAACCACAGCAGATAAAATAAAGGCAAAGATAGAGAGGAAGGAAGATGCAAACACAAAGACAACACGTAATGTGTTATCGAAGAGGAAACCGAAGTCCTCGGCGAAAAACCTCTCCGCCGCCCTCCAAGCGGTAATCAATCCACTAGAAAATACAGTTGGGATACAAGGACAGCAATAGACCCTCCAAGCCTAATCTACCCAGTGCACCTAAGCCCTCCAAGTTTCTTGCTCCAACGAGGTTGCGCCGAACCTTTTTCTTTTCTAGCTTCCCGGATTCCGCTACTAGACCGTAGCATCAACCAATGAAGATTGGCTCCTTCCTAACTGCTTCCCAGAACTCCAAACAACTGTCTCACAGAGATGATAATGGTGAGAACCAGATTTGGTATAATGCCTCTCAAGGATTTGACAATGGAGAGGAAGAGAGTAAGGGAATTTGAAGAGACTCTAAGGTATAGATTGTGGGTGAAGCAATCTGGTTTTTCTTTAGGGTTTCTCTCTCAAAATTCTCTCTGGAAGCTCTCTTTCAATCGTGGGTTAAAGGGGTATTTATACTGGAGTGGGAGAGGAATGTGAAACGTCAGGTTTTACAAAACAGGGGTGGCTCGCGGCTTGACCAAGTCGCGAGATCTAGTCGCGAGTTAACCGTATGGCCAGTTGTCCTGTTTTGTCCTGTAGTGCTCCAGCTAGCATGACTGTTCATCTTCCAGCATGCTTGGCACGTGTGCAGCTTCTGGCGGCTTGCAGCCGCGAGTCCACCCGCGAGTCCCAGCCACGAGTCTCTGCTTTCTTGCACACTCTTGAGCAAACTTCACTCTATCTCACTCACTACCCTTACAACAAACCCACCTAAATACAGGGTTACTAAATGCTGAATTACAAGCAAATTTGGCACGGAATAAAGCCAATTAGATGGTTGAATAAATTCAACCTTACAATCTCCCCCTTTGGCTATTCCGTGACAAAACCCTAAAACAGACTCTAGACTTAACATGTGAGTTGGGAACAGTTGAACAAAACTCACTCACACCTAACTCTAGAAACTGTGAAGCACTTGAATCATATGAACATAATACTCCTGAAACACAACAATACACCATGATCATTGTAAGCAGAAAACTATAAATGCATATGAAACAGGCAATATGTAATCAAGCAAAGATGGAGTTAATAAACAAACCATGGCTTGATCAACCAAATGAACACCACAAGGTAGTGATCACAGTGCTCATTCACACTTGGAATGAACACAAGGACATACAAGTTAACAAGCACAAGGCAAGACACTTGTATGCTTAACACTCAACCAATGCATAGCACACAAGGCATATGCATCTAGGAACAATCCTACAAGTGCACAAGAGTGACAGTACATAAACCAAAATGCAGAACATTTAGATTAAAGTACTGATTTCAACATAGTATAAAGGCTGCATTAAGCAAGGTACATACCATAAAGCCTACAAACTATGCATAAAACATTAACCCTAAAAGTTTACAAAAGCACATGGGTACAAACCACAAAAAAAAAAAACATCCTGAATAACATCATCAAAATATATTAAAGTTGAAACCAAGAGTATATGAAATGAGTTAGAAACAGCTATACACCAAAACACAGTGTAACAAAACCATAAAAACACTAAAAATACCCAAAACATAACCATATATAAACAAAGTTTCTGATTTTTGCCAACTCCCCCTCAACTACTAATTACTCCCCCTTAAGAGCTGCTTTTCTGCTTCTCAATCATCAATGACTTCTCCCCCTTTTTGACAGGAATGGCCAAAGGGTCACTGGTCATGCTGAGTTGTGAAGCTGTCAAGTTTAGCAGCCAAGACATCAATCTGGTCTTGCATGGCTCTCATCCTGTCAGAGTGCTCAGTTTGGACTGCCCTGATCCCATCAAGCCTTTCCTGAATGATCTGGAAAGCATCTGGGGGTGTATCTGCAGAAGTTGAAGCTCTGTGTCTTTTGCCACTCCTCCTAGGTGTTGAGGTTGATGCATGCCCTGCTGCCTCTGCTTCTGTTTCCATTGGGACAGCCTCTCCTTCATCACCTTCATCTTCTTCTCCTGGAAGCCTGACACTTATCCTTTTGCAGGTAAGCTTGTTAATTGCAGAGGGTGTGGACATGGGACTGATGTCTTGAGGGATTGGAACACCCTTCCTTCTAAAAATCCTCATTAGCAAACTAGGAAAGATCAATTTAGGCCTAGAGGTTGTTCTAGTTTCATCCACAATGGTGTCATAAATGTGAGAACTTATGTCTATGAAATTCTTTTTTTTGAGATCCATCAGAAAAACTGCTCTAGCACAATTGATTGTAGTCAATTTCTTAATGGGATAGAGGTTAAACATCATGATTATTGTAAGGCACCTCATGTCCACTGGAAAGGCAGTGGTATTCAAACATTTCCCTTCTCTCTGCCCACCTATCCTTTGTTGAACTGTTTCAATAAAAACACTTCTATCTTTATAATTGACAAATTCTTCATCATCTAATCCTTCAAGCCCTAATGCATCATCTATGACATGAGCATCCAAGAAAAATTCTTTACCTCTCACCCAGCAACTTAATTCATTCTCCTTTATCACAGCATTTGAGTAAAATTCCCTAATTAGGGGTTCACACACAATAGGGAAACCACTCAGAAGCTTTTCCCAACCTCTTCCTTCAAAACAGCTGGGAATAAAGGTTTGTCTTAAGTCCTCCAAATCTACAAATATTTCTTGAATGATTCCTGCATTCAAGAAGTTATCCTTGTATCTCTCAAAGTGATGAACTGACCTAAACAGTTTAGAATCCATCTTTAATCTTTTGTCAGCCTTCTTTGCAGTAGATTTCTTCTTCTGAGGTGAGGGAGCCATCTGTGAACAATCAGAAAATGCCACAACAACATAGAACAATATATGTGCATGACCAGTCAGTACCATGTAATTATCAAAGAGATATCAACCATACAAATGAACTTTGAAAACTTAAACAATAAGCTACTTAGATCAATCACATGGATAACCAAGCCTAGGATAGGAAGCACATGAACAACATGAAGAAACTATCCTAAAGGCAGATAAATGACATTGAGACAAATAATGGAAAAATGATATGACACACAATCAGTATTTTGAGGCTAACAGAAGCTCCCAACAGATTAACCCAATAAAGCATGCATATATATCACAGTAAAACTCACAACCTCAAAAAGAACAAATAGAAACAACTCAATCAGCTCAAAGTTCAGATTAAAATAGAAGAAACACTTAGCTAAGCACAAGATGAAGAGCAATAAGGATATGATTATCATCAACACAAACTATAGCAACAGCATCCACAAGCTAAGCATAAACAAGGAGCAGAAACCGAAACATAAACCCATTTCAAGAACACAATCATATGCGAAAAATCAAAGGGTAAAAGCACAAAATCAAGTAGAAAAGAGTGTAAAACAGAAAACCCATACCTGTAACTTGACGATTTTGAGCTACAAGAGTGCAACAATAGAGATTGGAAATGGGAGCACGGAGTGTTTGGGAGGGAGAGAGTTTAGAGAGAAGATGAACAGTCACAAAAGTTCGAGGGAAAACTGAAAAAAGTTTAAAAACTACTCCTGTTTCTACAAAACACGCGATTTTCGCGACTTGATTAAGTCGCCACACAGTCGCCAGCTCAAACCGCCAAAGCACTCAAGAACAAAATTTTGAAAAATTTTTCTAAGTGTTTTTCGCGACTGGAAGGTCTACCCGCGAGTGAGTCGCGAGCTGAGCCGCGAAAATCTCTGAGTGAACCTCGCGACTGGACCTTCCACTCGCGAACAAGTCGCCAAAAATGACCAGCGAAGATGCGACTGAGGCTCGCGACTTGACATACCCGCGACTGAGCCGCCAAAACAGGGCAAAACTGGATTGATGAAATTTTCAGATTTTTCAAATAAAATACTTTCCAAAAACACCTAAAACCCTCAAAAATCTTTTTGTGCTTGAATTAACAAAGATTGAGCATGTGAAAACACATTTCATCAAGTACAATCACACAAATGAATATGGCATTTATTCAACATAAACTTGTGTGTTGTGTGTGAATATTAACAATGAGATAGTCCTTTGTCTAATGTGAAGTTTCAATGATCAATTCAACCAAGGCATACACAATTAGCACTAGATCATGTGACCCATCTCAATTATAGAAATATGTATATATGACCTCCCACACATCTTGATAACATAACTTGGAGCTTTTCATTTAACTCCACTTTCAATCATAACATTTGATCTTTTTGATCTTTTTGAGGCAATCATCTCTCATTGTGAGAGTGATATATGACATTTCACTTTAAAGAACAGGCCTTTGGCCTTTTTGAATTAACATTCACTTGAATATGAGGTCGCTTACCCTTTTTCCTAGTCAAATACTAGAATGTGCGACAGGCTTTTGCAGCTCAATATCTCTTTTCATTTGGAGATTTACATTTGGTGAGCTCTTTTTAGCAAAACATAAAATAAAAAATGGGAAGATATATAGACACAAGTCTATGCAAGTCTCAAGATCAACATAACCATTCACTAATCATTCATGACAAGTTTGAAGATCTATTTACAACAATCACATAGATTTCAAGATGTTTCCCACAGTGATATGAGTGCATGAAAACAAGCAATGCTCGAAAATGCACAAAGCCATTAGCACAAAGGTACAAGGAAAAACAAGTTTTAAGACAAAACTCAACAAAGTCAATCAAGCTTTTTGATTTTCTAATTTTTATGTGATTTTTGGATTTTTGACACAAGAAACAAAAAGATTAATAAAACAAAATTAAAAATATTCACAAGAAGATAAGCAAACAACCAATATCAAAAACATAAACAACAAGCAAACCAAACAAACATCGTCGCAAAGCATAGGAAGTATTGATGCATGGACATGTTGTAATCCTTATGCATGAGTACCCTTTTTCACCCACACGTCACTTGCGTTTGGGGTGATTTCCTTATAGGATTGGGTACGGGAGTTAGGGCTTTCAAACCTTCGTGAGAAGCTTTCCAAGCAGTTGGTGAATGCACCAATCATCTTCATCACGTTCATCATTCCGGGATCTCCATTTTGATCTCTAGATTGATCTCCTGCCCAAATTCTCCTATCAATTCTGGGTCCTCCTGACCTTTGAGGAGTTGCACTGTTCTTTGCTCTCAGCTTTTGGCAATTTGGTCGAGTATGCCCTTGAAGTCCGCAATAATGGCACACATAAGTTCCTCTAGGACCTCTTTGTGGTCGTGGACGTGACTTGGCACGGGATTCAGACCTGCCCACAGACTGATTACGATGATTCAGCATCCGTTGGTCCACCACATTCTTCTTCTCCTCCACCTCGAGCTTCTCACCAGTAAGGTCAGCTACAACTGGATCTTTAGCCTTTACAAACTTCACTTCTTTAGTGACATTTCCAGATGAACTACTTCCTCCGGTATATCCCAATCCGGATTTGTCTGAAAAGCTCTTTTGAGATGATATAACATCATCTAGCTTCTTGGTGGTGACCCTCTCTATTTTAACATTCGCTTGCACAACCTCATTCTCAAGAAATCTCACTTTTGTGTAAGCTTCGGACAACTCACCATTCAGTGTTTCTATCTCACATTTGGCTTCCCTATATCGAATTAGGAGACTTTTGTAGTCCTCCTCAGCCTTCTTCATTTTTCTCACGGCAGCCTTGGCCACCCTAGTGTACTCACCAGACTTCTCCAAGAGTGAGTTATAATTCTCTTGAAGATTTGCTGTGCTTTCATCTTCTTCAGCATCTGATTCTTCAACAATACCTAGTGACTCATCATCACTATGTTCTCCAAGGTCTCGTACAAGTAGATTTAACTCATCCGAAGACTCAACATGAGCAATAGTCATAAAAGCTGAATAGTTCCCTTCTCCATCACAGCTCTCTTCAGATTCTGAGTCAGACGAATCTGAGTCACTCAAGGTCGTGGCATACACCTTGCCTTTTGATTTCAAATAATTCGGACATTCCTTCTTAAAGTGTCCATGCCCGTTACATTCAAAACACGTGACACCTTGTGTGGGTTGGGATTCTTTTCCATCTTTCTTTTTGAAATCCCTCTTCTCCCTTCCAGAACTTTGGAATTTTCTTTTATCATCAAATTTGCCATTATTTTTGAATTTCAAAAACTTTCTGAAATTTTTGACAAGGTAGGCTACATCTTTGTCAACCACATCTTCTCCCGATGAGTCTTGATCTTCCACCTTCTCATTAATGGTTTTTAGAGCAAGGGATTTACTCTTCCGTTGATTGGGCAGCGACATCTCATAAGTCTGCAGAGAACCAACCAGCTCCTGTACTTTGATGTCGTCAAGATCCTTGCTCTCTTCAATGGCTGTCACTTTAGCACGAAAACTTTCCGGCAATGATCGAAGGATCTTCCTTACAATCTTTGAGTCCTCCGTTTTCTCCCCCAAGTTAAACTTACTGACAACCACCTCATTTAGCTTCCCATAGAAAGAGTCAAAAGACTCATCCTCACTCATTTTAAGCTCCTCAAACCGGGTGGTCAGCATTTGTAACTTGGTGTCTTTCACTTTCTTCGTGCCTTCATAAGTAGTTTTCAGAATCTCCCATGCTTCTTTGGCAATGGTAATGTGAGAAATCCTGTGAAATTCATCTGGAGACACACCACAGAAAATAGCATTGAGTGCTTTACTGTTAGCATTAGATGCAGCAAATGCTGCCTTATCCCATGTGGATTTGGCTGCCTCAGGTTTGGTCCAACCAATCTCAACAGCATCCCAAACGGATTCATCAATAGAACACAGAAAAGCTCTCATACGAACCTTCCAAAAAGCATAATTACTACCATCAAAATATGGAGGTGCATTTAGGGATTGAGACCTATCCATCTCAAAAGGGGTCAAGGATCACACAATGGTAATGAAACCAACAGCAGTGTACCCGCTCTGATACCAATTGAAAGTTCAAAAACGTGTACAAAACACCTTTGAACGTTTAGACCCCCAAAATACAACTTAACCAACTCAAGCAATATGTCAAACAACTAGTGTGCGAAAACTTAACACATGCTATAATATGAAATTGGTTAAACAACTATCTAAGCCATAACAAAATAAAACCACAGCAGATAAAATAAAGGCAAAGATAGAGAGGAAGGAAGATGCAAACACAAAGACAACACGCAATGTGTTATCGAAGAGGAAACCGAAGTCCTTGGCGAAAAACCTCTCCGCCGCCCTCCAAGCGGTAATCAATCCACTAGAAAATACAGTTGGGATACAAGGACAGCAATAGACCCTCCAAGCCTAATATACCCAGTGCACCTAAGCCCTCCAAGCTTCTTGCTCCAACGAGGTTGCGCCGAACCTTTTTCTTTTCTAGCTTCCCGGATTCCGCTACTAGACCGTAGCATCAACCAATGAAGATTGGCTCCTTCCTAACTGCTTCCCAGAACTCCAAACAACTGTCTCACAGAGATGATAATGGTGAGAACCAGATTTGGTATAATGCCTCTCAAGGATTTGACAATGGAGAGGAAGAGAGTAAGGGAATTTGAAGAGACTCTAAGGTATAGATTGTGGGTGAAGCAATCTGGTTTTTCTTTAGGGTTTCTCTCTCAAAATTCTCTCTGGAAGCTCTCTTTCAATCGTGGGTTAAAGGGGTATTTATACTGGAGTGGGAGAGGAATGTGAAACGTCAGGTTTTACAAAACAGGGGTGGCTCGCGGCTTGACCTCGCGGCTTGACCAAGTCGCGAGATCCAGTCGCGAGTTAACCGTATGGCCAGTTGTCCTGTTTTGTCCTGTAGTGCTCCAGCTAGCATGACTGTTCATCTTCCAGCATGCTTGGCACGTGTGCAGCTTCTGGCGGCTTGCAGCCGCGAGTCCACCCGCGAGTCCCAGCCACGAGTCTCTGTTTTCTTGCACACTCTTGAGCAAACTTCACTCTATCTCACTCACTACCCTTACAACAAACCCACCTAAATACAGGGTTACTAAATGCTGAATTACAAGCAAATTTGGCACGGAATAAAGCCAATTAGATGGTTGAATAAATTCAACCTTACAGATGATGATGATGACGACTATGTTGATAAGACTACTGCCATTAACAATGATGATGACGATGATGACGACGACTATGTTGATGAGAATATTGCCATTAACGGTGAAGATTTTGTGGATAGAGATGAGTATGAAGACACGATTGGCAGAGACCTTGGGGACTTTGAGAGGGACATTGATGACGATTAGATATTAGATGGTAGTGAACCTTATGCAGACAATGTTATTAGTGTCCAAAACATTACGAATACAATCCCTGCCTACGCACCTCCTGCATTGTCATTCTCTGCAAATACTTGGGAAAATATGGTTGATCCTTCACATATTGATATGCCATTTGTGTCTACTTGGAGAGAGGGGATGAATTTGTGCAAAGGGTTGACTTTTTCCAATAAAGAGGAGGTGAAGCGCGTATTAACAATTTGTGCCCTCAAGGAAAACAAACATTTTACGATCATTAGGTCGACGACGAAAAAACTTTGTGCGAAATGCGTGCATGAGTCATGTAAGTGGTATGTCTGCGCAGTTATGAAGCCCGATCTCCACCAACTATGGATGGTCACCGTGTATGTTGGTCCTCACACGTGTATACCGACTGGGGTGTGAAATGATGGTAGAATGATGAGTTGTAATTTTATTACATCAGACATCCATCAGAAGTTATGTGAGGATCACACTACCCCAGTTAAGCATCTCAGATTTATAATAGAGACGAAATATAGTGGGCAGAAGCCTTCTTACTACAAGGTATGGGATGCGAAATAAAAGGCGATTGCGAAGATGTTTGGGAATTAGGAAGAGTCTTACCAAAGGTTGCAAAAATTGCTAATGGCATATATTGATCAGGACCCGACTACCCAAGTGTTCTATCGTATCACATCCAGCGATGAAGATGACGCCGTATTGTTGCATTATGTGTTTTGGTCTTTCGGTCCATGCATATCAGGATTCAAATACTACAAGCCGGTTATCAGTATTGATGGGACCCATCTGTATGGTAAATATCAGGGAAAGTTGTTGGTCGCAATGGCAACTAACGCTAACAACAAGGTATTCCCTCTCGCGTTTGCTGTTGTGGATTGTGAGTCAAGGTCCAGTTGGAGGTGGTTTTTATAGTGCCTCCGAGATACGATTGGCCACGTGATACCTAAGGAAGGCATTTGCATAATTTCTGACCGACATCTCGGTATCAAAAACGCCATTGCAAACTGGCCTAGAAGGGATGATGGGAGTACACCGGTATTTCATAGATATTGCCTTCGACATGTTGTTAGCAACTTCAACACCCATTTTCAGAACTCAACTCTAAAGTCAACGGCGTTGAAAGCGGGATATGCTAGTCAGGTAGTGAAATTTAATGCCATAATGGAGTCCATTAAGCAGGTGGAAATTGAGGCCATTAGGAATAAGAAGAAGGTGACAGGGAAGGATGGCAAGGAAAAGAATCAAGATTATCTTCCATACACATACCTAATGGGCGAGTCTGTGGATATGTGGAGCTAGTCACATGATGGTGGGAGACGTTTTGGGGTAATGACAACCAATATATCAGAGTGTTTCAATGGTGTACTGAAAAGTGCACGGGGTCTTCCTATTGCCGCATTGGTTGAGTTCACTTGGAACAAACTTGTTCAATATTTCCACGATTGGGGCAAAGAATACCATTTTGAGTTCTCAGAGGGTAAGAAATGGAGTGAATATGCCTTCTCCACGTGGTATGGAAATAAGCGTAAATCTAAGAAACACTATCTCAAGCCATTTAGCAATGAAGAGCTGATATTTCAAGTAGTTACCCAACTCAACACGTGTAGCGTAGGAGGGGGAAACCATAGTTATGAAGTTCGGTTACAGGAAAAAACATGCAGTTGTGGGAAATGGCAAAACATAGGGATCCCGTGTTCACATGCAATTAGAGTATGTGACTATTTACATATTGATTCGACCACATATATTCACCCATGTTATGGTTTGAACAATGCCCTTAACACTTATGAGCATGCATTTGTGGTTCCAAAGTCGCAGTCATTGTGGAGGGATCCCATGGGGCCAAAGTGGTTGCCTAATCCAGCATTGTTGCGGGCTAAAGGCCGACCAGTGAAGTCGAGAATAAGGAATGAGATGGATGGAGTGAGGAATAAGGATCGAGAACCGGGATGGCGGAGGGAGGACGCAGATTTGATAGAGAGTCAACCCAAGCAGACATGTGGACTGTGTCATGTTTACGGGCATAACCGCAGAAAATGTCCGCAGTCCCGTGGCGCTTCCACAAGCGGTCATGTTCCAGAGTAGGTAGGTAGATGGCAAAAAGTTATGCATCGGTTAAATAATTGTTGTTCATTCCATGTTTACCTAATGTTTACTATATTGTCTCCTAACGTGATTACTCTATGTTTTTCAGGCATGCTTCCATGGATGAAGTTTTTGTCGTGCAGACCGGCGATCTTAGGAAAAGTGACTACGTTTTATTGGCTATGTGAACTTTTTGGTTTTTGTTGAATGTACTTGTAATTCTTAATCCAATGTACCTTTATGAAAATTGTGATTTGAGTAGTATGGTTAGAACTGCAAATTAAGCGTGGTTGGGCATGTTTAGAATGTTGATATTAAGAATGCCTTTTGCTGCGATGTAAGTGCATTTCCATTGTAAAACCATGTTTATGCAGAGACCGTAAAAGTTTTTATAGTTTGGTGCCTATTGAGTGCACGTTTTGATGTAATTTAAGTGCATTTACATTCTCGGCTTCTCTGCCTCTCAATGACTGTTTATAGATTACATTCTCAGCAATTTCCCAGTTTATGCTTTACCTATTCAGCAGTTTTGTACGTCCAGGGGAGTGAAAAAAAAAATTTCCCCAATGGAACTCGAGTCTTTGAAACTCGAGTTCCATTGGGGAAATTTTTTCCCCAAATGCTCTGTTTAGGCCGAGAGCCTACAAAAACAGAGCATTTGGGGGTAAAAAAAATTCCCCAGTAGGAACTCGAGTCTTAAAGACTCGAGTTCCTACTGGGGAATTTTTTTTACCCCCAAATGCTCTGTTTTTGTAGGCTCTTGGCCTAAACAGAGCATTTGGGGGGAAAAAAAATTTCCCAGTTGGAACTCGAGTCTTTAAGACTCGAGTTCCTACTGGGAAATTTTTTTCCCCCAAATGCTCTGTTTTTGTATACTCTCGGCCTAAACAGAGCATTTGGGGGTAAAAAAAAATTCCCCAGTAGGAACTCGAGTCTTAAAGACTCGAGTTCCTACTGGGAAATTTTTTTCCCCCCCAAATGCTCTATTTTTGTAGGCTCTCGGCCTAAACAGAGCATTTGGGGGGAAAAAAAAATTTCCCACTAGGAAAAGACTCGAGTTCCTACTGGGAAATTTTTTTTCCCCAAATGCTCTGTTTAGGCCTATACTCTCGGCCTACACAGAGCATTTGGGGGAAAAAAATTTCCCCAGTAGGAACTCGAGTTTTAAACCCTAGCAAAAACCCTAGCTCACCTCATCTGCTATAACGTTTCTATTTGAAGGTGGCTTGGTTCCGGGTTCTCGGGTCGGGCAAAGAAACAAGCTTGTATTCTGGGCAAAAACAAGATATTAAATTTTTTTTCCCAACTCTTGTAATTTATAAAAAAAATATTTCATTGGTCCAAAAAAGGAATCGCAAGTGTGTTTATTGCACCGAACCTACTTAAACTCAACTCATCATAGTATTGAGTCATCCGCACAACAATGAGGCTTGTCACTACTCGAATTTATAACTCTCAACCTTACAAGTATGATGAGTCACAAGAACTTTTTACCACTAAGTTAATCTTACAAAGAATTTTGTAATTTTTTTTATTTGCCGCGAATTTCACTTTTTAATAATTTTTTTAGATTTTGCATCAAATGAATGTTTTATAACTCCTAAGTCATTACAAACTTTGTTAATGAACCCTACTTTAAATGGCATTTTTTTTTCTTTTTTTAACATAAAGGGTGAAATTGTGGATTCAAATCAACTAAGTATGTCAATGATATATTAATAAGAGCAAATATCTTAACATGTATTATTAAAAAATATTTTGGGTGGCAATCGCGACTTCTTGGAGAAAAGTGCAACATTCTTGAAAGTGGTTGGGGGCAAGAGGGGTGTGGCTAGTGACCTAGCCACACCGCTGAAGTTGAGAGGGTTTTCGAGCATTTCATCACCCCAAGAGATGCAGCCGTTGTGGATGCCAACATAGAAGCCACTTGTGGTTTGTCAGATCAAAGCTTTGATAGTGGCAGGGCTGAGGTGAAAGTAAGTGACGAGTGTTGGGGAGAGCAATGTGGTTAGTGTGACGAGGAAGAAGAGGGAGAGCGTGAGGGTGCAGGAGAAAGAAAGAGGTCGAGAAAAAAAAAATGAAAACACACTAAAGAATTTTTTGTGTTTTGGTATTTGCATAATAAAAATAAAGTGAGCAATTTTAAGTTTGCATAATTGAAATGACCTGGCCAAACTTTTTATTTTTTTTATCTGCCTACGTATAAGAAAATAATATTTCACTCTATAGACGAGTTCGGATGATTATGTCCTGCAATACTCTCCACACATAACCCTTAAGAATGTCTATGTGCAAAGGAATGAAAGGATTCATACTATCTCATTCACCATCAAAACCAAATTATTAGTTTTCCTTCTTTCATAATTTCAGGAAACCCACGTTTGATGTTGAAATTGGACTTATATAGTAATGGTTTAACAACTCGAGCAATATATATATATATATATATATATATATATATCTTCCAATTTACCCTTGATCACTATCTCTTCAAGTAGCATGTGAAGCACAGGAGTCAGGAAGAAAATATAAAGCAATGGCTACTTCCATGCTGTAAATAAAGCTCACACAGATTCGCATAAAAATTGGTAAATAAAGTAAAGAATTAGTGATCATCACATAACTGGGTTAGTAATTTTCCAGGGTAAATATGAAGTGTATTTGAAAGCTTAGTTCCATACACCGATGCATTCATTAACAGAATGGTGCAACAACTAGAGTTTCACCACTTGCATTACTGCTGACAGCATAACCATGACACTACTCATGTGACAAATACAAATTTCCCGCAGCTTGGAACACTTCTGAAACATTTCACCTTTACACACATTAATTATCAACGAAGCCAAAGTCTTTGACCAAAACCTCCTGCTCTTTCAAAACCCACGACAGAGAAGCTAACCGAACCTAAATAATGCTACTTCCAAATCCAGACTACCTTTGACATTCAGGGAAAATTGTTTAGAATTTTCATGAAATGTATTTTTCCTGCTGCGCTTGAAGAAGTCTTGCTGAAGACTTTGCATCCACATAGAGAGCTTTCACTTCCTCAATATCCGCCTATAAATCATATAAATTGAAACAAAATTACTAATGTAGTTGATGGAAGAAGAATTCTGCAATATTTTAAATCATCTTCAATCACATTGATTACAGATTAATCCAAATTATATTATTACCTTGCAGATATTGTCACGGCCATTCATTTTTGCCATAATACTGGAGGGCGATAACAGCTGAACTGCATGCCTGAAGAGATGACAGAAGCGTCACTAAATATCTTTTTGAGGGATGGGACTCAGAAACAGCAAATCTAAAGATTAAGCCAAACCTTAAGGATGCTTGTAGACCAATGTCACCCAGGTAAGCCAAACTTTCGTCATCTATTACTAGGTCCTCCACATTTGCACGGAGAGCCAAAATCTGACAGTAATAAAGACCACAAATATCAGTATGTGGACAATGATAATATGGTTAGGAGTTGAAGAGAAATTGTAGACAGTGAGAGAACACAAAATTTGGGTTGAACCTTTATCATGTCAGCAACATCATAAGTCTGTGTTCGGATAATAACCAACCGGTCCAACAAGTCAACAGGTATGCCATGAGGACAGTTCATATCAGTCCCTCTGCATGAAAACAGATTCATATTCAGAAATTTTTATAAGATTCCTGTTCAGAATTTAAAACATCAAAGTAACTTAAGTCAAGGTTCCTAGGCAACAATGAGGTAAGGCCCAGATGACAAAAGCATTATTGTTTGTAGACCACTAAAAACACAAAAGATCAAAGTAATTAAAGCATCACATACAAGAATTAATATATATATATAAGCAACCGCTGTCACACATGCCACCAACCTCCATCACTTGCACAAAATCAATTTAACCACCATTTTCATCCAAGCAGGTAAACCCCCACCACTGAGCCCATCTACAACAGAACTTGTCCAAGCACCACAAGAGGTACAGAACTAGGTTTCCCTTGAACCCCACAAAAACATTTTGAGAGCTGGAAATTGCCTTTTCTAACAAAATAAGCGTAGCTATACAGGGACTTAAAAAGCATCTAACATCTTTGGAGGCACTTGGTAACACGATAGTAGATCACACTCAGTGGTTAATTTGGGAATATTAATTGAATTAATCATAACTACTGTATCAAGCAATCTATGTATAGGTACAAATATGTAATATGGATGATATAATTTTCAGGATGGTTCAAACAATTGTTTCAACAATGGAAGTGCAGACCTGACCACAAATTTGCATAAAATGAGGCAAAACTTCCGAATATCTTCTTTAACAAAACCATCACATTGTATTTACCACTTGATAATTGAGGATCTCTTGTATGGAGGAGCATATATTGACCATATAAACATACGTAAAATGTATATTCAGTCATAGAAAAAAGGGGGTAGTCTGTCTTATACTATGGCATGAATTTTAATTAGTTCCAACATCACAAAATCCCCATGCCATCAATCAAGGAAATGCACTGTATGACATTTTTATAAAATAAAAAAAATTATTTAATAAACCTTCAGATCAGACTATAACTTGTCTTAGTCAAAAAAGAAGTTTCATTCTTTTTTTTTTTTCAGAAAACCCTCCAAAATAGCTAACAAACAGAATATTTATACAATATTCTTACCTTAGCAGCATCCTCAGGGTTGTTCTTCACAGGTGCATAAGCAAGCCATGCATCCATCACCTAATCATCACAGAATAACTATTGCGTTAACAATGAGCACCACAATAGTGGCAATGTCTTTATAGCATGCACCGTCACAAAACAATGTGAAGTGCTATTATAAGAGAGCAAAATACCAAATCCATCTAAACATCTAAGCAATCAAATTTTGAAAAATGTGTCAGATTGTAAGTGATTTTAACTTGCTGAAAATCCACTTGTTCACTCAAGAAAGAATAAATTACCGTAAATCCAACTCTTGCTGATGGAGGCAAAGTTTTTGGATAGTCTTGCATCATACATTCTAGTCTTGTCGAGGATTTAAATGAAGTTTTGCTAGCATCTTTGTATCTACAGTAAGATACCATAGAATATAGGATTTAATGATAAACAAAAAGTAGAACTAGTATGTATGAACCAAAAGCAATGCTTATATACATTAAGCTCAGTCTCACTCTTTCTCTCTCTCCTAGTTCTCTTTTCTTTCCCTTTTTTTCTTTGGCTGAGCAAAATATGATTGAATGAACCACCCAACTCCACCCCCCACCTTACCACTTTAGAACAGGCCTAATGGTTACAAATCCTATAAGAAGCTCAACAACTTACTAAGCCAGCAAGAGTCACAAGCTGATAAGTTCAACCAACTTAAGAGGCATTAAATTCTAGCTATATCATCCTTGGGTCGGCTGCAGTCATAAGAGAAATTCAAGCAAGTTCAAGAGTCAGTTACGTCTCGTCAGATAATTTCTGTAACGCATTTCCCTCATAGGTCAAACAAATATGCAGCTTAAATTCTTTATATTTTGATGGCATATGCTTCACACAATGTCGATATGGCATTTATGAAAGAAATGCTGCAATTACTAACTACACTCACAGTCAAAAATTTGAAATGCGCAACTATCTTGAATCCTGATCTCATATGGAACACACATAGTCAGGAAATGTCCAACACTATTATTATAAATCAGTATGTCACTTATGAATTTAAGAATATGCAACATACACAAAAGAACTAGTAGCTAAATGAAAACAGACCTGAACTACATCCTTCTTTTTGTGAACCTCTCCTTTAGGAAGTGGAACATACTCTTCTGCTTCAAGGTCAAATTCTGTAGCGAAAGCATCACTTCTGCCCACCCTCTTTACTGCTCCACTATTTGCTTCAATATATATAACATCACCAACAGCCACCTGCAACATTGTATCAGGTAAACCAAAAAAGGATCAAACTATAATCAATTTTTTAATTAGATTCTCCTTTTGAGCACACCAAACCCCAGGTTAAAAGTTTTAAAATAATTAAATAAAAACAGCAGGAAAATAAAGAAACAGGAATCAAAGTGACATGACATCAGATTGAGTTGCCTGTCCTACGTTTAAAAGAAAATTAAAATTAAAAATAAAACAGAAATTAGCCCCAAAAACAAACGACCTGGCATACTCAAGCACATGTTGCAACACTAGTAATACTGAATTTTTTATTAGGAAAAAAAGGGACGTAAAGTATACAGAAGATGTGTACAAAGGTTCACCTAAAGACCACATTTAAGATTCATCTTGTCTAGAAAGTCTATTTATAAACCCAAAAAATGAGGATGCAGCCAAAAGCAAGCAAGCAAACATTCACTCATACTGCTATCATTTTGTTCTCTACAAATCACCCATGTTATATGTAGAGTAGCATTCCATATTGATCCGTTACTTTGCCCTCCAAACATAAGGAACAAATCAGTAACCTTTGAAGGTATCACCCACTCAAAATAAAGAAAACGTAAAAGACTCTGATTGCTCAAATAAGACTCTGATTCCACTATTTTCCCAAAGTCATGTACTCCCAATTTGGATCAATAATATGGCCAGAATAACTAATTTCATTTACGTCATCTGTACCAACCAATTATTGGGCTCATTTAGATGCAGCTCTCTAACCAAAGAATATCTCATTCTGCAACACTGCCATCCAAAATCAGTTATGATTCTAAAAGGAATACTAATAAGACCATATATTCTTTAAAGTTGACTAACAGCTAGGGACCATGTATTCAGTGGAGCTATCAACTAGGTCTTTCATCTATCCCAATCATAGAGTAATGCCTTTTTTACACATGGCAAAACTGATTGGAAAGCAGTCAAGCACAATACTACACTATAATCTAGGAAAGTGAAAATTTCAAAATACATGCTTTTATTAATGTCTCTGAACATATGATGGAATAAGAGTACAGGTAATCATGACTAATTGACCATCTGCTTCCAAATTCAAAAGGTCTAAAATAGTCCATAAGTTGCACAAATTTTTAATCAATTAGAAAATTTTCAGCAAATTAGTTTGTTCCAAACACAGAGGGGTCTATAGATGATGGCTAAGCCATTCTCGCATAGGCAAGGACATGGGAAACCTTTTACATCTCTTGTATACTTCCCATATACTTGGATTGTGGCCCTTTGCTCTTCTAATGAATATTTTTTACTTATCACAAAGTGTACACTCAAAAACATGATTCATACAGTAGAAGTCTCAATAACTATCCCCCACTTTAGCATAAAAATATTGCACACATATCCTAAGGATGCCATTTTAGAAGGATCAGATTACCTTTAAAATTTTGAGCACCAGCACCAATAAATTGTATAGCCCGAGAATTCATGGTACCAAACTTTACATCCTTGCAAGAATCATATAACCCTTCACCAAAACTGTCAGTTACGTAAAAATCAATCCCATCCACAGTCATATTGTTATTAACCTGAAAAAGGAATGAGTTTCATAAATAAAGTTAAATGTTTACGTGCACCATTATGTATCTATCTCCAATAAGACATACACACATGTATGTATCTCGCACACACCCACTTTAACAATACCCTCTTGCAGCACAACCCAGTAACAAAAATCAATTGAAACATGCTATGCTTCTCTTCAAGTTTCATGATAGCTAATTATTCGTTTCATATTAACCAAAGCAACAATGTCATAGACATGTATTTATCAAAGAAAAAAAATTCATAGAAATGTAAAAACTCCACCTGGTATTTCCATGTTTCAAAATTCTTCCAGCCAAAAAAGTTATTACAAAAAGATTTTGACAGAAGAAAATATGGTGCATAAATAGAAACTTTCATCATGTCAGGTATCAAAAGTTGCATATACTCTCTTTGAGGTCGCTGGTTAAGTTTCAGGAAGATTGGTCTCCCATGTTTTTGCTGTGTTCAATCACGTTTTCAGTTCAATTCCTGAATAGTATTTTTACATTATAACACAATATATTTTCCTACAAGTAATAAAAATTTATTCAGAGAGAGAGTACTTTCATGCACACTAGATGCGAACACAGTATTAAGATTACAAGCTCCAGTTGTTATAAATGAAAAGAAAGGGAATCAATAAAATCTATAATAGAATGCCAATCACTAATGCCTATGGTTTGGGACCAATCAAACAATGATTTCAAAAAGCTTCTCTTGTACCTCCACAACAGTTAACCTAGAAATAGCACATTAATGAGAATCTGAATATTGCTCAAAAGGAGACAACTCGGAACAATCAATAGAAAGTCCAATAATAATTAGAGTAAATTCTCAGCCCTTCTATGCTTATTAGAGCTCAAAATGCACTAATTACTGCAGTCCATTTACTTATGGAAGAATAAATAACATATGGTTAATTTACTTATAAAAAACAAATAGTTTTTCAGAAAATACTAAATATGGTTAAGAACACCATATAGTGGAGAAATGGAGAAAGGGTGTGAGATCAATTTTCTCAACAAAAGGGGGGAAAAGTCATGGATAAAAGTTTTATTCCTTTCAAAATCCATGTACCATAATATATTCTACCACCATGCCACGATACTTTTTATGTTCCTCCTCTTTGGTGCCTTCCAACTGATCTGCAAGGGCCCTACAAATTAACAAGAGCAAACAACTTAAACTGCATTTAAAAGGAAAAGGTTTGCACACAAATATATTTTTGTTGGTCAAGACTAAGAGTCACCGATAGTGTACCAGAAAAGCTACTTATCAAACAATGATTTATATATATATTTATATACACATATACACAAGAGACGCTGAAAACTCTATGCATGTGTGCAAACATTAAATGCAACCTTACAATATACATAGTAGTGCATATAGATTATTATTCAACCTTACAATATACATATAGATTATTATGCAACCTTACACAGATTCTTGTCATTTATATATTTATTATTCAGATTACATAAACCACATGTCAGCATATAGATTCAAGGCCGTTTAACTACATTAAGGCTAGGACTGTTATTATAGGAAATACGCAAAGAAAAAGAAGCAAATAAATGAAAGAAGAAAAGAACAAGAGAAATTATGAACACAACCTAGAGAATTTTACCATCTTTTAGTCACTTATGCAATCAAAAAGTTAGAGATATAGCTGACCTGATGGGAGTTAATTCCTCAGGAAGATGGGAATTATGGGATACATCCTTGTTTATCCCTATTGATGACTGTGCAGCAAATTCCATTAGCAAAGCAGCAAATAAGAGTAGAACTGCAAGGAGTCAACCTTAGATTAAAACCCACCAAAAACAAGAAGGAAAGAGAGTTAAGCAAATTTACAATTTCCAAGGAGCTGAACAAGCAATCATACATGGCCCCAACGAAGCTATTCCGGTGGCAAACAATGACCCAAAAAGTTGGCCAACTGTGGCACCAGCACCAATGAACCCAAACAATCTTGAACCTGACTGAATACAGAACAAGTTAAATATGAATCAAAATATCAACTTGTTATCAGATATCTTGTGGCAGCAAACAGACCTCGCTGTCCATGACATCAATTACTCTAGCCCAAGTTGGAGAAATTGTTATTAGATTAAGCAGAGCAACCTTCAAAAAAGCAAAAATTCCCGTGAAGATCTAAATTTTGGAAGTACTCTACAATATCTAAAAGTCAATAAATAATAAGTAGACCTTAAAAAATAAGATTACTGTCATACCCAAAGGAAGAATGCAACTCTCACTAAAATATAAAACCACCCATGGTTATCCCATTTGAAAGCTCAAGCTGTAAAATTGAAGAGCTTCATGACACAGATGAAGCAACTACAATTCCAACAGTAAAACCAGTGTCGTCTAAGAAGAGTAAATGAAAAACACTTGTCGTTTATGTTATGTAAATTAGTCTTGGATTAGTGCTTATACGTGTGCACGTGTGAAGGTTAGTTACAGGATTGTTAGAGTAAGTCTTAGTCTAGGAAATATTTACTTAGATATTTCCTATGCTTTCTCAGTGATATATATATTGTAGTTGACGAACACTATTGTAATCAAGAATTCATTTTTATCAATCTCAGTATTCTTTTCAATACCAGAAACTCTCTCTTCCTCTCTGTTTTCTCTGGGTTTTTTCCTCTGTGCTTTTACATGGTATCAGAGCTTGAATCCACAACAATGGCTTCCGCAAATGCAACTTCTTCGTCTCCTACTTCAAATTCAACACCTGCTATGGCTAGTACAGCTTTACCTGTTAATACTTCACTGCTTTTGCTATCCAATATGTCTTCGATGATGACTGTCAAGCTCGATTATGGCAACTACATCGTTTGGAAGCATCAAATTGAGGTAATTCTTGAAACTTACTCAATGATTGATGTAATCAATGACTCTGTTATAGCTCCTGATCGTTTTCTCAAAGATTCTTCTGGTAATTTTCACTACTGAGATTAACCCTAATTTCATTTCCTGGAAAAACCGTGAGCAAGCTATGTTTACTTTTATCAATTCAACTCTGTCTCCTTCAATTCTTGCTCTTACTGTTGGGCAAAAATCTGCCAAAGGAGTTTGGAAAGTATTGGAAAAGAGATTTGCTTCAATTTCAAGGTCTCATGTGATGAGTCTTCGAAATGAATTGAATGCAATCAAGAAAGGTTCTGATTCAATTGATAGTTATTTTCAAAAGATCAAGCAGACTCGTGATAAGCTAGCTGCTGTTTCAGTGTTTCTTGATGATGAAGAGCTTCTTCATATAGCTCTTGATGGATTGCCATCTGAATATGATTCTTTCAGTTCTGCAATTAGGACTCGTAGTGATGTTTTGTCTATTGAAGAACTTAACACTTTGCTCAATTCTGAAGAGAGAGTGATTAAGAAGAGATCTAAAGCTTTTGCTGTTGATCCTAATTCAGTGGCCATGGCAATGAATTTTCAGCCACAGAATCAGGGTTTCCCTCGAGGAAGAGGTGGTAGAAACAATAATCAGAGAGGCAGAGGTGGTCATGGATATAATCCAAATGGTGGTCACAATTCTGGTGGATATGGTAATTCAGGATATAATCCTAATTCAGGTTATAATCCCAATTCTGGAGGATATGGCAATTCAGGTTACAATCCTCATTCAGGTCCACAGTATAATCAATCTAAGTCTCAAGGAGGACAAAATCAATCCAATAGGCCAATTTGCCAGATTTGTGGTAAAAATGGTCATATAGCAGTTGATTGCTATCACAGGATGGACTTTGCATATCAGGGAAAACATGCTCCTGCCAAGTTAGCCTCAATGGTAGCTAACTCTTCACAAGTGCAGTCATGTAATGGTTGGCTTACTGATACTGGATGCTCAGATCATGTTACTCCCAATCTATCTCAGTTGTCATTGCATCAGCAACCAGTTCAGGGCAATGAGACAGTTACTGTAGGTAATGAACAAGAGCTTCCTGTCACTCATGTGGGTCATGGTGAGCTTCAAACTTCTACTCATAATTTTAGGCTTAATAATATACTTAGAGTTCCTGATCTTGCATCCAATCTCTTGTCTGTTCATAAGTTGTGTCTTCAAAATAATGCATTTTGTTATTTTGATGCTGAGAAGTTCTCAATTCAGGATTTGCCTTCGGGGAGGATCCTCTACAAAGGGTTGAGTAAGGATGGAGTCTATCCCATTCCCACTGCTTCTCCACTTTCATCCTCTGCTGCTTTCAACTCTAAGTCCAGTGTGTCTGCTTTTACTTCTATCAAATCTGATCTAATCTTGCTTTGGCATCATAGACTTGGACATCCAAGTTCTAGAATTTTATATTCTGCCTTGCAAAATGTAATAAAGAATGTGTCTTTGTCTCAGATTAATACACTTTGCTCTTCCTGTACATATTGTATAAGTGCTAAAATGCACAAGTCATCTTTGAATAAGACTTCCATTGTGTCTAATTCTATCTTGGATATTGTTCATAGTGATGTTTGGGGTCCTGCCCCTCTCACATCTATTCTTGGTTTCAACTAATATGTGATTTTTGTTGATGATTATACAAGATTTACATGGTTATTTCTGTTGAAACATAAGCATGAAGTTCTTTCTGTATTCAAACATTTTAAAGCTCTTGTTGAAACTCAATATTCCAAGATTAAGGTCCTTAGGACAGATAATGGTACTGAGTATACCAACACTGCTTTTCAAGCATTTTGTTCTTCCACTGGCATTCTTCATCAAACCTCTTGTCCCCATACTCCACAGCAAAATGGTGTTTCTGAGAGAAAACATAGGCATATAGTTGAAACCGGTCTTTCTCTCCTCTACAAATCAAATCTTCCCTATAACTACTGGTCTTATGCTTTTTCCACTGCTATGTATCTTATCAATAGGTTGCCTTCTTCTGTTTTGAACTTCAAGTCTCCTTGGCAGTCCCTTTATTCCAAACCACCTCCTCTTCATGCTCTTAAATCATTTGGTTGTACTTGCTATCCATATCTGACCCCTTATAATAGGAATAAACTTCAACCCAAGTCCAAAGAGTGCATCTTTCTTGGATATCCTCCATTATCCAAGGGTTATATCTGCCTTGATCCTTCTTCAAATAGAATTTATATTGCTTGTTTTGTGTTGTTCAATGAATCTCTTTTTCCTTTTACTCATAATTCTGCCTGCACTAATCCTAATATTCCTTTCACATCTGATTTCTCTCATTGGTTTCCTTCCTCATCTCCTTCTATTGCTGAACCTACTGATGTTCCCTCTTCTTGTGCATCTTCTTTTCCTTTGGACCTTACTGCTTCTCTACTACCCTCTGCTCTAGCTTCATCATTGCCTATACCTGTTGTTCCCTCACCTAATTCCTCACCATCTATACCTGCTGCCTCTCTACCTAATTCCTCCCCACCTATACCTGATTCATCTTCTATTCCTTCTGCCTCTTCTTTACCTGTCACTCATAATAATCATCCTATGGTTACAAGATCTAAACATGGTATATATAAGCCTAAAGCTTTGCAAGTTACCCATGACTACACTGTGACAGAACCACCATCTTTTGCCATTGCTGCTAAACATCCTCAGTGGGTTGCAGCCATGGATTCTGAATTTAACTCTCTTCAGCAGCAAAAGACTTGGTCTTTGGTTCCTAGGCCAGCTAATAAAAACATTGTTACTTGTAAATGGGTGTACAAATTGAAAAGGAACAGTGATGGGTCCATTGCTAGGTACAAAGCTAGGTTGGTTGCTCGGGGTTATCTTCAACAGTTTGGGTTGGACTATGAGGAGACTTTTAGTCCTGTTGTGAAGCCTACCACTGTCAGGTTGCTTTTGGCTTTGGCTGTGAATCAGAATTGGGAACTAAGGCAACTTGATGTGAGTAATGCCTTCCTACATGGCTTTTTAAAGGAGGAAGTGTATATGGCTCAACCTCAAGGGTATGTTGATTCTAAGTTTCCTAAGCATGTTTGCCTTCTCCATAAGGCTCTCTATGGTCTTAAGCAAGCCCCTAGGACCTGGTTCGAGAGGTTTACCTCTCACTTATTTCACATTGGGTTTTCTGCTTCAAGTGCTGATGGTAATCTCTTCATTTACAAGCATGGTTGTCATTTGGTCTTCCTTTTATTGTATGTTGATGACATTGTTCTTACTGGCAATGATTCTACTTTTACTACTTCTCTCATTCATCAATTGGGTTCTGAATTTGCTCTCAAGGATCTCGGCCCTCTTCATTACTTTCTTGGCCTTCAAATTGACTATACATCCAATGGTTTATTTGTGCATCAGACAAAGTATGCCTCAGATTTGTTGGCAAAGTTTGCTATGACTGATTGCAAACATTTGCAAGACTCCTTGCTCCCCAAATCAGCACCTTCTTCCTCATGACAGTTCTCTTCTTGCTAATCCTACTCCATACAGAAGTCTTGTTGGTGCCCTTCAGTACCTCACTTTCACACGGCCTGACCTGTCCTTTGCAGTCCAGCAAGCTTGCCAATTTATGAGTCTTCCTACTCAGAATCATCTTCAAGCGGTTAAGCGTATTTTGAGGTACATTCAAGGGACTTTACACTATGGTCTTGCTTTTACCCCTGGCCCTATCTCTTTATCTGCTTATAGTGATGCAGATTAGGCAGGGGATCCTGTGGATCGTCGGTCCATTACTGGAATTGTTGTCTTTTTTGGGAATTGTCCTATTACTTGGTCTGCCAAGAAACAAGCTACTGTCTCTAGATCTTCCACTGAGGCTAAGTATAGAGCTTTGGCCTCTTCCGCTGCTGAACTTTGTTGGATTCGTATGCTTCTTCGAGATTTGGGTGTCTTTCTTCCTCGGCCTCCTTTATTGTGGTGTGATAATGTTAGTGCATTGGCTATTGCTTCAAATCCTGTGTTTCATGCTCGGACCAAGCACATCGAGGTTGATTATCATTTTGTACGTGAAAGGGTTCTTAAGCATGATCTTTTGGTGAAGTATATTTCTTCTCATGACCAGCTTGTTGACATTTTTACTAAGGGCCTGCCTTCTCCACGGTTTCACTGGCTTACATCCAAACTCATGTGGAAATTCCCCTTTCGTTTGAGGGGGGATGAAAGCTCAAGCTGTAAAATTGAAGAGCTTCATGACACAGATGAAGCAACTACAATTCCAACAGTAAAACCAGTGTCGTCTAGGAAGAGTAAATGAAAAACACTTGTCGTTTATGTTATGTAAATTAGTCTTGGATTAGTGCTTATACGTGTGCACGTGTGAAGGTTAGTTACAGGATTGTTAGAGTAAGTCTTAGTCTAGGAAATATTTACTTAGATATTTCCTATGCTTTCTCAGTGATATATATATTGTAGTTGACGAACACTATTGTAATCAAGAATTCATTTTTATCAATCTCAGTATTCTTTTCAATACCAGAAACTCTCTCTTCCTCTCTGTTTTCTCTGGGTTTTTTCCTCTGTGCTTTTACACCATTCTATAGAGTATGTAGAATTAGCATCAACCTTTTGTTCCTCTTTTGAAGTAGAGGATGAAGCCACTAATCCCTAGACAAGGGGGGAAAACGAGCAGATTAGTGCGGGATGAAAACAGATTCAAATTTGGGGAGTGAGCAAGCAGCTCAATAAAAAACAATTATTTTATCATAAGATTCTAATCTTACCTTTAATTTGGATAATGAATATCCAGCCGATGAGGAAAGCCACAGAATGAAGAATAAAACAACTGATATGCTAAAAAACCTGTGTATCAAAAATTCAAAACCAATGCCTGGAATTTCAAGAAGCAACTATTACAGGAGGATATGTGAAGAAACATAACTTGAAACTAAAGGGAAAACCAAAACAATAAAAAAATGTGCTGACTTCAAAATGAATTTTCCTTTTTTTTTTTTTTTTTGCTTTTATAAATGAAAATTTATTCACAAAGATAACAAGATGAAAATTAATTTCCAGTCAATAATTTTCCAATAACAATATATATGAAGATACACCCAAGCCTAGCAAGTAGCCCTTGTTCAAACATAATATGAGTGAAACCATGAGCAAGTAACCATGTGTTTCTTCCTTATGACCCTCTACAAGCTACTCTACCAATCAAGCAACCATGTGCTGCCCTAAACAAAAAGCCTATAACCCAGGAACAAACACAAATTAAACCATGCCATTACTCCACAAATTATGTAACCTTGTGCCCATTTTGACTTATACCCAAATCTCTTAATTAAATCACAGAAACCCATTATCCCAGGTAATTGTATCCTCAAAAAAAAAAAAAAAAAAACTGGGGCTTGGCTTGCTTACAAAGAAAGACAGTACAAAATTACCAACAACAAAATACTCAACCATTAAGTTAGCTCAAAAATTTTTTTGAAAAAAAAAAAAAAAAAAAAAAATTCCAATCATTATTTTTGTCTTAGTAATTACCTATACTATTATAGCTTCAATTTTAAAGTTGATACTTGAGAAACAAACACATGTCACAAGAACCCAATAGCAACTTTAATTGAAAAACCAAAAAATAAAATAAAATAAAATCTCAAACCACTTAGAACCCAGCAGGCAAATTATTATTTTTTTTAAATCTAATCTTTATTTTTACTTCAATAATACATAATTTGAAGAACTCAATAAGTGACAGCTTCTTATAGATTGTAGAGAAAACTAACAAACAAACAAAACAAAAGAGTCAACTTGGAACCCAAATCAAAGCAAAATAGTAGCACCAAGAATATACCTCAACTGAGTAAAGGCCCATAGACGCAGACGCGAATATAGCTTTTTACTAGAATCAGCCCTCTCCATCATTATTGAAACCTAAATCCACTTCCAAACAACAACAACAACAAAAATTCAATTGCATAGCCAATTAAATAAATTCAAACAATAATTACGGTCAGCAACATAGCATATTAGGTCCTACATACCTCAAACAAGTGATCAAAGAAAAAGTGTGCTAAACAACCAGCAGCGATCAACAATAAGCATTGCTTCCTAGTAAGTGGTACCTGCAGTATAAAACCAAACAAGACTATATTACTACACTTAGCAGCAGAATGACTTACAAAAGTAATTACTCACTTTTATTTCCTAGAACTAAGAGGCAAATTACTTGGTGCAGTGCAATTATTTTAAATTAATGCAGCTAAGTACATGTATGAAACCCACATTATATATGGAAAAATGCAATTGCTTACTCACCCTTCTTCACTGTCATCACAACTTTATCAAGCCCATCAATAACTTGCTCTACCAACAAATCCAGTCCTCAAGGCAGTCAATACACAGCGCAAAAGTGAACAAAATCAGTAACAATTATATATATTTAAAGATTCATTTTACAACAAAATCTATAACAAAAATACATAAAACATATTGTGTTAGAAGCATAAAGACTCATTAATCTCTAATCTTAGAAAGGGCAGCTTCATCCATAAATTAAAAGAATTCACTAATGCATATTGAAAAGTCGATATTATGGTCCAATTCCATGACTTTAGCACTTACTCAAGGTTCACCAATTTTGCGTTTTTTAACCCTCGTGTAATGTTTGGGCGGGGGAGGAGGCTGCAGGGCATCATCCTTAGGCTCATCATCATGCTGCAAATTCCATTAGATGCATGCAATAAAGATTCGGTATAATGATCAGAATAAAGTGAACTACAAAATATATCATTACATTCTAATTAATGTTATCATACCATAAAGCTGCCTCGGTGTCCTATTTTGTGTCCACCTATCCCACAAGTGGGTGCTCTTCTAGTGCGCTGCGGTCTACCTCGTGGGGGTGAGGGCTGATGAGGGGGGTGCTCGTTTGATACATCAGTATGTGGCTGTAGAGTGTCAATCCCAACCGGAGGTCCCAAAGGGTCAGATGAGGATGCGGTAGGTGGGTAATGATGCTCTATGTAGAGGCCAGGAGTGGGTGCAATAGAGCTGGTGGGTGGGTCAGAGGGTGTCTCAGGGAGTATAGGAGGGGTCACATTTTGATCAGTACTGAAATCAAAATCCAGCTGCGAAGGTGGGCTGGGTGAAGGGACCTCGGGCTGAGGAGATGCATCTGGGATGTGTGGAGGGACCTCAGGTTGAGGAGATGAGTGCCAGATGGGTGCAGGCATCTTAGGACTAGTTACAACCCGAGGGGTTGTTGCACGCCGACCACGGCCACTGGCTGCACTTGTGCTTGGGCTTGCTGTAGCAGGCCGACCACGGCCCCTAACTGCGCTTGTGCTTGGGCTTGCAATAGCACGCTGAGCACGGGTCCGTGTACTTACGGGTGCTGCGCTTGTGCTTGGGGTTGCAGTAGCTATTGGTTCAGTCTCATGCCCATTGTTTGCCTACCCATTTGCTGCAAGACCACCACCAAGGCCAGCCACATTATTTAGGACACGCCAGACATGGTTGTGAGCTTCGCTGCCTTCAAGAAGCATCGCCAATAGCGCTAAATGGCTTTGAATCTGAAACGGAGAAAGAACCAGTACAATCATATTTGAGACAGTTATATATCAATTAATGAATGGATAATATAGTACTTATTAATCTACTCAAATACTCAACTAAAAACTAACAGTTTTATTAGAATACTATATGTAACAGAAACTCTTTAATCAGATTTGCTGAAAAATTCATAGAAACTGATTCTACGTTCATACATGTACTCAAGTAAAACGAAATAGGCAATAAAATCTAATTAGAACACATTACCATTATATCTAATTTAGTGCTGTTGCGGTCGACATACTTTCGAGTGACCAGACGGTACCAGACGTAATAGGCATGAACGCGGGGCATCTCACCAATCTAAGGAGGTGCAAGACAAACTTGTTGTCGTCTCATTTCCCATGAAATGATATACAGTCCATGCTCCTCCCTCCAATTCCTTTTCACCTTCCCACGTAAGTCTATTTTATACAGTCTATCATCATAGACAGCATCGTCAGGCCGTTGCTGCGCCAACCCAAACTGTCGAAGGACACGGTCTGGGTGGTGTCTCTCTACTATACAAAAACACACAAGTGGCACCCTTGCTGTCCACGTATCCCTCCCTGCAACGCAGAATTCAAGAAGGTGACTGAAGTCTGCCTCGTATGGCTGCCAAACAATCTATAATAGAAACAAAAGCAATTATCATAGCATCTTAAAAGGTGAAATAAGGGAGAATACATAGATACAGGGAAAAACAAAAATTTTAACAAAAGATATGTTAAAGGATGAAGCAATCATATTCTTAAGGGAAATTATTATAACCAAACCGAATTTTTGAATATTATTACCTGGTCTGGCTGCATTGTCACTAATTGCTCGCGATAGTGGACCAAGGCCGTGCCAGATGGCCTACTCTTCGGGCTTGGCACCCGCACCCACCTACAATTACGAGCGAATAACATAAGAAAAATAATACAATTTAGTTATTAAGAAGAGTACATTGCATAACACACTAAATATTAGGAATACTTACTTAAATGCAAGTGGAGCATATGGCCATGGGCCATAATCACATCCAGGTAGAGGCTCTATCCTCGGGCACAAGAATGACAACCTTGCCCATGCTCAATACTGGACCAAGGTGCACGCCCCACCAATCTGCAATGCGCCTTTCTCGCTTGCCCGACACAACTCCCTGTACAACCAGGCCAGGCAACCACTACCCCAATTATACTGCCGTGGATTACGAAGGTTGCGCATGAACTCCAAGAACATCAGATGCACCTTATCTCCTGACCTGTCCATGAAAAGTTTATCCCCTACTAGCGCTAAAATATAGCACCGGGCATACTGGTGTATCTGAATCTCCGTTGCGTCATGAGCCAGTGGCGCTGCAATGGCCTCAACAAGTCGGCTGATGAGAATTCTTTGACCCACCAAAGTTTTATTGTCATTCGGCGGAGTAAAACCAAGCAACTCCCTACACACTTGACTCCACTCCCCATCCTCCACAGCAGTCGGCCCAACCAAGACCTCACCGTCTACAGGAAGTCCGAAAATCACCTCCACATCTTGTAGGGTGATTGACATCTCACCATGTGGAAGATGGAACGTATGAGTCTCCGGCCGCCATCGCTCAACTAGGGCCGATATTAGGCAATGATCTATCTCTCTGGAAGGAGCTCTAAACAATCCTTCCAGCCTTAGCAATTTGATAATGTCAATCACCCGATTATCTTGCATCTGAACATTTGCCATCTCCTTAGTGCGACCACGACACAGAAGTGGGCCCAGGTCCTACAAAATCAATAAAAATTATAGCGGTTATTAGAACTAGAAATACAACTTTGAAAGAACTTGCTAATTAAAAGTCAAAGTTAACGTAAAAATTAAAGTGGTTGTTAGAACTAGAAATTTCACCTCGCCATTCCAAATGGCCTCTGATCGATGATATGGTTGTCGCGTCAACACTGACCTCTGACGCGGACCGGGGTGCAAGATCTCTAACTCCTCATCGATCTGAGGCTCCATACTGCAAAGAGTATAGACAATTAAAAAGGTTATGAAAACCCCAATTTCTCTGTGCCAATGTCTGATAAGAGTTCATATATTTTCATTCCATCACCTTCAAAATTATATATATATATATATAGAAGATTCAAATGACAGTTAAACATTAAAAGTGCATACAAACTAGATAAGAACATGTAGGTAAATAAAGTTTACACTTGATGGAACCATAAATTTGAAGTGAAAAAGAAAGAGTTACAGAAACATTCAAGCTTCAAGAGCATCAGCAAAATGTGACCAACTGACCATGTAAGAGGATGGCCCTTAACATAAAATTTGTAGGCCTTCTACATTCCTATTCACCTTTGCTCATTTTCCACTTGTTATATATGGTGTCCAAAGTCAAGTCATAATTTATTAAAGCCTTTTGGATTTAGTAACTACATCCACAATCTTTAATACTTACTGAATCCTTGTCAAGTCTACGTTTTTATCATTATGAACAGTGCATATGGCAAAATAAAAAGTAAAAAAAAGATAGTTTATTCTACTCACAAAATTAAAGGCAAATGTCATTGACAAAGAACTTCTAACTATATCAAACCCGTTACATGTGAGCATACAACTAAATACATGTTCCACTTGAAAGTTGAAACCACCACCCACTACAAAGACAACAAATACAACTAACCTAGAAAATTGTTGCTAAACATGGCTCTTTTGCTTATCATCTGTTCAGGAGGTTCATAAGCACGATGCACTTAAATGACACATGGTTACAACATTACAATTTACAACGACAAAAGGATAAAAGAAAAGAGAAGGTTTTTATAGCAAGTCTGAAGTTTTGCAAATCTGCTACTTTGAAAACTCAGTTTCACAAATCTGCTGCTTTCGTAGATTTATGAGAATCTAAGGGATTTGATTAATGGTTTGTCTCAATGACTTGTGATGTTCTAGGATGAATGTGTGACAACCCAGCTAAGAGTCAGTTTCCAGATCAGACTAATAGAGCTGTACAAGGGCGTCAAATTGGGGAGAACGTTCCGAGAAAGGACAAGATCAATTTTATTGTGAATACAGTAAGTATAACCATATGAATTTTTATTTATTTTTTTAAATAAACGCAATAGCCAAGTGTCAAAGGGGCCCTAAACTTCAACCATAAAATCACTCTTGGGCTAAAATTTAGAGACCAGTAGTGTATTTTGGCTAAGGTATTAGACAACTTATGCTTTGGTGATTGAGGCCTTCATATGTCAACTATAGATTTATATTACTATTAGTTGTTCTTAATATATAGTAAATATTACAAATATGCATTGTTTTTCCATGTACATGCAATTTATTTTCTTGAGAACCAATTGTTAGGATACTCATCAAGAACCAATTTATTTCTGCAGCAGATATTCGTCAAGAACCAATTGTTAGGATGGTTAGGGTATTTACAAGCAGCTAATTATTAGAAACTGATTTATGCTTTAAGGACAGTGAGAATAGCTATCTGAGACTTAAAAACACATACATACATACATATTTATGCTTTAAGGAAAGTTGAGACTAGCTATCTGGGACTTGTATTACACAAAGTCGGATTTAAGTAAGTAATAAAATGAGTCACATTAAGGAATCCTTATTACCACCTCAGCATTTCAAAGGCTCTTGTGGCCCTCTCTCTCTTCCCCCCCCCCCCCCCCTCCCCTCCCCTCTTCTCTTTTCTTTTGGCATTTAACTTGCAGAAAGAAGTTTCCAGTTCATGTTTGTGCAACCTTTTTCCAAACTTTTCATAATTCTGCAGCATGCAAATATTGGGTTGTGTTCTAATCTATTTTTGAGAACTGGAAAAATAGTATTTAATTATTTTGAACTTCTGTTTCAATGATAAGAATATATATATTTAAGACTGATTCATTATTTTTCTTTTATGATTTATATGTTATAGTCCTTTCTTAATCTCTCCTAGGTGATTAAATGGATGCTAAGCAAGGGACAGGGAACCACATTGGGAACATATGGGCAACTAATACGAGCTTTAGATATGGACCATAGAGCAGAGGAAGCACACAAGGTTTGGGTACAGAAAATTGGCATGGATCTACATTCAGTTCCTTCGCAGCTGTGCAGACTCATGATATCTGTATATCATTGAAACAACATGCTGGAGGATCTTGTAAAGGTTTGCTTCTCCCTTTTTGCTACCAGTTGTTTGTATTATGTTATAGTCCTTTGCTTCTCCCCATAACATATTTTTGTGATTTTGAAATAGTGAACATTTTCTAGGGAGGAGTTGAATAATAGAGCTGATATTGATGGAAGATTTGCGCTTGAATCCCAATAATGAAGTAACTCTTAAGAAGTGATAACTTTATATTTCTCTACCTATGTCCACTTATCTATCTCTCTGCATAAAATACAAGAAACATTAAATCTAACAATTAAAACGAAAATTAGAAACAACCTGCTTGTCTGAAGCATGCAGAGTCTATTAGGTAAAATATTTATTACTAGTCAGTTGTTAAAATTCAGGTCTCTACTACTACTTAAAAAAAAAAAAAAAAAGAGGTACTCTGTTATGAAAAAACAGATCCTTCCACCTGAAAGTTTCTAGCTCAAATACCTATGTTTGTAGTATGGATTTTAATTGACTTGCTCAAATAGTTAAACAACATTTCTGCAGCTCAACTAATACATCTTGTGAAACGGTGAAAATGCCTTAATGAGAACTATATTCATCTTCTACTATGAAAATGTTGCTTTATTTTCACAAGCAAGGATTTAGTGACAAACAGTATTAGTTTATGCCAATGAGCTCTAGCTCAAGTAGCACTTCCTCTCCCCATAAAAATCTGGGTTCAAGATTGACTTGTCACAAGTGTAGCTTAGCAAATAAAAGAAAAACATAGCTTATATATATATGTGTGTGTAAATCTTTTGTTAAAATTTTAATTTGATTTACTATTGTTGTGCAGGTGATATTCTAAGCATGCAACATCCCTAGTTTTGCATGCCTAATCATATGTTGTAAACCTTTCATACCTTTTTTTTCTCCTTACAATTATATCTTTTTCATCGCCTAAAAGGGTCACATACTACCAATCATGGTGTACCCGATGCTTATCCCATTACTTTCCTTAAAGTATTTTCAAAGTTCTGAAACATTTATGAAGCATCTGATGTGATGGAAGTATCTAAAGAAATTCCATATCATTGTTAAGTATCTGAAACATTTAGAAGTATTGACGCGAAGCAATTGTTACCTAATCATGGAAATCTGACTGAAGTGGGTGCTATGCTGATTTGACTAATGCTTACGTCTTATGTTTTCAAACTTTAGTTACTTACTGTTCAATGCTAGCAAAAATTGCTCTGAATGGCCTCTCATCATTCAGTCAATTACACGGCCATTGATATTTGAGAAGAGCAGAAGGCAAGCTGGTGTTATATTGTTAAATGGTAATCTTAGACACCTGATGCCTCTCCCATTTCTGCTTTTTTTTTTCAAGGGTCTTGTACCGTTTGGTTTTCTTTTTGTTGTCTACTGGGTAGATAGGTGATTACTATTGTTTTTCACCTTTTGTGCCAAGTTATAAGTATTATTCTGGAAAATTGTATTACCTTTGCTTTAATTTCGCTAGTTTATGTGACCAAAATAGAAGTAAGAGATTATTAGGTGCAGTGACTCTATTTCTTTCATGAGATGTGCTACCACTAACACTGAGCTACAAAAACCCAAAATTTCAAGAACTCAAAATAGAAAAGAACTCAAATTTACAATACCCATCACACAAATCAAAAAATCGCATAAAGAAAAAGAGAACCCAGAACCTGAAAAGAGAGTACAAACGGTGCGCTACGAACGGTGGGCTACGACCGGCGGGCTACGACCGGTGCGCTACGAGCGGCGGGCTACGAATGGCAGGCTACGAACGGCTTGAGAGTGAGTGAGTGAGTGAGTGAGTGAGAGAGGGCGGAGTTTGAGAGTGAGTTTGAGTTAGTGAGGTTGAAAGGGTTCCTGTCACTTTCAAATGTGCCGTTTGAAAGTGCTTCTGATTTTTGTTTTAGTGGTGGCCAGAAATCGAGTCTTATAGTGAGTTTAGAAACTCGAGTTCTAATTAAATCTCGAGGTTTAGAAACTCGAGATGCTATTTTTACGCATACTTCTGGATCCGGCCAACTAACAAAATTATTGCCATAGTGAGTTTATTTAGCAAGGGTGTTCGTCGGGTTTGTATGTTGGGTTATAGAATGGTTGTATGGCAGTAGCTGGTTTGTATGTTGGGTTATAGGATGGTTGTAAGGTAGTAGCTGGATGGTGTAGTACAAGTGCCTGGTGCCTAGTGCCTAGTGCCTGAGTGCGTAAGTGTAGATATGAGGCTTGCATATCATTGTTGAGTGTTGTAGGGTATACGGTTTGGTTAGTGTCAGTGGTTAGTGACTGTGCAAGGGCAGTTAGAGTCAGTTGCAGACCAGTGAGTTGGTGACAGCTGTGAGGTGTAATTGTGAGGTGTGGTTTAAGAGACCAAGGAGTTGTACACGGGTTAATCAAGCAAAGTGTAATTCTGAAATACAATTTCTTCTTTCTTCTCTCTCCGTTCTTTTCTTCTTCTTTCTTTGTTCTTTTCTTTTCCTTTAATTGTTTTTTTTTTTTTTTTCCAATTCTTGGAGGCCTAACTGACCTCAAATCCAGCTATACAATCAAACCATAGATTTCAATCCTAACATTCCTTAGCAAAACTAGTAGCGGATTATATGCTTTGTTAAAGAAACTTTCAGAAAGCATTTGGTTGCAATATTTTAAAATGAAGTACTGGTTAAGAATACTAAAATACGCAAATTTAAGTCTTTATTTATGATAAATTAAAATTTCGCATTGATAAATTACAACAGAACACCCAATCCTCTAAAACTAAAGAACAATTGACTACTTAAATACAAGCATAATATGCATCTAAGAAACCAAAGCCATATAGAACATGTGTTATTGGCATAAAATTATAAATCAATAAAATTATTTATGTTTTATATTATTAATGATGAAATAAAATTGTTGATTTAACTATTAGAGGGCACAATTATTTACTTTTTTCAATTTAAACAAATATTTATTTCTATTTTTTTGTTAAAGAATAATTTGTAAACTTACTTAAAATCTTTCCTAACCATCCCATTCCAAACTCTTGCAAAAGATCACACTAATTAGAACAACCAAATAGAGGGAAAAAAAAAATAGAATATGGCTTTAAATAAAAGACTTGAAGGAAGAGATAACAATGTCATGGAAAAATACCATTTTGGCAATGGTGTCGTTTTCTACGTCTTCTTCTCATGCATTGCCAGTACATCTTCACAAATCTAAGTTCACAGTACTGGCGGAGACGAGCAAGCAAGAGAATGGGCGAGATTGGAGGAGGGAGAATCTCGGCCATGGAGTGGAGCACAGAGAACAGGGCTGGCTTGGGAGTGTTAAGGAATAAGTAGGAAGGTGGGAGAGTGGAAAAGAGTAAATGAAGGTATATGACTGTATGAGAGAAAAGTCAAACTAATAAAGGCCTGAAGGTAAGGTACACTGCGGTTTTCTTAATTACCCAACAAACGATAGGTTTTCTTTTTGCCTCTATACCTCTTCTCTCCATTGACACGCATCACTGAGAAAAAAAAAAAAGAGAGACGTTTTGAGGTATGTGGGTGATGTGAGAGAGTGCTTGTGTGTGAGACACAGAGAAAACGAAAAAGAAAACAAGTTAAATACATACTTATTTGCTTTCGGAATCAAGAACGAGGCAACGAGCAGAAGGACATGTTCTTCTTCTTTAAGAGGATTTTGAACTTGAAAGAGTTAAGAGAGAGAAGCAAAAGTGTGTAGAATGGGTTGTGGGGTAGGTAGGGTAATAAATGGGGGAGATATTTAAATAAATTTATTACTTTTTTATTCTACCATCTTGGTTGTCTCTTACATTTTTGCATCTGCTAAATCATCCACGCAATCCGGCTGACGCCCAATATCTTCAGCTACGGGACTTGTCCCATCTAATTCTATCAGAAATCAAGAGATTTTATCTATTTGTTTAATTATTTTAATGTGATATGTATATTGCACTTTGTACACGTGGTAGATAGCTAATGTTTCACGTAAACTCAATAATTAATGTACTAGATAATTAAGTGGAAAAATAAATAAATAAATAAGAAATATAAAAAAAAATAAAAATTTATGGGTTTAAGTAAGTTAATATTTAGTTGTTTAACTTTATTTTGATATAAAAAAAAAAAAAAAAAAAAAAAAAAAAAAAAAAACTAAACTGAGTTAATTAAGTATTTATTTAGTTAATAGTTATTATTACTCTTAAATTTGGTATATGTTTATATAATGTGAAAAAATATACTTAACAATATATTAAAAATACTAAATCATCCAAGCAATCCGGCTGAGGCCCAATATCTTCAGCTACAGGACTTGTCCCATCTAATTCTATCAGAAATCAAGAGATTTTATCTATTTGTTTAATTATTTTAATGTGATGTGTATTGCACTTTACACACGTGCTAGATAGCTTATGTTTCACATAAACTCAATAATTAATGTAGTGGGTAATTAAGTGGAAAAATAAATAAATAAATAAGAAATATTTAAAAAGAAAGAATAAAAATTTATGGGTTTAAGCAAGTTAATATTTAGTTGTTTAACTTTATTTTGATATTAAAAAAAAAAAACTAGACTCAGTTAATTAAGCATTTATTTAGTTAATAGTTACTATTACTCTTAAATTTGGTATATGTTTATATAATGTGAAAAAATATACTTAACAATATATTAAAAATATAAATAAAAATATTTTTAGAAATTTTTTAAACACCGCACCTACACCCAACTTTTTCAAAAATTGCCGAGTTTCGCAACCGCACCCGAAAACGCACCGTGCTTCATAGGGCCTCACACCTAGCTTTCACATTTTTGACAAAGCATGGGATTCTCTAATGTACTCTTTTTTTTTTTTTTTTTTTTAATGAATAATGTACTCCTTGTTCTCACTCACTCTCTCAGCAACAATAATATTGCCGGACTTTATCTTCAGGGCATTTTTTATATGAAAATAAAAAATTTTTAATTTTCATAAACACTTTACTAAAGTGGATAATTATTAGTATTAGCATCAATTGTTGCAAAAGTAAGTCATTTTAACACAACAAAAATTGTACTTTTGTGTACAGTAGATTAGAAGAGGTGAAAGAAAAAATAAAATAAAGTATCATTCCAAATTTGAAACTATATAGTTCATTCATGCTAAAAGTTTTAAAATTTAAAACATCTAATGAATGAGTTTTTTTGATATTTAATGTACCAAATATCAAATATTTAACATTTGACACACATGATACTAATGCTATATGACTATCCAAGTTGAATATACTCAAATTTGTGAAGATATATTTGAAAGGCAAAAAGGTGAGGATATATTTGAAAGGCAAAAAGAAGTACTTTGGATTTGGAATGAGAGTTAGGAATGTGAATAAATGAAAAGAAGAGTTAGGTCATGGGAGTGGAACAGAATAATTAATGAAAGTAAATGGGGGTTGGTGGGACAAAATAGTAATAAAATTGAAATGTTGTGAATAGTTAGGTTCATAGGTTATCGAAATAGAAATATACTTACATAATTTTTGTTTTGGTGTAGAATCTCTCAACTATGATATATAGTATGATTTTTCTTATATAAAATTAGGAAAAGAGGTTAATTGATGTTTTAAAGTATTTATTTAGGGAATATTTTTTTAAAAAAAATTTATGGACAAATTATTTATTAAAAAATTGTTTTAATAAAATTTTTTTATTGTTTTTTATATTTCTTATAAAATAATGTCAAAATTTTCTTAAAATAGTTTATTGACCATTGTTCAATGAATACCATTTAACACATTTAACTATTTAAGACAATCCATGAAATTATCAAGCAAAAATCAAAATTATATTATATAAAATCACATTCCAAGTAGACGTGTTAGTTTCATATTATGAAACAATGCCTTTTAAATAAATAAATAAAAGTGTTATGTCAATAATATTTTATCAAAATTTATATAACAAATCACAAATGATAAATTATTATTAGTAAAAGAAATAATTTTAATTTTAAATTTTAATTAAAATCAATCACAACTTACCAGTTATAAAGACCCCTATTTGTTATTGTGATTTAAATAATAATTTTCAGTGTTTAAATAATATTATACATATTTTTTATCCACACCTTTTTCAAAAAAAACAAAGCCTTAAAATTTTTGGGAAATTATTTTAAAAAGCAGAGCGAAGTCGCAATGTGAAGATATTCACTATAAAGTACTTCTGTTTCATGTGACACATGCCTACGTACTACTACTACTACCCATGCCCTAGGTAAGAGCATCTCCAACAGTCAATGCATAGCCAAAATATAGATAATATTTTACACTGTTCATGCTCTATATGCTCCTATTCATACTCCAATAGCTTAGCCATATCCGGAAATTTTTTTTGCTAATGAACAATAGCTCATTAGTTCGCAATTGAATTTCTTGCATTAAAATATTATACCAACTCCTTATTTTATCAATTCTTTCTCTCTCATCTGGATTTCTTTTTTTTTTTCTCTCATTCTCTCCGTTGCCGTTGCTTTTATTTTTTTCTCATAAACCAAATGAAATTAGAAAAAATAAAAGAAAAAAGAGAAAAGAGAGAGACCTATTCATGAGCAAAAGAACTAATCCAAACACAAAACACAAACCACAAAACAAAATCCAATTCTTAAAATAAATTTGAATCAGAACAAGCAAGTATGAAAAAAAAAAAAAAAAAAAACAAGCCGATTTGACCCAGCCTGGTGGTGGAGATGCTGGAGCGGCGGTGGAGATGCATGCGGTGGAGGCCAAGCCGATCTCTCCCAGTCTTTCTCCTCTCTCTCTTTTCTCCGATGAGAAGAGCAAAATTTTTTTTTTTTTTTGAGGAACAGAGGAGCAAATGAGATGTTGCTGGAAGGTTCTGGAGGAGAAAAGAAGAAAAAGAAATAAAAGAAGGGAGATAGAGGACACGTGTGTGGAGGAGAATGAAATGAAAGAATAAAAAATAATATAAAGAATAAAAAATCCTAATTGAGAAATTTTACCACAATATTTTCACAATAAATTTTAAGTAACAAATTGTTATTAATTAATATTGGCGAGGAAAAAAATAATTTCAGTAGTAAGTTCAAATTAGAATTAGTAACAATTTTTCACATAAATTTTGTTGTGAAAGTATAACAAAAAATGTTGTAAATATAACACTTTTCATTAAAAAATATAATTGTTGAAAATAAATATAAGAAAAATAAATGATGATAAAGAATGAATGAAAAAATAATATTTAAATGAGATAGAGAATGGGATAGAAAATCTGTTGAAAGTGTATTTGAAAAAGTATGTATGTAAAAGCTAAATGTCATTATTCATTCTTCAAATAGTAGAAAAATTTTCTGAGGCTGTTAGGGATGCTCTAATCTCTACCGACAAAGCCAAGATTTTGAACTTTTGAATGAAGACTTTAATACTGACTACAGAGTGAAAATGACAACTCAATAATCCTATCAACAAAACTGGCGAAAATGGCCAAATGGCCATAAAATTCTAACTATTTAGTTAATAGACCCATTTTGAAACTATATATTTAATTAGCAATTCGAGTCTAAGAGACTCGATTTTGGACAATAAATCGAGTCTTTAAGACTCGATTTTTTTGGTCTAATCACATCCTATGTGGCATTTTTTTCCAGGTGGTAACCATTTCAAAATCAAGTCTCTAAGACTCGATTTACAAACAAATTTTTTTTTTAAAACTTTGAGTCTCAAGCGCAGCCTCACCTCACCGGATCGAATCAGATCACAGAGGGAGAAAGAGTCAGATCAGATCAGAGAGAGGGAGGCCAGATCAGAGGCCACACGACCTGGGTCGCGCGACCTGGGCAACGCGACGCAAGCCGCGCGACCTGGGCAGCGCGACGCAGGCCGCGCGGCCTGGGTCGCGCGACCTTCGCCGCGGCCTGGGTCGCGTGGCCTGGGTGGATCTGATTTTTTCTAGGTTTTTTCTTCGTCGTATTTTTTTTTTTCTTCTGGCTCTGATTTCATTTTGGTTATATATAGGCTTATAAATCGAGTCTTTAAGACTCAATTTTTAAGCAGTCGCCACGTTGGCATCAGGTGTGAGTAGACCATGAAAATCGAGTCTCAAAGACTCGATTTTCAGATCAAAATCGACTCTCTCATACTCGAATTGTTAATAAACTATATAGTTTCAAAACCGATCTACTAACTAAATAGTTTAGATTTTATGGCCATTTGGCCATTTTCGCCAACAAAACTTCTTCTGACCAATCAGACCTCCTCATTTATGAAGGTGACTACTTAATCCTGTACTTGTAGGATTGCTTTTCAAATTTCATTGTTAAATGTGAACTGCCTTAGCAATTTTACATACTTTTAGAATCTCTGCTAGGATGAATAATGGCAATGCTACGTATTAAGATATTAGCATCATGTAAAATACTGCGAAATAGAAGAAGTTGTTTATTTTATATATTTTGAGTAAAAAAATATTCACATTAATAGGGGTAAAAATATACATACATAATTATTACATTAATCATGTATATATGTATGATTATTGTAGCTCTTTTATTTATTATTTTATATATATTTTTTCTCTCTCATCTATCATCTCTCATCTGATTATCTCTCCTCTCTCATCCGATCTCTCTCTTCCTCTGCACTCTTAATCCTTTTATCTTCTCTTAAATCCAGCAACAAATCATAAAACTCTTCAAACTTGAACTAAATCAAGATTGCAAATTCATCAGGCCCTCTCCTAAAAAAAAAAAAAAAATCATCATACCCATATAAATAATCAAACCGAAATTGCAAAAGAACAAGAAGAAAATGCAAAAATAGTAGAAGAACAAGCATCACTAATGGCGGCTTTAGTGTTCCTTAGCAACAACTCAAAGCCTCTAAGTACTTCATCACAGCCTCTTCAATGTAACCAGACCAAAACATTAAATTTATGTTCTTTTTAAGCTTACCTACCATCTTCTCCAAAAAAAAAAAATATATATATATATATATATATATATATATATATATAAAGAAGGCTTATCCACCAAGAGTTTTCTCTCTTTAGCTTCTTGTTTCAGCATTAGCAGAAGAAGAAGAAAGAAAAAGATACTAAAGAAGAAAAAGGGAGAAGAAGAAAGAAGAAGGAAAATAAAAAAAGAAGAAAGAGAAAATGAAAGAAATAGAGATCAGATATAGCTTGTGTGTGTGTTAAAGTCGGTGGGGCCATGGGTAGTTGTAAAATAATAAAAAAATGTGAGAAAAATATTATTTAAATAAAAGAAAGGGTAGAATAAACAAAAGTATTTTATAAAAATGAGTGTGTAAAATAAAAAAAAATAGGTTTTTTTTGTGCAAAATAGAAGGAAAATTTGTATCCACTTATATGGATGCTCTAAAGTAACTGGGCATATCACTGAGATGTTGACAATTTCCAATAGGGGACCTCTAGCTACCATTAATTATTCTGGAAATTGGCTAGAAAATCACGATTTGAAGATGGTCCAGGGGAAGCAAGAGTAGAAAGACAATTTTATCCTACCTAATTAGTTGTTGATATACAGTAACCACCAGGTTTTTCTCGGTGTATGCTGCTGAAATGTGCAAACTGTATCTTATGGGTGACCAGCTGACTTATGTAGGTGTATCATACCACAATTTTGATTCTCTCTGTACGTAATATCTGTATTAAAGTGAGATATTTTGTAGGAACTTGGCATAGTTGTCTATCATACGTATCGTATTATGTATAAAAAATTTTTTATCGTATCGACGTATTGTAAGTGTTCATGAATTGTATGATATAGTGTACATATCATATAATTTAACCCTTGATACAGCAGTGAATATAAGCTCGCAGTCACTGCATGTAATTTTCCTCCCATTTTTGTGATACTTATCTCCTATAGTCCAGTTGTTTTGCTGTCTATAACATACAAGTTATTTGTTTTCAATCTGTGAATTGTACTTTTCAGAAATTGGTTAATAGGAAAGAGGAGCAACAAAAAAATCATAACAAAGATTAATAAAATTCCAACATTATTGCACGTGTCGAAGAGCGCTAGAGCTCTCTGGATTATCGCGATGGTTAACTTGACTGGAATAGCCAATCTAAACTTTATTCCATCATTTATGTGAAGCATCTAAACATAGACGTGGGATTCAAGCTTGAACAAGTGAAATGAAAAGGATGTAGAGCAAATCTTTTCCAAGCATAGATATACATATTTAGTCCCAAAACTTTTTTTGGAGGAGAGTTTTGGCTTCAAGAAATGGGGTGATTTCCATATGATCTAGAAATTTAGTAGTTCTATATGTTTATGTAAGTTTTACTGTTATGAAAGTTGGATACTGCTTGGCTTACATGCCTTTTTGAACAATTTATAATTGGATAAATGTTTAAGACAAATGTTGGATTGTATCATTGTAATAGTTGGCCGATATGAAGTTCTTTTTCATTTATTATATAACATAAGTTTGTAAATGCTATTGATTATATTTCCTTGTTGAAAAAAAAAATGAAATGCTCTGAGTTCAAACTTCTTGGTTTTGGCAACTTGTTCTTTCTTGAGTAAGCATCTTATAGGAGTTTTTCTTGTTTCTTTAATCCTCTGTATCTTCCATCTTTACTATTTGACCATATCATTAGATTAAGTGGGACCCTCACACTTAGTGTTATACTTCTAATAATTCTAGCCTCATGAGGTAGAAAATTCCGGTCTATCATATGACTCATCCATTTGTCTAGTCTCACCATTAATAAGCATATCCACTTACCATCAATATGTGTTAGGACATATGTGAATCATGTTAAGAACATATATCAATGTAAAATGAGCTAATCTTTTGACAAAACGCACTTTACTTGTAATTGGGTAGATCTAGGATGTGTTTAATACTTCAAGGAATAAAGTTTCAAGTTCAAGTGTTGTAACCATGCAAGTCTGTCTAAGAATCAAGTGAAGAAGTGCTGGATTTTCAAACTCAACAGCTAGTATCTATCGATATTTAAAAAACTGTTTCAGCCCGATGCTCGACAGTGGCTCGACAGATAGGGTATCTATCGAGATTTAAGAAAATCAGTTTTTCAGATCTGATTTCATTCCAATCTATGTATAAATGTTTGAGCTTTCTTTTCTCACAACCCTAAACATATATAAGGATTGTTTTAAGGGCCGTCACAGCTGATGCAAATCAATGCAAAAGCTTTTCACAAACATATTGTGAACTTGAGACATATGCCCTAGTTCATCTTTCTCTTCAAGAAGCTGTTGCGTTTGTACGCCACAGGGTTTTGTACCCAAGAAGTTTCGTGATCTTCATCGTGTTGATGAACTGAAAAACTTTGCAACCAACCTCCGTCTCAAGTTGGTGTGTAAGCCACGTACTAGAATCCACGCATCGAATTGGTTAGTCATGTACTGGAAGTCGTGCATTGAAAATGAGAGATTGTCACTACAAAATAAGTCCAATTGGATATTGGGGTAAGGGTTCAACTATAGGTTGGTATAAGGTACTGAGATTCCTTTACTTGTAACTGCTTGTTGTGATAATAATGAATTCTCGGGAGTGGTGACCTTAAAATCATCGGTGGGGTTTTTGCCTTGGAGGTTTTCCCCATTCGTAAACAAATCACCTGTGTCAAATTTATTTTTCCGCTACATTTAGTTATTTGGTGATTTGTTTGTGCTACCACGCTTATTGCATGCTAATTGAATTAATTAATTGACTTGGCTAATTAATTGGTTAATAAATCACAAGGGGTCAATACATTCTTGGCCTATCAAGTGGTATCAGAGCAGACACACTCTAATTAGGGTTAATCTTTACTATGTAATCCATTTACCCTTATTTGTCATGGATAGAGAACAATCTTTAATTATACCTTCTTTATTTGATGGCATTAATTATGCATACTGGAAACTACGTATGAAAGTTTTCTTGCAGTCATTAGATGAAAATGTGTGGCAAGCTGTGGAGATAGGCTGGACCAAGCCTAAAGAAGTGCTGACCATTGGGATGATGCTAAGATCAAGGCGGCTAACTTCAACAGCAGGGCATTGAATGCTTTATTCAGTACGATCACGAATAAGGAATTCAAGAAGATATCATCTACTGAAACTGCGAAGGAAGCATGGACTATCCTCTAGACAACCTATGAAGGAATCAAGGCTTTCAAGGATTCGAAACTTCAAAGGCTTACTACGAGTTTTGAAGAGATCAAGATGGGGGAGGATGAGTCATTCGATGAGTTCTATGCCAAGCTCAAGGACATAGTGAACTCAGCCTATAATCTTAGGGAAACCATTCCTAAACCCAAGATTGTTAGAAAGGTGCTTAAATCTCTACTCGAAAGATTTCATGCCAAGATCACCGCAATTGAGGAATCAAAAGATATTGATAAAATTCCTTTGACAGAGCTGGTTGGTAATTTGCAGACCTATGAGTTGGGTTTGACAATGATTGAGAAATCTAGTAAGGGTAAGAGCATGGCATTGAAGGCTAAGAGTAGTGACACTGATGATTCTTCAGACGATGAAGATTCAAAAATGAAATCCTACATCACTAGGCAGTTCAAAAAGTTTAGGAAGAATGCCAATGGTAAAGGATTTGACAAAGACCGCAAGCAGTCCAGTTTGTCTCAGTTCAAGAACTAAGACAAAGGAAAGAAGGATACTAAGGATGGATGGTCAGTACATTGTTCCCTCAGGACCAAGGTGCTTTGGGTGTCAAGATTTCAGTCACATGAAACATGAGTGTTCTACGTATCTTAAGACCATTGGGAAGAGTAAGGCACTTGCTGCAACTTTGAGCGATACCGAGCTTGAGGATGATTCCTGACAATGAGGATGATGGAATCCTAAATGTCTTCACTACTACTGTAAATCCTGCTGAGGGGATTATTGAAGATGGAGATGAAGAAGAAGACTTGGTGGATTCTAAGTTTGAGAAAATGGACAATCAAGATGATATCCATACAACATATGAAAAGTTGTATAAGATTTCTGAGAAGCATGAGAAACTATATAGGCTGGCCACCAAGAAGCCGAGTGATGTGGAACTTGATCGAGAAGAGCTTTCCATGAAGTTTGATGAAGCAAATCAGACCATTGGAGCACTACGATTTAAGAACAATTTCTTGGCTGAGAAGACCAAGAGGCTTGAGGCAGAACTATTCCAAGTTAGAGCTCAGTTGGAAAGGACTTTAAGTGCAAAGCTTGACGAGATGCTCAGCATTCAGAAATCTACTTCTGATTGAACCGGTTTAGAGTATGACTTCTCTTCTCCCAGTATTGCTTCTACTAGTACTACTGTTTTTGTTTCACCTGCTAATAATGTTGAATCTGAGAACAATAATGTGAAAACTGTTTTAGCTAGGGATAACACAGATAAGGGTAAATCTATCTTAGGAGCACCCCCTAAACTTGATAAGAAAGAGATTAAAAACCCTAGGGCTAATAAGGGAAACACTCAAAAGCCTAAACAGAAGAAGCAGCCCCAATTGATTTAGGCTGTGTTTGTTTTGGGTGTAAATGGTTTCAGGAAATCATTTTCCGTAAAATAGGTTGTTTGGTTGGCTTTGAAAATAGGCTTTTCCGGAAATGCTTTTCAGTTGACCTTAGTGTTGGGTGTAAAATGATTTTCGTTTTTATTTTACCTTCAAATATCATTTTTTGGAAAACAGAGAGAGAGTGAGAGTGAGATTGCGTCCACGCGCAAAGAGAGAGAGAGAGAGAGAGAGAGAGAGAGAGAGAGAGAGAGAGAGAGAAAGGAAGAAGAGAGAGCCCATCGTCGGCGACCCACGAGCCTTCGACTTCGCCGGTGACCCAGAGACTTCACGCCACGAACCCACGAACCAATCTTCGACTTCGCTGGTGAACCCAGAGCCCAGGTCATGCCACGAACCCAGAGCCTTCGACCCAGAGCCAGAGCCTTTGACCCACTGATTTTCGACCCAGAGCCTTCGACCCACGAGCCTTCGACTTCGCCGGAAACCCACGAACCGATCTCTCTCTCTGTGTGATTTTGATTTCTGTGTGATTTTGATTTTTGTTGTTGTTGTGGTGGTGTGGGTGGTGGTGTTTTGGTGGTTTTCCTATTGTGTGGTGGTAGGTTTTGCTTGCTTGCCGTCGGTTGTGGCTTTTGATTGCCGGAGTTTGCTGCCGTTGAATTGGAGTTTCGGTGGTGTGTGGTGTTGTTTTGGTGGTGGGTATAAATTTCGGTGGTTGTGGGTTGTTATTGGTGGTTGCAAGTGATGGGTTTTTGGCTGTGATTTGTTATGTGGATTGGGATTTGGCTGTGATTTTGAAATTTTCTGTAATAAAATTTGTTTGGATGCTGAGAAAATAGCTAAGAAAATGTAAAAAATTTGTAGGAAAATAGCATTTTCAGAATAGAACCAAACACATGAAAATATTTTCTACAACAATTTTCATAATGCAACCAAACACTTGAAAATATTTTCCTTTCCCAAAAATAGCATTTCCGAAAAATATTTTATCGGAACCAAACATAGCCTTAGTCACTTTATCTCTCTCTCTCCCCTTTCTTGTTTTTGAGTTTGCATTACTTGTGTGTTTTGCTTTCTTGTTTTGAGTTAGTCTAGTTTTATACTTTATTTTGTTTAACATGTTTTTGTTTGTATTTTTTCGGTTTTGCTTTATTTTGTTTCTTATAAAAATAAAAAAAATAAAAAAAAAATTGAAAAATCAGAAAAATACAAAAACAGTGTGTTTATGTACATTGGTACTTATGTACCTTAGATGGCCATTGAAACAACATTTTCTTAACTTTGTATTTTTTGAAGTTTAGATGAGCATCTCTATGCATAACTAAGCAAGTGAACTCTGTGACTCGTGTTTGTGATGAGTAAGATTAAGTAATCTCTTGTACTTAACACTCGTATCACTCTTTTTGACCGGAAGGACTAGAAAATCCTAAGAGAAAGACATAAATAATCATCTCACCACTGTTACTTGCCAATCATGAAATGACATCTCTATGTTTTGGCATAGCAAAAGTGAAATGTCAAAAACTTAACATAAGTGAGTATTTCTTTTCTCTCTTTTATATACCCATGCATGATTTGCTTAAAAGAAAATATGCAAATAAAATAAAAGCAAAAAGAATCAAAATACTTTATATATGATTACAAGCATGTATTCTAGAAGATGTGAGAGTTATAGGATGTATCTCGAAGGTGATATTCCCCATCAAGCAGTTATGATTGTGTGTAAGTTAAAATGATTTTCTCATATCTCAAATCGTCATAACATGTAGACATTTATGCAATCTTGTGATGTTTTCATACACAACATGCAATATTCTTTGCTACTCTTTGATACATGTGCAGGTACAATGTGATTTGGCCATCACAAGAGATACATGTGTTAATGTATGCTCACTAAACTGTCTTGACTTATTTTTGAAATATAAAATTGGTTAGACTTGTTTAGTGTGTGTTTTGGATCTAAATGCTTGACATTTTTCTTGATGAGGGATTTTTTGGGAGCTTAAAATGTTGTTTTGGATATTTGGTTGAGTAGTATGTTTAATTGCATTCACATCTGTGTTTTTCTCTTCTTGAAAAACAGTTTTTAAGTAATCTCGGCAGCTTCTCGATACCTCTCGATAGTTAGCCTATCTATCGAGCCTCTTCAGCTTCTTTTCTTGATAGCTGTTATCGCAATCTCGATCCATCGAGATTCTTAAGATTCAATCTCGATAGCTACTCGACAGCTTCTCAATCCATCGAGGAAGTTTCTATATGCTCGATACATGCTCGATAGCTTCTCGATCCATCGAGCCCCTTTTGCTATGGACACCTCTTGTTAGCTCCTCGATAGCTACTCGATAGCTATTTCTTGCTATTTTAATTCTCGATAGCTCTCGACGCCTCTCGATCCATCGAGAAAATAAGATTTCTATATATAGGGTCAGCGCGATCTCTACTTCATTTTTCTTGATCTCTCTTGATCCTTTCTGACTCCTTACCTTCCCAAACATTTCTCAATCACTCCAAACCTCTTCCCCAAGTATTCTTCGGTCTCAAGAGCATTTTCCTCCTTTGGTATGTCTCTTATTCATTCATTTATCATGCATTTCATCTTTTGTGACCTAACTTTTGGGGTTTGTTGAAAAATTTGGGGTTTTTCAAAATTAAAGAGGTTTTTGCACAATTTTTGGGATGGGTTTTTGTTTAAATGATTTTAAATGATCATGCATTGCATCACATTTGCATTTTAACTATATTTTCATGCATTAAAGATGTGTGCTATATATGTTGAATTCATATGTGTTGGTAGGATTGAATTGGGCTGAAACCATGATGTTTTTACTATTGCATGTCATATATTTATGCATTTTTCATGCATACATACTAAGTGCATTTTTTTTAAAAGAAAATACAAGGAGAGAGAGAGAGAGAGAGAGAGAGAGAGAGAGAGAGAGAGAGAGAGAGAGAGAGAGAGAGATTTCACTTACAAACAGGTATTTCTAATCTTGAATCCATTAAAGTTTCAAATGAAAGATGCAAAGAACAATAGGCATTCCCCTTAAAACTACTGCTTTTGGACTATTAAGAGAGAGAGTAAAAATGGAAGCATCCTAGTCAAATGCAATTTGACAAGTTTGAGAGGTCCTTGGGAACCTCATTATCTCCTCACAAAAATGAGGCTTAAGCTCTGAGCCTAGACCCCTTTCAATAGTGATTTTCATTATCATTAAGATTTTTGCTTATTTAAATTTTCACCTTAAGCTAAAACCATTTTTTCTATTTTAAGTCACCACTTTTTGAAATGTAGTCTCTATCCTTTCTCTATTTCATTTAAAAATATCTTTTAAAAAAAATTGATTGGGGTGGGCTGGGGTGAAGGTGTAGATAATGGGGATTTAAAAAAAAAAAATAATACCCATTTTCAAATAATTTTGTTAGTTAGCACTGTTTCCAAACTATTTAGGAAATTGACATCTTGAGTCTCGGAGACTCGATTTTACTGTAGCAAATTGAGCCTCAAAGACTTGATTTCCATGAAGTGTGTAGCTGAGGTGGATTAAAAAAATCTATGTGGAACTCGAGTCTTGGAGACTCGAGTTCCTTCTGAGGAAGAAGATGATGAAAATTGAGTCTTAAAGAGCCGATTTCCACATGGATTTTTAATCCACCTCAGCTTTTCTAGCACATAAAAATCGAGTCTCTTACACTTGATTTGCTACAGGAACTCGAGTCTAAGAGACTTGAGATGCTAGTTTCCTAAATAATTTGGAAACGTTGCTAACTAACAAACTTGTTAGCAAAATGATGTTGTTTTGCAAAAAAATCCAGATAATGGCAACTCATCCCTAATAAAATTGACCGTGCCAAGTGTTGTTTAACATACAGCATATTCTCTTTTTATTTAAGCTAGGCAATAATTTAACTATCTTTTAAATGAATAAGCATATGAAATGTCCGATAATCTAATTCACACTCTACTCATAGAAAATCCAAGGGCTTGTGACCAAAATAATAAAATTTTCCAGGTTTTTGAAATGTGGGGATTGTCGAATATTACATATGCTCAGGAAAATCATGAAGGTCCATTGAGGTTTAGGCTTCATGCATCAAGTCGGACCAGGGATTCTAGTGATCTTGGGAATCTCCTAGTAGAAAGAGTCATATGACATATCCTATGCACTCAAAAGGATGAAAATGAAAGGACTTCCCAATCCCATGTCTTGTTTGGGTGGTGGTCATTATTATATATCTAATATCTTACATGCTCATTACTAAATTTCTTTGCTTTTTTTAATTTTGGGCTTTAGTGTTGTGTTCAGACTGGTATAGGACCTCAAGGCCCATTCTTTGGGAGTGCCAAGTCCGATTTTGCTTTACCTCTTTACAAAAGTCCAGACCAATTTTTAAGTAGGGTCCAATTTGAGTTTTATTAGGCGATGAAAATAGAGTTGTATAACTCAAAACTCATCAAACTAAACACTCTCTAAATGTCCAACTCATGACACGTTTTTAAGGTGTTGAAAAACAAAGACCCTCACAGTGTGAAAATTTCAGCTAAACAATCCGGTGACTCTTGGAGATGCTCTTTGACGTTACTTTGGTGATAACAACCAAACTGTGGACTCTAGAGTAGGATACGCATTTAACATATATCCTTTTCTACAGCCCAGCAAAAATGGACCTTCCCAGACTGAAGCACAGGTTGTCATGGACCGACCATTGGCCTATATTAACTTACCCATTAAAGAAGTTAAAAAAGGGCAACAACAATTTGCATTACAATTTACACCACCTATCATTCAACTTTTTGGACATTTCGTTGAGGTAGTGAGTTGTTCTACGGTAACAAACCTTTTTGCTACAATTTTGCCACATTTTATACGTAGTTAACATATGAGTGGTTGTATATCACTTTTAGGTAAACCCATAATTTATTTTCTAAATTATACACATATTTTCTTTCACTGCTTTTTAAGCTCTTCTGTTTAGTAAAACAAAGGTAATTAATCTCTCATATTGTGGAAGAAAAATTGTGAAATACTGTAGCATTGCAATTGAGAAGTAGTAAAATCATAGCAATATACATACATACAGCTTTAACCTTAGGAGAACAAAGCCTGATACATATATGTATATATATATATATATATTTATAAATATAAAGATATTGATATTCAAAAGTTGCATAATATATAAATATATCATATGATACACACTACACAGTTACACAGAGTGATCAGGACCGTCCATCATCATCATTTTCACAAAGATAAATTAAAAAAAAAAAAAAATTTACTCTCAATAATCTAGGCTAGGCTTTACCACGACTCTCATCAAGGCGATTGATCATGTAGAGAGCGTTACTAGTAACCTTACCCACATTCCTAATCTTCCTCTTCACATCAGACTTCAGCTTCTTCCCATCAACCCCTTGAAACCCATCAAGACACGTGTCCTCATACGTCAAAGCCGCACTCGCCGAAGTCTCAGCATTGCTCATCTGCCACCTGAAAGTCTCAACACGCAGGTGATTCAGCTCGCTCAGCGTCTGCCTCAGCTCCTCCACCGACTCCGATATCTGCTCCACACAGTCACTCAGCGCACCTCTCTGTCTCTTGCTGATTTTCAAGTCTTTGGCTTCACTCACTTGGGCCAAGTAGTTGGAGACTCGCTTGGCTCGTGACAGGCTCACTTTCACCACAGCTTGGGCTAAGTCTTTGGGAGTCTTGGCTGGTCCAGTGTAGGAGGAGAGTGTGCGGATACAGATGTTGGGGTAGCTAGCGTGTTCACATGATGAACGGACCAGATCTTGGGGTTGGGGTGCAGCATTGGTGGGTGTTCGTGCAGATGCAAGGTAGGAGAAGAAAACAATGAGTTGGAATGCTAGTGTTAGTGTTTTTAGAAGACAGAATGGGTGGCGAGCCATTGTGATTTGTGAGACTGAGACAGGCACACACTTTGAGTTTTTGAGTGGTTTCAGCTTTCAAGAGCTGAGTGTTGTGTAGAGTGATACTTTGTTGTGTTGGTTTAATAGGGGTTTTATAATAGTGCATTTGGTAGGGAACTAGAAACTTGTGACTATGGTCTTAAAGTTGGGAGGAAATTACTAAATTCCGATTTTAATTATTAGGTTTGGGTGGGATGGAGTGTGAATGCATGATTGGATTTTGGAAATTTGGATCTATATATAGAGTTATGTTGTTGCCACGTAAAGTTGTACAGTTTGTGCCACAACTCACTTACGTGGTGAGTTGTGAGTGGTAAACGGGTGATAAACACCTCTCAATCGCTTACAACTCACCATATGAATGAGTAATAGCACAAATTATGCCACTTTATATGGTACTAGCATAACCGTGTATATGTAAGGTTTTCTCCTCTCTTTTATTTTATTTTATTTGTCTAGAAGGGTAAAACTTTTGAACTTATGATGGGCAGCTTGTCAACATCATTTATGAACATTGTTCAGTGACTCCAGTCAAGGCGCAAAAAAAAAAAAAAAAAAAAATTTGGAAGAAGTATCAATCTAAAAACTTTGGGTCTATGTTGACCAAAAAAAAAAAAAAACTTTAGGTTCGTGAACAATGGCGAATTTGGCACTTTGAAACCAAATGGTAGAACATTCTCATCAGGTGTGCCAAATACCAAATATTTGGCATTTGGCACACCAAACACTACTGTTCAAGCTTCATGGGGTGTTCTAAATGTTCTATAATTTTAGAACATGCTACAGTACCGTTTCAAATATGAGACAGTACAGACAAAAATGCCATTTCAAAATAATAATTTTTTATTCAACCTTTTCTCATTCCTCTCAATATTTAATTCAACGTTTTCTCTCTCTCCAACCTATGTTCTCTCTCTCTTTCTTCTTCAAATCACCCTCCCTCACCCTCAAATCAACGGTACGGCGGCCTCATCGATCAAGCCGTCTCATCGTTCTACGTACGCTATCATTCAACAGTACGGCGGCCTCAACAATCAACGGTATGCCATCATTCTACGTCTCTGTTTGGCATTCTCATCGCCCTCTCACCATGCCAATCTCACAATTGCTGATCTTGCCATTGCCAATCTTGCCACGCCGATCTTGCCATTGCCAATCTCGCCACGCCGATCTCGGGTTTGTGTCGGTGGTGGATGTGGATGTGGGTTTGTGCCAGTGGTGGGTTTGTTTGGTTTGGTGGATGTGGGTTTCTGTCGATCTCTCTAGTTGTGTGTGTGTGTGTGTGTGTGTGTGTGTTTTTTTTTTTTTTTTTTTTTTTTTTTTTTTTGTGGTGAGGTGGTGTTGGTGGATGTGGGTTTGTGCCGGTGGTGGTTGTTGGTGTTGTTGCGACAGTGGTTGTTGGTGGCCGTTGTTGCGGCAATGGTGGTCGTGCCATTGTTGTTGTTGTTGACAATAAGGATGAGGATAATAGAGAGTCATTAATATATTATTTTAATGTATATAATTGAAGTTTAGAATATCTGATAAATGGTATGTTGTAAAATGATGTGGTAAAATGATAAAATAGGTTTTTGGTATGTCAAAATGACATAACTCGAGTTTCATAAAAATAGCCACTGTGGCATTCGTTGAAGTGGATTTTTTTATTTAAAAAAGGTTACATAGAATTCAAGTTTTATAAACACAAGTTCCTTGTAAACAAATTATAAAAGTAAAATGTCACGCACGTTATACACAATACATTTGCTTAAAGATATGTTTCAATTGAATCTCTACACATTTAAAGTCCATCGCAAGATAAAAGGCTTCCTCAAGAAGCTTCAAAAGCATCTTAAGAGTAATTCTAGTGCCACACTTAAAACCACAACTTTGTCCACAACTTGCCAATGTAAGAAGCTTCAAAAGCATCTTAAGAATAATTCTGGTGTCACACCTAAAACTACTACTTTTTCCACAACTCGCCACATTGGCGAGTTGTGGTTGGTGGAGGGGTATCTCTACATGGACCCAACATCACCTCTCCACCAACCACAACTCGCCACATGGGCGAGTTGTGGGCAAAGTTGTGGTTTTGGATGTGGCACCAGAATTTTTCAGCATCTTAAACCATTTATTAATGACCAATAGCTATAGTGAAATTTATATTTGATGCTTCAATCTGCCACCTCGAAATTTGTATTTGATGCTTCAATCAACCAATTTGAGAGGATAGAAAGTTGTCAAAACAAACTCATTCTCATACGAAAAGTATTCACCAACCTCACCAATTGTTGTTTATTTTATTATTTATTTTTTCCTTTTGTATAGTATATCCTCAAAGTTTTCAACTAGAGATTAATCACTGTTCGCGATGAGTGGACCTATAGTGGGGTAAATCGCTGGCCCAATGAATTTTTTCAAAATGCAAGTAGCTAGACTCGAATTAGGGAGTACACCCAGTCGAACCCGGTACAAACACTTTGAGACTGAGTGCTTAACCAACTCGACCAACCCTCTGGGTTAATTGTTGTTTATAATTGCACCTTATAAGACTTACAAAAGGTATGAGATTACTATTGAGAGATCATGTTATACATAGTACTCGAGCTTTGCAAACTCGATTATGAATAAAAATTTACATTTCCATGCTCAAATTTTTAAATAACTCGAGCTTATAGAGCTTGAGTTTTGTTCACAAGCAAATCAATTTTACAATACTTAAGTTCCATGTGACTTTTTTTAATAAAAATATCCACTTCATAGGTGCCATGGTGGCTTTTCTATGGTACTCAAGTTGCTAAAACTCAAGTTTCAAAGTAAACTCGAGTTTTAAAAAAGTGATACATTGTTAATTATTTCGCAAACAGTGGTCGATTGCTAAATTTTTTGACAAATAGTGGTATTTGGCTATTTTGGTCCTACTCAGGTAGCAAGATTGGGTTTATGGTAAGAAATTTAGAGTAGTTATGATTTTTTTTTTTTTTTTTTTTTTCGTTAGAAAAAGATTTTTTTTTTTTTTTTGCTTATGTCCATTACTGTCATTCGGGTGAAACCATGAGGCTAGAGCTAAATGATAGTAATTATGTTGCTTAATAACGTTGTTGTTGTTGTTGTTATTTATTTATTATTTTTTTTTGAGAATTCTTAATAACGTTGTTAATTGTGGTCGTTATCATTGAGTTACATTTGGGTTGACGCTTGACATTCATTGCCGTAGCACTGTTTCTTTATATTATTCAAATGGAGGTTGGCCTCCTTTTTCTTGTATTTCTTGTCAATATTGTATATATAGAGGAACGGAGTCAAGACTTAAAGTTAAGAGGACGGAAGTATAAATAAAGAAAAAAAATCATTATAAAAACAAGCATCAATTTAATTAGTATTAAAAAACCGTCAATAAAGATAAAGACACAAAATTATTATTTATACGTTACAATACAATTACTTATAAAAAGGGAACTCAACCATGCATGTTTTATTTATTTATTTATTTTTATGCGTGCATCTGTTGCTAGATAAAAGCAAAATTACTTTGTTAATTTTTTTTTTTTAAATAGCTGAGTTGTTTGTTTTTGATAAAATTGGTTGATTAGACTTAATTTTTTAAAACTTTACTATTGGTAATTTTTGTTAATTTTGTTGGACTTGTTAATTTTGTTTTAAATTTTAGATCTATGATTTTTTTTTTATGGCCTTTATAAGGATCAATGATATTATTAAGGGTGGCCAAATGTAATTTTATTGAACTAAATTGCTAAAATATAATACTTATATATACAAAATTAAAAAAAAAATATTTGGGGGGAAGTCAAAGACTTATATTTCTCATTTCAATAAAATTCTGTCAATTTAACCCAAATAAAACTTTTGAGAGCCAGTCTCGTGATTCTTGGGATTCTTTCCCGAAATAGTTGCTCAAGTCAATTGAGAGGTCAGCTCAGCCTTATCGAAACTTCATGTTTGGTCTTGGACACCCTAGATTGAGGTTGAGAAGAAAAGCATGGTTGAGCTAGTTCATGCAACGTCATTAGTTTGTACATCATTGTTTATGAGACACCAATGACATTATTTGTCATGTCACTTTGTAAGGTTTTTATAATAAATTTGATAACCCCTTTTAAAATTTTCCTTAAAAAATGTCTATCATATAAACTCTTGGTACTAAATTACTACATTAAACTCCAAGATGTCAAAAGTCTTATAATTCAATTAGTACTTTATGGTTGTTCCAATAGAGATGGACAATGTATAAGTCCCTTGAATGTTATTATTGGGTAATGAGGGCTTAAATCATATCAGATACAAAATGGGTGTCTATAATGGCAAAAGAATATAAAAAAATTGACGATCATGCATCTTTGAATCTATGAAAAATATTATTATTGAGTGAAGTTTGACTTTAGCGGTTTGGACTCCCTTGAAGTAGTTCATTTATCAGCCAAGGAGGTCTTGGTTCCCTCAAAGTAACCAATAGAGAATTAGTCACATAGCAATTGTCATCATAGCTAGGCATATTAGAGCCACGTTATAGATAATTCGCGCTTTGAGTGGCTAGAAGCTAAGGGGTTGTTTAGGTGAAAAAAAATGGTCACTCATTACTTATCACTCAGTTTTCATCACCCATCACTCATTACTCTATAACTCATTTTTTATCACCCAATAATGACCAAATATCTCACTCAATCTGTTTGGCACCCAAAACTCAATTATGTTTTTAACCAAAAAGGCTAAAAAACTGGGACCCATACATTGACCCAAAGAAGACTTTTCTCTCTCCTTTTTTTTTTCTTTTTCCCCTGACTCTTACATCTTTCTCTGCCTCTTTTTTTTTTTTTTTTTTGGTTTTCTCTTCGTCTTTCTCTAGAACGACTATAGGATCAAGAGGTCGAGCTCGTTGGTGTAAGAGGTGAATCTGTCAATTTCACGAGATGGGTCTAACCCAAGTTTTGGTTTGAGCGAATGAGGCAGTTGAAGCTGGTTATGGGGAAGAGAGGAAGTGGGTTTTGGTGGGGTTTTGGAGCAGTAGCGGCAAGGGAAAGGGTGGCAACCATAGAGGATGAGGGACTTGGCTATGGAGTCAGAGATAAGATGTTTGTAGCCACCATGGCTAGGAGGAGAAGCAAGTTCAGACCCATGGTGAAACCCATTTCTCCTTTTCCTTACTTCTACACTATTGTTTTGTATCTGTACTTAGATTTTGGTTTTGCTTTTAAGCTTCACTGTTTGTTGACTTAATTTATTGTGAAAGTGAGTTGAAGTGAAGTAAATAAGTTTTGAGTTTTTGTTTTGATCCAATGTGGTAGATCTTCGAATTGTTATAGAATTTTTGTGGCCGTTGGATTGGAATGATTGGTGGCAATGGAATTTTTGTGGCTGTGTGGATGAACATGTTTGTGGGTTTGTGGGTTTATGTTTGTGTGTTAGTGTGTATGATCTAACTCATGTGTTTATGGGTTTGATTTTCTAGGTTTGAGAAATCGGTAACCATTTGTTTCTTTTTTATTGATAAAGTTACTCATGTGTTTCTATGAAGAAGCAAATAAAGAGAAAGAATGAAGAAGAAGAAAAAATGGCCATTGGAGTGAGTCTCTGAAGAAGAAAGAAAGAAGAAGAAAAAGGTGCGCCTGGTGTGACTTTCCTTTGACAGTGTGTCCCAGTCATGTTTGTTTATTTACAAAATACCATGGAAACTCAATTTCCATAACTTGAAAACACCCAAAATGTGTTTTCAATTTCTACAACTCATCACTCAAAAATCAGAGAATTGAGTGATGGAAACAAAAACTGAAAACAAATCCAAACAAACCCTTCTACCCTAGGACCCACCAATTTTGAGTTATGGGTGATAAAAACAGAGTGATGGGTGATGGAAAATAGCAAATCCAAACAGCCCCTAACCTTGGTGTTATTAAATTTTGGCAATAGTGCATGCTTTAGAAGATACGAGAGATGTTCTCTACATTGAACACTCACCTTAATCAACTTATTGGTAACGTAAATTGTGATTGAGTTGAAGATTTTCACAATCAAAATGAATTGACATGTCTTAATTGCTAAATGGGTCTTAATCAACTTGTGTACGGTCAAGATTGTGATCAAGTTGAAGATTTGTACAATCTAAATGAATTAGGATATCTCAAAGGCCAAACTAGTCAATATTCAAGTTGTTCAATAAACACAAACACCCAAAATCAAGATAAGGAAGAATTTCCTTTGAAAGGCTACCCTTGAGGACAAGGGTAAAATTAAGGAAGAGGTATTGTTATGTGCCTCTATTTAAATTAATTTTATCATTTCAAGATTATATATATTTTAGGTAGATAATACCTTGGGAAGTTTCCAATTGAATATTTAATATAACATATAGAGACACTACTTAACCAAAATTGAATAGGTAATATAACATATAGGGACACCACTTAATCCAAAAGGCTTAAAACCTATGAGTTTGGGCCCAATTATATTATATTAACCACTTACTCTTATTGTTATTATTTTATGTGGGATTTCATTCAAAGGTGTATACCCAATAATCTTCTCCTCACTTGGAACTCTCTAACTCTTTATGCATGGGCTTTGACCAAATCTTACTAGCTATCTCCTTGCTTTACAGGCTTTTTCCTTCACCACCAAGTCCTACTAGCTCTCCCTTGCCTTATGGGCATCATCCATGGACCTAGTGTGCGCTTCTATGGGAACCACATGTTAACCCCACACACTCATCCATGGGAACTAGTCCACACTTTCCTATCAATGGGAACTTCGCGCGTCTTACCTTGATATAACACTATTGGCGCTATTACATTATTGGGTGTTTTCTATGATCGTTTGTGTGGGCCTTTTTGGCTTACTTTATCTCCGCTATGAAAGGGCCCTTGAACATTTTGCCACCACCTTCGCCACACACTACCTAAGCTTTGATACCACTAGTTGGGGAGATAATGTCTTGGGGAGTTTTCAATTGAGTAATTAATATAACATATAGAAACACCACTTAACCCAAAACTCTTAAGTCTATGAGTTTGGGCCCAACGAAATTATTTTAATCATTACTCTTGTTATTATTATTTCATATGAGACTTTACTCATATGTGTATACCTAACATATTTTTTGTTATATTTATTTTTAATTTAAAAGTTACTCTTGCAAAGCCATCTATATATATATGACTTGATCTTAAATAATAAAGCATGTTGAAAAATATTATCATTGAGTGATGTTTTACTTTTGATGTCTGAACTCCCTTAAAGCAATTCATTTATTAAACCAGGAAGCCTTGGTTTCCTCCAAGCAATAAACAAATAATCGGGCACATAAATTACATTCACATGTAACCGAATCTTCTCACCATACATTTTAATGTATTCATTTATCATTTTTGATAAGTGTGTATTCATTTATCATATCAAAACATCATAGAATGCATTAAATCGTGGTGGTATTTGAATGTTAGATTAGATCACAATGAATTTCAATGTTCATGTTGTTATGGTTTCTTCTGCTCCATTAGATAAAGAATTGAAGAGTTTAGTTTTTGAAGATTTGTGAATCCAAATGCTTATATTCTAGAATGAGATAGAATATAATCTTATTTAATCTAAATCTTGAAATAAAAACATATGAAATAACTTTGTTCATGCATCATCTCATAAAATTCCAGCATGTTTATTTTATTTTGCATCACGTGAAATTAGGGGCAGAACCATTTGAAGACCAAGGGGGCTAACCGCTAATGGCTATGTAGGTTGATTTGGCGGGGACTCTTAAGTTGGAAAAGGTAGGATTTAGGTTTCATTTTCATACAACGTCGATTAGGGGTTTTGTGCATACCTTAGATCAATGTACAGTGATCTTTATATAGGGCATGTAGTGCATAATTTTGAAGAAAATAAAACCTCAACTGGAGAGTGATTCTCAAGGAATACAACTTCGAGAACTAATTTGGTGATTCTTTAAATCTTTTTCCAAAATAGTTGCTCAAGTCAATTTGGCCTCATCATTCCTTCATGTTTGATCCGAGACACCCCTAAGCCGAGAAGAAGAGCATGGCCGAGGTTGTTTATGACATGTCATTAGTTTTTTTTTGATAGGAAGACTGCATAAACTTTATTAACAATGGAAAACAACTAATACATCATAGAGAAGAGCTTGTTCAATAAAACAAAGATTCTCTTCAACCTCAACAGAGAAATTAGCAATGACAAGGGCATGTTTTGCTAGTAAATGAGCAGAACTACTGTCTTGCCTACAAACATGAGATATTTACACATGACAAAACTCATGTGAAGCTGCCAATGAGCTATACACCAGAGCAGCAATAGCAGATGGAGGGGGCGATAATTCCTTCATAGCATTTGCCAATATCAACGAATCACCTTCAAGGACAAAATCCTGGATAAGCAAATCTTTAGCAAGCTGTAATCCAATCTCGAAGGCCTTTCTTCAGCCTCAATGGCACCAAGGGGTGCCATTATCTTCTTGCTACAAGCTCCAACCAAACTGCCTTCATCCCGGATTAGTATCCCCACCCCTACCATTAATCCATGTCTTCAATGATTCTAACCAAAACAAATCACTCTCACCTACAATTAGAAAAAGAAAACCACTCCCCATCTGTATAGAAATTTAATTTCAAATTTTAAATTAAACATAACTTCCACAATCCTAATCACTTTTGGTATGATTCTTATCCTCAAATTCAAAATTTAACTAAACATAACTTCCAAAATCCTAATCCCTTTTTATATGTCTCTTATTCTGAGATTATTATGTTAATACTGATGAATTGTTGCTCTTGGATATGAGGCTTATATTTGCAATCTCGCTGGGAAAATCCTCACTAATCCCGAGAAGAAGAGCATGGCCAAGGTCGTTCATGACACGTCATTAGTTTGTCCTTCATTGTTAATGTGACATCAATAATATTCATTGACACACCACCTTATAAGATTTTTATAATAAAATTATTAGCACCTAATATTTCCTTGCAAAAAAAAAAAAAAAAAAACTATAGTATAACTTTCCATGCTACATTAATACGTGGTTTGACCAAAAGGGTATAAGGTAGGAAGGCTTGACAACGAGGACTACGCATCCGGACCCAGTTGCCAGACCTGGGTTGTAATTCGTGGTGTAACGAACAAGACCAACTTTGGCTAGGCTATCGTATTCGTATGTGAGTAAAGCCAATGTGAAACCTCTACCAAGAGAAATAAAGGGTCGAAAATAGGAAAGGTAGGGTTCACAGCTAAAGAGTTGGGCTGAGGCTTCTTTCTGTTGGGATAAATCCCGTAATTAAATTAAATATAACCTAAGCAATAAAGAAAATAGAAATCTATGAAAGCGATAAAAAAAATCAACTAATAAGAATACCAAGAAATTACATGAAAAACTCTTTAGTGTAGAGGGAAAAACCACAAGGCAAATCTGATCAATCCACTATAATAAAATAGAGATTATAACACTCAAGTTATACCCAAAACTTGAGTTCACAGTAAATTGGTAAAATACAATAATATCTTTAGGAACAAATACAACCTCACCACAAAATCCGGTAGTAAGATCTTCCACTATGAATACTTCAACTCTTTGTGATTGTAGCATCCAAATAATCGTTCCAGAGAAAACCCCCCAATTTATTTTCCTTGTCTGTCTTGAGCAAAAAAAAAAAAAATCACTTTTTTATTTTTTCCCTCAGTGCCGCACAAAACACTAATCTTTTTCTTTCAGTCAGCTTCAAAACTTTGTTTTACTTTTCAATCTCTCTAAATCTCTCTCTGCATCATGAAACCACATGCACAAGCTTTATATAAAAGCTTTCAAGCCACTTGACACTCCTAAGCTATGATAGTTCAGATGGATTTCATATAGGAATGGCAACGGGTTGAGTTCAGGTCGAGTTTCTTTATGCCTGAACCCGACTTGTGAGCCCCACCTTGAAACTCGAACTCGCATAAACAGGTTTTTTTTAACATCCAAACCCGCGGGCTCTATTAGCCACTTCAATGCCTTTTCTAAAGGCCTTAATCCATGGCCATACAATCTTAAGAAAAAAAAAGAAAAGAGGAGTTTCTCTTTCAAACACAAATTCACAAGATCACAAACACAAACTCACAGATTTGAGAGAGGACATGAATCCAAAAAAAAAAAAAAAAATGAACCCAAAAATAATATTGGAGAACTTAGTCCACTAAGTCTCTATCTCCGATCTTGGACTCCTACTCGACCTCTCTCTATCTTAGACCATCAAGATCTTCAATGATCGGTTGTGGTTTCAGCCATCAATCCGACATCTAGGCCGAAGCTCGAGCTTGACCTCAACATGACCAAGAGCTCCTTCGATCATCACCAAAGGGCTTCTCTACCTATGACAGCCTAAACCTCGCATATCTCTCTCCAATCTAACCTCCATGCTTCTCCTTGGCAAAATAGCAACCACCACATGATGAGAGTGAAGGTGAGGGTGGGTCGGTGAGTGAATGAGAGTGAGGGTGAGGGTGACTAGGTAAGACCGTGTGGGGTGGGTTGAGAAAAAATGAGACTGAGAGTTGAGGTGAGAGCACTGAGAGGCAGCTTGAGTTATAAGAGATAGGACTGATATTGGGTTGGGTCTCCTGTAAGCCGAAACCCAACCTGATAGGAATCGGGTTTGACTGCCTGAAACTCGACCCGACCCGAAAAATCGGGTCGGTTTTTCGGGTCTCGGGTTTTCTTTTTCTTTTTTTTCATGAGCCGGTTTTCCGGGTCTCGGGTTGGGTTCTTTTTTTTTTTTTTTTTTCCTCTGCTGCTTGTTTTCCATGAGCCTTTATACTAAATGTTACTATATTCTTTTTTGCAATAATAATCTCTCATTAAAAATAAAAAATCCAATATCAAATCATTTATAAAACAAAATCATACTATTTAACTATTTGAATCTGCTATTAACAGTAGAAAATAAAAGCTAAAATCTCCTTAGCAAGCCACATTTATGACTATTAAATGAATATACACAATAAAAACACAAAATCAACAATATCTTCACTGAACCATCAAAGGAGCAAGTGAAAACACACCCATCATGTTCATTGATGAGTATTTCTTCATGGTTGTATGCTAGGCAAGAAATAATAGTGTTAAGTCAAATCCTCAATAGTTCCCAGTATTCTCTCATATGCAACTTTCAACAAAACCAGCAATATCACTCCCACCAAAGAAAGAACTAGTCAGCCTTATTTTCACTGTTTATAAGATCCAATACCCAACAAAATAAGATCCAATACCTCAATCCAATCACAGCAGTTATCACTAAACACAAAATCAAATGAAACCCCAAGTGGGCTTTAAACTTTGACAACCAAAATTCTTCATGGGGTCCAACAATAGACACACAGAATCAAATGAAACACACCTAAGATAAAGACTGAACGAAAAATTAAAAACAAAAACACAAACACAACTGGGTTTGTTAGAAATTTCCACACAAATATCCTAGAAACGAACCAATCAAAACAAACCCACATCAAATTTCCCAAACTAAAAATAAAAAAAAAGCCAAATTTTGAAAATAAAACCTAAAAACAAAAAGTGGGTATTGGAAAACAAATCTTGATAGGCGCTTGAAGGTCCAACAAGTTAGGCTGTTGCAAGAAAATCTCTCTGGAAACGCCACAGTGTTGTCGGATCTCGGACTCGGAGAGTTGGACCTGCTTGCTTGGTCGACCTCGGACTTCCAGAAGCCGATTGATGATGTCGTCTAGAATTGGTTGCTCCATTTAACCACTGTTTGGTCAGACACAGAATAACAAAATAAAACAAAACAAAATCAGAGGGACTTCGTATTTTTTTTATATATAAAGCAAAATAGTGAAACCCAGAGAGAGGCAGAAGAGCTCTTTAGTTAAAAACCTGAAAAAAAAATCGAAATGGGTCCTAAAAAAAAAACGATTCAAGCCAAACCCACATCACAAAATGGAAGAAAATCAAACCCAAAGAGGATATTCACATAGAAAAAAACCCCAAAATCCGAAAGTATTAAAAACCCAACTATATTAACAAGAAACAGAGATAACAAGAAATAGGTTTAGCTATTTATTCTATGACTTACACAGAGACAAATGGAGCAAATAGCTTGAAGCTGGCTTGTAAGAATGAGGTTTAAGCCTTTGAGGAATAAAGAGAGAGCTGAGGGAGGCGGAGACTGAAGAGAGACTAACGTAGGGGTTTTTTTTTTCAGACTTAAGGTATTTATATGACCCGAAATCGACCAGAAACCGACAATAACCCGAAAATAAGACCCGAAATCCGACCCGAATATTCTCAGACCCGCCCAAAACCTATCGGTTTGGGTCGGGTCGATTTTCGGGTGGGCCGGGTCAAGTGCTCAGTCCTAATAAGAGAGACATCAAAGAAATGAAAATAGGGTTAGGGTTTGATATAAATGACATATATATAAATAGGTATTTTAGTAATTTTACTTTAAGTTTAAACGGGTTGAGTCGGGTCTGGGTTCAGGACAAGTTTTTACCAAAACCCGAACCTACTTCGGGTTTTTTTTTTTTATTTTTTTTTTAACCCAAACTCGGCCCTATTCTTTACAGGGTCGGGCCGGGCTGGACACCCACGGGTCGGGCAAAAATTGCCATCTATTTTCATATTTTGAAACTTCAAAGTTGGACAAACTTTTATATAAAATTTGATCATCATATAACTTAAAAGAATAAACGATTTTGTCAATGTTCTGAATTTGGAACTTACCATGAGTTAATGTCAAAGCCAAGAGATCCATCCACACACATTTGGCCATACTCAATAACCCCACTTTTCAAGCCCAAACAGAATCATCAAGCTTTACTCTCAAAAGAAAACCCCGTCATCAAGCTTTACATTTTTTATTAGTGTTAGGGATTTACTTACGTATGCCCTTAGGGCATACATTAGTAAATCATGAAAAAGTAATTAACTGTTTTGACAGGTTTTTTAATACTACACGCAATGATCATAGTTTTACGGGAATAGCTGGATAGACTCACATAGACATTGTCGTCACACAATCAAAGAAAGCCTTTAGGTTACGCAGGCACAAACAAAGAACTATTATTCATACTCTGACAGGCTTGTGCTTTCAGGGATTCCAAGAGAAATTTTAGAAAGCAGGAGCTCAGGTTGTTGGGATTGGCAGTAATGATCCATCATCTCACAAGTCACAAGGTAGTACAAAAACTTTGCAATATAGGATAGCTTTATATTTAGCACTAGAGCAATTTTTTTTTTTTGGGTACATGCGAAGAATATTGTGTTACAACTTAAAAACATGTTTTGGACAGCTCCAAGAATAGGCTCCTTTAATCTAGTTGTACATTTCCCAAGTAACTCCAATTAATTATAACTCTTTTCTGTTGTGACATGGTAGCTCTGTATTTGGTTTTAGTCGTCTTGCCCCCGAATTATTTGTATACTTTATGCAAGGTCCTCTAACTTATTAGGCACGTAACGGATAAGCTAGCAATAGGCGGAATGGACACTAACTACCTCTAGTTATGTTGCGATATTGTATAAATTATCAATTCTTTTTTCAAAATTTAATTTGGTTATTAATCTCGTAGAAGCTAGTTCATTTTTTTAATGGATGTAATCTTTTAGATCATAGATACTTATAAAATTGCCTAATTAAGTATGTGTTTGGATAGCACTGAAACGTGCGTTGTATTTTGTGAGTTGCGTTTTCTCCCCTTTTTTTTTTGTCAGCTGCAGTAGGGGACAGCAGCTACTGTTGTTCATGAATAGTGGCAGCACTTTTCTTACTTTTTCGTCCCTTTATCACATCAGTGGGTCTCGTGCACTGTTTACGGGACCCACAAATATCACTTTTCAACAATTTTTTCATTAAAAATAGGTCCCACGATACTATTCACATATTTAAAAATTATTTTGCTACAGTATTTTCAGTTTCAGCAAAAATAAGCTCAATCCAAACAGACCCTAAGCTTTTGCAATTTCAAGACTAATCTTTTTGAAAAGATACCTGATCCTCCTACCTATAATAATTACCCATAAGTTTTTATGATTTTTAAAAAATTTATTTTATAATTCAATAGTTCTAATAAGTGGGAGAGGGGGATTCTAACCATGATTCTCCTTATAAAGGATGTTGGGAAGATCATAATTCGGCTTATTATAACTACTCTAAAAGAAGCTCGCATGATTCGATGTCGAATACTATAAAATTTTTTTGAGTATCTTTCTGATTACCAATTGATTTTGAGATAAAGCGGCATTGCTCATGCTCCAACAAGTCAAACCACACATAAATAAAAATTTTCTCTATCAAGCAACAAAATAAAAAAAATGCAAGTCAAACTACCACACATGACAACATGACCTGATTGATTATTGGTGCCAAGAGGTGTACCCCCTATAGAGATATTAAATGCTTTTGGAAGGTCCTTTAAGTGGTCCTCGTTCAGTATTGCTCTTATACTCTGGTTTTACCTCTCCAATTTTCTGAACAATGTAAGTAGAATTTTTTTTTTTTTTTTGGTAGATCAAAGAAATATTGTTTATTCAAACATAGAAACCTCCTTTACATGCTACAATTTTTTTTTTTTGATAATACATATATATTATGTTTAATTAGTTTCCCCTTTTATGGTTATAAACTATAGATTATTCTACACTAGAAAGGAGAAACCTCTTAGCAAGTAATGAAGGACAATAATTTGCTATATTATCGCCGCTTCCTTTATTCCTCTCATATATAGTCTTGACTACCATAGGGGCTAAATGCTTCTGAAATCCAATTCTTCTTCCTCCAAGAATTCCATCCCATCTCTTCACATATTTCATCACTGTGGTTAATGCTGAAGGTAGAAATGCAGTGCCTCTTGTAGAACCTGGTTGTCTTCTTAGAGACTGCCATTTCTTTGGTTGTCTGTTCAATCATCTTCTCAACACTAGGGAGCTTGAATTTCTCATCTACCAGACGAGCTAGCCATATGGAACGCAGCTCCGACGTATGAAGGTTTGTAACACTCTCAAGGTAACCCACAAATGCCATGTTCGGAACTAATGGATGGATTGTGCCTCTGCAATTAAAAAGAAGATAATTGCATCATTATTAAAAGGTCATATCTAGTGCATAAAACTTTTACATTTGCGGGGTTTGGAAGAGCGGATTGAAGTATATTTTGACCATGTTACAGTTTAGAAGCAATGATTACAATTTTAGTAGTAGAATTGTTAATTACCTATACAAGGGCATGATACCAGAAGGATATTCTAACAAAGTACGGAAAGGCTCTGGTAAGATAGCTTTGAGCTTTTTCTTCCCATCGTAACCAGTTGCAAGAACAACAACATCAGCCTCCAGTTTGGTGTCATCATCAAATTCAATTCCTTCCTTTGAGAACCACCAATTTGATGCTCTTTTAAAGAGAATCTTTCCCCTATCAGCCTCGGAGAAGAAATTCTCTGGCATGATAGCCATCTGACAAGATGCATAGTCTTCTTCAAAAGGGTGGTCTGGTTTTAATCCATACTTCTGCAGAGGAAGTTTCCACAGCAAATAGGACTCGATAAATTTTGAAGCTCCTCGCCTCTGTCATAGATCATTATATACAACAACTTATTAACATTGGCACTCTACTCATCAACCAGACTAATATTCAGTTTGTACTAAAAATTAATTTTTAAGTGCATACAGTAAAAATTAATGTTGACCAATTACCAATGGAGATAAAAGAAGGCAAAGAAGAGTTCTGAGAAAGCTTTGGTTAGGCTTTTCATGGAGGAACTGAGAGGATCTTGTTGAGTAAAACATGTGAAATGGCAAACCCCAAATCCAGTAATGGGGAACTGTCCAGTGCAAAGTCCTTACTACCATGGTGCAAGGTTGTCCTTCTGGTCCTGCAAAACATCAAAATATTGATCATCTCAGAATGCAATCTAAATAGCCAATCACCTAAGAAATTATCCAAACTTCCTTGAAATAAAAAAAGAATATATGAATTGTTCTCCTAAAGGGGTTGACAAAGGTTTAGCTTTTCTCGAAATTTGTAGAGAGGTTTCCATCATTTTAATGGGAAAATACTAAAATTACTATTAAGTTTTATAGTTTTTAACACTTATATAATAAATTTATAATACTCTTAATATCACTATTTTTTAGCAAATACAAAGGAATGACATATGTCATTTCGATTTAATTTTTTTTTTTTTTTTTTTTACACAACATTTGTCACAATTTGTTAAAGTGGTTGTGAGTAGTAGACAATAATTTTTACATGGATCTATAACTTTTTATCCCTTATTTGTAATCATAGTTTAAAAACTGAATCGGACCAGCTGGTAGAGCCAATTCAACTAGGAATTGGGTACCAATTTGATTCGGTAAAACTGCTCAAAACTGGCCAAAACAAGCCAAAACTGATCACAAACCAAATATTGGGTGCAAAAACGATTCATTGAACGGTTCAATTTTTAAAACTATACTCATAGTTGGTCATATCAAAATTGTGGCATAATAGTTGTGTCCCTAAACCTTTCTAAAAACAAAATGAGTTGGAAGAAGTCAAGAAGTTCAAATCCTCCACCCTAACATTTGAATTATTTAAAAAAAGAAAAAGAAAAAGAAATTTTCTTCGTACTTTTTAATTTTGAAAGTAAAACAGGAACGAAAGTTATTTTCTTGCACATTTAATGCATCTCAAAATTTTCCATTGAAAAATTGTTGACACCCGTTGCTTCAGTGGGTGTTGTTGAAAGTTGAAACTTTTAGTCTTTTTCTTTTCCTCATAATGTACAGAAGATGTGCGGAATTCTAATGCATGTGTTTTGGAATCGTCTAAAAAGTACAAACGTGTAAAGTCAACAAGTCAAATGCGTCTTGATTGTGTGAAACCCAAACCATGCAAATTCCAACAACATAACGTGAAAAATAAGAAATAATTAAATTGCACTACATTCACTATTGTCTTTTGGACCAAATTGATTCTATGTTTCAATTAAAGAGCAAAAAGTCTACTGAAACAAGAGGTAATTGGCGAGCAGAAGTCCCTAAACAATCAACTTTATCCAAAATGGGTAATTGCAAGTTACGGAAACAAAGGGAAAACGACAAACTTGATGCACTTAGGAGCATATTTATTCAATCTTTTTATATATATATATATATATATATATATATATGTAAGGATGAATTATAAAACTTATATTTTACACTATCCAATAAGAGATTATCGCATCATTTTTTTACTTAAAACTCAATACATTCTATTACACATAATAATATCTCAATAAACTCATAGTTAAGTTGTATTTTCAAATAAGTACTAGTAAAATTTATTGAGTATGGTTATATCTATTCTCTAATATGTATTGTGATGATGTGATAATTTGGAATTGGAGGTGTAAGACTTAGATTTTACACTACGTCTTTATAGAATTTAATCTTTATATATAAAAGATATAATATATAAATGATACAAGTGTTCAGTAAGTGTTGAATGGACCTTTTAATCTTATAAAACCTTTTCTGGGCTCTGAATTGACGCAAAAATATATAAATTTTTTTTGTGCAATTCAGTGTATTCATATCTCAATTATAAGTTTCTAAATGAAACTAGGCTTACATAGAATATTGCTTATTACTTTATTAAAAATTGACTCCACTTTTGACTTCGTGTTCTATGTACACTTTGTCTGTAAAAATTCACAACTCCTGCAGTATGGATTTCTAATAATTCAACTCTTCACTTTATCTTCCACACTTGTGGAAAATGTGAGAATTTTGATTCAAAGACTAACAGAGTTTGAAAATCATAAATTACTAGCCGCTATTAGCTGTATAACCCATCAATCATCCCATTGATTGTGCTTGTTAGAAATAAACTATACTACCTATAAAAAAAATAATTAAAAAAAAAATTAAGCTAATAATAAGAATTTTTTTTTGATAGGTCACTTAACAAGGTGATGACAATTGAATTGGAGCATGATGACTACACATCAATGAACTTGTTTCTTTCTTTAGGATAGGGATCCAACAATATTTTGTGAGCGAAATAAATGAATGAAATATTAATTAACATACAAAATAATAATAATAATAATGAAACTTTGGTACCTAAAACATTTAGAGTTGAAATTCCCTATTATAAGATGTATAAAACCTTTATATATATAGAGAGAGAGAGAGAGAGAGAGAGAGAGAGAGAGAGAGAGAGAGAGAGAGAGAGAGAGAGAGAGAGAGAGAGAGAGATCTTTATACCTTGGTTCTCCTCTGCGCACTCGAGTGCTAAATCAATAGCTGATTTCTTGAAACCAATGACTGCAACCTTCTTCCCCTTAAGTAGTTGTGAAGTCTCTTCCTTTTGAAGTTTGCAGTAATCAATGGTATGCAAGACCTTGCCTTGAAATATTTCAGGGCCTTTGTTTCGTGGAAATTCTGGGATTTTAGGTACATCTCCATATTTTCCAATGCAAACCGCAAGAAACTCGAAGGCATACCACTGAAATGAATCGAATAAATTAACACAAGTCAATAATAATAATAATAATAATAATAATAATAATAATAATATAATCTAGTCACCAAAATACTAGGTAGATGTAAAGATAATACTAACGATCGTATATACATAGACGTTGGACCTTAATTTCTAGGTAATATACTTATAAGAAGTTTCATTATAGGATTCCTCGTATTGCCAACCATATATATATACAATCGGTGGACCAAAGGATCACACAAAAATTATATATTTATAGCCAACCCGTGTGTGTTTGATTTATTTCGGTTCATTTTAAACTTTGATTACTCAAAAAAAAAAAAAAAAAGATTTTTGACAAGCAAAGATTGCTAAAGCATAAAGTTGAACGCTCATATTGAAATAAAAGATTTTTACTCATTATCAATAAATTATATATCCCGCTTGTCGCAAAATATATAAGACTTTGAAGGTTGACATAGGCCAAACTACAGGTGTCAAAATTTTTTCTTGGAGGCCAGCTAGGATTTATATATATATATATATATATATATATATATATATATATAAATAAAGAGATTAGAAACTAGGAAAGAAGGAAGTATGTAGGTTCTAAATAGATAGGAAAATACGGAGTAAATGAAAGGAAATACACAAAGAAATAATAAGAAAATCATGTTCTTTTTCCTTTGGAACCCTAGCTAGTAAAACCCTCGTAGCCATATATTTTTTATTAGTTAAAGAAAAAAAACAAAAGGGTAACGACCTCAATGGTATCTGAATGGTTGCTTTGCACTGCAACCTCCCAAACAGGTTGTCCAGGCAATATAGTAGGATAGTCTCCTGGTTTCCCAGTGAGATCAGTGGCTTCCCTATCACCAAAAAACCTAATCTCTGCCACTTTTGAGTTGAAACTCACAAACTTGAGGACATCAAAGTGGTTAGCATAAGATGTTAAGTATTCCAATATCTCATTATAAGATGGAAAACTTGTGCCATCCCTATCAGGCCAAGGGAAATCAGAAAACTCATAATCACAACGAAGGGACTGAAGCTTTGTGGAACTGTAAGAACAATGCCTCCAGACCCCACCAATAGAGTCAGAGGCTTCAAAGACTAAAGGGTTGTGGTGGGCTAGTTGTTTAGCGGCTGCTAAGCCACTAACACCAGCTCCTATTATGCCAATTTTTGAGGAAACAGGAGCCATTTTTGATGTGATGAGAGCTGAGAGCTATAGGGTTGAAACTTGAATTGTGTTTGGTTTATGATAGTATGGAAGTATTTATAGGGATTTTGCATGAGTGGCCACGCTGTGAGCGCGTGTTATGTAAAAGGGAGGTTGGTGAAGGGCCAAATGTGACTATTACTGAACCAAAAATAATAATATTGGTCTAAAGCTGAAATTGATTAGTGAGGAAAGGGAAATTTCGTCCATTCCCTTGTTTTTCCTTAGGTGGTACATGGTAATTATATGGTGGAGTTTCTCAGTAACTTCTTTTTCTTCTTTTTCTTGGTAAATACATGTCTTTAAAGACTAAGCAGATAAAACATAGCTTGGAGGACAACACCTCTCGCAATGAACCAAAAAATCGGCAAGGAGACCATGAAAAATAACAGGATCCTAGTCAATGGTTTTCAGGAATTTTTTTCCAAGAAACTTCGTATTTTAACAAGAAAAACACACGTAATTATATAAAGTCTTACAATTTCCTTCTACGATCTTATTTTAAAATCGTTGCATGATAGTATCATTATCATTGCTGTAAGCTACATGTTTTTCAAAATTTTAGTTCAATAAAAAAATTTCTTGGACTTTTCCTTTTATTTGTAAGGGCCTAATATATTATTAAGGAGGCCAAAGTTTAAGGACAATGTTTGACTGCAAAATTTAATTTTATTCTAAGGCTACAACTCTTACTAAACAAATTAAAATGACTATATATTTTTAAAATCTAATTGTTGAATTGTATGTTCTTTATGTTTTTAAAACACATGTCAAATTTTATTCAAATCGGATGTTATTTATTATTCGATCTATAAACTTACTTTTTATGTATAATTTTAGACTATAAAAACACAAAATTTAAATATTTTATTGATAATATAATTTTTAATCTTTAATCTTATTGAAATTTTATAAGCATGAAGGATATAAGAAAGAAATGTAATTCAATGGTGGATTTGTCAAAATTCATATCCAATAAAAAAATATTAAGTGAAATTGTAGTCTTAGTCTACAACCAATAAGTTTGTTGCTAGAGTTTGTCCAAATTTAATTATGTTGAACCTAAAAAAATTTAGGGTGGTCATAAATTTCTTTTAAAGGTAAAAAAGTCATAAATTTTTAAAATTTATATATAATAATTATTTTTTGTCCAGATCAAGTGGTCATGTGACCACCTTAGCTTCAACGTGGAGTTGCCTTTGATCCTGGCTTAGATCTGATCATTTTCTAGCCATAGCATTTGTACATTAATTTTCCTCGCGGAAGCAGTGCTTAATCATTACATGTAGTATTTGGCTGAGGAGATTTCCGCAATTCATAACAAAAGCTGAATGCTGTAAATTACTACAATGAGAGCAAGCAACCCAATCAAAAAGTACGTAGCATCAATCTCAATTTCTACCGCTAATAAATTTAGATTAATACTCATCGCTAGACCATCTCTCAAATTCTTTTTTTATAATAAATATGAAAGAATTTGAAGCTATATATAACGTGTGCTATAGACAATTATCCTTTATTATATATTAATGCATTTATATTTTATGCTAACAGTAAAGATCACATTCACTTTAACCAACAACAACAACAAAAAAAAAAAAAAAAAAAAATCACATTCACATTCCTTATTCAATGATAGAAATCTTTATTCATTAAAATAAAAAGACTGAAGACTTAATGAGGAAAAGTAGCTAAAACCCTTTTTTTTCATATTCTAGCTAGTTATGTGCATATTAATTTGTACAACAGTTGACTGATGGATTTGCTTTTCATATTTATTGCTTAGAAAGTAAGAATAACAAAAGAACAAGAACAACGACAACCGAAGTAATACCAACAACAACACATCGAGACTCGTAAGTTCTTTCACACTATTAAACTATATATTCAGACTCGTCTCATCATGCCTATGATAGCTTTGCTCTACCTATGTCGTTTTTCTTTACACCATATTGGGAGACCATATAGCCATATGCGAAAATATGACGAGCTATATAATACAAAATTTTAGCAGGTGCACCAAATTAAAAGCTTGGAGGACAAACGGGGTTAGACCTAAAGCCTCCCATAAAATAACGTGATGCAAAACGGGTTTATGTACTTTTAACGAACTTTCTTTGATGAATAGTTTGCGTTAATAAATGATCTTGTTGGGTACAGGAGGAAAATAGGTAAGCAATTTCTAGGTAGATCGATGCGTGGACTTTTCATTGGGTCAGAACGTAAGGATTTGATGCAAAAGTACTTACAGTGTAATCCATAGAATAGGACCACGCAATTAATGTGTTCACTCGTTCAGTCTGACATAACACACATGAACTTTTGACGCACCAAATTAGGGACTGTAGGGTAGTGTAATTATTGTATGTTTTTAGATCTTTAAAACACAATTGAATTAACCTAGTTAATTAACCAAGTTATTATATAGTCCAAATTTCAAATCTAGGTTATTACAATCAAACCATCATATCATGCATAGCAGCGGAAATATAAATTACAATGATATGATAACTTAGGAAACTACACCGGTAAAAATCTGGGGAGGATTTAACCTAGTAATTCTCAAGGTAAACCTAAATCCGCTGTGAAAGAATCAAAATTTTACAATAGCAACTTAGACCACTAACATCCTATTGCTACCCACCAGTAGAAACTTACTGACACGACCACGTATAAACTCCGAGACCATGGACTCATTCTTTCTTGAATTCTCTAGCAAGTACAAGCACACCCGCTTGTGTTTCTTTAAACTCCTTAATGCAGCAACTAAATGATTATCAAGCTCTCAATCAAATCCCCTTCTTGATAATCCTAAGCATGTGTGAAGGCAACCATCTCTAGATCTCACAAGAGATTCACATACATAGCAAAATAGAGCAACAACAAAAATGTGGCTAGGGTTTGTCTTTTATATTTAGAGCAAAACATAAAACCTTACACGTTTTGATAGGTTAGAGCTAAGTTGGAAAAATTCTGTAGAAAAAGAAAAACATTTTGCCCGAGATTCGATCGATCGAGTCTAAGCTTCAATCGATCGAGCCAGGCCGAAATGCACACTTAATTCTGCAACAGCTCGATTCCAACTTACATAAAAGACACAACTTTGAGCAAGTCTAAACAAAACTAAACAACCTGTTTTGATCATGGTTTGCCAACAATGCACGTTAGAGTTCTAATACATTAGTTCCTAAGTACGTAGAACTTAACAACTATAATAACAATTTTCAATGTTTTAACAAAATTACATATATTTTTATAAATTTTATTACATATACGTATTTTCAAAAAATACAAATAACGTTACTAGAACAACATTCAATGTTTCATGTCTTTTTCTTTTTTAATTAGCTCTTGAAATAATAGTTAAGAGATTAAATCTATATTTTCTTATCAACAATAATTTTGTTTTTTGTTTTTTTTTTTTTTTGGAGGATGGTATGAAAGTAGTTGATACTTTATTCAATTCATATCTTCACTCCTCCCCCCCCCCCCACAAAAAAATAGGGGCGGAGCTATGTTGAAGGGTGGGGGCCATGGTCCCCCCAAAATTTTGAAAGATTGTTTAAATATATATATATATATATATATATATATATATATATTGTAGGGCCCGGCCCAAAAATGATGGGCTATTCCAAATTCAGGCCCGTCCGAGGAGCGTCCTGTACGAAGAGAAGCCTCATATGAAGCGTTACTCAATCCCAATAGCGCCAAGGAAACCTGTCCGAGGAGTAACTCCTCCTCGGACATCACGAAGCCCAGACGAGGAACTTTCCCCAGCCATTTCAGCTCATCTTCCCAACATATAAAATGAATTAAATCCAAAATATCTCTGGAAGGCTACCACCACATTAATTGCGTCCCAACCACCCTCTTGGCCGCATTAATGAGGAAAAGACTCCTGAACAGTACCGCCTTGGCCTCTGCAACTCACAAAGGGACTGATGAGGGCGTCTGATGGGACAGGTGCTCAAGTGGATGCTTGGATGATTAACAGGTGTAAGGTTGAGATGAAAAGAAGAGAAATATATAATGTAGTGGAGTCCCTCAAAGAAGAGGACGGAAGAACTGTATCAGGAACAGAAAAGAAATAAAATCTTACTTGAGAAAGATCCATTCTGGTGTTTTTATTTTCTTTTTGCAAACAATATTGTTCATGCATTAGACCGAACAAGTTCACTGAGGCCAAGTTCTTTGACCCATCCTCTACAAATAATTATTGTGGGTTGCGCTTTGGGCCAGGGCCTAATCAACATAAGTTGGGCCAGGAAAATCGTGCAACTACAATTGGCGCCGTCTGTGGGAAGAGCTAGGGCATCAGCTAGTGCAACGGTCGAGCATGGAAGAACTAGATCCACACCAGGAGGATCCTCACCAAGCTAACTCCCAACGAACACGACCCGCCGAGTCCCAGAGGCAAAATAACCCAACCAACCCAGGCGGCAGGGGGAATCGTGAGGGAAGTGTGCATACTATCCGGACGAGCCAGAGTCACACTCAGACAGGAAGTCACGTGTCTCAGAGGCGAAATAGTCACCAGGCCATGCAGCGAGAGATAGATGACTTAAAAAGGAAGTTACGACGTGTACAGCGAAGACGATCTCCCTCTGACTCAGGCGAGTCTTCTAATGCGGAGGACATGAGTTACAGGCGAAGGTCAAGGACCCCCCAAGTGAGACCTTTTCTTACGAAAAGGAACCACGCCCAGTACGGAAGTATGAGAGCCCATCCAGCAAAGGTTCGGGGAGCGACGCCATGAAGAAGGCGTTGGATCAGATCTCAAGGTCACCCTTCACGAATAGAATCGAAGGGGCTAAGCTGCCAAGACGCTTCAACCAATCGGTATTCGCCATCTATACCGGCAGAACAGACCCGGTAGAGCACGTGAGTCAGTTCAACCAAAAAATGGCGATCTATTCGCAAAACGAAGCCTTAATGTGCAAGATCTTCCCATCCAGCTTGGGATCGATGGCAATGAGGTGGTTCAACAGCCTGAAGACAAACTCCGTAGGCTCCTACAAGCAGCTCACTCAAGCTTTTTGCTCCCGTTTCATTACAAACACCAGAGTCCCTCGACCTCTCAGTTCGCTACTGTCCTTATCCATGCACGAAGGAGAAACCCTGAAAGCGTACTCGGATAGGTATTGGGAGGTGTATAACGATTTAGATGACAACCATGATAATGTTGCTATCAGCACGTTCAAAAGCGGCCTCCCCACCGAGCATGGCTTAAGGAAATCCCTCACCAGAAAACCAGTTACTGACGTCCAACAGCTAATGGATAGGATCGATAAGTACAAAAGAGTGGAGGAAGATCAGCTGCAAGGGAAGGGAAAGGAGAAGGTTATCCCCCTTAAAGCAAATGATTTCAGGATGGAACGTCACAATCCTGGTCAGCCGAGGAGAGATTTTCCGCGACAGGCTGGGCAGAGCAACCCGCAAACAGTGAATGCCGTATTCAGAGAGCCGGTACAACAAGTACTGGAGAAAGTAAGGGATGAACCCTATTTCAGATGGCCGGGAAAGATGGCTGGAAACCCTGCCAATCGTAATCAGAACTTGTATTGCCACTATCATCAGGACCACGGGCATACTACTGAGGACTGCAGGAATTTGTGGAATCACCTGGATCAGTTGGTCCGAGAAGGAAAGCTACGTCACCTGCTGCACCCATCGAGCGGCCATCCCGGCCAAGCGACACAAGAACCTCGAAGGGACGTGTCTTTAAGACCCCCCATCGGGACGATACATGTCATCCTCGCTGCACCGGGAAGAACTGGGCCACCCATCCCCAGGGTATTAGCCGTGGACCGCCTTCCCTCCGAGGGCAGGCAAAGGGAGCCCAAAAGGATAAAAAAGGGAAGCTCTTTGATACTGGGATTCTCGGATGAGGATAAGAGAGGAACAATTCAACCTCACGATGATGCCTTGGTGGTCACCTTGCGGATTGGGGGTTTCGATGTGAAAAGGGTGTTAGTAGACTCTGGAAGTGCGGTGGAGATAATGTACCCCGACCTATACAAGGGGCTGAACTTGAAGCCGGAAGATTTGACAGCTTATGACTCCCCCCTTCTCAGCTTCGAGGGGAAGATTGTTACGCCAAAGGGGCAAATCCGACTGCCCGTACAGACTGGGGCGGAAGTGGTGGAGGTGAATTTTATCGTGGTCGACGCCTATTCACCCTACACCGCGATAGTTGCAAGGCCATGGATCCACAGCCTAGAGGCCGTGACCTCCACACTTCACCAAAAAGTAAAATACCCATCCAGAGGACGAGTGGAAGAGATCCGAGGAGATCAGGCCGTGGCCAGGAAGTGTGTGGTGGCCGCCATTTTGCATCGGCCCTTGGTCGAGTCCTCGATCCCAAAGAGCTTATAGCAACCAGCCTCCTCGGCAAAGCAAGACGAGGGGCTGGCCGAGGAGATAAGGTGTGAAGGTTTGGATAAGATTGCTGTCAGCAATGACCCAGAGAAGTTCTTTCAAGTCGGCTCTGAATTGCCCTCTCAAGAAAAGGAGGAACTGATCAGATTTCTCAGAGGAAATGTCGACGTATTCGCTTGGGACGCCTACGATGCCCCGGGAGTTGATCCTAGCCTCATCTGTCACCACCTGAACGTCAACCCCTCTTCCACTCCGAGGAAGCAGCCACCCCGACGCCCTTCAAAGGAACACGCTAGTGCCGTAAGAGACGAGGTGGCAAAGTTGAAAAGAGCAGGGGCTATCAAAGAGGTCTTTTATCCCGAATGGTTGGCGAACACAGTGGTGGTAAGGAAGAAGACGGGGAAATGGAGGGTCTGCGTGGACTTCACGGACCTGAACAAGGCGTGCCCCAAGGACCCATTCCCTCTACCCAAAATCGATCGATTGGTGGATGCGACCGTAGGGCACCCCCGAATGAGCTTCCTAGACGCCTTCCAGGGCTATCATCAGATACCCCTTGCGCTAGAGGACCAAGAGAAAACGGCTTTCATGACGCCCATCGGAAATTATCATTATAAGGTGATGCCATTCGGGCTAAAGAACGCGGGCTCAACCTACCAAAGGATGATGACTCGGATGTTCGAGCCACAACTGGGCAAGATCATTGAGGTGTATATAGACGATATGGTTGTGAAGAGTAAGAGGGTGTCCGAGCACGTGCAAGACCTTGGATCAGTCTTCGCTATCTTAAGGGAGCACCGGTTGTGGCTGAATGCCTCCAAATGTTCATTCGGGGTCGGGTCTGGGAAATTCCTAGGGTACATGGTCACCCATAGGGGAATAGAAGAAGTCCTGACCAAATCAAAGCCATTAACAGTCTACAGACTCCTCGGAACCCGAAGGAGGTGCAGAAGCTCACTGGCATGATTACGGCATTAAACCGGTTCATATCGCGATCGGCGGATCGATGTCGGCCTTTTTACCTCCTAATAAACAAGTGGAAAGAGTTTAAATGGTCGGAGGATTGCGTTCAGGCTTTCCAACAGCTTAAGGACTACTTGTCCCGACCACCCATCATGTCCAGTCCGGAGGCAGACGAGGTGCTGTTTGCCTACATCGCCGTAGCTCCCCACGCCGTAAGCCTGGTACTGATACGGGATGATAATGGGGTGCAGCGACCGGTGTACTATGTGAGCAAATCACTACATGAGGCCGATGTGCGATACCTACCCTTAGAAAAGGCAATTCTGGCGATAGTGCATGCAACCCGGAAGCTTCCTCATTACTTTCAGGCGCATACGGTCATCGTTCTGACTCAGCTTCCCCTTCGAGCCGTGCTTCGAAGCGCTGACTACACAGGAAGGATCGCCATGTGGAGTGCTCTTTTGGGGGCTTTTGATATTAAATATATGCCCAGACCCTCCGTCAAAGGACAGGTCCTCGCAGACTTGGTAGCGGAGTTTGCTGAGCCCTCTATAGAAACGATGACCGAGAAGAAAGACCTGGGTGGAAAACTGGTTGGCGCAGTTTGAGCCGGGGAGACCATGCATTGGAAGGTCTACGTGGATGGCGCGGCCAACCAGAGAGGATCAGGAGTTGGGATAGTGTTAATATCGTCGGACGGCGCTGTCATTGAAAAGTCATTAAGACTCGGATTCTCGGCTACGAACAATGAAGCCGAATACGAAGCCTTACTTCAAGGAATGGCAATGGTTCAAAGATTGGGTGGAAGAGTAATAGAAGCCTTCTCGGACTCCAGATTAGTGGTCGGATAAGTGATGGGAGAGCTAGAAGCTCGGGACACTAGGATGCAAGAGTATCTGGGATAAGTCAAATGGCTACAGGCGAGCTTTGAATCCTTCAGTCTAACGCACATCTCCAGGAGCGTAAACACTCATGCAGACTCGCTGGCCACTCTTGCCACGTCCTCGGCACGTAATTTGCCACGAGTGATCCTAGTCGAAGATCTAGTCAAGGCCAGTCCCACCAGCGGAAACCCGATCCAAGTCCATCAGATTAGACAGAGTCCTAGTTGGATGGACCCCATAAGGAATTTCCTCCAAGACGATATCCTACCGGAAGAAAAACTAGAAGCCGAGAAGATACGTAGAAATGCTCCTCGTTTCTGGCTATCAGAGGACCGCAAACTCTATCGGCGCTCCTACTCTGGACCATATTTGCTCTGCGCACATCCAGAAGAGTCCGAGTCTCTTCTTGAGGAATTGCATGAGGGAGCATGTGGAAGTCACACCGGAGGAAGATCGCTGGCGCACAGGGCACTCACCCAAGGATACTGGTGGCCGAACATGCAAAGACAGGCCCAGGAATACGCTAAGAAGTGCGATCAGTGTCAAAGGTTTGCCCCGAATATCCACCAACCCGGAGGGGTTCTCAACCCACTCTCCAGTCCATGGCCGTTCGCGCAATGGGGTCTTGATATTGTCGGGCCTTTCCCCAAGGCTGCGGGGAACAAGCGATACATAATAGTCGGAACCGATTACTTCACTAAATGGGTGGAGGCCGAACCTTTGGCCAACATCAGGGACGTGGATGCCCAGAAATTCATCTGGAAGAACATTATCACCCGCTTCGGAACTCCGAGAACACTCATTTCCGACAATGGTCTTCAGTTTGACAGCAAGAATTTTAGGGAGTGTTGCCGTGAATTTGGGATCATTAATCGATATTCCACCCCCGCATACCCCCAAGGAAATGGGCAAGTCGAGGCCGTAAACAAGGTCATAGTGAACGGATTGAAGAAAAGACTAGATGAGTCGAAGGGGAGATGGGTAGAAGAACTACCGCACGTCTTGTGGACCTATCGGACAACGCCGCGGCGTTCAACCGGTGAAACCCCCTTCTCAATGACTTATGGGGCTGAGGCTGTGCTTCCGATCGAGAACAATTTCCCCACGTTGAGGTCTAGCTCGTTTACCCCAAGCGATAACGATGAGTTGCTAGGAAGAAGTCTGGACTTAGCCGAGGAAAGAAGGGAAAAGGCCACGATTCATATGGCCTATTATCACCAGAAGCTAAGACAAGGGTATGATGCTAACGTCAAATTGCGGCCTCTGGGTCCGGGTGATCTCGTGATGAGAAAGATTCTTGGCAGCGCAAAGAACCCCTCTTGGGGCAAGTTGGGGCCCAATTGGGAGGGACCATACCGTGTCACATCCGTGGCCGGAATAGGTGCCTACTACCTAGAAGATTTGGATGAAAAAGCTGTACCTCGACCATGGAATGTAAATAACCTCAGGAGGTATTATTATTAATAAGAATGGCTTAGCATACGTTTTCTTTTATGACTATTTGCCGCTTGCCAGTCTACATTACAATTATTTATAAGTTTTAAACAGAACCTAAGTCCTGCATGGCTCCTCGGACCACAGACTTGGGGGAAATTAATACTTAAGCCAACTATTCATAAGTTTTAAACAAAACCTAAGTCCTGCATGGCTCCTCGGACCACAGACTTTTGGGGAAATTATTACTCATGACAGTTCATAGTTTTAAACAGAACCTAAGTCCTGCATGGCTCCTCGGACCACAGACTTTGGGGAAATTATTACTCATGACAATTCATAGTTTTAAGCAGAACCTAAGTCCTGCCTGGCTCCTCGGACCACAGACTTTGGGGGAGATTATTACTTGTGATAAATTGGGAGATTATTACTTAAAGGAAATCATTTTAATGCGTGCGCGCAGCTTAGTACCATCGCAATCGTCAAATGCGCAGCGCCAAAAACCCATTTTATTTTGACCGATTACCCATATCCACATCGACCGTAAATGTTTAAAAAAGAGTGCTACTAACGCACATCCGTAGTAGGCAAAACGAACATTTTATATTAATATTCTGAGTACATTAGAAAGAGAGGTCCTTACAAAAAAGGGAAAAGTAGGATAACTCTCATTTAAAAGAAAAATAAAATAAAATAAAAAATAAAAACTATTTACAGAGATTGAAAGCCTAAAAGGCTAAGCTTGAGCAGGAGGATCTTCTTTCTGCTCGGGCTGAGGAGGAGGAACCTCGATGGTAGAGTCTGCGGCGGGATCCTCCGCCCTATCAGGCACAAGGACGGCATCAGGCACCGCCAGGTCCTGCTCCGAGGCCACTTGGGCGTCTTCAGGATTCGCACGGATCTCCCTAGGATAGAAGATGCTCTCGGGCAGTCTTAGTGCCGAATCCACAGGAACTCCTGCAGCGTCGAGAGCATGAGCCCATGAAATGCCGCAGTACTCCCTGCATACCTCGGGAATCTCCTCAGACAGCCTGGCCTCCGTCTCTTCAACCCCGAGCTGGCGAGCAGCATTCTTCTCGGCCTCTGTAGCCTCTCGGATCAGCTGGGCCTCCTCCTTTACCCGCCTCAGCTCATCCTCTACTTTTTGCAGGGCAATCTTGAGGTCCTGCGCTGCCTGCCTCTCGGTGACAAGGTCAAGCTGCGTCGTGTACAGCTCTTTGCGCTGGTCCTCCGCCTGGGTCTCGGCGCTCTTTAAACCAGCCTCTGCACTTTTGCGCCGGTTCTCCGACACCTTGAACTCGTCCATGAGTTTAAGGTGCTCGTGCTTGAGGGACCCCAAGGCTTTCTCCATTTCCGCCCGAGCCTGGGTCTCAGCCTCAACCCGACTACGGCTGTCGCGGCAAAACTCATCAGCCACGAACACCTGCTGAGTAATTTGCGAACGAAACAAGGTTGCATTGAAAAAGAAATCTAACGGGGGCAAATAAATTGATAAAACAGTAAAAGGATTACTTACCAACGCAAGATCCCTTTTTAGGGATAGGAAGAGCTCAGGCTGAGAGAATCGCCTATAGGCCTCCATGTCCCGAGGAAGGAGTAGGGGCTGCTCTAAGGCATCCGCCACGTACCCTGCCCTGCCTCGGTTATACTCCCGGACCGAAGCATTGTAGGAGATGGGAACCCCATCCAGCTCCAGCTTGGGGTTCCATGCACGAGGGGAGGCGCGCACGTCAGCAAGGTTTTCCTCATCCCGGCTCTCCGAGGAGTTACCCCTTCTGCTCCTTGGCGCCCGCGTAGTCTTTTGCTGCTTGGTCGGCTGGGCAGTCATCTCACCCTCCTCAGGAGTGTCAACCGGCCTCTTCTTCTTCAGGTTCGGATAAACCTTAAGGCCAGGGTCCAAGACGCCCTAGGGGACCACAGGGGGAAGGGTTTTGACCTTTGATGGACTTGGTCCCTTCGATGACTGAACCTTTGATGACTGACCTTTCTCCCGGGAGGACATCAGCTCCTTTAGAGTCTTTCCCTTTCCTGCCATGGGCTCTACCTCTTCGTCTGAAGTATCGTCCGAGCAGATAACGATTGAGGGAACACCAACTGCGGAATGTTGGTCCTGCTCTGCTTCGGGATTAGAAAGCTCCACCAAGGGGTTTTGCTGAATTTCCTCCTCGAAGTAAAACTTGTCTATTTCTGATGTGCATGAAATATATACAATAAAGTACTCACATATCTACATATTTAGCCTTACTTTTATGTTATTTTGTGACTAATTATATAATATCTTTGTGTTGTAGGTAACAAGGGCTTTACATGCAAACTGGGGCTAAGCCAATTGAATCAAGCCAACTTACATTCAGCCAGGCATGAATTCAAGAAAAGACCAACCCATTAAATTTAAGTCCAATTGGAGCAAGGAATCAAAGGAAATTTGCGCCAAATCCAAGTCCAATTCGGATTAGGATTCCAGACTGCACATCAGTTAGTATTTTTGGCATAACTTTCGGCTCAGATGTCCAATCGAGATGATTTAAGTTGGGCTGGAACGTTAACTTAAAGGGCTACAACTTTGTAGTTTACCAAAAGTCCAAATTCTGACGTTAAATGGGCCAAAATAGTCGGTTAAGTGAAGCCTAAAAATCTGGGATTTTCTCCAAACGAGAATTCAACTTGTAATAAGATTCCTTGAACTATTTAAGGGCTCTTTAGGGCAAAATTCAGGAGGCTGGAGGCGGAGGCTAGTGTTAGGGCTGAGGGCTGAATGTATAGAGAGTGCGGCTACTTCTTTGGTTTTCTTCTATGACAGTTAGTTTTATTTTATTTGTCTAATTTAATGTTTAGTATTTTATTTTTGTGTTTTCTTTCAATTACTATGAGTAGCTAAATTTATAATTAGGGTTGAGGATGAAACCTTGTTAAGGATTATCAGTTATATTTATGTGATTTGATTTTTCCCAATATAGTTGTTCTTTAATGATTTAAATTGTTCTTGCTTCATATCAATTGACTAAGATGGGATTCTAGATATGAGTTCAATCATGTTTTTCTCATGATTTAGGATTTGTCTTAATTAATTGAATGCTTGGTTTATTAATTCTTGATTATAAAATCGGATATATCTTGTGATTTGTTTGACTACGGATACAATTTATGATTTGATTTTATACTTAAGAAGCGAAGAAGAACATGCTTTTGATTTTTAAAATAAGGGTTTAAATGATGATATTTTCCATGATAACAAGATTGATTTCTAGATTATTATGTAGTGAGTTGGGAAAAATTAATGATCATAAATATATGCTGATATGACTTACAAGGCGGATTCCAAAACCTTAATTCCTTTCTCTTGATTGTTTACATCTTTTTATTACTTTATATATTTTTCTTAGTTTAACTATTTGCTTAATTTTATTAATTGCTTAGTTTATATTATTGTAACCAACCAATTTTTATTTAAACTAGATTAGGATTAATTTGGTTAAGGTTTAATTAATTTTCCTACATTCATACAAGTCTCTGCGGGATCGACCTCGTTCTTGTCCAACTATACTTCGGTACGGTTCGTACACTTGCGAGTATTTTAAAATTTCACAACAATTTCTTCCTCAAGGGAAAGACGAGATGATTCAGCTCCTTCTTCAACCAAAACAGCAGCACCAGGCTCGTTTACTGGAGGTAGCTGCTCTGCTAAGTAGGGGTTTCTGACACCTGGCAACACAACTGGTGGCAAATCGTGGTCAGCTAGGAATCCGTCCTGGGACACGTCAATTCTAGCCAGCCTCGGACTGCCAGCCCTTATAGCGTGACCGATTGCCTGGAAAGCGCTGCTCAGAGGTTGATAGCCCAAAACCAGATGGGCCGCACGCAACTGTCCGTCCTCGGTAGTGTAAATCTCCGACCTGAGAAGATAATTTAGCGCTGGCACGTTCACAAGGCTTAGCCGAGGAGCAACGTGAATTTTGTCTGCAAACAAACCAATAAAAGTGAGGTTAGACCGTGAAATTTTCCAATTACAAAGAAAGTAAGAAAAATAACCCCTCAACACTAAATCCTTTTCCAAAAAGGACCAATCCTAAAAGCGCCGCACCTGGGTTTCCTGCCCGAGTTGGACAATGAATACCGTCGAACCACTCCCCAGAAGCAATGAGGAAGTCATTCTTCACGGTCTTATTGGAAACTGGAAGACAAGAGATCAACCTAACATCCTCGTTCCGGGATTTAAGATAATACCCATCATCCCCGAGGCGGTGACATTCGTACAGATAAGCCACATCGTGCCAAGTAAGGCCTAGATTCATCCACTCGTCTAAGACATCTACACAGCCTAGTATCTTAAACATATTCGGGGCACACTGATACGGCGTCAACCTATGGTTGAACAGGTATTCCCTTGTGATCCTACGCATGGGAAGTGTCATCCCTCCCTCTATGAAAGCAATCATGGGGATAACGACTTCTCCCTCAACTCTATCTGTCAATATTCCTTCAAGAGGACAGTGCCGCAGCCCAACCCCCGGGGGAATGTGGTATTTCGCCCTAAAGGCTTCCATAGCGGCAGGAGTTTTTACTAATTTTTCGAATCTACCCATCTGAACTGAACTGGGGAAATGAAAGTAAAGACTGAAAAGAAAAGTAGAGTCCGAGGAGGGAATTGAAACGGAGAGAAAAGCGAAATGTACTGGTACCTTCACAAAACGCTCAAGGGGACGCCTGGAAATCTCTCTTGGACGAAACGCTTCACAAAAACGGCTACGGCGGCGTAACGGACGCAAGTGTTCGTGTATCTCTGAGATTCGATGGAGTTCTCTGGAGTCTTTTGAGGTTTGTGAAATGTAGATGAAAGAAGGAACTGAACCCCTCTGACGTCTTATATAGCCGGGAGGAGAGAGAAAAAATCATCCCTGCCTAAAAATACGGGAAAAAAAGATGGCCGTTCGATCCACGCCAAGCCGTTGGATGAAGGGAACATAACGCCTCCAGAAGTTAATGGCCACGCCTCGTAAATTGTAGCGCGTCAAAAGTAACGGTCCGCACGCGCGCCCCACGATCTCCTTATTTCCCTCCACTCACAAACATCAAAACCCCGCTTTTCTCCTCGGAGGGAGGTAAAAACCGGAGTTTTGAGGGGCTATTGTGGGGCCCGGCCCAAAAATGATGGGCTATTCCAAACTCAGGCCCGTCCGAGGAGCGTCCTGTACGAAGAGAAGCCTCATATGAAGCGTTACTCAATCCCAATAGCGCCAAGGAAACCTGTCCGAGGAGTAACTCCTCCTCGGACATCACGAAGCCCAGACGAGGAACTTTCCCCAGCCATTTCAGCTCATCTTCCCAACATATAAAATGAATTAAATCCAAAATATCTCTGGAAGGCTACCACCACATTAATTGCGCCCCAACCACCCTCTTGGCCACATTAATGAGGAAAAGACTCCTGAACAGTACCGCCTTGGCCTCTGCAACTCACAAAGGGACTGATGAGGGCGTCTGATGGGACAGGTGCTCAAGTGGATGCTTGGATGATTAACAGGTGTAAGGTTAAGATGAAAAGAAGAGAAATATATAATGTAGTGGAGTCCCTCAAAGAAGAGGACGGAAGAACTGTATCAGGAACAGAAAAGAAATAAAATCTTACTTGAGAAAGATCCATTCTGGTGTTTTTATTTTCTTTTTGCAAACAATATTGTTCATGCATTAGACCGAACAAGTTCACCGAGGCCAAGTTCTTTGACCCATCCTCTACAAATAATTATTGTGGGTTGCGCTTTGGGCCAGGGCCTAATCAACATAAGTTGGGCCAGGAAAATCGTGCAACTACATATATATATATATATATATATAATTATTTTAATGTTTTCAAAATTTAATCTACAAAAATAAGAGTTAGTTCTTCCAAGTATTTGAATTAGTCCAATGATACTCTTAAAAAAAATTGGTCTAATAGTTATAGAAACATAGTTTTATTTTTCTCAATTCTATTTTTTATTGTAAAATGTACTCTAATATCTGTCAAATATTTGATAAAGTTTGACATCAAATATGTTTGAATCTATCTTTTTCAACCCATTATATGGTGACAAACAAATCATTGATTCATTAAAAAAATCTTGTCACTAAAATTACACATGAAATGTTTCTTTAGTTGCCACATAATGAGTTAAATCAAGATAGTTTCAAATATATTTGAAACCTGACTTGTTCCTCCAAGTGTTGGATCATTCATGTTTTTGAAAATTTCATTAGTTCAATTTAAAAAAAAAAATACTTACTTTAGTATAAAATCTGATAATTTGTATTGAAAATGAAATTTTTTAAGAATTTCACAATGAAAATGGTAAAAATGAATTTTATTTTATAAAAGATCATCATCAAACATAATTTTGACTAAAAATACCAAACTCTTTTTTCGTATATATATATATATATATATATATATATATATAAAACTTATCAAATAAAATGTGTGTGGGGGTTGTCTTGATAAATATATTAGTGTTACAACTTGGCTCTCCCAAACAAAATTTTTTAGGTCTGCCCCTACTCCCACAACACTTCTTTAATAAACATAATAAGATTTGAATAAATTATATCTTTACTCTATCTTTCTTTTTCTTTTTTAAAATAATTCTATCTCATTTAAAAGTTAAAATGTTCACATATTTTTTCTCAAAAAAAATGCTCACATATTAAACATCATTTATTAATTCTAGTCAAACCTATTATTTATTTATTTTAGAAAGTGTAGGGGTTTTTTTTGGGGGGGGGGGGGGGGGAACAAAATAGGATCATTCGATGCAAAAGAGAAAGGTAAGACACAAAATTGAAAATAAATATAGAACAAGAAAGTGTTGACTAACTTAGAATATGTATCCCCCTCAAAAAAAAAAAAAAAGAAAAGAAAACTTAGAATATGTATATATTTTCATATAAATAAAATGTGTATATATGTAAGTCAATACAAAAGGAAATTATTTAGGTACTAGCGAGTGAATGTCCCATGCAGCTTTTGGAGTTAATTAGGTTTTTTTTTTTTTTTTTTTTGGACATAAAATATAGATTACACTACATTAGAAAGAAGAAACCTCCTAGCAAGTAATGAAGGACAATAATGTGCTTAATTGTCGCAGCTTCAATTATTCTTCTCATATATAGTCTTGATTACCATAGGGGCTAAATGCTTCTGAAATCCAATTCTTCTTCCTCCAAGAATTCGATTCTATCTCTTCACATATTTCATCGCAATGGTTAATGCTGATGGTAGAAATGCAGTGCCTCTTGTAGAACCTAGTTGTCCTCTTGGTGACTTCCGTTTCTTTGGTTGTCTGTTCAATCATCTTCTCAACACTTGGGAGCTTGAATTTCTCATATACAAGACGAGTCATATGGAGATCTCAAAGTCATAAACATGAGAGTTTGTGTGCAATAGTTTCACAATAGAAGAGCATGTGGGTTTGGTGCTACATGTGATCACGACTAGTGAATACTATATGAGGTAGCAGTAGATTTAGAGTTTAGTCTATTGTACAAACTTCGATTCTATTCGTGAAATGTTGCTTTGAGCATTGTTTAGATTAAATCCTCCCTAGGTTTTTTTTACTATTGATAGGCCACAAACTGAATGACCCCTTGTGATAGAAATTAATTAATTAATTAGCCAAATTATTAATTAATCAATTTATCATGCAAACGCGTGGTAACACAAACAAATCACCAATAAACTAAATATGCAGCAGAAAATAAATAACACGGTGATTTGTTTACGAATGGGGAAAACCTAACAACAAAAACCCCACCGGGTGATTTTCAGGTCATCATTCCCGAAACTCTACTATTATCACAACAAGCGGTTACAAGTAAAGGAATCCAAGTACCTTACCAACCTACAGTTGAACCCTTACCCCAATACTCAATTGGACTTGTTCTGTAGTGACAATTTCCCTTTCAATGCACGACTCCCAAGTACGTGACTAACCAATTGTGCGGATCTCAGTACGCGACTTCAATCACCAACTAAGAAGGTTGTTGGTTGCAAAATTCTTCAGTTCATCCACACGATGAAGATCAAGAAGATGCTTGGTCACAAAACCCTACAGTGCACATACACATCAACTTCTTCAAGAGAAAGAGATGAACTATGGTAAGAACTTCGTCTTCGGTCACAATTTGCTTGAACAGAGTTTGCTCAAAATTTGTGCAACTTGTGAACCCCTTGACGGCCCTTAAACTGATCATTTTATATGTCTAGGGTTAAGAGAAAAGAAAGTCCAAAGATAAATTCACGGATCCCAAGAAAATCAGATTGGAATTCTGAAAATCATAAACCTTGATAGATAGAAGGTGTCGAGTAGCTGTCGAGCAGGTGTCGAGCACACTGAATGTAAAACAGCTTTCTTAAGCTCGATACATGTAACTGTCGAGCCACCTGTCGAGCTTTAATAATTTTGCATTATGAACTTGTTTTCTTGAACAAACTTGAAGGCTTCAATACTTGATCTTGAAACAAGGTTTCTTGAAGTATTTAAAGACATCCTAAATCTACTCAAATACAAGTAAAGTGCATTTTGTCAAAGGATAAGCCAATTACATAAAATCATGACATATGTTCTTAACATGTGAAACACATATGTCCTAACAATCTCCCCCTTTGGCAATCCGTGACAAAACCACAACAAACAAATGAACATATGAGAGAAGTCATAAATCACTCAACTCATATTCACTTGTTGAATACAATAAAATCTATCCTAACACAAACTCTTGAAAAACTTTGCAAGAAGAGAGTTTATGGCAAGTAGACTTTGACAACCTGTATTTCTGAAACATTTTAAACAAAACTCATCAAGGCATCTTTGTGTGAAACAGGAATAATAGATTGCATACAAATATAAGAAACATGTGTATAAAGGGAGAAAAGAAGCAACACATGAAGGGATAGGTGAAAGAAAAACATACATCAATATAAAGAAAGAGATAAGTACAATGTATGTCTATAAATGGTCACAAGACCTCATGTACAAGAGTAATGTATCTAAAAAGAAAGAAAAAAAAAGATACATACTATCCTCACTACATCCTTCAAAATGTATCAACACTCCTCCTAACAAAATGGTCCTATACTAACTCTCCCCCTAAGATAGACTACTCTCATACTAAAACTACTCCCCTTTTTTGTCACGAGTAACAATGGGTAAGAGTGTCAAGTAGACATCTCATCGGTAGAGCTAACATCTCCATCAGCATCATCCGAAGCATCATCATCATCATCCTCATCCTCAGAATCAGAAGCTACGGGAGAAGGTGGTGAAGGAGTAGCCTTAGGAGCAAAACCATACATGGATGCTTGTCGCCGTGCAATACGACCGACACGAACGTTCACCTGATACAACTCCGTAGAGAGAGTATCTAGGTGAGCATCCATGCGCTGCAGCTACGCCATGATGTCTCCTAAAGTCACATCACCTGAAGAAGAGGGAAGAGCGGATGTGGATGGAGCAGAATGGGATGGAGCTGAACAGGAGGGAGGAGCTGCTAGATCCGACTGCCACGACTAAAGCTGAGCCTCGCTACGTTTAACGGTAGCGTAATCTATGGCACACATGACGGTAAAATGGTCGGAAGAGGGAAAAGGAACGGAAAAGTGGCGTAAGATCCTCGTAATAGCGGAAGGAAAGATGAGTTTATCACGGGACGCCGAATCTAGATGAACATCTATAATAGACAAAATGAAATGAGAAGGAAAGTCTATGGTAAAATGCTCAAGAAACGATAACAAAAATCGAGCACGAGGCTTTGTGATAGAGTTATAGTGAGAGAGTGGATGCAAAACAAAAGTCATCACCATGTTCATGAATCTAGGACTTTTAGCAAAAGGTCTACATGGTGTAAATAGACGCTCACCCTAAGCAGAAGGGCGCTCACAAAAAACAGACATGAGCTCATCCCTAGATACAGTCCTCAGACGCTTACAACTAGGATAGTCAGGAAACTCTATCCTAGGGACCCGAAACACATCCGCAACAAACTGCGATGTGATAGGAATGCACGTACCTCGAACGCGAGTGAAGAAAAGAGGTACTGAACGATCAATCCCATGCATGTTGGAGTAAAACTCTTGGATAAGCACGAGAGGACAAGTGACCGGGATGTCACACGGTGACTCCCATCCCCTATTGTGAATGACAGAGGGAAGTCGGTGTCGGTAAAATCCGTCAAAATTACTTGACGTTCCGAATGAATGCCTCGTCTAGAAAAGTTCTCCGAAAATGCCTTAAAGGCATCATCATCACGGAACCAGATATGAGATAGAGTAGGATCAGACGATGAAGAAGCACCAAAATGAAGAGGGTTCCGGGCTGGAGTGGATTTACGCTTAGGTGCTATAGACACGACTAACATAAACTAACAGAGAGGGAGAGAAAGAATGACAATCAGAAAAGTCCCAAGCAGTTTCAAATATATCAAGTATATTGAAAAGAAGTACGTATGCATGGGAAATGCATGAACATGTGACATGCAAAAGAAATTGCATCATGGGCTCAACCCAATCCAAACCTATCAGCACACAAACAGATAGCACACATCTAAATGCATGACAATATCATTATAATGCTAATGTGATGCAATGTATGAGGTTTTAAACACATTTAAGTGAAAACCCATCCCAAAATTTCAATAAAAACTCATTAATTTTGAAAAACCCCAAAACCTAGGTTTCAAAACATAAAATGCATGAATGTGAAAGGATTAGAAGCTTACCAAGTAAAGAAAAAAACTTGAAAAAGCTTGAGGAATCCTTGAGGAACCAAGTTTGGATTGTGATGAGAGTGTCTTGGGAGAGAAAACAGAAAAGTATCTAGAGAGAGATCGAAGGAAATGATTTCCAGATCGCACAGGGGGCTTATATAGTGCAGTTAGTAAATCTCGACAAATGCAGGTATTGAGAGGTATCGAGATATCTATCGATGAGGTGTCGAGAAAATGCTCTTCGACAGCTGAGGTGTCAAGGAGGTATCGAGGAACAACACATCAGAATCAAGAATAGAAGCTCGATCGATCCACCAGGTGTCGAGAAGCTATCGAGGATACAGACCCAATCTCAATCGATCCACCAGGTATCCGCGAGGTGCTGGCGAGATTGCAATAACAAAAAGCTTAGGAAGCTCAACAAATAGCTAGCTATCGAGGAGGTATCGGGAAGATGTCAAGCCAGCTTTTAAAAGCAGTTTTTCGAGATGTGAAAAACACAGACATGAATGCAATCCAACATGCAACTCAACCAACGATCCAATTAACTCTCAAAATCATCTCTCAAATAAAATTTAAGCACATGGATCTTCAAAAACACACGCACACACTAAACAAGTCTAACCAATTTTATATTTCAAAAACAAGTTAAGACAGTTTATTGAGCATACATTAATGCATGTAAAACCTCGTGATGGCCAAATCACATTGTACCTGCACATGTATCAAGAATAGCAAAGAATATTGCGTCTTGTGTGTGGAAAACATTGCAAAATTGCATAAGTGTATACATGTTATGACGATTTGAGATATGAGAAAATCACTTTAACTCACACATAATCAAAACTGCTTGATGGGAACTATTACCTTTGAGGTACATCCTATAACTCCCACATCTCCTAGAATACACGCTTGCAATCATATTTAAAGCATTTTTGATCTTTTTGCTTTTGATTTTTGTTTGCATATTTTTCTTTTAAGCATATCATGCATGGGCATATTAGAGAGAGAAAAGAAATACCCATTGATATTTGACATTCTAATTTTGCTATGCCTAAACACACAAATGTTATTGACACTGCACTTTTACTATGCTGAAGCATACAAGTGTCTTATTATGATTGGTGGGCAACAGTGGTGAGATGGTTATTTATACCTTTCTCTCAGGATTTTTTAGTCCTTCTTGTCAAAAAGAGCGATAGGAGTGTTAAGTATAAGAGACAACTTAATCTTACTCATCACGAACACGAGCCACAAAACTCACTTGCTTAGTTATGCATAGAGATGCTCGTCTAAGCTACAAATAATACAAAATTTAGAAGACTTTGTTTCAATGGCCATTCAAGGTAAACAAGTACCAATGTACACAAAACACACACTATTTTTGTATTTTTCAATTTTTCAATTTTTTTTATTTTTATATGAAAAACAAAATAAAGCAAAATTGAAGAAAAACAACAAAAACATGTTAAACACCCAAAGCATAAAAACTGGACTTACTCAAAACATGAAAGCAAAACACATAAGTAATTCACAAACAAAAACAAGAAGAGAGAGAGAAAAGTGACAGAACCACTTGGAGCCCTTTTCCTTCCACACCTTGGAAGAACCTTTCCGTCTAGCAAACCCTTGAACCGGCGGTGTAGAGGAAGAATTAAAACCGTTCAAGTTCGAAAGGAACATGAGGGCTTTGAGAAGATCTCCAAGGGGAGCAAGAGAGGATTGAAGCTGATTCTGGTTCCCAGATGCTATCATGTCGTTGCTCTATTGAGTGACAAGCCACTTGTAGCAATTTAGTCAAGTATGACCGGCAACTCCACAATGATGACAGAGATGCTGATTCTTTTGTTTAGGCTTTTAAAAGTTAGCCTTCTTAACCCTAGGGTTTTTAACATCTTTCTTCTCAAGTTTAGGGGGTGCTCCTAATATAGATTTACCCTTGTCTATGTTCTTACTAGCTAATTCAGTTTTAATCTCATTGTTCTCAGTTTTAACATTATTAGCAGGAGGAACAAAAATAGTAGTACTAGAAGAAGCAATATTAGAGGAAGAAAGTCCATACCCTAAACCTGTTCAATCTGAAGCAGATTTCTGAATGCTTAGCATCTCATTTAGCTTAGCGCTTGAAGTCCTTTCCAGTTGAACTCTGACTTGACATAACTTTGCTTCAAACTTCTTGGTCTTCTCAGCCAAGAAATTGTTCTCAAACCTCAGCGCCCCAATAGTCTGAATAGCCTCATCAAACTTTGTGGAAAGCTCCTCACGGTCAAGTTCCACATTACTGAGCTTCTTAGTGGTTAGCCTATACAGTTTCTCAAACTTCTCAGAGAGCTTGTACGATTTCTCATAAGCTGTATGGATGTCATCTTGATCAACCATCTTCTCAAATTTGGATTCTACCAATTCCTCTTCTTCAACCATATCTTCAACAATTCTATCAGTAGGATTGACAGTGGCCGTGAAGGCATTTAAGATTTCGTCATCCTCATTGTCGGAATCATCCTCAAGCTTAGTGTCGCTCAAGGTAACAGCAAATACCTTACTCTTCCCAATGCTCTTGAGGTATGTAGGACACTCATGCTTCATGTGACCGAAGCCTTGACACCCAAAGCACTTAGGTCTTGAGGGAATAGTGTACTGACCACCTTCCTTAGCAACCTTATTTCCTTTGTCTTGGCCTTTAAACTGAGAAGAACTGGATTGCCTGCAGTCTTTATCAAAACCCTTTCCATTGGCGTTCTTCATAAACTTCTTGAACTGCCTTGTAATGTAGGACTTCATCTTGGAATCTTCATCATCAGAAGATTCATCTGTTTCACTACTCTTGGCCTTCAGTGCCATACTCTTGCTTTTACCGACTTGCCTATTCTTGTCAATCCCAGCTCGTAGGTCTGCAAGTTTCCAACCAGTTCAGTCAGAGGAATTTTGTCAATATCCTTTGATTCCTCTATTGCCGTAATCTTGGCATGGAATCTCTCGGGCAGAGATCTGAGCACTTTCCTCATAATCTTGGGTTCAAGAATGGTTTCCCCAAGATTGAAGGCTGAGTTCACTATGTCTTTTAGCTTGGCATAGAACTCATTGAAAGACTAATCCTCCTCCATCTTTATCTCTTCAAAGCTTGTAGTGAACCTCTGAAACTTTGAGTCCTTGACAGCCTTAGTACCCTCATAGGTTGTTTGGAGAATGATCCAAGCCTCCTTGGTAGTTTCAGTTGAGGATATTTTCTTGAACTCCTCATTGGTGACTGCACTAAACAATGCATTCAATGCTCTGTTGTTGAAGTTTGCCGCCTTAATCTTGGCATCATCCTAGTCGGCTGGCGCTTCTATAGGCTTAGTCCAGCCTATCTTCACAGCTTGCCACACTTTCTCATCTAAAGACTGCAAGAAAACTCTCATGTGTACTTTCCAGTATGCATAGTTAGTGCCATCAAATAAAGGAGGTATGATTAATAACTGTCCTTTATCTATGACAAACAGGGGTCAATGGATCAACACAGCAAAGATTAAACCCTAATCAGAGTGTGCCTGCTCTGATACCACTTGATAGGCCACAAACTGAATGACCCATTGTGATAGAAATTAATTAATTAATTAACCAAGTTATTAATTAATCAATTTATCATGCAAACGCGTAGTAGCACAAACAAATCACCAATAAACTAAATATGCAGCGGAAAATAAATAACACGGTGATTTGTTTACGAATAGGGAAACCTAACGGCAAAAATCCCACTAGGTGATTTTCAGGTCACCACTCCCGAAACTCCAATATTATCACAACAAGCGATTACAAGTAAAGGAATCTAAGTACTTTACCAACCTACAATTGAACCCTTACCCCAATACCCAATTGGACTTATTCTGTAGTGACAGTTCCCCTTTCGATGCATGACTCCCAAGTACGTGACTAACCAATTGCGCGGATCCTAGTACGCAACTTCAATCACCAACTAAGAAGGTTGTTGGTTGCAAAATTCTTCAGTTCATCCACACAATGAAGATCAAGAAGATGCTTGGTCACAAAACCCTACGGTGCACATACACATCAACTTCTTCAAGAGAAAGAGATGAACTAGGGTAAGAACTTTGTCTCCGATCATAATTTGCTTGAACAGAGTTTGCTCAAAATTTATGCAACTTGTGAACCCTTTGACGGCCCTTAAACTGATCTTTTTATATGTCTAGGGTTAAGAGGAAAGAAAGTCTAAAGACAAATTTACGGATCCCAAGAAAATCAGATTGGAATTCTGAAGATCTTAAACCTCGACAGATAGAAGGTGTCGAGTAGTTGTCGAGCAGGTGTCGAGCACACCGAATGTAGAACAGCTTTCTTAAGCTCAATAGATGCAGCTGTCGAGCTTTAATGATTTTGCACTATGAACTTGTTTTCTTGAACAGACTTGAAGGCTTCAATACTTGATCTTGAAACAAGATTTCTTGAAGTATTTAAAGACATCCTAAATCTACCCAAATACAAGTAAAGTGCATTTTGTCAAAGGATAAGCCAATTACATAAAATCATGACATATGTTCTTAACATGTGAAACACATATGTCCTAACAACTATGAAACCACAATTTCATAAGTTTTCGTAGGTTATCATTCTTGATGTTTATGTGATCTTTGCTTGTTTGATGTTTTAATCATTTTAATCAATATCATAATTGATTAATTAATTAGTTAAAATTTGGTTATTTTGGTGATAATTGGGGTCTAAACCCTAACAAATTCAATGGAAGAAGGTATCATCTTTAGTGTTATAAATGAAAGAAATGGGTGATATTTGGCAAAGAATTTAAGGAAAGAAAAAAAAAAAAATCATAAGCTGATTTCAAACTCTCCAATGCCAAGACTAGTTGCTCAATTTGGCTCTTCAATTTTTAATTTTTACGTTGAAACCAACCTTGGAACAGTTTGGCCAAGGCATGTGCACAAAGTATGAATCACAGATTGGCCAACAGGTTCCTCAAAGTTATTGTAAATTGATAAAAGCAACTTGGGAGCACCAACTGGACCAAAAGAAGAAATTAAGGAGCACCAAACTTACATTAGGCATTCAAATCAGTCATGACTTCCCTACGATAGTTCAGATGGATTTCATATTTTGAAACTTCAAAAGTTGGACAAACTTTATACAAAATTTGATCATCATATAACTTAAAAGAATAAACGATCTTGTCAACGTTCTGAATTTGGCCATACACACACATTTGGCCATACTCAATAACCCCATTTTTCAAGCCCAAACAGAATCATCATGCTTTACTCTCAACAAAAAACCCCCGTCATCAAGCTTTACATTTCTTGCTAGCTAGAGTTATTAGTACTACACGCAATGATCAAAGTTTTATGGGAATAGCCGAATAGATTCACATAGACATAGTCAACACCCAATTAAAGAGAGCCTTTAGGTTATGCAGGCACAAACAGATAAGATAACTATTATATATTCATACTCTGACAGGTTTGTGCTTTCAGGGATTCCAAGAGAAATCTGAGAAAGCAGGAGCTCAGGTTGTTGGGATTGGCAGTAATGATCCATCATCTCACAAGTCACAAGGTAGTACAGAAACTTTGCAATATAGGATAGCTTTATATTTAACACTGGAGGAAAATTTTCGTATTGATTTTTTTTAAAGTTTCTGGTACATCCGTACATGCGAAGAATATTGTGTTACAACTTCTTTGAAACATGTTTAATGTCGTGTTCAGCACAATTTACTACCATGTTTTGGAAAGCTTCAAGTATAGGCTCCTTAAATGTAGTTGTACATTTCCCAAGTAACTCCAAGTAATTATAATTCTTTTATTTTGTGACATGGTAGCACTGTATTTGATTTTAATTGTCTTGCCCCCGAATTATTTGTATGCTTCATGCATGGTCCTCTTACTTATTAGGCATGTAATGGATGTGCTAGCAATAGACGGAATGGACACTAACTACCTCTAGCTATGTTGCGATATTGTACAAATTATCAATTCTTTTTTCAAAATGTAATTTGGTTATTAATCATGTAGAAGCTAGTTCATTTTTTTTAATGGATGTAATCTTTTAGATCATAGATATTTATAAAATTGCCTAATTAAGCTTTTGCAATTTCAAAGCTAATCTTTTTGAAAAAATACCTGATCGTCCTACCTATAATAATTACCCATGAGTTTTTGTGATTTTTTTTAAATTTTATTTTATAATTCAGTTGTTCTAATAAGTGGGAGAGGGGGATTCCAACCATGATTCTCCTTATAAAGGATGTTGGAGGATCATAATTCGGCTCACTACAACTATTCTAAAAATAGGCTCGTGTGATGCATGTCAAATGCTATTAAAAATTTGAGTGTCTCTCATCATCAATTGGTTTTGAGATAAAGTGGCGTTGCTTGTAGTACAACAAGTGTTATCCAAGCCAAGTTCATGAGTTCCGAGTGCTGCTAAGTGACAAGGAATAGGGTGAGGAAAGATTGGGGAATGCTACTTGGAGCACTGGCTGGAAGATAGACTTATGTTCTTGAGAAGAATGGGGTGGTTCAACAAATCTACAGCAATCAGTTCCAACCCATAAGGCAAATTGATGAGACTTTAAAGCTACTTCAAAGCCTTTGAGTTTGAGCCTCTTCTAACTTCTTCTATTCTTCTATTTTTGTACCTCCACCGTCTATTGGAGTTAGACAAAGTGCTTAATTTGTTATTACTTTTAGATATTAGCTAGGTAATTTGGACCCTTCATTCGGTGATGATCATCATTTCTGCTCTAGAAAAACATCAAATTATTTTGACCTTTTCGAGGAATGAAAAAAAATCAAGTATGAAGCTTATTTACTAGTGAGGTTTCAGTTGTTTTTGCATTTGCATGGGGCAATTCTGGGTTCAATTAATAATGTAGCCACCCGTGCAAGCTTTGTGGGGGTTATTTGGTGTGTCAGCCCCTCAATTTGACATAGGGACAAACATATTTGCTATGCCCCATAGGGTGGTATTCAAGTCAAACCACACATGGATAAAAATTTCCTGTATTCAAGCAACAAAATAAATAAAATGCAAGTCAAACGACACATGGCAACATGACCTGATTGATTCTTGGTGCCAAGAGGTGTACCCCCTATTGAGATATTAAATGCTTTTGGAAGGTCCTTTAAGTGGTCCTTGTTTAGTATTGCTCTTATACTCCAATTTTCTGAACAATGTAAGTAGAAATATTTTTTATTTTTGGTAGATCGAAGAAATATTGTTTATTCAAACATAGAAACCTCCTTTACATGCTACAATTTTTTTTTTTTATAATACATATATATTATGTTTAATTAGTTTCCCCTTTTATGGTTATAAACTATAGATTATTCTACACTAGAAAGGAGAAACCTCTTAGCAAGTAATGAAGGACAATAATTTGCTATATTATCGCCGCTTCCTTTATTCCTCTCATATATAGTACCAACTTATTAACGTTGGCACTCTACTCATCAACCAGACTAAAAGTTAATTTTTAAGTGCGTACAGTAAAAATTAATATTGATCAATTACCATTGGAGATAAAAGAAGGCAAAGAAGAGTTCTGAGAAAGCTTTGGTTGGGCTTTTTATGGAGGAACTGAGCGGATCTTGTTGAGTAAAACATGTAAAATGGCAAACCCCAAATCCAGTAATGGGGAACTGTCCAGTGCGAAGTCCTTACCACCATGGTGCAAGGTTGTCCTTCTGGTCCTGCAAAACATCAAAATATTGCTCATCTCATAATGCAATCTAAATAGCCAATCACCTAAGAAATTATCCAAATTTCCTTGAAATAAAAAAAGAATATATGAATTGTTCTCCTAAAGGGATTGACAAAGGTTTAGCTTTTCACGGAATTTGTAGAGAGTTTTCCATCATTTTAATGGGAAAATACTAAAATTACTATCAAGTTTTACGGTTTTTAACACTTATATAATAAATTTATAATACTCTTAATATCACTATTTTTTAGCAAATACAAAGGAATGACATATGGCATTTCGATTTTACAATTTTTTTTTTTTTTACACAACATTTGTCACAATTTGTTAAAGTGGCTGTGAGTAATAGACAATAATTTTTATATGGATCCATAACTTTTTATCTCTTACTCATAGTCATAGTCATAGTTTAAAAACTGAACCAAACCAGTTGGTAGAGCCGATTCAACTAGGAATTGGGTACCAATTCAATTCGGTAAAATTGTCCAAAACTGGTCAAAACAGGCCAAAACTGGTCACAAACCAAATATTAAGTGCAAAAACGATTCATTGAACGGTTCAATTTTTAAAACCATACTCGTGGTTGGTCATATCAAAATTGTGACATAATAGTTGTTCCTAAACCTTTCTAAAAATAAAATGAGGTGGAAGAAGTCAAGAAGTTCAAATCCTCCACCCTAACATTTGAATTATTTAAAAAAAGAAAAAGAAAAAGAAATTTTCTTCGTACTTTTTAATTTTGAAAGTAAAACAGGAACAAAAGTTAATTTCTTGAACATTTAATGCATCTCAAAATTTCCATTGAAAAATTGTTGACATCAATTAAAGGGAAACATATCGGTGTCAAGAATTTTCCAAGATTGGCCCAATACGGAGCAGACATATTATAATCATATAATGACACCCGTTGCTTCAGTGGGTATTAATTGTTGAAAGTTGAAACTTAGGGTCCGTTTGGATACAGCTGAAAACTGAAAACTGAAACTGAAAACTGAAAAACACTGTAGCGAAATAATTTTTAAATGTGTGAATAGTATCGTGGGACCCATTTTTAATGAAAAAGTTGTTGAAAAGTGAAATTTGTGGGTCCGTGAACAGTACACGATGTGTTGTGATTGGTCCAAAAATATTTGAAAAGTCAAAGTTTGCGGCTACTGTTCATTGAACAGTGCATGAACAGTAGCCGCACCCCTCAAAACGCTCAAAACGCGTGAAAAAAAAAAAAAAAAAAAAAAAAAAAAAAACGCAAAACGCAGACGCAGACTTTTCATCCCAATCCAAACGCAACCTTAGTCTTTTTCTTTTCCTCATAATGTACAGAAGTGCGCGGAATTCTAATGCATGTGTTTTGGAATCGTCTAAAAAGTACAAACGTGTAAAGTCAACAAGTCAAATGCGTCTTGATTGTGTGAAACCCAAACCATGCAAATTCAAACAACATAACGTGAAAAATAAGAAATAATTAAATTGCACTACATTCACTATTGTCTTTTGGACCAAATTGATTCTATGTTTCAATTAAAGAGCAAAAAGTCTACTGAAACAAGAGGTAATTGGCGAGCAGAAGTCCCTAAACAATCAACTTTATACAAAATGGGTAATTGCAAGTTACGGAAACAAAGGGAAAACGACAAACTTGATGCACTTAGGAGCATATTTATTCAATCTTTTATATATATATATATATATATATATATATATGAGTCTAATTTGTTAGGATGAAGTATAAAACTCATATTTTACACTATCCAATAAGAAATTATCACATCAATTTTTTACTTAAAACTCAATATATCTTACTACACATAATAATATCTCAATAAACTCATAGTTAAGATTTGTTAGGATGAAGTATAAAACTCATATTTTACACTATCCAATAAGAAATTATCACATCAATTTTTTACTTAAAACTCAATATATCTTACTACACATAATAATATCTCAATAAACTCATAGTTAAGTTGTATTTTCAAATAAGTATTAAAATTTATTGTGTATGATTATGTCTATTCTCTAATATATAATGTGATGATATGATAATTTGGAATTGGAGGTGTAAGACTTAGATTTTACACTACGTCCTTATAGGATATTACTTATTACTTCATTAAAAATTGACTCCACTTTTGACTTCATCTTCTACGTACACTTTGTCTGTAAAAAATTCACAACTCCTGCAGTATGGATTCCTAATAATTCAACTCTTCACTTTATCTTCCACACTTGTGGAAAATGTGAGAATTTTGATACAAAGACTAACAGAGTTTGAAAATCATAAATTACTAGCCGCTATTAGCTGTATAACCCATCAATCATCCCATTGATTGTGCTTGTTAGAAGTAAACTATACTACCTATAAAAAAATAATTAAAAAAAAAAAAAACAAATTAAGCTAATAATAAGAAAAAAAAATTTTGATAGGTCACTTAACAAGGTGATGACAATTGAATTGAAGCATGATGACTACACATCACTGAACTTGTTTCTTTCTTTAGGATAGGGATCCAACAATATTTTGTGAGCGAAATAAATGAATGAAATATTAATTAACATACAAAATAATAATAATAATAATAATAATAATAATAATGAAACTTTGGTACCTAAAACATTTAGAGTTGAAATTCCCTATTATAAGATGTATAAAACCTTTATATATATATATATATAGAGAGAGAGAGAGAGAGAGAGAGAGATCTTTATACCTTGGTTCTCCTCTGCGCACTCGAGTGCTAAATCAATATCTGATTTCTTGAAACCAATGACTGCAACCTTCTTCCCCTTAAGTAGTTGTGAAGTCTCTTCCTTTTGAAGTTTGCAGTAATCAATGGTATGCAAGACCTGACCCTGAAATATTTCAGGGCCTTTGTTTCGTGGAAATTCTGGGATTTTAGGTACATCTCCATATTTTCCAATGCAAACCACAAGAAACTCGAAGGCATACCACTGAAATGAATCGAATAAATTTACACAAGTCAATAATAATAATAATCTAGTCACCAAAATACTAGGTAGATGCAAAGATAATACTAACGATCGTATATACATAGACGTTTGACATTAATTTCTAGGTAATATACTTATAGGAAGCTTCATTATAAGATTCCTCGTATTGCCAACTATACAATCGGTGGACCAAAGGTTCACACAAAAATTATATATTTATAGCCTACCCATGTGTGTTTGATTTATTTTGGTTCATTTTAAACTTTGATTACTCAAAAAAAAAAAAAAAAAAAGGATTTTTGACAAGCAAAGATTGCTAAAGCATAAAGTTGAACGCTCATTAGTTAAACGCTCATATTGAAACAAATGATTTTTACTCATTATCAACAAATTATATATCCCGCTTGTCGCAAAATATATAAGACTTTGAAGGTTGACATAGGCCAAACTACAGGTGTCAAATTTTTTCTTGGAGGCCAGCTAGGATTTATATATATATATATATATAAAGAAAAAAAAAAAAAAAGAGAGATTAGAAACTAGGAAAGAAGGGAGTATGTAGGTTCTAAATAGATAGGAAAATACGGAGTAAATGAAAGGAAAAACACAAAGAAAGAAATAAGAAAATCATGTTCTTTTTCCTTTGGAACCCTAGCTAGTAAAACCGTCGTAGCCATATTCTTTTTATTAGTTAAAGGAAAAAAAAAGGGTAACGACCTCAATGGTATTTGAATGGTTGCTTTGCACAGCAACCTCCCAAACAGGGTGTCCAGGCAATATAGTAGGATAGTCACCAGGTTTCCCAGTGAGATCAGTGGCTTCCCTATCACCAAAAAACCTAATCTCCACCACTTTTGAGTTGAACCTCACAAACTTGAGGACATCAAAGTGGTTAGCATAAGATGTTAAGTATTCCAATATCTCAGTATAAGATGGAAAACTTGTGCTATCCCTATCAGGCCAAGGGAAATCAGAAAACTCATAATCACAACGAAGGGACTGAAGCTTTGTGGAACTGTAAGAACAATGCCTCTAGACCCCACCAATAGAGTCAGAGGCTTCAAAGACTAAAGGGTTGTGGTGAGCTAGTTGTTTAGCGGCTGCTAAGCCACTAACACCAGCTCCTATTATGCCAATTTTTGAGGAAACAGGAGCCATTTTTGATGTGATGAGAGCTGAGAGTTATAGGGTTGAAACTTGAAATGTTTTTGGTTTATGATAGTATGGAATAATGGGAAGGCTTTGCTTGGTATTTATAGCGATTTTGCATAAGTGGCCACGCTGAGAGCACGTGTTACGAAAAAGGGGGGTTGGTGAAGGGCCAAATGTGACTATTACCGAACCAAAAATAATAATAAGAATAATAATATTGGTCTAAAGCTGAAATTGATTAGTGAGGAAAGGGAAATTTCGTCCATTCCCTGGTTTTTCCTTAGGTGGTACATGGTAATTATATGGTGGAATTTCTCAGTAACTTCTTTTTCTTCTTTTTCTTGGTAAATACATGTCTTTAAAGACTAAGCAGATAAAAATATAGTTAGGAGGACATCACCTCTCGCAATGAAGCAGAAAATCGGCAAGGAGACTATGAAAAATAACAAGATCCTAGTCAATAGCCTTCAGGAATTTTTTTCAAGGGAACTTCATATTTTAACAAGAAAAACACACGCAAATATATAAAGTTGTATAATTTCCTTCTACGATCTTATTTTAAAATTGTTGTATGATAGTATCATTATCAATTCTGCAAGCTACATGTCTTTCAAAATTTTAGTTCAATAAAAAAATTTCTTGGACTTTTCCTTTTTATTTGTAAGGGCCTAATATATTATTAAGGATACCAAAGTTTAAGGACAACGTTTGACAGCAAATTTAATTGTATTCTAAGGCTACAACTTTCACTAAACAAATTAAAATGACTATATATTTTTAAAATCTAACTGTTAAATTGCATGTTCTTTATGTTTTTAAAACACATGTCAAATTTTATTTCAATCGGATGTTATTTATTATACGATCTATAAACTTATTTTTTATATATAATTTTAAACTATAAAAGCTCAAAATTTAAATATTTGATTGATAATATAATTTTTATTCTTTAATTTTATTGAAATTTTGTAAGCATGAAGGATATAAGAAGGACATGTAATTCAATGGTGGATTTGTTTGTTTTAATTTGTTGGCGGGAATGTGTTCGTAGACATTAATGGATACGAACAAGAGAAGTCGTTCGTTTCAGACGGATATAGCGAGGACAGGGCCTATAAGTTTTGCCCAAACTGCTGACAATATGGTAAGAAATGCATTATACAACAACTAGCCAAGTTTTAATGCTCTACTATTTTAATTGAACTTGTGACATATTGGTATCAATAAATTCTAGTTGTATTTATTTATTGATTTTGTTGTTGAAAGAACATGGTCGATTCGAAGTCATGGAAATTAAAATAGATTTTGTCGGCGTGAGTTTAGCATTGAGGAAGGGCTTGCATGGAGATGACAGTAATGGTGGCAATGCCCAACGTTGTCGTAGGGTCCAAACTAAGCAATCCACAATTTCATTACTGTAATAATATAAACTTCTTGGTTTAGAAATAATCAATATTAAAAAATCACAACAAAATTTCCGTACATATTGTTTGGTTGAATTAAAATTATTATGTGTGATGAATCTGAAGAGTTTGAAGAAACTAGTTTACTGATCATATGCACAGTGTTGGGGTAAGGAAGACTTGGCTTTTTTGCATGTTTATGACTGTTAATAGACATTTCTTGTGATGTTTCCTGTTTTTGATTAGTGATTTCATTAATATTTATGTTTGCCACTTTGTTAGCAAGAGTTTGGTTTGGTATATAGCAATTGGGATGCATATAGGCAGGGGGTTGTAGCTGCATTTAAAACGTGGCTATAGAGTAATTGTAAAAATATTTAGGGGGTTGTAGCTGCGTTTAAAACGTGGTTATAGACAAATTCTAAAAATAGTTAGGGGGTTATAGCCGCGTTTTAAACGTGGCTATAGGTAACAGATATAACCACATTTAAGAAACGTGGCTATAGTTGTGGCATATAGCCGCGTTTTAAATGCGGCGAAAATGTCTTCAAAGCTGTCAACAAGGGTGCTATGGTCGCACTTTTTCAAACGTTACCTCTTATAAAATGGCTATTTTATTAAATCAAAGGGCAAGAGTGTTGGTACCAAAAACCGCTTGATACAAAGCATTCACATGAAGAAAACAACTCGTCTTTTTGAACATAATAAACTACATGTTTACGGAATTTGTTTTATGGTTATATTGCATGTTATGTTCCAAATTTCATTTGCTATGTTTGGTTGTCGATTGTCGCTTCATATCACCAACATAAATTTTCACTATTGTAATGAGACTGTTGAATATGATGTAGGCAAAAGAAAGCGGCCGAGCAGTGGAGCGTGCAGATGTTTTCATAAAAGCATACTGCACGAAAGATGGGACTCCTATTAGTAATGAAGTGCGACACAAGATTGTAAGCCTATATCATAACCTATTTATTTTCTAATTTGTGCGTGAAATGTTTATAGCAAATAATATGTTATTTGGTTCTTGTATGAAAACAGGATAAAATGAAAGAAATTTTAGACAACGGGGGCAAACTAGTAGGAGACCGTCGCGATGGAATTCTCTGGGCAAAAGATGATGCGTTCGCTCAAGTGATGGGCAAAGAACGTTCTGGACGTGTCCGTGGGGTCGGTTTTGGACTAACCCCATCAGGAAGAAGTGGGTCCAACCTTCCATGTGTGCCTGGGCCGTCGTCCACTGAAACGGCCCAACGAATGACTGCATTGGAAAATTTGATGAGGGACCAACTTGCTGACTCAGAGCAGAGGCATCAGCAGCAACTGGCCTCATTGCATGCACAACATAAGGAGGAAATTGCCGAAGCACTGGCCGAAGCAAAGCGGGAGTCAGATGCACGGCATGAGCAGCAACTGGCCGAAGCAATGAGCGAATCAGAAACACGGCATCAACAGCAGCTGGACGAAACAAAGCGGGAAATGGCCGATACAAAGCGGAGAATGGATGAAATAGTAGCCTTCTTACAAAAGAGCGTGCCAATCAATTTAAGTTTAAGCGGTTATTCAGGTAATACAAACTTTGCATTTAATTTAATGAAACTTGCGTGTTTATTGCAATATTATGTGCTACTAATATTGCGTATATAATATTTTCAGGATAGCGCTACATCATAGTGAGGACTCTTCGTGGACTCTTCATGGACTCTTCATGTATAATTGTTTGGATATTCGGAATATTGTAACTTCGTGGATATTGAAAATATTGTAAACATGATTGTAATATTGTGTCAAATGGACTATACACTCTTCGTGGACTCTTCATGTATAGTTGTTTGGATATTTCTTTAGAGAAAATGCTTGAGAAAATTCTTACTTGATATTTTGTTGGAATTCTGGGTTGTTATTAGAGATATTTTGTTGAAATTTTGCATGTTTGACAAGTTTGTAAAAATCTGCCCAGAAAAAGGAAATAGGAAGGAAAAAAAAATACTATGGCCACGTTTTTAAAACGTTAAAAACGTGGCTATAGACCAATTCTTAATAAGAATTCGGGGGGCTTAGGCCGCACTTAAAACGCGGCCTAAGGTTGTAATCTTGGGCCGCGTTTAAAACGCGGCCTAAGACCAGAACCTTAGGCCGCGTTTTAAGTGCGGCCTAAGACCAAAAACTTAGGCCACGTTTTAAACGCGGCCTAAGACCAGAACCTTAGGCCACAGTTGAAACGCGGCTTAAACGAGTGTCACAGGCCGTCCCCATGAGAGGTATGGCCGCACTTTTTAAACGCGGCCTAAGGTTCAACCTTGGGCTGCGTTTTAAACGTGGCCTAAGGTTCAACCTTGGGCTGCGTTTAAAACGCGGCCTAAGGTAAAGGCTTAGGCCGCGTTTGGAACGCGGCCTAAGACTGTACCCTTAGGCCGCGTTTTAAACGGGGCTATAGGACCCGGTCTTGGGCCGTGGTTAAAATGTGCGGCCATAGGACCATCAGTCCTATAGTCACGGGTTTTAGGCCACATTAGAAACCGTGGCCTAAAAAAACGTGGCTATAGGCTATAGCCACGTTTTTTTTACCATATAGCCGCGTTTTAAAAACGCGGCCAGAGGACCTTTTTTTTGTAGTGAGACTTTGTCCAAAGTTTAATTATGTTGAACCTAAAGAAATTTAGGGTGATCATAAATTTCTTTTAAAGGTAAAAAAGTCATAAATTTTTAAAATTTATATATAATAATTATTTCTTGTCCAAATCAAGTGGTCATGTGACCACCTTAGCTTCAACATGGAGTCGCCTTTGATCCTAGCTTAGATATGATCATTTTCTAGCCATAGCATTTGTACATTAATTTTGCTCGCGGAAGCAGTGCTTAATCATTACATGTAGTATTTGGCTGAGGAGATTTCCGCAATTCATAACAAAATTAGTTGTATGCTGTAAATTACTACAATGAGAGCCAGCAACCCAATCAAAAAGTACTTAGCATCAATCTTCATAACAAAATTAGTTGTATGCTGTAAATTACTACAATGAGAGCCAGCAACCCAATCAAAAAGTACTTAGCATCAATCTCAATTTCTACCGCTAATAAATTTAGATTAATACTCATTGCTTGACCATCTCTCAAATTATTTTTTTATAATAAATATGAAAGAATTTGAAGTTAAATATAACGTGTGTACAGTTCTCATGGTGGACCACGTCATTTGTCCACCATTCCAGTAAAAAACTTCCATCTATTTAAAATTGCTGAGTCAGTATTTAGTTTTTATTTAAAACTCCACAATTTTAAACAAGTGGGAGTCTTTTACTGGAATGGTGGACCACATCATTTATTCACGATAAGGACCTTAGATAGTTATCCTTTATTATGTATTAATGCATTTATATTTTATGCTAACAGTAAAGATCACATTCACATTCCTTATTCAATGATAGAAATCTTTGGGTACGTTTGGTATACTGAATGTGGATTACAACAAGAATAATAATCTTTATTACCAGGAATAAAAGGTGTTGTAATGGAATAACTAAACCTATTCATTAGTTTGGTTGTGAGTTGTAACATTAGAATAAAACTTATGATCTATTTTAGGAAATATCTCATTCATACAAATATATTTTCTAAAAAATAATATATTTTAAATTTTAGAGAGATGAGTTATTTTTTGATGATTTTTTATTTCCACAATTGTTAGTTGGATATGAAAAGTTTATTTATTTGGAAATATATTAATGTTAGAAATTATTATATCTACTAAAGAATAACTATTACAATCCTTTTAGAGAGGAATAGTTATCCCTCATTTTAAAGAATAACTGTTCATAAGGAATGACTATTTTCTATAATAAAAAATAACCAAACTATTGAATAAATAAACTATAAGAATAACTATTATATTACAGTATTTATTATAGTCTATCAAACGTGCCCTTTATTCATTAAAAAAAAATGACTGAAAACTTAACGAGGAAAAGTAGCTAAAGCCCTTTTTTTCATATTGTAGCTTGTTATGTGCATATTAATTTGTACAACAGTTGACTGATGGATTTGCTTTTCATATTTATCGCTTAGAAAGTAATAATAACAAAAAACAAGAAAAACGACAACCGAAGTAATACCAAGTACCAACAACACCGCATCGAGACTGGTAATTAAGTTCTCTCACACTATTAAACTATATATTCAGACTCGTCTCATCATGCCTATGATAGCTTTGCTCTACCTATGTCGTTTTTCTTTACACCTTATTGGGAGACCATATACCCATATGCGAAAATATGACGTGCTTGCTATAATACAAAATTTTAGCAGGTGCACCAAATTAAAAGCTTGGAGGGCAAACGGGGTTAGACTTAGAGCCTCCCATAAAATAACGTGATACAAAACGGGTTTATGTACTTTAAACAAACTTTCTTTGATGAATAGTTTGCGTTAATAAATGATCTTGTTGGGTACAGAAGGAAAATAGGTAAGCAATTTCTAGGTAGATCGATCCGTGGACTTTTCATTGGGTCAGAACGTAAGGATTTGATGCAAAAGTACTTACAGTGTAATCCATAGAATAGGACCACGCAGTCAATGTGTTCACTCGTTCAGTCTGACATATAACACACATGAACTTTTGGCGCACCAAATCGGTGTTTCATGTCTTCTTCTTTTTAAATTAGCTCTTGAAATAATGGTTAAGAGATTAAATCTATGTTTTCTTATCAACAATAATTTTTTTTTTTTGGAAGATGGTATGAAATGTAGTTGATACTTTATTCGATTCATATCTTCCCTCCTCCCCCCTCCCCCATCCACACATTGCGCGGAGCTATGTTGAAGGATGGGGGCCATGGCCCCACCCAAAATTTTGAAATTTTTTTAAAAAATATATAATTATTTTAAAGTTTTCAAAACTTAGTGTGTGTTTGTATTCACGTCCACGTTTCTTTGCTGCGTTTTCCTTTTTTTTTTTTTTTTTTTTCACGCGTTTTGAGTATTGCGGTTACTGTTCAATGAATAGTAACCGCAAAAGTGGACTTTCTGCCGTGAACAGTGCATATATGCACTGTTCACGGACCCACAAATTTCATTTTTTATCAATTTTTTCATTAAAAATGGGTCCCACAGCACTATTCACATATTTAAAAATTAGTTTGCTACAGTGTTTTCAGTTTTCAGTTTTCAGTTTCAGCAAAATAAGTTCTATCCAAACACACCCTTAGTCTACAAAAATAAGAGTTAGTCCTCCCAAGTATTTGAATTAGCCTAATGATGCTCTTAAAAAATATAATTGGTCTAATAGTTATAGAGACATAGCTTTATTTTTCACAATTCTATTTTTTCTTGTAAAATGTATTCTTATATTTGTCAAATATTTGATAAAGTTTGACATCAAATATGTTTGAATATATCTTTTTCAACCCATTATGTGGTGATTAACAAGTCATTGAATCATTAAAAAAATATTGGTACTAAAATTATACATGAAATGTCTCTTTAGTCACCACATAATGGGTTAAAGCAAAATAACTTGAACGTAACACAAGACTTCCACAAGATAATGGGTTAAAGCATTAACCCAACAACTAGTTTTACCTTGCCTCATTCATACTTTGTTTATTCGGTAAGTAACACAAGACTTCCACGTGTATGAAAGTAACTTCCCTATAATATATAGTCTTAACAACTTAAAGCTTTGCATTGTTTGGTCCAGAAGAGATGGCCCTGCCCCTTTACCACGGCATAGTTAAGCGACTATGTAATTGAAGACATGAAAATTTTTAAATTGCTTTTGATTTTTTTTTTTTTTTAATTTGCGACCAAATTAGTCACAACTTAGAAGTGCTGCGATTTCACATGGTTTATAAGTTGACAATTTCTTGATTCATCTGAAACCGTGGACTGCTACGACCACGAAACTGAAGCCATGACATTTAAAATTGGTAAATTTTTTATGACCAAATTATTAATTAGTCACAAGACTCACAACTTAGAGACACATTGCGTGGAGTAGTAAGTTGACAATTTCTTGATCCAAAACGAAATCGCGGAACCGCCACTGCAATTTCAAAGCTCAATTTGACCTCAGGAAAATTGCATAGCTAGCTTCTATGACAGGTAACGACTTGCTTTTATATTATTTATAGCATTGTTTCTTTTATCAAAAGGTATACATGTGTATGTTTTAATGTTTAATAAATAGGATGAAGAAAGTCAAATAATGTAAAAGAGAAAAACAAGAGCAATAGTTTTAATATAATTCGATTTCATGGTCCTATGTCCACACCTGAAAATAAAATAAATAAATAAAGGACAAAATTTAACTATAAAATTAGTTGTAACTTAAAACTATAAACTCACTCAAAAAAATAAATATTACAACATATTTTGAAAATCTAATCATTGAATTACTTGTTCTTTACACTCTTAATACACATGTTAAATTTTGTGTCAATCGGATATTATTTACTACATGATCTATAAGCTTATATTTTATGTATAATTTTAAATTACAAAAACTTGAAATTTAAAAAATTTATTGATGACATAACTATTGATCTTTAATTTTCTTGAAATTTTGCAAGCATGGAGGATATAAGAAGAAGATGTAATCAAATGGTGGATTTGTCAAAATTCACCCTTGATAAAAAGATATTAAGTAAGTTTGTAGCATAAAACTATAACTAATTTTGTAACTAAACTTTATCCATATATAAAATCCTAAAAGCCTAAATTTTTATGATTCTAAAATATTTTTGTATGTTACAATGAAACCGTGCACATAAGTGGACATGGCAAAATGAGCTAGGATTCACCAACTTGACCCAAATCCAAAGGAAAATATTTGATCCGAATCTTATTTTTTGACCCGAATAAAAAACAAGTTGACCTGTGACCTAACCAGCTAACCCAACCCAGCTAACTTGTAACTTGACCCTTTTTAAAAAAAAAATTAAGAAAAAAATTAAGTTAAATTAAGACATGGTTTATTTACTTTATTTTTTTGTAAGCTTTACAATGCATAATTCAAACTCAATATATATATATATATATATATATATATATATGGATCAAATGATAAATTACATCCAACTGGCATGCGTGTTAAAAGCATATAAAACATATGATTCAATGGTTGAATTTTCAAAATATAAATTCAATAACAAGTTATTGGATAGTCTAACATATAACATCATTCAAATACAATGGCCTTAAGAAAACAATTGAGACCTTTATTTAGTGTGTGTGTGTGTGTGTGTGTCTATATATATATATATATATATATATATATATATAACGACATGAAAATTGACATGCATGTTAAAAGCATATAAAACATGTGATTCAACGGTTGAATTTCAAAATATAAATTCAATAACAAGTTATTGGGTGGTGTAACATATAACGTCATTCAAATACAATGGCCTTAAGAAAACAATTGAGACCTTTATTTAGTTGCAAGCAAATGATTTGAAAGATAAACAATTAAGGCTTTCTTATTGCTTAAATAACCCAATAAGAAAATATTTTTAGATATCAAATGACAGAGTACATGCCACGATAACTTTTTGTTGCAATAGAGTTAAAAACATATATTTGAAATTATAAACATCAATAAGAAGTATTCATAAATATAAAAATAGTGAAGCCGAAGTATATTAATGAAATTAGCATAAATTATGGATGTTTGTGGGCCTATTTTTTAACAGATCATAGCCAAAATAAATGGCTTTTCAAAATAAAAGTTGATTTATTGGGAGTGTATTGCTCAACAATGATATATTCATAAAAATATTATGTATAAATAAGTAAATAATTAAACTTCGATGTATATTCTCAAATTGAAATAGAGTGTCAACCAGGGTGCATTTAAAATTAAATACAACTATTAGATTATTTTTAAGATATTAGATTCTGAAATTAGTTTTCAAGATTGTAAATATCTTATATATATTTTTAGTCTTTATCACATTAGCTATGCAATAGGGCATTTGTAATTTTCTTTTATATTTTGGGATATTGATATTGTGTAGAAATGAAATTTGTGTGTTTATTTTAATTAGATTTTCAAATGGTAGATTAAACTCTTTTGTATTTGTGCTATTTATTTTGGTTAGCAATGTTAAGATTTGTATAATTTTATGACTTGTTAAGTTAAACTCTTTCTTGATATAGGTAGTGAATTCGAAGTAATGTATTTCACACTAAGTAATTTGCTACATAACTTACCAAGTGGCAAATGCATGTTTTTTATTTAAATCATGTGAAAAATACTGGTTGGCTCGACCCAACACGACGACCCAACCCGACCCGCAATTGCATCAATGGCCAAAGAGTGGCTATTATGGTAAGAGGATGACTGCATTGGTGGCCTAAGGAACATTAGTTGATGAATGATTGGCTCAAGGATACGCGAGGCAGAAGTCAGCGATAGTATTGATATGGGTAGCAAACGGTGGTCAGAGAATGGCGACACCAGTAGCGACGACAAGAGAGGCAAATAGGTTACTAGAAGACATTGGCATATGATAGCATTAGGCATGATTGACGCATATAGAAGCTTCTTCTAGCAACACTTCAGACACATTGATATGACATACAGAAACTTTGGGCGACACATATTACGTGAGGGTGCGTGTGACATCCTCTAATTCGACTAATTTTTTGCAGCGTTTTGTAGATCGACTTTAAATCTTTTGAGTGACGTATTCAGAAATTGAAAAGATGCTCAAATGCGAAGATCGAAGAGAACAATGCTTGGACAACTGCATGAACTTCATTGGAGGGAGGCAATTCTAATTAGAAGGAACGTCAAAAAAGATGGTGGAGGAAAGGAAAAAAAATACAAATAACTCGTTTGGTAATGTTGTTCTAGTAGTGTTGTTTAAATATTATGGAAATACGTGTGAGTAAAAAAATATTCTAAACATACGAGTTGTGTTGTTTAAACAACGAAAACTATTGTTTAAATAACATAGCCAAACAAACCAAAAACCATGGCTCTGATACCACATTAAATTATAAATAACAAAATAACGTGGCTTGTATTGGCCTATGTCCACAACAAAAAGAACTAAACAAGTACATTTTTTTAAGTATTTATATAGAAATACATCATATTTAGTATAGTAATCCTAAAATCATGATAACACTGATATTACAAAACTACAGTAACCCACGGTATCATAGGAAAATATGTTCTATGCATGTGTATAAGTATATATGCATATAATATTATCTTTATAAATGATATCTTAAAATATATTCTACTAAAAGTTAGTTTCAATCCTAGTGCCTTTTCTTTTTTTTTTTTTTCTTTTTTTTGGATAAAGACAATATCTTCCCAGCCAAACAAAGATAAATTACTCACCGAATCGGTCCATGATAGACCAAGGCATCAACAACCCTCTTTGAGAGGATTTGAGCCTAACTACAATAGAAAATTTATAGTTAAATACACATTTAGCTAAAAAAATGGGCAACTTTCTTTCTATGATGGGTAGAATGCTTTAAGTTTATAAGAATATCAACCACCAATTGTAGCAAATCCGAGCTAAGCTGATTCACATCGATGACTACCTTCGCATCACCCCAAATGGCCGGCTTGAACCCCTAACCAATCACCATATCAATTGCGCATTCCTATATGCGTAGTGTGCATTTGGGAAGTAATGAAAATTATAAATTATTTTACTATTTAACTTATTTTTGCTACTATTCATGGGTCCCACTATACTTTTTAGTGTTATTCATGACCCCATTGTACTATTTCAACTAATTTTTACGTTTATCTATAGTACTTTCAGCAATAAGTTTTCAATTTCTGCAAAATAAACAGTATTCAAATAGACCTGTAGTCTTAACCCTAGGTATTAACAAATATTCACCACCATTGTGCTGTTTATCAATTTTTTTTTAGTAATGTTTTTTTTTTTTTTATTCATTTCTTCTTTTTCTTATTTTTATTTATTTATTTATTTCTTCTCTTACTTTTTGCAACAACGGCCGAAAAAGCTAAAACAAGTTCAAAACTCCCCTTGGGTTCTTTAAAGTGTGATTAAATGGAGAGATTCAAGCTCAAATTTCCAATATTCAATGAATAGATTTTAGTGGTATATCACAAGAAAGAAATCAAAAGGCAAAATAACAAAGAGATGGAAAATATACATAATTCATTAAATCTAGAATTGTTTTGCACATATAGCAGGAAGAGGAATTTGAGAAAAGTGGGGGGAGAGAGAGAGAGAGAGAGAGAAAAGACCCATTAGTACCACTATTTTTATCTTTAGGCCTCAGAATCGTGTTGCTCTTTCATGGCTGTATGAGCTTTTGTTCTGAAATTTTAGCTTTTAGGGTAAAACATTAATTGGTTGTGTTTGATATTCCTTAGGAACTAGTCTCAGTATAAGGAGTAAAGTTATTGGCTCTATGTTGTCAAACAAGGGAAAAGTTTCATATTGCCTTTATTTAGGTAAAGGCATGGACTGTTTTTTTAATCATAACTAAGGAAATGCTTGACCAAATGCCATTGGTGCACACTCATAGCTGATTTTGCTCCCAAGAAAGCTGCTTTGTGGCTGAACACATCAAAAGTTGCCAAGGAGTCAGCTTAATTTCAGGGGCCTAAAAATGGAGTATGTGAAACTTCAGTCACATACGGCAGGAACTACAAGTCTTCATTTGGGTGAAAATTTTGGGTACCTAACCATTTACATGAGTTTTAAGTGTTGCAAGTATCTTTAACCCACTCAGTAGCATGCATAGCTCGGGTTTATGCAAAAGGTCAAAAAAAAAGTCAATTCATACTCTCCAAATCAGACTCTTTCAAATTTTCTTTATTTCAAATATATTATAATACATGAATTGAAATTATAATAAAGTCGAGCTTGACTAGATCAAGCTTGTAAAAAATTTGTCATGAAAACAATCATCAATACTTCATTTTATTCCTTTATTTTAGATTATTTTAATATATTTTATACTAACATAGAAAATATGATATAAAGTATATTGTTTACCTTATCAACTGAACCAGGGGCGGAGGGAGGGGGGGGGGGCGAGGGGGGGCACCTGCCCCCCCTGAACTTCCGAATTTTTTACTAATAATGGCAGTATATTGCATTGAAATGTACTATTTGCCCCTCTACACAAAAGCCAAAAAACTTTTCCTTAACTAGAACTCTGAGACTACTATAACTTTAATATAGAACTACGGGTCCCACCTAGTAACAATTAAAAAAAAAAAAAAAAAAAAAAAACCTATGCTAATGATATATGCCTATACAGAATATGAATCACAGCAGCCTAATACTAATAGAACTCTAAAAAAAAAAAGTGTATATATGGTACAGTATAAAGCATGCCTCCCATATTAAAAAAAAAAAAAAAAAAATTTGAATGTTTTTAAAATTAAGTAAAGGGAGGAAAATAATTAGCTTTTTAAAAAAAAAAATTTAATTTGGTAATTCATTTGGTCAAATATTTCTATACTCTACTCTTTCTCCATATCTCTCTAATTTAGAGAAATTAAAAATGAGGAGTTAGAAGTAATTAAAACCCCTCCAAATCCCTCTATTTCCTCTCTTAAAAAAAAATCCAAATAAGGTAATTTATCTTATTTTCCCTCGCTTTACTCTACTCTCCTCTATTCAAACAAGCAATTAGAGTTTCTGTTGAGTTTTTAAAAGCATTCAAGTTGAGTTTTTTAAAGCATTCAAGTCATTGAGTCACGTTTATATAGTCACAGGTATATTGCATACTCTTAATATTCACATTTAAATTTTTTTAGATTATTTTTGACTTTCAATCTTGTCTTTTAATCTTGCCCCCCTTGACCTAAATTCCTGGCTCCGCCACTGAACTGAACCAACTCCGTAAACAAACACTATCAAATTTCACAACTACCATAAGACATCAATAATCATAGTAAAATAAGACAGAAAATATTCATAATTAAAATATAAAAAAAAAAAAAAAAATTCCACTTCAGGGTCCACCAATAGTTGTACCATCTAGAAACTTAACAAAAAATTTTCCTACTTTGTAGTTTGTACCAAACCAATCCAATACGATTAGTCGATCACTATGCATCTCATAAACAAATGGACTTAAACTGTTGCCCATTCTGTACCAAACCACAGTTTGCATTTCAACCAACTGCCACTCTCTACAATAATACCTTCAATCCCTCATAAGTCATAAAGTCTATGACTAAATAATTTTCTTCATAAACTCTTTTTTTTTATTTTTTTGGCTGAACATAACCTCTTATTTATTAAATCTTTGGTGATGGTCCATTTTATACATGGATTCAACATAAATATGACTTGATATCTCACCTAAATATATGATTATGTCAGGGCAGCACACCATGACGTTGGAATTTTCTTTTTGTCTTTTTTTATTATCTCCTTATCAGAAAAGTATCGTAGTGCTATTTTATAGCATTAATTTGATGAACAAGCATGTCTATGTACCTAATGTGGTTCACCACAAGACAACCAATTAATACATATTACAATTATTTAATGTAAAATATTGTTTGTGGTATCAAACTCATTCTCTTTATAATTAGAGACCTCTTATAATGGCACACTTTTTTTTTTTTTTAAGTAACATAAAATGGTACACATATTATCTTCCTTTGGTGTGTGTTATGTTGATCGAGAATTTGACTTTTGCTTTTATATATTTGTAACCTGTTGGGCCTAAAAAGAAAAAAAAACCCACGATCGGGCAGCCTATAAAACTGCTTTTATAAAGTGGCATATGAGTATCATACAATTTCAAAAACTACTGTTATAAAATGGAGTATAATTTTTACGGACGCTAATACAGAGACAATCAGATTTGGCAAGAACTAAAACTAATCACCTCCAAATAATTAAAAAGGTATATCTAAAACTTTGCCAACGTTATGAAAATGATCAAAGAGATCAAAGAGTGAAAGAAACCAAAATACTGTGTTACGTCGAACGCAAGAAAAAAAAAAAGTTTCAAGTTCTTTTCACCTACAAATGTTGAAAGTCTTATATAGTTATAGTGTAGAAGGTTCAAAGAGATTTCTTCAAATTAGTTTAGAGAAGAAAAAAAATCATCTTGTTCACGAACAAAAATATAAATAGCACGTGAAAAATTATCAAATAATATAATTGGAGCAAGTCTAATATTGGTCTAGGGCAAGTGTACATGCCAGAGTGATGGCTTCCACACTAGGTACCTTCCTGATCATTCATGGGGGGAAAAGAGAAAGAAAGATACCTTTATAATGGAAAGTCCAGATCGAGGACCCCAAGTTTTAAATTATTCAATGACTTTTCAAAACATCAAATTCGACTTTTGATTTTTTTTTTTTCTTTCACAATTAGGTGATATGGTGGCTTAAACAAAAACGGAGTCAGTTCTATGCATAATAGGTAGAGCTAGCTAGCACACCCCTAATTTGTCTGGATCATGCTGTTCTGTCTCTCTCAAGTCTCAATGATGCATCAAAGCAGACAAAGACTTTTGCTATCGAAATTCACAGGCACAAGACAAGCACATGATGTAATTGGCCACCATTGAAATTATTTATGCTTGAGATTCATGAAAGGAATGGATACAGAACTTTGAACCAGTATTCTCTATTCTAACTTCAAGTCCCCATCTCAAACTTGATTGGTCTTCGATTCTTTTCCTTTATTCCGATTTTGACCCAACAAAAATGAAAGTTTTTTTTTTTTTTTTTTGAGAAACCAAAAATGAAAGATAAGTTAACTGTACCCAGTTACAAACACCTCCCATCCACATAAAAATATGTTCTATTTTATGCTTCATTAATAATATATCAAATGATTTTATTAATGTGTGCCCTTAAGTATACATTAGTAAATTATTTTATAAAACTTTTTATATAAAAATGAAAAAGTGATTAATTATTTTGACAGTTTTTTCAAATTCCTATAAAAACTTTCACAAAATGAATGGTTAAGAGATTCAGATTAAATCTTGCTAATAATAAACACCAATTGATGTGCTATACTTTTTTATTATCATGAGTAAATACCATAAATTAAAATTCTATGTGTATTTTTTAATATTATATATATATATATATATGATTAGTGAAAAAAAATAGAGTTTTGGAAAGTGTGGATCCGTTTGATAAGAGATTTCTAATAACGTTACTTAAGTGTTGTGAAAATACATGTGAACTAAAAAGTGTTATAGAAAAACATATTGTAGTATTTAAACACTGAAAATTATTATTTAAACAATAATACCAAACAAGCCCTAGATTTTTATTTACATATTCATCCCATGTCACTCTGGAATCTGAATAAATATGTACATTGACGAGGTTCATGCCACTGCCACTCTGTACCCATTAATTACGGTGCCATTAATGCCCTGAGAAGTCTTTGAATTTTGCTCGTTCTATTCAAACCCTAAAAAAGTCATGAATTCATAACTCTGACCATGGAACAATCAAGCAAAAATCTTTTATATGGTTTTGAATTTTCCGATTTATTTATAGATCTATACCTGTAATGTTGTTTAAAGTTTGAACAGCTTATTTTTGGTGTGTGTTGCGTTGAAATGCCCGAATCAATTTAAATTCGGTACTATTCAAACAAAGAAATGTTTCCATAATAAATGTGATATATTGTGTTAGTTGAACATAACTTTATAATTTTTTAGAGTAAGCTTTGAAAGAAAGATCTGCAATGCATGGTTTTGGTCATTAATTTATAAAATATATAATTTTATTGAGAAATAATAAGTAAATGTTACCTAGATTGAAGAAAAGTGGTGTATTAAAAATTCTAATCTTAAGTCTTTATAGAATTACCCAGATGAATTACATAAGTTTTTATAGAATTAAAATTCTAATCTTTAATATAATATGTGACCTCCTAGGTAGTCCTCATGTTGCACCCTTTTCTTTTCCTTCTATACATATACATACATACATACATATATATATATATATATATATATAATTTTATTGAGAAATAATAACTAAATGTTTCCTGGATTGAAGAAAAGTCATGTATTAAAAAGTAGCTAATAAAAAGTTAATAATAAAACTATTATTAAAAGCAAAACGTATGGCAATTAGATGTGGTGACAAGCTAAATAATAAGATAGCAATGATTAATATAAAATGAATATTGCAGAAGAATCCATCATTGACAAATGAATCACATAAGTCTTTATAGAATTAACATTCTAATCTTTAATATAATAAGTGACCTTCTCGGAAGTCCTCATGTTGCATCACTTTCTTTTCCTTCTCAAATATATATATATATATAAAAGTGAAAACTATACTTATAATATCAAACGAGAACGTTGAGAAATTCTATTTTGATCATTAAGAATAAAATAGAAAATAAAATTATTATATTAATTTCTTTTTGTAATTGAGATAATTTTTTTTTTAAAATTAAGATAACGTGATAAACATAAAACATGGTTCCCAGTTCAATAACATTCTATACAACTCATTTAAATTTTATCATTGTTAATAAAAAATTTATTAAAACTATTATTAAAATCAATTCTATGACAAGTACATAGGGTATTCACTTGGAACAAACACGGCTTCTAAAACACAACTTTATTACACATTATATGATTTACAAAACTTTGATACGGTTTATGACCTCTATAGTGTCAAGAGTCTTATAATTCAATTAATATCTCTTGATATTTCTAACAAAGATGTCAGGGTTCAAATTCACTCTTCCCCAACTATCAAATTATCAATGTACACACACACATTTATGATAAATCATGATAGGGTCAAACAACAAAATAGTAAATTGTAATTTTCTCTAATTTTAAAAAAGCTTTTATATAACATTACTTGGGGTGTAACTTGTTGGATTCTGTATATGTATAAACAAAACTTGACCTCCTTGGGTTGAGAAATCTCATACTCAACCCAACCCATGATACTCTATAACCAACCCAACTGACTCATAGGGTGGGGATCATTTTGTCATGCCTAATGAGGTATCTTTTTTAGCACTTTACGATTGTTCTTCACCTTTTTCTTCTATCTCATTATTATTGAAACCATTTCATTAGAAATAAATAAAAATAATAATATGTCCAACCCGCCCCTTTCCCACTCCCCTCAGGTTTTTCCCACCCAAAAGGAGAAACAAGACCGAGTTTGATCAAGACACCTTTGATCCAACCTCGGGTCCTCGACCATCACTAGAGGGGAGGCCGGAGGGAGGTTTCCTTATTTTTTATGTGAGCAAGACTTAGATACAGTACTTAAATGCTATTCATTAGATTCTTCTCTTAAAATTCTGCCATGTGGATTATTTTTCTTGAGATGGAACTTTATTTTTTAGTTAAGTATGCACATGTCAGAATATTAAGAGATGAATCTAAAGAACTACATCTAAGATATTGTACCTAAGTTTTGTCATTTTTATGTTATTCAATTATTTATTTTTTGGTTTAAGCCCAAGTTTGAAAGTCCTGTCCCGGCCCATTTAATAATCAGTATTCTGCTATAGTCCTTACAGATTCACAGAATGGGCCCAGGCCATGCTATTATATTTGGGTTTTCCGCTGGAACCAAAATCCAAAGCTTGGTTCTTGCCAATTTATCAATGAAGTCTATGCAGCATGCACCCAAAACTTTCAGCTAAACCTTCCGAATAATAATAAATTCCAACGCCTATTGCACTTTTGCTTTGTTGAATCCAAGTCCCTTGTGGAAGCATCTGAGGCTTCAATATTTAGAAAAATCAACTGAAAGACAGAAACAGTCATTTTCAAACTGTATGTAATCGTTTTCTTTAACAATTGTTTTACCATAATCAATTTCTTCTCTTTGATTTTACCCTTTTCGTATTATTTTTGTACATGTGTATCAGGTTTTAGAACTAGTCAAATAAATATAAAGACATTTTGTTTTCCTCATGCCTTCCTAATGTAGAACGAAGAAATTACTATAACGGAAATCCATAGCTTCTGTGCAATGTGATAAATGTTTATGAGAAATAATACTAAAATTGAAGGGAAAAAAAAAAATTTGCTTGGAGAAGGGACAAAGTTTGGCTAGCTATCACCTTGGTTGTAGCAAATTAATGGTTATAAGTCCAACTAAAAAACTTAACATAATTACATAATTTGAAAATCTAACCATTAGACTGCATACTCTTTATGTTCTTAAAGCGTAAAAAAAAAATTAGTGTCAATCAGATGTTATTTACTATTTAATCCATAAAATTATTTTTTATGTATAATTTTATACTACAAAAACTTGAATATTAAATATTTTATAGATGATATAATTATTAATGTTTGATTTTCTATAAATTTCAAATATAGAAGATATAAAAAGAAAATATAATTTAATAGTAAACTTGTTAAAATTCACATATAATAAAATAATAGTGTAGAGTTGTAGCCAATGATAAAGCGGAGTTGTTTGAATTTTATAACCAAACATATGAATAAAATACAACATCTTCTATTCAGGGGTGGCCAACAAATTCGGAGGCCTTAGGCGATATATTTAAATGAGACTTTTTTGTTATCACTTAAATAATATTTAACTAGTGTTTAATATCATTATTTTTTTTTATATAACAAAACTATATTCTTTTTATTTTGTAATATGCCTTTTTCTTTTTTTTGGAAAAATGCTAAAACTATAACAAATTTTACTAAAAAAACACTTAGAAACAATATAGTAATGAATATGATTAGTAACACTTCAAAAAGATAATTAATAAACAAGTATTTGAATAAATGATGTTAAGGATATTATAAATTTTACAATATAAAGCTTACAAAGATGAATCACCAATCACAAAATGTATTTCAAAAATGCATTTAATAAGTTGTTAATATCTACAAATCACATTAATTGTCACATCAATTTGTAAAAGTTTTTGAAGTAAAACTTATAGTACATATTTCTTGCATTTTCCTATCTAAATTATTTCTTATGATTAATAACATATATATTTGTAGGACTCACGTATTTAAAGTTGTATTATCTCTAATATTACTTAATTATTTGAGACTTCTTAAAAGTACCCAAAAAAAAAAATCTATATCTCCAAAAATGTATTTTTTTAAAAAAAAAATATATTAATTTTTATCCCAAAATATGGGGACCTTTCCCTAATAGAGGCCCTAGGCGATGGCCTAAGTGGCCTAGACCTAGTCTAGGTCTATTACCGACAAAACATATTCCTATCACTAATGTAATTATCATTTAGAATACCAAATGTACCCATAGGCCATAGTATTACCCAACTATCAGTGTCAACTTTAAACCTTCCACAAAACTACAAAACCTTTTGTTAATATAATGCACTAGCCCTTTTGTGTCCACTCCCGCTCTGTCAAAATAAAGTCTGTTTCTAATTTACGGTAGAGCATCCAACGTAAGTGCTCCTATCAATAATATTTTCTCATCCTGTAAATCTCCCTTTTTTAGCAGAGATTGGGACAACACATTACTTTAAAAGTTCTATTGCCAAGGTAATGATATGATCAAATCTTGGATCCTGTTATAGGATTTTAATATTAAATAATTAAAAAAATTAAATTCGGTAAGGATGTCGTGTAAAATCTAAGTTTTATACCATCTAATTCCAACATGTCACATCATTATATCACACAATAAAGAATTAACACAATTGCATCCAATCAATTTTAATACCAATCAGAAATTACAGTCCAATTGGAAATTTATTGAGGTGTTATAAGGTGTGGTAAGATATATTGAGTTTTAAGTTAAAAGTAGATGTGGTAATCTCTTATGTGATGTTGTAAAACATGAATTTTACATCCCATTCTTACCAAATTCAAACTCATAATAAAAATTAATAAAATTGGCAACATAATATAAAAATGAGGGAGTTAATATAGAAGATAAATTGTTGGTAAAATGTATAATCCCACATTGAAAATGAGGTAACTCTTTTATTATTTTTAAGTGTGGAGATTAATGAGATAATATGTATTAAAGCAAATATTGGGTCAGATACATGTGCAAGAGAAGACAAAGGAATCAAATATGGACTAGCCATAACCCAAGGCTACCAGACCAATTGAACTTATAAGTAGACTCACTGCAATTTTGGCAACGTCCTGTTCGGCTGCTTTTTTATGTAAAAAAGTGTTTGGAGAGGTATAGGTCGCTCCATCCACTTCCACTGTTGACCTAAACCTTCGTGCATTTGGTGGTCCCTCAGTCATAGTTTGATAAAATGGCTGCGAAATGGCTGACCTTTGTGTGTATTCCTGTAGACGGTTCTTGTACATCAAGGGGGGGTCTGAACGGCCTAAACAAATTCCATACACAAGTTTTAGTGAATAATTCTCTACAACTGTTAGCAAAACAAATTCAAGATAAATATGCTTATATTATAAATGAACATGAAGTCACATACATATTAAAACGACAAAAAAATGGGTTAATCATGAGTCAACAAAGCACTTTGCAATATTATAAAAAAACGTTGCTTAATTACAATAAAAATAGAAGTGAACTAGTCTGCTATTTAAGCAACAACATCATCTTGTACATGGGAAAATAAAATACAAATCTGCACAGCCGTTTTACATTCAGATCACATCCCATCTTCTGATTTTTTAACTAAATTACTCCTATAAATTTTGAATATGCACAGCCATTTTACATATAGACCACAACCCAAGTTCTGATTTTTTCTAACAAAATATAAAATATGAATAAAGGTCACATCCCAAGTTCTGATTTCTTATTTGCCTTTCTTCATCCACAGAGTCCACCAAATTGTAAAGCTTCATTCATTATTTTGACAGAGAGACCCTTTGGTTGCAAAATATATGAAACCCAAAAAAAAAAAAAAAAAAAAAAAAAGCTGAGAATTTTAAGTACCAAGACAAGGACTATTTATCAAAACCCAAAAAGGAAAACGCATGAAATAAATAAATAAAACCCAAAAAAGTTAATATAGTTTCGTGCAGAAGAGGACGCTGCAGAAGTAGAGGGAGGCTGAGGCCGAAGCTGAGGTTGAGAGGGAAGCTGTGGCTGAGGTTGAGGCTGAGGCTGAGGCTGATACTGAACTGAGAGCTGAGGCTGAGGAAAGGCATTTGATACCATTTTCAAGGGTTGAGAGGACGAAGAAGCCATTATCTATCTCACACAAAAGTAGTGAGCTCAAAGGGTCTGTGATTGTGGAGTCTTTTGGGTTAAAATTGCAAATTTTAAAGTTAATTTGCGTTATAGCTATTGTTCGAAGTTAATTGGGAAACTGAGGAGAGAGACTGAATTTCGGCAATGGCGTTGCCGAAATTCAGCCAAAAAAGCAGGAGAGAGAATAAGGATACCGAAATTCAACCAGAAAGCAGGAGAGAGGAGAGAGAATAACAAAAAAGTAGGAGAGAGGAGAGAGAATAACCAAAAAAATTTTGGGGGAAAAATTTTTTTTAGAAAAAAATTTTTTTTTTCCCCCACAATTTCGGTAATGCCATTGCCGAAATTGTGGAGGGAAAAAAAAATTTTTTTTTCTCACAATTTCGGTAATCCCATTGCTGTTTTCTCCTTTTATTTATTTATTTATTTATTTACATTTACGGCAACACTATTGCCGAAATAGGGGGAAATTATTTAATTTTTCTTCAATTTCGACAATCCCATTGCTGTTTTCTCTTTTTATTTATTTATTTACATTTACGGCAACGCCATTGCCGAAATAGGGGAATAAATTTTTTTTTTAGCAATTGTGATAATGGTATTGTCGAAAATGGGAAAAAAAAGTGGTTTCGAAATCTCTATAAGAGTAAAAAATAGGTTTCATGTCCATAATATCTTCACAATAAATCACATATAATTAGTTATTATTAGTTAAAAAATTTGTGACAACTAATTGTGGCAATGACATTGCCAAAATAGGAAAAAAAATTTGTGGTAATACCATTGTCGAAATAGGGAGAAAAATAAAAGTGACAAACTACTTGAGGTAATTGCATTGTCGAAATAGAAAGAAAAAAAATTGGAAATACCATTGCCGAAATAAGGGAATAAAATTTTTTTTAGCAATTGTAACAATGGGATTGCCGAAAATGTGAGAAAAAAAAAGAGAGAAGGATTATGGCAATGGGATTTCTGAAATAGGAAAACAAATTTCGGCAATTCCATTGACGAAAATGTGGGAAAAAAAAGAGAAAGAATTGGGGAAAAAAATTTTCCCTATTTGGATTACGGCAATAGCATTGCCGAAAATGTGAAAAAAAAGAAAAAAAAGGAGAAAAGGATTACGGCAACGGGATTGCCGAAATAGGAAAAAAAAATTTCCCCTGTTTCGGCAATACCATTGCCGTAAATGTAAATAAAAAATAAAAAATAAAAAATAAAAAAAAAATAAAAAAGAAAAAGAGAAAATGATTACAGCAATCCCATTGCCGTAATAGGAGGAAATATCTATTTCGGCAATAGCGTTGCCGTAAATGTAAATAAATAAATAAATAAATAAAAAGAAATTGGGGAAAAATTTGGAAAAATAATTTCCCCTATTTCAGCAATAGCATTGCCGTAAATGTAAATAAATAAATAAAAAGAGAAAACAGTAATGGGATTGTCGAAATTGAAGAAAAATTAAATAATTTCCCCCTATTTCGGCAATAGCGTTGCCGTAAATGTAAATAAATAAAAAAAGAGAAAATAGCAATGGGATTACCGAAATTGTGGGAAAAAAAATTTTTTTTTTCCTCCACAATTTCGGCAATGAAAAAAAAAAATTTTCCCCAACAATTTCGGCAATGGCATTACCGAAATTGTGGGGAAAAAAAAAAAATTTTCCCCAACAATTTCGGCAATGGCATTACCGAAATTGTGGGGGAAAAAAAAAAATTTTCCCCCAAAATTTTTTTGGTTATTCTCTCTCCTCTCTCCTGCTTTTTGGTTATTCTCTCTCCTCTCTCCTACTTTTTTGTTATTCTCTCTCCTCTCTCCTGCTTTCTGGTTGAATTTCGGTATCCTTATTCTCTCTCCTGCTTTTTTAGCTGAATTTCGGCAACGCCATTGCCGAAATTCAGTCTCTCTCCTCAGTTTCCCAATTAACTTCGAACAGTAGCTATAACGCAAATTAACTTTAAAATTTGCAATTTTAACCCAAAAGACTCGTGACTGTGTGTTGGTGTTCAAAGAAATGAGATGAGACAGCTTTTTCTAGGGTTCTGCTCCGTTATTTAAAATTTCTTGCGTGATTTTGGGGTCGACGATTGAGAGATTTTGAGGATGCTTTATATCTTTTTAAGGAAAAATGCAAAAGCTACTAATTTTTAAGGCCACATAACAAAAGCTACGACTCAAAGTCAATAGAGTTCCAATCAATTTCATAATTTAATACAAACAACGATTAAATTTAATTTCTTTTAAGAAAAAAATAAATAAATAATTTGTATTTATTGAATTGGGAATTTTTTTTTTTTTTTTTTTTTTTATAAACATGATGTGTCTCTTAAATTGAGAAATCAAATATACTTGCACTCAAGTTTTGTATAATTTTTATCTTAAAAATATTTTTGTAAATGTGTGAGTTACTTTTTATGAGTTATGAAATTATGATTTATGATACTACAAATTTTACTATATATGTCTTTATTTTTATGGAAAAATAATTTTATTACATAAGTCTTGTAAATTAGTGTATAATCAAATATATAAAACTAAATTTTGACATGGCACAAAATATATTTTTGCCACATCAATTTATAAGTTTTTTTTGTAATAAAAATTGTAGTGACTATAACATTTCCCTTTTATATTATATATGTAAAAGTTGATATAATAGTTTATAATATGTGTATTAGTATATAGTAACATTTATATTATTCCAATAATTTTGGTTCTATCCTTTTAAATGGCTATGAAATTCCTATTACTTAGATCACTTTTTTAAAGGATATATATAATTAAAAATAAATTGAGGCATTAATAGTAAAAGTTTTATAATTTATAGTGAAACGTAGAAGAAGAAAAAATACAGATTAGTGTATGATAAGACCAAAATTCCCTTAAGCCGTTTTTTTTTTTTTTTTTTTTTCATTTTTCCTTCATTTTCCATTTTCATCTTTTCATCTCTCTCCCATTCATCTTCATCCACCTAATGGCTCCATTTTAAAATGATATTTTCCTATTAATAAATATTAAAAAAATTATGCTTTGGACATTCTTTGAACTCTTATTAAAATCAAATATTCAAATTCAACTTAGTAAAATAAAAATAAAATCTTTAAAGTAATCATTATTGTCATAAATAATTTTATTAATTTTTTATAGAATCCTACATAATAGGAAAATATTTAATTAAAAGTTATAATGTTAAAAAAAATTGAAAAACAAAAAGAGGTGTGTGCATGCACGCATACATCTGTACATAACATTGTTAATCTTGAATTCGTTGGATGAAAGAGTTGTAACCCATTTTTTTTAGGGAGGCTAATTTTATTACTCATAAATCATAATATTGTCAAAAGGGCTATTTTCACATCTCTTTTGTACTTGATTCTTGCCCAAGTTTATATGATAGAGTAAGATTTGATTCCCCCTTTCTATAATTTGCTACCTTTTTTCTTCCAGCCAAAAAAAAAAGGTTCATGCTTAAGAACTTAGCCAAACGGACTATTAGTTCATGCTTAAGAACTCAGCCAAACGAGCTACTAGTTCATGTAAGGTTAATGAATATCTATGTATATGTAATTTTTTCATATTTCCATACTAGCGAGCCCCAAACAAAGATCCTTAACTTTGTCCATACTCTCGTGCTTAAGAACTTAGTTAAAATAAAAATAAAAATAAAAACAACAATAGCAACAACAAACAAATCAAATAAGGGCCAAAGGCCTTATAACTGAATTGACACCTCCTCATGTACAAAGTGTTTGGGGGTCTAGGGAGAAAATGGTTCAAGCTGCGAGGTTAGCAGCATGTTGTAATTATTTCTCCAAAAAAAATCAAATAAAGAAACGAATACAGAGAAAAATAAATGAAAAACTAATTCTGAATCACATAGACTTGTGTTAATGTCCAATTGGAATTTTAAGCTTAGGTTTAACTGGTCAACTAGTGTGTAACCCTATAAGTATGCACGGGTACAATTAAAAATAATTATAATTATACGATTCAAATTATATCTTTTTTTAGAAGAGGTTTAAATTATACATTTCTAAAATATGTAATGGTTTATTATTATTATTATTATTATTATTATTAGAATCTAATTAGATTTGGACTCTTTAATTTTTGTACCCAATAATTCATTTGCTACAAAATTAAAAAATTAGATTGACACGTGGTCAAAATTGGATTCCAATTGAAATCTAATTGAATTTAGATTCTTCGATTTTTACACTCAATAGTTCAATTGCCAAAAAAATTACAAATTAGATAGGACACATGGTGCTTTGTTTTCAAACTATTTAAATATATGTCCTTGATTTGGAATTTGATTTTTTGAAAATCAAGTGCCACTTATAACTCGAGTTTTCTTATTACCCATCCAATTATTATCGATTGGTATTTCGAGTTTTTTTATTAGTGCTGATCGGTATTAATTGAGAAATTATTAGTATCGATCAGTACTAATTGAAATCTAATTAATACCGATCAATATTAATTGGAACCTAAATAATACCGATCGGTATTAATATGATTTTTCTTTATAAAATGTTCAAAAACCATTACAATTTTTCAGCAGCGACTTGAATCACATTTTTGGCCCCGCAAACATTGAAATTTGGTTTTTTCTATTTCTGGAAAATTTGGAGAGAATTAAATTTCCTTTTAAAGGACTCAAATCTCAAATCAATTGGAATTATGAGCAGAAAGTCATAGCCAAAACACCAGAAAAATGCAGAAGATATCTTAGAAATGGTAAAGCTGAGATATAAGGGAAACTCGAATTTTTAAAAATCAAGTTCTAAAAGTGGGACCTTATATATATATATATATATAGCTATGGATTTTTTTTTTCCTTTTTTTTTTTTTGGTACTGATTTTGGTAAATCTAGTAGATAAAACAATACAAAAGGTCATATGGGGACGGGGACCAACCCATTTAACTCTTTAAAGAGAACCCCAAAGAAAGGAGAGGAAATAGGATGAGCCCCAAGAAGAACAAAGGGCAGCCCACAGTTTTCAAATTAATGGGCCAACAAATCGGCCTCCAAAAATTGGAATAGAAAAAATTCCACATTTGAAGGATCTTGCGTAAAAGCTATGGTGTTTTGAGAATCACCCTAAGAAATGACACAAACTATTATTATGATTGTAGCTTCTGTTTCAGTCCTTAACACGCTACCCATTACATCTTTTTGTTGTCCATGTTTTAATACTTTCATAAGACTCACGCACCACTCTTATATACGTATAAATCACAATCCAATAAACCATTAAACTTTTTAAGTATGACAAAATCTATACCTTCAAATGTGAACAATATAAAACCAACCCAAGGCTTATCCTAATTTATTGTTATGTTAGGTTGTGTCTGTGAGTTGTGCGATTATTTAAATAAATTTATCAAATATTAATTTTTGTCTTTTTCAATAAATTATTACAATTCATATAATATTTTTAAATTATATTTCATTTTGTATAAATGAATCAAAACTATTTCTTAAAATGCCAAAATTAGTCAACTAATTAAAAAAATAAAGTTTTATTTTTTTAAGAAACAAAAAAATAATGAAGATTATAAAATAAACTTATATATATGATAAATTGAAAAAACTATTAACTCGAACTTGACCTAATTTAAGTCTTAAAATAAAATTTTAATCCAATCAAACTCACCAACCCGAAAAATCTGACACTTGGTTGAATTGGGTTAGTAAGTTTGATGCACATACCTATCTTTTAATATGCTTAGCCAATTTAAATATGAATCTTGTTGGACTTCAAACTTTTTTTTTTCTTCCTTCCCAAAAAATAGGTATGAGTGACCAATGAAGACCTTATTTAGCAAAATCTATTGCTTGTTGAGTAACATTTAAGGGGCCTAGATGTGAATATGGACCATAAGGCCCACAACTTTATAAGATTAGTTTTAGGATTACACACTACTTCACAACTTTTTACTTCAATTTTGATGTGTTGTGGTACTAGATTTTCTTCTCTTTTAAGCTAGTTTTTTTGCTTTTTAGTTTTTATGTACGATTTTTTAAAATCTCAATTTTTTTTTTAATTTTTTCAATATTTTAGCAAAAAGCTAAATAAAAATTATGGTCATGATCGGTTAGGGGCATCAGCTAATGTTGGAAAAAGTAATTCCTTATAATTGAAGCAGTATAAAACTAATTTCTCCTTTTATTAGATGCTTTGTACTTGATATGTTCTAGTGTGGTTCCCTTATCCTTAAGCTTGTTGTGCTGGTTACCTTAGACTAGCCAACACTCCTTTGATATGAACATTTGTCTTTTCAATGGAGAAGAATCTAGAGTTTTAAAACTGCATATAATCTTTAAGCTCTCTTTTCCCTTTTGTTGCTATATTCCCATAATCCACTTATAGAATCAAGCATTTAAAGCTGAGGCAATGTCAATTGAACCTAATTAAGTACTAGGAAATAGTTAATGAACCCATGTTATCTCAGAATCTAAAATGAGCTAATCTATTCACTAGATCATATCAAATATGATATATATCTTTGAAATCCACATCAAGTTCAACTAATTTTTAAAATTCCGAAAATGACATGTTAGTCCTTAGTGCCATGGTTATAAAATGGTAAATTTGAAACTTTAGTAGAGAGAATGAGAGATTAACAACATGATTCCGAAAACTGTTTGGTTAGAGATTTATAGTAATATTATTTAAAATAATGTGACAATTGTGATTTAAAAAGTGTTGTAAAAACACGTGTTTACAGTATTTATAAAGCATAAAATATGTTTGGAACCATGTTTTAAATAACATGTTTCAGTGTGTGAAAAAACATTATTGTGTGTTTGGGATGCATGTGTTTTATTTTTAAAGAACTAACAAGTACAATACTATTTAATATTTTTTATTTGAGGAGAAAGAAGTCTATTTATGTTTTGTCACATCAAGTGACCCCATGATTTTCAACATATTTACAAAAATACCATTGAGCAATATTGTTTGAAAACTGAAAACTAGTAAGAGAAGTTTTCTAGATTCGGTGTTTAAACACTTTAAAATGAGCAACATAACCCAAATACTCCAATAAATAACACCTTTACCTAAAACCCAAACGCGTTTTTTTTAGCTCACAATTTTCAACAATCAAAAGCATAAACAATAACTTTCACAAAGCATCAAATTTTGTGCTCCTCTTAATAACTTTCACAAAGCATAAACAATATTATAACATATAACACTTGCTAAATAGGCCCCATCTTTTAAAAACAAAGATTATCTGTTTGCTGTGGTATTTTCACTATGCTTGATCAGGAGGATTGATATTTGATACTCTATCCAGAACTCTTTTTCACCCTCAAATATTTTATGTATTTATTTATTTTCTGGACCTACCCTTATAATCATATCCTAATGCCAAAATCAGATAATCTTTAAAAAAAACAAAAAACACCAAGGAGCCCAGTATGTTTGAAAACCACAAGTGACAAAACCCTTAAGCCCAAAACCCACAAACCCGCCCACAGATTTGACCCAACACATTATTTTCCTTCTCTGCCTATAAATACTCAAAAACTCTCAAACATTCATCACCGCTACTAAATTTTCATTAACACAGAAAGAAAGAAAGAAAGAAAGAAAGAAACAGTGCATTTTTTTTAATCAATTTTATCATCAACAATTTCCAACCGTCTGATCAAAGAGCCAAATGGCTGACGTGGCAGCAAAGGAACGGAAGATCCTCGTGGCCGTCGATGAAGGTGAGGAGAGCATGCACGCGCTCTCGTGGTGCCTCAAAAACGTGATTTCCCACAATTCCAAAGATACCCTCGTCCTCCTCTACGTTAAACCCCCTCGTGCACACGAAAGGTTGAATTGTTCCTTTTGTTAATTTTGGTGTGTGGTTCAGGGTATTTGTTTTCGGCTGATATAATGGCGGCTATGGATAAGTACAGTAATGACGTGGCTGAGTGCGTCGTCGAGAAAGCTAAAAAGATGTGCAAAGATCTTCATGATGTGAGTTGTAAATTTTTTGTTTGTTAAAGGGTAAAATTATCATTTGGTAATTTTGATTTTTTAAGAAAATAATTGTTTATAAAAACCATTCGATGATTATCTACACCTATTTTTTAATCATATAGCTTATATAAAAATTATAGTAGTTTTTTTTTTTTTCTTTTTGAACATATATTAATTTGTTACTTGATAGTAATTTATTTTATCATTTTATAATTTTTGAATTTTTAAGAAAAGAAAATTTTTTAACACTGTTAATTAATTAAAATAATTTACGCATACTTTTAATCATGTAACATATTTATTTAATAAATAACATGGGTTATTATTAGAATGGTAATTTATTTAATGATTATAGTGGGTCATAATTTGAATCATCACCTAATGATGGTAGGTCATGGTTTGGAATAGGGTTTTTTTTTTTTTTTTTTTTTTTTTTTTTTTTTTTTTTCCATAAAAAGAAAAGTTTGATTTCCCATATAATTTTTTTAAAAGGTTTTTTAGGGCTGAAATTTTTAAAATTTAATTTCTTATTTTATATTTTTATTAGAAATAAATGGGGTTTTATTTATTTATTTATATTTTTTATATTGAAAAATCATATAGTTTCTTATTTAATTTTTTATCTTGACAAATTTGTCCCTCGAGAAGGTCAAACTTCAAAGTGGAGACAAGAATAGAGCATGGTGATCCAAGGGATGTTATTTGCCAGATGACAGAGAAGTTGGGTGCTGATGTGTTGGTCATGGGGAGCCATGGTTATGGCCTAATCAAAAGGTGGCTCTTACTTAAAAAATGAAATTATAGGCATAATAATGTTATTATCGTTTTTTTTTATACTTGAAGTAAATAGGGGAATTCAAACACGTTGAATACATGAGAAAATGCCATTTGATTTAAATGTTATTGACAGACTTTTTAGATGTATGCATGTGAATGATTTGAGGATTTTTTTTTTTTTTAGCTAGTGAATGATTTGAGTTAGTATAATTTAGTTCTATATATGTTGATTTTTTACTCTCTTATTTGAAATTTGTTAAGCATAATAATACTATGTGAAAAAGCTTTTGGTTTGTTCATGGTTGAAAGATGAAAATTTGGTACCACGAAATAAGATGGACAGTTACCTTCATTTTCTAAAATAGTATGAATAAAATAAATTCATATTTTTTGGGGTACATCCTAATACATTGTTTTTATGTTGTAATTATATTGTTTAAATTATTGCTAACACATTTTGTGGGGGCTGGCAGGGCTTTAATTGGGAGTGTGAGCAATCATTGTGCAAAAAACGTCAAGTGTCCAGTATTGATTGTGAAGAAGCCAAAGTCTACAGCAACAAACAATTAATTTTTTGTTTTTTGTTTTAGGCTTTCTCTAACTTTATAGCTTTTATTATGGCTGTTGTATAAAGTTTCTTGTATGCTCTTGTAAATTAGTGTTTTTTCCTCTTTTTATTTTTTGGTGATTCTGTCATTGTATTTTTTTTAATCTTGTACGTAATGCTTTTTTTTTTTTGGGAATTTGTATAATATTATTATCATTGAGTGAGGAATTTCCAAAGTGGGAGTGAAAGCTTTGGAGGAAGAAGGAAGCAGGGTATCTTGAGGGAACAAGCAATGATTATTGTTTAATACATAGGGAATAAGCTATCTCAATAAAATAGATTATCGAAAGAAAAAAAAATGCTATCTCAATATAATAACAAAACTTATATTTTAAGAACAGAGAGTAGGAGAAAGAGAATGGTCTTCATTCTTATACCATTGAAGTAATTAAGTTGATCTAATGTCTAAAACGACTTGATCACAAAAATGCAAATGCACATTTTTTATTCTTTTTCTTATGCTACGTAGCTGAAATAATATGATTGCAGAAATTGAATATTCAATGTCAAAAGGGAATGCGCTTTGCTAAACAGTTTCAATATTCATCATAATTTGACCCTCATTAATTATCTATTTTCACACATAACCAGTCTTGCTTCAAGCTCTTCCTTTTGGGTGCACTACTTGGGGCTTGGCATCTATTTTACAATGATAAGTTTCAAGGTTTATTTCCAAGAACTATTTCCAAGAACTACTAAAGTGAAGTTTAGTGGTGCCGGAATGTTTCTTGATGCATAAATATTAACTCTTCATGCTTTTAGAGTTCAAGCAATATTGGTGTGAAAAATTGTTCATGAACCTAGTTTTTAAAACTTGCAATTTACATTGATACTCTACCCTCATGAATTACTTAGCATCTTCTCCTTGGAGATATCATCTTTTGCATATTCCCGAGTTTAGGATTTCACACTCACCTATTGGATAATCACTCTGGAATGTGTCAAGTATCAATTATATTTTGTGTTGGTAACTCCAATTCAAAATCTCATTTATTTATTTATTTTTTTTATGTATTTGATTTTTAAGTTTTAGTGTCTTGAGTGTACTTAAGAAACAACATTGAAGACACGAGAACAGGTTCAAGCTTCAGATTCTCTTGCTCTTGCTCTTGCTCTTCTCTATTCAATTTCCTCTACATCTCCACTGAGTCACCGATCATCTTGCCCTCACCCATCTTCTCTCAGGTTTTTTCCCATGTAACTTTTTCTTCATTCTTTTCACCATAACCACAGTATCATCATTTTCTTCTCCTCTTTCAGTTTTTTTTTTTTTTTTTTTAATAAATTTATTTAAATGATGGCTTCTCTTCTTCCAAATTCATACAGGCCAAATCTCGAATTTCGATACCCATTCCTCCCATTCCTTCTTCTCTTATTCTACACACTTGTCCTATTTTACACAACCCCCACTCCTCCCATTCCCAAGACCAACATACAAAAGAAAGCTCTATGATACGACTCTCTCCAATCCCAACTCCATGTGTACCATCAAGGCTTTTATGGGGTTATTATTGTGACCCCAATCCATGTTACTGCTCAACTACTTTGCACCCATTTTATCTACGTACATACTTAAAATATCAAAAAATTTATTCTTTATCAATATTCATTTTTGGGAAGAAAAATGTCAAGACTGCATAATTTTACACAATTGTGGCCACAACTCACCATGTAAAGAGTTGTGAGTGAAAGAGGTGTGGTGGTGGATCCATGTGTGTTCATACCTCTACCACTCATAACTCATTACGTGATAAGTTGTGATAACATTTTGTAAAATTATGTGGTCTTAGTATTATTCATAGGTTGTTTCTTGAACAATGTGATCTTGTTTTCTTGAACAATGTGGTCTTATTCTTGATGGGTCTTTGTTACTTTCGTGTGGCTTTTTTTTTTTTTTTGGAAGTATGTGTGTGTTTTTACTTCACCACCATTTTTTTTTGGTTTGATTACTCATAGGTTGTTTCTTGAACAATGTGATCTTGTTCTCCTGAACAATGTGGTCTTATTCTTGATGGGTCTTTGTTACTTTCGTGTGGTTTTTTTTTTTTTGGATGTATGTGTGTGTTTTTACTTCACCACCAATTTTTTTTTTTTGGTTTGTAAAAGAACAGAATGAATAGTATGTGTTTCGTTAACCAAAAAAAAGAATTGTATGTGTTTCAATTGCAAGTTGCAAGGAGGTTATCAATGGATCATAAAATTGGCTCTTCTAAGACTTCTAACTATTTGATGAGTTTTCTCTTGCTTGCCTTTGTACGTTTGTTGCTAATGGGTATAAACTATATAGTTGAAGAACCTCATTTAACACCCAGAACAACATTACCAAACGGGCCCAAAGGTTTAGTATTTATTATATCAAAAAATAAAAAAGAGATGGCCTTTCATTTGCAGCAACTGTAACTTTGATTGTGTTGAGATTGATCTGGATGCTAAAGCTATTAGATGTCTTAGCCAATTCAAATTATGTAAATAAGATCGTGTCTCTTATCTTGGATGATTGCTTCTGTTTTTGAGGATGAACCCATTGGAATGTACCTAATCAAACTTTGCCCTAAGATTTCTGTTCTTGTTTAGTTTTAATATATTATCCTTTTCACCAAAAAATAATAATATAATAATAAAAATATTAACTTAATCTGTATTAAGTGTTTATTATTAAGTTTTAGTATTTATCATGTTTGCAATTATAATAAACTTGTCACAATTTTTTTTCTTATATTTTGGTCCCCTGTCTTGATGAAATCTTGGGTCCTGGCAAAACAGTAATTTTCTCCTCATTCTATGGCCCAGTTTTTAAGTTCTACATGCTGTTATCATTGGTTAGTCATACTAGCAAATACTCCTTCACCTGGAGCCATTCGCCTCATTATCAACAGTGTCTTTTGATTGCAGTCATAGTTAGGTGATGATTTTGCATCATTCTTTTCTACCAATTCGTAACATAGTTTGGTTGATTGAATTTGTTTCATATTTGTGAGAATCACATAATCAAATCAATTGCCCCTTCCCAATTTTCAACCTAGCTTCTTTGTGTACACATATTCGTATTGTTCAAATGCTTGATATTTTTATATACTTTAAAGCAAAAAATATATGGTGATGGCTTGTTTTTTCTTCCTCCTATGGTAATGAATCTCATATTTTACTATAATCCAGTTTATGAGACAAGGTGGGAAGGAGTATAACTGCAAAGAATGTCGTGAACATTAGCCAAGTATTGTGGAGAAAGTTGTCTGATCACTTTTAGTGTGTGTTTGTTTTTTGGAAGATTTTTTTTTTTAACAATTATGTTACTAGCACTCTTGATTTAGTAGTTTTGAGACAATCAGTTTTAATTATAATGTACTTAACAATTTGGAAGTTACTTGCAGTGAGTGAAAGCGTCTTTTAATGGAAGATTTCTTTTGGCTCTCTCTTTTAGTTAGTGTCAAAGTTTTTTTTTTTTTTTTTTTTTTTTTTTTTTTTTTTTTTTTTTTTTAAGAGTAAGTGTCAAGTTCTTTTTGTTTCCCTTCTTATGTATAATATAACTCCCCTAACCAATAACGATGGTAATAAACGGAATAAGAATAAGAATAAGATGGACTCCTAGTACCAAATAAAAATGATCAATTTAAACTTGAGGATTAAAAGTTAAAACAACTCATTATAACTAAACTTATATTACTGAGAAGTGTCATCTCTACAATATTTTAACAACAGATAATAAGTGGTAAGTTGTTATTGATTCTAATTTGAATCCACAATTGAAATTACTTTTTTGTCTAACTAGTAATTGTCAATAACAATCTATTACTTTGAATTTGTTGTAAAAGTGTAGTGAAAAAATTGTAGACATTTCTCTATATTATTATATACATGATATATGTAGATCCATATATCCTTCCTTAATTCTTTATGACACCATGCATGTAACCCTCTACTCTAGCACTTCAAATTTCTAGATTTGGATCCTCTCGATTTCTATTTAAAATGGTTCTATTTAAAATGGAGAGCATTCATTTAAAGGTTAAGAATTGGTCTTAAATAAATCTAGGGTGTAAAATTTGCCACATCAATTAAAACTCAATAACTTAACAAATTGTGGATTTTTTTTTTTTTTTTGAGAAGCAACCAATTGTGGTTAAGAAACAAAATTTAAGGTTAGTTAAATATTAAAAAAAATAAAAATAAAAACAATTAAATAAACAAATGGTGGTTTCATTGTTGTGAAGAGGGACACAAGATCTTTGCCTCTTAATTTTTGCGTTCTACTTTCTTTGCCTCTAATGATCCCTTTGGATCAAGAAGGAGGAAGAGGGCGTAGAGGAGAGTTGGTCATAAATAATAATTGCATTACAGTAATTTTTTATATTAAAAAAATTTGTTTGGTTGTTCTTATGGATATTTTTTAGATAAAATAGTATTTTAACAAAATATGCAAATAGATTAAATAGCAAAAAAATTCTTATATGTTAGAACCTCTTTTCCTCACATTTATGTGTGTTTGTTTCCCCCAAAAAAGAAAAAAAGAAAAAAGTAAATTCAAAACCAAGACTCTAAATGATGGCTTGGGCATGTGATAGGCTTGGGCGTCCTAGGAGAAAATAATGACCACATTATAAGACAAGGTCTAGAGAGAGTTCCTATGCTGTCATCTTCTTGACATAGTCACATAGATTTAACAATCACATTTGCAATGTGGCTGATTTTCAACTTTTCTCATAACAATTTCTTATAATTCAAATTAGACACACCCAATAGGTCTAATGCCCAAGACCCTACCCTTCATTCCATAACTTTAAGAAGAGGATCATTTGAGCTAGACGTCATAGGCACAACTAGTCACCGAAACATTTGACAAATAAACGAGATATGAAAAATTATGGGAAAAATAAAGGCATTAAGGCACATAGGATATCTATAAATTCAAGATTTCATTGCCAAGCACAAGTGTCCCCCTCATCATAGGGAAATATTTTCATCTAGAGGAGATGAACACAAGGCAAAACCAAACAATCCGAAGGATAAACAAACATACACAAAAAATTTTAAGAATATGAATCTCCAGGAGAAAACCCAAATAATTAAATAAATATATATATATATATATATATATATAAAAGATGGGTTCAAGTTACACCTGGTGTAATTCTAAAGGGTTACACCTTTTTTAAACCGTTGAATTTAAGTAGATCCAACGATCAAAAAAAGACTATCATTAATACTAATATTTTAATTGATCTCATTTATTATCTCTTATTTAATACATTCTATACTTATTTCTAAACCCAAAAAAAAATTATATGGCTGACTCTTTCTTTCTCCACTGCACGTCTCTCTCTCTTTCTCTCTGCACATTTTTTTCTCTATCTCCTCCAAGGCTCTTCCACCTCCACGGTCAAATCACCAGCAACCAAAAAAAAAAAAAAAAAAAGAAAAGAAAACAAGCCACAGATGGTGCGGATTCAACAAATGGCGTAGTACTCGTTAATGGTAACGAGGCTAAACAAGACTGGTGTAGAATAATAAAAGAACCCATCTGCCTAAAAGCAATTGGTCATGGATGGAAATAGCGTCAACATCACAGAGGAAGAGTGGATACGAATTCAACAGATGGAGCAATACTTGTTAATGTTTTGTCATTGGCATGGTAGCGCATTGAATTTTGTCATAATATAAAATGTTTATTAGCTTCAGTTACCAGCTTTTTTTACTCTCTTTTTTAGCATATTCTGAGGTCTTATCCTCAAAATCTTTTGTGCCATTTTGAATGTAGAAAAAACTGAAGTAATGATTATTATTGAGATTTATTTTTCTTTTCATTGTTCAAATTCAAAGAACTTAACATTAGCTTATAAAAAAACTATATAATCACATCAAAGTAATTACAGTCTCTAACCTATTATAATTTTAAAAGTATGGTTAAATTCAATCTCCTTAGAATCAAAGAGAACCAAGGACGGTAATACTTTCCAACTATAATTATCATCTACATGTCAAAGGACCAAAGACAGAAATGCAGTGGAGAACAACATGTACGGTAGGCTGTGGTTTTTTTTTTTAATTTTTTTTTTTTTTTTGTTGCCGGTGACTTGGCATGGTTGTGGGGGTGGAAGAGCCATGGAGGAGAGAGAGAGAAAGAGTCAGCCGTACAAATCTTTTTGGGTTTAGAAATAAGTATAGAATGTATTAAATAAGGAATAATAAATGAGATCAATTAAAATATTAGCATTAATAATAGTTTTTTTTTTTTTTTTTACCGTTGGATCTACTTAAATCTAATGGTTTAAAAATTGTGTAACTCTTTAGAGTTACACCAAGTGTAACTTGAACCCATATATATATATATATATATATATGGAAGTAAAAAAGAAAGAAAAATGTTTCTCAAAAAAAAAAAAAAAAAAAGAAAGAAAAATTGAACATTCTCCCCAATGGTGGTAGTCATTAGTGTCAGACGTGCTCCTGATTGATTATCGTGCTAATTGGGAGGTTGTTTTTTCCCTTGAACCATGCTAAGTGGCAGTTAAGATGGACTGACAACATCCCAGCCATGGGCGGAGCCATGTTGAAGGGTGGGGGGGCCATGAATTTTGAAAAAATATATATAATTATTTTAATGTTTTCAAAATTTAGTTTACAAAAATAAGAGTTGGCCCCCCTAAGTATTTGAATTAATCCAATGACGCTTAAAAAAAAAAAAAAAAGAATTGGTGGCTCATCCAGACCCCTACTTGAGCACCTGTCCTATCAGACACCCTTATCATTTCTTTGTGAGTTGCAGTGGCCAATGTAGCACTGTTCAGGGGTCTTTTCCTCATTAATGCGGCTAGGAGAGTAGTTGTGATACATTTAATGTGATGGTGGCAGCCTTTCATGAGATATTTCAGGTTCCCTTATTTTTTATGTGCTTGGAGGATGAACTGGAGTGACTAGGCGCGCCTTTGATCCAGATTTCGCAATGTCCAAGGAGGAATTACTCCTCGGACATGTTTTCTTTGCCCCAGTTGGGCCTAAATATTATTTGGGCCACGATTTCTCCTCGGACAGGCGCCTTCTCGGACGGGCCCAAGGTCCAGCCAGCCTATTATTCTGGGTTGGCCCCACAGGTTGTATTTGTGTTACCTTCGTGTCAATCAAATACAAATCGTTTATTAAGCTTGTCAAGTAAGTAATGTTGTCATTGTTGTATTACCCTACTTTATTATCGGTTTTTTATTTTATTTTATTTTTTTATTTTTAACTATTATCAGGTCATGTTAGAGTTGATAGGTCATTGACACAATTGTTTAATTGGTCATGTTTGGGTTAAGCTATTCAGGCGAAAATCACTAATTCAATATATAGTACAAGAGTCATTCTTTATTTTATTGGGTTGCATGCAACGTGGGGTTCTAAGACTTCTAACTACTTGATGAGTTTTCTCTTGCTTGCCTTTGTACGTTTGTTGCTAATGGGTATAAATTATATTGTCGAAGAACTTCATTTAACACCCACCCTATCTATATTATAATTACATTGTAAGATTCTGACATAGTACATTAAAAATCCAAATATAAAAACATTACTATAGAAGGTTCCCAACTTTGTCACCTTTATAAGACCTTCACTATGCATTCATGTTCTCTATAATAAATTTGAATAAATTTATAGAGGTTTTCTTAATCTTAGATATTGTTCTTTGACTTCTTAAATTAAAATTCAAACATATATATATATATATATATATATATGATGATGCCAAAATCATCAGTTGGGTCACTCGTTCAATTCGGATCATTAGACGATCTTGTAGGACCTGCAAGATAAAAGAGAGATAGATTGAAAAGACCACCGGATTGTGTCCGGTGGGGGAGCCTCCGATGCTTAAGTTAGTATCAGTCTATATATTTTGTATATAGTAATATAGATAGTGTTTTGTAGTATTTTGTAGTAGTTTTTGACACACCTTCGCTAGTGAGACCGATTATCCCTTTTATAGGTGACTTAGGTAGTTGTTGTACATAAATAAGGGTGATTATTACCTTGATTGTAACGTTTTTTGTCTTGATGAGAGTTTAAGACCTTTGATGGTCGTTATTGAATGTGTTGAGCAGTTATCTTTGATGGTCTACTAATGATGCAAGGTCGTCCACATTAATGGATGGCCTTAATGATTTTTCTGGACTCATCAGTTGCCCCCCATTCCCAAGTCTGATTTTGCTTTATGCTAGTCAGGCTTAGGGAATATTCTTGACTTGTTTAGATTCAGGCTTCTTTATCTTCAACTACTTTCTTCTTTAAGAATGGTAGTATTTTTGCGATGACTTTTTAGTATATGCCTTTTGAAGGTCTTTTTGGATGTTCGAGGGATCATAGCTTGATCTTGAAAGTGAGCTAATTTCTTTGGACGATCATTTTTTATTACTACTGAAGAGTAAGCTAATTTCTTTAGACGACCATTTTTGATCACTTCAATGCTTCTTCTTTCATTCATTTTCTGGTTGTCACGTTTGTGTGAGAATCCTTGTCTGCTTACACTCGTCTTAGGGAATTTTAGTCACTTAGCCACTTTTAGGTGACTTACATCCAGTTATAGAGCTTCACCATTTAGACTTCGTTAGTGATTTGCATCGGTCTAGCGGAATCTTGTCCATTTTTTTCTTTTTGGGTGACTTACATCTATTTAAGAAATCTTGTCACTTAGGCTTTGTTAGTGATTTACATCCGTCTTGGCAGAATCTTATCACTTAGCCATTTTTTGGTGACTTACATCCGTTTAAGGAATCTTGTCACTTAGGCTTCGTCAGTGATTTACATCCTTCTTGACGGAATCTTATCACTTAGCCATTTTTTGGTGACTTACATCCATTTAAGGTTTCGTCAGTGATTTACATCCGTCTTGGCAGAATCTTATCACTTAGCCATTTTTTGATGACTTACATCCATTTAAAGAATCTTGTCACTTAGGCTTCGTCAGTGATTTACATCCGTCTTGGCAGAATCTTATCACTTAGCCATTTTTTGGTGACTTACATCCATTTAAGGAATCTTGTCACTTAGGCTTCGTCAGTGATTTACATCCGTCTTGGCAGAATCTTATCACTTAGCCATTTTTTGGTGACTTACATCCATTTAAGGAATCTTGTCACTTAGGCTTTGCCAGTGATTTACATCCGTTTAAGGAATCTTGTCACTTAGGCTTCGTCAGTGATTTACATCATTCTTGGCGGAATCTTATCACTTAACCATTTTTTGGTGACTTACATCCATTTAAGGCTTCGTCAGTGATTTACATCCGTCTTGGCGGAATCTTATCACTTAGCCATTTTTTGGTGACTTACATCCATTTAAGGAATCTTGTCACTTAGGCTTTGCCAATGATTTACATCCGTCTTGACAGAATCTTATCACTTAGCCATTTTTTGATGACTTATATCCATTTAAGGAATCTTGTCACTTATTGCTGGAAAGATTCCTTTACGCTATGTCGTTTTGGACCTTCTTGAGGCTATGTTGATATCTGCATTAAGTAGCACATGCACTTGCCAAGACTTGGTTAAACAAGAATTTTAGAACAATTCATATATAAAAAATAAGTTACCAATAGCCTAGGTGGACCTTTTTCTTATTTCCTTGTCATCCTAGAGTTTTACCTCTTTCGTGATTTGTCTAGCAATGCATATATTTTTGCATGAAACCTTACTAGGTGTAAATTTTTATAGACGAATATAAAAGATACAGAGATAAATGTGTTACCTTAAATGACGATATTATTTTGTCACATACCCCGATCTTTTTATTGTTGGGATCTTCCTAACTAGCTCTTCCTTTTTTAAGATGACGAGCTCTTCTCTTTTCAAGGTTTTTTAAGCTGAACATGGTACTTCATGTCTAAGGCCTCGAACTCTTTTGTTTCAAATTTTTTTTTTTGGGTGCTTTGACGACTATGGCCATCCTCTTCTTTTTTCTTTAATTGTACAGTTAAGTCACTTCAAAAGTGCTAGCTACATTTTGTTAGGAATGACGATGTACGAATATGCAATTGCATGTTATACAATTATGGATGTCATTTGACAAAGTGAATTCTATATGAATCATAGAGAAGTATTCTATGATATAAAAAGAATTGAAGCTATTTGACTACATGCTTCTTTAAGCTGGTCTTTGTTAATTGCTTGCACCATATATAATTTTCAAAGCAATTTAAAAAGATTTTGGTGAGTTGACGGAGATAGAGGAAATTTATCGAGACTTAAAATCATGACCATATTGTGAACATGATCATCTAACATTTTAAGTTTAGGAGACCTAATAGAACCTCTCAGACTCATGACGATGAAACATTTGCTACTAAGAATATATACAGCCATATTAATTGTGATATTTGTAATAATTTTGTAGCAATATTTTCGACATGTTCTATATATACATATTTGTAGATAATCATGCAAGTTTGATTTGCACTTAGTTATAATAAGCTAATATATGGCATGGCTAATTAAAAAGAAAGAAATGAATGAGTTACCTCGGCAAGAGACCTTAAATCACGATACTATTGTGTACATACCTCGATCTTTTCATTGTTGTAGTCTTCTTGATGAGTTATTTTGACACGTAAATCGTTCTTTTTACCATTGGAGTCTCCTTGCCGAGTTCTCCTCCTTTGAGATTTTTTTTTTTTTTTTGTTAAGCTTAACATGATATTTCATGTTGAAGGCCTAGATCTCTCTTGCTTCATTCATTTGAAGAGATGAGAACTAGGCCACATTGTGGTAATTCTTCAAGGTCATTCCAAGGCTATATTTCATTTATCAAAGGACGAAGGTCATCCTATGTTCTTTTATCGTTGTTGTCCATAGTATCTGAAGACGACCAAAGGGTTTGTCCTCGTTCAAACATGAAGGGTGCAGTCCTTTGTTTGATGATAACCAAATGAATAATCTGTCATGGTTTGAACCCGTATATTTCTTTCTTGGGGCTTAATCTTAGCTTTAATTGTGTACTCAAAATGAGTCACCTCAATAATGCTTGCTGCATTTTGTTACGAATGACAATATCCAAATAGGCAAATTGCATGTTGAACTATAATAAATATCTTTTGACGAAGTGAACTAAATGTGAATCATAGAGAAGTATACTATGATATATGAAGACTAAAGCTACTAGCTATATGCTTCTTTAAAGTGTCAAAGTTAAAGCTAATATGTCCATTATTTTGGATACTCAAGTGTCCAAAGTATATCAAAAATGATTTTAAGATAAAAAGAAGTGTTTGATGTTGTGATAGCATGTGTAATAAGTTGGTAAGATATGAACTAGAGAAACGGTCATGATTTTTTTTTTTTTTTTAAATGGTGTAGCGAATCTTTTATTCTAGACCTCAAGTTTCTCTATTTTGACCTTACTAAATTATATAAGTAATTAACTATCAAAATAACAAACTGTTGCAGATATTTAAAGGATAGAAAGGGTTGAATCGTTAAATAATGCAATTCATCACGTCCTACAATACTATTATGGTAAAACCATAATGATATTTGATTCCACTTTTTAGTGTCTCAACATGGCATATTTTAAAAAGAATTTGACTTCACCTTTCTTACAGTCTCAGTAATTATAGAGCTAGACTAAAGGAAAGTATAGGATTTCCTTTGATTTTTTTTTTTTTTTTTTTGACTGTCTGCCTTAGTTTCATTTTGCATTTAGTTGGTAACTTATGCAATTCCTTAAATTTAAGATATATACATTACACACATCAAAATCAAGTTTTGAAGATTAAGTTAACAAGAGAGAGAATGAGTAAGGTTTAATTACCTGTTTGCCTTGGGACTTTTTCTAGAAATTGAATATCTGAGCCCACCTTTGCAAGGATCTTAGAACAGGCATACTTGGCTTGGAACCACTTTGTTCACATGGCAAGTGATTTAGATGTGTGTGTGTGTAGTACTTTGGGTACCCTTCTAAGCTGATTTCTTTTCAACGAGCTCTTATTTGGTGGGTTGACATTGGCTTCAAAGCAATTGGGGCTTGACTCCCCATTTGTGATGTCAAAGGAATTTTCATAACCTTTGGTTGTATTACCCTTTTCCACTTAAGGGTTTTTGATATTTTTCTTGGCAGGTTCTTCTTGACAATTTCTTAAGAATATAGGTACAATCAAGCTAGCCTAGTTACACTAGTGAATAGTTTAGTACTTTTACTATGCAAAGTGTTAGACTTGGAGCAACCTTGTCAAGTATAAAATTCACAAATGTTATTAACCACAAGTACATAAAATTTGTTGTGGCTTATGGGCGGTTGATACATCCATAACATAGTCTTTAGCATAGTATACCTTAGCACGTTTGCATAACATAAAGAAAATGTAATTTAATTCATTCCGAGCACTAAAATAATGGCTTAATTTGTGAAAGTATGATGCTCAAATATATAGAGATCACAAAAGTTTCCATGAAACCATGTGGTGGATTTGTGGACGCATCATATGGCCACTTTGATTGAATCATACATGTGGAAAGTGTGAAACTGTTGAGAGTCCCACATTTTTTTCCCTTTGAACGTTGCTAGAAGGCATGGTCATGTATAGATGGAAGGAACCATTTAAGTTCTCCATTCTCAAAATCAAAGCAACATGTATTTGTACATGGAAAAGTTTGAACAGTAAATTTGGTTTGTTCTATTATGGAACATTTCAACATTTAAAATCTCATAATATTTTTTAAAATGATTTTTGCTTAACAATTGCCGTATTTCTATAAGAACTGAAGTTTGTAATTCTTTGGGTCTTTCAATCCTAGTCCCACCTTGCATTCACTTTGAAAACTATTTTGTGTGTAGGGCCGAATAGGCCATTTTTGCATTTTACTCCTAATGCTCTTTTTATTATAAATCTTTTCAGATTGTTCTTTGAAAAAGAATGTGTCATTGGTCAATTGACAAACTAATAACTCGTGCATAACGTATACTTTTCTATTTCTATATTTATCTTTTACTGTTGTCATCAATAAATACAAATATAAATTTGGGGGATGACCCTATGATACAGCTTTACTACCCGTGAATATTAACCAAGATATTATCAGCATGTTGTGTACCATTTATTTTCCTTCTTTAGTGTACCATTAATTTGACACCATTAAAAGGACACAAACGGTTTGTTTTAGTTATAGTAGGAAATAAAGCTTTCTACCGGCCACAATAATGATATCAAGGTCATAATGTTTGACTTATATTTGGGCTTTAATGGTGGGGTATATTAAAGAGAAAACGGTGAGATTCTTTGGTGTCTGACCTCTTTACATTCTCTTTTCTCTTGCCATATAATATATATATATATATATATATATACACGTTGTATTCTTTGAACGTGCATAGGCTGTAGCTATAAATCCTCACAATTGTATAGCTGTTCAAATCAGACTTTAACACCCAAAATTGGAATCTTAAATTCATCAATCAAGGCTATTTTAAAGCTAGTATATTTTTTCTTGAAATATTTCTAGGTTTTATATTTTTATTTTTCCTCAAATTGATTAATTCTAATTCACGTTATTCTATTGACTACCGTAGATTTTTTTATCAACACTTAACGTGGAGCAAATTCTTTAAGGAAAGAAAAGTGTAGCATGACATAAACTTAACGCTATTCTATTGTCTAGCCTTAATGTCGAGCTAATTTTTTATTAACACTAAATGCTATTCTATTGTCTAGCCTTTTCCTTTCAAGGAAAGAAAAGTGTCTAGTAATTTCTTTCGTTAATTCTTTAACTCCTTGATGCATAGGTGTCTTTTGAGGGTAGTGCAGCATGAAATAAACTTAAATTCTGTTTGCAAATAATGAGATGAAAATAACTCATCTGACTTGAAGACCCAAGAATTGGGTCACGCTGTTGTGATTCGTCCAGGTTGCTTCTAGAAATTTGGAGATGAAAATTCTATATTTCCTTCCAAAGGTCATTCAGTGCTCCTTTTGATGGCGCACTTGCTACTTGACAATGACCAAGGAGATGGCCTATAGTCACTCGATCTTGAGATGCTTTCGGGTGATCTCATTGTCATCAATTAGTTTCACCAAATATTGCAACTATGGTCATGCTTTGGGTTTAACTTGCGTCGAAGACATTATTGGTCACCACTTTTCTCTGATTTCAGCCACTGCCGCTTGGAATGGTAGTTTTCCTAGACCTTTCTAGGATCCTTCGTAGTCTGTATTTCTTGATTTCTTCCCACATAAGGGAAGAATGACAATCCCCTGAAAGAGACAATGATGAAAGGGGTTTCATGGAGGAGATCTTGCAAATTTTCGACTAAGCGACCCTTTTGTTGCAGGAAGAGCTAGATGACTAATCTTCCCACAGACGGCGCCAAACTGATGATGCCAAAATCATCAGTTGGGTCACTCGTTCAATTCGGATCATTAGACGATCTTGTAGGACCTGCAAGATAAAAGAGAGATAGATTGAAAAGACCACCGGGTTGTGTCCGGTGGGGGAGCCTCCGATGCTTAAGTTAGTATCAGTCTATATATTTTGTATATAGTAATATAGATAGTGTTTTGTAGTATTTTGTAGTAGTTTTTGACATACCTTCGCTAGTGAAACCGATTATCCATTTTATAGGTGACTTAGGTAGTTGTTGTACATAAATAAGGGTGATTATTACCTTGATTGTAACGTTTTTTGTCTTGATGAGAGTTTAAGACTTTTGATGGTCGTTATTGAATGTGTTGAGCAGTTATCTTTGATGGTCTACTAATGATGCAAGGTCGTCCACATTAATGGACGGCCTTAATGATTTTTCTGGACTCATCAATATATATATATATGATTGTATTGACTAATCTAATATAATATAAACAAAATTATTCCGAAAGTATACAAAAATTCACCAATGTAACTCAATAACTAATATAATACAATGGCATAATTGAATTTAATTAGAAAATTTAAGATACCATACCTAAGTAACCATGTTTAAGTTATCTTTTAGCAATTTATACTTAACTCTTGAAGGAATAAAGCACTGAAAAAAATTATACAAAATTAATTCAAATAAATAAAAAGGAAATAACATAAAATTCTTGGCCCGTAAAATTTTATGGACGGTAAAGGTATTAGGGTGATGCCAAGTGTCGAGTTAGGGTGTGTGGGAACGGGAGTGGTACCCTACAAAAAACAAAGTGGACTGCCACTCCCTTCTTAATTCAGCGCAGTTTCTTTTTAGACAAGCAACTCTGTTCTCTCTCGTTTTCCATCGGAAAAGCTTAATCAGCATTCATCACTTAACCAGCATTCTGTTCTCTCTCGTATTCCATCGGAAAAGCTTCATCACTTACCTGTTTCTCTCGCATTCCTCATTATGGTAAAGAGGAAGCGTCAGGGCGGTCAGGGAGGTGGGGGTGGTCAGGGAGGTCGAGGTCGGGGTCAGGGCGGTGGTCAGGGAGGTCGGGTTCGGGGTCAGGGCGGTTGGAGAGGTCGGGGTCTGGTGGGCCAGGGCCTGACGGGTCGGGGTGTGTTGGGCCGGGCTCTGGTCGGTCGGGGTCTGGTGGTCGGTCGGGGTCAGGGCGGTCCTGGCCAGGGAGGTCGGGGCCAGGGAGGTCAGGGCGGTCCGGGCCAGGGAGGTCGGGGTCATGGAGGTCGGGGTCAGGGCGGTCCGGGCCAGGGAGGTCGGGGTCATGGAGGTCAAGGTCAGGGCGGTCGGCTTCAGGTCCCTCAGCTTCAGCGCCGTCGCCGTCGCCGTCGGAAAGGTCCCATTTTTACCAACATCAATCTCTTTCCAAGGATACCAATTTATCCGCAAACTGATGCTGCAATTCCAGAATTTACGCAGAAGCCCCATCGTTACCCTTCCATGCCTCCGATGTCCCAGATAATGCGTAGGGGTTGGGTAAGTTTCATATATTAGCAGATGTGCTTAAATGCTTACTAACAACAAATTACTGTCTCCACTCTCCAGCAACCAAAAAAAAATGATTTTTTTTTTCTTTTTTTTCTTTCAGACATTTAAAGAATTTCTGAAAGAAGTTAAAAGGATGAATCTGAAGCTATGGAAGCTCTCAAAATCCCAGCCACCGAAGCTGCTTGGGTTTGGCAAGCATGGCAGAACTCTATTTAAAACCATTGCTGAGCTAGTGAACCATTGCTGAGCTAGTGATAGCGTTTCACAAGAAAGAGAAATTCTCCGGCAACCTTCTCAAGAAGTTGCGCTTCTTTTCCGATCTGAGGGTGAGGCATCCGTTCGATCCAGTTGAGAACGTGACTCCCCAGGAATTTCTTCGTGGCAAGAAGACAGATTTAGCACATATGAGGTATCATTCCGTGAGTTTTTAATTAGATACGTATGTTGTTACTATTTTCTTAATCACAAAAGTAATTTGTTTAAATATATCCAACATAAGGTACATGGTTGCTAAGTTGGTGAAGAAATTTTTCATAAAACAAAAGAAGAAACAGGGTGGTGGTTATGTTGGTATCATGCCAGACAGCTTCAAGCTGTTCTTTTCTTCCATTTTCACCGAGGATATAGTTTTAGATCATTCAAATATGCAACTTATGCATCCGATATTTTATGATTCTGACGACCGCAAGAGATATCTAAACGCTGTCATTGGTCTAAAGAGAAGAAGTCCAGTTTTTTTCGATTGTAATAACTATCTACATCATTCAACGTATGGACTAAGTGGCTGGCGTTTTCAAATTCCCAATTCTGGTCCTCTATTTGACGTATTTGATCATGACAGCAGCAAGTATACGAGCAATGTTAACAGTCTTCCAGATTATTTGAGGAATCTGCATGAGCATTTCCATGGCAAAAATAGAGTATGATATGAATGTATTTCTTTTTTGGTATTGTTTTATTTTGTTGCAATTACAATGTACATAAATTGACTTTTCTATTTGTATTGCAGGCTGAAGTGCACTCAAATGTCGACAAACGTGTGAATCGTTTGTTTCCAGAATTTTGTGCAAAATCGCTTGATGCAATCCTCCGCGGGCTTCATGGGAAGGAAGTTCACCTTCAAAACAAAAATTTAGTAGATATTTTATTTTCTGATCCATATGACTCTATAAGAAGTTATAGGTTTGTCTAACACTTTGTTACTAGTGTAAATATGAATTTTTCTAAATTTAATCATATAATGACAAGCTATCTTCTATTGTTACTTTTTACTAATGTTATCCATTAAAAACCATTTAATTTGTTGATAATCTGCATATAAAGAATCAAGAATATATATACATTGATATAGGAGTAAGCATTGGTTGTTGTTCTTGTCTTAGCTGGTATTATATTTGATTAGCAGTAACGTTGGTTTCTGTTCTTGCCTTAATTTGTTGTAGAGATGGAGAATTTGATCCAAACATGATGTGAAGATGCATGCATGCTTTGGGGGAGTAGCAGTGTGGATATGGGCAGGGCACGTCACCAATTGTATTCTATATTTTGAGCTTCTTTTGATCTCTTTGTTTCTTATATGTTGTGTTTGTCATGGTTTGATATTCATGGTCGCAGTTTTAAGAATCTGTGAATTTCTTTTATCAAATTCGGGAAACTCAGGTCACCGTGCAAGCATTTTTTATTTAGTTTTAAAATTTAGGTATTGTCTTTCTTTCTCCCCATTTCATGCCCTTTTGCATCACAAATCTATTTGTGCATGATTCTGTTCTTGTATAGGCGTTTATATTGCAAAATTGAAAGTAAATCTGTTGTTTAATTTGCAGGTTCTCAATTACTGAAATGCCAGTAGCTCAAGCCCCAATGACTAAAGCCCCACCTTCTTTAGGCCCGAACCTGCATCTCAAATGAACTGGCTCATTTGTGATTTATCTTTTGTGTATTTAGTTTAGGGCTTTAGGCTGACTCAAAACTCTCATCTTGGGTTTTTGTAAGACACTAATTCCTCCCTGTTTTTGTCCTAGTGTTATTAAGAATTATATTATCTTTTCCTGCTGTCAAGATCACTTCTGTATCGAAAATATATGTTAAGGTGGTAAAGTTAGTGCTATTCATGATGTACGCCTCTGAATTTTTTTTTTTTCACCCACTATGATATACACAAGTCTAGACATTGGTAACCACTGTCAGATAAATGTTGAAGACAAATAGAAAGGGAAGCTGTAAAAGATTTTCCAATTTTACACTTTTTCTGGTCAATCAAAAATATTTTGGGTTTGATAAAAATTTCACAATAAAACAAATACATGAAGCCTTTGTATATTCATTATTTTCAAGGATCCTTCCCAAGAGTTATCGTTCCTTGGCATTGCAATTTTTGGCCCCATGAATTGCTTGGCTTTTGTTAGGGTGGGAGGAGTGGCTTAGAATTAATAGAAGAGGATAAGTTGATTAGGCTACTGTTACAGAAACAAATTGGGGATTTGAAATCCATCTTCTCATTTTCCTTCTCAATTAAATAAATAAGTTTTTCATCTCTCCACTTTTTCATCCTCTCAACCAAATACAAATAGGAGAAAATTAAAAAAATTTTATCCTTCCACTTTTTTGCCCTTTTCTCATTTTCTATCATTTCACTTTTCTACCCTCTTCTCATTTTTTATCTTTCCACTTTTTTACTTTTCCAATCAAACGGACCCTAAGGATTAATCCCCCCAAAGTCGGGTTTAGCAAAGAGCTTTCTTAAGAGAGGAAGTTATAGTTAAACTTGATAATAAAGACACCCAATTAGGTATGAGGCCTATACAGTCAATCAGCATAGAGAATACTACTAAGAGGAATACCTTTGATCAACTGAGCTTCTTGTGGGGAGAAAAGCTTGGTTAGCAAAGCTTCATCCCAACTTCTAGAATGGGAATTAATTAAAGAGCTAACCGGAGTATCCAACAACTCATTCACTACATGAGATAGGATTTTCGGTCAGTCTTTTGAAAGCAACCAAAAATCACCCCAAATGCTAATGGAAGCTCCATCTCCTACTCTCCATCGAACCCCTCTCTTGAGAACATCCCTACTCTTCAAGATACCTTCCATGCGTAGGACCTCGTCTAAGACTCCAAGGCTTCCACAATGGATTAGTTAGGAAATAATTTGGCTTAAAAATCCTGTAGAATAGAGATTTTTTATTATGAAGAAGTCTCCATGCCTATTTTGTTAAGGGAGCATCATCAAACAAGACCAAATATTTGAACTCCATGCCTCCCTGGGATTGATTATGTTGTAGGGTTTAGTTTTTTCATTTTAATTGGTTTTCTAATATGCAAATTTGTATCAATTGTCTACTCATATCCATTTTTCACAAGTCATCTTCGTCATCACTATCCACAATCTAATGGTTATACTCTTGATACCCTGGGTAACATTCAGAATAACTCTCAAAAGTGAAGTAAGGATCCTTTTCTCAAGCATCTTTCTCCCTCAATTGTTGAAGTCTCTAATCATGCTTTGTAATCCTTTTTTTTTTTTTGGGTAGTAAAATTTTCAGTTAAAAAAAAGAAAAGAAAATACAACAATTTTGAGTAATTTACCATAATATTTTCTGACTTACTGTTGGATATCTCACATGCATCAACTTTTGGTAGTATCATGGTTTTAAAAACCGGAATGATCAGAGAACTGAAAATAGGTTCAATTTCCAGTTTTTTACTGGTTGAGTCGAAAGATTTCACAGTTCAACATTTGGTTTTCTTAGTTTTTACCAAACCGATTATGGTTTCGAGTTCAATTTCCAGTTGAACCGTTTGGACCAGTATGGATTTTTAAACAATGGGTAGTATATTAGACACACTCTTTCTTAGTGGGTCGTGGAACAAACTGGCCGCCACTAGTCTCTCTTTGAGTTAGTATTGAGTTGGGCTCCCAAGCTTAATTTGGCATGTATCTTAAAGAGCTGTTGTTTGTAGTTGTGATTGAAGTAACTTTACTTTCATTTGGATTCATCATTGAGAGCATCTGTAGCAGCTGTTGTAAAAATTATGTCATTTTGCCACACTAAAAGCTTACTTTATTATTTTACCACATCTTTTTACAATATCTCGTTTATCAGATGTTATATATTTTTACCACTTCATTTAAAATAATATATACAATACTTTAAAATAATATAAAAAAAACCTCCACAAAATCCAACAGCAACAGTCATAGCTACCTCCACCATAGCTCTACCAGTATCAACCTCACTGTGGCAACCAAAATCCACCACACGAAAAAAAAAAAAAAAAAAAAAAAAAAAAAAAAAAAGGCCCAACCACTACCTTCCTCTTCCAAATCACAAAACAACCACCATCACAATCACAAAACCCAGATGGGCGAGAAGAAAGAAAACAATCACAAAACCCAGATCGGTGAGAAGAAAGAAGGAAGAAGAAAGACAGAGAGGCAAACCCATCATGCTGGCGAGCAAAACACCAAGCAAAACACAAACACACACACACACAAACCCACCACAACCCAGAGACCCGCGCTGATCACAGTCTGAAGTCACAAACCCACAACCCATCACGCCGGTGAGTAAAATACCAAGCAAAACACACACACACAAACCCACCACAACCCAGACCCACAACCCAAAGACCCACGCCGATCACAATCCGAAGTCACAAACCCACAACCTAGAGACCTACACCCACGCTGATCACAATCGGAAATCATAAACCCACAACCAGACCCACGCCGATAGGCGACTCTAAGATAGAACAGAGAGGAAATCGGTGACTCTAAGATTCTTGAATCGGCGACTCGGAGAAAAAGAGAACAGCGAATCAGCAGCGTCAGAGATAGAACAGAGAGGAGAGAGCGAACAAAAGGGGAAAGGGAAGAAGAAAGAGTATGGGAGAGTGGAGATGGAGGCGGTGAATAGCTGAAGGAGAAGAAGAAAGAGGCATGTGAGAGAGTAGAGATGGAGGCGGTGAATAGCTGAAGGAGAAGATGAAAGAGATATGAGAGAGAAAGAGGAATAAAAAAAGAATAAATCCATATGCCACACCCGTTTCGTACTGTGGCAAATTTGTGACTCTACTGTAGCATGTTGCAAAAAATATAAGATATGACACATCTGATAAATTGGGTCAAATAATGTTTGGTGTACTAAATGTGCCAAATATTTAGCATTTGGCACATATGGCACAACTACTACGGATGTTTACGTAGCTTTCACTTGGTTTATTATATATATATATATATATATATATATATATATGTGTAATATTAAGGTCAGTATATGCCTAGCGGCATCAAGAGAGCATTCTAGCACTAGATTGATGGATTAAAGCAATCTCGCGTGGCCTTCAATGTTAAGTTGAATATATATAGTTATATATATAATGGTTAGAGTCAATGGACATCCAATGGCATCAAGAGGGAATGCTAAGCAACAAATTAAGATAATACGTGGCTTCCAATAGTAAATTTGATAGTTAAGTGAATGAATGGAGGATTTTGGATATATTAATATTGTTTAGGATAAAACCGTTTAAGTGTGAAAATAAATTTTGAAGTGGGAAATTGTGTATTGATGAACCTATTTTTGGTATTGCTAGGTTCTAATTCTACTGAATTGTTGTGATTCAAGGGAGGTTGATTTCCTTTATTTTTGCAACTAAGAGGTAAGTGGTGTTTACTAATTTTGGGGGTTTTCCCAAAACAGCGTTAATTATTAAACTATTTTATATGAAAGAATATGTTGATATTCTATATATAAATGAATATTTTACAAATGTTTGATGTGCACATTGGCTATTCGTTTTATGAAAAACTTGTGGGCCAACCTAATTTTATTTAAACTTGTATGTGTGAATATGTCTCTATATTTTGAGATGTATGAATGGATTATTTTGTGAGCATATTGAATTTGTTTTGAAAACCTATGGCAAGTCGTGATTAGAAGCTCAGTATGATATTTAGTCCTTAGCAAGGGACAATCATGTTGCAGCTAGTCTTTAGCAAGGGACGGTCCCAAAAGGGGACAGTGCACATTTGATAGCTCCTTAGCAAGGGAGCATACTATTAAGGATCCAAAAGGAAGCTCCTTAGCAAGGGAGTGTACTTTTAGGTTCCAAAGGAGCCATCCTTGAGAAATGGGATGAAAGGAGGTTCCAGTCCCAAAAAGGGGACAGCACAACCCTGTCAACGGGGCGTAAACGTTGACCACGAGAAAAGCCTAGGGAATTGTTTATGTGATGGTATCAATATATATATTATGATGGCTCACAATATAAAGATATTATTTTCTTTTACATGAAATAGTTGATGACAAAATATTGGTGAATTATAAGTTGTGAATCTGTTGAAAGAATTATTTATTTGAAAGGTTTGTTCCCACACCCCAATGTTAGTGAATTCCACTTATTGAGTTATCTCACCCCCCTTTATTTCCCATTACAGATACATTAGGTGGATTATTGGAGTAGAGATTCTTGGGAGACAGAAGTTACAAATTAATTTTTGTGGAACTGAGGATTTTATTATTATTTTATGGCATTAAACTTTGTATTGGAGAATTATTTTGAGGATGTTTTGTATTTGGTGAATTAGAGCTCTGACTTTTGTAATCAGTTTCAAGGTTGCTAGTTTCTTTTATTTAATATTTTTATGGATTATTCAGATTAAATAGACTTTTATTGCCTATGATTTTGGGGCGTTACAACAACTACTACGGATGCTCTGACACACATTTTATTATACACTAGCCTTTGAGAACGCATGTGAAGCTCTTCTATTTTTCATTTTTTTTCTGTTAAGTTTTATAATTTACATCAATTATAATTTGGGATTACTACATTTGTCAATTACAAAAATACCTAAGCGTGTGATGAAAAAATTATTTCACCACAAACATGTGTTTGTGGGTGTGGTGAGTGTTATGCGTTTGTGGGTGAAATAATTTTTTTATTACACACCTAAGTATATTTCTGATCAAAAAATTGTGAGTGTGATGAGTGTCATGCGTTTGTTGGTGAAATAGTTTTTTCATCACATGCCTAGGTATTTTTGTGATTGAAAATTGTAGTAACCCAAATTATAATTGATGTAAATTATTAACCTTTATAGAAAAAAAAAAAAAAAAAAAATAGAAGAGCCTTTGAGCCTACGCATGAACGCATGCTCAAATGCTAATATTCCGTAATTATCAAGCGTGTGTTCAGAGACTCTTCTAATTTTTTGAAAAAGTTAATAATTTTTATTTTTATTTTTGATAATAACTGAAAAATTCATTAACTAACAAAGGAGCAATACAAAAGATAGGCCTTAAACTGGCCTCGGGTTCATGTAGCAAAAATGACCAAGACAGTTAGCAACTCTAGTAGCTAGGTTCATAACATGAGAGATAACAAGTCTAGGAACAAAGTGGACATATATATATAAACTTTGCTGCTGTAATTGATATAGGTCGGATAGGAGAGCTTGATCCTTCCATGAGGGCTTGCTAAAGTGGTTGCAGATCTGCATTAAGTTGTTGCATAGAATCAGGATTCTGCCAACGGACCCACGTTGAGCCCAAAGGGGGCCCGGGCCCCCCCTGGGCCCAAAAAAAAAAATTTTGAGCAGGTAAAATTTTCAGAAAACAAAAAAAAGGACTTGGGCCCCCTCCCAAAAATCATGAACCCCCCAGCCCATCAACCGGCCAGTCCAGATGCCCATGACCCAGGTAAATCTATTAAAAAAAAAAAAAAACAAAAAACAAAACTCAGCTCTCAAAAAAAAGGGCTTGGGCCCCCCTCCCAAAAATCATGAACCCCCAGCCCATCATCCGGTCAGTCCAGCAGCCCATGACCCAGGTAAATCTATTAAAAAAAAAAAAAAAACAAAAAACAAAACTCAGCTCTCAGTAGTTAATTGTTCAACACCGAACGGAGAAAGCAAAAAAACCAAGGAAAAAAAAGAAAAAAAAAAAAAGAAAGAAAGGAAAGTAAGAGTGAGAGGTGAGACAGAGGATAGAGAGGCGAGACAGAGAGTGAGAGAGACCCACTCACCCACGCCAACGACGCCGCCGCCCACGCCCACGCCGTGTCGCCGTGAGTCCGTGACGCTGTGACGCTTGCGAGCCCATCTTGATCTTGCTAGTTGCTACCTAGTACCCACGGCGGCGAGAGTGCGAGACCCACTTGCCGCCGCCGCCGCCGGTTGCTCGATCTGCCCAGCCCAGCTTCGTTGCTCCAGCCTTCACAGTTCACAGGTATTTACAGTTTACTCTTATCTTTTCCTTCAAAACCTAATAAAATGTTTGTGACTTTGTGATCTGAGAATCTGAGATTCATAGAAAGTAGAAACTGTGCTTGTGTTGTGCCTTGTGGACTTGTGTTGTGCCTTGTGAATTGACTGAGAATTTGACTCTGTGCTGCTGCCTATGGTGTTTTTTTTTTTTTTTTTTGTTTGGCTTTTTGGCTTTGTGACTCTGTCACTCTGTGTTTGTGACTCTTTCTCTTGTTTATATAGGTAAGAGAGATAGAGAGAGAGAGAGACAGAGAGTAGAGTTTGTAAAGATTTGTTTTTTCTTGGTTGACTGGTTGTTGGGCATAATAGGGACAGGTGGAGTTGGGCAACGGGCAAGTGACAGAAAAAACAAAGGGTGAAGTTAAGAAAAGTTTTTCTTAGTAGTGCAGGGAATAAATTTATAGTGTCGGTAGTGGGATTCATTAGATTAGTGGGTCAGTGTCAAAAAGATGAGACAATCCAAAGACATAAAAAAAGCAAATCAAACACAAAGACATAAATAAAGGCAGACCAAACACAAAAAGAAAAAAACAAATCATATATTATAGAAAATTGTCATACAAATTTAAGAAAATAACGGTGATTCTTATTTTATTTGTAGATCATGAAAAAATCAACTACAATGCTTGATTTTTTCAAAAGAAAATGTTTAAATTCTTCCGAAGTCAACGTGGGATTGCCAACAACTAATGTTGCTATTCCGGAAAATGTTGATGTTTCAATTTCTCAAACACAATTTCAAAGAGTCAATCTTGATTCTTTGGATTATGATCCCGGAACACGCAAACAAATATGGGAATATCATGTTAATCAACGTGATTTTTGGGTATTTGTCTTGGTTGATAGTTTATTAATACTATATAGATGCGTATTTGAAAATTTTTTTTTGCTTATCTCCGGGCCCCCCCCGGCTTAAAATCCTGCGTTCGTCCCTGCTGCCAAGTCCTAGGTCCTTAGCCTTGAGAATTGATTCCACCAGTGCTTCCTGAGTTGCCATGTAGATAGACCCCCTACCACTAGTTGCTCCACCTTTGAAGAGGATACTCCCATCCAGATTAGTAGCCTCAAAAGCAAAACCATATCTTTTAGCTTTCCTATTTTTGCTTGCTGCCACTTTGATAATGATCTGCCAGCTCTGATGGGGAATGCTTTTGATTTGCTTTGAAGTTGATCTGGTTTGCTGCAGTTGGTGCAGATTGAAGGCTTTCTGATACCTGCAAACGAGAGATTGAGAAATTAAAATAATTTTTATTGATCATAAGGCAAATGAGGACTTGCAGAGACTGCCTCATGAAACGATGCCATTCGTTTTTGTACTCCCTATATAAATAAATAAAACTCCCCTTTTCTACCAAAAACATAAAACTCCCCCACTTCTCAATGGTTGATCCCATCAAGATTAAGGTAGCAAAAATGTTTAGTCGATTCCTTTATGGCTCCTATCCTAAATTCCATGACGATAATCAATTCAAATTTTCATCTTTACACTGGCGTTCCTAAGTGAAGGTGTACCATCGTGTGTGATCATAATTTTTGCCAAATAACATAATTTTGGGAAATATTTAGAAAAAAGCATTGGGTTAAACTTATTTAGTAATGTAGAATTTTTTTTTTTAGAACTCGAGTTTGTCAAACTTGAGTTCCATCAAACATAATGCTTGGAACTTGAGTTTTACTTGAAACTCGAGTTCTAAAAAGTGGTGTATAACTAAATAAGTATAGTCACGTGTTATTTGGAATTTTTTTTTCTAAAATTATACTATTTAGCAAATTTTTCTGACAAAATACTGAAGTAATTGGAGTTTAGGAACGTTGGTGTAAAGGTGAAAATTTGAATTGATTATCGTCATGGGAATTTAGGATAGGAGCACATTTCTGCTACCTTAATCTTGATGGGGTCAACCGTTGAGAAGTGGGGGACATATTGCATATAATGTAATAAGAAAAGAATGTAGTTTTTATGTTTTTGGTAGAAAAGGGGAGTTTATTTATTTATATAGGGTGTAGAAAAACAAAAGGCATCGTTTCATGGGACAGTCTCTGCAAGTCCTCATTTGCCTTAGGTTCCATGCATAACACTGATATACAAAAGATGGGCATCGGTCATATTCTTCCAACTGGCTCGGTTGCTCTTGTCCCCTTTACACAAGAACGAAGGATGGTCTAATCTTGCTCCATAATATTCCTGCAATCACAAATCAACGCAGATAATATTCGAGGTCAAGTGCCACGAATTGTTAGACAATTAATTATTAGTGTTGAGTTTACTTCTAAAATAATGTGATTATATCCTAAATTCTATGCCAAATCAAGTCCACAATCCATTGACCATGCCAATTTCGAAGGATGCCCCCACCTCCCCCACCTTACCAGGATTGGCTAATACACTACCATCAGTGTTAGGAGTAATTCAAGGGCTTGATGATGCGAGGAGCTTTGAGTCCAGCTTTGATAACTAGTTTGAACATGATAACTAAAACTGGAGTTGGAGAAAATAACATTAGAAGCCCAGCACATTTTAGGAATAAGAGATAAAAAGGTTGCATTAAAACTCCTTTGAAAAGTAACATGACTACGGAAATAATGAAGCACTCCCATAACTTCTTCTTTTGCATTATCCCAACGTGCTTGGAAAAATGCCAATCATGATGATTGATGATCCATGGAAAATTTGCAATGCAAACAGAAACCACATCTATGCACAAAAGTAAAAGCAAATACTTGGTATTATTTACTGCATAATATGTTTCTTTGAACTGTTACTCCCAGTATTATTTCTTCACATTATGAAAATACTAAAGAACCAAAAGAGAATGAAAGGCCAGTGTTCACCATTGTGCTAAGACCATCTCTACCACTCATTTCTACCACAATTTGACAGCTTCTAGGTATCAAGATACAACTGCAAGTGCAAAACCTTAATTGGTTTAAGACTTTAAGTTCCAGCAATGTTGCGGATATAGTAAATGACGGGTGGTTTAGTTTAAACTACTGTATGGTAAACGATAGGTTGTACAGTTTTAATTAGTTAGGTAATCTTTTAGTTTTTCTGCTATAGTGCTGTAATAGTCAGAAGCTAATGCAAAAATCCATCACTTTTCTCATATCCAAACTGTTGGAGTATGTGTGTTTCAAACTCTTTAACTATGCCTGAGTCCCACATTGGTTAGAGATGTGTTCTCATGTACATTTATAAACCTTTGCACCATTTAAGTGGTAGCTTAAAAGTTAATGGGCAAAGAGTTTGAGTTGGGTTTGTGTTGGAGTGAAGTTTAGTTTCTACCTCAGTTGGGTCTCATTTCTTTTTAGCATCAATTTTTAGCTTTTAAGGAAAGGCAACTTGAAGAAATTACTATAGTCTAATCTAGGGGAGTTGTTCGGCCAAGAGGTCTATTCAGACCGAGTTCTACTCCGGGTGGCATGAATCAACCTTTAAAGACAACACATTTTGCATGATTCTATAGTTTGTGAGATTTTTCTAACTCTATCTATTTATTTTTGTCATTGCTAATTTTTTAGGGTTTATATTGTTGAATCAAAACTTGTTTATTTAGCCATATTTTCCAACACAAACTCCATTGTTGAGATCATCTGCTTCATCTCATTCCAATTTTAACAATGTTCCATATGTGCTTGGCATATTCTTGGATTGCTCTGTCACCACTAAATTTGTTTGAACCCACAGTATTCAAGGTCCACATTCTTGTCCATCTCTAAGCAAACATCGGTCACAGATAGTGGGCACAAATTATCATAAAACAAATTTGAACGATTAATTAAAAAGTCCTTACAGAAGTAAAGACATATAATGCATCAAGTATAGAAATCTTATACAAATGTTTGTTGCATTTATAATATTATCAGAAGCAATGTGAATAACCAGTATTAATTTTTAGTGAATATTCCACAATGGTATCATATGAAACAAATTTAGTTGACTATGCTTGATGGATGAGTCACTAGAGAATTTGACAAGCATGGAAGTCTGAAAATAATTTTGGAGATGGAAGCAGATACATATCCAAAAGAGCCCAGTGAAAGTTACATAGAAACAACACAGGAATGCAAGCATAAGATGCGTTTGTAGCTGTTCAGGTTCTCTGTTCTATTTACCAATGGCCATTTTATCATTGAACAGAGCATATACCAAAATCATAATAGGAACCTTTTAGGACTAAGGCATAGATTTCAGATTAATGTAAGGAAAAGCAAAAATTACACAAATTTCCTATCTGATAATGTCAGACTGCTTCTTCTCTCCCACCATTTCTCTCTTCTTCATCCCTTCTCTGCTTCTTATTCCAAATCTGAGGAAGAAAAGAAACCAACCAATTTCCTATCTATGTTTGGGAAATAAGAAATACCCCAAATCTATTACTTCTCCGTTAAAATTAACATAATCTTTTGATTCATAGAATATTCTATTATAAAAAGGCTGTAATACTCTCAACTAAAAAATAAAACTGAACCCAACTCAAGAAACAAAACATAACTGGGGTAAATTAAACCCAACATGAAATCAGCCACTGCATGACCTAACTGAACCAAATCGTAGACAAATCAAGGGGCTGACCTATAATCAACCACACACTGTAAATAAGTGTTGGCTAAATTTGGGTTTTGTGAATAAACTTATTCAACCATCTATTTACATTTGTCTGCCTCCTCTCTTCTGCTCTCACATTGGCTAAGTTTGGGCATTTTGATTTTGTCGAGCAGAAGAGAGGTGATGTAGAACAGCCAACGGAGACTTTCCTAGAGCAGAAAAACTGCCAGAAGTTAGCGCACATGAAATTTAAGAAATAGAAAAGCACTAGTAGAAATCATTGGTGACAGCGACAAAATTGTGTGAAATTTGGTGATGTGAAGGGAAACGACGCTGAGATAATAAATTGTCACCATTGACCATGATCAAAGCCACTTTTCGGGAAAATATAGAAAAACTTATACAAATGTCTGTTGCATTTATAAGATTATCAGAAGCATTGCGACTAACTAGCATTTATTTTCAGTGAATATTCCACAATTTTATCATATGAAAAAATTTTAGTTGAATATGCTTGATGGATGAGTCACATGAGAATTTGACAAGCAACGATGCCTTGAAAATGCAGGAGATGGAAGCAAATACATATCCAAATGAGTCGAGTGAAAGTTACGTAGACACAACACATGCATGCAAGCATAAATGCCTTTGTATGCTATTCAGGTACTCTGTTTTATTTACTAAATGACATTTTATCACTAAGTAGAGCATATCCCAAAATCAGAAATAAGAACCTTTCAGGACTAATGCTAGTGTAAGCAATATCATCTTTGTAAGAATGCACATATTCAGATTCACGCAAGGAAAAACAAAAATTAAACAAACTCTAACCTTTTTACATGAGTGTGTCACACAATAAATAATAGCAAAAAGTAAGCCAGTTGCTATTTAATGATTCAACTACAATCTTTATGTCTGACACTTGTAAGCACAAGGAACACTATTCACAATCATGAAATGTGTAAAAGCACTACTTTCAATGATTTAACAACGAAAGAAGTTAGGTCACCACAACATCATGCATAAACCTTTGGAAGAGCATGTCCCAATTTTCTAATAAGCTCACATGCATACATGGATTGATTGATTCCCCGGTAAAGGGGGAAAAATTAAATCAAAGCATGAGTTATTATATAGAATAGGAATTCCTATAATTTTGTGTGGTTAGGTAACAAGAATATAAAGTTGAACTTTCGCAATCAAGTTTCTATGAATGAACTTCTACAACATCTAAAATCTGGAAAAGACTGCTAGTATGTTAATGGCCTAAATAAAATGCATTACCTCAGACTCATTCCAAGAGTTTTTAACATGCTAGTGGTCATATTCTCTAAAACCATTCTGATTTGCGTGAAAGAGAAAGAGAGAGTGAGTGAGTGTCAAACTAACGCAAAAAAATTTGAAAGCACAAATATGTGCAACCCTATGCCAAAATACTTCTGAAACTGAAGTCTATTGTTTGGACAAATATCCTGCAACAGATGTACAATTAAATAAACAGTTGAGATCAATTCATTTCAATACAGCTAAAATAGTGCCTGGATCACCATAACCCATACTTATCATAACTGTACTGAACATCAACTTGAGCAATGGTCAGTTTTCTGTAGAACCAGTTTAACAGTTGCATCACCAATTGAGCCACTGACTTTCTTAATATAACAAATATCTATTACTATACATAAACCATAATTATTAATATAGGTTAAAATTAAAAAGTATAAAAAGATAACATATCTTACTAAAGTGGCTCCTATGACTAAGAGATACAGCCTTTTCTCATTTAAACTAGAGGTTCCAAGTTCAAATCACCATGATAATTGCTGCATGCAATTTGCCCACTTCAAGTAGAGCATACAGAAAGAGGATACCTTTGCTCAATATGCTTTATTCTCTTCCCAGCCAAGTTATAATTTTTGAAGTGGTCAATTCAATCCAATTCAACAACCGATTTATATAGTTGAATAGCTGGTTTTACTCTCTATCTGGCTATATAAAAATATCAAACTAAAAAACTAGTCAGTTCATACTTCAGCCATTCAGCAGGTTCAAATGCCCAGCATAGTGCATTCCTGATAACTTTGCTTTAACCTCATCCCAAAATCAATTTCGAGTCTCAAATTTGATAGGAATTCAACCATGCTAAATAAAGCATAGTCCGCTAAACAAGCAGGTTGTATTCTGGCTCATCAAGCTAAAATTTATCAAGAACATGAATCTTGAGCTAAAGCACCCATACCATCGGCAAATAACCTATTTCAGGATCATGGTTCACTGTAGCTCCAACATCACTTGGACACATAGCAGACAGTTTTTCCAATATTTTTATTCCAATTTCCTTTCTGCTGCACTCATTTCTTTCATCTTCTTGTGGTTGTAAACAATTGTCAAGATATTCAAGAGTTGCCCTTTAATTCATAGAGCCACTCACAAGTAATAAATTCATTTTATAGTTCATAAATAAAAGTGACTTCTAGGGTTGTGAGGAAAAAATGAAGAAGACTGAACTAAGAAACAAGGGAGTGGGGGAAGGAAAATTGATGGTAGTGAAAAACTAGTAACCATGCTTCAAAGTTCAAACTGGCTTTAAAAGTTGGCAAGTCTCAGGTTAATTACAAGCCTTTATAAGCACACATTATTTCAGACAGTACATATTTTATATACACACACACATTAATTGAATCTATGAAAATAAGTTAACAAGAACATGAACGTTAAGCTAAAGCAGTGGATTGAGCATGTTAATACTTTCTTCTAAATTGTCTAGAACTCCTAATTCATCTTTAGTTTTCCTAAGATTTCATCTTGAGGTGGCCAATGGAATTCAAAATAACCTATATTTCCTGAATTTCTCTTACATTCATCTGATGCTGAAAATTTTCACTTCTTTAATTTTCTTGAATTTTCTCAGCTACCAAAGAAATCTTAAAATCAGTAAGAGTAGCATTAAATGTGAAACAACAACACAATGCCTTTTTAAAATTTTCCCCCCACATTTTGACACCATTAGGAAAAAAAAAAAAAAAAAAATTTACAGTCAAAGAGAAGCATATGTCATGGGCTTGGGAAGCTAAAATTTTCTGTCCGAATTGCTTGAACTGAAAAAAACCCAAAAACTAAAGATTGAAATCTACACAAAAGAAGCCCCCTCTACCACCATCAAGAACCCTCAGAGTAAAAATTAGAGCACCGTTCATCCACATTATATAGCATATCAGCATGTTAGTGGATATAACAAGTACTATATATTCTATGCATTTTTTTTTCAAAAGAAAATACGAGAGAGAGAGAGAGAGAGAGAGAGAGAGAGAGAGAGAGAGAGAGATTTTACTTACAAACAAGTATTTATAATCTTGAATCCATTAAAGTTACAAATGAAAGATGCAAAAAACAATGGGCATTCCCCTTAAAACTACTGCTTCTAGACAATTAAGAGAGAGTAAAACTGGAAGCATCCTGGTCAAATGCAATTTGACAAGTTTGAGAGGTCCTTGGAAACTTCATTATTTCCTCACAAAAATGAGGCTTAGAGGCTGTTTAGATCATTTTTGTCATCATTCAATTTCCGTCACTCATCACTCATTACTCATCACGTATCATTCATCACTCATCATTCAATATTTTTCACACTATTTGTGGGCCCTATACCTGTCACTCAGTGCAGCTTATTTTATTTTATTTTATTTTGAAGTACCCAAACTCATTGAACCCAGTGAAAAAAAAAAAGAAAAAAAGAAAAGAAGAAGAAGAAACCTAGAACTGAAGACCGAACCAATGAAAGAAGGAAAAAAGAACGAAAGAACTGAAGACCGAACCCAGTGAAAGAAGAAAAAAGACGGAAAAAAAGAAAAGAAAAAAAAGGAAGAACACTGAAGACCGAACCAGGAGAAGAAAGGAAAAAAAAAAGAGTCAAAAGGTGTGGCTGAGTTATGACTAGTGGGTCTCATGTATGTTGAATTACAAAAATACCATTGAGTTATGAGTTATGGAAACTGAAAACAGCTAAAATGTGTTTTTAGTTTCCATAACTCATAACTCAAAAATCAGATAATTGAGTGATGGAAACAGAATTATAGAAATAGAGTTATCGTACGCCAAACGAATATTGAGCTATGGGTCCAACCATTTTTGAGTTATGAGTTATGGAAATTGAGAATTGAGTTACAGAAACAGGCCTTTAGATTTTTGCTATGGGTCCCTTTCAATAGTGATTTCATTGTCTTTAGATTTTTGCTTATTTAAACAAAAACCATTTTTTCTATTTTATGTCGTCACTTTTTGAAACACTATTATATGCATTTTAAACAACTGTTTTCAGTTTTTAAACAATATTATATGTATTTTCAAAATTTTTTTCACTTATACGTATTTTCAAAAAATATAAATAACATTATTAGAACAACGTTACCAAACGCCCTGTAGTCTCTATCCTTTCTTTATTTCATTTAAAAATATCTTTAAAAAAAATTTATTGGGGTGGGTCGGGGTGAAGGCGTGGGAGCTCATCCTTAATAAAAGAGACTGTGCAAAGTGTTGTTTAAAATACAACGTATTCTCTTTTTTATTTAAGCTAGACAATAATTTAACTATTGTTTGAATGAATAAGCATATGAAATGCCCGATAATCTAATTCACTCTATTGATAGAAAACCCAAGGGCTTGTGAACAAAATAATCAAATTTTCCAGGTTTTTGAAATGTGGGGATTGTCGAATATTACATATGCTCAGGAAAATCATGAAGGTGCCATTGAGGTTTAGGCATCAAGTCGGACCGGGGATTCTAGTGATATTGGGAATCTTCTAGTAGTAAGAGTCATATGACATATCCTATGCACTCAAAAGGATGAAAATGAAAGGACTTCCCATCAACAACATATGGCTCCCAATCCCATGCCTTGTTTGGGTGGTGGTCATTATTATTATATATCTAATATCTTACATGCTCATTGCTCAATTTCTTTGCCTTTTATTTATTTTTTTTGGGCTTTAGCGTTTGTGTTCAGACTGGTATAGGGCCTCAAGGCCCATTCTATGAGAGTGCCAAGTCCAATTTTCCTTTACCTCTTGACAAAAGTCCAGACCAATTTTTAAGTAGGGTCCAAAATTTTTGAGTTTTAAGAGCATCAGCATCAAAGAATGCTATCCTATTCTATTTTACCATCTCAAAAAGTCATTTTATTACTTATACCATACCATTTTACAATACCTCCCACATCCCAAAACTCTATTTTTATTAAAATATTATTTTTTAATCTTTTTTTATTATTTTTTTCTAACTGTAATTTTGGTTTTCCTGGGCTTTTCCAAACCCATCACCACACACACATACACATAGCCACACACACACACAAACACAAACCATCAAACCTTAAACAGAGCCCCACACACAGACAATCCATCAACCTAGAAAAACCCAGCCGTCAAAAATACCCAGAAAACGCCAATGATCAACCCACAAAAACCCAAGCCATCACTGCCCATTGCTCACCAAAATCCCATCGGAACAAAGCCCATATTATAAAAAAAAAAACCTAGCGTCACAACAGAAGAAAAAAAAAAAAAAATCCATCGGAAACCCAGAAGAACCGGCCAACCATGTAGTGACCCACGCCGATCTCCACCAAACCCATCACCGTGACCCACGCCGATATCACCATGACCTCGCCGGACCCAAGCACTAGCGATCTATGACGACCAACAACCCACTTCAACCACTTCAGCCACAACCCAGATCAACCCTGATCATAGCAAAAAACCAGACACCGGTCACAGCAACCCAAACACCGCCGATCAAAACCCAGACAAAAAAAGAAACCAGTCACAGCAAAAACCGGTCACAGTAAAAAAAAAAAAACCCAGATTAATCCCGATCAAAACCCAGACACCATTGCCGCTAGATCAATGTTTCCTCCATCGTCGATCAACCCAGATCAACCACCAAAATCCCATTGGAACAAAAACCCAGACATCGCCGATCAACCCCGATCACAACAGGGGGAAAAAAAACCCATATCAACCCCGATCAAAACCCAAACATTGCCGCCATTGCTGCCGCTAGATCAACGTTTCCTCCATCATTGATCAACTTTGACCAACATTTCCTCCACTGTGATGTGTGATGTTGATATTGGGAGGAGGAGGATTTTTGGGTCTGAAGAGAGGAGAGAGCAGATGAGAAAGAGAGAAGGAAGAGAGAGAAGATAACAGAAATATGAGGGAGAAGAGAGAAATTTCGGGGACTTAAAATATTATTATTATTTTTATAATACTGCTACAGTGCAATTCTAAAGATAGAATTGCACTGTAGCAGTATTGCAAAAAAATTTGCAATACTTGCCTTTAGCATTCTCTGATGCAGTGGGTTTTGAAGCTTAAAATGCTAAATACACCTTACATATGACATTAGCATTCTTCCATGCTAATGCTCTTAGAACAGAGTTGCATAACTAAAAACTAATCAAACTCAACACTCTCTAAATGTCCAACTCATGACACGTTTTTAAGGTGTTGAAAAACAAAGACCCTCACAGTGTGAAAATTTCAGCTAAACAATCTGGTGACTCTCTTGGAGATGCTCTTTGACGTTACTTTGGTGATAACAACCAAACTGTGGACTCTAGAGTAGGATACGCATTTAACATGTATCCTTTTCTATGGCCCAGCAAAAATGGACCTTCCCAGACTGAAGCACAGGTTGTCATGGACCGACCATTGGCCTATATTAACTTACCCATTAAAGAAGTTAAAAAAGGGCAACAACAATTTGCATTACAATTTACACCACCTATCATTCGACTTTTTGGACATTTCGTTGAGGTTGTGAGTTGTTCTACGGTAACAAACTTTTTTGCTACAATTTTGCCACATTTTATACGTAGTTAACATATGAGTGGTTGTACATCACTTTTAGGTAAACCCATAATTTATTTTCTAAATTATACACATATTTTCTTTCCCTGCTTTTTAAGCTCTTCTGTTTAGTAAAACAAAGGTAATTAATCTCTCATATTGTGGAAGAAAAATTGTGAAATACTATAGCATTGCAATTGAGAAGTAGTAAAATCATAGTAATATACATACAGACAGCTTTAACCTTAGGAGAACAAAGCCCGATACATATATATTTATATTTATAATTAATATAAAGATATTGATATTCAAAAGTTGCATAATATATAAATATATCATATGATACACACTACACAGTTACACAGAGTAATCAGGACCGTCCATCATCATCATTTTCACCAAGATAAATTAAAAAAAAAAAAAATTTACTCTCAATAATCTAGGCTAGGCTTTACCACGACTCTCATCAAGGCGATTGATCATGTAGAGAGCGTTACTAGTAACCTTACCCACAGTCCTAATCTTCCTCTTCAAATCAGACTTGAGCTTCTTCCCATCAACCCCTTGAAACCCATCAAGACACATGTCCTCATACGTCAAAGCCGCACTCGCCCAAGTCTCAGCATTACTCATCTGCCACCTGAAAGTCTCAACACGCAAGTGCTTCAGCTCGCTCAGCGTTTGCCTCAGCTCCTCCACCGACTCCAATATCTGCTCCACACAGTCACTCAGCGCACCTCTCTGTCTCTTGCTGATTTTCAAGTCTTTGGCTTCACTCACTTGGGCCAAGTAGTTGGAGACTCGCTTGGCTCGTGACAGGCTCACTTTCACCGCAGCTTGGGCTAAGTCTTTGGGAGTCTTGGCTGGTCCAGTGTAGGAGGAGAGTGTGCGGATACAGATGTTGGGGTAGCTAGCGTGTTCACAAGATGAACAGACCAGATCTTGGGGTTGGGGTACAGCATTGGTGGGTGTTCGTGCAGATGCGAGGTAGGAGAAGTAAACAATGAGTTGGAATGCTAGTGTTAGTGTTTTTAGAAGACAGAATGGGTGGCGAGCCATTGTGATTTGTGAGACTGAGACAGGCACACACTTTGAGTTTTTGAGTGGTTTCAACTTTCAAGAGCTGAGTGTTGTGTAGAGTGATACTTTGTTGTGTTGGTTTAATAGGGGTTTTGTAATTGTGCATTTGGTAGGGAACTAGAAACTTGTGACTATGGTCTTAAAGTTGGGAGGAAATTACTAAATTGCGATTTTAATTATTAGGTTTGGATGGGATGAATTGTGAATGCATGATTGGATTTTGGAAATTTGGATCTATATATAGAGTTATGTTGTTGCCACATAAAGTTGCACAGTTTGTGCCACAACTCACTTACGTGGTGAGTTGTGAGTGGTAAACAGGTGATAAATGCCACTTTATATGGTACTAGCATTACCATGTATATGTAAGGTTTCCTCCTCTCTTTTATTTTATTTTATTTTTGTCTAGAAGGGTAAAACTTTTGAACTTATGATGGGCAGCTTGTCAACATCATTTATGAACATTGTTCAGTGACTCCAGCCAAGGCACAAGAAAAAAAAAAAAAAAAATTGAAGAAGTATCAATCTAAAAACTTTAGGTCCGTGTTGACCAAAAAAAAAAAAAAAAAAAAACTTTAGGTTCGTGAACAATGGCAAATTTGGCACTTTGAAACCAAATGGTAGAGCATTTTCAACAGGTGTGCCAAATGCCAAATATTTAGTATTTGGCACACCAAACACTACTGTTCAAGCTTCATGGATTGTTCTAAATATTTTATAATTTTAGAACATGCTACAGTACTATTTCAAATATGAGACGGTACGAACAGAAATGCCATTTCAAAATAATAATTTTTTATTCAACCTTTTCTCTTTCCTCTCAATATTTAATTCAATGTTTTCTCTCTCTCCAACCCATGTTCTCTCTCTCTTTCTTCTTCAGATCACCCTCCCTCACCCTCAAATCAACGGTACGGCGGCCTCACAGATCAAGTCGCCGATCACCGATCAAGCTGTCTCATCGTTCTACGTACGCCATCATTCAACGGTACGGCAGCCTCACCAATCAACGGTACGCCATCATTCTACGTCTCTGTTTGGCATTCTCATTGCCCTCTCACCACGCCGATCTTACAATTGCTGATCTCGCCACGCCGATCTTGCCCTCACCACGCTGATCTCGCCATGCCGATCTCGGGTTTGTGTCGGTGGTGGGTTTGTTTGGTTTGGTGGATGTGGGTTTGTGTTGATCTCTCTAGTTGTGTTTTTTTTTTTTTTTTTTTTTTTTTTTTTGAGGTGGCGTTGGTGGATGTGGGTTTGTGCTGGTGGTGGCTGTCGGCGTTGTTGCGGTAGTGGTTGTTGGTGGCCGTTGTTGCGGCAATGGTGGTCGTGCCATTGTTGTTGTTGACGATGAGGATGAGGATAATGGGGAGTAATTAATATATTATTTTAATGTGTAGTAAATATTATTTTAATGTATAGAAATAAGTATAGAATATCTGATAAATGGTATGTTGTAAAATGATGTGCTAAAATGATAAAGTAGGTTTTTGGTATGTCAAAATGACATAACTCGAGTTTCATAAAAATAGCCACTATGGGATTCGTTGAAGTGGATTTTTTTTTTTATTTAAAAAAAGTTACATAGAATTCAAGTTTTATAAACTCAATTTCCTTGTAAACAAATTATAAAAGTAAAATGTCACGCACGTTATACACAATACATTTGCTTGAAGATATGTTTCAATTGAATCTCTACACATTTGAAGTCCCATCCCAAGATAAGAGGCATCCTCCAGAAGCTTCAAAAGCATCTTAAGAGTAATTCTGGTGCCACACTTAAAACCACAACTTTGTTCACAACTTGCCAATGTAAGAAGCTTCAAAAGCATCTTAAGAATAATTCTGGTGTCACACCCAAAACTACAACTTTTTCCACAACTTGCCACATTGGCGAGTTGTGGTTGGTGGAGAGGTGTCTCCACATGGACCCAACATCATCTCTCCACCAACCACAACTCGCCACATGGGCGAGTTGTGGGCAAAGTTGTGGTTTTGGATGTGGCACCAGAATTTTTCAGCATCTTAAACCATTTATTAATGACCTATAGCTATAGTGAAATTTATATTTGATGCTTCAATCAACCAATTTGAGAGGATAGAAAGTTGTCAGAACAAACTCATTCTCATACGGAAAGTATTCACCAACCTCACCAATTGTTGTTTATTTTATTATTTATTTTTTCCTTTTGTATAGTATATCCTCTAAGTTTTCAACCAGAGATTAATTACTGTTCGCGATAGGTGGACCTATAGTGGGGTAAATCGCTGGCCCAATGAATTTTTTCAAAATGCAAGTAGCTAGACTCGAATTAGGGAGCACAACCAATCGAACCCAGAACAAACACTTTAAAACTGAGTGCTTAACCAACTCGACCAACCCTCTGGGTTAATTGTTGTTTATAATTGCACCTTATAAGACTTACAAAATGTATGAGATTACTATTGAGTGATCATGTTATACATAGTACTCGAGCTTTGCAAACTCGATTATGAATAAAAATTTACATTTCCATGCTCAAATTTTTAAATAACTCGAGCTTACAGAGCTCGAGTTTTGTTCATGAGGAACTCAATTTTACAATACTTGAGTTCCACGTACTTTTTTTAATAAAAATATCCACTTCAGTAGGTGCCACGGTGGCTTTTTTATGGAACTCAAGTTGCTAAAACTCAAGTTTCAAAGTAAACTCGAGTTTTAAAAAAGTGATATATTGTTAATTATTTTGCAAACAGTGGTCGATTGCTAAATTTTTTGACAAATAGTGGTATTTGGCCATTTTGGTCCTACTCAGGTAGCAAAATTGGGTTTGTAGTAAGAAATTTAGAATAGTTATGATTTTTTTTTTTTTTTTTCGTTAGAAAAAGATTTGTTATTTTTTATATTTTTGCTTATGTCCATTACTGTCATTCAGGTGAAACCATGAGGCTAGAGCTAAATGATAGTAATTATGTTTCTTAATAACGTTGTTGTTGTTATTTATTTTTTTTTTTTTTGAGAATTCTTAATAACGTTGTTAATTGTGGTCGTTATCATTGAGTTACATTTGGGTTGACACTTGACATTCATTGCCGTATCACTGTTTCTTTATATTATTCAAATGGAGGTTGGCTTCCTTTTTCTTGTATTTCTTGTCAATATTGTATATATAGAGGAACGGAGTTAAGACTTAAAGTTAAGAGGATGGAAGTATAAATAAAGAAAAAAAATCATTATAAAAACAAGCATCAATTTAATTAGTATTAAAAAACCGTCAATAAAGATAAAGACACAAAATTATTATTTATACATTACAATACAATTACTTATAAAAAGGGAAATCAACCATGCATGTTTTATTTATTTATTATGCGTGCATCTATTGCTAGATAAAAGCAAAATTACTTTGTTAAAATTTTTTTTTTAAATAGCTAAGTTGTTTGTTTTTGATAAAATTGGTTGATTAGACTTAATTTTTTAAAACTTCACTATTGGTAATTTTTGTTAATTTTGTTGGACTTGTTAATTTTGTTTTAAAGTTTAGATTTATGATTTTTATTTTATTTTATTTTTTTATGGGCTTTATAAGGATCAATGATATTATTAAGGGTGTCCAAATGTAATTTTATTGAACTAAATTGCTAAAATATAATACTTGTATACACAAAATTTATAAAAAAAAAAAAAAAATTGGGGGGAAGTCAAAGACTTATATTTCTTATTTCAATAAAATTCTGTCAATTAACCCAAATAAAACTTTTGAGAGCCAGTCTCGTGATTCTTGGGATTCTTTCCCGAAATAGTTGCTCAAGTCAATTGAGAAGTTAGCTCAGCCTTATCGAAACTTCATGTTTGGTCTTGGACACCCCAGATTGAGGTTGAGAAGAAAAGCATGGTTGAGCTAGTTCATGCAACATCATTAGTTTGTACATCATTGTTTATGAGACACCAATAACATTATTTGTCATGTCACTTTGTAAGATTTTTATAATAAATTTGATAACCCCTTTTAAAATTTTCCTTAAAAAATGTCTATCATATAAACTCTTGGTACTAAATTACTACATCAAACTCCAAGATGTCAAAAGTCTTATAATTCAATTAGTACTTTATGGTTGTTCCAATAGAGATGGACAATGTATAAGTCCCTTGAATGTTATTATTGCGTAATGAGGGCTTAAATCATATCAGATACAAAATGGGTGTCTATAATGGCAAAAGAATATAAAAAAAGATCATGCATCTTTGAATCTATGAAAAATATTATTATTGAGTGAAGTTTGACTTTAGTGGTTTGGACTCCCTTGAAGTGGTTCATTTATCAACTTAGGAGGTCTTGGTTCCCTCAAAGTAACCAATAGAGAATTAGTCACATAGCAATTGTCATCATAGCTAGGCATATTAGAGCCACGTTATAGATAATTCACGCTTTGAGTGGCTAGAAGCTAAGGGGTTGTTTAGGTGAAAAAAAATGGTCACTCATTACTTATCACTCAGTTTTCATCACCCATCACTCATTACTCTATAACTCATTTTTTATCACCCAATAATGACCAAATATCTCACTCAATCTATTTGGCACCCAAAACTCAGTTATGTTTTCAACCAAAAGGCTAAAAAACTGGGACCCATACATTGACCCAAAGAAGACATTTCTCTCTCCTTTTTTTTCTTTTTCCCCTGACTCTTACATCTTTCTCTGCCTCTCTCTCTTCTTTTTTTTTTTTTTTTTTTTTTTCTTCTTCGTCTTTCTCTAGAACGACTATAGGATCAAGAGGTCGAGCTCGTTGGTGTAAGAGGTGAATCTGTCGATTTCATGAGATGGGTCTAACCTAAGTTTTGGTTTAAGCGAATGAGGCAGTTGAAGCTGGTTATGGGGAAAGGGTTATGGGGAAGAGAGGAAGTGGGTTTTGGTGCAGTTTTGGAGAAGTAGCAGCAGCGAGGGAAAGGGTGGCAACCACGAAGGATGAGGGACTTGGCTATGGAGTCAGAGATAAGATGTTTGTAGCCTCCATGGCTAGGAGGAGCAGCAAGTTTAGACCCATGGTGAAACCCATTTCTCCTTTTCCTCACTTCTACACTATTGTTTTGTATCTGTACTTAGATTTTGGTTTTGCTTTTAAGCTTCACTGTTTGTTGACTTAATTTAGTGTGAAAGTGAGTTGAAGTGAAGTAAATAAGTTTTGAGTTTTTGTTTTGATCCAATGTGGTAGATCTTCGAATTGTTATAGAATTTTTGTGGCCGTTGGATTGGAATGATTGGTGGCAATGGAATTTTTGTGGCTGTGTGGATGAACATGTTTGTGGGTTTATGTTTGTGTGTATGATCTAACTCATGTGTTTATGGGTTTGATTTTCTAGGTTTAAGAAATCGGTAACCATGTGTTTCTTTTTTATTGATAAAGTTACTCATGTGTTTCTATGAAGAAGAAAAGAAAGAAAAAGAATGAAGAAGAAGAAAAAAATGGCCATTGGAGTGAGTCTCTAAAGAAGAAAGAAAGAAAGAAAAAGAAAGAAGAAGAAAAAGGTGCGCCTGGTTTGACTTTCCTTTGACAGTGTGTCCCAGTCATGTTTGTTTATTTACCAAAATGCCATGGAAACTCAATTTCCATAACTTGAAAAAACCCAAAATGTGTTTTCAGTTTCTACAATTCATCACTCAAAAATCAGAGAATTGAGTGATGGAAACAAAAACTTAAAACAAATCCAAACAAACCCTTCTACCTTAGGACCCACCAATTTTGAGTTATGGGTGATGAAAACAGAGTGATGGGTGATAGAAAATAACAAATCCAAACAGCCCCTAAGCTTGGTGTTATTAAATTTTTGCAATAGTGCATGCTTTAGAAGATACGAGAGATGTTCTCTACATTGAACACTTACCTTAATCAACTTATTGGTAACGTAAATTGTGATTGAGTTGAAGATTTGCACAATCAAAATGAATTGACATGTCTTAATTGCCAAATGGATCTTAATCAACTTGTGTACGGTCAAGATTGTGATCAAGTTGAAGATTTGTACAATCTAAATGAATCAGGATATCTCAAAGGCCAAACTAGTCAATATTCAAGTTGTTCAATAAACACAAACACCCAAAATCAAGATAAGGAAGAATTTCCTTTGAAAGGCTACCCTTGAGGACAAGGGTAAAATTAAGGACGAGGTATTGTTATGTGCCTCTATTTAAATTAATTTTATCATTTCAAGATTATATATATTTTAGGTAGATAATACCTTGGGAAGTTTCCAATTGAATATTTAATATAACATATAGAGACACCACTTAACCAAAATTGAATAGTTAATATAACATATAGGGACACCACTTAATCCAAAAGGCTTAAAACCTATGAGTTTGGGCCCAATTATGTTATATTAACCACTCACTCTTATTGTTATTATTTTATGTGGGATTTCATTCAAACGTGTATACCCAATAATCTTCTCCTCACTTGGAACTCTCTAACTCTTTATGCATGGGCTTTGACCAAATCTGACTAGCTATCTCCTTGCTTTACAGGCTTTTTCCTTCACCACCAAGTCCTACTAGCTCTCCCTTGCCTTATGGGCACATTATCCATGGACCTAATATGCGCTTCTATGGGAACCACGTGTTAACCCCACACACTCATCCATGGGAACTAGTCCACACTTTCCTATCAATGGGAACTTCACATCTTACCTTGATATAACACTATTGGCGCTATTATATTATTGGGTTTTTTCTATGATCGTTTGTGTGGGCCTTTTTGGCTTACTTTATCTCCGCTATGAAAGGGCCTTTGAACATTTTGCCACCACCTTCACCACACACTACCTAAGCTTTGATACCACTAGTTGGGGAGATAATGTCTTGGGGAGTTTTCAATTGAGTAATTAATATAACATATAGAAACATCACTTAACCCAAAACTCTTAAGTCTATGAGTTTGGGCCCAACGAAATTATTTTAATCATTACCCTTGTTATTATTATTTCATATGAGACTTTACTCATATGTGTATACCTAACATATTTTTTGTTATATTTATTTTTAATTTAAAAGTTACTCTTGTAAAGCCATCTATATATATATGACTTGATCTTAAATAATAAAGCACGTTGAAAAATATTATCATTGAGTGATGTTTTACTTTTGATGTCTGAACTCCCTTAAAGCAATTCATTTATTAAACCAGGAAGCCTTGGTTTCCTCCAAGCAATAAACAAATAATCGGGCACATAAATTACATTCACATGTAACCGAATCTTCTCACCATACATTTTAATGTATTCATTTATCATTTTTGATAAGCGTGTATTCATTTATCATATCAAAACATCATAGAATGCATTAAATCGTGGTGGTATTTGAATGTTAGATTAGATCACAATGAATTTCAACGTTCATGTTGTTATGGTTTCTCCTGCTCCATTAGATAAAGAATTGAAGAGTTTAGTTTTTGAAGATTTGTGAATCCAAATGCTTATATTCTAGAATGAGAATATAATCTTATTTAATCTAAATCTTGAAATAAAAACATATGAAATAACTTTGTTCATGCACCATCTCATAAAATTCCAGCATGTTTATTTGATTTTGCATCACGTGAAATTAGGGGCAGAACCATTTGAAGACCAAGGGGGCTAACCGCTAATGGCTATGTAGGTTGATTTGGCGGGGACTCTTAAGTTGGAAAAGGTAGGATTTAGGTTTCATTTTCATACAACGTCGATTAGGGGTTTTGTGCATAACTTAGATCAATGAACAGTGATCTTTATACAAGGCATGTAGTGCATAATTTTGAAGAAAATAAAACCTCAACTGGAGAGTGATTCTCAAGGAATACAACTTCGAGAACTAATTTGGTGATTCTTTGAATCTTTTTCCAAAATAGTTGCTCAAGTCAATTTGGCCTCATCATTCCTTCATGTTTGATCCGAGACACCCCTAAGCCGAGAAGAAGAGCATGGCCGAGGTCGTTTATGACATGTCATTAGTTTTTTTTTTTTTTGATAGGAAGACTGCATAAACTTTATTAACAATGGAAAACAACTAATACATCATAGAGAAGAGCTTGTTCAATAAAACAAAGATTCTCTTCAACCTCAACAGAGAAATCAGCATTGACAAGGGCATGTTTTGCTAGTAAATGAGCAGAACTACTGTCTTGCCTACAAACATGAGATATTTACACATGACAAAACTCATGTGAAGCAGCCAATAAGCTATACACCAGAGCAGCAATAGCAGATGGAGAGGGCGATAATTCCTTCAAAGCATTTTCCAATATCAACGAATCACCTTCAAGGACAAAATCCTGGATAAGCAAATCTTTAGCAAGCTGTAATCCAATCTCGAAGGCCTTTCTTCAGCCTCAATGGCACCAAGGGGTGCCATTATCTTCTTGCTACAAGCTCCAACCAAACTGCCTTCATCCCAGATTAGTATCCCCACCCCTACCATTAATCCATGTCTTCAATGATTCTAACCAAAACAAATCACTCTCACCTACAATTAGAAAAAGAAAACCACTCCCCATCAGTATAGAAATTTAATTTCAAATTTTAAATTAAACATAACTTCCACAATCCTAATCACTTTTGGTATGATTCTTATCCTCAAATTCAAAATTTAACTAAACATAACTTCCAAAATCCTAATCCCTTTTTATATGTCTCTTATTCTGAGATTATTATGTTAATACTGATGAATTGTTGCTCTTGGATATGAGGCTTATATTTGCAATCTCACTGGGAAAATCCTCACTAATGCCGAGAAGAAGAGCATGGCCAAGGTCGTTCATGACACGTCATTAGTTTGTCCTTCATTGTTAACGTGACATCAATAATATTCATTGACACACCACCTTATAAGATTTTTATAATAAAATTGTTAGCACCTAAAATTTCCTTGAAAAAAAAAAAAAAAAACCTATAGTATAACCTTCCATGCTACATTAATACGTGGTTTGACCAAAAGGGTATAAGGTAGGAAGGCTTGACAACGAGGACTACGCATCCAGACCCAGTTGCCAGACCTGGGTTGTAAATCGTGGTGTAATGAGCAAGACCAAATTTGGCTAGGCTATCGTATTCGTATGTGAGTAAAGCCAATGTGAAACCTCTACCAAGAGATTCATCCAAAAAAAAAAAAAAAACCTCTACCAAGAGAAATAAAGGGTCGAAAATAGGAAAGGTAGGGTTCACAGCCAAAGAGTTGGACAGGGGCTTCTTTCTATTGGGATAAATCCCATAATTAAATTAAATATAACCTAAGCAATAAAGAAAATAGAAATCTACGAAAGCGATAAAAAAATCAACTAACAAGAATACCAAGAATTTACATGAAAAACTCTCCAGTGTAGAGGGAAAAACCACAGGGCAAATCTGACCAATCCACTATAATAAAATAGAGATTATAACATTCAAGTTATACCCGAAACCTGAGTTCACAGCAAATTGGTAAAATACAATAATATCTTTAGGAACAAATACAACCTCACCACAAAATCCAGTAGCAAGATCTTCCACTCTGAATACTTCAACTCTTTGTGATTGTAGCATCCAAATAATCGTTCTAGAGAAAACTCACAATTTATTTTCCTTGTGTGTCTCGAGCAAAAGAAAAATCATCTTTTATTTTTTCCCTCAGTGCTGCATAAAACACTAATCTTTTTCTTTCAGTCAGCTTCAAAAATGTGTTTTACTTTTCAGTCTCTCTGAATCTCTCTTTGCATCATGAAACCACACACACAAGCTTTCTATAAAAGCTTTCAAGCCACCTGACACTCCTAAGCTAAGATAGTTTAGATGGATTTCATATAAGAATGGCAACGGGTCAAGTTCAGGTTAAGTTTTTTTATGTCCGAACCCGACTTGCGAGCCCAACCCTGAAACCCGAACATGCCCCATTTAATAAACAGGTATTTTTTTTAACATCCAAACTCGCCTCGTCGGGCCCAGAGGGCCCTATCAGCCACTTTAGGGCCTTATCTAAAGGCCTTAATCCATGGCCATATAATCTTTAAAAAAAGAAAAAAGAAAAAGAAAAAAGAAGGAGTTTCCCTTTCAAACACAGAATCACAAACATAGATTCACAAGATCACAAACACAAACTCACAGATTTGAGAGAGGACATGAATCTAAAAAAAAAAAAAATGAACCCAAAAATAATATTGGAGAACTCGATACATCGAGGCTCTATCTCCGATCTCGGACTCCTACTCGGCCTCTCTCTATCTCAGACCAAGATCTTCGATGATTGGTAATGGTTTCAGCAATCAATCACACCTTTAGGTCGAAGCTCAAGCCTAACCTCAACATGACCAAGAGCTTCTCTGATCATCACCAAAGGGCCTCTCTACCTGTCACAGCTTAAATCTTGCACATCTCTCTCCGATCTAACCTCCGCGCTTCTCCTTAGCAAAATAGCAACCACCACATGATGAGAGTGAAGGTGAGGGTTAGTCGGTGAGTGAATGAGAGTGAGGGTGAGGGTGAGGGTAAGGGTGACTGGGTGAGACTATGTGGGGTGGCTTGAGAAAAAATGAGATTGAGAGTTGAGGTGAGAGCACTAAGAGACAGGTTGAGCTAAGAGAGACATCAGAGAAATGAAAATAGGGTTAGGGTTTGATATAAGTGACATATATATATATATATATATATAGGTTTTTTAGTAATTTTACTTTAAGTTTAAACGGGTTAGGTCGGGTCCGGATTTGGGCCAAGTTTTTACCAAAACCCAGACTTGCTTTGGTTTTTTTTTTTTTTTTTTTTTTTTTTTTTTTAATTTTTAATTTTGTAATTTTTATTTTTAACCCAAACCCGGCCCTATTCTTTATTGGGTCGGGTCGGGCTGGGCCGAGTATCCACGAGTCGGGCATAAATTGCCATCCATTTTCATATTTTGAAATTTCAAAAGTTGGATAAACTTTTATATAAAATTTTATCATCATATAACTTAAAAGAATAAACGATTTTGTCAATGTTCTGAATTTGGAACTGTGCACGCCGGAACTGTTGGGCCTAACCTCACTTGGACTCACAACTTACTTGTAATGTGAGTTTAGGGTTTCCTACTTCGGGTCATTCTCAGCATAGAGACTCAGAGTAGTTGCTCCTTTTTTTCTCTCTCTCTCTTCCAGAATCACTCTTTTTCTCTACTTTCTATTTTCTTGAGAACCTTTCAACAACTATTTCTCTCTCCATCTTCTTGTATTTATAGCTCTAGATTAGTAGAGAGATCATGATTACTACCATAGTTAGATCAATTGGGGGTCCAATATCATCAATTGTAAGTGGATGGTTAGGTGGCAGTGGAATGTGGTGAATGTGGCCTTGGAACTTGGTTCCAACTCAAGTGGGAATGCTCGACAGTGATGTTCCCTGGGCGTTGCTAGGCATGCAATGGTGTGTTCGAACGTTAGTCTTTCTTTATTATTCAGGAATGGTTTGCTGAGCAAGGGTCAGGTGATGAAACTTGGGATTGCAATTTGTGCGGGTTAGGTAGAAAGAGATTGGGGATGTGGGCCACGCTGCTAGGCCTGAATTCAAGGCCCAAATGGATCTGGGTACCATGGTGTCGTACAGGAACTTACTATGAGTTAGTGCCTATTTGTTTCAATTTTTTCAGCCCAAAAGTCATGTTTTGGAAAAATCCAGCCCATTAAGTGCGTTTGGTTAGTATAAAATGCAACTTTTTGGAAAAAGTTGCATTTTATACTTGTGAAGAGAACGCGCAATACTTGAAAGGAGGTCTTCAAGTCCATTTTGCCAAAAGTCCATGCGCGTTTTGATATATCCGTTGGGTGAGTTGGGCAATTACCAAATTAACCTGAAGAATAAAGGATGCTCATGTCTTCATCTCACGCACAGTTCCTCATTCCTCTCAATAACAAATTTCCAAATCCAAACACACAAAAATCTATAACAAATTCCCAAATCAGCTAAGGAAAGAAAAAAAATCAAAAATCAATCCCTTGCAAATTAGGATTCCTCAAAATGCAAAACAAAAAAATATCAGAATATTCCTCTCAATAACAAATTTCCAAATCCAAACACGAAAAAATCTATAACAAATTCCCAAATCAGCTAAGGGGAAAAAAATCAATCCCTTGCAAATTAGGATTCCTCAAAATGCAAAACAAAAAAACATCAAAATATAGCAAAATCTTTGAAATGGAGTTTGTACCCATCTGCGTTTGCTCTGCTCTGATCCAATCTTCCTGATTTGAATCATCCCGTTTGTAAGTGGTTGAATTTAGAGAAAAAGAAAAGAATCAAGAAGTTCAGGGTGAAGAATTTCATGGGTGTCTCAAACGAAGTGCTTAGAAAAAAAAATGAGGAAAAAGGAGAGCTGGAGCGTTCTGGAGTTTGGAGGAAGTTGTAGGGAAAAAAAGAGGAAAGAAGTAAAAAAAAGAAAAGTGTAAAGGTACGTGTGCGGAGGAGAAAAAAAGAGGGGAAAAAAAAAAGGAAAAAGAAGAAGAAAGAAATCCTGTAGTGTGTGGAGGATTAAAAAAGAGGGGAAAAAAAAGGAAAAAAAAAGAAGATGAAGGATATAGTATCACAATATTTTCACAATAAATTTTAAGTGGTAGGTTATTATTAACTAATATTGGTGAGAAAAAATTTTTTTTTTTAGAAAGAGAAAAAAATAATTTTAATAGTACGTTCAAATTAAAATTAGTATCAATTTTTAATACAATATTTTTACAATACTTTCACAATAAATCTTAAGTGGTAGGTTATTATTAGCTAATATTGGTGAGAAAAAAATAATTTCACAATATTGATTTAAGTATAAAATAAACTTCCTTATATATACGTTGTTCTTTTTGGTAATTTACCCCTCAAGCTGCCACTCTTATAAGTGCTAACCAAACATTCAACTTTTTTAAAAAGCACTTTTTAACAGTTTTTACCAAACACTCAGTTTTTTGAAAAAACACTTTTTCATTATGCACTTTTTAAAAACTTAACTTTTTCAAAAAACTCAACTTCAAAAAACTGAACCAAACTTACCCTTAATGTCAAATACAAGAGATCCATTATCCATAGACACATTGGACCATACTCAATAACCCCACTTTCAAGCCCAAACAGAATCATCAAGCTTTACTCTCAACAGGAAACTCCGTCATCAAGCTTTACATTTCTTATTAGTGTTATTAGTACTACACGCAATGATCCTAGTTTTACGGGAATAGCCGAATAGATTCACATAGACATAGTCGTCACACAATCAAAGAGAGCCTTTAGGTTATGCAGGCACAAACAGAGAACTATTATTCATACTCTGACAGGCTTGTGCTTTCAGGGATTCCAAGAGAAATTTTAGAAAGCAGGAGCTCAGGTTGTTGGGATTGGCAGTAATGGTCCATCATCTCACAAGTTACAAGGTAGTACAGAAACTTTGCAATATAGGATAGCTTTATATTTAACACTAGAGGAATTTTTTCGTATTGATTTTTTTTTTTTTTTTTTTTTTTTGGGGGTACATGCGAAGAATGTTGTGTTACAACTTAAAAACATGTTTAATGTAGTTTTCACCACAATTTACCACCATGTTTTGGACAGCTCCAAGTATAGGCTCCTTTAATCTAGTTGTACGTTTCCCAAGTAACTCCAATTAATTATAACTCTTTTATGTTGTGACATGGCAGCTCTGTATTTGTTTTTGGTCGTCTTGCCCCCGAATTATTTGTATGCTTTATGCAAGGTCCTCTAACTTATTATTATTATTATTATTTTTGAGAAAGGTCCTCTTAACTTATTAGGCATGTAATGGATGAGCTAGCAATAGGCGGAATGGACACTAACTACCTCCAGTTATGTTGCGATATTGTATAAATTATCAATTCTTTTTTCAAAATGTAATTTGGTTATTAATCTTGTAGAAGCTAGTTCATTTTTTTAGTCGATGTAATCTTTTAGATCATAGATACTTATAAAATTGCCTAATTAAGCTTTTGCAATTTCAAAACTAATCTTTTTGAAAAGATACCTGATCCTCCTACCTATAATAATTACCCATGAGTTTTTATGATTTTTAAAAAAATTTATTTTATAATTCAATAGTTCTAATAAGTGGGAGAGGGGGATTCTAACCATGATTCTCCTTATAAAGGATGTTGGGAAGATCACACTTTGGCTTGTTACAACTACTCTAAAAAGAAGCTTGCGTGATTCGATGTCGAATGCTATAAAAAAATTTTGAGTATCTTTCTGATTACCAATTGATTTTGAGATAAAGTGGCATTGCTCATGCTCCAACAAGTCAAATCTCACATAGATAAAAAATTTCTCTGTTCAAGCAACAAAATAAATAAAATGCAAGTCAAACCACACATGGTAACATGACCTGATTGATCATTGGTGCCAAGAGGTGTACCCCCTATAGAGATATTAAATGCTTTTGGAAGGTCCTTTAAGTGGTCCTTGTTCAGTATTGCTCTTATACTCTGGTTTTACCTCTTCAATTTTCTGAACAATGTAAGTAGAAATTTTTATTTTATTTTTGGTAGATCAAAGAAATATTGTTTATTCAAACATAGAAACCTCCTATACATGCTACATTTTTTTTTTTTTTGATAATACATATATATTATGTTTAATTATTTTCCCCTTTTATGGTTATAAACTATAGATTATTCTACACTAGAGAGGAGAAACCTCTTAGCAAGTAATGAAGGGCAATAATTTGCTTTATTATCGCCGCTTCCTTTATTCCTCTCATATATAGTGTTGACTACCATAGGGGCTAAATGCTTCTGAAATCCAATTCTTCTTCCTCCAAGAATTCCATCCCATCTCTTCACATATTTCATCACTGTGGTTAATGCTGAAGGTAGAAATGCAATGCCTCTTATAAAACCTGGTTGTCCTCTTGGTGACTGCCATTTCTTTGGTTGTCTGTTCAACCATGTTCTCAACACTAGGGAGCTTAAATTTCTCATCTATGAGTCGAGCTAGCCATATGGAACGCAGCTCCGATGTATGAAGGTTTGTAACACTCTCAAGGTAACCTACAAATGCCATGTTCGGAACTAGTGGATGGATTGTGCCCCTGCAATTAAAAAAAGAAAAAGAAGAAAAAGAAGAGAATTGCATCATTATTAAAAGGCCGTCTCTAGTGCATAAAACTTTTACTTTTTGGGGTTTGGAAGAGGGGATTGAAGTACATTTTGACCATGTTACAGTTTAGAAGCAATGATTACAATTTTAAGAGTAGAATTGTTAATTACCTATACAAGGGCGTGATACCAGAAGGATATTCTAACAAAGTACGGAAAGGTTCTGGTAAGATAGCTTTGAGCTTTTTCTTCCCATCGTAACCAGTTGCAAGAACAACAGCATCAGCCTCCAGTTTGGTGTTATCATCAAATTCAATTCCTTCCTTTGAGAACCACCAATTTGATGCTCTTTTAAAGAGAATCTTTCCCTTATCAGCCTCAGAGAAGAAATTCTCTGGCATGATAGCCATCTGACAAGATGCATAGTCTTCTTCAAAAGGGTGGTCTGGTTTTAATCCATACTTCTGCAGAGGAAGTTTCCACAGCAAATAGGACTCGATAAATTTTGAAGCTCCTCGCCTCTGTCATAGGTCATTATATACAGCAACTTATTAACGTTGGCACTCTACTCATCAACCAGACTAATATTCGGTTTGTACTAATAATTAATTTTTAAGTGCATACAGTAAAAATTAAGGTTGACCAATTACCATTGGAGATAAAAGAAGGCAAAGAAGAGTTCTGAGAAAGCTTTGATTACGCTTTTCATGGAGGAACTGAGAGGATCTTGTTGAGTAAAACATGTAAAATGGCAAACCCCAAATCCAGTAATGGGGAACTGTCCAGTGCAAAGTCCTTACCACCATGGTGCAAGGTTGTCCTTCTGGTCCTGCAAAACATCAAAATATTGATCATCTCATAATGCAATCTAAATAGCCAATCACCTAAGAAATTATCCAAATTTCCTTGAAATAAAAAAAAAGAATATATGAATTGTTCTCCTAAAGGGATTGACAAAGGTTTAGCTTTTCTCGAAATTTGTAGAGAGGTTTCCATCATTTTAATGGGAAAATACTAAAATTACTATTAAGTTTTACAGTTTTAACACTTATATAATAAATTTATAATACTCTTAATATCACTATATTTTAGCAAATACAAAGGAATGGCATCTGTCATTTCGATTTTAATTTTTTTTTTTTTTACGTAACATTTGTCACAATTTATTAAAGTGGCTGTGAGTAGTAGACAATAATTTTTATATGAATCCATAACTTTTTATCCCTTACTCGTAGTCATAGTTTAAAAACTAAATCGGACCAGTTGGTAGAGCCAATTCAACTAGGAATTGGGTACCAATTCGATCCGGTAAAACTGCCCAAAACTGGTCAAAATAGGCCAAAACTAGTCACAAACCAAATATTGGGTGCAAAAACGATTCATTGAACGGTTTAATTTTTAAAACCATACTCGTTGTTGGTCATATCAAAATTGTGACATAATAGTTGTGTCCCTAAACCTTTCTAAAAACAAAATGAGGTGGAAGAAGTCAAGAAGTTCAAATCCTCCACCCTAATATTTGAATTATTTAAAAAAAGAAAAAGAAAAAGAAATTTTCTTCGTACTTTTTAATTTTGAAAGTAAAACAGGAACGAAAGTTATTTTCTTGCACATTTAATGCATCTCAAAATTTTCCATTGAAAAATTGTTGACACCCGTTGCTTCAGTGGGTGTTGTTGAAAGTTGAAACTTAGTCTTTTTCTTTTCCTCATAATGTACAGAAGATGTGTGGAATTCTAATGCATGTGTTTTGGAATCGTCTAAAAAGTACAAACGTGTAAAGTCAACAAGTCAAATGCGTCTTGATTGTGTGAAACCCAAACCATGCAAATTCCAACAACATAACGTGAAAAATAAGAAATAATTAAATTGCACTACATTCACTATCGTCTTTTGGACCAAATTGATTCTATGTTTCAATTAAAGAGCAAAAAGTCTACTGAAACAAGAGGTAATTGGCGAGCAGAAGTCCCTAAACAATCAACTTTATCCAAAATGGGCAATTGCAAGTTACGGAAACAAAGGGAAAACAACAAACTTGATGCACTTAGGAGCATATTTATTCAATCTTTTATATATATAATTGTAAGGATGAATTATAAAACTCATATTTTATACTATCTAATAAGAGATTATCACATCAATTTTTTACTTAAAACTCAATACATTCTATTACACATAATAATATCTCAATAAACTCATAGTTAAGTTGTATTTTCAAATAAGTACTAAAATTTATTGAGTATGGTTATGTCTATTCTCTAATATATAATATGATGATGTGATAATTTGGAATTGGAGGTGTAAGACTTAGATTTTACACTACGTTTTTATAGGATTTAATCTTTATATATAAAAGATATAATATATAAATGATACAAGTGTTCAGTAAGTGTTGAATGGACCTTTTAATCTTATAAAACCTTTTCTGGGCTTTGAATTGATGCAAAAATATATAAATTTTTTTGTGCAATTCAGTGTATTCATATCTCAATTATAAGTTTCTAAATGAAACTAGGCTTACATAGAATATTGCTTATTACTTTCTTAAAAATTGACTCCACTTTTGACTTCATGTTCTACGTATACTTTGTTTGTAAAAAATTCACAACTCCTGCAGTATGGATTCCTAATAATTCAACTCTTCACTTTATCTTCCACACTTGTGGAAAATGTGAGAATTTTGATTCAAAGACTAACAGGGTTTGAAAATCATAAATTGCTAGCCGCTATTAGCTGTATAACCCATCAATCATCCCATTGATTGTGCTTGTTAGAAATAAACTATACTACCTATAAAAAAATAATTATAAAAAAATAAAGCTAATAATAAGATTTTTTTTTTTTGATAGGTCACTTAACAAGGTGATGACAATTGAATTGGAGCATGATGACTACACATCAATGAACTTGTTTCTTTCCTTAGGATAGGGATCCAAAAATATTTTGTGAGCGAAATAAATGAATGAAATATTAATTAACATACAAAATAATAATAATAATAATGAAATTTTGGTACCTAAAACATTTAGAGTTGAAATTCCCTATTATAAGATGTATAAAACCTTTATATATATATATATAGAGAGAGAGAGAGAGAGAGAGAGAGAGAGATCTTTATACCTTGGTTCTCCTCTGCGCACTCGAGTGCTAAATCAATAGCTGATTTCTTGAAACCAATGACTGCAACCTTCTTCCCCTTAAGTAGTTGTGAAGTCTCTTCCTTTTGAAGTTTGCAGTAATCAATGGTATGCAAGACCTTGCCTTGAAATATTTCAGGGCCTTTGTTTCGTGGAAATTCTGAGATTTTAGGTACATCTCCATATTTTCCAATGCAAACCACAAGAAACTCGAAGGCATACCACTGAAATGAATCGAATAAATTAACACAAGTCAATAATAATAATAATAATAATAATAATAATATAATCTAGTCACCAAAATACTAGGTAGATGTAAAGATAATACTAACGATCGTATATACATAGACGTTTGACCTTAATTTCTAGGTAATATACTTATAAGAAGTTTCATTATAAGATTCCTTGTATTGCCAACCATATATACAATCGGTGGACCAAAGGATCACACAAAAATTATATATTTATAGCCAACCCATGTGTGTTTGATTTATTTCGGTTCATTTTAAACTTTGATTACTCAAAAAAAAAAAAAAAAAAAAAATTTGACAAGCAAAGATTGCTAAAGCATAAAGTTGAACGCTCATATTGAAACAAAATAGATTTTTGACAATAAAGTTGAACGCTAATATTGAAACAAAAGATTTTTACTCATTATCAATAAATTATATATCCCGCTTGTCGCAAAATATATAAGACTTTGAAGGTTGACATAGGCCAAACTATAGGTGTCAAATTTTTTCTTGGAGGCCACCTAGGATTTATATATATATATATATATATATATATATAAAGAGATTAGAAACTAGGAAAGGAGGGAGTATGTAGGTTCTAAATAGATGGGAAAATACGGAGTAAATGAAAGGAAATACACAAAGAAAGAAATAAGAAAATCATGTTCTTTTTCCTTTGGAACCCAAAAAGGGGTAACGACCTCAATGGTATCTGAATGGTTGCTTTGCAGTGCAACCTCCCAAACAGGGTGTCCAGGCAATATAGTAGGATAGTCCCCAGGTTTCCCAGTGAGATCAGTGGCTTCCCTATCACCAAAAAACCTAATCTCCACCACTTTTGAGTTGAACCTCACAAACTTGAGGACATCAAAGTGGTTAGCATAAGATGTTAAGTATTCCAATATCTCAGTATAAGATGGAAAACTCGTGCTATCCCTATCAGGCCAAGGGAAATCAGAAAACTCATAATCACAACGAAGGGACTGAAGCTTCGTGGAACTGTAAGAACAATGCCTCCAGACCCCACCAATAGAGTCAGAGGCTTCAAAGACTAAAGGGTTGTGGTGGGCTAGTTGTTTAGCGGCTGCTAAGCCACTAACACCAGCTCCTATTATGCCAATTTTTGAGGAAACAGGAGCCATTTTTGATGTGATGAGAGCTGAGAGCTATAGGGTTGAAACTTGAAATGTGTTTGGTTTATGATAGTATGGAATAATGGGAAGGCTTTGCTTGGTATTTATAGCGATTTTGCATGAGTGGCCACGCTGAGAGCACGTGTTACGAAAAAGGGAGGTTGGTGAAGGGCCAAATGTAGACATGGCAAAACGGGTCAGACCCGTTTTGACCCGACCCGTTTGACCTGCAACCCGTTTGACCCGTAACCCGATTGACTCGTTTAAAAATGACCCGTTTTGACCCGCGACCCGTTTTGACCCGCGACCCGATTGACCCGACCCGAACCTGAACCCGACCCGCACATTTTGCCACGTTTACCAATGTTGAGTAGATTTAGATTGAGATGTAATTTTTATAAAATATTTACTTATTCTTTTTTACTTAATATGTTATGTACTCCATTATAGTTTGTTATTTTTTACTTGCCACCTTTATTTTCTCTTCCTACTTTAAATAGATTGAAGATTATACCAAGATTAGTTTCTAGAAAGCTGAAACAGGAGTTGCACCAAATTTGGGTATCAATTTAAGTGTTTAGTGGTAATTGGTAACAATATCACTAGTGAGAATCTAATCACAATTAAGGAACTCATAAACAATTGACAGATTGCATCTATTTCCCAAAAAAAAAAAAAAAATTGTTTGAAAAATACAGGTCAACTCGACCCGACTCACGACCCGACTCAACCCGCGACCCGTTTGACCCGCAACCCGATTGACCCGCAAACCCGATTGACCCGACCCGAACCCGACCCGACCCGCCCGTTTTGCCACGTCTAGCCAAATGTGACTATTACCGAACCAAAAATAATAATAAGAATAATAATATTGGTCTAAAGCTGAAATTGATTAGTGAGGAAAGGGAAATTTCGTCCATTCCCTGGTTTTTCCTTAGGTGGTACATGGTAATTATATGGTGGAATTTCTTAGTAACTTCTTTTTCTTCTTTTTCTTGGTAAATACATGTCTTTAAAGACTAAGCAGATAAAAATATAGTTAGGAGGACATCACCTCTCGCAATGAAGCAAAAAATCGGCAAGGTGACTATGAAAAATAACAAGATCCTAGTCAATGGCCTTCAGGAATTTTGTTCTAGGGAACTTCATATTTTAACAAGAAAAACACACCAAATATATAAAATCTTATAATTTCCTTCTACGATCTTGTTTTAAAATCGTTGTATGATAGTATCATTATCAATTCTGCAAGCTACATGTCTTTCAAAATTTTAGTTCAATAAGAAATTTTCTTGGACTTTTCCTTTTTATTTGTAAGGGCCTAATATATTATTAAGGATACCAAAGTTTAAGGACAACGTTTGACTACAAATTTAATTGTATTCTAAGGCTACAACTTTCACTAAACAAATTAAAATGATTATATATTTTTAAAATCTAACTGTTAAATTGCATATTCTTTATATTTTCAAAACACATGTCAAATTTTATTCCAATCGGATGTTATTTATTATACGATCTATAAACTTATTTTTTATATATAATTTTAAACTATAAAAACTCAAAATTTAGATATTTGATTGATAATATAATTTTTATTCTTTAATTTTATTGAAATTTTGTAAACATGAAGGATATAAGAAGGACATGTAATTCAATGGTGGATTTGTCAAATTTGTCTCTCAAGAAGGTCAAAGTGGAGACAAGAATAGAGCATGGTGATCCAAGGGATGTTATTTGCCAGATGACAGAGAAGTTGGGTGCTGATGTTTTGGTCATGGGAAGCCATGGTTATGGCCTAATCAAAAGGTGGGTCTTACTTAAAAAATGAAATTATAGGCATAATAATGTTATTATCGTTTTTTTTTTAATTTTTTTTAATACTTGAAGTAAATAGGGGAATTCAAACACGTTGAATACATGAGAAAATGCCATTTGATTTAAATGTTATTGACAGACTTTTTAGATGTATGCATGTGAATGATTTGAGGGTTTTTTTTTTTTTTTTTTAGCTAGTGAATGATTTGAGTTAGTATAATTTAGTTCTATATAATGTTGATTTTTTACTCTCTTATTTGAAATTTGTTAAGCATAATAATACTATGTGAAAAAGCTTTTGGTTTGTTCATGGTTGAAAGATGAAAATTTGGTACCATGAAATAAGATGGACAGTTACCTTCATTTTCTAAAATAGTATGAATAAAATAAATTCATATTTATTGGGGTACATCCTAATACATTGTTTTTATGTTGTAATTATATTGTTTAAATTATTGCTAACACATTTTGTGGGGGCTGGCTGGGCTTTAATTGGGAGTGTGAGCAATCATTGTGCAAAGAACGTCAAGTGTCCAGTATTGATTGTGAAGAAGCCAAAGTCTACAGCAACAAACAATTAATTTTTTGTTTTTTGTTTTAGGCTTTCTCTAACTTTATAGCTTTTATTATGGCTGTTGTATAAAGTTTCTTGTATGCTCTTGTAAATTAGTGTTTTTTTCTCTTTTTATTTTTTGGTGATTCTGTCATTGTATTTTTTTTTTTAATCTTGTACGTAATGCTTTCTTTTTTGGGAATTTGTATAATATTATTATCATTGAGTGAGGAATTTCCAAAGTGGGAGTGAAAGATTTGGAGGAAGAAGGAAGCAGGGTATCTTGAGGGAACAAGCAATGATTATTGTTTAATACATAGGGAATAAGCTATCTCAATAAAATAGATTATCGAAAGAAAAAAAAAAGCTATCTCAATATAATAACAAAACTTATATTTTAAGAACAGAGAGTAGGAGAAAGAGAACGGTCTTCATTCTTATACCATTGAAGTAATTAAGTTGATCTAATGTCTAAAACGACTTGATCACAAAAATGCAAATGCACATTTTTTATTCTTTTTCTTATGCTACGTAGCTGAAATAATATGATTGCAGAAATTGAATATTCAATGTCAAAAGGGAATGCGCTTTGCTAAACAGTTTCAATATTCATCATAATTTGACCCTCATTAATTATCTATTTTCACACATAACCAGTCTTGCTTCAAGCTCTTCCTTTTGGGTGCACTACTTGGGGCTTGGCATCTATTTTACAATGACAAGTTTCAAGGTTTATTTCCAAGAACTAGTAAAGTGAAGTTTAGGGGTGCCGGAATGTTCCTTGATGCATAAATATTAACTCTTCATGCTTTTAGAGTTCAAGCAATATTGGTGTGAAAAATTGTTCATGAACCTAGTTTTTAAAACTTGCAATTTACATTGATACTCTACCCTCATAAATTACTTAGCATCTTCTCCTTGGAGATATCATCTTTTGCATATTCCCGGGTTTTGGATTTCACACCCACCTATTGGATAATCACTCTGGAATGTGTCAAGTATCAATTATATTTTGTGTTGGTAACTCCAATTCAAAATCTCATTTATTTATTTATTTTTTTTATGTATTTGATTTTTAAGTTTTAGTGTCTTGAATGTACTTAAGAAACAACATTGAAGACACGAGAACAGGTTCAAGCTTCAAATTCTCTTGCTCTTGCTCTTGCTCTATTCAATTTCCTCTACATCTCCACCGAGTCACCGATCATCTTGCCCTCACCCATCTTCTCTTAGGTTTTTTCCCTGGTAACATTTTCTTCATTCTTTTCACCATAACCACAGTATCATCATTTTCTTCTCCTCTTTCAGTTTTTTTTTTTAATAAATTTATTTAAATGATGGCTTCTCTTCTTCCAAATTCATACAAGCCAAATCTCGAATTTCGATACCCATTCCTCCCATTCCTTCTTCTCTTATTCTATACACTTGTCCTATTTTACACAACCCCCACTCCTCCCATTCCCAAGACCAACATACGAAAGAAAGCTCTATGATACGACTCTCTCCAATCCCAACTCCATGTGTACCATCAGGGCTTTTATGGGGTTATTATTGTGACCCCAATCCATGTTACTGCTCAACTACTTTGCACCCATTTTATCTACGTACATACTTAAAATATCAAAAAATTTATTCTTTATCAATATTCATTTTTGGGAAGAAAAATGTCAAGACCGCATAATTTTACACAATTGTGGCCACAACTCACCATGTAAAGAGTTGTGAGTGAAAGAGGTGTGGTGGTGGATCTATGTGTGTTCATACCTCTACTACTCATAACTCATTACGTGGTAAGTTGTGACAAGATTTTGTAAAATTATGTGGTCTTAGTATTACTCATAGGTTGTTTCTTGAACAATGTGATCTTGTTTTCTTGAACAATGTGGTCTTATTCTTGATGGGTCTTTGTTACTTTCGTGTGGTTTTTTTTTTTTTTTTTGGATGTATGTGTGTGTTTTTACTTCACCACCATTTTTTTTTGGTTTGATTACTCATAGGTTGTTTCTTGAACAATGTGATCTTGTTCTCCTGAACAATGTGGTCTTATTCTTGATGGGTCTTTGTTACTTTTGTGTGGTTTTTTTTTTTTTTTTTTTTGGATGTATGTGTGTGTTTTTACTTCACCACCAATTTTTTTTTTGGTTTGTAAAAGAACAGAATGAATAGTATGTGTTTCGTTAACCAAAAAAAAGAATTGTATGTGTTTCAATTGCAAGTTGCAAGTTGCAAGGAGGTTATCAATGGATCATAAAATTGGCTCTTCTAAGACTTCTAACTACTTGATGAGTTTTCTCTTGCTTGCCTTTGTACGTTTGTTGCTAATGGGTATAAACTATATAGTTGAAGAACCTCATTTAACACCCAGAACAACATTACCAAACGGGCCCAAAGGTTTAGTATTTATTATATATAAAAATAAAAAAGAGATGGCCTTTCATTTGCAGCAACTGTAACTTTGATTGTGTTGAGATTGATCTGGATGCTAAAGCTATTAGATGTCTTAGCCAATCCAAATTATGTAAATAAGATTGTGTCTCTTATCTTGGATGATTGCTTCTGTTTTTGAGGATGAACCCATTGGAATGTACCTAATCAAACTTTGCCCTAAGATTTCTGTTCTTGTTTAGTTTTAATATATTATCCTTTTCACCAAAAAATAATAATATAATAATAAAAATATTAACTTAATCTGTATTAAGTGTTTATTATTAAGTTTTAGTATTTATCATGTTTGCAATTATAATAAACTTGTCACAATTTTTTTTCTTATATTTTGGTCCCCTGTCTTGATGAAATCTTGGGTCCTGGCAAAAGGGTAATTTTCTCCTCATTCTATGGCCCAGTTTTTAAGTTCTACATGCTGTTATCATTGGTTAGTCATACTAGCAAATACTCCTTCACCTGGAGCCATTCGCCTCATTATCAACAGTGTCTTTTGATTGCAGTCATAGTTAGGTGATGATTTTTCATCATTCTTTTCTACCAATTCGTAACATAGTTTGGTTGATTGAATTTGTTTCATATTTGTGAGAATCACATAATCAAATCAACTGCCCCTTCCCAATTTTCAACCTAGCTTCTTTGTGTACACATATTCGTATTGTTCAAATGCTTGATATTTTTATATACTTTAAAGCAAAAAATATATGGTGATGGCTTGTTTTTTCTTCCTCCTATGGTAATGAATCTCATATTTTACTATAATCCAGTTTATGAGACAAGGTGGGAAGGCTGCAAAGAATGTCGTGAACATGAGCCAAGTATTGTGGAGAAAGTTGTCTGATCACTTTTAGTGTGTGTTTGTTTTTTGGAAGATTTTTTGTTTTAACAATTATGTTACTAGCACCCTTGATTTAGTAGTTTTGAGACAATCAGTTTTAATTATAATGTACTTAACAATTTGGAAGTTACTTGCAGTGAGTGAAAGTGTCTTTTAATGGAAGATTTCTTTTGGCTCTCTCTCTTAATTAGTGTCAAAGTTTTGTTTTTTTGTTTTTTTTAGAGTAAGTGTCAAGTTCTTTTTGTTTCCCTTCTTATGTATAAATATAATTCCCCTAACCAATAACGATGGTAACAAACGGAATAAGAATAAGAATAAGATGGACTCCTAGTACCAAATAAAAATGATCAATTTAAACTTCAGGATTAAAAGTTAAAACAACTCATTATAACTAAACTTATATTACTGAGAAGTGCCATCTCTACAATATTTTAACAACAAATAATAAGTCGTAAGTTGTTATTGATTCTAATTTGAATCCACAATTGAAATTACTTTTTTGTCTAACTAGTAATTGCCAATAACAATCTATTACTTTGAATTTGTTGTAAAAGTGTAGTGAAAAAATTGTAGACATTTCTCTATATTATTATAATTTTGATATATGTAGATCCATGTATCCTTCCTTAATTATTTATGACACCCTCTACTCTAGCACTTCAAATTTCTAGATTTGGATCCTCTCGATTTCTATTTAAAATGGTTCTATTTAAAATGGAGAGCATTCATTTAAAGGTTAAGAATTGGTCTTAAATAAATCTAGGGGGTAAAATTTGCCACATCATTTAAAACTCAATAACTTAACCAATTGTGGATTTTTTTTTCTTTTTTTTGAGAAGCAACCAATTGTGGTTAAGAAACAAAATTTAAGGTTAGTTAAATATTAAAAAAAATAATAAAAAAAAAATTACATAAACAAATGGTGGTTTCATTGCTGTGAAGAGGGACACAAGATCTTTGCCTCTTAATTTTTGCGTTCTACTTTCTTTGCCTCTAATGATCCCTTTGGATCAAGACGGAGGAAGAGGGCGTAGAGGAGAGTTGGTCATAAATAATAATTGCATTACAGTAATTTTTTATATTAAAAAAATTTGTTTGGTTGTTCTTATGGATATTTTTTAGATAAAATAGTATTTTAACAAAATATGCAAATAGATTAAATAGCAAAAAAAATCTTATATGTTAGAACCTCTTTTCCTCACATTTATGTGTGTTTGTTTCTCCCAAAAAAGAAAAAAAGAAAAAAAGAAAAAAGTAAATTCAAAACCAAGACTCTAAATGATGGCTTGGGCATGTGATAGGCTTGGGCGTCCTAGGAGAAAATAATGACCACATTATAAGACAAGGTCTAGAGAGAGTTCCTATGCTGTCATCTTCTTGACATAGTCATATAGATTCAACAATCACATTTGCAATGTGGCTGATTTTCAACTTTTCTCATAACAATTTCTTATAATTCAAATTAGACACACCCAATAGGTTTAATGCCCAAGACCCTACCCTTCATTCCATAACTATAAGAAGAGGATCATTTGAGCTAGACGTCATAGGCACAACTAGTCACCGAAACATTTGACAAATAAACGAGATATGAAAAATTATGGGAAAAATAAAGGCATTAAGGCACATAGGATATCTATAAATTCAAGATTTCATTGCCAAGCACAAGTGTCCCCCTCACCATAGGGAAATATTTTCATCCAGAGGAGATGAACACAAGGCAAAACCAAACAATCCGAAGGACAAACAAACATACACAAAAAATTTTAAGAATATGAATCTCCAGGAGAAAACCCAAATAAATATATATAAATTTATATATATAAGATGAGTTCAAGTTACACCTGGTGTAATTCTAAAGGGTTACACATTTTTTAAACCATTGAATTTAAGTAGATCCAACGGTCAAAAAAAGACTATCATTAATGCTAATATTTTAATTGATCTCATATATTATCCCTTATTTAATACATTTTATACTTATTTCTAAACCCAAAAAAAATTATATGGCTGACTCTTTCTTTCTCCACTGCACGTCTCTCTCTCTTTCTCTCTGCACATTTTTTTCTCTATCTCCTCCAAGGCTCTTCCACCTCCACAGTCAAATCTCCAGCAACCAAAAAAAAAAAAAAGCCACAGATGGTGCGGATTCAACAAATGGGGTAGTACTCGTTAATGGTAACGAGGCTAAACAAGAGTGGTGTAGAATAATAAAAGAACCCGTCTGCCTAAAAGCAATTGGTCATGGATGGAAATAGCGTCAACATCACAGAGGAAGAGTGGATACGAATTCAACAGATGGAGCAATACTTGTTAATGTTTTGTCATTGGCATGGTAGCGCATTGAATTTTGTCATTGGACACATAATATAAAATGTTTATTAGCTTCAGTTATCAGCATTTTTCACTCTCTTTTTTAGCATATTCTGAGGTCTTATCCTCAAAATCTTTTGTGCCATTGTGAATGTAGAAAAAACTGAAGTAATGATTATTATTGAGATTTATTTTTCTTTTCATTGTTCAAATTCAAAGAACTTAACATTAGCTTATAAAAAAACTATATAATCACATCAAAGTAATTACATTCTCTAACCTATTATAATTTTAAAAGTATGGTTAAATTCAATCTCCTTAGAATCAAAGAGAACCAAGGACGGTAATACTTTCCAACTATAATTATCATCTACATGTCAAAGGACCAAAGACAGAAATGCAGTGGAGAACAACATGTACGGTAGGCTGTGGTTTTTTTTTTTTTTTTTTGCTGCCGGTGACCTGGCATGGTTGTAGGGGTGGAAGAGCCATGGAGGAGAGAGAGAGAGAAAGAGTCAGCCGTACAAATCTTTTTGGGTTTAGAATTAGTATAGAATGTATTAAATAAGGAATAATAAATGAGATCAATTAAAATATTAGCATTAATAATAGTCTTTTTTTGACCGTTGGATCTACTTAAATCTAATGGTTTAAAAATTGTGTAACTCTTTAGAGTTACACCAAGTGTAACTTGAACCCATCTCTCTCTCTCTCTCTCTATATATATATATATATATGGAAGTAAAAAAGAAAGAAAAATTGAACATTCTCCCCAATGGTGGTAGTCATTAGTGTCAGACGTGCTCTTGATTGATTATCGTGCTAACTGGGAGATTGTTTTTTCCCTTGAACCATGCTAAGTGGCAGTTAAGATAGACTGACAGCATCCCAGCCATGGGCGGAGCCATGTTAAAGGGTGGGGGGGCCATGGTCCCCCCTAAAATTTTGAAAAAATATATAATTATTTTAATGTTTTCAAAATTTAGTTTACAAAAATAAGAGTTGGCCCCCCTAAGTATTTGAATTAATCCAATAATGCTTAAAAAAAAAGAATTGATCTAACAGTTATAGAGACAACTTTATTTTTCGCAATTCTATTTTTTATTGTAAAATGTGCTTTTATATTTGTTAAATATTTGAAAAAAATTTGGCACCAAACATGTTTGAATTTATCTTTTTCAACCTGTTATGTGCCGATTAACAAGTCATTGACTCATTAAAAAATTATTGTCACTAAAACTATACATGAAATGTCTTTTTGGTTGCCACATAATGGGTCAAAACAAAATAGTTTCAAATATGTTTGGAGCCTAATTTGTTCCTCCAAGTTTTGGATCATTCTTGTTTTTGAAAATTACATTAGTTCAATTGAATAATTTTACTTACATTAGTATAAAATTTGATATATTTTATAGAAAATGAAACTTTTTAAGAATTTCACTATGAAAATTGTGAAAATGTATTTTATTAATTTTATGAAAGATAGCCATCAAACATAATTTTGATTGAAAATATTAAGCTCTTTTTTTGTTGGGTGTGTGTATATATATAACTTATCAAATAAAAAAGTGTGTGTATAATAAAAAAAAGCATGTGTATTTATGTGTGTGTATGAGGTTGTCTTGATAAATATATTAGTGTTACAACTGGCCCCCCAAACAAAAATTCCTGGCTCCGCCCCTGAATTCCCAGCAATCAGAAAGTCTAAAAAACTTCATACATTGAAAACCCATCTCTAACCTCCTAATCAAAGTTTGCTGCCTTACTTGATACCCTACACCAAATGTACACATTCTTCAGTATTTCTTTAATAGTGCAGGAAAAAAAAAAAAAAACCAAGCACACCAACCCAAATACAAATATAAAGCTAGAAGTTTCAATTTGAAACAACTGGTATAATGCTTTGATCTCAAGTATAATACTTATTAAAAAAAAAAAAATTGCAAAGTTCTACATCTAGATTACAAACCTTTCTTAGGATGCTTGAAATCATTTTTGGCAAACTTGGAAAAAAAAATCAAGAAGAAAATTAAACAGAGTTAAAAAAACAAAGTACCATATAAATTGCAAAATTGTATGTAAATTTAATAATCTATGATTGGAATTTACTACGACAACTTACATACGTATTGGATAACAAAATAATTAAATTGGATCAAACCATTAACATATGAATTAGATCAAACATAAGGAAATTACCCCCTAAGGAAATTAGCTTAAACAAAAGGCAACAAATACATAAAATGTATTTAATTGATTATAATAAAAAATTAGAGTACAAAATACATACCTGCATGATTGTAGGTAGAAAAATGGAAGCCTAAATAAAAAAAACTGTACAATAGGTTGGAGAATGAAAAACTACACCAACGAACGGTGTATATATATACATACTCCACCTAGAAAAGGAGTCCAAGTAAAAATCAAATACTCTAAACTCCTTAAAATTACCTAATCAAGAGTTTAGGTTAACTACATATTAGTTTTTAGTTTTTTTTTTTTTTTTAAATACTTTATCCCAAAAAAATAGTTAACGTTATTAGCTAGATTTTTATTAGATTTTTTTTTTTTTGGTTTACGTTAAAGTTAATACAAAAAAAAAAAGAAAAGAAAAAAAAAAGAAACTAACTTTCGGGAAGTAGCATGTTTTTTTTTTTTTTTTTTAAGAGATACACTTATTTTATGATAACAATGAATTAAAGATAAGAATGAATTAGAGTCTTGATTAAAATACACAAAAAAAAAAACCCAAATTGTTGCAAAGAGGGAAAAGTTGTACTTGTTGGGTTCTGATTTACCCCATTTGACTAGTTGTGGGCATGATGTAAAATTTTGTAGGCCTTAACCTTGAGCTCCTTTAAGGCTAGAGGGATTGCACCAAACCCTTTCTAGGTATATTGATTCTTGGCTCTCCTTGCAAGAAACAAAAAAAAAAATTAATTGCTAAAAACAAATAAAGATGAATTTTTTTTGAATTTGAGGTTGAAAAAATTAAATCAAAATTCAAATTTCGGAAACTTGTACCCCTTTCTTAATTTTTCAGAAGCCAAGCAATATGAAGAAAGAAAAATAAAATAGAAACTTAATTATATCAACAATTAAACACATATATACACATATTCAAAGAGACAACATTAAAAAAAAAAAAATGTAAAAATAGAAGCTAACCTTTTTAAGAGCAAGTCTCTACAACGACACCACCTTCCAAATTTTTGGATGTCCACTTTTAATTTGGGTGTGTATTTTTTGATAGTATGGGGTGATTTAATTTGGGTTTTATTTTGTGTTGTTGTGTTCAAAGGTTTTTTTTTTTTTTTTTTTTTTTTTTTTTTTTTTTTTTTTTATGTTTTAGGATTACGTTTTTGTGCTTTGGTTTTGTTCTTGTGTTTGAATTTTGTGAGTCTGTGTTCTTGTGTTAGTTGCGTGCATTTTTTTTTTTTTTTTTTAGTTGCGTTAGTTGTGAATGAATTAGAATTCTAATTAATCTAATATTAATTTGCAGTTTTTAATTCATTTTTTTTTAGAGATATACTTACTTTATGATAACAATGAATTAGAGATAAGAATGAATTGGAGTCTTGATTAATCTAGTATTAATTTACAATCATAATTTTTTTTTTTGATTAATCTAATATTAATCTATACCTACAATCTTACATAAGTAGACGTGAAGCAGTTTTTTATTTCTTTATTTATTTTTTAAAGAGATAAACTATTTAATGATAAAAATGAATTAGAGTCCTTCGTAGTATACTATTCCTTTTTAGTTCTTTAGAAATCTAAAAATTTAATAAAATTTCTGCAATTTGGTGAAGCCACGTGACGTAACCACAGCGTCTAAGCCCAAGTTTTATTATATATATAATAATATGATATGATTTAGAATATTTTTAAACTCAAGGGATGGGAGTTTAATTATCCATTATTTTTTTATTTAAAAAAAACCTTAAGCTTAAACTAGAGAGATCTGGATTCAACCCCATATATCCGGGTCTGAAAACACCAAAAATTCTGAAAGGCACCAATCGGTGGAAGAAAAGTGCAAGAGTACTAATTGAATTAGCACCAATCAGAGGCCCGATGATCGCCATGGGACTTGCTTCGCGCAACAATGGGTGAAACGAACACCATCTGCTTTGCGAGAGCATGCCCAAGCTATACCAAGCTTGCATGGCTCACCAACCACACACAGGAACTACAAGGGACATCAAGGGACATTGAGGGACACTGCTGTTGTCGTTGTCGTCGTCCCCATCGTTGCTGCCGCCACTGTTACCACTCAACCGCGTAGTAAGAAAGACACACACAAGCCCAATAGTCGCATGGAACTTGCTTCGTGTAGCAATGGGTGAAACTAACACCGTTCGCGTTGCGATAACATGCCTAAGCTAAACCAAGAATGCATGTAGCTATACCACGTACACGTGAAATGCCAACCTAGGTCCACCCTGGCGATGCATTTAAGGCCCACCTTGTGCCATGGAGCACACGAAGTTGGGTGCCTGAGGGCTCGTCATGAGCATGCCTACCCGTGGCCAAGCTCAAGAGGGGTCGCCCCTGTGCATCGTCGAATACCTCCTGCTACCTAAAGAGCACTTAGGAAAAATTAGCTTTGGCACAAGTAAACATTGATTTGTTGAGGAGGAATAATGGGCCTTTTTTGGAGCAATTCTTGGAGTCTTGCCCTGATTTTTTGTACACATGCTAAGAAAAATCCAACCTTGACACAGACTCTTGGTATAAAAATCCTGTTTTTTTTTTAAAATTTACCTGACCACTTTTCAAAAACTCACATCAAATTATCTATTTGGATAGTTTATTTCTTTAAAACACTAATTTTGTTTATTTTTTTTAATTATTTCTCTCTCTTCACCCACAACAATCATCATTCACTCCTTTTCTTTTTCTAAGGATAAGCAAAGAAAAAATAAAAAATTATTTTTGCATAAATACAATAACTTGTAAATTTACACAATCATGGTAGTTAAAATCCAATTTGCCCCATAGATACATAAGCTGATGTAGGTGTCTTTTGGGGTTCATTAGGAAAATTTTGGGTCTTATGCTAACACAACGCAAACACTTGCCGGTCTTATTTTCACAATTTTTTTTAATGCTTTGTCTTCCTTCTTTGTGAGTACTTCTACTGGCATATCAAAATTTCACAAGAAACTTGAGTTATCGGCTCATCATATATTGAAATAAAATAAGGTTATATCAGAACTCATTACAACTCAAAACAAGATTGTTGTGAAAATGTTACTAGATTTTATTGTGTCCCTATTCTATCTGTTTCTTTATTCATTTTTCACATATTTGGATTGCGTAAAAATAAGGGGATCTCCAAAGGCAACTCAATGGCATCTTGTCTTGTTCATGCACCCCTGTAACGGTACATGAATGATTGATGATTGACAACCTTTAACATAATCTGCAAACACAACACAAGTAGTCAATGTTTAATATATAAGTTCTTGATACACGGGATGATGGCTCATGTGATTGAACCATCAAGACAAAGATCGCCCCTGTTAAAGCTCTTGCATGAACTGCAAGATGAGCCCTGATTGGAAACATACAAGACAATGCAAGGAGGACACGTAAAATCACAAAACAAACAAAAAACTGCATGTTAGTGATCAAGTAAAAGTAAAAACAGTTGTTACCCAACTCATATTTTTCTTGCTCCATGACCTTTTCTCCAACTCTAGTTTTAGTTTACCATGTTCAAACCAGTTAGCAAAACTGGACTCAGACCTCCTCGCATCAATAAGCTTCTTAGCATCAGCACTGGTTGTGCCAAAAATTTTAGTTTTTAGCACCACAAAAAACTACTTTATCTATTTTACCACCTCACTTTACAATACACCCAACATCAGTGATTTTATTTTAGCATTCAACAAATTAAAATAATATAAACAACACAATAAAATAATATAAACAACACAATAAAATAATATATCAACTACAATAACAACCACCACAATCACAACTACCACCATAACCACATAAAATATATTATGTTGTTTTACCATTTGAGCTACTGTGCACTGTAGCTCAAGAGCTAAAATTTTTAGCTAAGGCTCCACCAATGCAGCCCCATTTTTTTAGTTTGTGGTGCTAAAAATAGTATTTTAGCAATTTAACACCACCAATACTACTGCTTGTATATTACTCTTAACACCGGTAGTAGTGTACTAGCCAATGCTTGTAAGGCTAGGGAGGCGAGGGCATCCTTCGAAATTGGCATGGTCAATGGATTATGGACTTGATTTGGCATAGAATTTAGGGTATAATCACATTATTTTAGTACTTGTGTAAAGGGGACAAGAGCAACTGAGTATACCGTGAAGCCAATAGATGCATGCACTAGCGTAATTGTGTAAAGGGGACAAGAGCAACCGAGCCACCTGGAAGAATACGACCCATGCGCCCATCTTTTGTATATTAGGGTTATGCATGGGACCTAAGGCAAATGAGGACTTGCAGAGATTGCCCCATGAAACGATGCCTTTCGTTTTTATGCTCTCTATATAAATAAATAAAACTTCCCTTTTCTTCCAAAAACATAAAAACTACATTCTTTACTTATTACATTATATGTAATATGTCCCCCACTTCTCTATGGTTGACCCCATCAAGATTAAGGTAGCAAAAATGTTTAGTGGATTCCTTGATGGCTCATAGCCTAAATTCCCATGACCACAATCAATTCAAATTTTCATCTTTACACCGAAGTTCCTAAACTCCATTTACTTCTTCAGAATTATCTTATGAACCAAAACAAAACAAAACACATGAAAATTCTACAAGAAAGAACTATGAAAGCCCATTGTATTTGTATTAAACAATAAAATAAAATTAAGAGTATCACCAATTTTAGATTACAAAAGAAAGCTTCTCTTAAACACTAGAACAACCATCAAATTTCATATTCGAAGCTTCTTTCCAGGTTGTAGGTCATCTTCATATAGTAGTTGCCACCCTCACCAGAATTCATCTCCTTCTCTATCTTCTTTCTGGTAAGTATCTTGTTAATCTAGTGCAGCTCATTATTGAGCTTCTGGTCCCTGTTTTGTTTCTGTGTCTTTCGACCATCTTGCATCTTCACACCAAACTGAAATGCAGCTTTGGGCATTGCTTCTTTCTACTCATTGTAAGTTGCCCATTCCTCCTTTGTCTCAAAGTCCCACTAATGAAGACGGCCCTTTGCATGTTCAAAAACTTTTCAATAATGTAATAAGCATCAATTATTATGAATACCAGACCAATCACTTTACAGTAACCATTTATAAATATAAAAAAGAGTACATCTGAACAAGAATATGGCATTGCTAATTCCCTCTCATCCTCTCTCTTCCTCAACCCACGTCACACCGTACTCCATGACTGACCACTAAGCTTTCCTTCTAAACCTCCATGACCGGAGCTTTACAAGCTCATCATCTCCAACCACGCACCACTGTCGAAACCTAGCCAAAATCAAATCGCAACAAAAATCCAGAAGCCCACCAAATCACAAATCAAATCACACCCACCGAAATCAAAGCACAAAACCCACAAAACAACCAAAATCACAAAATGAAAACACTAAAAGTGAATCCACTGTTAAAAAAACATATATTGGTTTTGTTATTATATTTTAGAAGAAGAATCATCTTGTTGAACTAATTTTAAATCCAAATTAATCAAACACATACCACAAGAAAGAATAATAGACTGAAAGCAAAGCAAAAAAAAAGGGTATTTCCTAGAAAAATGTTTTCAGAAAATAGAAAGGGTAAGCAAAATATAAAAACTATTTGCTTTATAATCTCAAATAAATAAATAACCAAAAATCATACACCATAATCCGGTGAAGCCTCGTGAGCCACAATTTCACCTAAGAGGATCGTCTAAGTTGAGAGGAAGAGATTTTCATAGTCTTTGGCTCGGCAGCACAATCTTCGATTTCCTTTCTTGACGTGGTTTTTGCTCGCTTCTCTTCTATCAGCCTAGGCGACGTATAAAGAGAAATAAAAGGAAGAAGAACAAAGCACCGCGTAAAAAAGAAGAAAATAAAAATGGTGAGAGAAAAAAGACGGACTGAGATCAGGTGCACTATCGTAGATATTTTTTTTACATTTTTTACTCTTTTTTTTTAAAAAAACTTTTTAATTCTCCTTTAATAGATTTTATTTAATGGTTGAGATTGAAAATTGTTTTTTCAACTTTTAATCTCAACCATTAATTACAATTGCATCAGGGAATTGCATCTGAATCTAAAAAGACAAAAAGACCTACACATACACATACACATACACATACACATACACATACATATACATATACATAAATATAAGCACACATAAACACATATACATACATAAATATAAGCACGCATAAACATATACATATACACATACATAAGCACCCATACACACATATACATAAACATACACATATACATACACACATATACATAAACATACACATATACATACACACATACACATACACATACAAATACACATAAACATAGATATACATATACATAAACATAAACACACATACACATGAACACGTATAAACTCACATAAACACAAACATATACACACATAAACTTAAATATAAACATAAACACATATAAAGGCTCGATTTAGCACACCAAAGTAACTAACGAAATTGTTTGAGAATTGGTGTTAGTTTGCAATTTTTTCTAGTCTATATGATGGTTTAATTTTTCTCAGTCTGTATGTGTGTTTATGTTTATGTATGTTTATGTTTATGTTTGTGTATTTATGTGTATGTGTGTTTCTGTTTATTTGTTTTTGTTTATGTTTGTTTATACGTGTTTATGTGTATGTGTGTTTATGTTTGTTTGTTTTTGTGTATGTTTGTTTGTGTTTGTGTTCATGTATTTTTATGTATATGTGTGTTTATGTTTATATTTATGTTTATAAATATAAACATACATAAACATACACACATACATAAACATGTATAAACATACACATAAACATAAACATACACACTCATGCACGTACACATACATTTTTAGTTCTCGCCTTAGACCCCAAAATATTTAGGGTTGCCCCTGATTGCTATTGCTTTGTTGCTAGGGTCTTGGTCCTGGGTTTGGGCTGACATCTATAATGGGTCGGGATGCTCAGTAAATGGAAAACGGTCACATATGAGCCCAATCAGCACAAAACTGATTCTTTAAATATTTAAATGTGCGAAAAATAATTGGAGATCTCAGATTCTCTCTCTCACTCACAATAGTCAAAACCCATAAACCCCTAAATTGATTTCTACCGTTTATTTTTTTATTTTTTAAATAGTGTTATAAAAACTCGCCACCGACTTCTGTGTTATAAAAAAAATAGATTTGAAAGTCTCTACTTCAGCCGCTTATCTCCCTCTGTGTCTGCTTTAATCGAGCCAGAACTCTATTATCTCTAATCTCATCCCTCTACTATCTCCCCGAAATCCCCAGCCCTCTTTTCACTCTCCCTCGCTCAAGGTAATGTATTTGGCGATATTGTTTTTGTATGTGTATGTGTGTTTATGTTTATATTTATGTTTATAAATATAAACACGTATACACATACACACATACATAAACACACATGCACATACACATAAACATAAACACACATGCACATACACATAAACATACACATATACATACACACTCATACATAAATATACACACATACATAAATATAAATGAACATAAACATAAACACACATGCACATACACATAAACATACACACACTTAAATATACACATACACATACACACTCATAAATACACATACACACATACACACACATATTTTTAGTTCTCGCCTTAGGCCCCAAAATGTCTAGGGCCGCCCCTGATTGCTATTGCTTCGTTGCTAGGGTCTTGGTCCTAGGTCTGGGCTGACATCTATACCGGGCCGGGATGCCCAGTAAATGGAAAACGGTCACATATGAACTCAATCCGCACAAAACTGATTCTTTAAATATTTAAATGTGCAAAAAGTAATTGGAGATCTCAGATTATTTCTCTCACTTACAATAGTCAAAACCCATAAACCCCTAAATTGATTTCTACCGTTTATTTTTTATTTTTTAAATAGTGTTATAAAAATAGTGTTATAAAAACTCGCCACCGATTTCTGTGTTATAAAAAAAATAGATTTGAAAGTCTCTACCTCAGCCGCTTATCTCCCTTCGTGTCTCCTTTAGTCGCGCCAGAACTCTATTATCTCTAATCTCATCCCTCTGCTATCTCCCCGAAATCCCCAGCTCTCTGTTCACTCTCCCTCACTCAAGGTAATGTATTTGGTGATATTGTTTTTATATGTGTATGTGTGTTTATGTTTGTTTATGTTTGTTTATGTGTATGTTTTTTTTTTTTTTTTTTGTGTATGTTTGTTTGTGTTTGTGTTCATGTATGTTTATGTGTATGTTTTTTTGTTTTTGTGTATGTTTGTTTGTGTTTGTGTTTGTGTTCATGTATATTTATGTGTATGTGTGTTTATGTTTATAAATATAAACATGCATAAACATACACACATACATAAACATGCATGAACATAAATGAATATAAACATAAACATACACATACACACTCATACACATACACATATATAAATATACATAAACATAAATGAACATAAACATACACATACACACTCATACGCATACACATACATAAACAGACACACATACATAAACATAAATGAACATAAACATACACATACACACTCGTACACATACACATACATTTTTAGTTTTCGCCTTAGGCCCCAAAATGTCTGGAGCCGCCCTTGATTGCTATTGCTTCGTTGCTAGGGTCTTGGTCTTGGGTCAAGGCTGACATCTATATCGGGCCAGGATGCCTAGTAAATGGAAAATAGTCACATATGAGCCCAATTAGCACAAAACTGATTCTTCAAATATTTAAATGTACGAAAAGTAATTGGAGATATCAGATTCTCTCTTTCACTCACAATAGTCAAAACCCATAAACCCTTAAGTTGATTTCTACCGTTTTTTTTTTTTTTTTTAAAATAGTGTTATAAAAACTCGCCACCGACTTCTATGTTATAAAAAAAAAATAGATCTGAAAGTCTCTACTTCAGCCGCTTATCTCCTTCTGTGTCTCCTTCAGTCCTCCCAGAACTCTGTTATCTCTAATCTCATCCCTCTGCTATCTCCTCGAAATCCCCAACCCTTTGTTCACTCTCCCTTGCTCAAGGTAATGTATTTGGCGATATTGTTTTTGTGTGTTCTGCGATATATATTTGCTGTTTGATGACACGTTTTCCAAATATACTAATATATTTGGAGATATTGTTTTTACGGATTTGGTTAAGTTTTGAATTGTTTATTCTCTGATCAGTATTGAAAATTAGGGATGGTTAGTTTAACCTATAGTTTCTCTATAGGCATTGATCTGTAAGCCTTTAAATTCTGATTCTTTGAGATTGTGTATTTGAAATTTTAGTGGAAACTGTGCTATGAGTTTGAATTTTTTAGGATTCATATGTTAGATATTGGGATTAGTATTGATGGTGAGATCAGTTTATATACTAGAAAGGAGATTAATTGAATCACAATGGTCATTGAATATAACCTCGAATAATAAGTCTTGGCATGGTTTCTACTAATTGTATAAAACTTTATTTTACCCATTCAATTGTTCATATATTTATTTATATATTATTTATTAATAACAGCTTCAATACTTTTTTTTGTCTCAGCTAAAAAAAAAAGTGGCTTTGTCTACTTCATCCTCCTTCTCATTGATGGAAAACACGTTTGAAATTTGTCTTTGTGGCAAAGGAGAAGATAATTTTGGTTGTGATGATGACATTAAGTTTTATGTCATCAAGGTTCCATACGCTACTTCTTCTTCTTCTTCTTCTTCTTCGACAGTGAGAAAGAAGAAGGAAGAGGAAAAGGTGGAGCATCTCATACCTGTATCGATACAAACTGCACAAACATGCAATCACTTTGCTGTGTTAGATGGCAAGCTTTATTTTGTTGCCAACGATCTTTCCTTGGACGCTCTGGTCAGAACGTCTGAAAATTTGTTATTTCATGAGGTGTGGACCTTGGACCTTGCACGCGCTGAGAAGGGATGGAGTCATGCACCTCGGTTGAAAACTGGGAGATGTAACCCGCATACCATCGTTCTAGGTGGTAAACTGTATGTTTTAGGTGGTTTTGACCTAAAAAAGAATCTGCACAATCGTTTTCACTGGATGGAGGTTTTTGACCCAATAAAAAGAAAATGGGAACCCTTGCCAAATCCTAGATTTAGCATTAGGTCGGATCTTGGGTTTACTGCATCTTTAGAGGATGAGCATAACCAAAAGATTCTTGTTGCTACAATGTCACTTGGTTGGGAGATTGCTCAAAAGCTTGCCATACGCTAGTTCTTCTTCTTCTTCTTCTTCTTCGACAGTGAGAAAGAAAAAGGAAGAGGAAAAGGTGGAGCATCTCATACTTGTATCGATACAAACTGCACAAACATGCAATCACTTTGCTGTGTTAGATGGCAAGCTTTATTTTGTTGCCAACGATCTTTCCTCGGACGCTTTGGTCAGAACGTCTGAAAATTTGTTATTTCATGAGGTATGGACCTTGGACCTTGCACGCGCTGAGAAGGGATGGAGTCATGCACCTCGGTTGAAAACTGGGAGATGCAACCCGCATACCATTGTTCTAGGTGGTAAACTGTATGTTTTAGGTGGTTTTGACCTAAAAAAGAATCTGCACAATCGTTTTCACTGGATGGAGGTTTTTGACCCAATAAAAAGAAAATGGGAACCCTTGCCAAATCCTAGATTTAGCATTAGGTCGGATCTTGGGTTTACTGCATCTTTAGAGGATGAGCATAATCAAAAGATTCTTGTTGCTACAATGTCACCTGGTTGGGAGATTGCTCAAATCTATGGTTATGATGTTGCAGCATGTCGTTGGACAAAACTTCTGGCTGATTGTAAGATGGATTTTCATTTAAGGGTTGCAAGACCAGTAAGGTCAATTGAAATGGAGTACTTTGATTTAGGAAGTTTTGTTACTGCTGGTAGCACCCTATATTGGGCTTCTAATTGGATGGAGGATGATTATATTTTCCGTATTAATGCATTTGATTTAGTCAATCAAAAACATTATGAAGAAAGCCTGCACACTGATAGTATTTTTGGGAGGCAAGAACGATTGAACTCTGTACGTCTAGATCTTCTCAATCTGCCTGATGGGAATTTTTGCCTTATCTTGCAGTTAATGAGGAGAAAGAAGATGAAGAAGAGTAGGAGATTTCTTTATGCTCATTATATATATCGTGTAGTGCTTAAGGTGGACAAGGAAGAGGAAGAGGAAGAAGAAGAAGAAGAAGAAGAGGATGATGATGTTTGCAAACACGGGTTGAGATTTTCCATTCTGTCAATCTGTAAGTATTTCGTGGATGACTAGATACCCCTTCTTGGAAGTGTGTTAGTGTAAGTTTCTTGCCTGTTACATATCTAATGAGGTTTATTATTTTATTTTGCCCTTTGATCTAGCCCAATAATTGCATTAGGAAGAGTTTATCTCATTTGCAGCTAATAGTAACATTACCTTTTGTCACTTATTTGTATGCTCTATTTTGTAGGGATGAAGGATCTTATACATCAAAGAAGAAGAAACTGAAGTCATCAAATGAGTGGCCTTCTTTAGGGGCCTGCAACCTATTGGAAAATTAAGGGAAAAAAAAAAAAAACAGGTATTCTCTGTTTGTTCTAATGCAATGCACTTATTATATTGATGACACTTTTTAGTTTGTCATTCATGTTTAGTTTGTCTAATAAAAAATATCGCACAATTTTCATTAAGCCACATGGCTTTTTTTTTTTGGGAAAAACTAAACACATATAACTAGGGATGGACCCAGGATTTCAAGACTAAAGGAGGCCGAAGTAAAGGCAAAAAAGCATTCATATGTATAGGATGAACAAACTATCTACCAAGATAAATATACAAAATTATTATTTCTTAATACACTAACTGCAATCATCTACTAACAAAAACAAAAATAGAAACAAAATGGCTTGGATTTTTATTTTTATCTTTTATTAAGTTTTTGAGTTGGGTAGTTACTGATTTAAACGGAATATAACTTCAAGGGGTAAAATCTAAATTTTGAAATTTTAAGATATAAAATCAAAGAACCTTCAAACTTTAGAGGTGCAATCTGTATTTTAACCTTTTTTTTTTTTTTTTTAATAACAAGAGAGTTACACGTACAATAATGGGAAAAAGGAACTGTTCTTCAATAAATAAAAGCCAACAATTTCATTTAGCTACAAACTTTTTGATGTTGAGGATAAATATTTGATCCCAAAAATTTGGGACTAAAACTTTGTTTTATTGTTGTACAAAGTTCTTGATGTATAAATTTCTACTTAGGCAATAGAAATTCATGTCCATAAAAAATAAAAATAAAAATCATATCTTATTACTAAAATACACACATTTTAACTTTGGACTAAGACTATGTTTAGGAGACCATAAAAAAATATACTCACTTTATAGTTTTTTCCATTCCACTCTATTCTTTTATAAACCTCCAAAAGGACCAAGATAGTGTTGGAGATTAGAGGAATACTTATGATGGCAATGGATTGAGCACTCTATGTAGTCATTCAATTCTTATGCATTAAACTCCTAAACAAAAGAATGACTAGAAGAATATTTTAAAATCTATTTCATTCCATTCCATTCCTCTCCCTTGTACCAAGTAAATTGTCAAGGCTTGTTTATATTGAAGCAATGTTTCTGTGGAGGGCGAACCTCTCTCTTAGAAGGTATTGTCCGCTTTGGGTGAAGACCCTCACGGATTTGCTTAATCCCACATCGGGAAGAGACACTTCCCATCTTCGATTTATAAGCGTTGGGCCAAAGTGAAGGTGTACCATCGTGTGTGATCATAATTTTTGCCAAATAACATAATTTTGGGAAATATTTAGAAAAAAGCATCGGGTTAAACTTATTTAGTAATGTAGAATTTGTTTTTTAGAACTCGAGTTTGTCAAACTTGAGTTCCATCAAACATAATGCTTGGAACTTGAGTTTTACTTGAAACTCGAGTTCTAAAAAGTGGTACATAACTAAATAAGTATAGTCACGAGTTATTTGGAATTTTTTTTTTTTAAATTATACTATTTAGCAAATTTTTTCTGACAAAATACTGAAGTAATTGGAGTTTAGGAACGTTGGTGTAAAGGTGAAATTTTGAATTGATTATCGTCATGGGAATTTAGGATAGGAGCACATTTATGCTACCTTAATCTTGATGGGGTCAACCGTTGAGAAGTGGGGGACATATTGCATATAATGTAATAAGAAAAGAATGTAGTTTTTATGTTTTTGGTAGAAAAGGGGAGTTTATTTATTTATATAGGGTGTAGAAAAACAAAAGGCATCGTTTCATGGGACAATCTCTGCAAGTCCTCATTTGCCTTAGGTTCCATGCATAACACTGATATACAAAAGATGGGCATTGGTCATATTCTTCCAACTGGCTCGGTTGCTCTTGTCCCCTTTACACAAGAACGAAGGATGGTCTAATCTTGCTCCATGATATTCCTGCAATCACAAATCAACACAGATAATATTCGAGGTCAAGTGCCACGAATTGTTAGACAATTAATTATTAGCGTTGAGTTTACTTCTAAAATAATGTGATTATATCCTAAATTCTATGCCAAATCAAGTCCACAATCCATTGACCATGCCAATTTTGAAGGATGCCCCACCTCCCCCGCCTTACCAGGATTGGCTAATACACTACCATCAGTGTTAGGAGTAATTCAAGGGCTTGATGATGCGAGGAGCTTTGAGTCCAGCTTTGATAACTAGTTTGAACATGGTAACTAAAACTGGAGTTGGAGAAAATAACATTAGAAGCCCAGCACATTTTAGGAATAAGAGATAAAAAGGTTGCATTAAAGCTCCTTTGAAAAGTAACATGACTACGGAAATAATGAAGCACTCCCATAACGTCTTCTTTTGCATTATCCCAACGTGCTTGGAAAAATGCCAATCATGATGATTGATGATCCATGGAAAATTCGCAATGCAAACAAGAACCACATCTATGCACAAAAGTAAAAGCAAATACTTGGTATTATTTACTGCATAATATGTTTCTTTGAACTGTTACTCCCAGTATTATTTCTTCACATTATGAAAATACTAAAGAACCAAAAGAGAATGAAAGGCCAGTGTTCACCATTGTGCTAAGACCATCTCTACCACTCATTTCTACCACAATTTGACAGCTTCTAGGTATCAAGATACAACTGCAAGTGCAAAACCTTAATTGGTTTAAGTTCCAGCAATGTTGCGGATATAGTAAATGACGGGTGGTTTAGTTTAAACAATAGTAAACGATAGGTTGTACAGTTTTAATTTAGTTAGGTAATCTTTTAGTTTTTCTGCTATAGTCCTGCTTCTTGTATATAAGAGAAGACTGCTGTAATAGTCAGAAGCTAATGCAAAAATCCATCACTTTTCTCATATCCAAACTGTTGGAGTATGTGTGTTTCAAACTCTTTAACTATGCTTGAGTCCCACATTGGTTAGAGATGTGTTCTCATGTACGTTTATAAACCTTTGCACCACTTAAGTGGTAGCCTGAAAGTTGATGGGCAAAGAGTTGGAGTTGGGCTTGCGTTGGATTGATATTTAGTTTCTATCTCTGTTGGATCTCATCTCATTTTTTTTCAGCCCATTTTGGTTCTGCCCGTTGGCTTGCACATTGACCGTTACATGCAGCCCCTTCAGCCCTCACATTAGTTAGTATATTAAACTCTATATTCCCCTCTTTAGTTAGTATATTAAACTCTATATTCCTCTCTTTAGCTCTTCAGTTTTTCAGCTACAGCAACCGCCTCTTTCCTCTGTTTTTGCTCTGTTTTTTTTGCTCATCTTCACTAAAAATTTTAGCATCAATTTTTAGCTTTAAGGAAAGGCAAATTAAGGTTGTTCCTAGTTTTTCTTGTTTGAGTGTGTGATCAACTTGAAGAAATTACTATAGTCTAATCTAGGGGGATTGTTCGGCCAAGAGAGCTATTCAGACCGAGTTCTACTCCGGGTGGCACGAATCAACCTTTAAAGACAACGCATTTTGCATGATTCTATAGTTTGTGAGATCTTTCTAACTCTATCTATTTATTTTTGTCATTGCTAATTTTTTAGGGTTTATATTGTTGAATCAAAACTTGTTTATTTAGCCATATTTTCCAACACAAACTCCATTGTTGAGATCATCTGCTTCATCTCATTCCAATTTTAACAATGTTCCATATGTGCTTGGCATATTCTTGGATTGCTCTGTCACCACTAAATTTGTTTGAACCCACAGTATTCAAGGTCCACATTCTTGTCCATCTCTAAGCAAACATCGGTCACAGATAGTAGGCACAAATTATCATAAAACAAATTAGAAGGATTAATTAAAAAGTCCTTACAGAAGTAAAGACATATAATGCATCAAGTATAGAAATCTTATACAAATGTTTGTTGCATTTATAATATTATCAGAAGCAATGTGAATAACCAGTATTAATTTTTAGTGAATATTCCACAATGGTATCATATGAAACAAATTTAGTTGACTATGCTTGATGGATTAGTCACTAGTGAATTTGACAAGCATGGAAGCCTGAAAATAATTATGGAGATGGAAGCAGATACATATCCAAAAGAGCCCAGTGAAAGTTACATAGAAACAACACAGGAATGCAAGCATAAGATGCGTTTGTAGCTATTCAGGTTCTCTGTTCTATTTACCAATGGCCATTTTATCATTGAACAGAGCATATACCAAAATCAGAATAGGAACCTTTTAGGACTAAGGCATAGATTTCAGATTAATGTAAGGAAAAGCAAAAATTACACAAATTTCCTATCTGATAATGTCAGACTGCTTCTTCTCTCCCACCATTTCTCTCTTCTTCATCCCTTCTCTGCTTCTTATTCCAAATCTGAGGAAGAAAAGAAACCAACCAATTTCCTATCTATGTTTGGGAAATAAGAAATACCCCAAATCTATTACTTCTCCGTTAAAATTAACATAATCTTTTGATTCATAGAATATTCTATTATAAAAAGCCTGTAATACTCTCAACTAAAAAATAAAACTGAACCCAACTCAAGAAACAAAACATAACTGGGGTAAATTAAACCCAACATGAAATCAGCCACTGCATGACCTAACTGAACCAAATCGTAGACAAATCAAGGGGCTGACCTATAATCAACCACACACTGTAAATAAGTGTTGGCTAAATTTGGGTTTTGTGAATAAACTTATTCAACCCTCTATTTACATTTGTCTGCCTCCTCTCCTTATTGCTCTCACATTGGCTAAGTTTGGGCATTTTGATTTTGTCGAGCAGAAGAGAGGTGATGTAGAACAGCCAACGGAGACTTTCCTAGAGCAGAAAAACTGCCAGAAGTTAGCGCACATGAAATTTAATAAATAGAAAAGCACTAGTAGAAATCATTGGTGACAGCGACAAAATTGTGTGAAATTTGGTGATGTGAAGGGAAACGACGCTGAGATAATAAATTGTCACCATTGACCATGATCAAAGCCACTTTTTGGGCAAATATAGAAAAACTTATACAAATGTCTGTTGCATTTATAAGATTATCAGAAGCATTGCGACTAACTAGCATTAATTTTCAGTGAATATTCCACAATTTTATCATATGAAACAATTTTAGTTGAATATGCTTGATGGATGAGTCACATGAGAATTTGACAAGCAACGATGCCTTGAAAATGCAGGAGATGGAAGCAAATACATATCCAAATGAGTCGAGTGAAAGTTACGTAGACACAACAAATGCATGCAAGCATAAATGCCTTTTCATGCTATTCAGGTACTCTGTTTTATTTACTAAATGACATTTTATCACTAAGTAGAGCATATCCCAAAATCAGAAATAAGAACCTTTCAGGACTAATGCTAGTGTAAGCAATATCATCTTTGTAAGAATGCACATATTCAGATTCACGCAAGGAAAAACAAAAACTAAACAAACTCTAACCTTTTTACATGAGTGTGTCACACAATAAATAATAACAAAAAGTAAGCCAGTTGCTATTTAATGATTCAACTACAATCTTTATGTCTGACACTTTTGTAAGCACAAGGAACACCATTCACAATCATGAAATGTGTAAAAACAGTACTTTCAATGATTTAACACCGAAAGAAGTTAGGTCACCACAACATTATGCATAAACCTTTGGAAGAGCATGTCCCAATTTTCTAATAAGCTCACATGCATACATGGATTGATTGATTCCCCGGTAAAGGGGGAAAAATTAAATCAAAGCATGAGTTATTATATAGAATAGGAATTCCTATAATTTTGTGTGGTTGGGTAACAAGAATATAAAGTTGAACTTTCGCAATCAAGTTTCTATGAATGAACTTCTACAACATCTAAAATCTGAAAAAGACTGCTAGTATGTTAATGGCCTAAATAAAATGCATTACCTCAGACTCATTCCAAGAGTTTTTAACATTCTAGTGGTCATATTCTCTAAAACCATTCTGATTTGCATGAAAGAGAGAGAGAGTGAGTGAGTGTCAAACTAACGCAAAAAAATTTGAAAGCACAAATATGTGCAACCCTATGGCAAAATACTTCTGAAACTGAAGTCTATTGTTTGGACAAATATCCTGCAACAGATGTACAATTAAATAAACAGTTGAGATCAATTCATTTCAATACAGCTAAAATAGTGCCTGGATCACCATAACCCATACTTAGGGTGAGTTTGGTTCAGCTTTTAGAAAAAGTGCATAATGAAAAAGTGGAGTTTTGTAAAAGTGCATAATGTAAAAAGTGGAGTTTCAAAAAGCTGAGTGTTTGGTAAAAGCTGTTAAAAAGTGCATAATGAAAAAGCTGAGTGTTTGGTAAAAGCTGATAAAAGTGGCTTTTTGAGGGCTAAATGACCAAAAAGGACAATGTATATATAAGGGAATTTATTTCAAAATTTTTTTTTTTATGTGAGTTTGTTTCATACTTAAATCAATTACTTCATCATACTTAAATCAATTTTTCTTTTTCTAAAAAAATTATTTTTTTCTTACCAATATTAGCTAATAATAATCTACCACTTAAGTTGATAGTAATTTTAATAGTGATAATATTGTGATAAAAATTGATAGTAATTTTAATTTTAACATACTATTAAAATTATTTTTTTCTCTTTTTAAAAAAATTATTTTTTTCTCACCAATATTAGCTAATAATAGTCTACCTTAAAATTTATTGTAAAAATATTGTGAAAATATTATGATATAATTTCTTTTTTCTTCCTTTTTTTTCTCTCCACACACGTGGCTCTACTTCCTTTTTTTTTCTTTTTTTTTTTTTCTCCTCTTTTTTTCTCATCCACCCACGTAACCAACCACACTCTCTTTTCTTTTCCTTTTTCCTTCTTTCCTCTACCATCTTCTCAGTCCAGACTCCAGAACATTCCCAGCTCTCTTTCTTTTTTCTTTTTTTTTTTGGCCCCTTAGCACTTCGGTCCAGAACACCATCTGCTTCTTCTTTTTTTTTTTTTTTCCTCTTAGCACTTCGGTCCAGAACACCATCTGCTTCTTCTTCTTTCTTCTTTTTTTTTTTTTTTTTTTTTTTTTGCCTCTTAGCACTTCGGTCCAGAACACCATCTGCTTCTTCTTTTTTTCTTTTTTTTTTTTTTTTTTTTTTTTTTTCCTCTTAGCACTTCGGTCCAGAACACAGCTCTGCTTCTTTTTTTTTTTTTTTTTTTTTTTTTCCTCTTAGCACTTCAAATCGGAACACATCGGAACCATCGTCACCAACGCCAGAACTCATCCTTTATTCTTTTTTTTTCACACTCCAGAGAAGAAGATGATGATGATGATGAAGATGAAGATGAAGATGATTGAAGCTGAAGATAAGGATTTTGGGATTTTGGGTTTTTTTTTTCTATGGATTTTGGGTTGATTTTAAGTTGTTTTTGTGTTGATTTTGAGTTATTTTTGGTTTGGTTTTGTTGATTCTGTGTTCGGAATATCAAAGGTTGAAATGAGTTTTGTTGATTGTGGGGGTAGACCGGTGAAGAAGCAGAGGAAGACGAAGAGGAAGAAGACGAAGAAAAAAGACACAGATGAGAGATGAGGGCGTGAGAGACTGATGGGTATTTCGGTAATTTTCGGATTTGCAACGGTAATATACAAAACGCGCACAGCGCGTTTTCATTTATGGACCCCTGAGGGTCCATAATCCTTCCGCGTTTCTCCTCAGTTTTTTCTCAATGCTCAAAACGCAACTTTTATAAAGAAGTTGCGTTTTGAGTTTACCAAACGCAAAAATTGGTTAAGCGTTTTTCAAAACGCGCTTTTTGGACTCAAAAAGCCGAAACAAACGGGCACTTATCATAACTGTACTGAACATCAACTTGAGCAATGGTCAGTTTTCTGTAGAACCAGTTTAACAGTTGCATCACCAATTGAGCCACTGACTTTCTTAATATAACAAATATCTATTACTATACATAAACCATAATTATTAATATAGGTTAAAATTAAAAAGTATAAAAAGATAACATATCTTACTAAAGTGGCTCTTATGACTAAGAGATACAGCCTTTTCTCATTTAAACTAGAGGTTCCAAGTTCAAATCACCATGATAATTGCTGCATGCAATTTGCCCACTTCAAGTAGAGCATACAGAAAGAGGATACCTTTGCTCAATATGCTTTATTCTCTTCCCAGCCAAGTTATAATTTTGGAAGTGGTCAATTCAATCCAATTCAACAACCGATTTATATAGTTGAATAGCTGGTTTTACTCTCTATCTGGCTATATAAAAATATCAAACTAAAAAACTAGTCAGTTCATACTTCAGCCATTCAGCAGGTTCAAATGCCCAGCATAGTGCATTCCTGATAACTTTGCTTTGACCTCATCCCAAAATCAATTTCGAGTCTCAAATTTGATAGGAATTCAACCATGCTAAATAAAGCATAGTCCGCTAAACAAGCAGGTTGTATTCTGGCTCATCAAACTCAAATTTATCAAGAACATGAATCTTGAGCTAAAGCACCCATACCATCGGTAAATAACCTATTTCAGGATCATGGTTCACTGTAGCTCCAACATCACTTGGACAAATAGCAGACAGTTTTTCCAATATTTTTATTCCAATTTCCTTTCTGCTGCACTCATTTCTTTCATCTTCTTGTAGTTGTAAACAATTGTCAAGATATTCAAGAGTTGCCCTTTAATTCATAGAGCCACTCACAAGTAATAAATTCATTTTATAGTTCATAAATAAAAGTGACTTCTAGGGTTGTGAGGAAAAAATGAAGAAGACTGAACTAAGAAACAAGGGGGTGGGGGAAGGAAAATTGATGGTAGTGAAAAACTAGTAACCATGCTTCAAAGTTCAAACTGGCTTTAAAAGTTGGCAAGTCTCAGGTTAATTACAAGCCTTTATAAGCACACATTATTTCAGACAGTACATATTTTATAGTTCATAAATAAAAGTAACAAGAACATGAACGTTAAGCTAAAGCAGTGGATTGAGCATGTTAATACTTTCTTCTAATTTGTCAAGAACTCCTAATTCATCTTTAGTTTTCCTAAGATTTCATCTTGAGGTGGCCAATGGAATTCAAAATAACCTATATTTCCTGAATTTCTTGTAAGGTTGAATTTAATCAACCATGTGTTGGCTTTATTCCATGACAAATTTGCTTGTAATATAGCACTTAGAAACCTTGTATTTAGGTGGGAATCATGTAAGGGTAGTGTGTGAGAGAGTGTGAAGAAATGCTCAAGACAGTGCAGTGAAGCAGAGACTCGCGGCTAGGACTCGCGGGTGGCTCGCGGCTTGCAAGCCGCCAAAAGTTGCTCACGTGCAGAGCATGCAGGGGAGCTGAACAGTCACGCCACCTGGAGCACTACACGACAAAAATCCAGACTGGCCATTAAGTTAGCTCGCGACTTGAACTCGCGACTCAGTCAAGTCGCGAGGTCAAGTCGCCAGCCAGCCCTGTTTTTGGAAAAACTGACTCTTCGTATTCCATTCTCACACCAGTATAAATACCCCTCATTCCCACAAGATATGGGTGGCTATTCAGAAAGAAAAACCCTAAGAGAGGTTTCTTCAAAACACCCACCCAATTAGAGAGAGCTACTCATTCTTAGAGAGAAATCTTTGTAGTCTCTTCTCATTCCCTCTCTCATTGTCATACCTATTGAGAGGAGATTTCTATCCAAACACTACCCACACCCATTCAGAGTGTTGAGTGTTTTTGGAGCTTTGGGAAGCATTGGAAGATGCCAAGGATGGCGGATGCTACGGTCTAGTAGCGGAATCCGGGAAACTAGAAAAGAAAAAGGTTCGGCGCAACCTCGTTGGAGCAAGAAGCTTGGAGGGCTTCGGTGCACTGGGTAGATTAGGCTTGGAGGGTCTTTTGCTGTCCATGTATCCCAACTGTATTTTCTAGTGGATTGTTTACCGCTTGGAAGGCGGCGGAGAGGTTTTACGCCGAGGGCTTCGGTTTCCTCTTCGATAACACATCGTGTGTTGTCCTTGTGTTTGCATCTCTCTTCCCTTTATCTTTGCCTTCTATTTTCTGCTGTGGTTTTATTTTGTTATGTCTTAGATAGTCTTTAACCAATTTCGTATTATAGCATGTGTTAAGTTTCCGCACACTAGTTGTTTGACATATTGCTTGTATTGGTTAAGTTGTAATTTGGGGGTCTAAACGTTCAAAAGTGTTTTGTACACGTTTTTGAACTTTCAGTTGGCAAGTCTCAGGTTAATTACAAGCCTTTATAAGCACACATTATTTCAGACAGTACATATTTTATAGTTCATAAATAAAAGTAACAAGAACATGAACGTTAAGCTAAAGCAGTGGATTGAGCATGTTAATACTTTCTTCTAATTTGTCAAGAACTCCTAATTCATCTTTAGTTTTCCTAAGATTTCATCTTGAGGTGGCCAATGGAATTCAAAATAACCTATATTTCCTGAATTTCTCTTACATTCATCTGATGCTGAAAATTTTCACTTCTTTAATTTTCTTGAATTTTCTCGGCTACCAAAGAAATCTTAAAATCAGTAAGAGTAGCATTAAATGTGAAACAACAACACAATGCCTTTTTAAATTTTTTCCCCCCACGTTTTGACACCATTAGGAAAAAAAAAAAAAATTACAGTCAAAGAGAAGCATATGTCATGGGCTTGGGAAGCTAAAATTTTCTGTCCGAATTGCTTGAACTGAAAAAAACCCAAAAACTAAAGATTGAAATCTACACAAAAGAAGCCCCCTCTACCACCATCAAGAACCCTCAGAGCAAAAATTAGAGCACCGTTCATCCACATTATATAGCATATCAGCATGTTAGTGGATATAACAAGTACTATATATTCTATGCATTTTTTTTTCAAAAGAAAATACGAGAGAGAGAGAGAGAGAGAGAGAGAGAGAGAGAGACATTTTACTTACAAACAAGTATTTATAATCTTGAATCCATTAAAGTTACAAATGAAAGATGCAAAAAACAATGGGCATTCCCCTTAAAACTACTGCTTCTAGACAATTAAGAGAGAGTAAAACTGGAAGCATCCTGGTCAAATGCAATTTGACAAGTTTGAGAGGTCCTTGGAAACTTCATTATTTCCTCACAAAAATGAGGCTTAGAGGCTGTTTGGATCATTTTTTTCATCACTCATCAATTCCCGTCACTCATCACTCATCACTCATCACTCATTACTCATCACTCATCATTCATCACTCAATATTTTTCACACTATTTGTGGGCCCCATACCTATCACTCAGTGCAGCTTTTTTATTTTATTTTATTTTTTAAGTACCCAAACTCATTGAACCCAGTGAAAAAAAAAAAAAAAGCCCAAAACTGAAGACCGAACCCAGTGAAAAAAAAAAGAAAAAAAGAAAAGAAGAAGAAGAAAACCAGAACTGAAGACCGAACAATGAAAGAAGAAGGAAAAAAGAAAGAAGAACTGAAGACCGAACCCAGTGAAAGAAGAAAAAAGACGGAAAAAAGAAAAAAGAAAAAAAAAGGAAGAACACTGAAGACCGAACCAGGAGAAGAAAGGAAAAAAAAAAGTCAAAAGGTGCGGCTGAGTTATGACTAGTGGGACCCACGTATGTTTAATTACAAAAATACCATTGAGTTATGAGTTATGGAAACTGAAAACAGCTAAAATGTGTTTTCAGTTTCCATAACTCATAACTCAAAAATCAAATAATTGAGTGATGGAAACAGAATTATGGAAACAGAGTTATCGTATGCCAAACGGATATTGAGCTATGGGTCCAATCATTTTTGAGTTATGAGTTATGGAAATTGAGAATTGAGTTACGAAAATAGGCCTTTAGATTTCTGCTATGGGTCCCTTTCAATAGTGATTTCATTGTCTTTAGATTTTTGCTTATTTAAACAAAAACCATTTTTTCTATTTTATGTCGTCATTTTTTGAAACACTATTATATGCATTTTAAACAACCGTTTTCAGTTTTTAAACAATATTGTATGTATTTTCAAACATTTTTTCACTTATACGTATTTTCAAAAAATATAAATAACATTATTAGAACAACATTACCAAACGCCCTATAGTCTCTATCCTTTCTTTATTTCATTTAAAAATATCTTTAAAAAAAATTGATCGGGGTGGGCCGGGGTGAAGGCGTGGGAGCTCATCCTTAATAAAAGAGACTGTGCAAAGTGTTGTTTAAAATACAACGTGTTCTCTTTTTTATTTAAGCTAGACAATAATTTAACTATTGTTTGAATGAATAAGCATATGAAATGCCCGATAATCTAATTCACACTCTATTGATAGAAAACCCAAGGGCTTGTGAACAAAATAATCAAATTTTCCAGGTTTTTGAAATGTGGGGATTGTCGAATATTACATATGCTCAGGAAAATCATGAAGGTGCCATTGAGGTTTAGGCATCAAGTCGGACCGGGGATTCTAGTAATATTGGGAATCTTCTAGTCGTAAGAGTCATATGACATATCCTATGCACTCAAAAGGATGAAAATGAAAGGACTTCCCATCAACAACATATGGCTCCCAAACCCATGCCTTGTTTGGGTGGTGGTCATTATTATTATATATCTAATATCTTACATGCTCATTGCTCAATTTCTTACCCTTTTTTTTTTTTTTGGGCTTTAGCGTTTGTGTTTAGACTGGTATAGGGCCTCAAGGCCCATTCTATGAGAGTGCCAAGTCCGATTTTCCTTTACCTCTTGACAACAGTCTAGACCAATTTTTAAGTAGGGTCCAAAATTTTTGAGTTTTAAGAGCATCAGCATCAAAGAATGCTATCCTATTCTATTTTACCATCTCAAAAAGTCACTTTATTACTTATACCATACCATTTTATAATACCTCCCACATCCCAAAACTCTATTTTTATTAAAATATTATTTTTTAATCTTTCTTTATTATTTTTTTCTAACTGTAATTTTGGTTTTCCTGGGCTTTTCCAAACCCATCACCACACACACATACACATAGCCACGCACACACACAAACACAAACCATCAAACCTTAAACAGAGCCCCACACACACAATCCATCAACCCAAAAAAACCCAGCCATAAAAAATACCCAGAAAACGCCAATGATCAACCTAGAAAAACCCAAGCCACCACTGCCCACTGCGCACCAAAATCCCATCGGAACAAAGCCCATATTATAAAAAAAAAACCCAGCGTCACAACAGAAGGAAAAAAAAAAAAAAAAAAAAAACCCATCGGAAACCCAGAAAAACCAGCCAACCATGTGGTGACCCACGCCGATCTCCACCAAACCCATCACCGTGACCCACACCGATATCGCCATGACCTCGCCGGACCCAAACACTAGCGATCTCTGACGACCAACAACCCACTTCAACCACTTCAGCCACAACCCAGATCAACCCTGATCACAGCAAAAAACCAGACACCGGTCACAACAACCCAGACATCGCCGATCAAAACCCAGACAAAAAAAAAAAAAAAAACCAGTCATAGGAAAAACTGGTCACAGTAAAAAAAAAAAAAAAACCCAGATCAACCCCGATCAAAACCCAGACACCACCGCCGCTAGATCAATGTTTCCTCCATCGTTGATTAACCCAGATCAACCACCAAAATCCCACTGGAACAAAAACCCAGACATCGCCGATCAACCCTGATCATAACAGGGGGAAGAAAAAAAAAAACCATATCAACCCCGATCAAAACCCAGACACCGCCGCCACTGCCGCCGCTAGATCAACGTTTCCTCCATCGTTGATCAACTCAGACCAACGTTTCCTCCACTGTGATGTGTGATGTTGATGTTGGGAGGAGGAGGATTTTTGGGTCTGAAGAGAGGAGAGAGCAGATGAGAAAGAGAGAAGGAAGAGAGAGAAGATAACAGAAATATGAGGGAGAAGAGAGAAATTTCGGGGACTTAAAATATTATTATTATTATTTTTACAATACTGCTACAGTGCAATTCTAAAGATATAATTGCACTGTAGCAGTATTGCAAAAAAATTTGCAATACTTGCCTTTAGCATTCTCTGATGCAGTGGGTTTTGAAGCTTAAAATGCTAAATGCACCTTACATATGACATTAGCATTCTTCCATGCTAATGCTCTTAGAACAGAGTTGCATAACTCAAAACTCATCAAACTAAAAACTCTCTAAATGTCCAACTCATGACAGGTTTTTAAGGTGTTGAAAAACAAAGACCCTCACAGTGTGAAAATTTCAGCTAAACAATCCGGTGACTCTCTTGGAGATGCTCTTTGACGTTACTTTGGTGATAACAACCAAACTGTGGACTCTAGAGTAGGATACGCATTTAACATGTATCCTTTTCTATGGCCCAGCAAAAATGGACCTTCCCAGATTGAAGCACAGGTTGTCATGGATTGACCATTGGCCTATATTAACTTACCCATTAAAGAAGTTAAAAAAGGGCAACAACAATTTGCATTACAATTTACACCACCTATCATTCGACTTTTTGGACATTTCGTTGAGGTAGTGAGTTGTTCTACGGTAACAATCTTTTTTGCTACAATTTTGCCACATTTTATACGTAGTTAACATATGAGAGGTTGTATATCACTTTTAGGTAAACCCATAATTTATTTTCTAAATTATACACATATTTTCTTTCACTGCTTTTTAAGCTCTTCTGTTTAGTAAAACAAAGGTAATTAATCTCTCATATTGTGGAAGAAAAATTGTGAAATACTATAGCATTGCAATTGAGAAGTAGTAAAATCATAGTAATATACATACATACAGCTTTAACCTTAGGAGAACAAAGCCCGATACATATATATTTATATTTATAATTAATATAAAGATATTGATATTCAAAAGTTGCATAATATATAAATATATCATATGATACACACTACACAGTTACACAGAGTGATCAGGACCGTCCATCATCATCATTTTCACCAAGATAAATTAAAAAAAAAAAAAAAAATTTACTCTCAATAATCTAGGCTAGGCTTTACCACGACTCTCATCAAGGCGATTGATCATGTAGAGAGCGTTACTAGTAACCTTACCCACGTTCCTAATTTTCCTCTTCACATCAGACTTGAGCTTCTTCCCATCAACCCCTTGAAACCCATCAAGACACGTGTCCTCATACGTCAAAGCCGCACTCGCCCAAGTCTCAGCATTACTCATCTGCCACCTGAAAGTCTCAACACGCAGGTGCTTCAGCTCGCTCAGCGTCTGCCTCAGCTCCTCCACCGACTCCGATATCTGCCCCACACAGTCACTCATCTTACCTCTCTGTCTCTTGCTGATTTTCAAGTCTTTGGCTTCACTCACTTGGGCCAAGTAGTTGGAGACTCGCTTGGCTCGTGACAGGCTCACTTTCACCGCAGCTTGGGCTAAGTCTTTGGGAGTCTTGGCTGGTCCAGTGTAGGAGGAGAGTGTGCGGATACAGATGTTGGGGTAGCTAGCGTGTTCACAAGATGAACGGACTAGATCTTGGGGTTGGGGTGCAGCATTGGTGGGTGTTCGTGCAGATGCGAGGTAGGAGAAGAAAACAATGAGTTGGAATGCTAGTGTTAGTGTTTTTAGAAGACAGAATGGGTGGCGAGCCATTGTGATTTGTGAGACTGAGACAGGCACACACTTTGAGTTTTTGAGTGGTTTCAACTTTCAAGAGCCGAGTGTTGTTTAGAGTGATACTTTGTTGTGTTGGTTTAATAAGGGTTTTGTAATTGTGCATTTGGTAGGGAACTAGAAACTTGTGACTATGGTCTTAAAGTTGGGAGGAAATTACTAAATTGCGATTTTAATTATTAGGTTTGGGTGGGATGGAGTGTGAATGCATGATTGGATTTTGGAAATTTGGATCTATATATAAAGTTATGTTGTTGCCACATAAAGTTGCACAGTTTGTGCCACAACTTACTTACGTGGTGAGTTGTGAGTGGTAAACAGGTGATAAATGTCACTTTATATGGTACTAGCATAACCATGTATATGAAAGGTTTCCTCCTCTCTTTTATTTTATTTTATTTTTTGTCTAGAAGGGTAAAACTTTTGAACTTATCATGGGCAGCTTGTCAACATCATTTATGAACATTGTTCAGTGACCCCAGCCAAGGCACAAAAAAAAAAAAAAAAAAATTGAAGAAGTATCAATCTAAAAACTTTAGGTCCGTGTTGACCAAAAAAAAAAAAAAAAAACTTTAGGTTCGTGAACAATGGCAAATTTGGCACTTTGAAACCAAATGGTAGAGCATTCTCATCAGGTGTGCCAAATGCCAAATATTTGGTATTTGGCACACCAAACACTACTGTTCAAGCTTCATGGGGTGTTCTAAATGTTCTATAATTTTAGAACATGCTACAGTACTGTTTCAAATATGAGATGGTACGAACAGAAATGCCATTTCAAAATAATAATTTTTTATTCAACCTTTTCTCTTTCCTCTCAATATTTAATTCAATGTTTTCTCTCTCTCCAACCCATGTTCTCTCTCTCTTTCTTCTTCAGATCACCCTCCCTCACCCTCAAATCAACGGTACTGCGGCCTCACAGATCAAGTCGCCGATCACCGATCAAGCTGTTTCATCGTTCTACGTACGCCATCATTCAATGGTACGGCGGCCTCACCAATCAACGGTACGCCATCATTCTACGTCTCTGTTTGGCATTCTTATCACCCTCTCACCACGCCGATCTTGCAATTGCTGATCTCGCCACGCCGATCTTGCCCTCGCCACGCCGATCTCGCCATGCCGATCTCGAGTTTGTGTTGGTGGTGGATGTGGATGTGGATGTGGGTTTGTGCCAGTGGTGGATGTAGGTTTGTGTCGGTGGTGGGTTTGGTGGATGTGGGTTTGTGTTGATCTCTCTAGTTGTGTTTTTTTTTTTTTTTTTTTTTTTTTGAGGTAGCGTTGGTGGATGTGGGTTTGTGCCGGTGGTGGCTATCGGCGTTGTTGCGGTAGTGGTTGTTGGTGGCTGTTGTTGCGGCAATGGTGGTCGTGCTATTGTTGTTGTTGACGATGAGGATGAGAATAATAGGGGGTAATTAATATATTATTTTAATGTGTAGTAAATATTATTTTAATGTATAGAATTGAAGTATAGAATATCTGATAATGGTATGTTGTAAAATGATGTGCTAAAATGATAAAGTAGGTTTTTGGTATGTCAAAATGACATAACTCGAGTTTCATAAAAATAGCCAGTGTGGCATTCGTTGAAGTGGATTTTTTTATTTTAAAAAAGTTACATAGAATTCAAGTTTTATAAACTCAATTTCCTTGTAAACAAATTATAAAAGTAAAATGTCATGCATGTTATACACAATACATTTGCTTGAAGATATGTTTCAATTGAATCTCTACACATTTGAAGTCCCATCCCAAGATAAGAGGCATCCTCAAGAAGCTTCAAAAGCATCTTAAGAGTAATTCTGGTGCCACACTTAAAACCACAACTTTGTCCACAACTTGCCAATGTAAGAAGCTTCAAAAGCATCTTAAGAATAATTCTGGTGTCACACCTAAAACTACAACTTTTTCCACAACTTGTCACATTGGCGAGTTGTGGTTGGTGGAGGGGTGTCTCCACATGGACCCAACATCATTTCTCCACCAACCACAACTCGCCACATGGGCGAGTTGTGGGCAAAGTTGTGGTTTTGGATGTGGCATCAGAATTTTTCATTATCCTAAACCATTTATTAATGACCTATAGCTATAGTGAAATTTATATTTGATGCTTCAATTTGGCACCCCGAAAATTGTATTTGATGCTTCAATCAACCAATTTGAGAGGATAGAAAGTTGTCAGAACAAACTCATTCTCATACAGAAAGTATTCACCAACCTCACCAATTGTTGTTTATTTTATTATTTATTTTTTCCTTTTGTATAGTATATCCTCAAAGTTTTCAACCAGAGATTAATTACTGTTCGCAATTGGTGGACCTATAGTGGGGTAAATCGCTGGCCCAATGAATTTTTTCAAAATGCAAGTAGCTAGACTCGAATTAGGGAGCACACCCAGTTGAACCCGGAACAAACACTTTAAAACTGAGTGCTTAACCAACTCGACCAACCCTCTGGGTTAATTGTTGTTTATAATTGCACCTTATAAGACTACAAAATGTATGAGATTACTATTGAGAGATCATGTTATACATAGTACTCGAGCTTTGCAAACTCGATTATGAATAAAAATTTACATTTCCATGCTCAAATTTTTAAATAACTCGAGCTTACAGAGCTCGAGTTTTGTTCACAAGCAACTCAATTTTACAATACTTGAGTTCCACGTACTTTTTTAATAAAAATATCCACTTCAGTAGGTGCCACGGTGGCTTTTTTTATGGAACTCAAGTTGCTAAAACTCAAGTTTCAAAGTAAACTCGAGTTTTAAAAAAGTGATATATTGTTAATTATTTTGCAAACAGTGGTCGATTGCTAAATTTTTTGACAAATAGTGGTATTTGGCCATTTTGGCCCTACTTAGGTAGCAAAATTGGGTTTGTGGTAAGAAATTTAGAATAGTTATGATTTTTTTTTTTTTCGTTAGAAAAAGATTTGTTATTTTTTACATTTTTGCTTATGTCCATTACTGTCATTCAGGTGAAACCATGAGGCTAGAGCTAAATGATAGTAATTATGTTTCTTAATAACGTTGTTGTTGTTGTTGTTATTTATTTTTTCTTTTTGTTTTGAGAATTCTTAATAACGTTGTTAATTGTGGTCGTTATCATTGAGATACATTTGGGTTGACACTTGACATTCTTGTATTTCTTGTCAATATTGTATATATAGAGGAACGGAGTTAAGACTTAAAGTTAAGAGGATGGAAGTATAAATAAAGAAAAAAAATCATTATAAAAACGAGTATCAATTTAATTAGTATTAAAAAACCATCAATAAAGATAAAGACACAAAATTATTATTTATACGTAACAATACAATTACTTATAAAAAGGGAAATCAACCATGCATGTTTTATTTATTTATTATGCATGCATCTACTGCTAGATAAAAGCAAAATTACTTTGTTATTTTTTTTTTTAAATAGCTAAGTTGTTTGTTTTTGATAAAATTGGTTGATTAGACTTAATTTTTTAAAACTTCACTATTGGTAATTTTTGTTAATTTTGTTGGACTTGTTAATTTTGTTTTAAAGTTTAGATCTATGATTTTTTTTTTTTTTTTTTTTATGGCCTTTATAAGGATCAATGATATTATTAAGGGTGGCCAAATGTAATTTTATTGAACTAAATTGCTAAAATATAATACTTATATATACAAAATTTATAAAAAAAAAAAAAAAAATTTGGGGGGAAGTCAAAGACTTATATTTCTTATTTCAATAAAATTCTGTCAATTTAACCCAAATAAAACTTTTGAGAGCCAGTCTCATGATTCTTGGGATTCTGTCCCGAAATAGTTGCTCAAGTCAATTGAGAAGTTAGCTCAGCCGTATCGAAACTTCATGTTTGGTCTTGGACACCCCAGATTGAGGTTGAGAAGAAAAGCATGGTTGAGCTAGTTCATGCAACGTCATTAGTTTGTACATCATTGTTTATGAGACACCAATAACATTATTTGTCATGTCACTTTGTAAGGTTTTTATAATAAATTTGATAACCCCTTTTAAAATTTTCCTTAAAAAATGTCTATCATATAAACTCTTGGTACTAAATTACTACATCAAACTCCAAGATGTCAAAAGTCTTATAATTCAATTAGTACTTTATGGTTGTTCCAATAGAGATGGACAATGTATAAGTCCCTTGAATGTTATTATTGCGTAATGAGGGCTTAAATCATATCAGATACAAAATGGGTGTCTATAATGGCAAAAGAATATAAAAAAATTGATGATCATGCATCTTTGAATCTATGAAAAATATTATTATTGAGTGAAGTTTGACTTTAGCGGTTTGGACTCCCTTGAAGTAGTTCATTTATCAACTTAGGAGGTCTTGGTTCCCTCGAAGTAACCAATAGAGAATTAGTCACATAGCAATTGTCATCATAGCTAGGCATATTAGAGCCATGTTATAGATAATTCACGCTTTGAGTGGCTAGAAGTTAAGGGGTTGTTTAGGTGAAAAAAAATGTTCACTCATTACTTATCACTCAGTTTTCATCACCCATCACTCATTACTCTATAACTCATTTTTTATCACCCAATAATGACCAAATATCTCACTCAATCTGTTTGGCACCCAAAACTCAGTTATGTTTTCAACCAAAAGGCTAAAAAACTGGGACCCATACATTGACCCAAAGAAGACTTTTCTCTCTCCTTTTTTTTCTTTTTCCCCTGACTCTTACATCTTTCTCTGCCTCTCTCTCTTCTTTTTTTTTTCTTCTACATCTTTCTCTAGAATGACTATAGGATCAAGAGGTCGAGCTCGTTGGTGTAAGAGGTGAATCTGTCAATTTCACGAGATGGGTCTAACCCAAGTTTTGGTTTGAGCGAATGAGGTAGTTGAAGCTGGTTATGGGGAAAGGGTTACGGGGAAGAGAGGAAGTGGGTTTTGGTGCGGTTTTGGAGAAGTAGTTGCAGCGAGGGAAAGGGTGGCAACCACGAAGGATGAGGGACTTGGCTATGGAGTCAGAGATAAGATGTTTGTAGCCTCCATGGCTAGGAGGAGCAGCAAGTTCAGACCCATGGTGAAACCCATTTCTCCTTTTCCTCACTTCTACACTATTGTTTTGTATCTGTACTTAGATTTTGGTTTTGCTTTTAAGCTTCACTGTTTGTTGACTTAATTTAGTGTGAAAGTGAGTTGAAGTGAAGTAAATAAGTTTTGAGTTTTTGTTTTGATCCAATGTGGTAGATCTTCGAATTGTTATAGAATTTTTGTGGCCGTTGGATTGGAATGATTGGTGGCAATGGAATTTTTGTGGCTGTGTGGATGAACATGTTTGTGGGTTTGTGGGTTTATGTTTGTGTGTTAGTGTGTATGATCTAACTCATGTGTTTATGGGTTTGATTTTCTAGGTTTGAGAAATTGGTAACCATGTGTTTCTTTTTTATTGATAAAGTTACTCATGTGTTTCTATGAAGAAGAAAAGAAAGAAAAAGAATGAAGAAGAAGAAAAAAATGGCCATTGGAGTGAGTCTCTAAAGAAGAAAGAAAGAAAGAAAGAAAAAGAAAGAAGAAGAAAAAGGTGCGCCTGGTGTGACTTTCCTTTGATAGTGTGTCCCAGTCATGTTTGTTTATTTACCAAAATGCCATGGAAACTCAATTTCCATAACTTGAAAACACCCAAAATGTGTTTTCAGTTTCTACAATTCATCACTCAAAAATCAGAGAATTGAGTGATGGAAACAAAAACTGAAAACAAATCCAAACAAACCCTTCTACCTTAGGACCCACCAATTTTGAGTTATGGGTGATGAAAACAGAGTAATGGGTGATAGAAAATAACAAATCCAAACAGCCCCTAAGCTTGATGTTATTAAATTTTGGCAATAGTGCATGCTTTAGAAGATACGAGAGATGTTCTCTACATTGAACACTCACCTTAATCAACTTATTGGTAACGTAAATTGTGATTGAGTTGAAGACTTGCACAATCAAAATGAATTGACATGTCTTAATTGCCAAATGGATCTTAATCAACTTGTGTACGGTCAAGATTGTGATGAAGTTGAAGATTTGTACAATCTAAATGAATCAGGATATCTCAAAGGTCAAACTAGTCAATATTCAAGTTGTTCAATAAACACAAACACCCAAAATCAAGATAAGGAAGAATTTCCTTTGAAAGGCTACCCTTGAGGACAAGGGTAAAATTAAGGAAGAGGTATTGTTATGTGCCTCTATTTAAATTAATTTTATCATTTCAAGATTATATATATTTTAGGTAGATAATACCTTGGGAAGTTTCCAATTGAATATTTAATATAACATATAGAGACACCACTTAACCAAAATTGAATAGTTAATATAACATATAGGAACACCACTTAATCCAAAAGGCTTAAAACCTATGAGTTTGGGCCCAATTATGTTATATTAACCACTCACTCTTATTGTTATTATTTTATGTGGGATTTCATTCAAACGTGTATACCCAATAATCTTCTCCTCACTTGGAACTCTCTAACTCTTTATGCATGGGCTTTGACCAAATCTTACTAGTTATCTCCTTGCTTTACAGGCTTTTTCCTTCAACACCAAGTCCTATTAGCTCTCCCTTGCCTTATGGGCACATCAGCCATGGACCTAGTGTGCGCTTCTATGGGAACCACGTGTTAACCCCACACACTCATCCATGGGAACTAGTCCACACTTTCCTATCAATGGGAACTTCACATCTTACCTTGATATAACACTATTGGCGCTATTACATTATTGGGTTTTTTCTATGATCGTTTGTGTGGGCCTTTTTGGCTTACTTTATCTCTGCTATGAAAGGGCCCTTGAACATTTTGCCACCACCTTCGCCACACACTACCTAAGCTTTGATACCACTAGTTGGGGAGATAATGTCTTGGGGAGTTTTCAATTGAGTAATAAATATAACATATAGAAACATCACTTAACCCAAAACTCTTAAGTCTATGAGTTTGGGCCCAACAAAATTATTTTAATCATTACTCTTGTTATTATTACTTCATATGAGACTTTATTCATGTGTATACCTAACATATTTTTTGTTATATTTATTTTTAATTTAAAAGTTACTCTTGTAAAGCCATCTATATATATATGACTTGATCTTAAATAATAAAGCACGTTGAAAAATATTATCATTGAGTGATGTTTTACTTTTGATGTATGAACTCCCTTAAAGCAATTCATTTATTAAACCAGGAAGCCTTGGTTTCCTCCAAGCAATAAACAAATAATTGGGCACATAAATTACATTCACATGTAACCGAATCTTCTCACCATACATTTTAATGTATTCATTTATCATTTTTGATAAGCGTGTATTCATTTATCATATCAAAACATCATAGAATGCATTAAATCGTGGTGGTATTTGAATGTTAGATTAGATCACAATGAATTTCAATGTTCATGTTGTTATGGTTTCTCCTGCTCCATTAGATAAAGAATTGAAGAGTTTAGTTTTTGAAGATTTGTGAATCCAAATGCTTATATTCTAGAATGAGAATATAATTTTATTTAATCTAAATCTTGAAATAAAAACATATGAAATAACTTTGTTCATGCATCATCTCATAAAATTCCAGCATGTTTATTTGATTTTGCATCACGTGAAATTAGGGGCAGAACCATTTGAAGACCAAGGGGGCTAACCGCTAATGGCTATGTAGGTTGATTTGGCGGGGACTCATAAGTTGGAAAAGGTAGGATTTAGGTTTCATTTTCATACAACGTCGATTAGGGGTTTTGTGCATAACTTAGATCAATGAACAGTGATCTTTATACAACGCATGTAGTGCATAATTTTGAAGAAAATAAAACCTCAACTGGAGAGTGATTCTCAAGGAATACAACTTCGAGAACTAATTTGGTGATTCTTGGAATCTTTTTCCAAAATAGTTGCTCAAGTCAATTTGGCCTCATCATTCCTTCATGTTTGATCCAAGACACCCCTAAGCGGAGAAGAAGAGCATGGCCGAGGTCGTTTATGACATGTCATTAGTTTTTTTTTTTTTGATAGGAAGACTGCATAAACTTTATTAACAATGGAAAACAACTAATACATCATAGAGAAGAGCTTGTTCAATAAAACAAAGATTCTCTTCAACCTCAACAGAGAAATCGGCATTGACAAGGGCATGTTTTGCTAGTAAATGAGCAGAACTACTGTCTTGCCTACAAACATGAGATATTTACACATGACAAAACTCATGTGAAGCAGCCAATAAGCTATACACCAGAGCAGCAATAGCAGATGGAGAGGGCGATAATTCCTTCAAAGCATTTGCCAATATCAACGAATCACCTTCAAGGACAAAATCCTGGATAAGCAAATCTTTAGCAAGCTGTAATCCAATTAATCTCGAAGGCCTTTCTTCAGCCTCAATGGCACCAAGGGGTGCCATTATCTTCTTGCTACAAGCTCCAACCAAACTGCCTTCATCCCGGATTAGTATCCCCCCCCCTACCATTAATCCATGTCTTCAATGATTCTAACCAAAACAAATCACTCTCACCTACAATTAGAAAAAGAAAACCACTCCCCATCAGTATAGAAATTTAATTTCAAATTTTAAATTAAACATAACTTCCACAATCCTAATCACTTTTGGTATGATTCTTATCCTCAAATTCAAAATTTAACTAAACATAACTTCCAAAATCCTAATCCCTTTTTATATGTCTCTTATTCTGAGATTATTATGCTAATACTAATGAATTGTTGCTCTTGGATATGAGGCTTATATTTGCAATCTCACTGGGAAAATCCTCACTAATGCCGAGAAGAAGAGCATGGCCAAGGTTGTTCATGACACGTCATTACTTTGTCCTTCATTGTTAACGTGACATCAATAATATTCATTGACACACCACCTTATAAGATTTTTATAATAAAATTGTTAGCACCTAAAATTTCCTTGAAAAAAAAAAAAAAAAAACCTATAGTATAACCTTCCAAGCTACATTAATACGTGGTTTGACCAAAAGGGTATAAGGTAGGAAGGCTTGACAACGAGGACTACGCATCCAGACCCAGTTGCCAGACCTGGGTTGTAAATCATGGTGTAAAGAACAAGACCAACTTTGGCTAGGCTATCGTATTCGTATGTAAGTAAAGCCAATGTGAAACCTCTACCAAGAGATTCATCCAAAAAAAAAAAAAAAAAAAAACCTCTACCAAGAGAAATAAAGGGTCGAAAATAGGAAAGGTAGGGTTCACAGCCAAAGAGTTGGGCTGGGGCTTCTTTCTAGTGGGATAAATCCTGTAATTAAATTAAATATAACCTAAGCAATAAAGAAAATAGAAATCTACGAAAGCGATAAAAAAAAAAACTAACAAGAATACCAAGAATTTACATGAAAAACTCTCCAGTACAGAGGGAAAAACCACAGGGCAAATCTGATCAATCCACTATAATAAAATAGAGATTATAACATTCAAGTTATACCCAAAACCTGAGTTCACAGCAAATTGGTAAAATACAACAATATCTTTAGGAACAAATACAACCTCACCACAAAATACGGTAGCAAGATCTTCCACTCTGAATACTGCAACTCTTTGTGATTGTAGCATCCAAATAATCGTTCCAGAGAAAACCCACAATTTATTTTCCTTGTGTGTCTCGAGCAAAAGAAAAATCATCTTTTATTTTTTCCCTCAGTGCTGCACAAAACACTAATCTTTTTCTTTTAGTCAGCTTCAAAACTGTGTTTTACTTTTCAGTCTCTCTGAATCTCTCTCTGCATCATGAAACCACACGCACAAGCTTTATATAAAAGCTTTCAAGCCACCTGACACTCCTAAGCTAAGATAGTTTAGATGGATTTCATATAGGAATGGCAACGAGTCGAGTTCAGGTCAGGTTTCTTTATGTCCGAACCTGACTTGCGAGCCCAACCCTGAAACCCGAACATGCCCCATTTAATAAACAGGTTTTTTTTTTTAACATCCAAACCTACCCCGTCAAGCCCCTAGGGCTCTATCAGCCACTTTAGGGCCTTATCTAAAGGCCTTAATCCATGGCCATATAATCTTTAAAAAAAGAAAAAAGAAAAAGAAAAAAAAGGAGTTTCCCTTTCAAACACAAAATCACAAACATAGATTCACAAGATCACAAACACAGACTCACAGATTTGAGAGAGGACATGAATCTAAAAAAAAAAAAAAATGAACCCAAAAATAATATTGGAGAACTCAATACACCGAGGCTCTATCTCCGATCTCGGACTCCTACTCAGCTTCTCTCTATCTCAGACCACCAAGATCTTCGATGATTGGCAATGGTTTCAGCAATCAATCACACCTTTAGGCCGAAGCTCAAGCCTAACCTCAACATGACCAAGAGCTTCTCCGATCATCACCAAAGGGCCTCTCTACCTGTCACAGCTTAAATCTCGCACATCTCTCTCCGATCTAACCTCCGCGCTTCTCCTTAGCAAAATAACAACCACCACATGATGAGAGTGAAGGTGAGGGTGGGTTGGTGAGTGAATAAGAGTGAGGGTGAGGGTGACTGGGTGAGACCGTGTGGGGTGGCTTGAGAAAAAATGAGATTGAGAGTTGAGGTGAGAGCATTAAGAGAGAGGTTGAGCTAAGAGAGACATCAGAGAAATGAAAATAGGGTTAGGGTTTGATATAAGTGACATATATATACATATATAGGTTTTTTAGTAATTTTACTTTAAGTTTAAACGGGTTAGGTCGGGTCCGGATTTGGGCCAAGTTTTTACCAAAACCCAGACTTGCTTTGGGGTTTTTTTTTTTAAATTTTTATTTTTAACCCAAACCCGGCCCTATTCTTTATTGGGTCGGGTCGGGCCGGGCCGGGTATCCACGAGTCGAGCATAAATTGCCATCCATTTTCATATTTTGAAATTTCAAAAGTTGGACAAACTTTTATATAAAATTTTATCATCATATAACTTAAAAGAATAAACGATTTTGTCAGTGTTCTGAATTTGGAACTGTGCACGCTGGAAGTGAGACTGTTGGGCCTAACCTCACTTGGACTCACAACTTACTTGTAATGTGAGTTTAGGGTTTCCTACTTCGGGTCGTTCTCGGCATAGAGACTCAGAGTAGTTGATTCATGTTTGATTATGTGAAGAAGAAAACAAAAGAAAGAGATAGTAGCTTATTGGGTGGTGAGTTCATGCATATGCGCTGTTGTGCGCATATCTTGAATTTGATTGTGCAAAGTGGGTTGAAGTCCATTCATGAATCAATTGCCAAAGTTCGGAATGCGGTGCGATATGTGAGAGCCTCTCCCGCAAGGTTTGAGAAGTTTCAAGTATGTGTTGCAAATGAGAAAATCAAAACCAAATGTTTGTTGTCCCTTGATGTGCCAACAAGGTGGAATTCCACTTATCTCATGTTAGATTGTGCTTTGAAATTTGTGAGAGCATTTGATAAGTTGGAAGAGGAGGATGGGCATTACAAACTTTATTTTTGTGAAGCGGATGGGAATGGGAAAAAGCTCATTGGTCCTCCTAACTATCTTGATTGGGAAAATGTCAAGACCTTTGTGAAATTTCTAGGCATATTTTATGAGGCGACACTTAGATTTTCTGGGTCCTTGTTTGTCACTTTTAATACATACTTCCATGAGCTAATTAGCATTGAAGATCAATTGCAACAGTTATGTAATGTTGATGGGGATCCACTTTTGAAGAGTATGGCGGTAGAGATGAAAAAAAAAATGATAAGTATTGGGGAAGTATGGATAATATCAATTTGATGCTTTTTGTTGCTGTTGTTCTTGACCCAAGGTATAGATTGAAGTATGTAAAGTTTTGGTTTAGGGAGTGGTATGGAAAGGACAAGGGGGATGCGAAGAGCTCTAAGGTTCGGGATGCATTGAAGAGGTTGTATGTGGAGAAAGTGGGTCAAAATGGAGCTTCGAGTTCTAGTGGTAGTGGTGTTTCATTGTCTCGGGACTCTAGGCCAAGTGTTGGCAATGCTTCGTTGTCTGATCGCATTAAAAGTTATAATAATAGGTTTAAGCAACACTTGGCGGACGAGGACAGTGTGGAAAACAAATCTGAGTTGGATAGGTATTTGTTGGAATCTTCTGAGGACCCTGATGCGGAAGATTTTGACATCTTGATGTGGTGGAAAATGAATTCTTCTAGATATCGAGTCCTTTCTTAAATTGCACGTGATGTGTTGGCTATTCTTGTTTCTACAGTTGCATCCGAGTCTGCTTTTAGTACGAGGGGGCATGTTTTGGATTCATTCCGTAGTTCACTATCTCTTAATACAGTTGAAGCCCTTATTTGTACCCAAAATTGGTTGAAAGATGCAAAGAAAAAAAGACCAATAAAGTTTCGGGAGTGCACGGATAATGTGAAGGATATGGATGGTTTTGAGATTGACACTGGTAAATATATGTTCATTTTGTTTGTTGTATATATCAATTGTTTATTTATTTGCTCAATACTTACGAATCATTTTATTTTGAATGGGATTGTAGAAATTGCATCGGTTTACCCAATGCCTATGGAGGAGGATCCAAGCACCGTTGTGTTGGATGATGATGAGTGATGTGCTACTCTTTGCTTGGAGTTAGTTAGTAATTAGTATTATGTAAGTATACTTGCTATTCTCATTCGTTTGTGTTAATTATAAATATTCTATTGTTTATAAACGTTTTATTGTTATTAACACGTGTTTATTTTGTTTTGTTTAGTATTTTGTAGGAGTTCTAGAATGATGCATAGTGCACAGACTTACTGAACAAAGGACTTACAAGAATTAGCATTCTTTTGCCTATATGCTAATAATATCTGTACATGTTATTGGTGGTGGACTTTTCACTAATGATAGTTATTTAGGTATTCATGAGTGGGATTATTATTGGGGATACAAGCAATTAGCATTCTTTTGCCTAAATGCTAATTTAATTTGTATATCTTCCTTTTGGCATTTGTGGATAATGACAAATGGTTGTGTAATACGTTATTAAGTAGATACATTAACGCTTATTGTTATTGACATTGACACACACAGTGACACTAATGATATTATATGCTACATGATAGTATTTTGGGAGTTGAACTCTTATTGAGGCAATTTCAAAATATTTTTGCATGGTGAATGAAATGAAAAAATTTGGATTATTATGTGAACATATTTTTTGCACAGGTTTGAAATGAAAAATAAATTTTTGAAATTTTGGATCATTATGTGATCATTATGGATCATTATGTGAAATTTTGCACAGGTTTGAAATTTTGGATCATTATGAAATGAAAAATACATTATTTGGTACAGGTTTCTTGAACAGGTTGATATATTGATATTGGACTTGAAAGCCCAATTTTTTGATTATTGAAAAAATAGTTTTTTTTTTTTAATATTTCAAACCGACCAAACCAACTAAACCGCACCGCAAAAACCGCACCGCTATAGGTCAGAAAACCGACCCTAGGCGGTGTGCATCGGTTCCAATTATGAAAAAACCAATCTTTATCGGTTCGGTAATAAATTTGGAAAAAAACCGCCCTTACCGAACCGCGCACACTCCTACCCTTAGCTCCTCGGTAGTGAAGGTCTCTTGTGCCCTTTCCAGCGCGACGTTAGCGTCGTCCCAAATGCTGGATGAGCGAGAGTCAGCTTTCTCCTTCCCCTTGTTAGCTACACGCTGCTTCTTACGGAGGAGAGTGATCTCTTCAACTGAGGTAGCTGGGAAGGCTGTCCTCATCGTCTCAATGTCGGGGGTGGCTGGAGTGATGGAGACCCCTTCTCCACTACGTGCACAGCTCTAGCCCCAAGATTGGAAAGGGGTTTGTTTTTCTTGGCCCTCATTCTTGCATACATCCCCCGGTTGAATTTCGTCATCATCCCTGTAAGAGGAAAACACTTGTTAAAAAAAAAAATAGTAATGAGCTGAATGAATACTTACTCTTCTTCTCCTCAATCTTAAGGGTGCACAAGACGAAGGCAGAGGGTTCTGGGCTGAGGCAGTGCAGGGCTAGAGTGTGAGGATCGACGAGATTGTTGAAGTCGTCAATAGTTTTCGTGTACTGAATAGACGCCGCAACATGTTGCTTGTACCTGCTTTTGAGTTTTGGTCGTCTCTTAACTACCCAAGAGAACAAACATAAGAATTAGAGACGATAGAATGTATATAGAAAAAAACAAAAGATGAAGGACTAGCAGAAGAGACGACGCACCTAGACGCAGGATTCTCCATCGACGAAGCAACCTAGGGAGATCACCCCAAACCTTGTCAGAAGGAGTCTCCCACTCATCCCCAGACACAAAAAAGAACCGGGATTTCCAATATTTGAACGACAAGGGCAGGTCCCTGATGATCCTAGCCTCCTTCGTCCAAGGCACTATTTCGTAGTACCCATACTCCTTGGACTCCTTTAAATGGTATAAGTACATAAACTCGTCCACATTGACCATATCTCCGTCAATGGCAGCTAGCCATATCTCCATACAGCTAATCATTATCCTTCACGAGTTGGGCATAAGTTTCCCAAGAGCAATGTTGAAATGACCTAAAAGCTTTATAATAAAGGGGTGGACGGGGAATCTAAGCCCGGATAGGAAAGTGGCCTTGTAGAAGCACACCTCCCCAGGCGAAAAATGACATGCCTGTTCCTCCGTGCGAGGAAGACGAACCCTAACCCTATCAAGAAATTGGAACCTACCCCTGAACTTGGAGAGCATTTCATCGTCTAGACTACACACTTCCCCAAGGGCATGGATAGCCCTAAACTCCTAAGGGATGAAGACTGCGATGTCCTCCTCCACCTCTACAAGATCGTCGCTAGACGACAACCCTATCTCAAGCTCACTTGATCTCACCTCAAACATTGCCTCTTGCTCACTCACTAAACCCTCGAACCAATCAATTGATTGACAGATCAAGGGGAGCAAATCAGCCAACACAACGCTTAAACTACTACCCTCAAAGACAAAGCTCTCAGCTAAAGGGACAAAGGTACGGGAAACACCTAAAGAAGCCCCCAAATGCGCAAAGAAAAATGAAATTGAGGGGCAAGCTATCCTAACTTCAGAGCTACTAACCATGGAAACCCAGAAAATAAAGGAAGGAGAGGATAATCCTAAAAGCCCCAAAACAGATAAGAAATCAAAAACCAAGCACAATCTATCTCTACCATAAAAAAGCAAAGGAAAAGGGAAAAGAGAGACATACCTCAGGGGAAGCAACCACAAAATCCAAAAGCTCAAAGAAAATTGCAAGAATAGATTAGAGAAGAAGAAGCACAGAGCAATGATTGAGAAAGAGTTGGAAAAAGTGAAAGGGCAAGAAGAAAGAAAGGAAGTTTAAAAACTAGGCACAAAAAACTGAAATTCAGCTAGAAACCTAAGAGTCACACAAATAGGGCATTAACTCCACTGGTCAAAACACGCCACGTGGCCACGATGTGTGTGGCGCTGCCACTACACATTAAATGTGGAACAAAACCCTAAGAGCCATGTCTGGTCGATGGTTGTCTTGACATGCCACGACAACCACAGAACTTGGGGGGCATGTCAAGACAATTCAATGCCTTAGACAGTTACCAATTAGTTGGCAGACCATTAGTGCCTCATCAAAACCCACATTAATAAGCCCTAAGGCGTTACAGAAAGAGCACTAAAGCCACAACCAAGGCCCCAACGGCTAGAAACTATGAAGCTATATATACACACTCATCAGAGACCAACAAGGTACATAGATTCACCTAAAATACTCTTACATAGATACTCTGATATCCACAACTTTCTTATTTCTCTCAAAAAGCTTCTATACACTAACTTTGGCATCAGAGACGTTGTGGTAGGCACCACACCGGTGACCAACTTAGGAGAGACTTTTTCCTACGTTTGTAGAAGTAGTGATGAGGATTTAGCTCCATATGGATGAACCAACAGGACTGATGATTCATGCATCATCAACTATCACATTCTCCTTTCGTATCGAAGTTTGAGCTCTCTAAGTCACTAAGGGTAGTAGCAAGCACTTTACCCTTTCCTCTCAAATAGTTTGGACATTCTTTCTTTAGATGCCAATGGCCATTGCATTCATAGCACATGATTCCTTAGGTTGATGATGAGTCTTTCCCATCCTTCTTCTTGAGGTCTCTCCTGTCATTTTTGGAGGATGAGAATTTTCCTTTGCCAAACGACTTCTTATTGTTCTTCATCTTGAGAAATTTTTGGAAGTTCTTTGCAAGAAATGCCACCTTTTTTTCACCATCATCTTCATTGGAGGAATCACTGGTTCTCTCATTTATGGTTTTGAGAGCAAGTGATTTGCTAGATTTGTGAGGGGGTAGTCCGAGCTCATAGGTTTGAAGAAAGCCAACAAGCTCTTGAATCTTGATCTCATCCAAATCTTTGCTCTCCTCAATGGCAGTGACCTTAGCCCGGAAGCTTTCGGGTAAGGATTCCAAGATCTTCCTCAGCACTTTGGCGTCTTCAATTTTCTCTCCAATATTGAGCTTGGCAATAACAATCTCATTAAGTCTCCCATAAAAGGAATCAAATGACTCATCTTCACTTCCTCAAATCAAGTAGTGAGCATTTGAAGCTTGGTATCCTTGACCTTTTTGGTTCCTTCGTAGGTGGTCTCAAGAATGGTCCACAACTCTTTGGTGGTCTTCACATGAGAAATCATGTGGAATTCATCAGTAGAAACACCACAAAAAATAGCATTAATAGCTTTGTTATTGGCATTTGCCAAAGTAAGAGCAGCCTTATCCTATTCGGCTTTGGCTGTTGTGGGTCTCACCCACCCATTTTCAACGGAATCCCAAACGGTCTCATCAATGGCACATAGAAAAGCACATGTACGTAGTTTCCAAAAGGCATAATTACTCCCATCAAAGTAGGGAGGTGTGTTGAGGGATTGAGATCTATCCATCTCACATAGGGTCTTGGATCACACAAGGATATTGAAATCCAACAAGTGTACCCGCTTTGATACCAATTGAAAGCTTAAATTAGTATGAAAACACACGAGCTTATTCAGACTTCAAATTAAAAATTATGGCTAGTCTGCTTTTACTTAAACTTAACGAAATGCAGAACAAGAGTAAATATGCGCAATGAACTGATAACACTACTCTAAGCCATATCCATCCACAATGAACAATAAAATGAAAGCTTAAAGATTAGGGAAGAGAGATGTAAATACAAGATAACATCAAGACGTGTTATCGAAGAGGAAATCAAAGAACTCGACGAAAAACCTCTTTGCGACCCTCCAAGTCGAAATCGATTCACTAGAGAATAAAGTTGGAGTACAAGAATAACAAAAGAACCTCCAAGCCTAGTCTACCCCATGTACTTGAGCCCTCCAAGCTCCTGCTACCAACGAACTTCTCGGAGTCTTATCTTCTCTATCTTTCTAAATCTCGCAATTCAACCTGATTGCATCCGCCACTAAATGGCTCATTCCAATGCTTTCCAATAGCACCAAAATCTCACTTAACACTTAGATTGGGTGTGGTAAGTGTTTAGGCTAAGAATCTCTCAAGGATGTAGAGATGGAGTGGTAGGAGTAGAGGAAAATTAAGAGGAAATGTGTAGATGATTGTGGGTATAATAATCTCTAACTCTCAAGTATATTTGCTAGGGTTTTCTCTCTGAAAAACACTCCTTATAGTTTGTGGGTAATGAGAGTATTTATAGTGTGAGTAAAGAATTTGGTAAGCCCTTTATCTTTTTTCCAAACAGAATGTTTCGCAGTTACCTCGTGAGATAGCCATTCTCGCGAAACACTCGCGAACTTGATAGCTTGGCATGACTCTTCAGCTTCTAGTCATGTGCTTCACACATGGCCATTTTGTGGGTTACTCTTCTCACAAGCTAGTCGCGAATTGCACTGATTCATCTTTGAAGCTTGATTCTTCACCAATCTCTCGCACTCATCCCTTACAAATAAACCCACATAAATACAGGGAAATGATTGAAGAAATTACAATCAAATTTGGCACGGAATTAAAGCCAATAAAACCTAGTTGGAAATCACAACTTTACAAAAAGGAACTTGGGACACCATATTCGAGAATGAACAATCACCTAACCAGCTCGGAAATCTTATACCACGATAACTTTGGATGGAGAGGGATTCTAAGTTTGTATGAGGATGCAATTGCTCAAGCACATTTCTTTCATTTTCTGAATTGTCAGTTTCATGATGCCATGTTATAGGAAAGCGCCTCTGAATAGCAATCCCACCTTAATATTGATTGTGAAAATATTATGACTATAGAAAGATCTCCAAGAATAAACAATAGGAACGAAGCAAACCCAAACTCAGAAAATAAACAAACACACACAAACAAAAGAACCCAAAGGATTTACATGGTTCAGCTTTTGGCCTATGTCCATGGGCAACGACGAAGAAATTCCACTAATCAAATATGGAAATATACAAGTTGGTGTATCAGTATTCTCACAATAACCCAATCCCCAATACACCCAATAGCTCTTTCACATATATAAAGAATAGAGAAAACCTTTGCACCCTATTCTAAACTAGAGAACTCTCACAAATATGCACCAGCTAATCTCTCTATTTCTCTCTACTATTACTGCAACACCTATATCCTATTTATACTAGAGTGAGTCGGCTAGTTGATCATGGTTTTACACGTAACATGCTATGAAAACTAGTCCTATTACAATTAGGAAATAGTGTTGCACATGATATAGGAAATAGAATCCTAATAGTGTTGCACTTGAAATAGAATTCAAGTCTTGCACGCCACTCCAAAACAAAAACATGGCTTAACACCGACTTTCACACCATCCCCATTCCAACGCCAAATCTGACAAGTACTTCTTTTCCTTCAAATTAACTTCCGTGGCATCTCTAGTGCAATCAACACTTTCCAAGTTTGATATACAAAATGTTCTAGAAAGGTTTCTATGCTCTACTAAGTCTCTAATGCTAGACCCAGTATCTATTCCTACAAGAAATATGCCTAAATTTTGAAGATTTCTTAATTTACCCATTTCCAATGGCATCTCTTCCAACCGTGTTAGTTACATCTAGGCAACCAAAATTGACTAGTCTCCCCATGTTGCTCGGCAACTCTACAAGCATATTACATCCACTTAATAATAATGTTTGCAAATTATACAAAGTACACACAAAATTAGATAAGCGTTTGATCTTACATCTTTCAAGATTTCATTAACGTAAATGTTTCAAATTACCAATAGAATATGGTATCACCTTTATGGCTTCATGGTTAGATAATGATAAAACACGCAAACACTTAAAAGAACGTAGCAAATTATCTATCATCGTCATTTTTATTGTATAAAAAGGTGAATACCTCAAAGTTGTATATTCTAGTCCCAAGAAGGTTTGTAAACCCTTCATTGCATGAGACACCTCAAATTTCTTAGAGGCATCAAATTTAGTTGTAAAATATGACAAGTGATGTGTCTTTTTTGTAAATTCACAAGGATTGTCGACATCCATCTTGAAAAAAAAAAATTCCCCTAGTATATACTTTGCCAAATCATTAACAAGGTCATGCATTATGAAAAATGAATTGTTGTTGTTTGGAAAAATGAATTGTTGTTGTTTGTTCTTTGAAAAATTGACCTTGATACTAATTCATTAAAGTATTGTTCACCTATTTCTTCCATCATCCCATTTCCTTTGGGATTTAATAATAAATCTTCTGCCATCCACAACAATACTAACTCTTCCTTTGAAAATTCATAATCCTTTGGAAAGATTGAGCAATAAGCAAAGCATCGCTTCAAAGGTGATGGAAGGTAGTGGTAACTCAATCTTAGAGCAGGAAGGATATTGCTCTCATCTTTTGGTAGATCCTATATGTCACTATCCAAAATCTTCTTCCACTTTCTTGGGTCTTGTTTAGAGGACAACAAACCCTCGAGTGTTTTTGCAACTAAAGGCAAACCTTTACACTTGTGAGAAATTTCTCTACCAATAACTTCTAGGTGTAGATATCGAATAGATTTATCATTTTTTAATGCATGTTTTGCAAAAAACAACCAACATTCTTCATCTGACAATGGCTTTAGATGATAATGTGAAACGGGAGTAGATACAATTAATGCAACTTTGTCACTACGTGTTGTAATAATGATCTTAATCTTTTGTGCCCCATAACTAAAAATTCTTAATAACTCATCCCAAACAATATAATTTTCATTCCAAACTTCATCTAACACAAGGAAAAAAAATTTCGCACTTAATTTCTCCCTGATTCTAGTTTGCAGGTAACTTAATCTCGTCAAAAATTGTTTTTGCTATTCTAGAACCATCAAATTTTTCAGAAACACAAACCCATGCTTTGACATTAAAATTCTCCTTTATCTGGTAGTCAAGCTGAGCAAGGATTGTCTTGCCAACTCCACCCATGCCCACTACAGGGACAACACAAATCTCATCACCACCTGCAATATCTAATTGCAACTTCTCAAATATCGCCTCCCTATCAATATCTCTACCATACACACCACATTCTTCAGGGCAGGAAGTGGTTAATTGTCGTGGTGGTACTAGTACTCCACAAGCAACCTCTTTCAGACCAAGGACACATTTTAATCTATCTAGAATTCCTTTTAGCCTGATAGTATCCCATTGTCAAATGAATTCGCAAAAGTAGAGAAGAGGCTCCATACCTTACTAGTGCCGTTATGAAATTCAGCTTCTGACTTGGATTGTAAGGATTCAGTGGCAATCTCATCCAGGAGGTCATCCGCGTCATAAACAACATCTTTGAGCTTGTCCAGCCACTTTTCACAGCTGGGTTTGTAAATTGCTTCTCCTTTGCATCAATAAGCATTGTATCCAATGCGGGCTCAATGGGTGAGCCAAATAGGCAACCGCCTAAAGCTCCCATTGAAAAAAGACCTCTAAATTTTTATCAATAGAAATATTCTTGTACCAAAAGAAGTATTAATTAAGCCCTAAATATTCATTAATAAATAAAAAGTAGTTGTTTTTTATCAAATAAAAACAAGATAAAGAAAGATGTTTTCATTGGATGGGTCAATCATTTAGCCTCTCACACATAAATGTTAAAAGAACTCATCAATATTACACTAGTAAATAAATTTATACTCAAATTTTATTTAGAGATATCAAATATATAACTTTATTAAAATTTTCAATCATAAGTTTTTAGTATTTGGTTACTTCATTCAATAAATAGTGTTTATTTTAGTTGTATAGTCATTGAGTAATGCGATGGGTTCATTTTAATTTGTAATTTTTTTCTAGAAAAATAGATTTTAAATGGAAAAAAAAAAACCAAAAGTTATATAAATATTCTATTAATATTTAAAGTATAAGAATAGAACTCATTTAAAGTAGTCGTCTTAGGCCCTACAATACCTTGAGCTGACCCTGACTGCATCAGCAGATAACAGCAATATCTTCAGCTTTTGTAGCATTCCATCATTGAGTTTCTTTCCCTTGAAGTAGTTAGTGACCACAGGAGAAGTCAGTCTATTAACCGCAACATTAACGATTGAAGTGGTAATTGCTCTTCTCAGGAAATGAAAAGTGACAGGGAAGTGATTGCAATGTTAGCAGAAAACCAGAAGAGAGTGGTTTGCAAAATGAAAGCATTAGCACTTATTGCCAGATACATGTAATAAATAGATGCAGTCCTTAATCTAGGTAAGGTTACATTCATACCTTCTTGGTACGCATGGCGTAGTTGACTTTTGATCTTACACCCTGAGGATGAATTTTTAAGGTTTTTTTTTTTTTTTTTTTAAGCTTATATGAATAGGTTATGCATATTGCAATTAAATTGTTGTGTCCCAAGGCCAAATGGCAAATAATTCTGAAGTAGTTGAAGAAGTTTGAATTTGAATAGAATTCTAATAAAATTATGCAATAGATTAGGATGAGGATTAGGATTTAATTTCAATTTGTATTTACATTTTAAGTAGGAGTTGGATCCTATGTTTTAGGACTTGGTTGTAATGAAGCTTATCTTCTTACTAGTATTTATGTACGTAGGAATTATGAATGAAGCAAGCAGAAAATTAATAACAAAATGTCTATTTCCTCTCTCAAGTTCAGGAGATTGGTCATCTCGAATTGACTATACTATCTTTCAATTATCTCAGTTCACAAGACTTGGTATCAGAACCAATAGATCCATCCAATTTCTTGAAAAAAAAAAATCAATCATATTCTCATCCCATACTATTCTCCAATCTACAACACAAGGCAAACAACAGCGAACATACTTCTAGGCAGCTTCTACAACACCCAACCAAAAGAAGAAGAAGAAGAAGAAGAAAAACCACATCTACCTATCAAGAGTGTCAATCCCAACAAACAAAGAATGGAGAGCATGTTGGAAGTTGTCAACCGAATGTTAAATATTACCAAGGACATGTACAAAAGCATAGCAAGGATGGAAGCAAAGGTGCAAGATTCTTGGGATCAAATGATAGAGGTCTTAGATGAACAATCCAATGTTCTTTTGGAACTCAAAGAACAATCAAAAGATCAAGGATCCCATGAAATTTCGGAGAGTCAAAGTGATGTATTGCAAGCATCACCAACAATTCAAGAAAGTAATATGTTGAAGCGTGCACTTTCTACAAAAATTGAGTTTGAAGATCAAAGGTTCAATGAAGTGGAAAATGTTGATCAAAGGGATCTTTTCATGAATTCAAAAGAGTCGATCTCAATCCCACACATTGAATTTATCATTCCTGATGAGTTCAAGGGTATGAGAAGCAAGATATTTTTGTTTCTAGTGCTCACAAAAATGGTTAAAGAATTGGTGCAAGTCTCCATGGTCATAATTTTCCTTTAACACTTCAAAATCCGAGGCCGAGTATTCTCCAATCAATGTGAGCAAGGGTTAATTTCTATGTTGCAGAATCTTGAGGACAAGATTCATCTGAAGGGGGAGGGAATGTTGTGTCCCAAGGCCAAATGGCGAATAATTCTGAAGTAGTTGAAGAAGTTTGAATTTGAATAGAATTGTAATAAAATTATGCAATATATTAGGCTTATCTCCTTACTAGTATTTATGTACGTAGGAATTGATAGGCCAAAAACGTATTGACCCCTTGTGATTAATTAATTGATTAATTAGCCAAGATTATTAATTAATCAAATTAACATGCAAAACGCGTGATAGCACAAACAAATCACCAATTAAAAGTAAGTGCAGCGGAAATTAAATTGACACGGTGATTTGTTTATGAATAGGGAAAATCAACACGGCAAAAATCGCACCAGGTGATTTTAAGGTCACCACTAGGGCTGTACATGGGTCGGGCGAGTCAGGTTTGTGCCCAACCCGCAACCGACCCGTATTAGGGTCGGGTTTTACGGGTTGGTTTCCCGTCGGGAGAGGCCGAAACCCACCGGAGAGGACGAAAAACATAGAAAATCGGCAAGATCTCTCCCAATCCGTCCAAGATCCGGTGCGATCTAGTCGGATTTGGCAGAGATCTCACCAAATATGATGCTTTTTCCCCCAAATCGTGCTGAGAATTGCGGGATCTGGTGTTTTAGTCACTGAAATCTGCCAAATCGTGCTGGAAAACTCCTCGAAAAGCTTGAAATTGCAGCTCGTCGTTCTCTCTTCGGGCGGGTTGGGTTGAACGAGGCAAGTTTGAGGGGGAATCGTTGGGTGCATGCCTTGAGAGTAGAGAGAGAAAGCATTTATACCGTGGCAGGAAGAAGTGTTACAGTATATAGAGGAACGAAACAAACCTGCCTCTGTCTGGCAAGGGTGAATGTCGCGCAGACCTGGTGGTCGGCAAGTACATCTAGACCAGACAAAGGTGGTTATGGGGCAAAACGGTAAAACATTGGTCACGGCAGGCACTATAAAAGGGCCCTTGCCGTGCCCTGAGGAAGGCATCGAAAAACAGAGCATTTTTACGGAGTAGAAAGAAAAACAGAGTAAAAAGAAGAGAAAAAAGATAAGAAAGAAAACAGAGAAGAAAAGAGAGAAAATTAAGGAAGAAGGAGAGGTAATACAGTAGGCATGCACCGGTAGATCGGTTTCCCTCTCTCCCCCTTCAAATCTTACTTTCTTCCAAAACGTAAACAAGGACTCTTTCTTTTTTGGGCAATAACCATTCAGGTTCGACTCCCTCAAAGCCATTAATCCCCAAGGCAGGATCTTTTTCCTGGGAGATTATTTGCATTGAGAAGAGGCGTTCTCCCTTCTTTGGCTTTGCTTCGGCAGACTAAGCTTAAAACTTGATTTATGCCCATTTGATTAGCTCGTATTATTTTCTTCACTTTCTCCGTGATTGACATTATCATGACTGTTATCATGCTTTATAAGTAGGGATCACATAGCCATTTATTTAAATAATCAGAATACTCTGTTTTAGTTATTATTATTATATCTGCCTGTCGTAACTCGTCTGCAACAGTTCTGCTTGCCATAAGTTTACTCCTGGCAGACAAGGCATAAGTTTTTGCATAAACCGGTCCAAGTTGAGTTACAATTAGACCGGCCCCAACTCCCTTACTCAGAAATATTTGGGCCCATTACCGCAGGATGCAGCCCAGCCCAATACACCATACACAGAAAGGGCCCCTACAGTGGGAAGAAATTTTTCCTTGTGTTAGATGATGTTTGGAATGAAAACTATATTGCTTGGGATGTGTTATTAAGAATTTTTAGTTGTGGGGCACAAAAGATTAAGATCATTGTTACAACACATAGTGACAAAGTTGCATTAATTGTGTCTCCTCCCATTTCACATTACCATCTAAAGCAATTGTCAGATGAAGAATGTTGGTTGTTATTTGCAAAAAACGTATTTAAAAATGATAAATTTAGTGGATATCTACACCTAGAAGTTTTTGGTAGAGAAAATTTTCACAGGTGTAAAGTTTTGCCATTAGTTGCTGCAAACACTCGGGGGTTTGTTGCGCTCTAAACAAGACCTAAGAGAGTGGAAGAAGATTTTGGATAGTGACATATGGGATCTACCAGAAGATGAGAGCAATATCCTTCCTGCTCTAAGATTGAGTTACCATTACCTTCCATCACCTTTGAAGCAAAGCTTTGGTTATTGCTCAATCTTTCCAAAGGATTATGAATTTTCAAAGGAAGAGTTAGTGTTGTTGTGGATGGCGGATGATTTATTGTTAAATCCAAAGGAAATGGGAGAATGAAAGAAAGAGGTGAACAATACTTTAATGAATTATCTAGTATCAAGGTGAATTTTTCAAAGAACAAACAACAACAATTCATGTTTCATAATACACGACCTTGTTAATGACTTGGCAAAGTATATACTAGGGGAATTTTGTTTTGGGATGGATGTTGACAATCCTTGTGAATTTACAAAAAAGACATGTCACTTGTCATATTTTACTACTAAATTTGATGCCTCTAAGAAATTTGAGGTGTCTCATCAGTCGATGCTTCCTTTGGCTTTGTCCAACCAATCTCCACAGCTTACCGCACTTTCTCATCTAAAGATTGCAAGAAAGCTCTCATACGTACTTTCTAGTATACATTGTTAGTACCATCAAATAAAGGAGGTATAATAAGAGACTGTCCTCTATCCATGACAAATAGGGGTCAATGGATCACACAGCAAAGATAAACCCTAATCAGATTGCGTCTGCTCTGATACCACTTGATAGGCCAAGAATGTATTGACCCCTTTGGTAAAAATTAATCAATTAATTAACCAAGTGAATTAATTAGATTCAATTACATGCAATAAGCGTAGTAGCACAAACAAATTACCAACTAAGTTTAATGCAGCGGAAAATAAATTTGACATAGGTGATTTGTTTACGAATGGAGAAAACCATTGAGGCAAAACCCCACTAGGTGAATTTAAGGTCACCACTCCCGAGAATCCACTATTATCAAAACAAGCGGTTACAAGTAAAAGGAATCCTAGTACCTAATACCAACTTACAGTTGAACCCTTACCCTAATACCCAATTGAACTTGTAATGTAGTGACAATCTCTCCTTTCAATGCTCCTAGTACATGACTAACCAATTGATGCATGGATCTAAGTACGTGACTAACACACCAATTTGAGGAAGAAGTTGGCTGCAAAGTTCTTCAGTTCATCCAACGATGAAGATTAAGAAGCTCCTTGGTTACAAAATCTTTGACGCAAAGATGCAGCAACTTCTACAAGGAATATGATGAACTAGGGTAAATTTTGTCTTCGGTTACAATTTGCATGTACAATCAATTTGCATTGAGTTGTATCACTTTGCATTACTTGAGACGACCCTTAAAATAATCCTTATATATGTTTAGGGTTCTAAGAAAAGAAATCCTACACAAATACACATGGAATGAAAACAAATCTGGAAATCTGAATTTCATAATTCTTGATAGATACAGCTTTTGTTGAGCTACTGTCGAGCATCAGCATTAAACCTCAATATATGTCATCTGTCGTACTTTAATGTACAACACTTCTTCACTTGTTTCTTGGACAGATTTGCATGGATTCAATACTAAACTTGAACTCTTGTTCCTTGAAGTACTAAACCCATCCTAGATCTACCCAAATACAAGTAACGTGTGTTTTGTCAAAGGATTAGCCAATTTACATTACATATGTCTCTAACAATATCCACATATGTCCTAAAAAAATTGATAATTTTCCTATCCTAAGGAGTTTGTTATCCAATTATTTAAGAAATAAATAAATAAATAAAAAATCACGCACACATGGTCAAGTACACTACACATGCGCAAAAATTCTTGAATGTCCATAAATTTTCTAAAATTAAAAGTGTTCTTAAAAACATGTCCATAAATTTTCAAAATTATTTTATTTGCTGGCGTTTGTTTTACTTTATATTTTCAAAAGACTTTGAAAATTTTCAAGATGAAACAAGTCTTATAACACAAACTCACACACTTTATCACATAAACAATCTACACAAAATATTTTTACAATTATTACTTTTTAAAAAAAATTAAATAAAAAACGATACTTATTTAGCCAATTTAGTTGACGCAAAACATGTAAGATAATTCTTTCTTTTCATGATTCCTATATATCCTTTTTAAGTTGCTAATTTTGCCCTAGATAACTAGGGCATATACAGAGCACTTATTTGGGTATAAAAACAACCAATTTGATAGTGCAGCTATTCAATTACGGGTGTCTAATTGCAATATGCGGAGTTTAGAGAAGATATTTAAGGTGCATGGGACATGAGATTTATGTTCTAGTTTACCAAGACTAGTAAATATATTCTAATAAAAAATTTTAAAAAAAGACTAGTAAATATGTTCTAGTTGGTAGTATTCAGCCAAAAAAAAAAAAAAATGTTCTAGTTGGTAGTTGCTTGAAGAAGATATGGTTCTTGGTGACCACAATGACCTTTGACATTTGAGATAATATAATTTTGATAATGGCAATAAGTGTACAAGTAGAGACTGATTGATTAGACATTTAGAATTTAGAAAGGACCATCGTCCAAATAGAAGAGAAAAATTATTTGTTAGACTAGAAAAATCAGCACCGCCCTGCAGCTAGAAAGTCATGAGTCCTTTATTTAATTTCACATATGGCATAATTAATAATTGGTTTTAGATCTCAATCAATAATTGCATGGTGCAATTATAATGGAACTAACTTGTAACTTGTGCTCACGCATGTTCAATTGTAATGGTATTATTAATATTGTAGACAACATAACATTTTAAAGAATTAAAATGAGAGACGAAAAAAGGAAAAAATACCTTGGAGTTTTTCCAATAGGTAATGAAACGTAAATGTAACTTTGGATATGAAGCATAATAATCAAACACGGATATAATATTTGAAGCAAATTTACTTCAATTAGAAGTATATAATGGCAGAGAGGCAAATCAATAATACTAGGCTTCAAAAGAGAAGCCTATCGATTGACCTACGAAGATCAGGTTTCAAAGATCAAAATTCGCTCTTAATTGACCAATTATTTGTACTGGATGTCTTTTAGCTTGGGTGCCTCGATGTCAAGCAAGTCCAACTCAATCCAACGACCATGAAGCATTCATTTTAGAGAAACAATAAATTTCATAATTGTCTAGGGTGTCAAGTTATTAATTGTAGATGATAAAAAAATAATGACGGATATACATATAAAAATCAATGATAATCGATCAACTCAACAATAGAGAAATTTACTGTAAAAGCTATTTTGTTTGTAGCATTATTCTTTTAACTTAGGTGTTTTGTGTTTGTTAAAGTTTCGTTTCATTTTATTTCTAACCTTTTCTCAAAAAACCAAAAAAAAAAAAAAAATCATTTAAATAATTTTATTTTTTTAATGGTACATACAAAAACCCACGCAACAAGAAAGAACCCCGCATTGGCACCCAATCATACCTCTTGGGATATTTTCATCTATGCAAAACAATATAATATTAAAATATAAACTAGCATAATATTTAAATAAATGAGATTAAAAAAAAGGAATCATTGTAGAACACGACACAAGGTCCAGCTCAAAGGAGACTGATTTTCATTTTTCAAAGTGAAAAATCATTTTAGTGTCAGAGACGAAGACTCATTAGAAAAGCAAAAGCGACACTCAACTCAACACACAAGACGTCACATAAGGATTATGGATAGATACACGTGTTTTCTACATACACACATGCACTCGTATCTACATTGTTTTTAATAGACACCATATCGACATTTTGGCAGCACTTTCAACTTGTGCTCAACTTGGTGATTTTTAGATTTTGGGAGTTGGATCCATGAAATATATCAAGATGGTTAAACAAGAGCATCCTACAAGTTTCAAGAACTCATTAATTGAAATGTGCTCAAAATATGGAGATATAGACAATGCTCTTGGAGTATTTGATGACATATATATAAGCAAAAGATGTAATCTCTTAGAATGCAATGATCCAAGGACTTGCTCTACATGGCCTTGGTGAGGGGGCTTTGGCTCAATTCCATCAGATGTTAGACAGCCAGATTATATAACCTTTATGAGGACAATATATGGAATAAGTCATATGTTGGAGTAATATGGATGCATGTTTGATCTTTTATGTAGAGCAGGACTTTTGAAGGAAGCTATAGATCTCATCAAAACAAAAAAAGCAAATGCCCATGGAACCAAATGGGGCAATTTGGTGCATGCAGTGTTTAAAAATGTCAAGTTAGGGAGGAAGCAGCCTAACACTATCTATATTTTTGAACTAGAAAATGATGGAAACTATGTTTTGCTTTCATACATCTATGCTAGAACGCAGAAGTGGGGAAGAAGTTAGAAGAATGAGAAAACTTATGCATGAAAAAAGTAGTTGCAGCTCAATGTCGTAAAAGGTGTGTCCCATACATATGGTTGAAGATCGTTCTCATCCAGAATCTACAGAACCTAATGCTAAATCAAATGACTCAAAAGTTGTAACTAGCTGGCTATGTTGCAGAAACTTCAGAAGTTCTAGTGAACACAGATGAGGTAGAGAAGGAAAATTCAATTTCTCTGCATAGTGAAAGACCGACAATCTCTTACGGTTTGCTGAAAACACAACTAGGGGCCAAGATACTTATTCTAAAGAACCTCAGAGTCTGCACCAATTGACATTATGTATTTAAACTAATTTCCAAGATTTACAAACGAAAAATAACAGCAAGGGACCAAAATCGTTTCCATCATTTCAACTAAAATTGGAATTATGAACAAGGATTGAATAAAAAGACACAGTTAATGAGATTATTATTGTGGTCAAATGAATGTCTCTACATATTGGGTTGATATCCATTTTATTATGATTAAAAAAGTACAACAATTTCCCCTTTTTTAACCTTCATGCATTAAAGATTTGCAATGGCATATACATGCAAATTAGATCTCGCAGGGAGCTTTAGATCTTCCCAGCCTTCATCATCCGCTATAGAGAAGTATGAGTCAACCATACCGGTCACTAACAAACTCCAATTTAGAGGGATCCCACTGAGAAAGAGAGAGAGAGAGAGAGAGAGAGAGAGAGAGAGAGAGAGAGAGAGAGAGAGAGAAAGACAGAGACAGAGACAGAGACAGAGACAGAGCATAGGATGAAATAAGAAAAATAAACCAACAGCTATTTATATTTATGAAAATCATTAAGTGAAAAATCTAAAATGCCAAAGATAAAGAAACTAAATGCATGTCTACCTTTGGGTTCTTATCCTTATCCAATAGTATAGCTTTGCAGCCCTACAGTAAAAGGGGAGGTCTTAAATCATCCTCAAAAGAAGAAATTCAGAGAAGAAAAATATGTGAGTAAGATGAAACCACAAAGAAATCCCTGCTGAGTTTTCCTTGCATGACATGACAAACCATTCTATACTCACGAACAAGGCATTGACCAACACGGCAACACCTTGGAGCCTTCCTTGTCTAATCTGTTTGCAAGAAGAGAATAAACATTAACTGGACACAATCTCATGAGACAACTTAGTTTTATCTACATTTATAAAGTTATTGAGGGAAATAAATATTCTTGCAGATGTTCCACTTGCTATTTTCTTCAGGGCCATACATTTATATAGATCCAAGTGTATCATATTTCTTTGATGGTGATAACCATACAACAGAGGAGATCATATGTCAGATAACCCCCACATTCCATCTTCATACTTCAAATGATATGCTCTCTTGCACATATTGATAAAAGTTTGTGTACTATTTTTACCACTATGATTTCACATATTTACGGGGGGGAAAAAAAAGCATTGTGCATATCAACCAATCTGCGTCATTCTCTTTATGCAAAAAAAGTAGGCAAAAGGTACAAGGCCATTATTTATTTTTTATCAAAAGAAAACTTATATTGGCCTATAAAACAAAAAAGGAATCATAATAGCAGGAGTGCAGGAAATTATCTTTCTTAGGATCCAACTTGATTCTCTAACATTTCTGGTTGTTCTTTCAAATTCTACCACAATCCCCACCCCACAGTGACCAAAATATTTAACTCAAATGTTCTCCAATGGCCATAGCACATCCTTTTTCCTGATTGACCAGTGCCAAGCTATGTCACAAGTCCCATGTGCTAGGTGCAGATGACAATGTAGGTGTCAAACTAATTTACCCCTTTTTCTTTTAAAGAAAAAGGTAAGTGTATTTTATTAGCTCAAATCATTTTGGAATACAGTCTCCAAATCATATGGTAGCTCTTCTACTCAAACATCTAAACCTATAGGTGAAACTGCTCTTCTAACAAGGGTATGAGCTAAACATGATTAAAAACCACTGTAAAGAACTTAACAGGATGTTTGTCTCTTCAATAATATTTCCTTGCAAAGCAAAACAAGGTCTGTTGTCTCTCAAGGCTAAGATGACCAACATTGAGTCCCCTTCAAATTCAAGCTTGTGAATATTAAGATCCTTGGCAAATTGAACTGCAGCAAAAGCTTCAGTGGCTTCAACAGATTGTGGGAGAGGAATTTTTTTTTTGCTCATTGCTGCAATAATAGGACCATTGGAATCCCGAATGACAACCCCAATACCTGCTGTCATAGATATCTCAGAAAATACAGCCCCATCAAAATTGGCTTTGTATTCTACGTGGGTCAGTGGAGACCATTTTCATCTTAGGCCCAAGCAAAAATAGAGTTAGGCGCCTTCCTCCACAAAATTAAAATTAAAACCCAGCCCAAACAACACCACAATCCAAATCCAACCCAAACAGTATCACAACCCAGTCCATACAACAACAATTGTATACCCAAAAAAACCAACCCAAACAAAAATTCAGCCCAATTAACAACTGAAATTAGAAAAAAAAAAATGCAAATTGCAAATTGCCTAAAATAAATTCATTTTAGTCCTCTATAAGGGTCCGTTTGAAATTCGCTTATTTTACTGAAACCAATCCAAGTGGACGGAGTAGCCATCTATGTTACTTTGGTTTTACAAATCAATGTTTGAAAACTCAATTGAAATAAAAGAAATGTGCAAAAAGTTAATAATCAATATGTCTCAAGCTTCCCATAAATAAATAAATAAAAGTCTCACGCATAAACATAAGGATTCCATGTGTGTTCTAATTAACTCAACTAGTAAAGTCTCGATGGTTGAAATAAGAGCACTAGCATTGAAAAATGCTATCCTATACTATTATACCATCCCAAAAAGCCACTTTATTACTTATACCATCCCATTTTACAATACCTCCCACATCCTAAAACTCTATTCTTATTAAAATATTATTCTTTAATCTTTTTTTATTATTTCTTTTTAACCAAATTTTTTTTTCAGTTCTACTTTCCTAGGCTTTCCAACCGTTTCTTTTTTTTTTCCTCAGCCTCCCTCAACCTCTAGCACCAGCTCCTCTCACAGAACCACACAGACCCATCACCGATCAACCCACCACCGATCAACCCACAACCCAACCACTACCCAAACACGACCCAAACCCCGGACCCAACCACCACCCACAACCCCTTTAAGCATCGGTCATAGCCAGAAAAAAAAAAAAAAAAAAAAAAAAAAAAAAAAAAAAAAAAAAAAAAAAAACCAGCATCACAACAGAACCATCACGCACAAACACACGCACAAACACAACCATCAAACCTTAAACAGAGCAACAAACACACATAATCCAAATATCCGCCGGCGATTCGATTAACTGATTCCGGCGACATGTACAAATGAGTTTCTCTAAAATCCCACCGGAACAAAAATCCCAAGTAAAAAAAAAAAAAAAAAAACCAGCATCACAACAGAACCCGATCTCCAATCTCCGATCTCCACTCCGATCTCCAATCTCCGATCTCCGTGACCCACGCCATGACCAATTAGCCATACCCACAACCCACTTCAGCCCACTCCGATCTCCGACTCCGCGACCCATGCCATGACCCGCGCCGTGACCCACTTCAGCCACTCCGATCTCCGATCTCCGTGACCCACGCCATGACCCACTCCGATCTCCGTGACCCACAACTCACCTCAGCCATACCCACCACTTCCTTTAAGCATCGGTCACAGCCAAAAAAACAAAGTAGATGAGAAAGAGATGATGATGTTTGGGTTTGAAAGAGGAAAGAGCAGAGAGATTGAAGAGAGCGGAGAGAGCAGATGATGTTTGGGTTTGGAAGAGGAAAGAGCAAAGAGAATGTGAAGAGAGCGGAGAGAGCAAATGAGAAAGAGAGAGTGAAGAGAGAGAAATGGCTCAGGATTAAAATATATATATTTTTTATACCATTGCGCTACAGTACAATTCTAAAGATAGAATTGTACTGTAGCACTATTGTAAAAATTTTTACAATAGTTGTGTTTAGCATCCTTTGATGCAGCACATTTTAAGCCATAAAATGCTAAAAAAGGCTTAGATATAGCATTAGCATTTTTCAATGCTAATGCTCTAAGAGATCTGTGATTCAATTCTCACTGACACCAGAAATCAACTAGTGTCTTGGTCTGATAATAAAAGAGCTATTATAATACTAATTATACTATATAAAGTTTTTTATAGTTGAATAAGAGATATAGGATTTAATCTCTGCCTACTCCAAAAATCGATTGATGTCTTAGTTTAATGAGAAAGAACTAAAAAAATAAAAATAAATAAAACTACATTTTAATGATGCGTTCTTTAGCCAATTGGGCCAGATTACAAGGCCACCAATCTTGAACACTGTTGTGTCTCTCTCATCCTCAGCTAAACTACATTTCCTCCATTCTTCTTCACAGGGCACAAATTTAAGGCTCTCCCAAACCAAGTCCATATTACTCACCAATAAGCCCAAGCCTACAACAAAAACTAGCCCAAACCTAAAAAGGAAATTCAACAGTAAAAGCTCAGACCTGGGCCTATTTGGTAACAGTTTCAAAGATAGTATTCAATTTTCTGTTTCTTCCTCAATTGAGCTCTTCGAGCTACTTTGTTGCAATTTTGGGCTCCTAGCTGTAACGCCCAGAAATTATAAATTCATATGAAAACGTTTTTTAAAAATTTAACTTTATAGTGGGTTCCAATTAGCTCAACTGGTAAAGTCTCTGATGATTGTATAAAAGATCTGGGGTTCAATTCCTACCTACACCAAAAACTGATTGGTGTCTTAGTCTGATGATAAAGAGCTATCAGCAGGAGCGGACGCCATAGGTTGAAACTCTCTCAAAATTTTTTTTTTAACTTTATAGTTATAATACAGTAATACCTTTTTTTTTTAATGGAAATTACAGTAATACTTATTAGATAATAGATAATATGATACTTGAGATTTGAGAATTAGATATACTAGTATGTAACTTCATGTATATGCACATGTATAATTAAAAACAATCACAATTATACAGTTTAAATTACACATTTTTTTAGAAGATATTTAAATTATATATGATATTAGCTTACACATTTTTTAGATCATACATTTCTAAAATTTATAATGATTTCTCATATATATATAGGATTTAGAATTTAATTGAATTTAGACTCTTCGATTACCCAATAATTCACTTGTCATAAAAATTAAAAAAAAAATTAGATGGACACATGACGCAAAATTGAACTTTAATTAAAATCCAATTTAGAATCTAATTGGATTTGAACTTTTCGATTTTTACACTCAATAGTTTAGAAATTAAGGCCATTTAACCATTTCCCCCCAAAGTTAACATCCCTTTAGATCCAACAAAAACAACAACTCACAAAAGAATAAGCCAAGCCTAATGCACCATTCCTTGACTTGGGTCTATGGTATGTGAATTATAATTCTAAGTGACTACTTACTACTGTAACTTACTAAAGTACTAAAAACCTTAGTAACTTTTTAATTTGAATTTTTTAGGGATTAAAAGTGGTAAATGAGAATGAATGATATAAATTAAGTCCACGCATTGTGTGGATGTAAGTCTAGTATATTACAAAAGTTGGATTTCACAGTTGGTGGATGCACACAATGATGACAAATGACACAATGAAAATGCAAAAAATGCATGAAAGGACTTCTCCAATCCTCGCTGATGAACACAACGTAACTTTCCTCCCTGTCTGCCTCAAGCTGGCAGGTCCCACACTGGGTTTGGACTTGATCTGCGTCTTTACCCATACTTGGCCAATAGAAGCCTACTCTCTGAAGTCTGTGGTAAAGATTAACTTCTCCGCAAGACCCATAAGTCTTGTCGTGTATTTCTTTCAATTTTCTCTAGGCTTCCTCCTGCCCCACGCATCTGGAAAAGACCCCACTTGGCATCCTCTGGTACAACTCTTCTTTTACCAAGGCATAGTCTTTTAATATCTTTAATTCTACTGCATCGTTTCCCTTTGCCAAGGTTTCCTTTATGGGGATTCGCCAATCCCCTTCGCCCTGTTTCTCCCTGAACTTTTCCTTCAACACCTCAATGATGAATTCTTCCCTCTTACTGACTTCTATATTAGTGTTATTCCCTTTGAAGATTATTTACGAACCCAACGCAGCTAACGCGTCCGCAAATCGATTTTCGTTTCTCGGAGCATGTTCTATTTCAAAGGTTGAGAATTTTTCTTCCATTCTCTGGGCCATCGCTCTGTACGAGGCTAGGCTGGGCTCCTTTAAGGAAAAGCTTCCTTTGGCCTGGCAGACAACCAAGTTCGAATCTCCTAATACTCTTAAATGTTTGACTCCCATTTCGGGTGTCGTGGCAAACCCAGTTAAATAGGCCTCGTACTCCGCTGTGTTGTTTGAACAAGGGAATTCCAACTTAAATGACAGCGTCACTGCCTTGTCTTCTTCATGATACAAAACTACTCCCACCCCTTCGGAATGGCTAGTAGAAGATCCATCGAATTTCATTACCCACTGTTCCCTGACTTCTTCTGCCATAGCTACTTCCCCTGGAATTTCATCATCCAGTGGAAATTTTTCCTCTCTTGGAAACTGCGCCAATAAATCTGCTATAGCCTGACTTTTCACTGCTCTAGGTGTCCCCATTCTCAAGTTTTATTGCGATAACTGTAGCAACCACTGGGATATCCTGCCAGAGAGGATTGGCTGTTGTAATAGAGCTTTAATGGCATAGGACTTAGTCATCAGCCATACTTCGTAGGCCAAGAAATAGTGACGCAACCTCTGCGAAGCGTATACAATGGCCAGGCACGCTCTCTTTGCCCTTGGGTAACAAGTTTCTGCATCTTTTAAGGCGCGACTGATGTAGTATATTGGCTGCTCGACACCACCTCTATCTTCCTGAGCGATTAGTGCGGCGATTACATACGAGTTGGTGGCCAAATAGAGTAGCAATGGTCTTTTATGAATAGGGGCCTGCACTGTTGGGAGGTTCATCATTATCTGCTGTAGCCTTTTGAAGGCCATCTGCTGTGCTTCCCCCCATTCAAAACTTTGCCTCTTCTTAAGCAACTTGGTGAAGGCAGAGGTGATTGATGCCAACCCAGGGATGAATCTCCGGATATATAAGACTTTTCCTAAAAAGCTCTTCAATTCTTTTACTGTGGCCAGAGGTCTCATGGTTGCTATGGTCGTGGTTTGGCCAGATCCACGTCTATGCCTCTGCTGTAAAACAGGACACCCAAAATTTTCCCAGAGGACACTTTGAATGCGCACTTGAGGGGATTCATTTTTAACTTAAAAGCTCTACATCTTTCGAATACTCTTTTTAACACACAAAAGTGTTCTTCTCTCCTCCTTGACTTAACCACTATGTCATCCACATTGCCTTCTAACTCCTGCTGCATCATGTTGTGAAATATGGCCGTCATTACTCGTTGATAAGTTGCACTTGCATTTTTAACCTGAAGGGCATCACAGTATAGTAGAAATTGTCCATGGGTGTTCTGAAAGCAGTTTTCTCTACATCCTTTAGCGCCATCTTGATCTGATTGTACCCGCTAAAACTGTCCATGAATGAGAACATGGCGCTTCCTCCCACGGAATCTATTAGTAAATCCATTTTCGGCAATGGGAATTCGTCCTTTGGACAAGCTTTGTTGAGATTTCTGAAATCTACACAGCATTTTATCTGGTCGTTCTTCTTCTTTACTGGTACTATATTGGATAGCCAGCGAGGATGCTGGATAGGCTTGATGAATCCTATGGCTAGCAACTTCTGCACTTCTTTGACTATCTGCCCTTCTATTTTTGTGTGAAATATCCTGGCAGACTGGGCCACCAGCTTGGCCTTTGGGTCCACATTCAATGTACGCGCAATAAGCTCGGGATTGAGCCCTGACATTTCATTATAATCCCAAGTAAAAACGTCTTTGAATTCTTTCAACAACAGTATGAGTTCTGACTACTCCTTTTTTATCAGGCTTGTACTAATTGAGATAGGCCTTGGTTCTCGCGAATCAGACCCTAAGTCAACTTCTTCTAACTCTTCCTCTGCCATAACCTGGATGTCCTTTTCTGTCGCAACTGCCTCATCCTTCTCTTCTTCTTTTCCCAAACTTCCTTCAGCAGTGCAACATGCCAAACTCTTGTGTTGCCCTTTTTGGGTGGGACTTACTTGTATCTCACTCGTGGGCCCCACGCACCTTCATAATTTATACATAATCTTGCCATCAAGGCCTCGGACCTTGATGCACTGAGGTATCTCGTCTGGCTCTATGGCAGGCGCTTCTTTTCTTTTCTTCTTTCGCGCCAGTAGTTCTCTTAAGTCAAGTTCTGGGTCATCTTAAACATCTTCCCACCTACGCACAAGGTGCCTCGTGGCTTTGAAACCGAATTTTCCCCAAATGGAGCCCATTGGTCATAAAACATGGTTTCCACCAAGTGGGCTTCTGCCTACTTGAATGGCGAGGGGTTTGCAACTATGCGTATCATCCTACCATTCAATCTTCCTTTCACACATTGGTGGTAGGTAGATGGGACTAGTCGGTGCTTGTGTAACCAGGGTCTTCCTAAAAGCACATGGTAAGATACTTCCATTCTAACTACATGGAAACGAGCTAAAGAAGCTATAGGACCTACTTTCAACCATAACTAAATGTGGCCTGCGGTGTACTCACCTCTTCCACCGAACCCCGTTACTTCCATCGGGCATCCTTGGATCTTTCTTCCTGAAATTCCTGCGGCTTGCAAGGTGCTCAACGGAATGAGGTTTACGGAAGCACCCGTATCCACCAGGGCCCTCTTGATGGGGATTTGATTTATAGATACTGCTAAATAGAGAGGCCTCCTATGATCTAGGTGCCACACCTCCATATCCTCATTGCTGAACATGATTTCTGTTGATTCCTGCAGGAGGGCCCTGTCTTTTGGCATTTCTGCCGACAGGCACTCCACCCCTGCCCCGGAGGCGATGCTTACCAAGGCCTCCGTGGCTATTTTTCTTTCTTTTGCTGTAAGTCCCAACTGGTTAAATAGGTTCTTGAACTTGGCACTCTGCTGAAGAGTGGTAATCGCCGCGGCAGGCAGGGCCAAGTTTTCTTCCTCGTCTTCTCCCGGGTCTGCACATATCACCACTGCTGTTACACCCTTTCCCTTGTGGTTTGGGAGTGGGTTTCTTTGGACTTCCTGCTAGGTTAGCTTTAATGTGCTTTCTTTAATCCTGCGGTGCACTAGCCTACGGAGCGCTCAGCATTCTGCGGTGGGATGTTGTACATAGTTGTGCAAGTGGCAGAAGCAAAGATCCCTCCTTTCTTCCTCCGTGAGCTCTTTAGAAACCTGGTTGGGTTTAAAGATCTCGTCCGCTATCCATTTGTCAAGTAGCATATCCAGCTCCTTAGGAGTACATGGTAAGGGTGGGGGCGTATCATACTCCCTCCCCTCTGTTTTCCTTCTCTGATTTCCAGTGGACACCGCCATAGCCTACGGGGCGTTTCTCTTGTCTGAAATGGGTTTTACAGACTGAGCCGTCTTTCTAGCTTTCTGCAATAGCTGTGCAAACTGGGAAATCTCCAGATTTTCTAGGACAACTCTGAATTCCCGAATCATATTGGTCATACACATTTCTACTAACGTCCTTTCTTCACAGTGGTCGTAGCAATCAAGTGCTATGTCCCTGAATCGTTTGATGTATTCCATTAGATCCTCTCCATTCCTTTGCTTGTTCGCTTGTAGAGTTGCGAGTGTTACCGTTTCTTCCTCGTAAAAGTATTTAGTGTAAAATACATCCACCATGTTATCCCAAGTTGGGATTGATCCTGGTTTTAAGCCAATGTACCAGGTGTATGCCTGGTCGCACAGTGACTTTGAAAACTCCCGCAGACATAAGTCCTCGTCTGCTGCCTAAGGGCCAAGGGTGTCAATAAATTTGCTCACGTGCTCTACTGCACTTTCCTTCCTGCCATCGTACTGGGCAAAGGCCTTTGGTTCATACCTCTCGGGATACGATTTGCTGAGTACTTTTAGAGGATAAGGAGGTCTTTGCACGTAAAATCTCTCCTTTGGTGTTCTAGCTCTCTCTTGCTCCAAGAGAGCCGCTACTTCGACCATGGTAATGAAACGCTGTTCTGCGTTCCGTGGGACACCTCCTGCCAGTGTTTCTTCTCTGTCTGCCGCATGATCCAGGTCATGCTGGCTACCTTTCTCTTTTGTTTTGTCTGCCTTCAGTTAACGGATCTCTTCCATCATTTGTTGCTGCGAGTGCTGTAATGATTGCAATACTTCGATGAAGGTGTTGACATTGTCCGCGAGGACTCTTGTCTCAGGCTAAGGATCAGCCCCCGTTCTGTTGGCACCTTCTGTTTGGTTAAGTTGCTATTGGTTAGGCGTTGTTGGCCTAGATTCTGCTTGTAAGGGTACAACACTCATATTCCGTGTCGTCTTGGACTTTGGTGGCATTGTTTGCGAGGGACTCTTTTTTTTTTTTTTTTTTTTTGTTCGCCCTTATCTGCTTCCCAACTCCCCAGTGAAGTCGCCAATTTAATATGGGGGCCTTTTGTGCATATTGTGCATTGGGTTGGGCTGCCTCCTGCTGTAATGGGCCCGAATGTTTCTGAGTAAGGGAGTTGGAGCCGGTCCAATTGGAACTCAACTTGGGCCGATTTGTGCACAAACTTATGCCTTGTCTACCAGGAGTAGGCTTACGGCAAGCAAAACTGTTTCAGATGAGTTACGACAGACAGATATAATAATAATAACCAAAACAGAGTATTCTGACTATTTAACTAAATGGCTAAGTAATCCCTATTTATAGAACATGATTATAGTTGTGATAATGTCATTGACAGAGAAAGTAAAGGGGAAAGAAAATAATATGAACTCATCAAGAATGGGCATAAATCAAGTTTTAAGTTTGGTCCGTCGAAGCAAAACCAAAGAGGGGAGAATGCCTCCTCTCAATGCAAATAATCTCCCAGGAAAAGATCCTGCCATAGGGATTAATGGCTTTGAGGAAGTCGAACCTGAATGGTTATTACCCAAAAGGAATCCTTGTTACGATTTGGAAAAGAGCAGGATTTGAAGGGGAAGAGAGGGAAACTGACCTACTGGTGCATGCCCATTGAACTATCTCTCTTTTTTCAATTAATTTTCTCTCTTTTCTTCTCTGTTTTCTTTCTTATCTTTTTTCTTTTCTTTTTTACTCTGTTATTCCTTTTTACTCCGTGAATGCTCTGTTTTTTGGTCCCTCCTTCAAGACACGGCAAGGGCCCTTTTATAGTGCCTGTCATGGCCATTGTTTTACCACTTTGCCCCTCAACCACCTTTATTTGGTCTGGGTGTACTTGCCGACCACCAAGTCTGTGTGACACTCACCATTGCCAGATAAAGGCAGGTTTGTTTCATTCCTTAGTCCACCGTAACACTCTTTCCTGCCACAGTATAAATGTTTTCTCTCTCTTTCCCTCAAGGCATGCACCCAACGATTCCCCCCTCAACCTTACCTCTTTTGGGTGGTTTGTCATCCTAGCAGGACGTACCTCCCGAAAGGGCTTGGATAGGAGCCGCAAAATAGATCTTTTCCCCTCTCCCAACCACCAAACCATACCCCCTTTACCTCTTACCTCTGGCCCATGGCCCTATCACATCCTATATTGGTTGGGTACAGGCTGGTAGTGCCTGGGCCTTGTGCGTGCTTTCCTTTCAAATATGTCCAAGAGTCTGCCTGCTGCTCATGTGTTTGCCGTGATCTGGAGACTCTCCGTCTGTGTTTTCTGACCTTTTATGTGGGCTTTTCTTTGGTTTCCCGCTTCATTCAAGAGCTGGGCTTTGTCTGATGATGGGCCCTACATTTCTTTGGTCCACTCTTGATTTTCTTTATTTCTTGCAACGTTGAACTGTTATTCCTGCCGTAATAATTTAATCCTGCTGGACTTCTTTTGGGCCAGCCGTTTATTCCTTTTCTCAGTAGTTTGTTATGGGCACTGTTTTACTTTTACTTATGGGCATCCACAGCCTGATCACTTTCTTTGGGCTTCCTCAGCCTGTTTGCTAATTCCACACTCCCATGGGCTTTTTACTAACTTCATTGGGCTTCCCCGGCCCAATAACCTTATTCTCATCCTTGGAGTTCATGGGCCTGCCATAAACCCCTTACTCTCTTAGTTTGCATTGCCTTGGGCATACGGTAGCCCTTTCTCGCTTTTCTACCTCATACACTACCCATGGGATGCTATTTCTTTCTTTCCTGGCTTCTTTGAGCCCACTTGCCTCTTCAAGACCCATTTGTTTATTTGTTGGGCCTGTGATCCATTATTCCTACCGCTTGGGCCTAATGGTTTTTTGCTATCTATTTTGTCAATTCTTTGTTGCCCTTATTATTGGGCTTTCTTTCTGTCTATCTAGGCTTCCACAAATGGCCCTCAACAGGGTAAAATCTAAATTTTCATTCAACAAAGTAAGTAACAGAGTATTTCCTCCAAGTATAACAAACAAATTCGAAGAGTTCATACAAAAAAGGTAAGTATATTACTACTATTAACAAAGTTAATTAACTTAGCTAATATTAGTTACCACATTTTCAAAGTATTGTTTTGGGATAATGATGATCATATTGCTTGGTTAGTGTTACTCAAACTTTATTTCCTTGGGTTAGCATTGGGAAGTAAATTCAATCCAAGTCAAGCTTTTTTAGAAACAGCGCTTCCACTCAGAGCTCACTTTTAGAACGAGCTTGTCTTCCCTTCTTGTTTTTCTTATTGGGTCATGATTACAAGCCCATTTATATTACTTTTTGGAATTGTTGGAGCTCCTTATATTTTAGCCCCAAAGAATTAATACCTTATCACACTGCCCAAAGAATTAGAATATGATATATTATTAAATAGTGATAGTATTGTGAACTATTCAAGAACTTGGGTTGAGTGTAGGAATGAGAAATCTACAAAAGGATTTAGTTGGATCAGTGCAGCAGCATGGTTCTTTAAGGAAACTGCTTGAAGGCCCATTAAAATAATGTGAAATACACAACTAAAAAAGAAGAAGAAGAAGAAGAAGAAGAAATAGGGATGAGATCCCAATATCTCACTTGCAACATAAATAGAACTAGCCGCTAACCCGTGCAATGCATGAGAAAGCTATTGATAATGTAAGATCTAATGAAATTTAGAAATAGGAAATTGAGTTGGTAATATGCATATTATATACATTTTGCAAGATAACATTTATAAATATATATATATATATATATATATAATTAATATTCATAATAAAATAATATATAATGGGAAGAAATATTGAACTTCTTTTTTTTTTCTTTTTTTTTTTTTCCATAGTTTAGAAGTGTTTTCTAACCTAGGATATTATTGGGTTGCTAGGAGAGATTTTTATAAATTGTTAATACCAAATATATGTGCTTACATTGTTAACAACTTACTATAGGTGCATAGTTGCCGCTGAAACCTACAAAGTAATTCATGATTATTAAATTAATATAAAAAAAAAAAAAAAAAACTCTCAAAAGTTATATATACACACACTTAGAACTAATACCAATTGAACATATGCATATTGTACAACCAAGTATTAATTTTCCCATCAATAGCCTTTGAAAATAAATATTGCAAAGATATAAATAAAGACCATAACATGAGGAGAACACATCAAGCTTCAAATTTGAGTAGTAATATGACTTTCTCAGTCTTGCTTAATTATAGTAATAATAATATAGACAATTCAAAACATGAAACACAGTCAAAATTACAAAATTTTATTCCATCAACTTTAATGTTGAATCCACTAATGGTAAGGACTAAGGAATTCAAGTATTCAACCAATATATTTTAAGTGGTTGTAACAAAGTTGGCTTCGGCCATCTGGACTCTATAACAATATGAACGTGCTGTATTTCCTCTACTTATCACCATTATTGCTCTAAAAATATTTTTTATTGAAAAGAATTAAAAAATTAAGATTAATGGCTCATCCCCTAAAAATTGCTCTCTCTATATTGCATAATATGGAAATTTATATTTCTAACCCATCCCCACCATTTGTGTTTCAGCTTTAATGTGAACTATCAATAAAACAAACCCAGCCGAGTTCGGAGATTAATTATCGAGTTTTACAAAATATACCAAGCACTCCTCCTGAGTTCGGAACAGTAAAACTGAGAAGTTGGTCTAAGTTTCCTCGATGTCAAAGGGACAGTATAACTCAATGAAATCTAATGAGTCTATGGCTCGATTGCTATTTAAACTAAAACGTTGTCTTGCAAACGGACCAGAACATCAGCACTGACTTTGCCGATTGTCCTAGAAGAATTTCTTCAATTACCTCTGGGGGCAAATAGTTGGACACGTATTTTCCTGTTTCTCTACATCTGATGAGAATATGAGAGATGGTGCTGATTAGGGTAGGGAGTGATGTAAGTTTGGCAGGACTGAGTTTATTTTTTAAAAGAAATTAAAAAATAAAATAAATTATAATGAGGTCTAAATTTGTGTGGTTTTCAAAGCTGATGTGTCAAAATTTTAAAGGTCAACAAAGAGTCAAATGCTTCAGTTTTATAGTAGATATAGATGAGAGATGCTACATTGCTACATCCACAACATTTTCACAACAAATTATAGGTGGCCAGTTTTATAGACTCATGAATAATCATTGGTTCGTTTGGTACATAGTAATCCATACTTTTATGAATGGGTAATTTCTCAAGAAGTATCAGCACGAATTAAATTTAACCCCATATAATATATATAATAAATAATATATAATATATAATAATATATAGAAATATAATAAATATTTTTTTAATATATTATTTTATTTTTTCTTTAGAATTAGAATCTAAATATAAATATTAGAATATAAAAAAATTGAACAAAAAAATACGACGTCTGGGGGCTTTATCGGGACTAACTAGTAAAAGGCCTAAAGCCGGAAGCGAGATCTTAGAAACCAATCACGTTCCAGTAAAAAATCTCAATATCGTATTCGTTTAGAAGAAAAACAAAAATTGCGTTTTCATTATGGTCTTACAGAACGACAATTACTTAAATACATTCGTATTGCCGGAAAAGCCAAAGGGTCAACGGCGGTTTGTCCTATTCAGATATTCACGACCAAGAAGTACTGGATTCTCTTTCGGATAGGCCCTGAAAGGAGAAGGAAGTCTGGAATGCCAACAGGCGCCTCTTATTGAATTGCTCATTCAGTGAGTATTCTCAATATTATGCCTTGATGTAAAAATGTTGTGAAAATGTTGTATACATATCATTTCTCATATATAACTCATTTTCCATTGTCGTATCTATTTGTGTAAAATAAAGTACTTTGATCTTATTATGAGCTCCAAAACAAGTAGTATTGAAATTCAATTCGCTAAGCAAATTGACTCTTCTCTATAGCTATGACTTCAAACCTCTTAGTATTTCTAAAACTTGAACTTGTATTAATTTCATAGGAAACTTTAGGCATTCCTATGCTTTATTAAAAGCTAAAAGAAGCCCATGAAGCCAACTAACAAGACAATTGCCAATCATCATGTATGAGCACAATATAGAATTCATAGCACATGGAAGTTAATTCGTACTAGAAATCAGCTGAATACATTATAGCATTGGAGAGTAGCACAAGAGGAAAAAAAATTAAGGGATATTTTTGGAAGAAGTCATATGAAACCAGACCAGTAAATTGGATCATGTGGAGCAACTGCCTGGTACACTGTTGTTAGAAGCCACAAATACGTTCCACATTTTGTGTCTGAAACCTATGAAAGAGTTTCAAATTTTTAAAAAATAATCATTGGTTGGAAGTCAGAATCTTATACCTAAGAAACATAAATTAATTGAACAAAGCTGACAACCACATAGTACCTTTTTGTTGTGGGAACTATTAGTCTGATATTGACATGGGAGAGCCTCAAGATTGACTTTGATTCTTCAAGGAACAAGACTTGAGCAACTTTGTGCTAGTAGCCAGATTTCCATCTCTCTATTTCAGGCACCATGTCTCAACGTAGAAAAATATAAAATTCGTGATGTACAAAAGGGAACTGGGAAACTTCTACAAGTGAGGACAACAACAACATCAAGAGTGCTAAATCTTTTAAGCCATCTGGAGTGGAAGTGAAAAACTAGAAATAGCACTGTGCTCAAAAGATGACTTCACATCTTCACGTCCACCACCAATTTCAAAATGTCAAATAAAGTCTTTGCAAGCCCATCACAGTCATATTGTTGCATCTGGTGATGAAAACTGGGTTTAAACTAGGCATATGAAATATACAATTTTTCCCTCCCTATATGGTAAATGAATGCATCAGTTTTTGTTTGTGATAAATACATCCTGGATGATGGATTTTTAAATTCAAACATTATTGTAATCAACAAGAGAGGATTAGATCCAATGGAGCATAATATCCCAGAAATGGCTAGTAAATGTTTCTACCAACAAAGGATGTACATGTACTATTCTTCTCTATTTCTGTAATAATGAACAATGAGCTCAATGGTTTAAATTATATAAGCTAATGACATTTAGTTCCAAAATCCATTTAGAATGGATTTTGATCTTGGCCTTGACAATGTGTTGTATAGAAAGAATTAAAAGGATAGGTGATGGTCAAGAATATTTTTAACGAGTACCAACAAAAAAGAGAACCGATGTTGACCCTTGTCTTTTTGGCATGTACTTAGCTGTAAAATGAAATTATGTACTTGATAAACAACTTGGTTGTGCAACTTGGTAGTGGGTCTGCAAAACCAGACTAAGCATCCACAACTAAGAAGAATCCAAGAATTAAAGAAATGTGAAGCAATTGTTAAATACATGACAACAATCAAAGCATACTCTATCGGATTGTGTAGAATATATACCTGATTGTAACATTCAATTGATGTCACCAGCCTACAATTTTGTGAATGCTAGAAGCTATTGGAGATAGGGTTAGCTGGCCATAGCTCTCAATATGGAGAATCACTGCCAACGTGTTGCCTTCTAAAGAGGTAATCAGTAAATTTAATGAGAATATTGATAGATGTTGCCCATTGTGCGGTTCGACTGATGAGTCTTCTCTTCACCTCTTTACAGTTTGTGCTATTGCCAAAGCTGTATGGTTTCAAAGTCAGTGGGGGTAAGGATGGAAGCAATTGGATTTGAGTCCAATTTGGACTTTATTGGTTTTCTCATTTCTCCTCCATTTGTGGACAATCTGAATCCTTGTCAAAGAGAAGATTTTTTGCTGTTTGGTGCCATCCTTTGTGATGTAATATGGAAGCTTAGAAATAGATCCCTGTTTGATATCGCTGAGCTTAATTTGGATGGAGTAGTGATAGGGATTTCTAGCCTATTTGCTAAACATAAAAATTCAAGAGCCTCCTCTACTAGTCATCTGGCTTTGGCCTCTCCTCAGGTTTGGTTTCCGCCCTCAAGGCGGGACATAAAAATAAATGTAGACGCAGCAATAGGTCCTCGCTTTTCTGCCATCGCTGTAGTTGTGAGAGATTGGAGAGGGGAGTTGGTGTTTGCTGGCTCCATGAAAGTGAACACCACCCTCCCTCTTCAAGCTGAAGCAGAAGCAGTTAGATGGGCGATCTCTTTAGCCCTTGCTCTGGATGGTGATTCTGTTCATGTGGAGTCTGACTCTCAAGTTGTTGTCCAGCTTCTTTCAAATTTGACATTACCTCCTCCTTGGAGAATCAGGTCGCTTTGTGTTGATTTGAGGTTGCTGCTTGCTCTCCATGGTAACGTGTTTGTGTGGTGAGTTCCTAGGCTGTGTAATCAGGCTGCCCACATCTTAGCAAAATGGAGTTTATCTTGTAATTTTTTTGTCTCTTTTGGCTGTGGTTTTTGCCCGGACTGTCTCTCTTCTGTTGTTGTGAAAGAGTCCAGTAAGGTGTTGTAGTTTGTTTCTTCTTCTTTAATAAAGTGTTCGGTTCATAAAAAAAAAAAAAAAAAAAAAAAGAATTTAGAACTGTATGGGGTTCAGATCTTGACTGGGTTAAACACTTTGCAACTCCAACTAGCTCTTTCACAAGCCTAATGGGAGTGGTAAGCTGAAATAAAAATCAGATGAATTTGTTTTCCATGATAGCCTAGTCGTTGTGGAATCAAAGGAATAAGAGTCTTTTGAATGAGCAATGTCCCCCAATTGACAACAAAGTAGTTCAGTTTGCGAGAAACACCCTTGAGGAATTTCGGAAGCACAAAGTACCCAAAGTTCAAGATGGATTTGTTTCTCTAAGCAAACATTATTAGTGTAAAAATATATATTCTTTCTTTTCTCTAAGCAAATCTAGTATGAAAATCCTTTTTTTGGAAACTTAGTAAGAAACAAATTATAAAGTGAACAAGTTACCATAATATATGTGACATTTATATCAAATACTTTGTTAAATTCGATGTATTTTCTTAAAGTGAGCTCTTCATTGAATTATATAGGAGAATATTACAAGTACTATAAATTTTACTACATGATGTTTATAAACTAACATGATAGTAAATGTAATTTGTGTTACATCATTGACCTAATAAATAAATTTTTATTTTGTATTTAAAAGTTGACGTATAAATTTTTAGGGATTGTATAATAAAATTTGTATTACCCATAGCATTACTCATTTATCTAAAGAATTTCATTACGAATCAATGTCCTCTTACTATTAGCAACTTTTCTTTCAATCTGATGACAACAACAAATTATATCAAGCCACCAAAACTACTTATGCGTAACTTGATGATGTGTCATAACAAGCTTGGACACACTCTTTAGCTCAACCTTAGGCTAGGTATTTTCAAGACTGAGCTAAAAAAGAGGATGAGGCTGATTGAGTTGACTTGCCCATCGACTTCTATATCATTTTGGGGTGTGATTACAAGGATCACAAAATAAGATATATGAGCATTATGCCTTGGAAACCACTCTCCAATTTGGATTCTAATTGCATGTACGTGATTACTAAGAAGTTTGATTCGACTCCATCATACACCCCAATTTTGGATTCAAATGTCATTGATATAAGGTATGCACAAGAAACCCTAGCCATCACTCTATAAAAAATATAACTTAAGCCTTATCTTTACCAACTCAAGCATATGAGAGTTTTTCGTCGATCCAAATCGAAATCCACTTGTACAACCAATTGCACCAACAACTATTGTTAAAATTGTATCTATTGTATAATTAAGAGATTATAAATCCATTATTACAGCAAGGTGTAATAATTTGAGAAATGAGGAAGGAATAATAATTTGTTTGGAGCAACGAGGTGATGATCAGAGTCACATTTGTTACCATTTGATTGAAGTTCAGGAGTCAGAAGGACATCTCTCACTCTCAGTGAAGAGAAAGTGTGCAGGTGTCACATTGAAATAGTGGGTCCTACTTTCTCTACAAAGTAAAAAATAAAAAATGAGTGTGTTTTTTTTAGTCTAAAAAAAAGACTTTAAGTAAATATAAAATCAAAATTTTAAAACAAAAATGAGGTAGTATAATAAAAATGATATGAAATTTTTTTATTAGACAAAAGTGGGTGTTTTGGGAATAAATTATAAACCATTTTTTTTGTTTATTTTATGTTGTTTGTAGTCTCGTATTACTTTTTGTCTTAGTTTTATTATAAATAACTAAATCTAATTTTTAGTATTTTGAAAATGAGCTAGTTTTTAGATTTTTTTTTTTTAAAATCTCATATTATGATTATGACAAGCTTATGTGACACTTATAACAAAAAATATGAACGGATGAGCTGTTGATGCAAATGAAATATATCTTTTGGGGATAGAAATTCAAATTCTAAAACTTCAATATATAAAATCCAAAGAACCCTAAATTATATGGTTTTACTTGCTTATCTAAATATATGCATTAACATCTAGACTAATTGAGACTACCCTAACTTTAATTTTACAAGTCAAATTGTCACTCTCATAGTCTCATGTTGGTCACATCTAGCGTATTCTCTTGTGTTTTTTATTAATTGACTTCTCTCATTTGAGCTCAATTTATTTCACCTTGGTGGAAACTTTTTCAGCCCAAAACTAATTTGTCTTAACTCAAAACCTTTGGTTGTCAGTGCTTTCCTTCACTGTTTTCATTGAAATGTTTTCCTTTACTTTAGAGTTTAGACCATCAACAACCACAAACTTGAACCAAGCACCAAAAAAATGCGTCTTCTTAGGTTATCTAACTTACTTAATGAGCTTGCATCTTTGCCTGGAACTACAAACTGATCATATCTTTGTCTAGAGACATATGCCTTGTTTAATGTGCTTGTATTTCCCTAATCCACTTTACAATATGTCTATCACTCACCAACTTCTTCTTCACCTACTTTTGATGCTTCATCTTGGCTTTCTTCTCTTCTATACCTTCATTCTTTCTCTTTACCTTCAGTCTTAAGTTCTTCTCCCTCTTCACTTTTTACTTCTAATCCACAGCTCATTTCAACTTCTCCTTCTACTACTCAGTCAATCCCTACTCCAATACCTCAATCTTAGCCACAACACTCTCCTACACCAAATCCTACCCTCCTATTCTTTCTCAGATTCCTTCAGCCACTAACATTCATGCTATGCCAACTAGGTCTAAGAGTGGTATATTTAAGCCAAAGCAATGCCTTATATCTCACATTGAATACACTTTAATGGAACTACTTCCATTTAAGATTTCCTTTTCAGTATCCACAATGGTGCCAAGCCATGTCAGATGATTACTCAGCTTTACAAAGACGACATACATGAACTCTTGTACTTTCACTAGTCGATAGAAAATATTGTGGTATAAAAATGGGTCTATAAGCTTAAACATAATAGTGATGGATCCATAGCTAGGTACAAAGCCAGTTTGATAGCGAAGGGATTCTATGAACAAGAAGGCATAGACTTTGAAGACACAATCGATCCAATTGTTAAACCCCCAACAATTCGACTAATTCTACCTTGGCAGTTTAATTCATTGGCCTATTAAACAGTTGTATGTTATCAATGCTTTCCTAAATGGATTGGTTTGAGAAGATGTTTACATTGCATAGCCTCCAACTTATGTTGATCCTCAATTTCCTCACCATGTCTACAAATTACAAAAATAATCTGTGACCTTAAACAGGCCCGCGGCAGAGCCTAGTTTGAAAGGTTTACGCTTGTTAAGTGAGCTCTCATGCAAAACAACATGCAGCTCAACTCAAGTGTTGTTTTCTATCAGGATCACACATGGCAGGTTTATATTGTCAAAAGCCTCTGTACAACAAGTCATGGTCCTAGCACTGTAATATACTATTAAGTATTAACGAAACAGTGTGTTTTGAAGATAAGCTGGTGGATTCAATTAGAGCAGTTTATTAGTAGAATTACTTATGCAATGGCTAGCAGTTGCAATAGACTATTACTCTGCTGAGTCTGCTCTGCTATAAAAGAAACATAGCTCGTTTTATCATATAATATATGATATAATATTGATTAATATATCAAAGTAAGCCAATTCCAGGGGTTGAAAGCACCACCATCATACAACAAAAGGGCAGTGTTGTTTTTGTGAGCTTTGATTTCGATAGTCCCTGAACAGTTGGTGGATCCAAGCAGAAGAATCTTACAAACAAAATTTTATCTGCAACATTTTCTCTGTGAAGCAGTCAAATTAATAAAAAAAATAAAAAGGATTTCTTTCTACACTTATAAACAGGTGACCCTGCAACTGCTAAAACAATTGGTAGCCACTATTGACTGAAAAGTTTGCTGCTGATAGTTATAATGCTAAACGATGCTTCCCTTGTTACTACCAAAAAAAGTGATTCTCCATTGAACTGTACATGGCCTTAGCTTTGAGGACCCTAAAGCTTTCTACCATCAATCAACTACTGGCACCTAATTCCTGGGAAGAGCTGTTTTCTTTAGTTTCATCCTCACTGAAGCTAGAAGGCATCTCCATGACAGATCTAGACGATATATAATGCAGTCAAAATAATAATTAGCTTTGTAGAGCCCCAAAGAAGAAAAGAAAAAAAAGGAAGTAAATGTGACACAAAAAATGGTGATGAAAAGTTAACATATATACAGGAAAAGGATTTTTTTTTTTTTTTTGGTTTTTGGGTTGGGGGGGGGGGGGGGGAAGAGATAGGTATACAGCATAGAAAGGTGATACAGTGAGCTCTTTGTCCTCCAAAAGGACAATGGAAAAATTCAACCAAAACAAATAGAAAGAAAAGCAATTGAAGAAAAAAAGCGAATAATTTATGATCGGGAAGTCAGTTTACTAGAATTTCCATAGCAGTTCATTTCTAAATTCTCAGTCATTTTGTAATGGAAAAACTCCCATTAAATGGCAAGTCATAATCCTAATCATAGTTACACCTCCCCCTTAAGACGCCAAGCCACCAACAACATACATTTTCATCATTCCACTCTCACTGAAACAAATAAGCATGATATGCAATAATACCAGGAGACGCCTCTAAAAATGTAAGAAAATGTCAGAGCCAACGAGAAATGAGTAGTGTTTAGAGCAATACTACAGTCACAAACTATTTTACAACATTTTTACAAACTGTTGATGTGACCAACTTCTTATTAGTTTTCATCTAGACCCATCATTAATATCATTTTTTTACATTAGCTATTTCCCTAATCCACTTGGGCTTTGGCTCAGAAAGAAAGGGATTGGTTTGGAATAGGTCTTGTTCAAGTCATATCAGGGAAAATGAAAGGGGCACCGATGCACAAGCAAACACATAAAAAGGTGAAGACACATGCATGCTCGTGAAATGGAAGAGATAACAACCACAGGAAGATTTAATACCGACCCTTTGCTCAGAAATTTCCGTGTTTGCATTTCAGTGAATGGTGCTTTTGTCACGTAGTCTTGCTGCAGAAGATCATGTCTAACTCGTTTTGGAACCTTCAATATAAAACGGAGCATCAACAGAAATGCAAAAATTGCACGTACACATGCATGCATATACTTACGTGTGTGCGTGTATATATATATATATATATAATTAGTAAATGAATTTCTCCCATTAGATAATTAATTTGAATCTCTAGAAAGCAAGAGTTGAATAGTTCAGAATCCAATCAAAATAACCACAATTTTTACTCAGTTGTGGCATCCATATCCAGTACTGAAAGTACCACTTGAATTCTAGGGGAAACATTACAGCTACACTATGTAACTGCTAACAAGCACTACAAGTTTAAGAACTTAATTTGTGCCAGCCAAGTACATTGAATCATGACATATGACAAACTTTTTCCTTCTCAAAAATATGGATTTTGCAGTATTTCATAAACTAAATCAAATTAGCAATTTTAGGTTGGCTCCTTATATACGTGGATCTGACTGGAAACCCCAAATACATAAAAACTGTCGAGTGCAGCAGCAGAGTTGAGTTTGATGTAAGTCATAATATAAGTTTGTGTATATATATATATTAAAAAAAATCTCAGATATTCATAATACAGTAAAATGCAGAATGGTTTGTAAATATATATTTTGTACAAAGAAGAGCTGCAATAAAGGCATCCTACCCAGAATAACTATGGTCTATCTTCTCCCCCTAATCCTTAACATAACATCACAAAATCCTCCAGCACTTACCAAAGATAACAAAATTGCACAATTTTATACATCAAGATATATCACATGGACTTTCAGTCTTGGCATAAATTGATCTGGTTCAGCCCTCGTCATGACAATTATATATAGTTAGATTAACATATTTATAAGTTTTTCCCATCCTTTTTCAAACTCTATCACAGTCATCCTACATATGTAGTAAAATATATTTTCTCTTACTAAATTGTCAGTGCTTGATAAAAAAGGATCAGATACTCCACTTACATTGCTGAGACTGGGTTGCCTTTCCGCTCCAGAGATGTCTGGAGAATTGGGTATAGAAAGATCCTCATCATAGTATGGTTCTGCAAAAGCACATATATATGAAACATAAGACTCCAACCTGCTCCAGAAAGAAGTTTTGCCAGGAAATTAAGAAAAAGAGCTGTCTGCTCTATAAAACAAAGGAACCACATACTAAGTAACGCTTAGGGATATATAAATGTACTGATGTACATATCAATCACTGATAAAAAGAATTCTCAAATAATTTTGGGTGAAAAGTATTTCCACTTATGATAGCATAAACTGCTACAGTTTTAGATTGCAATAATAATTTGTAATTTAATTAATAATACCCTTAATTATCAAAAACATCTCCCAACTACCTCTCTCCCCACCACCCCCCCCCCCCCCCCCCCCCCGGGCCCCCTTTAAACAACTGCCCATTTCAAACTCCTTTCCAGCGTCCATCTCTAAAATCAAAATACTATCATATTTTGTTGTGTTGATACCAGTTTAAGAAAATAACTCGGATACTTAGAAAGCACATTTAGAGCTTCTACACATGTAGCTTTTTCTTCAGTCTCCCTCCGCCAGCCAACTTCTGCTTCAGCAAAGTTTCATCCATGCATGTTACTTTACACAATTCACACCACTTCGGTTGGTTTGGGATTTCTTCTCCACGTTTTAATGATTCCGCTTCTTGCAGTTTGTGCTTGTGCTTTTTTCCTTGAAAATGCTGCTTCAGCAAAGTTTCATCCATGCATGTTAGTTTACACAATTCACAACATTGAAGTTGGTTTGCTTTCTCTCCTCCATATTTCCTATTAAGTTCCAACTCTTCTACCTTCGCCTTGTGTTTTCTTCCCTTAAAGTGCTGCTTGAGATTAAAGGCACCTGAGCACTGCACTTGGCAAATCTTGCAAAATAAGTTATCTATCTGATCCTTAAGCATGACACTACCATGAGATAGGCAGGGCTGTTCAGGTTGCAGGTATTGAAGGCAGTTGGTCAGCTCTTTTCGCTTTATCCCTAAAAGATTTGTGCTTGGAACCGGACTTGGACTTGGACTTGGACTTGGACTTGAACTTAAACTTGGCCCTTCCAATGGTCTTGGGCTGTGGCTGGGACTTGAAAGTGAAGATAACACTGAATGATTTGTGCTTGGAACCGGACTTGCACTTGCACTTGGCCGTTCCAATGGCCTTGGGCTGTGACTGGGACTTGAATGTGAAGATAGCACCTGAAAAAGGGGGGAGGGGGAGGTGAAGTTTCCAATATCAAAAACAACTTAGCTGAAGAACTATACCCTAGCACCTTGGAGATTGTGGATATTATATTATATGACCTCTCTACCACCTCGCCCTACCCTTCTACCACCACCACCATATCCACAACCCCCTCCACCACAACCTGTCCAACTTAGGCATCCATATACACCATCACTACCACCACCATCACTACCAACTTGCCATCCTCATAACCCATATCATCCCCCTTTACCTTTTTTCACACCACCACAATTTTTTTGGCCAATCTTTGGTCAGGGACCACCACCACTCCCCTTGAAACCTGTACCCATAGCTTCCCAGACTAATACCATTTCACACCCTTCAACCTTACAATCAAAGCGCACCGCTACTCCCACACAGCCACCCCAATCTCAACAGCCCAAGCATAAAACACAGTCAGGGGGGTTAGAGAGGATTTTAGCTATCTTTCGTATTGATTCAAAGGTTTTTTCTTTAGCTTTTGAGGGTGGTAGGATAGATTCCTATGCTATTCATGAACGACAGGGTAAGTTCCATGGCTCCATTAGGGTGGGTCGTTCGGGTTTGGATTGGATTGGATTATTGCTTGTTTGGCAGACCTAGATTAATGGAATTTTCGAAAATCACCTTTTTTCAAACATTTATGTGAGAACTCTAAACTTTTGGAGTTTACCAGTAGATTTAACAAGGGCGGCTTTTTTGTGGAAATCTCTGAATACCACAATGGTGCAAGAAGGGGTTGCCTACGAGTTCTAGAGGGGACCAAGATAGGTGGTTGGACTTTGTTTAGAAGAAGATTACATGAATATTTTTTGGGGAAGACGATTGCTGGATCGGAGGAAGAGGTGGTGGCCAGAGGCAGAGAATTTGAAAAAGTAGTTGACATGCAAAAACCCCAAGTTTGGAAAAAATTAAATGGCCATGAAAATAAAGGGACTAATTTACATGTTGTGCAACGACTTCCAAATATAACTGATCAGCGTAATCAGTTTGAGTTTTTGGGGGGATTTGACATTTCTAAAAATTTTGCTAATGTGTCAACAGCTGGCAGGCCTGTACGTGCAAGTCATTTAAAATGGACCCAGGCTCACTTTTGTTTAAAAATATCTATTGACTTAGTGGGTGAGGGTAAGCGAGCTGTTTCCTGGGGTAATTTACAGCCTATTGTAAGTCGACTTGCTCAAGCCCACCAACCCCATCGTGAGAATGGTTCAGGCAATGGCGGAGCCAGGAATTTACTTTTGGGTGGGCCATTTATAAAATTTTTTGTGTATTTGAAATCTATAATAGTAATGTACAATACTTCATAACTCAATATGTGCTATAAACAACAATTAAATACATGTTAATTTTTTTTGAAGTGCTAAATACATGTTAATATAGTAGTATATACTTTATATTTTAATCAAACTAATCAAGTACATTTATAAATTATAATGTCATATGGTATATAATATATTGATTATTATAATAACAAATAATATATTATAAGGAATATAAAAAAGAAAGCAGATGAAAAGTAAAGTAAAGAAATCAAAAGAAAGCAAATGAAAAGTAAAGTAACACGTACAAAAGCACTGTACATGAGTGAAGGGCCTACGGAAGTTTCAAACTTGTCTTTTACTCTTTTTTGTCTAGTTTAGTCACATTGAACTTTTACTTTTATATTGTAAACACAAAATTGTAGTAGCATTAATATCACTCTTTCATTTATCAATAACTACTTATTACATCAGTCATTTGTAATATTTTTTGTAAAATAGTTTGTATCTCTAGCATTATTCTTCTATTTAAATGAAAGTTATGTTTATTTTTAGACTTTCTTAAATATATATGTATATTATTGGATATGGGGGCCAAAATGATAAGGTTCTTTTAAAAAATTTTAAATTATTTAGGATGATTCAAAAAGAAAAATATTCATTAATTTTTTTCAAAAATTTGGGAGGGCCAAGGCCCCCTTCAGTCCTTGTGATGTTCCGCCACTGGGTTCAGGCCAACTCTTATTTGATGTGTCCAAACATGTCTGTATAGGCGATGGATCCGATAATTTGCAAATGAAAGAGTGGGTGACTAGGGAAGGATCGGGAACACACGAGGATGAGGAAGACGAGATCCCAAGCTCCAGCGAGGGACTAGGTGGCTCCCCTGTTGCCGATACGAAGTCCGATGAGAAATTGTCCCACAAAGAAGAGGCAGGGGAGTTCCAAAGCTCTGGCGAGAGCATGAGCGGCCCTCTTGTGACTGATACGAAGCCCGACGATAGTGTTTCGGGTTCAGATGATCACGGTGCTGCTGTAGAGGCAATCTTGAGCGCCGATAGAGAACCGGCACACTCCCCTGTTGTCGATGATCAAATTGTGGACCAAGGGGCTGGGTTTTTGATTGCTGATACTGCTGTTGGAGCTCGTTTGACAACCATTGAAATTTCTGGGTGCCCAGTTCAGGTTCAGAGCCAAGTGAGGGTGGGTTCGGACGTGAAGTTTCCTATTTCTGAGGTGGGTTGTGGTTTGATTGACTCTGAGGTTCCTAGACTGATTTGGGATGCTTCTTTGCTTTCGGGTAAGGATGAGGAGGCTGTTAATGCTAAGGTCATTACACCTTTGGCTCTGTGGGACCCAAATGGCTCTTTTGATCTCATCTCTATGGAAGATGGTTCGGATGGGTTTTCAGTGGAAGAGGTTTTAGAGCCTTCAGAATGGGTGAGTAGGATGATTAGAGATTTTAGTAATTTTGTGGGTTTCCAAATTGATTGTTGTGAGAGACAATGTATTGATTTTTTTCAAAAACTTGAGAGGGTTTTGGAGCAGCAAGCAAATGCTATTACTAATCGTCGGGTAAGCAATTCAAACCAAAAGGGGATGAAGGAGTTAAGAAATTTGTTTTCATCTATTAATTACGATGGGCATTCATGTAGAAGTTCTAGAGGCAGTTTGAAATCCTCTAGTTTGGGTTCATTTGTTGGTAAATGAATTTAAAAATACTGTCATGGAATGTGAGGGGTTTAAATAATCCTCATAAGAGAGATGTTGTGAAGAATCTTTTACAGGAATGGAAGTGTGATATATTATTCTTTCAAGAATCTAAACTAGACAGTACCAACTCCAGCTTGGTTAAAAGTCTTTGGGGTAGCCCTTTTGTAGACTGGGTGGCCTTAGATGCCATACATACAGCTGGGGGTGTCATTCTGATGTGGGATTAAAGGGTTGTTGAGAGGGTAGATTCAATGGTTGGAAGTTTTTCAATTTCAGTTGTGTTGAAGGGTGTGTCAGATGGCTTTGAATGGATTTGTTCAGGGGTGTATAGACCGACTGACGGAAGTCTTAGGGATGCAATGTGGGCAGAATTAGATTTAGGCTATGTTTGGTTGAATGTAAAATATTTTCCGAGTGTAAAATATTTTTAGGTGAAAATATTTTCAGGAAAGGAAAATATTTTCAAGTGTTTGGTTGTATTCCAAAAATTATTTTGGAAAATATTTTCAAGTGTTTGGTTGTGTTGCTGAAAATGCTCTAGAAAACCTATTTTTATCATGTTTCTCACATTTTCTTATGATCCAAACAAATATTATTACAGAGAATCAAAATATATAAACAAGAAACAAAAATCAAAACAAAAAAATCAAAATCACAAGACCAATCATGACGCGATCGGTTCATGGGTTCGTGGGTTCGTCGGTGAGGATGAGGGATGGGTCGATCGGTTCGTGGGTTCGTGGCGCGATCTCACCGGTGGAGGAGGTGGGTCAATCGATTCATGGGTTTGTGGCACGATCTCACCGTCGCATGGAGGCGAACAAGGATGGCGATCGGTTCGTGGGTTCGTGGCGCGATCTCGCCGATGGATGAGGTGGGTCGATCAATTCGTGGGTTCGTGGTGCAATCTCACTGTCACGTGGAGGGGACGAGGACAGCGATCCAACCGGCGCGATCTCAAACTCGATGGCACGATCTCGAACTCTCTCTGTTTGCGCGTCTGTGAGGCCTTTCTCTTTTTCTTTCTCTCTTTGTGCTTCTCTAGAAATGATTTGAAGGTAAAACAGAAGCTGAAAATATTTTCCCGGTCAAAGGGGCTATTTTATAGTCAAAGTAAATGATTTTCCAGAAAACTCTATTTTCCATGCGCAACCAAACACACGGTTTCATGTAAAAGGATTTCCTGAAATCGTTTTCAGCCAAAACAAACATAGCCTTAGTGAGATCACAGTGGGCTGGGGCTTGGTGCTTGTTTGGAGATTTCAATGTTATCCGTTACCCGGCTAAGAGACTTGGCTGTAATTCTTTTAGTCCTGCTATGTTTAAATTCTTAGATTTCATTGCTAAACATTCGCTAATTGATTTGCCTTTGGTAGAAGGTGAATATACTTGGTTTCGTGATTCTGATAGTCCTTCTATGTCTAGACTTGATAAAGTTTTGACGACAACAGATTGGGAAGAGCATTTCTTAGATGTCATTCAAAGAACTCTCCCTAGGGTGCTGCCGGATCATTGTCCTTTGCTAGTGGAGGCAGGTGGTATGTTGAGGGGGAAGAGTCCTTTTAGATTTGAAAATATGTGGTTAAAGGTGGAGGGTTTTGTGGATAAGGTTCATCATTGGTGGAATGGTTATCATTTCGTGGGACCTCCAAGTTATGTTCTAGCTTGTAAGCTGAAAGCTCTTAAAAGGGATTTGAAGCACTAGAACAAGCATGTTTTTGGAGATGTAGCTTTTAGAAAAAAGAGTCTTTTGACCGAGCTCTTAGACATTGACATGAGAGAAGGGAGGCAGGTGTTGACTCAAGAGGACAAGGCTAGAAGGTTGGTGGTTAAATCAGATATAGATTTTCTAGCTTCTTTGGAAGAGATTTCTTGGAGGCAAAAGTCCAAGGCTCTGTTTATCAAAAAGGGTGATAACAACATATGGTTCTTTCATAGAATTTCCAATTCCCATAGGCGAACCAATCAGATTAGGGGTGTGGAGGTGGATGGCATTCTCTTTGAGGAGGAGTCAGATATTACAGATCAGGTGGTGGATTTTTATAAGAGATTATATCAAGAACCGAAAGCTTGGAGACCTACTATTGATGGGTTAGAGTTCGCTTGTCTAGACGAAATTGAGAGGTCTATGTTAGAAAGAGAGTTTGAGAATGAGGAGATTATTGAGGCTCTTAAGGAGGCGGAAGGTGATAAGGCCCCTGGGCCAGATGGGTTTACTATGGCTTTCTTTCAGAAATGTTGGAGTGTTTTAGAAGGGGATATATTGGCTTTCTTCAAAGATTTTCACAGCTAGTGTGTTTTTGAGAAATCTCTTAATGCCACATCTCTATGTTTGATTCCCAAGAAGACTAATGCAGTAAATATCAAAGACTTTCGTCCTATCAGTCTTGTGGGTAGCCTTTATAAATTGTTGGCTAAGGTGTTGGCTCATAGGCTTCGAGGAGTGTTGGATAAATTGATATCCAACTCTCAAAATTCTTTTGTGGGAGGGAGACAAATTCTTGATTCAGTTCTTACTACTAATGAATGTTTTGATAGCAGGTTGAAGAGTGGTATTCCTGGTGTTATTATAAAGTTGGACATTGAGAAGGCTTATGATCATGTGAATTGGAATGCACTATTTTACCTTATGGATAGGATGGGCTTTGGGGCAAGGTGGAGTAGGTGGATTAAGGCGTGCATTTCTACAGTTAAATTCTCAGTTTTGGTTAATGGATCTCCTAAAGGTTTTTTTGATAGTTCTCGTGGTCTTCGCCAAGGGGATCCTTTGTGTCCGCTTTTATTTCTTATGATTATGGAAGTGTTGAGTAGACTGTTAAAGAGGACAGAAAATGGTGGTTTTCTTTGTGGATTTAAAGCGGGGTTGCATAGACGTGGGGTATCCATATTTCTCACCTTCTTTTTACTGATGATACTATATTGTTTTGTGATGCTTCTAGGGAACAGTTATTATACGTGCGGATGGTGCTGATTTTCTTTGAAGCTATTATAGGCCTTAAAGTTAATGTAGGCAAGAGTGAGATTGTTCCTGTTGGCGATGTCGGGGATTTGAAAGGTTTGGCTCGTATCCTTTGTTGTAAGGTGGGCACTCTGCCTATGAGATATTTGGGCATGCCTCTTAGGGCACACTATAAGGATTCATCAATTTGGAATCTTATTATTGAAAAGATGGAGAAACGGTTGCTGGATGGAAAAGACTGTATTTATCGAAAGGAGGTAGGCTTATTTTGTTAAAAAGAACCCTATCGAGTCTTCCCACCTACTTTTTATCATTGTTTATTATCCCTCAAGCTGTGGCTGAAGAATTGAAAGAATTCAGAGGAATTTCCTTTGGGGGGCCTCAGAGGATGTTTTTAAATATCCTTTAGTTGCTTGGGATAAGGTATGTTTGCCAATTGAGTGTGGTGGTTTGGGAATTCGAAGAGTTAGGCTATTTAACAAGGCTTTGCTTGGGAAGTGGTTGTGGCGGTTTGGGAAAGAAAATTAGAGATTATGGCGTTAAGTTATAGCAGACAAATATGGAGAGGCAAGAGGATGTTTCAAATTCAGAAGAAGGTAGGAGCTGGAATTTATTGTTCTGTCATGGTCCTCAGGATTGGCAGGCAACCATTGTCTACTCATTCTTTGAGTTTATTTATTCGTCTATGCCGAGGGGTGAGGGGGATGATCAGTTGGTCTGGAGATTGACTACATCTGGTGTTTTCGATGTGCGCTCTTTTTATAAGCTATTAGCTAGTCCTACCACTGATGCCTTTCCTTGGGAGGGTATATGGCGTACTAAGGTGCCTAGACTAGTGTCTTTCTTCTTATGGACAACAGCTAATGATGGGATACTCACCATTGATAACCTTATTAAGAAAGGTCAGTTTTTGGTTAATAGATGTTGTTTATGTTGTTGCGATGGGCAATCAGTGGACCACCTTCTTCTTCATTGTAAGTTCTCTCATGCCTTATGGTGTGAAGTTTTTGCAGTGTTTGGGATTCAATGGGTAATGCCATGGTCAGTGAAATCTTTTTTCTTTATATGGAGAAACTAGTTTGGAAAACATCTTTCTATCATTTAGAACATGGTCCTGGTAGGTTTAATGTGGTTAGTTTGACAAGAATGTAATGCCCACATTTTTGAAGACAAGGCAAGAACTTTGGAACATTTAAAATGTTTACTTTTTCATACTCTGTTTCTTTGGGCTCGTATTTGGGGGTGTACGAATTGTACTGCTGTAGCTAATTTTTTAGTTTCTATTTCCTTTAGCTCTTGATCTTCTTATATTTGTTTCATTGTTCAAAGTGTGCACTATCGTGAAAATGATGTCCAATTTTTTTTAATAAAAGTCTTATTACTTATCAAAAATAAAAAAAAAAGCATCTACTGAAGAAACCTATCATGTAAAAATCAAAAACTTTGAAGAGACTAGACAACTTCGAGTAATTTACACCATTATATCATAGCAAAATGTGCTCGAAAACAAAATTACTGATAACCAGATCAATTGTATGCACATGAAATTTTCACTAAGCATATAGTATAGCTAGGTTCCAAAACTCAATTTTGACTCTACCACAAAAATTTTATATGCATTTCATAATTTATATTTTCATTGTGAAATATCTCTGCTTCTTATGTGATGGGTGCCATTTTAAGATAGAACAATTGCACATCTGGTCATTCTTCAATGAAGACCAATAAACATATGACAGCATCTAATAATCCGGGCCATAAGAAACATTATAATTAACAGAGATATTAATTTTTAGTGCCTAATAACCTTCCTTCGAATTCTCATGCATTCTCTGACAAAGCAGACTAATTAAAATTTCCATGTGGGAGAGAGGAAAAAGAAAATGTAAGTTGGGTTCTACATCAACTAGATATGGACTGTATCTTCAAATCCAACTACAGGCCTTGATTTATATAGAAGTCATTTATGCTTTTGAACAAAAGTTGCACTTGAATAAGGAAAAAAAGATATTCACAGCAGAGCCTCAAAAGTAACTCGGTTAAAGTTTAGGGTGTCTGAAAGACAAGAGAAAGACTATAAAAAAAACACTTTAGTTGAAGCAAAGGGATATACATCATTGCCAATGAGAAATTAAAAATTCAAGCAATCTTCTATTTGAATCCTCACCTGCAAATGCATAAGATCTTTCAAATCTTCATCTAATGTGAACTGCAACATAGCTACCTGCCTTCTATATGCTAGCACTCTTTGGATTGCTACCTCCACAGGCACAATGTTCTCCCTTCTCTCCCCTCCCATTTTATATTCAGTTGTCCTCCGCAACACGTTGCTTACAATTTGTTCATCAATATACTCAGTCAGTCGGTCCTTATACCCTATCAAAAAGATTGGCCAAAGAGCCATTATAATTAACATCATAGTAATCATAGAAAACTCTGATATGCAGTAGGTCAAAATTTGCTATTAGAATTTCTATAAAGTGGAAAAAAAAAAAAAAAAAACGAGACATTATTCTTAGTACAATGAATGAGAAAATTGTAAGAGAACTCTTAAACAATGAAACAGTAAACAATCATGATACTAAAGCCATTACTTTGCCATCAAGGGCTAAAAGACTGAATTTGTGATTTAGATCATGTAGATGAGAAACCCAAGCATACCCATAAAACAAATCACACTTCACAAAACAAGCAAGGCCACTTTTTTAATCACAATTTCAAATCAAACTCCTTGAAGAGAAGATATATATATGACAGACCCTTTAGCACTAGCAATGGAAGTTTTGCCCCTGGAATGGCACTACCTCCCAAAGCACCCAGAGAAAAACATCAAGTTTTACAAGAGCATTCTCATCCAAGAACAGTCCGCTCAAATAGAAAATGTCATGAACAAGAAAAACTCATCAAAAGTCCTCTACCACAAGTTCATTATCACAGGATTTGTAAGTTGCAAAGATTGGGGACACCCCTCCTTACTCAAGACCCTTACAAACCTCAAGTCTCTCACTGGTTCAGAACTCCAATATAGTTACTATGACTACATGGACGCCTTTGAGAAAGTATTATTTTTTCAGAATAAGAACTTTGATCATTCACGGTTCTTAATGTCTGACAAGAAATTCTCCAGTACAGTACCTTCATGGTTCCTAAAGTGGTGGGAAATGTTTGGATCAACAGATCTGAAACAGGGTGTACAAACGGGACCAACGCCTTCTCAAATACTAACTACAACCTCTTACTGCCACAATCTTTCCACACAGTGGGGACCACCCTAAACGCCTCTCTCTCGACTAACACGAGCTGACCAAACACTAACAAGAAAGATACTTGGGTCTTGCTGGGTTGCACAACAGCACAGATTTGGACTTACTTGTCTCAACAATACACATTTGTAAAAAATTTTGGGGCTAAAAACAGGAATAAGGAAAAGCAGATAAAAGGGAAGTAACTGATTAGCTTAAACAAATAATTACAGAATAATGAACAGTAGTTTAAACGGGAGGCTCAGCCTACCACCAAAAGAAATTACAGTAAACAAAGACTGAGAAGAAATAGTAGATGAAGAAATTGGTGGCTGTAAAGATAGAGATTGTTACAAAATCTCTGTTCAACTATGACACCAAGTCTAGGCCATCTGGGCCATCTGAGCCAAGTTTCCAAACTAGTGTCTAGTTCTTAGGTTTTGATATAAGACATGGTGTCATCAAACCCATAGACAGAGCCATTTAGTTTGCAGACAAGTTTCCAGATGAAATCCTAGCTAAAACCCAGCTTCAGAGATTTCTAGGATCTCTCAATTACATTGTCGATTTCTATCAAAATCTCAGAGAAAAGTGCAAACCCCTCTTTGATAGACTTCGTACCAATCCTCCTCCTTAGACCCCTAATCATACCTCTATTGTCCAGGACATAAAAAAATATGTCAAGACATTCCCTTGCTTAGAAATTCCCTCATAAAATTCCTTCAAGATTGTCCAGACAGATGCCTCTAACATTGGTTATGGTGGCATTCTCCTTCAGCATGTCAGTCCCACTTCCCCTGAATAAATTGTGTGTTTTCATTCTGGAATTTGGACTCCCACTCAGATTAATTATAGTACTATTAAGAAAGAAATCTTATCTATAGTACTTTGTATTTCAAAATTTCAAAGTGATCTTTTGAATCAAAAGTTTTTAATAAGGATTTATTGTAAATCTGCAAAACATGTTTTAGAAAAAGATGTTCAAAAAAACATTGCATCAAAACAAATTTTTGCACGATGGCAAGCCATCCTTTCAGTTTTTGATTTTGACATTGAATTCATAGAAGGAACTCAAAACAGTATCCCTGACTTCCTAACTTGTGAATTTTTGCAAAATCCAAACCAAGATGTCCGGGAAAAGACCCGTACAACCCCAAACCCCAAAATTGCCTAAACAGCAAACCACTGGTAGTACTAGTCAGGCAAAGAACCCTGGCCTTTTAGTGGTACCTTTCTCTTCCAATCTACCAAAGACCTTACCTGTGTCACCATCCATTGTTGCCAATCACTATTTGGTATCTACCATCCTAAAACCAAATTACGAACGGCCCCAGGGTCAGCACAGTTACAGCTCTGCTCTAGTTGCACCCCCACCAAAGACAATCACCCCATACACAGTCAAAGAACCTTTTGGCCCAATAATACCCCAAAAGCCTTCATCACAAATCTCCAGAAAAGGAAGGTCTCCCTATGTTCGAAAGCCCTTCATCCAGCACATCTCTTATATTGAGCCACATTTGGTTCATATAACAGATCCTTTAGCCCTAGCAATGGAAGTTTTGCCCCTAGAATGGCACTACCTCCCAAAGCATCCAGAGAAAAACATCAAGTTCTACAAGAGCATTCTCCTCCAAGAACAGTCTGCTCGAATAGAAAACATCATGAATAAGAAGAACTCCTCAAAAGTCCTTTACCATGAAATTCTCCTACAAGAGCATTTCCTAGCTTGTTTGGAAATTTAGACCCTGATTGATAGAATTAACAAGTTTTAAACCCAAGTTGTTAATTAGATTTATTGTGAATAAAACTTGTTAAAACAAACAAACATCAATATCATGTCAAAATCATGCAGCGGAAAAATAAATAAGACAAGATATGATGACCCAGGAAAACTAATGAAACAAACTAGTTTCACAGTAAAAAACCTGGGAAGAAACCTTCCTGAAAAGCAATCCACTATAGTAAAGAGAAGTTTCAGACCTAGTACAAAACCTTTGTCCCTAGACTCTACAATTCCCGTAGATGAACTTACTACAAAAACCTTCTACCGCTTCAGAACCTCTGAACTCTTCAATATATGAACGCCACCCTTTTGATGCATGGATCCCAGTACGTGACTCACTCACCAACTTGAGGAAGAAGAATGTTGGCTGCAAAGTTCTTCACTTCATCAACAATGAAGATCAAGAAGCACTTGGTTACAAAACCCTAAGGCGCAAAAGACACAGTAGCTTCTTTCAGAGAGAATAAGGCATCGATCACCTTTTGCATATGTTCTCCTTGTATTCTCTTATGTGACGGCCTCTAAAATAAGCCTTATATATGTCTAGGGTTGTGAGAAAAGAAACCCTACACACACAGGTCAACATAGGCCGAAAATCGAATCTGGAAATCTGAATTTCGTACTTCTCAGTAATTTTCGATCGATCGAGGAGGCAAGCAAGTGTCGAGCCTATCTATTGTGAGCTATCGAGAGCTATCGAGGAGCTATCGAGGTACAGAAAAATGCTCGATCGATCGACAAGCTGTCGATAAGCTATCAAGATTGTGATAAAAAGAAGCTGAAGAGCTCGATAGATAGCCTAGGTGTCGAGAAGCTATCGAGCTTTAAAATTCAGCACTTTCTCACTTGATTCTTGGAAAGACTTGCATAGCTTTAATACTTGAACTTGAAACAAGGTTTCTTGAAGTATTAAACACATTCTAGATCTACCCAAATACAACTAAAGTGCGGTTTGTCAAAGGATTAGCCAATTACACAAAATAGTGACATATGTTCCTAACAAGTGAATCACATATGTCCTAATAACTTTGATTGTTAAATGTTATCATATTGCATTATAAAGAATTAAAGATAGTATATAAGAATATACTATTATTATATTACATAGAATGATTTGGATAAGTTAGTGTTTACTGTTATATATTTTATTTTTACTTTTTTCTCATATAATTGTATTCAACATTTAAATTCAGCCACATCCCCCATATATGTCATTAAATTATTTATATTTCCTCTCTTTTTTAATTTTAAAAAGATTAAAATATAATATTTTTCCTAAATTAAATAAATAAAATTGTCCTTATTAAGTGAAGTAATGCTAGGGAAACACTCATTCTCACACCCAATGCATCAAAGGAAAAATGAAATACAAAACAAATCAAGTTAGAAACACCAAATTAAAAAAATTAAAAAAAAATTAAAAACTAATAATGCATATTTAAAGTCATAGAATCATCGATAGGTTGCCAATGGAGAGAGAGAGAGAGAGATGGTAAAGAAAAAAAATACAAAGTAATAAAGAGTAGATAAAGAAAAAATTTTACAGTGTAGTAAAATAAACCGTTAAATTCACTAGAAAAATTAAATCAATAATTAAATCCAATCATCGTACTAAATTTAAAATTAAAACTAATCAAACTCTAACTATGGAAACCATATTAATCATAACAAAAAAAAAAAAAAAAAAAAAAAAAGATGTTCTCTAGTAGTAGTAGAAATTACATAATAAATAAAGTTAAAAAATTTTAAAATTTCTTTTTTAACCTTTCAGTTAACCTTATTTATAATATAAATAAATATATATATATTATTTTCATACACTATTACTTTTGAAAATCTAATGAACAATGCTACCTCTTATTTAATGTCTTTGTTATGCAAATCATCAGTTAGTATATATACGATAATGGTAAGAAGTATTGCAAATGAGATCACTAAAAATATATATTGTACGGCACCGAGGTACCCAAACCCAATTGGGCCCTGGGTTTAGGCCCAATAGCATGGCCCCATTTTTAGAATCTCTGCTTTAAACTACCTTCATAAACTGCGAGTTTTAATCTCGTCCCCTAACCGATGCTCGATATAGATTTCCCGAACAACTAAGAAAGTCTTTAATCCAGACATACCATAGGGTGCTCGGCAGTTCCCAGGAAACATCACTACCGGGCATATTAGCTTAAGTTGGAACCAAGTTCCAAAGCCATAATCTCAGCATTCCACTCTCACCTAAACACCCATTTACAATAGATAATATTGGACCTTTGATTGCGCTAACAATGGCAGTAATCATGACCTCCCCACTAATTTAGAGCTATAAATAGAAGAAGTTGGGGAAGAAAAAGGGGGTTCAGAAAAAAGAGGGAAAAAGGAGAGAGAGAGAGTGGGAATATTACTTTGAGTCTCTGTGCCGAGAACGACCCAAAGTAGGAAATCCTAAAACCCACCTCATAAATAAGTTGTGAGCCTAAGTGAAGTTAGGCCCAATAATTTCATTTCCAGTGCGCACAATTGGCGCCCATCGTGGGGCTATCCTACAAAGTTGTGGTTCGACTGAGACTCAAACACGGGAAATGTCCAAAGGGCGTTTGGGAGGCCAAGCCGAGAGCAGATCGATAGGATCTTCTCAGGGTTCCACATGGCAGGAAAGAAGATAGAAAATGTGTGAGGATAGGGAGTGTGTGCGAGGAGAAGAAGAATCTAGCCTGGGAGAAGGATCACACCAGACTCATCGAACGATGTCGGGTGCCTCGGGAAACGGGCAGTGTAATGGTAGAGACCGAGAACTGGAGCGGTTGCGCAAACTGGTGAGGGATCTAGAGTTGGAAGCAAGGGGTTGGCGCTAGGGAAGGAACTGAAATAACCGAGAAAGGAGGGATGATAGCATGGGAAATCGAGGCGAAGAGGGCTCTAGCCAGTCAGGTCCCCAACAATTCCGGGACCAGTCACTTTCCCTAGAATCACCTCGACACAGGAACCACTCGCACTCCTGAGAGACGCGTCAGCACCGGAACCGTTCACATTCACGTGGATATGACGACCGAGGCTCGGATTTCCCAGAGGAACAGCGAACCCACAATGCTGCCATGGATGCCATGAGCCGAGCCTTACGAAGAGCTGCTCGGTCACCATTCTCAAATGAAATTGAATAGGCCCCTATGTCGAGTCGGTTTACATGGCTGCCATTCAATTCCTACGATGGGAAAATGGACCCTGTGGAGTATGTTAGTCATTATATCCACATGATGTCCTTGCATGCACATAATTATGCGTTGATGTGTAAGGTATTCCCTTCTAGTCTTGGCTCCACGACCTTAAGATGGTTCAATAGATTACGAAAAGGTTCCATTCGTAACTTCACCGAGTTGATCTAGGAGTTCAGCGCTCGATTCATGACGTGCAGCCGAATGCCGCAACCGGTGGACGAGCTACTTTCCATAAAAATGAGGGTCGGCGAAACCCTTCGAATTTATGCCAGTCGATATTAGGAACTATACAATGAGATTGGTGGGGGAAATGAGAAGATTGTAGCAAGCACCTTCAGGATGGGGCTTCTCGAAGATTCCGAACTACGGGAGTTGTTGACGAAAAGACCTCCCGAGGATATGAGGCAACTTATGAGGCGTATTGAGAAGTATAAGCGTCTCAAAGATGATCAATTGCAAAATAAGGGGAAGGCCCCGTTGCTTGATAGATCTCAATAGGGTATTATTCCGACAATACCAAAAAAGGATTTCAGGATGCAGGAATCAGAAGTGCAAATTGAAGGAGGCGTTCAAAGAACTGATGCATAAAATTCTAGATCGGATTAAGAACGAGTCGTTCTTCAGGTGGCCGAACAAGATGGGGGGCGACCCATCTCGGAGGAATCAAAACTTGTACTGCACATACCACAGAGATAAAGAGCACACCACCGAGCAGTGCCGGGTATTAAAGGATCATCTGGGGCAACTAGTAAAGGCAGGGTATTTGAAAGAGTTCGTAGTGAATTCCGATAACTAAGATGCCGGCCAGGGTGCTTAGCAGGAAAGGAATCCTCTCCCACCACCGTTGAGAGTGATCGAGGTCATTCACGCTGCCCCGAGGAGTAAGGCCATAATTAGGAGAGTATTGACAGTGGCCTGGGCAGAGGGACAATCACCCAAGAAAAGGATGAAAGTTGGTCGGTTGACAATCTCTTTTGATGAGGAAGATTTTGAGGGGACAATCCAACCTCATGATGATGCGTTGGTAGTAACAGCATGGATAAGAGGCTTTCTGGTGAAAAAAGTGATGATAGACCAGGGAAGCGGAGCTGATGTAATGTACCCAAACTTGTTCGAGGGGCTCGGATTAAAGAATTAGGACTTAGTGAAATATGATACGTCACTGGTCTTGTTTGACGGAAGAGTGGTGATCCCCAAAGGTCAAATTTCTCTCTTGGTGAATATGGAAGGCAAGGAAGTAATGGTGACCTTCATAGTAGTCAGGTTGTTCTCGTCGTACTCTGCAATCCTGGGAAGGCCGTGGATTCACGCAATGAAAGCTGTTTCGTCCATCCTGCATGTGAAAGTTAAATTTCCCACCGAGTATGGAGTTGTCGTGGTATAGGGAAACCAGCGAGTGGCTAGGCAGTGTCTAGTCGCAGTGGTCAGGTGGAAGGGCGAGCAAGTTGGACAAACGGAAACCATCGAAAGAGCAACTTTATAGCAATTACAGAAGCCCCGAGGAGAAACAGGGGCAGATTGTGCTAAGGAGGTTTTGAAGGTTAGAATTTTTCTAGATACTGACAGGTATTTTCAAATAGGCACAAGCATGAATAACCGAGAGAAGGTAGAGATGTTGTTATTCCTTTTGCAGAATGTGGATGTCTTTGCTTGGAATCCGTACAAAGTGCCCGCCATAGATCCCGAGTTCATTGTCCATAAGCTCAACCTGGACCCATCATTCCCCCCGAAAAAGCAAAGACTGAAAAGAGCATCAAAGGAGCATGTTGACGCGGTAAACTTGGAAGTCCAAAGGCTGAAGGAAACAGGAGTGATAAGAGAAATATTCTTCCCAGAATGGTTACCGAATACAGTGGTAGTGAAGAAAAATAATGGTAAATGGAGGGTTTGTGTGGATTTCACGGACTCAAATCGGGCATGTCCTAAAGATCCGTTCCTAATGCACAAGATTGATCAATTGGTAGATGCTACATATGGGCACCCGAAGATGAGTTTCTTGGACGCTTTTCAGGGGTATCACCAAATTGCCCTGGCACCCGAGGACCAAGAAAAGACAGCATTCATTTTCCCAGATGCAAACTATCACTATGAAGTCATGCCATTTGGGTTGAAGAATGCCGAAGCCACTTACCAGCGAATGATGACAAGAATGTTCTAGGAGAAAATTGGGTGCACGGTAGAAGTGTACATTGACAATATGGTGGTAAAGAGTAAACAAGAACCACGACATACAGAAGATCTCCAGGGAGTATTTGAGGTACTTCGGCAGCATAAGTTACGCCTGAACGCCGAGAAGTGTACTTTGGGTGTGGGGGCTGGTAAGTTCTTGGGGTATTTAATCTCTACTCGGGGGATAGAGGCCAATCCTAACCAGATAGAGGCCGTGAATCGCCTTAGACTGCCAAGCAATCCCAAGGAAGTACAAGTATTAACCGGGATGTTAGGCGCACATAATCGATTCATCTCCAAATTTGCTGATTGCTGCAGACCATTTTATCAACTTCTAAAGAAGTGGAAGGGGTTTCAGTGGGATGAGGAATGTGACAAGGCCTTTCGAGATCTGAAGGAGTATCTAACACAAGCACCCATGTTAACGATCCCGGAGTCCGGAGAAGATTTATTCATGTACCTCTCGGTTTCTGATCACATCATGAGCACTGTATTGCTGAGGGACCAAGGAGTGCAACAACTGGTGTATTACATAAGCAAAACATTGGTAGATGCCGAGACGAGATATCTGCCCTTGGAGAAGTTAATGTTGGCTCTGGTGCACGCAACGAGAAAGCTGCCGCATTACTTTCAGGCTCATACTGTGTTCGTCCTCACCAAGTATCCTTTGCAGTCATTGTTAAAAAGATCAAACTTCACAGGCCGAATAGCCTAGTGGGGAACTCAGCTAGGTTCCTTCGACATAAGGTACAGGCCACGAAACTTGGTGAAGGGACAGGTTCTTGCTAATTTCATTGCAGAATTCACCCCCAAGAATGATGGGAAGATAATCTATAATGTAAAGAATCGCCCATGGAAGGTGTTTGTGGATGACGCTTCGAATGCTATAGGGGCCGAAGCCGGTATTGTCATAATCACCCCAGAGGGCATACGATTGGAGCATTCCTTTAGATTGGGATTCAAAGCCTCTAACAATGAAGCCGAATACGAGGCCTTTCTAGCCGGATTGAGAGCCGTATTGTGCCTGGGCGCGAAGGATGTAGAGATTTATTCAGATTCTCGGCTGGTTGTTTATCAGATCCTAGGAAGCTTTGAAGCTCGGGACTCTCGGATGAAAGCCTATCTGAGCGCAGCTAAGCAAATCATTAACAAGTTTGGGACAGTGAAGGTAGCCCAGGTAGGTCGGGCACAAAACAGACATGCTGACTCACTGGCCCTGTTGGCCTCGTCCACTACCGAGGAGATTCCTCAGCTCATCAAAATAGAACTTATAAAGGAGCCAAGTATCGGTATGAAAGATAACTGTAACCCCACCGGGGTTGATGTGGCTGCGGTATCAATAACCAAGCCGTGCTAGATGAACCCAATCATATACTTCCTAGCTGAGGATAAAGTTCCGGACGATGAAAAAGAGGCTAAAAAGATTCATTGAGTGGCTCCCTGGTATTGGCTGTTGGCAGATCGCAAATTGTACCGGATGTCTTTCGGAGGCCCGTACCTTTTATGCTTACATCCCGAGAAAGTAAATGAACTTCTGACCGAGCTGCATGACGGTGTGTATGGAGGTCATGTTAGAGGGCGATCGTTAGCTCACAGGTGATGACCTAAGGGTTTTGGTGGCCGCAGATGCAGAAGGATGCAGCTGAATATGTCCAAAAATGTGAACAATGCAAAAACACACCCCTCTAATCCACCAGCCGGCAGGTCATCTAAACCTCGTCAACAGTCCATGGTTGTTTGCACAATGAGGGCTAGACATCCTCGGCCCTTTTCCCCGAGCAACAAGTAACCGCCGATTCGTGTTGGTGGTGGTTGATTATTTCACAAAATGGGCGGAAGCCGAGGCCCTGGCCAATATCCAGGATGTGGACGTGAAGAAGTTTGTACGGAAAAACATAGTCACAAGGTTTGGGTTGCTGGACTCACTGATATCAGAGAATGGGCTACAGTTTGACAACAAAGCTTTCCAGACCTTTTGCAGCGATCTCAGAATTAAGAACAAATATTCTACCCCGACGTATCCTCAAAGCAATGGCCAAGCTGAGGCAGTGAACAAGACCATTTTGAATAAGTTGAAGAGAAGGTTGGACGGGGCAAAGGGGAGGTGGGCCGAAGAGTTACCTAACGTTTTGTGAGCTTACCATATAACTCCCAGAAGATCCACGAGGGAGATCCCGTTCTCCTTAACATATGGGGCAGAAGTCGTGATACCGACCGAAGTGAGTTTGTGCAGTGCACGGGTCGCGGGATTTGACCCCATCCAAAACGACGGTTTAATGATGGAGCACTTGGATTGGTTAGAAGAGTGTCGGGAAGCAACAACCATACGACTCGCGGAGTATCAACAGAGACTCACCCAAAGATACAAACGAGATGTAAAAGGTAGGGAATTCAATGCCGGGGACTTGGTGCTGAGAAAGGTTGTGGGAAACATGCGGGACGTAGGTGCAAAGAAGTTAGCTCAAACGTGGGAGGGACCATACAGAGTTACTGCCATTGCAGGTGCGGGGGCTTACTACCTAGAAGACCTTGACGAGAGGCCACTCCCCCAGCCATGGAATGTCCACAACCTAAAGAAGTTTTATCTGTGACCATTCATGTACAAAAACGTAAGTCCAAATCTTGTACTCCGCTATAATCAATTTAATGATGAAGTTACTTGTCTAAGCTATTTTCGATTTCAATATTGTGCTTTAAGTAATTGCACATTTAGTACGAATGGAAAACTCTAAGGACAAAAGCCCCATTCTCGGTTCGAACAAAATCGCTGAGCAGGTGGAAACCTTATCATTATTACAAAAACTCTAAGGACAGAAACCTCATTCTCGGTTAGATCAAAATCACCGAGCAGTTGGAAACCTTATCATTCTTACAAAAACTCTAAGAATAGAAACTTCATTCTCGGTTCGATCAAAATCACCGAGCAGGTGAAAACCTTATCATTCTTACAAAAACTCTAAGGACAGAAACCTCATTCTCGGTTCGATCAAAATCGTCGAGAAGGTGGAAACCTTATCATTATTACTAAAACTCTAAGGGCAGAAACCTCATTCTCAGTTCGATCAAAATCACTGATAAGGTGGAAACCTTATCATTCTTACAAAAAACTCTAAGGGCAGAAACCTCATTCTCGGTTCAATCAAAATTGCCGAGCAGGTGAGAACAATGCACCAGGGTTTGAGGCACCATGCCGTTCATATTCTTAGGAAAACAAACATACGTTGTATAAACACAATATATTGGGGCTCAATTTAACCCACCATGCTGGCACTTCCCAGCCAAACATGCGAAAAAGTAAATAGCAACAACAAAAATAGATGAAGAAAGGCAATACCGAAGATCAAAGTAAAGCACTCACGGGCATGGTCCAAACAAACACACAATGAATAGATAGTCATTCAAATAAAGTTAAAAGCAGAATTAATGTCTCATCGCCAAAACTCGGCAACTGTGTACGGATCATCCCCGCGAACTAAATAAGCTGTTCAGTCACCACAGCCCAGTAACGTATGCAAATTTACCAAGTAATAAAAAAAATGCAGTAAAAAGAACTAAAAGCATCAGAAAAGCGGTATGGCAAGTAACTTAGTCAAGTGGAGGGTCTAGTCTGATCTGCTGCTGGTCGGCCATGGGAAAGTGCAGGTCCCCACCGAGCTGATCTTGGGCATTCAGGATGTTGGTGGCTTCCATTTCATCTGGCTCTAAATGAGCGTCAATCTGTTCCACCAGCTCCCTCATACTTGCTGTTTCCTCCTCCTCAACGGGCACTGAGGGATCCTGCACAGCAATGACAGAGCTCGGAAAGGGAATCTGGCTGGGATCTCTCAGAGGGGAATCCTCGGGAACCCCTAAAACTTGCAGAGCAGCAAACCACCTGGCCTCAAAACCTAGCCTTCGAGCTTGGTTCACCACTGGCTCCGCGGAATTCTCGGCATCGGCAAACCCTTCGTTGTACCATTTTTCTTTGCAAGCCTCTAAAGCCGCCCTCAGGTCGGCAAGTTCCTCGGCTTGGGCTGTGTTTAAGCTAATTGCTTGGGCCAGCTTGACATCTGTTTCATTCTGCTTAGCCAAGAGTTTTGCACACCTCTTCTCCGCCAAAGCTCTATTCTTCTCCACAACAGCAACCTTCTTCTCGGCAGAATCAGCTGCCTTTAGTTTTTCCTTAGCCTTTTTGACAGCTGTCTCCCATGCCTTCCTTTCCCGATCAACCTCCTCGGCAAGATCCTTTGCACGACCACCCAGAATATAGGCTAATTGAGCAGCCTAACAAAGACAGGAATTAGTACGGCAACGAAATGAAGAGGATGATAAGTAATTGACAAATAGAAAGTTACCGCGATAGTATGCCACTGTAACCTGCGCCCCACAGACTCCTCCGACCCTTCTTCGAAGGCATGTACATCATCGGGCAGAAGGAGACCCGTGGCCAAGGTCTGAGCAATGACATTTGCACATAGGCAGTTGAAGGCAGAGGCTTGCCATCCAGTAGAAACTTAGGCTTCCACGTCGGCGTGGCTTGAGAGGAGGACACAACACCCGAGTCGACCTGGGTTTGCGACTCGTGAATGACAATACCTCCTGTTGGCTGAGGAGGAGTCTGAGTGGCTACATCTCTCGGACCCATGAACGGTTGATTGACGGCCCTCAGCCTTTTTCGAGATCGTCCAGCTTACGGAGGGGATGGAGAGGGAGGCGCCTGGGTTTGGCTCTAAGAGGGTAGGGGCTGCGTGGCTTGCCGCACACCAAGTACAAAACGATCAATGGTCATAGTCTTCCAAGTCACTATGTCTTCGCCAAGAAAGGAGTCAGCGGTTGACAAGTTGGTTACGTCAACTGCAAAGTGCTCAGCTTCCTCTACAGGGGCCTCGGGTTCAACAGGGTCCTCGGGGTGAGAGGGTCCTCGGGGTGAGCGGGTCCTTGAACAAAAGCTTCTTCTTAGACGGCCTCGTGAGCTAACTCTCGGAGACGCCGAGACACGCGCTCCGTAGACTCATCTTGCAGAGGCGATAACTCGTCCGAGCAAGTGTAACACTTTCCCTTTTCCCTCGCCTCATCGATCGTAAGCTTCGGCGGTACGTCTATGTACAACAAAAGCGGGCTGTCAACTAACAGCGCTTGTTTGAAGGACTACCAGGTAGAATAAATAGGTTCGACCTCGAGGATCAGATGTGAGGCTCAGAGCTGTCCATCCCAATGCACAAATATCTCGAACCGAAGGATGAAATTCAAGTCTCTGACGTGGACTGTCCTAATGTCCAGGATGAACAATTTACCCTCTGCAAAAGAACAAGATACGATGTCAACAACTAGTAATAAAAAGCTACTTCAATAAAAAGAAAAAAGAGAGAAACGGTTAAGTCAGAGATTGGTACGAACCCACTTCACGCCGTGAAAGAGGGCAGGGGATCTCCCCGGCAAACCAGTTGCTGCGCACCCGGACAAACTCCTCGGCCGAGTTCCTATTTGAATCAAGTAGGCATGACATCAATCGTACCCGATTATCCCTAGTTTTTAAGTAATAGTTGGAGGTTTTATTCCCACAAAGACTATACATGTGGTTTATGTCATGGTGATCCAACTGTAAATCCAATGTGTGATTCAACCTACTAACGTAACTAACTACCCGGTAAAAATTGGGAGGGAGCTGGTCGGGGCACAGCTCGTAGTACTTAAGTGTACTGATCAAAAGAAGGTCCACGGGGAACCTAACCCCACCCTCTAGAATTGCCATTAAAGGAAAAAAAGTTGTACCATGCCCTCTATGGAGAGCAATTTCGCTCTCATGGCAGTAAGCCACTTCCATGTCACCGAGGATATCAAACTTTTGCCTAAAGGTGGCCAAAGCTGCCGAGGCCTCCAGGAGAAAAGAATAACCCATTTTTGAAATCTAATACTGAGAGTGGAAACTCGCAGAAAGAAGTTGAAGAAAAAGGAGAGGGAAGAGAACTTACTTTGGGCTCTAAGGAAGAAAGGGACTCTTGGCTGATGAGTAAGCGCTCAAAGGAATGATCAGCAGAGAGTATGCTCAGGAAGTAGGAAGTGAAAAAATGAAAGAATGTTCTAAAGAGAACTATTTATCGGAGCAGAAGAGGACATGGGAACGTTTAATTAGCAATAAATAGGCACGATCCATGAAAAACCCTACGAATGTCAATGATAACCGACACGCACGCCACCTCGGTTCACGAACCGTCAGGCAATAATGACAACTGAACCTGGTGCTCCAGAATAGCGCTCTTTTGAGAAGAGTATTAATGGGAAGCCATAACCGCATGAGTCCCTAGCTGTTGGGCTTTCGAAACAAGAGGGCCTGGTCGGTTCCTTAATTCTTCCCAACAACCGGGCATGAATCAAGGGGGGGCTAATGTACGGCACCAAGGTACCTAGACCCAATTGGGCCCTGGGTTCAAGCCTAATAGCACGGCCCCATTTTTAGAATCTCTGCTTTAAACTACCTTCATAAACTGCGAGTTTTAATCTCGTCCCCTAACTGGTGCTCGGCATAGATTTCACGAACAACTAAGAAAGTCTTTAATCCAGACATACCATAGGGTGCTCGGCAGTTCCCAGGAAACATCACTACCGGGCATATTAGCTTGAGTTGGAACCAAGTTCCAAAGCCATAATCTCAGCATTCCACTATCACCTAAACACCCACTTACAACAGATAATATTGGACCTTTGATTGCACTAACAATGGCAGTAATCATGACCTCCCCACTAACTTAGAGCTATAAATAGAAGAAGTTGGGGAAGAAAAAGGGGGTTCAGAAAAAAGAGGGAAAAACAAGAGAGGGAGAGAGTGGGAATATTACTTTGAGTCTCTGTGCCGAGAACGATCCAAAGTAGGAAATCCTAAAACCCACCTTATAAATAAGTTATGAGCCCAAGTGAAGTTAGGCCCAATAATTTCATTTCCGGCGCGCACATATATATATATATATAATTAATTAGCCACTATCATTATGGAGTAGTGGTTTATAATTTTACACATCCAAAGAAATGGAATATATAGAGTTTTCTTAAAGGTATGTGTAAAGATTCACATTATATACATATTTGTGTGTGTGTGTGCACGCGCGTGTGTGTGTAAAGGTAAAAAAAAGGAATATTTAAGGTTTATATTAACTTAAAAACTAATGAAAAACTAATGGTTAATAACTAAAATTATAGTATTGATAAAATATTTAATGAGATCATCCTAAAAAAATTATCACGCACAACGTACGGGTATGCGACTAGTTAGATATAATACAGGGCCATGCCTTATGTAGAAGACATTCTATCTTATTCTTACTACCAATGATATGAAAAACAAATTGCATCTTCTACAGTGTACTTCCCTAGATAACAGGAAAAGAAAATGTGAACAATCAAGACTCAATCATTCCACTAGAAGCATGAGGCAAATCACACATTATGCAAGACAAACAATATAAAAGGGGACAGATTATCCTATCAAGCTAGCATTTGACGCATCTATTCTGCATACAGTTCTCCCAAGTCAAAACTAAGAATTTGAAACATCCATTAAACACAAGTTAGCTTCCATCTTGGCCATATAAGAGCATTTGCAGCAGTGTAGCTAAATAGCTATATAGCTATTTTAGCTACACTAAAACACAAAAAAGAGGGTTGCAACAATGGAGCTAAACCAAAAAATTTTAGCTTCTCAGCTACAGTGCACATCTATCTTTAGATGTGCACTGTAGCTCAAAGGTAAAAAAAAATAATAATAATAAAATAATAAAAAAATACTATTTTATGTTGCGTTCATACTAAATCAGAATATTTTAATAATATTTTTTTCTTTTCTTTTTTTCTCTACTCTTTTCCATTTCTGCCCGTTGATCCTCTCTACTCAGTCCTCACACTTCGTTTCTACCCGTTACCGCCGACCAAGTCCCTGCCCAATGTCGACCGAAGCCTCAGCCCAACGCCGACCACTCTTTGTGTTCTCCACAACTCCACCCCCCTCTCTCTTTGCTATCTCATGCCCAGCGCTGACGTGGGTCTCTATCTCGCATTTTCTCTCTCTAAATTTTCACCTCAAAGGCCAAACCTCCAAGTTCCACCCTCTCTCTGTTATCTCATGCCCAACGCCGATGTGGGTTTGTGTTTGTGTTTTCCAATCTGTTGTGGGCAGTGGGCTTGTGTTTTCTGATCTATGGGCATTTTGGCGCAATTGATGAAATTTTTGGGGGTATTTTGTTTACAATGTTTTCCAATGTGGCTGTTGTGGGGGCGGCAGTGAAGATAGAGTGAAAGAGAAAGAAATACAAAGCTGAAGTAGAAAAACAAAAATACAAGTGAAGATAGAGTGAAGATAAAGAGGAGTATATGTGTGTGGAAGAGAAAAACAAAGAGTAAAAAAAAAACGTGTATTTGGATGAAACCAAATAAGATAATGGGAAAAATAAAATAAAGAATAATAAGAAATTAAAATTAAGAAATGTTACCACAGTATTTTTGCAAAAAATTTTAAGTGATAGGTTATTACTATCTAATATTGGTGAGAAAAAAATAATTTTTTGATGGTGGTGGTGGCGGTTGCGATGGTGGTGGCGGTGGTGGTAGCGACAGTGGTGGTGGTAGTGGCTGTGATTGTTATTTATTGTAGAGAATATATTATTCTATCATGTGGCGGCGGCGAAAGAGTCAGCGGCGGTGGAAGAGTTGGTGGTGGCGATAGTGGCAGCGGTAACGATTGCGGTGGCGGTGGAAGAGTTAGTGGTGGCGGCAGTAGTGGCAGCGGTAGTGGTTGCGGGTGATTGTGATTGTTGTTTATTGTAGTAGATATATTATTTTATTGTAGGGGATATATTATTTTATTGTGATGTTTATATTATTTTATTGTGTTGAAAGCTAAAATAAATCCACTGCTGCAGCATGTGTGTAGGTAAAATAGATAAAATAACTTTTGGTGGAGTTAAAAAACTAAATTTTTAGCTCCACTGCTGTGGATGCTCTAAATGGTTCAGCGTTAGGATTATGACTAAAATCTATATAATCTTCTAAAAAAAATAAATAGAATCGCTTACAAGTTCCCGAATATTTCAAAACATAAAGACGAGACTGTCAGTTGAGACAAGCTCATGATTATTATTTGGACATGGCATCCCAAAAGAAGCAAGCCAAAAGAATGTTAAGTTGGTTGCATTGATAAAAGTGGAATTATAAATCCTTGGTCTAATAATTACCTTCCACTGTGACACCGAGAAGCTATGCATTTAACCTTCACATATCCACCAGGATACATTCCTTCACCCTTGCTTGTATCGGGCCTAATTTTCAATACCCATCAGAGAATAAACAATTTAAAACTTACCCAAATCCATAAAACAATAAACTCCACAGCAACAACAACAATTAATGATAAAACACAATCATACATACAACACATATACAACAACACAACCATGAAGCCTGATCTTTCAACTATGAAAACAAAACAAATATTTAGTTAGAAGTTGATAAGAACAATGATTGAATACCTATTGCCTCCAAATCGGTCTCTCTCTCAAACTTATGTCTTATGCTTCCACAATTTTAATAACAGTTTTTTATTTTCTTTTTAATTAATTAAAAAAAAAAAGAGCCAAAACGGCGTCGTTTTGCTCATTTAGTGGAGGCAATTATTATAGTATGCCTTCGCAAATAGATCTTTGGTCCATTAATAAATGGGGTTTTAGGTTTGGTCCAACATTTCTCAACAGATTACCACAATTTTTCTTCAATAGATTCTAGAAATACTCTCATGAATACCTTTCAATAAGCGTAGTTATTGTCGTCAAAGTGAAGTGAGATATGCAAGGATTGACCACGATCCATTGGATCCAAAGATTACACTCAAGAAACTAATCATGGAATCAACTAAACCTAATGCTCTAATGCCAATTGAAAAGACTTATTTGACCCCTCAATTTAATAAGGGGTGGATTAATCAATTAAAGCCAATTAACCATAATGAACCAAATTAAAAGGCTGTTGACTTATCCAAATTAAATTATCTTAAGAATTGACGATCAATAAAATTTTAGTTGGAGTAGAATTTTTATTTCTTGAATCTTAGTAATAGAGTTTTGGCTAAATACAAATCCTAACAATTAATAAGCTAAAATAATTTAATAATTAATTAGAGTATAGCCAATTTCTAGTACAGTGAAAATAATCACTTAGTTTAAACATAGTTCTTAAGACCCAACTTTTATTATATTAGTATATGATTTGACTATTCTCACTCCAAAATCCCCTACATCAAACTAGCCATCAAACACTATAAATTTCAAATTGCATTGCTATAGCAACTTGTTGGGTTTTAGAAAAATTATATTGTAAGAAAGTGGTCTCATGCTACCATTTCCTAAAATATGACCGTCTATATGTTTGGGAGATACCATTGCAATATAAATATTAATTATTTTAACCACCTCTCTCTCTCTCTCTCTCTCTCTCTCTCTCTCTCTCTCTCTCTCTCTCTCTCTCTCTCTCTCTCTCTCTCTCTCTCTCTCTCAAAAGGTAGGGCTTGAATGGGAAGCTTGAGGGGATAGGAGAATATTTATATTGGAGAATAATAATAATATAAAAAAGTGAGTAAAAGATTATATAAATGGAAATGAAGAAGAAATAAAGAGCCTACATGCTACATGTGAGAAATTGGTTAATTAATATTTTTATTTGGAGAAATTACACTTTGCCCACCTGTGGTTTGCTTAAAAAAAATATTTTATCTACCTGTAGTTTAAAAATTAACAATTTACCTACCTGAGGTTAGCTCCGTTTGTCTTTCGTTGTCCACGTCTGTTAAAAACAAGGATAAATTTGTATTTTTCTTACTCTTTTATGTTTTTCTCCTCTTAAAACATAAAAAACTAAAAAATCAAGAGAAAATAAGATCAAAAAGCTAGGTTTTGTAAAAATTAAAACTTACTTTTACATCCTTTTCCATATATCAACTTTTAGATCTTTTATTTTATTTTAACACATTCCAATTGATATTACATTGAACCAGCCATTGCTCTCAGCTAATAGGATAGAAGAATCTGCAAAAATAATTCGAACTGATTTAAAAATTGAAACCCACCAAATATATATACTAACATTCACAAAGAAGCACTACATAAATCCTAAATGGCTAACTCATAATAAGAATCTGAATCTAAATAAGCAATTCACTTGATTTGGACTGAAATCAATAAAACCCTTTTATCCATTTGCCTCCCAGAAAAAGAATCCAAAATAGTAATGCCATAACCAGTGTAATTTAATCCAAAAAGAAAAAATAAATAAATAAATGTTAGCAGAATACATTGGAGCATTAAGCTACTAGTTATAACAGATTTAAGGCATCCTTCAGTTTTTGGAACATTTATTTGTATAATATATGTCTGAATCTGAAGCAAAAACATCCTCTTTAGCTTGCACAAGAAGATGTAAAAGATCTAAAAGATCACCAGGACCCCAATCAAATACTTCCCTCTTCTTCTAATAAAACTCCCACTAAAATCAACACCGCCAACACCGATCTCGGGTCAAAAGGTCAGATACCCGAATCCGCCAGAAGCAGTGAATCCGGACCTGGCAACGCTCCAGAAGCAATGGAAGTTTGCCATTAGACAATACAGCAAATGGTACTCTCATGCTTGGGGCTCCGCCATTCTTGCTAGTGTCTCCTTCTTTGCACTCGATTGGATCATCAAAGGCTCTAATCCTCTGCCTTCTTTCCACAATAAGCCCCCTGAGTCTTCCGATTCTTCTTCTTCTTGTGGGTGAGTTCTCTGTTCGGTTGTTCTAGTTATTTTGCGTTTTGGTTCTCTGGGCATGTTCGATTCGAGGGGACCTTTGATGGGTTTCTTTCAAATTTGAATATTGTGTTTGCTATCATGTGAATTATTGATCGTTTTATTCGAGCAATGGACTTTGGGGTTAGGAAATAGTTTTGGTTAATTCTCGTTTCAATATTTAGGATTAAATTGGTTTTTGCCGAATGGGTGGGGATGGTTTGGTTGTTTGTTTGGTAGACTATGTAATCCATTTATTTTAAAATGGAATGTCTAAAAGTTGATATACCCAAAAAAAAAAAGTACGAAAATAATGTAAAATATAGGTTTTAATTTTTACAAAATTTACAGCCCGTTTGGTAGAGTTGTTAAACAACACATTTTTAGTTTTTAAACAATATTACACACTATTTCACATAATTTTTCACTCACACGTATTTTAAAAAACTACAAACAACATTACTCAAACTTCTCTACCAAACGAGCCTACTTTTTGATCTTCTTCTTTTTTTCTTTTCCTTTTTTTAGTTTTTTACGTTTTGAGATGAGAGATATAAAAGGGTAACAAAAAATACAAATTTACCCTTATTTTTAACAGAGATGGATAATGGAAGACAAACGAAACTAACCTCAGGTGGGTAAAGTGTCAATTTTTAAACCACAGTTAAGCAAAGTGTTTTTTAGGCAAATCACAGGTGAGCAAAATGTAATTTCCCCTTTTTATTTTTTTAGGGTGACTTTTTAGGTAGAGTTTAACTCAAAATTTAGATAAGTTGATATCAATACATGTCTTTTTTCTTTTTCTTTTTTTTCAAGAAACAAGTGCGCGCACACACAAGGGAGAGGGAAAGGGGTTCTAATACAAAGGCACTCCACAACTCCACTCAAAAGTCATGGTAACTTTTAAGAGAGAGTGGGGCAAGTTATACTATACACAACACACTCTCTTAAGCAATGTGTGACAATTACCCATTCTTTTCTTTTTTTTTTTTTTTTTTTTTTTTTTTTTAGAAACAAACACACACACACACACAATATGAATGCATGTCTTATTGTTCAAAGTTTAACTAATGACCTCACCGCCAAAAACCGGAGCCTCTTAGTATTTCCAACATATTCAAATCCCCTCCCAAATTATTACAAACAAAAGCAACAACAGCAACAATAACAACAACAGCAACAAAAAAACAAAACAAAACTAGAAGTAAACAAATAAAGATTGGGCCTTAGCCCAACTTGTAGTCATGTAGGTTTAGGCAAAAATAACAAGGCCCAAACCTACCTTTAAAGCCCGCTCATTTCCATATCATCCCTTTTTTTTATACACATATCATCCCTTCATTGCTTCTTGCCTTCACCAGATTCTCGTGTTTTTGCTTCTCTTTCTCTCTCTCTCTCTCTCTGATTGTGCGTGTGTGAGTGTGAAGTTAAACAGAAGAGAGAAAAGTAATGGAGCAACAAAGAAAGCAGAAGATGGCAGTTGAGAAACAACAACATGAACAAGTCGAAGAGATGCAATAAGGCCCTTCCCCAATCGAACAACTTCAGGTTAGTTTTTCATTCTCTCTCTCCCAATTTTCCTTTTTGGGATTTCATTTTTAAAAAAAAAAGAAAAAGGAACATATATTTCTCTTTTTAGCCTCAATCCCTGTAGAATGTTGTTCAAAATTCAACATCTGATCTTGGTTTTCTCTATTTCATCTGATTATCACTCCTTCATGATGTTATTTGAAGAGGAAGAATAGTGAGATGACGGATTAGCGTTATGGATGACTGGTCCATTTGGATAGGCCTAACATATCAAGGTAAGTGGACAGATCCGGTATGAATAGGCCGGGGTGGACGGACCAATGGGCCACGTGGCACTAATTTGTTCATTATATGGTCTCCAAGGAATCTTAAATGGAAATGACTTACGTCTCACGATTAACCCTAGCCTGTAGAATCCCATAATAAATAGAATTCTAACACGAAGAGGATTCTGGAAAATACGCCCATTAATGAGGATCTTCCTTATATGGAAAAGACTTGTTACGCAAGCATAGGAGTTTGATTCTACACTACTATAAAAACCCAAAGACCCTCACAAAACAGGTACACATAATTTACCCCTTTCTAGCACTCTAGAGTTGTGAGAATAGTTTTAACTTGACCTTCGGAGGGTATTTGGCCGGCACCACACTGGTGCTCTCTGCTAGGTTTTCTCTTTTTGTTATGCAGGTCTTGCTTCGAGTGTGCGAGGACTGTGTGGCTCACTGGTGATTTTTCAGCATCATCAGTTGGTGCCATCTGTGAGGAACATAGTGACTTGTAAGCCATACAAACGCATCCTAGACAAAGAGTTGCATGGTACTTACTCACTCGATGGCGATCACAAACAACGTTTAGGGAGATGAGCCATGACTTACTGCTTTGGAGAGATAGGTACAAACCCTCACAGCAGCAGTGGAACGCCTCACCAGACAAAACCAAACCCTAGAGGAATAACTAGGACAGAAGAATGCGACGATGGGAACCCAAGAGAAAGATCAAGAAGGTACCAGTGGTGACCGGAGGAACTAGGAATCAAGAAGGTACCCGAGTAGACCGGATAGACAAGACATGAGCCATCCATCCGTTACTGATACGACCCCACCCCACATCGTTGAGGAGATGCAGATGATGAAAGAACAGATGGAATGCATGATAAATGCGCTAAAGGGAAGTGTTTCCAGTGATCTCGACGATCTGGTCCATAGAATAGATTCACCATTCACCATGGCCGTCAACTTTTTTCCTCTTCCCCCAAAGTTTTGTATGCTACAAGTGGAAAACTACGACGGAAAAAAGGACCCGCTAGATCACTTGGAGTCTTTCAAGACCCTGATGCACCTTTAAGGGATACCGAACGAGATCATGTGTAAGGCCTTCCCCACCACACTAAGGGGCCCCGCAAGGATATGGTTCAGCAGGCTAACACCTAACTCCATTAGTTCCTTCAAAGAGTTGAGTGCCCAATTCGCATTGCACTTCATCGGGGGACACAGGTATAAGAAGTCTATTGCATGCTTGATGAATATTAAGCAGCAGGAGGATGAGACGCTGAGATTCTACACAACCCATTTTAATAAGAAGGCACTCTCAATCGACAAAGCCGATGACAAGATCCTCGTAGCAACCTTCATGAACGGATTAAGAAAGGATAAATTTTTATTCTCCTTATACAAGAATGACCCGAAAACCGTGTCAAATGTGCTTTACAGGGCCACCAAGTACATGAATGCCAAAGATGCACTGTTGGCACGCGAAGAAAAACCAAAGAAGAGAGAGAGATAGGAGGAACCCCGGCAGGATAGGGGCAGGAAGATGGCTAGAACCAGAGATAAAAGAGACTATTGACGATCCAAGCCCCCGACAGGGAGGTTTACAAACTTCACCCCACTGAATTCTCCAATTGATCAGGTCCTGATGCAGATCAAAGATGAAGGAGCATTAACTTTCCCCGGTGTTGAGGGCCATTTGCGGAAGCCCAGGCAGGCAGAAAAGCCCAATGATAAGGGCCACAAAGAATTGACAAGATAAATAGCAAAAAAGCCCATTAGGCCGAAGCGGCAGGAATAATGGGTCACAAGCCGACAAATATATAAATGGGTCTTGAAGAGCCAAGCGGGCTCAAAGAAGCCAGGAAAGAAAGAAATAGCATCCCATGGGCAGAGTATGAGTTAGAAAAGTAAGAAAGGGCTGCCGCAGGCCCAAGGCAGTGCAAACTAAGAAAGTAAGGGGTTTATGGCAAGCCCATGAACCCCAAAGAAAAGGATAAGGTTATTGGGCCGGGGAAGCCCAATGAAGTTAGTAAAAAGCCTATGGGAGTGTGGAATTAGCAAACGAGCCGAGGAAGCCCAAAGAAAGCAATCGGGCCGTGGATGCCCAGAGGGACATAGGAGCCCATGAGTAGAAAGCAAAACAGTGCCCATAATAGGCCACTAAGAAAAGGGATAGACGGCTGACCCAAAAGGAGGCCCAGCAGGATTAAGTTATTACGACAGGAATAACAATTCAACGTGGCAGGCAGTAAAGAAAATCAAAAGTGGGCTAAAGAAATGTAAAGCCCATTATCATACGAGGCCCAGCTCCTGAATGAAGCGAAAAACCAAAGGAAAACCATATGAAAGGCCAGGAAACGCAGACGGAGAGTCTCCAGGTCACGGCAGACGCATGAGCAGCAGGCAGACTCTTGGACAAACTTGAAAGGGAAGCACGCGCGAGGCCCAGGCACCACCAGCCTGTACCCTACCAATATAGGACATGGTGGGGCCATGGGCCAGAGGTAAGAGGTAAAGAGGGGTGTGGTTTGGTGGTGGCGAGAGGGGAAAGGATCTATTTGCGGCTCCTGCCCAAGCCCCTTTTGGGAGGTACATCCTGCTGGGATGATAGACCACCCAAAAGAGGCAATTTGAGGGGGAACCGTTCGGTGCATGCTCTGAGAGTGGAGAGAGAAAGTATTAATACCGTGGCAGGAATACAGGGGAACAAAACAAACCCGCCTCTATTTGGCGAGGGTGGATGTCGCACAGTCCTGGTGGTCGGCAAGTACATCCAGACCAGACAAAGGCGGTTAAGGGGCAAGACGGTAAAACACTAACCACGGCAGGCGCTATAAAAAGGCCCTTGTCGTGCCCTGTAGAGGGGATGGAAAAACAGAGCATATTTTCGGAATGAAAGGAAGAAACAGAGCAAAAAAGAAAAGAAAAAGATAAGAAAGAAAACAGAAAAGAAAAGAAATGAAAACTAAGAAAAACGAGAGTTATTTCAAATAGGGCATGCACCCATAGATCGGTTTCTCTCTCTCCCCCTTCAAATCTTACCTTCTTCAAAAAACGTAAACAAGGACCATCTTTCTTTTGGGCAACAACCATTCAGGTCCAACTCCCTCAAAACCATTAATCCTCACGGCAAGATCCTTTTCCTTGGGGGTTATTTGCGTTGAGAAGAGGCGTTCTTTCCTCTTTGGCTTTGCTGCGGCAGACTAAGCTTAAAACTTAATTTATGCCCATGTAAATTAGCCAGTATTATTCTCTTCATTTTTTCTCTGTGATTGATATCATTGTAACTGTAATCATGCTTTAGTAGCAGGGAATATATAGCCGTTTATTTAAGAAAGTCAAAGTACTCTGTTTTAGTTATTATTATATCTGCCTGTCGTAACTTGTCTACAACAGTTCTGCTTGTTGTAAACTCGCTCCTAGCAGACACGGCATAAGTTTGTGCACAAACCGACCCAAGTTGAGTTACAACTGGACCAGCTCCAGCTCCCTTACTTAGAAACACTAGGGCCCATCACCGCAGGAGGCAACCCAGCCCATTACTGCAGGAGGCAGCCCAACATATCATATCATTCAAAAAAGGCCCCTACATTAAATTGGCGACTTCACTAGGGAGTTGGGAAGCAGACAGGGGCAAAGGAAAAGAAAGCAGAGCCCCTCGCAAACAATGCCACCAAGTTCAGGACGACATGGAATATAAGTGTCATACCCTCACAAGCAGAATCCAGGCCGACGACGCCTCACCAAGAGCAACTTAACCAAACGGAAGGTGCCAACAGAACGGGGGCTGATCCTCAGCCTCAGACAAGAGTCCCCATGGACAATGTCAACACCTTTGTCGAAGTGTTGCAATCATTGCAGCACTTGCAGCAACAAATGATGGAAGAGATCCGTCAACTGAAGGCAGACAAAACAAAAGAGAAAGGCAGCCAGCATGACCCGGATCATGTGGCAGACAGAGAAGAGACGCTGGCAGGAGGTGTCCCTCGGAACACTGGACAGCGTTCCATCACCATGGCTGAGGTAGCGGCTCTCTTGGAGCAAGAGAGAGCCAGAACACCAAAGGAGAGGTTTTACGCAAGGAGACCTCCCTATCCTCTAAAAGTACTCAGCAAGCCATACCCCGAGAGGTATGAACCAAGGTCCTTCGCCCAGTACGATGGCAGGAAGGGAAGTGCAGTAGAACACGTGAGCAAATTTATTAACACCCTTGGCCCTTACGCAGCAGACGAAGACTTATGTCTGCGGGAATTTCAAAGTCACTATGCGACAGGGCATACACCTGGTACATTGGCTTAAAACCAAGATCAATCCCAACCTGGGATGACATGGTGGATGTATTTTGCACTAAATACTTTCACGGGGAAGAAACGGTGACGCTTGCAACTCTGCAAGCAACCAAGCAAAGAAATGGAGAGGATCTAATGGAGTACATCAAACGATTCAGGGACATAGCACTTAATTGCTATGATCACTGTGAGGAGAGGACGTTGGTAGAAATGTGCATGACCAATATGATTCGGGAGTTCAGAGCTGTCCTGGAGAATCTGGAGATTTCCCAGTTTGCACAGCTATTACAGAAAGCTAGAAAGACAGCTTAGTCCATGAAACCCAGTTCAGATAAGAGGAACGCGCCACAGGCTATGGCGGTGTCTACTGGAAACCAGAGAAGGAAAACAGAGGGGAGGGAGTATGATACACCCCCACCCCTACCATGCACTCCTAAGGAGCTGGATGTGCTACTTGACAAATGGATAGCGGACGGAGGAAGAAAGAAGGGATCCTCACTTCTGCCGCTTGCACAACTATGTACAACATACCACCGCAGAATGCTGGGCGTTCCGCAGGTTGGTGCACCGCAGGATCAAAGAAGGCACATTAGAGCTAACCCAGCAGGAAGTCCAAAGAAACCCACTCCCAAACCACAAGGGAAAGGATGTAGCAGCAGTAGTGATATGTGCAGACCCGGGAGAAGACGAGGAAGAAAACTTGGCCCTACCTGCCGCGGCGATTACCACTCTTCAGCAGAATGCCAAGTTCAAAAATCTATTTAACCAGTTGGGACTTACAGCAAAAGAAAGAAAAAAAGCCACGGAGGCTTTGGTAAGCATCGCCTTCGGAGCAGGGGTGGAATGCTTGTCAGCAGAGATGCCAGAAGACAGGGCCCTCCTGCAGGAATCAACAGAAATCACATTTAGCAGTGAAGATATAGAAGTGGGGCACCCAGATCATAGGAGGCCTCTCTATTTAGCAGCATCTATAAATCAAATCCCCATCAAGAGGGCCCTGGTGGATACAGGTGCTTCTGTAAATCTCATTCCATTGAGCACCCTACAAACCGCAGGAATTTCAGAGAAAAAGATCCAAGGATGCCCGATGGAAGTAATGGGATTCGGCGGAAGAGGTTAGTACACCGCAGGGCACATTCAGTTATGGTTGAAAGTAGGCCCTATAGCCTCTCTAGCTCGCTTCCACATGGTCAGAACGGAAGTATTTTACCATGTGCTTTTGGGAAGACCTTGGTTACACAAACACCAACTAGTCCCGTCCACCTACCACCAATGTGTGAAGGGAAGATTGAATGGCAGGATGATACGCATAGTGGCAAACCCCTCGCCGTTCAAGCAGGCAGAAGCCCATTTGGTGGAAACCATGTTTTATGATCAATGGGCTCCATCGGGAGAAAATGTGGTTGCAAAGCCACGAGGCACCTTTATTCCTAGGTGGGAAGATGTCCAAGATGATCCAGAACCCGATTTAAGAGAGCTACTGGCACGAAAGAAGAAAAGGAAAGAAGTGCCTGCCGCAGAGCCAGACGAAGTACCTCAGTGCATCAGGGTCCGAGGCCTTGATGGCAAGATTATCTATAAATTATGAAGGTGCGTGGGGCCCACGGGTGAGATACAAGTGGGTCCCACCCAAAAGGGGTGACACAAGAGTTTAGCGTGTTGCGTTGCTGAAGGAAGTCTGGGAAAAGAAGAAGAAAATGATGAAGCAGTTACGGTAGAAAGGGACATCCAGGTTATGGCAGAAGAAGAATTGGAAGAGGTTGACTTAGGGTCTAACTCACAAGAACCAAGGCCCACCCATCTCAATTAGTGCAAGCCTGACAGAAAAGGAGAAGTCAAAACTCATACTATTGTTGAAAGAATTCAAAGACGTCTTTGCTTGGGACTACAATGAAATGCCAGGGCTCAATCCCGGGCTTGTTGCGCATACGTTGAATGTGGACCCGGAGGCCAAGCCGGTGGCCCAGCCTGCCAAGATATTTCACATAGAAATAGAAGGGCAAATAGTCAAAGAAGTACAGAAATTGCTAGCCGCAGGATTTATCAAGCCTGTCCAGCATCCCCGCTGGCTATCCAACATAGTACCAGTAAAGAAGAAGAACGGGCAAGTAAGGTGCTGTGTAGATTTCAGGAATCTCAACAAAGCTTGTCCAAAAGACGAATTCCCACTGCCAAACATGGATTTACTGATAGATTCTGCAGCAGGAAACGCCATGTTCTCATTCATGGACGGTTTCAGTGGGTACAATCAGATCAAGATGGCATCAAAGGATGCAGAGAAAACTGCCTTCAGAACACCCATTGGCAATTTCTATTATACTGTGATGCCCTTCAGGCTGAAAAATGCGGGTGCGACTTACCAGCGAGCAATGACAGCCATATTTCACGACATGATGCACCAGAAGCTAGAAGACTATGTGGATGACATAGTTGTTAAGTCAAGGAAAGGGAAGAACACTTTCGGGTGTTAAAAAGAGTATTTGAAAGATGCAGAGCTTTTAAGTTAAGAATGAATCCCCTCAAGTGCGCATTCGGAGTATCCTCTGGGAAATTTTTGGGTTTCCTGGTTCACAGCAGAGGCATAGACGTGGATCCGGCCAAAGCCACGGCTATAGCAACTATGAGACCTCCTGGCACAGTAAAAGAACTGAAGAGCTTCTTAGGAAAAGTCTCATATATCCGGAGATTCATCCCTGGACTGGCATCAATCACCTCTGCTTTCACCAAGTTGCTTAAGAAGGGGCAAAGTTTTGAATGGGGGAAAGCGCAGCAGATGACCTTCAAGAGGCTGCAGTAGATAATGATGAACCTCCCCACAGTACAGGCCCCTATTCATAAAAGACCATTACTACTCTATCTGGCCACCAACTCGTACGCCATCGGCGCGCTAATCGCTCAGGAAGATGGAGGTGGTGTTGAGCAGCCAGTGTGGAAGCGCAGCAGATGACCTTCAAGAGGCTGCAGAGACCCATTACCCAAGGGCAGAGAGAGCGTGCCTAGCCATTGTATACGCTTCGCAGAGGTTGCGTCACTATTTCTTCGCATACGAAGTATGGCTGATGACTAAGTCACATGCCATTAAAGCTCTGTTACAATAGCCGATTCTCTCCGGCAGGATATCCTAGTGGTTGCTACAATTATCACAATACGACTTGAGAATGGGGACACCTAGGGCAGTGAAAAGTCAGGCTATAACGGATTTATTGGCGCAGTTTCCAAGAGAGGAAGAATTCCCGCTGCATGATGAAGTTCCAAGGGAAGTAGCTATGGCAGAGGAAGTCAGGGAACAGTGGGTAATGAAATTTGATGGGTCTTCTACTACTCATTCCAGAGGGATGGGCGTAGTTTTGTATCATGAAGAGGACAAGGCAGTGGCACTGTCATTTAAGCTGGAATTCCCCTGTTCAAACAACACGGCGGAATACGAGGCCTACTTAACTGGGCTTGCCACAACTCTCGAAATGGGAGTCAAACATTTGAAAGTACTGGGAGACTCCAACTTGGTCATCTACCAGGCCAATGGAAGTTTTTCCTTAAAGGAGCCCAGCCTAGCTCCGTACAGAGCAATGGCCCAGAAGATGGAAGAGAAATTCTCAACCTTTGAGATAGAACATGCCCCGAGAAACGAAAATCGGTTTGCGGACGCTTTGGCCGCATTGGGTTCGCAAATAATCTTTGAAGGGAGTAGCACTAATATAGAAGTCAGCAAGAGGGAAGAATCTATCATTGAGGTGTTGAAGGAAAAGTTCCGGGAGGAACAGGGCGAAGGGGATTGGCGAATCCCCATAAAAGAAACCTTGGTGAAGGGAGACGACGCGGCAGAATTGAAGATGTTAAAGGACTATGCCTTGGTGAAAGAAGAGTTGTACCGCAGGATGCCAGGTGAGATTTTATCCAAATGCGTGGGTCAGGAGGAAGCCCAGAGAAAATTGAAAGAAATACACGACAAGACTTGCGGGTCCTGCGGCGGAGTTAGTCTTTACCACAGACTCCAGAGGGCAGGCTTCTATTGGCCAAGCAAGGGTAAAGACGCAGACCAAGTCCAAACCCAATGTGGGACCTGTCAGCTTGCGGCAGACAGGGAGAAGAGTTATGCTGTGTTCATCAGCGAGGATTGGAGAAGCCCTTTCGTGTAGTACCTAGCAGAAGGCGTCCTGCCACAAAGGCACAGTGAAAGGTACAAGCTTAAGAGGTTGGCAACACGTTACTTCTTGCATAACGCGGTCCTTTTCAAAAAAGGATATGACGGAGACCCCTTGAGGTGCTTGGGTCCTGAAGAGGCTAAAGAAATGATAAAAGAAGTACATTCTGGGGAATGTGGAGAATATCAGGGGAAGAAAAAGCTTTACAGGTGCCTGCTGTAGATGGGCTACTACTGGCCGACCATGAAGAAAGATGCGGCAGAATTTGTAAAGAAGTGTCACAGTTGTCAGGTACAAGCCAACTTAATTCATACCCATCCACAAAGCTTGCACAGCATGGTCATCCTATGGCCCTTCCACACTTGGGAGCTATATTTGGTAGGGCCAGTCAACCCGCCATCATGTGGGTACATATGGATATTGGTAGCTACAGAATATTTTACTAAGTGGGCGGAAGCAGTTCCACTCCGCAAGGCCACAGGGGGAGCAGTGGCTAACTTCATCAAAGAAAATATAATTGTGAGGTTTGGGGTGCCCCACAAGATCATCAGCGACAATGGCACACCATTTGTCAACAGTGATGTGAGGAGAATGCTAGAATTCTACCAAGTCAAGCACCACAGGTCATCACCCTATTACCCTCAAGGGAACGGGCAGACAGAGGCAACAAACAAAATTCTCATAAAGATCATCAGCAAGATGAGCCAAGAGTATGCGGGAGGATGGGCAATGCACCTGCCAGATGCTCTCTGGGCATACAGAAAATCACCAAAGTCAGCCACGGGCTTTTCACCTTTTTCCTTAGTCTACGGAACTGAAGTAGTGAGTTCGGCAGAAATAGTGATACCGTCCCTAAGGGTTATGCAGATGCAAGAAAAAGAAAAAGAGGGAGAAGTCTTCGCGACAGAAAGGTTTGAAGACCTGGAAGAACTTAATGAAAAGAGGGAAGAAGCCCAGGAACACAGCCGGAGATACAGGCAGAAGATGACCGAAGCCTAAGGCAGGATGACCAAGGAAAGAGTGTTTGCGGAAAGACAACTAGTGCTAAAAGTGGCAGACTACGTCAGGCGAGGTCTGGCAGGACCCTCCAAGATTGCACCTAAATGGGAGGGACCCCTTATGATAAGAGAAACGCATCAAAGTGGGTATTATCGCCTAACTCAAATGGACGGCAAGGACTTGATGGACCCCATCAATGGAAAATGGCTGAAGCGTTATTTTGCCTAGAGAAGAAAATTATGTGGTTGATCCCCTTTCCTTAGTTGTTTGTTTATGTTTCCTGTTACTAAACTTTTTCTTTTATTCCTCCAAGTGATTATGTCACAAAAGAAATTGTAACGTGTTTTCATGAGTATGTAATGAAAAAGTACGAAGTATTAGCATCATATCATAGAAATAGTAAAGAAAAAGTAGCAAAGTGTAGCATTATTACAAACCCAAACTGTGACAAACACAAGCCAAGTAACTACGGCAGGAAATATAAAAGTGTTCTGTACGACATAACAAAAATAGAGAAACAAAGAAAAGGAAAGGAAACGGTGCTATCATCAATGAAGTCCAGTAATGAGACTCTGATCTCCAAAGCGACTGGGTCCACCAATGCTGGAAAGAAGACGCTCACGGTGACCCTCCAAATCAGCCATCTCCTTCTTCAAAAGCTCAATGCGAGCGTCTATGGCCTCAACAGCTGGTTGGACTCTCCTCATGAAAAGGGCCCGGGCAATCTCACGTAGATGCTCAAGAATAAACTCCACAGCGAATCCCACACTAATGAACTCCTGTATCGCGGCCCTCCACTGTAGGATCTTCCCGGCAGAAATAGAGTCGATGAAGTTATGCTCGATGTCATTTAGCACACATCCCAGCATCTGCAAGAAATGCTCCCTAGAAGAGCGACCAAGGCGAAACTCCTGCATAAAATTTTCGTGACGATTGTAGAGCATCACCAAGTGTGAGACGTAGTCCTCAGGGACTCGAAAGCCATAGAAGTCCATATAGGGAGGACCGGAGGCCCAGAAGTCTGCCGGACCAAGGTCATTAACCTTCGGCTGGTCAAAGCGGACAAAGAAAGATGTAGCATCATCTGGGATGGTGGCAGAACTACTACTCGCCTCAAACTGAGAAGGGATAGTAGGAAGTGGGCCTATAGAAAAAAAAAAGAAAATAAAAGGAGGGAAACGCAAGGCAAAATAGAAAAAATAAATGACATGGGAAGAAAAGGCTTGTAGAAAAAGAAGATGAAATAAAAAAATTTAAAAAAAAAAAAAAAAAAAAACTGCCAAAGTTACCAGGAATGGGGGCTGCGGGTGTAGCAGAAATAGGTACTACAGGAACAGAAGAAATAGGGGTAGTGGGTACAGCTGAAACAAGTACTGAGGGTGCGGCAGGAATAGGTGATACGGGTGCGACAGGAGCAGTCATACCCACGCCTGTTGCAATTTCTGGCCCCTCAGAAGTCTCTGCAAACGGGGAGATAAATATGCAAATGAAACGCAAATGCAGAAAGGAGATAAAGGAAAAGGAAGATACATACCCATGAAGTCAGGATCAGGCGAAGAACTCTCCTTTTCGTCAGAGTCGGAAATTCTCTTTTTCAGCACGGGTGCATCATCAGGATCCTCGAAAATGTCATCGGATCCCTCTGAAGATAAGTCCGGATCAGGACCACGGGTAGCGGAGCCGGGAATGGAGGAAGGAGTAACAACAAGCGAAGCACTACCCTTCGCAGCCCGGGAAATAGCTACAAAAGGATCGCTAGTCGAAATCACTAGCGGCAGAATGGGAGAAGTAGTTTTGGCTTGAACAGTGACAGGAGGAATGGCTCCCTCTGAAGGAGTGGGTCTCTCAGCAGGCAAGGGTGTAGTCTCACCAACCCCTTCGACATGAGTACCCTCTCTAGGTACCGACGCAGCAGAAGGGGTGGGAGTTTTGGCAGGAGTCTTGTGTGCAGCAAGAGGGGCAGGCGTCGCTAATACCACCTCGGCCCCATCAAAAAAGCCTTCCATAAGCACACCCATGGAGGCGGAAATCTTCTCAGCGGTGGGGCAATATATGGACAGAGGCTCAGGCTCCTCCTAAAAAGAAAATTTTGCGTTAAGTAAAGAGAAAAAGAAAAAGAAGCAAAAGACCCGTGGCGGATGCGTGCGAAAAAGAAAGAAGAAAGAAGTGGAGAAAAGGGACTCACCTCAGATTCAGGCTCAACGAGCAAAATGGGGCGGGTAACTGATGAGTCTTCCTTGTGCTTGGACTAAAAGGAAAGAAGCAGAAGAAATTGGTGAGTTAGCCGCAAAAAAAAAAATTAAGAAATTTTATCAAAAAAAAAAAAGAAAAAAAATAGAGAGAAATAACTTACCCTACGTTCAGTGGCAGATACGGGGTGAAGAGTAGTTTTCCTTTTGCTACCACGAGTCCTGCTGGCCAACGGAGCACCTGCAGGAGACAGTGGTGTGGCAGGCTTGGTCTTGCCGGCAGACTTGGGTTTGGCAGGCGCTTTCTTGCTCGGTGCAGAGAGATTAATTACCTTAACTTTTTTCTCCTAACCAGGGGGATAGTCGCCAGCGTGCCAAAACCATCCTTTCTTCTCTGCGTCCCATTCAAAAATGGCTGATCGGCTCTGTTTTCTAGTATACGCCAAAACGGATTTAGAGGGAAGCAGCAGGCGAGGGTTAACCGAGGCAACCATGCTTAGCCCTTCAGGAGGAATAAGGGAGAAGCCACGACTCCCCGCTAACTCAGCCACGAATGAATCCATCACTGCATACTAGTAACCGTGCATGGGAAAAGTGCAGACACCCTCCCTTAGCGAGCCAGGGACTGTAACGACGTTGAAACGCTTCTTCTAAAAGTCAAAGGCAGTCTGCCGCAGGAAAGGACGGACTGAAGTAGGAGCTCCCAGGAGGGAAGAAATGTCATCGGGGATGTCTTGATCCAGTCCAAACTGCCTTCTCACCCGGTTGGCAGGATAGTGAACAAATCTAATGCCTTCGGTGGCTAAATAGGGCAGCCATCCGGCATTGGTAGCGGTAAGATAGGTAATCCCAGTTTCATCAAAACTGACCAATGGGGTCGTAGTCCCAACGGTGTCAACAAACGAACCCATGACAGAGCCTGCACAAGTATAATCAGCACCTAAGCTTCTATAGGCTCTCTAAGAGAAACCCACACCTTCATCAAAAGATTCAACCACAGAAAAGCCAATCGGCTTCAAACCAGACCAACGAAAAGCAAGCGGGAAATCAGATTCAAACCTGCCACAAAAATCAATGATCACCCTCGGACAACTCTGGTACTTCTCTCTGGCAAACAGAGCGGGTCTACATTTTGTCAAGTATTGAGCACATCGCTCAAACAACCACTACTGAAGTATAGTGCAATGAATGGAAGAAGTGACAATGTGGCAGGACCCAGCCTGACTCTCATCATTATAGAGGATATCTAACTGAACATACAAGTGCCCCAGGAACATAGGAGCCAGTGGCAGGCTCACCCCCGCAGATATTTTGATAGCCAAACGAAAATACAAAGGTTTTATGGCATAGTGGGGGTGGGACCAAAAAAAAAAACTTGCAAAGCCAAAAAGCAATAAAAGCAATAAAAGCCGCACGGCGGGCAGTAGCAGAAAACTTAGAGGAAGAACTAACCCAGTAAGACAACTTGGCATTCCTGGTCATCCTTTTCCTCAGTTCAACCTCAATGGCCTCTTCCTCAGGAGAGAGCTCTGAGGCGGCAGGATCAGTATCGCTGAGAATGGGCAAAAGCAACTGGTTAGCCACGTCTTCGAGAGTCACGGTGAGTTCGCAGCACAAGAAAAAGAAGGTGTGGGTGGTGGTGCACCATCGCCGGACCAAATGACGGAGGTTATAGAGGTCCCAGAAGTTCGACAAACAACAAGATGAGACTATAGCCTTCAAAACGCCAGCTCGCTACAATAAACCCATGAAACCCGTGTCGGAAAGCTCGCTGTCAACCCATTCCTTCCAACCCGAGGATGTGCCGGACCCAAACTCGAAATGAAGGGGCACGGGAAGTGAAACACCTTGGTGAATAGATAGATCGGGGATTGAAGAGGCCAAAGGAGCCCAAGAAACGTCAAGGTCTCGCCGGACAAGCGTAATCAATACACGGCCCGGCGGCGGCAGTACATACTCGCCGGGGATTTTTGGGAAATGTGGGTTGATTTCATACCAAGGGTCGATTAAGAGAGCGCACTCGCTGTCGGGGTCGCGGACCGCTTCGAAACGGAACGTTCCACCTCCTCAGGAACGACAGGAGAATCGGAAGCAACTGCCTTCCCTTTGCGGCGGGAAGAGCTTTGACCTTTCACCGGAGACATGGTGAAGAAGTTTAGTCGAAGAAAGTGGGTATGGTTGTTTGAAAGGAAGAAGGAGAGTAAGAGACGGAGAGTGTGTGTTTTGGGAAAAGAAAGAGTTTATGATTAAAGTGCAGAAGGATTTTTCCTTAAATACCCAGGTAATTAATATCAGCACGAAAGGAGGTGACGGGTCAGCCATCAGAAGGGAATGGAATTAATGAAGCGGTGGCTCTGTTTTGAAAATAACTGCCAAACTGGGAAATTCGAAGAGACAACCCTGTTCACGGCAGGAAGGAGAATATATGTTAATATGAGAAGGGGTCCACAACTTAAACAAGAATTGCGAAACAAGAAGAAGAAGAAAAAAAAAGAAGGGCAGAAACGCCTTTTCATTCACATATGAATCACAGGAACGTTTCATATGTTCAGGGGGCTAAATGTTGAGGGCCATTTGCGGAAGCCCAGGCAGGCAGAAAAGCCCAATGATAAGGGCCACAAAGAATTGACAAGATAAATAGCAAAAAAGCCCATTAGGCCCAAGCGGCAGGAATAATGGGTCACAGGCCCGACAAATATATAAATGGGTCTTGAAGAGGCAAGCGAGCTCAAAGAAGCCAGGAAAGAAAGAAATAGCATCCCATGGGCAGAGTATGAGTTAAAAAAGTGAGAAAGGGCCACTGCAGGCCCAAGACAGTGCAAACTAAGAGAGTAAGGGGTTTATGGCAGGCCCATGAACCCCAAAGATAAGGATAAGGTTATTGGACCGGGGAAGCCCAATGAAGTTAGTAAAAAGCCCATGGGAGTGTGGAATTAGCAAACGGGCCGAGGAAGCCCAAAGAAAGCAATCGGGCAGTGGATGCCCAAAGGGACATAGGAGCCCATGAGTAGAAAGCAAAACAGTACCCATAATAGGCCACTGAGAAAAGGGATAGACGACTGACCCAAAAGGAGGCCCAGTAGAATTAAGCTATTACGGCAGGAATAACAATTCAACGTGGCAGGCAGTAAAGAAAATCAAAAGTGGGCTAAAGAAATGTAAAGCCCATTATCATATGAGGCCCAGCTCCTGAATGAAGCGAAAAACCAAAGGAAAACCCACATGAAAGGCTAGGAAATGCAGACGGAGAGTCTCCAGGTTACGGCGGACGCATGAGCAGTAGGCAGACTCTTGGACATACTTGAAAGGGAAGCACGCGCGAGGCCCAGGCACCACCAACCTGCACCCTGCCAATATAGGACATGGTGGGGCCATGGGCCAGAGGTAAGAGGTAAAGAGGGGTGTGGTTTGGTGGTGGCGAGAGGGGAAATGATCTATTTGCGGCTCCTGCCCAAGCCCCTTTTGGGAGGTACGTCCTGCTAGGATGATAGACCACCCAAAAAAGGCAATTTGAGGGAGAACCGTTGGGCGCATGCTCTGAGAGTGGAGAGAGAAAGCATTAATACCGTGGTAGGAATACAGGGGAACAAAACAAACCCGCCTCTGTCTGGCGAGGGTGGATGTCGCACAGTCCTGGTGGTCGGCAAGTACATCCAGACCAGACAAAGGCAGTTAAGGGGCAAGATGGTAAAACACTAGCCACGACAGGCGCTATAAAAAGGCCCTTGCCGTGCCCTGTAGAGGGGATGGAAAAACAGAGCATATTTTCGGAATGAAAGGAAGAAACAGAGCAAAAAAGAAAAGAAAAAGATGAGAAAGAAAAAAGAAAGAAAAGAAAGGAAAACTAAGAAAAACGAGAGTTATTTCAAATAGGGCATGCACCCATAGATCGATTTCTTTCTTTCCCCCTTCAAATCTTACCTTCTTCAAAAAACGTAAACAAGGACCATCTTTCTTTTGGGCAACAACCATTCAGGTCCGACTCCCTCAAAACCATTAATCCCCACAGCAGAATCCTTTTCCTGGGGGGTTATTTGTGTTGAGAAGAGGCGTTCTTTCCTCTTTGGCTTTGCTGCGGCAGACTAAGCTTAAAACTTAATTTATACCCATTTAAATTAGCCAGTATTATTCTCTTCATTTTTTCTCTGTGATTGATATCATTGTGACTGTAATTATGCTTTAGTAGCAGGGAATATATAGCTCTTTATTTAAGAAAGTCAAAGTACTCTGTTTTAGTTATTATTATACCTGTCTGCCGTAACTTGTCTGCAACAGTTCTGCTTGCCGTAAACTCGCTTCTGGCAGACACGGCATAAGTTTGTGCACAAACCAGCCCAAGTTGAGTTACAACTGGACCGGCCCCAGCTCCCTTACTCAGAAACACTATGGCCCATCACCGCAGGAGGTAGCCCAGCCCATTACCGCAGGAGGCAGCCCAACATATCATACCATACAAAAAAGGCCCCTACACTCGGCAAATTGAAGGGCGATCCTAGCAAGAGGCCCAGGGATAAGTATTGTGGTTTCCACCGAGATCAGGGCCACGATACGTCTGATTGCTATAACTTAAAGCAGCAAATAGAAGCCCTCATTCGTTAAGGAAAGCTGTAGAAATTCGTAGGCAAGGAAGGAACGGAGCAAAACCAAGGTGCATCAGTCCGAAAAGAGAACGAGTAACCCAGGCCCCCTATGGGAGATATAAGGATGATCACAGGGGGCAGCATTTCCAGTTCCTATGAGAAGGCACGAAAGGCGTACCTACGGATGGTTCAGAACATTCAACTGATAGGGTACGTCCCGAAGATGGCACGAGTTGACAATTGCATCATTGGGTTCACAGAAGAAGATGCCCGACGTCTCCACCACCCACATGATGATGCACTCGTAGTCAGTATACGGGTAGGTGACTACAATACCTACAGGGTGCTAGTAGACAACGGAAGCTCCGCTAATATTTTGTATTATCCGGCCTTTCAGCAAATGAGAATAGAGAAGGAATGTTTGATCCCAACCAACGCCCTACTTGTAGGTTTTGGAGGAACACGGGTGTACCCATTAGGTGCGGTCACCCTACCGGTGACAGTCAAAGATTACCTTCAGTAGATCACGAGGGATGTAACCTTCCTGGTCGTTGATTGCTCGTTCGCATACAATGCCATTTTGGGCATCCTACTTTGAATTCATGGAAGGCTGTAACATCAACCTACCACCTAATGATCAAGTTCCCCACTAAGTATGAGGTAGGAGAAGTGAGAGGCAATCAGGTAGCAGCGTGTGAATGCTACGTTGCAATGCTAGAAATGGATGACCACCAGCAAACCATGTGCATAGAAGAACGATGAACGGCAGGGCTTGTGGAAGAACTAGAGGAAGTAACACTCGACGATTCCAGACCTGAACGGACGACTAGGGTGGGTATGTTGATGAGTCAGTCGATTCATCACGAGCTCACGATGTTTCTAAGAGAGAATCAGGACGTGTTTGCCTGGAGTCACGAGGACATGCCAGGGATTGACTCTTCAGTCATAGTTCACAAATTGAACGTATCGCCCTCATCCTCTCCCATTCAACAGAAGAAGCGAATGTTTGCTCAAGAGCAAGACAAAGCGATAGCAGAGGAGGTTCGGAAGTTATTAGAAGCAGATTTCATTCGAGAAGTATACTACCCAGATTAGTTGGCAAACGTGGTTATGGTAAAAAAGGCCAATGGAAAGTGGAGGATGTGTGTAGACTTCACGGACCTCAATAGAGCTTGCCCCAAGGACAGTTACCCCCTTCCACAAATAGATTCCTTGGTAGACCCAACCGCGAGACACTAGCTACTGAGCTTCATGGACGCATTTTCTGAATACAATCAAATCAGAATGGATGAGGTTGACCAAGAAAAGACTTCCTTTGTTACAAGCCAAGGACTCTTCTGCTACAAAGTAATGCCATTTGGACTCAGGAACGCTGGGGCGACGTACCAAAGATTGATGAACAAGATGTTCGCACGATAGATCGGGAGGAATGTTGAAGTTTATGTAGATGACATGCTAGTGAAAAGCTTACGGGAAGACGAACACTTGAATGACCTCCAAGAGACATTCGACACCCTTCGAGCATACCACATGAAGTTAAATCCAAGCAAATGTGTATTCGGGGTTACAGCGGGAAAATTCTTGGGATTCATGGTATCCCAAAGGGGTATCAAAGTTAACCTAGAGAAAGTACGAGCTATAATGGATTTAGCACCACCGAAGACAGTCAAGGAGGTACAGAGCCTGAACAACAAGATAGCGACATTGAACAGATTCGTCTCAAGGGTGACAGATAAATTCCTACCTTTCTTCCGCATATTGAAGAGATCGTTTGAATGGACAGACGAATGCCAGCATGTGTTCGAGAATCTTAAGTTGTATCTCTCGGCTCCACCCTTACTCAGTCCATCCAAACCAGGGGAAGAGCTCTATCTGTATTTAGCCGTCTCGCAAGCCGCGGTCATCACAGCTTGATAAGAGAAGAAGGCAGGTTGCAGAAACTGGTTTACTTTACAAGCCAAGGGTTTCAAGGAGCAGAAGAAAGGTATCCTCCGATGGAGAAGCTAGCTTTCGCGTTAGTGACTATAGCACGGAAACTCAAGCCATATTTCTAAGCCCATACTATTGTTGTCTTGACAGATAAGCCTTCGAAAAGAGCCATGAGTAGTCCCGAAGCTGCAAGACGGATGGCATTGTGGGCAGTCGAGCTGAGCGAATTCGATATACAATAACATCCGTGTACAGACAGATCATCAAACAAGGGGGCAGAAGTAGTTTCACAGTGGAGTGTCCATACAGACGGATCATCAAACAAGCAAGCTGGAAGCACCGATGTGGTACTCCACACCTCGGAAGGAGATAAAATAGAGTGCATGATCCGCCTGGACTTTCCTACAACCAACAATGAAGCAGAATACAAAGCTTTAGTGGCAAGATTAGACCTTGTAAGAGCAGCTGGAGCTGAAAACATGGTCATATACTGCGACTCCCAAGTTGTCACCAGTCAGGTTAATGGTGACTATGAATGCAAAAATGGAAGAATGAAGAAGTACCTCGAGGAGGTGAAGGGTCGAATCAACAGTCTACAAGTCAAATTCATCCAAATCCCAATAGAGGAGAACGAATGCGCCGATCGCCTAGCAAAGGCCGCCTTAACAGAATACATGCTCGTCCCCGATCAGGTACTATCCTTCGTACAAACTTCTTCACTCATAGATGAAGTAATGAGTATGCAGGAGATAGGTAACGAGAACAACTGGACCACACCTTTAGTCTCCTACCTAAAGGACAGCATGCTACTTGACGGGAAGGACGCCACTAGAAAATTGAAGGTCCAAGCATCACATTTTGTTCTGATAAAAGAAGTCCTATACAAAAGAGGTTCCTCCCATCCGTACCTAAGGTGTTTGGGACCTGAGGAGGCAGGCTACGTCTTGAAAGAGGTCCACGAAGGGATCTATGGGAATCACTCGAGGGAACAATCACTGGTGAACAAGCTGATTCACGCGGGATACAACTGGCCTACTATGCAGAAGGATGCGTAGACTTATGTCAAAGCCTGCGACAAGTGCCAGAGATTCGGTAACATTGTCAGACAACCTCTGGAAGAACTCATGCCTATGACGGCCCCATGGCCGTTCACTCAATGGGGATTAGACATCATCGACCCCTTCCCAACTGCGGTCAGGCAACTAGAGTTCCTAGTATTTGGCATCAACTACTTCACCAAATGGGTGGAAGCAGAAGCCCTAGCCACCATCACAGAGAAGAACATCTGAAGTTTTTTTCTGGAAGAACATTATTTGTAGGTACAGGATACCCAAGGTGCTTGTCTCTAACAACGGAAAGCAGTTCGACAACAACGCATTCCAGGATTTCTGCTCAAAGTTAGGGATCAAGAACCACTACTCGTCACCTACTCATCCACAAGCCAATGGACAAGTTGAAGTTACGAACCGATCCTTACTCAAAATCATCAAGACTCAGCTCAAGTGGGCAAAGGGCATATGGTCGGAGGAACTACCTAGAGTTTTGTGGGCATACCGGACAACAATAAGGACACCCACAGGGGAGACGCCATTCCGACTAACATACGGGAGCGAGGCGGTCATCTCAGCAGAAGTAGGGCTCACGAGCTACCAGGTGGACAACTACGACGAAAGTAAGAATGATGAAGCCCTTTGCTTGCAACTAGACCTGGTGGCCAAAGTGTGGGCAACAGCAGAGCAAAGGTAGGCATGATACTAGAATCTTATGGCAAGGAACTGCAATTCCAAAGTCAGGCACAGAGACTTCCAGGTCGGAGACCTAGTCTTGAGGAAGGTAATGGGCGTGGCCAAGGATCCTGCCCAAGGAAAGCTTGGCCCCTACTGGGAGGGACCCTACAGAGTTACATCATGGCAAAGGAAAGGAACCTACCATCTTGAGACATTAGATGGGCGACAACTGCAACATCCATGGAACGCTGAGCATCTACGAAAGTACTACCAGTAAAAATGATGACATGGATAGCAACACCCGACGGATCCTCATTTTATTCAAGTTTTGCTAGTTTTAAGTTAATTATTACAACATTCTCCGTTTTCCTAGTTTTAACTACATAGACAGTTTATTTTTGCTTTTAAGCATTATTTTTAAGCTTCTTTTTTCTTTCGAGAACTACTTTTGGTTTAATAATAAGAGGAATATTCAAATATGACTAATGTGTGTCTTCTACAAAAATTTTACTAAGTCCATTGAATGGACGGTCCATCCAAGAAGGACGGAAACATTATCAGAGTCCATAGAGTGGACGGTCTATCCAATAAGGACGAAAACATTATCAAAGTCCATAGAGTAGACGGTCCATCCAAGAAGGACGGAAACATTATCAAAGTCCACAATGTGGATGGTCTATCCAATGAGGATGGAAACATACTAAGTCCATAAAGTGGACGGTCCATCCAAGAAGGACGGAAACATTATCAAAGTCCACAATGTGGACGGTCTATCCAATAAGGATGGAAACTTACTAAGTCCATAGAGTGGACGGTCCATCCAAGAAGGACGGAAACATTATCAAAGTCCACAATATGGACGGTCTATCCAATGAGGATGAAAACTTACTAAGTCCATAGAATGGACGATCCATCCAATAAGGATGGAAACTTATTTAAGTCCATAGAGTGGACGAATCATCCAAGAAGGATAGAAACTTACTAAGTTCATAGAGTGAACGGACCATCCAAGAAGGACGGAAACCTTACCAAAGTCCACAAAGTGGACGATCCATCCAATAAGGATGGAAACTTATAAAGTCCAGAAAGTGGACGTTCCATCCAAAAAAGGATGGAAACCCTATTAAGTCCATAAAATGAGTGGGCCACCTTATAAGGATAAAAATTTCATAAAGCCTATAAAGTGGACAACATCATTAAGATGGATGTGTCATTTTACAAAATGAGAATGGACAGGTCTATCTAAAAGTAAACCAAGTCATGACTTGTCCACACTATGAACAACCTTAAAAGCCTAAAACAGATGGGTTCAAAGCCGTCATCCACAAAAGGAGTACAAAGGCCTAAATAAACATTGGCAACAAAGACGGATCAAACAGGACTCATTGCAAAAAATTATGAAACAAGCTAGCAAGCAAAATAATAAGCAAATAAAAATAAATAAAAGCCCTTAAAGGGAAATGTATACATATAGAATAATTAACATTGTTCTACAAGGATGTTTACAAAAAAGAAAAAAGCTACTACTAAACAAGAGAATTCTGCTCGTTCTCCTCTTGCACAGCAGGGTGACAGGTAGTGTTCTTAACTTGAGCTTTCTCTCCATCGCCAGGAGCATCATCAGCAAATGACTCATCTGTACTCTCAAATAGGACAGGCTGAACAGAAGTTGGGGTTGGAGCATCAATGTTAATGCTGGATAAGTCCAAGTCCGGATAAGAAGCCTTGACTTGACGAAGGCAATCATTAAAGCCTTCAGTAAAAGAACCTCCCAACTCTGTGTTGAGGGCCATTTGTGAGAGTCCAGGCAGAAAAAAAGAAAGCCCAATAATAAGGGCAACAAGGAATTGACAAAATAGATAGCAAAAAACCATTAAGCCCAAGCGGCAGGAATAATGGATCACAGGCCTAAGAAATAAACAAATGGGTCTTGAAGAGGCAAGTGGGCTCAAAGAAGCCCGAAAAGAAAGAAATAGCATCCCATGGGCAGTGTATGAGGAAGAAAAGCAAGAAAGGGCCGCCGCAGGCCCAATGTAATGTAAACTAAGAGAGTAAGGAGTTTATGGCAGGCCCATAAACCCCAAGGATGAGAATAAGGTTATTGGGTTAGGAAAGCCCAATGAAGTTAGTAAAAAGCTCATGGGAGTGTGGAATTAGCAAATGGGCCGAGGAAGCCCGAAGAAAGCAAACGGGTCGTGGATGCCCAAAGGGACATAGGAGCCCATAAGCAAAACAGTGACCATGTCAAACTACTGAGAGAAGGAATAAACGGTTGGCCCGAAAAAGGCCCAGCAGGATTAAGTTATTACGGCAGGAATAACAATACAACATTGCAAGAAATAAAGAAAACCAAGAGTGGGCCAAAGAAATGTAAGGCCCATCATCAGACAAAGTCCAGTTCTTTAATGGAGCGGGAAAACAAAGAAAAGCCCATATAAGAGGTCAAAAAACACGGACGGCAAGCCTCCAGATCACGGCAAATGCATGAGCAACAGGCAGATTTTTAGACATATCTGAAAGGAAAGCACACGCAAGGCCCAGGTACCACCAGCCTGTACCTAGCCAATATGGGATGTGGTGGGGTCATGGGCCAGAGGTAAGAGGTAAAAGGGGTGTGGTTTGGTAGTGGGGAAAGGGGAAAAGACCTATTTTGCGGCTCCTGCCCAAGCCCTTTTGGGAGGTACGTTCTGCTGGGATGACAGACCACCCAAAAGAGGCAAGGTTGAGGGGGGGAACTGTTAGGTGCATGCCTTGAGGGAAAGAGAGAGAAAACATTTATGCCGTGGCAGATAAGATTGCTACGGTAGACTGACAAATGAAACAAACCTGCCTTTGTCTGGCAAGGGTGAGTGTCACAAAGACAAACCCTTTAGTGGTCGGCAGGTACGCCCAAACCAGACAAAGGCGGTTAAGGGGCAAAGTGGTAAAAAACTGACCGCGGCAAGCACTATAAAAGAACCCCTGCCGTGCCCTGAAAGGAGAATCGAAAAACAGAGTGTATTCACAGAGTAAAAGAAAGCAAAGTAAAAGAAAACAAACTAGAGAAAAGAAAAAGATAAGAGAGAAAACAGAGGAAAGAAGAGAGGAAATTGAGGAAAAAAAAGAGATAATACAATGGGCATGCACCAGTAGGTCGATTTCCCTCTCTCCCCCTTCAAATCCTGCTCTCTTCCAAAAAGTAACAAGGATTCCTTTTGGGCATTAACCATTCAGGTGCGACTTCCTCAAAACTATTAATCTCCACGGTAGGATCTTTTCCTGGGAGATTATTTGCATTGAGAGGAGGCGTTCTCCCCTCTTTAGTTTTGCTTCTGTGGACCAAACTTAAAATTTGTCTTTATGCCCATTCTTGACAAGTTCATATTACTTTCTTTCTCCTTTACTTTCTTTGTAAATGACATTATCACAACTGTAATTATGTTTTATAAGTAGGGATTACTTGGCCATTTGTCATTAAATAGTCAGAGTACTCTGTTTTGTTATTATTATTATATCTGTCTGTCGTAACTCATCTGAAATAGTTCTGCTTGCCGTAAGCCTACTCCTGGCAAACGAGGCATAGTTTGTGCACAAACCGGCCCAAGTTAAGTTACAGTTGGACCGGTCTCAACTCCCTTACTCAGAAACATTCGGGCCCATTACCGTAGGAGGTAGCCCAGCCCAACGCACAATACGCAAAAAGGCCCTTACACTCTACTAGAAGGGCATCAGAATCACGATACTCATGTATCACTTCATCTTTTGCCTGATGGAGCCGGTCATTGGCATCTTTAATTTCCTTCTCCTTATCTGCCAAGGCTTTCTTCAACAGCTCCATCTGCTTTTCCAGTTCTCCTCTAACTTCCTCTGATAGAGCAAGTTTTTTCTCCTAGACAACCTTCCAAGACTTCAATTCATTAAGCTCTTCCTCCGTCAGAGTTGCCTTTGCCCGTAGATGGTCTAAAGTTGTCTCATGGTTGAGGCAACGGCCCATCAGCCCTTTCATCATTAACATGGCCTGAAAATGAAAGAAGTTAGTGGCTAGATATGTTGACAGGAGGAAAAGCAGATGGTTATGAAGTTACCTGAGCGATGCAGAAGAGACCGGTCTCCCCCATGGCCTCGGTTGCATGGTTGCTCAAGTCTTCATAATCGTCAACTATTATGATGGACGAAAGCTACTCCAATGCATACTTCGAGTCCTCACGGAGAAGAACGGGTGGTTTTTCAACAGAAGGAATAGAACCTGTCATAAGTCCTTTTCCCTTACCGTGAACTAGTTTTGAAACCGTCTTCTTTCCCTCAGCTTTTAACCCCAAGACAGGTTCAGGAACAACTTTGGGCTTCTTCAGGGGCTGACAGTCAATCTTCTCTAGTTTTCTTTTGGAAGATGGGTTGGCTGAACCTGATCCTTTCTTGGTCTACCCCCCTATTGTTTTTGCATAGCAGCTTGCTGCTTGATATAAGCTTTTCTCTTAGCAGCATCCATTTCTGCAAAAATAGAGGACGGACATTGAAGATTGAATAAGCATAACAAAAAGCTGAAGGTGACGGACTTACGTGCTCAGACTTGGGCCTCATATCAAAGAGTGGCTTTGGTCGGTTCTGGTCCGTCACAATACCAATGCAACATGTTTAGGTTGACCAATTTGGCCCACGTCCTCTCTTCAAGCTTGGTTTTGTTAAATATGTTCTCTAAGAAGTTGAATTGCTCAAGCAAGACTGAAGGATGGTCCCGAGCTGCATAGAAAGACGGATAGTTATGCATTGAAGAACAGTTAAAACATAAACAAATGTTTGCTGACGAATGCATACCCGACGGTGGCATTATGCCCCATGTTTTGTCAACGGGCATGAATTCGATGTCACCGTGGTGACACATCCACTAGTCACCCTCAAAAAAGAAATAACGACTCTTCCAATATCTGTTGGAATCATGATTCTCACAAATGAGCCTCAATAACGGGCCCCTGGGCGTGAAGTTGTACATGCCCTTGGACTGGGTAATTTCGGCAGGACGGTAACAGTGGAAAAATTCTTCCACCGTCAACCTCTGTGCCCCCTCAGACATAGCGCCATATAAGACCTCCACACTAAGGAAGACCCTCCAAGCATTTAGGGAGATTTGGTTGACGAAAAATCCAAGATATTGGAGGAGACAATGGTGGAGGGTGCTTAATGGAAACCTGAGCCCTGCCTTCAGCATTTGCTCATAAACCCCTAAGTCTTCAAGACCCTCAGAGTAACACTTTTCAGTTTTGTAGGGTAGACGCATAGGTATGTTGTCAGGTATTTGGAACTTATCCCTAAGTGTTTTAAAGTGTGTTTCTTTGATTTTGGAATTAAAGTCGTTGACCGTCCGTAAAGGTAGAAGGATGAACTCTCTAAGCCCATCAGGTCCTATGACGGATTGGATTGAAAGATCAACATCCATCAGACTGTCACTAGAGTCAGCATTTGATTTCTCCATCCTCTCACTAGGACTGTCATGGTCTTTGTGACCTGACAGGTACACTTCATCATAGCCCACTCCATCGTGGACAAACGACTAGTTACTTGACACACTAGACATGACCTACACGTGACGATAAAGCCTAAGACTAATAATACTATAATGGTTGACGGACGTGTAAGTGTCTCAGAAAAGTGTAAATGCATAAAAACTTGAAGTAAAAGGGATAAGATGCTTACTAGGACGGATTCAAATGATGACAAGTAATGTTAACGGATGCAATAGCTAAATGGTACAAACTTCTAACGAGAATGACAAGTGCACTCTGATCTTGAGTTTCAGGAGAAAGTAAAGTAATGAATAGAAGAAGTCTTAGTTTATATAGGAGAACGGTGAGGAAGACAAAGGGGCGTTTCGATTCCCGTGATCAACCATTCAACGAACGCCATGCGTCCATCATTAATTACCCTAGGCCGGCTTGTCCAGACTAGGGGGCATTCGTCAAAAGTTCAAAATTAAACCGTCACCCCGTGTGTACGGACTCATGGGGTGAGGGGGCAACTGAAGAGGAAGAATAATGAGATGACGGATTAGAGTTATGGATGATGGGTCTATTTGGATGGGCCTAATAGATCAAGGTAAGTGGACGGATCCGGTATGAATGGGCCGAGGTGGACGGACCAATGGGACACGTGGCGCTAATTTGGTCATTATATGGTCTCCAAGGAATCTTAAATGGAAATGACTTGCGTCTCACGATTAACCCTAGCTTGTAGAATCCCATCATGAATAGAATTCTAACACGAAGAGGATTCTGGAAAATACGCCCATTAATGAGGATCTTCCCTATATGAAAAAGACTTGTTACGCAAGCATAGGAGTTTGATTCTACACTACTATAAAAACCCAAAGACCCCCACAAAATAGGTACGCATAATTTACCCCTCTATAGCACTCTAAAGTTGTGAGAATAGTTCTAACTTGACCTTCGGAGGGTATTTGGTCGGCACCACACCGGTGCTCTCTGCTAGGTTTTCTCTTTTTGTTGTGCAGGTCTTGCTTCGAGTGTGCAAGGACTATGTGGCTTACTGGTGATTTTTCGACATCATCATTATTTGATTGGCTCTAAAGTCTAAACCCCACCTTTGTTTCCTATCAATTGTCATATGGGTTTTCGATTAAATTTGATATCTTTGATTGAAAATGGCAAACCCCTTCAAAAAAAAAAAATAGTTATTTTTTGAAGCCAAACTCTATGCTGGCTATACCAATTAGTAAAATTTGTTATGGTTGTTCTAATGTGTGTCCTGGACACTGGAATGAATTGTGTTCTAGTTGTAGTTAGGTAGCTTAGTTAATTGTGTATTTTGATACATTTGTTTGTGAATCTTAAACTCAAGGCGGCGGGCATTGCTTCCATTGACATTAAGAAGCTTAAAGATGCGGGTCTCTGCACTTCTGAATCAGTTGCTTTCTCTCCCAGGAAGGAACTCCTTCAAATCAAAGGAATTAGTGACGCTAAATTCAACAAGATCATTGAAGCAGGCACGTCTTTATCATCATTATACTCTCACACCCTTCAATATTGCTTTCGTTGTTTGTTTGTTTTGCAATATTATGCAATTAGCCTTTACCTTTTTTTTCATTGCCAGCTTCCAAGCTAGTGCTTTTGGGTTTTACTAGTGCTAGCCAACTCCATGCCCAGAGGCTTGAGATCATTCAGATAACATCCGGGTCAAGAGAGCTTGACAAGGTATTCGAAGCTGAGTACTACTGCACCAATCACCATGGTCTACAAGCTTTTCTTATTTAATATTAAGCTGACTACTTGTTTTCACTAGTTAAAATTCCTTTTACATGAGATGAAATGATCATTCATTTTGTTTTTCGTTTTAAAGATAATTTAATTGTGGGTTTAAAATCCATGACCTCACCCCCACCCAAACTTGTGAGGTGAGGAAGTGTTATTTGTGCCAAGAATTATTGGCGTGATGTTTTATATTTTTAATTATTTTTATTTTTGATAGGTAATAGATATCTTCATAAAAAATAAATAAAATTAAATTAAAAAAAAAAACGTTATGTTGATGATGATGAACAAAATGTACTAGTGTTGAGGGCCATTAGTGAGAATCCAGGTAAAAAGAAGGAAAGCCCAATAACAAGGGTAGCAAAGAATTGGCAAGCAGACAGCAAAACCATTAGGCCCAAGTGGCAAGAATAATGGATCAAAGGCCCAAGAAATAAACAAATGGGCTTGAAGAGGCAAATGGACTTAACGAAGCTCAGAAAGAGAGAAATAGCATCCCATGGGCAGTGTATGATGTAGAAAAGTGAGAAAGGAACGCTGCAGGCCCAAAGTAATGCAAACTAAGAAAGTAAGGGATTTATGGCAAGCCCATGAACCCCAAGGATGAGAATAAGGTAATTGGGCTGGGGAAACCCAATGATGTTAGTAAAAGCCCATGGGAATGCAAAATTAGCAAAAGGGTGAAGGAAGCCCAAAGAAAGTAAATGGGCCAAGGATGCCCAAGAGAAAGACAAAAAGGGACATAGGAGCTCATAAGTAAGAAAAACCAGTGGCCATACCAAGCCACTAGGAGAAAGAGTAAATGGCTAGCCTAAAAGAGGCACAGCAGGATTAAATCATTGCAGTAGGAATAACAGAACAATATGGCAGGAAATGAGGGAAATCAAGAAGTGGGTAACAGGCAAATTTTGGACACATATGGAAGGAAGGCACGCGCAAGGCCCAGGCACCACCAGCCTGTACCCAGCCAATATAGAGCATGGTGAGGTCGGGGTCAAAGATTCAGAGGGCATGGTTTGGTGGTGGGGAGAGGGGAAAAATCTATTTTGGAGGTGTCCTGCTGGGATGACTTACTACCCAAAAGAGGCAAGCTAAGTTGGAACCACTAGGTGCATGCCATGAGGGATAGGGAGAGAGAAAGAACCCAGACCGTAGCAAGAAAGATGCCATGGCAGACAAGCAAACAAACTACTCTTCTTTGCTGGTGATGGGAGGGTGGCACACAGACGGAACAGTGATGGTCGGCCAGTACACCCAGACCAGACAAAGGAAGTTAAGGGCTAAAACAATAAAATCCGGTCATGATAGGCACTACAAAAAGAGGGTCTTGCCGTGAGCAGAGGGGGGAGGAATGACGGGAATTTTGACTAAGAAATAGGAACTTGAAAAGAGAAATTGAGAAATAGAAAGAGAAAAGAGTGAGAAAGAAAGAAAGGAAACAACCAGAAAGAAAACAAAGTGAGAATTAGAATGGCAGGCATGCACCGGTAGATTGATTCCCTCTCTCCCTCTCTCCCTCATGAAATCTTGCTCTCTGTGAAAACCTTAAGGAGCCTTTGTGCATAAACCACTCAAGTCCGTTTCCCTCAGGGCAGTTAATCTCCACGGTAGGACTCTTCTTGAGAGATTAATTGCGTTGAGAAGGAACGTTCTTTCCTCTCTAGCTTTGCTCCTACGGACTGAACTTTAGTTGATTTCCTAACATTTTGATTAACCCATACATATTAATACTTGTTCACTTCTGTTCTGTTTTTTCCCTTCCGTTAAAAATGATTATTATTGCTACTATAATTGTGTGTGAGGGTCGTTTGGTCATTTCCCACTGAGTGGCCAGATATTTCATTTATTTTATTATTATTATGTCTATCTACCATAACTTGTCTGAAACAGTTCTGCCTGCCGTAAGCACGTTCCTGGCAAATCTGGCCTAGTTTGCGCACAAGCCGAACCAACTTAAGTTGTAGCTAGACCGGTCCCGACTCTCTTATCCAGAAAACTTGGACCTAGTGCCGCAGGAAGCAGCCCAATACTACTAGCACAGCCCACCACTTTACAACTAGAAACAAATATAAACAAATCAAACAGAGATAGAATGCACAAAATCAAAAATGGAAATACATTGTGTAAAACCCTAAGTACAAGACCACCCAAACAATGTCCCAACTAGCAAAGACTTCAAAGAATCCGCAGATTTCTCAATGTCCTCAAAAGTACGAGTATTTTGTTCCTTCCAAATTAGCCACATCAAACAAGTTGGAACCATATTCCAGACCGAAGAGAAGTGTAACTCCAAATAATTCTCCCATGCAAAAAGAAGAGAAACAACCATCCTTGGCATCACCCACTACAAACCAAACATCAAAAACACTTCACTTCATAAGGTGTGTGCGAACTTGCAATGAAGTAAAAGATGATCCACCGTTTCTCCATCTCAACGGCACAAGCAAAACCAATTAACCAAAGACAAGTTCCTTTTTACAAGGTTGTCAATAGTAAGAATACTATCTTGAGCTGCATTCCACAAAAAGAAAGACACTCTTTTAGGTACCTTACTACTCCAAATACATTTCCACGGGAAAGTAAAGGTAGGAGGGGCAGATAATGAATTATAAAAAGAGTGCACATCAAAAAAACCATTCGGGGTTAACTTCCAAAACAACCTATCAGTCCCCTCACCCCTAGGCATTTTGGAATAAATAAGCTTGTAAAAAGCAAACACTCTCTCCTCATCCCAATCATTGGGAGCCTTGTGGAATTGAATATTCCAACTCCTACTACCACCATCTGGTGAAATACTAATCAACTCAGAAATCCAAGCTTCTTTACCTATAGCACAAGAGAAAAGATCAAGGTAAAGATCCTTTAAGGGAATGTTCCCACACCAAAGATCATACCAGAATCAAATACGAAGACCCTCTTCCGCCACATACAACACATGATCAAAGAAACTCTTAGCACCTTTCCTAATATCTTCCACATTCCACATCCCTGAACACCTCTACTAACCCTAGTGCACCAACCTCCATTAAACTCTTCATACTTGGTAGCTATAACCTGATGCCATAAGTGATTAGTTTCACTTCCAAAATGCCACAACCATTTTCAAAGCAGGGCTTGATTAAACAACTAAAACCTCCTTATCCTCAAACCTCCTGTTTCAACTGGCCAACACACCTTATTCCAAGCAATAAGAGGATATTTGAAAGCTTCCTTAGAACTCCCCCATAGGAAATTTCTCTGGATCCTTTCTAATCTGTTTGCTTCAGCTAGAGGGATAGTAAACAAGGATAAGAAATAGGTGGGAAGGATTGAAAGGGTATTTTTCAATAAGGTTAATCTACCCCCTTTCGACAAATATAAACGTTTCCAACTAGAAAGCTTCTTCTCCTCAAAGTGTTCAAGGAGATGACAGTCTTTGCTTGGGCTGGGGCACTTATGAGTTTGGTGACAGGACCCTTTCCCTCAAATTCTTGTGATGTGAGGAGCCTCATTGCCTTGGTTTTGTTTCGAGTCATGGGACCTGTGGAAGTACTGCTGCTTGTTGACCCTCCAATGCTCTTGGTAGCATTCTTGGGCATCTGAGACTTCTTCGAGGCCATTGATCTTGGTAGATTGGAGACTTGAAGATTTCTAGGATGGAGAAAGAGACGAGAGGCAGAGAGGTCCCACCGGGCGTGCTAGAAATTTGTACACACAATTTTCGTAAAAGATAGATCACACGATCACGAAATAGTGTAACAAATAATCAACTTGTATTTGATTTGTATATATGTGTGTGAGTACAATTCTCTGTATGAATCTTTACAATGAAAGAATACAATAAATTCCTCTGATTCGATCTCCAAGAAACGTTACGATCCAAAGGGGCTATGAAGCTTGATCTTGAATCGTGATGTGATGTCTCCAAGTTGAATGAATAGTCGAACGTGCTTGATTTGATGCGAGGGCCGTTGGCTTGATCTCGAACTAGGTTAAAGGAGAATCCCCACTTTGATTTGAAGAAGTAGGAATAGGCCTTGATGAACAATGGACTTCTTGTGAACTTAGAGATGACTCTCTATTTTGGCAGAGTGTCGATAGTGTTTTTTTTCTCTAAGTGTTCTCCCCTTTCTCATATGAGAAGCCTTTATTTATAGACAACTCAATCATATTTAATTTGGAATTTTCTCTCAGCATTTATTGAGAGCTAATTATGGATTTAATTTAGTCTCCCATTTAATAAGAACTTTCCATATAGGTCTTTTCTTCTGACATTGCCATATGGCTTTCTTATTTGATGTTGCCACGTGGCTTGATTTCATTTGCTGATCGTCCGCCTCATCAATTGAAGATTAATTTGATCACAAATATTTTATCATGAACAATCGGACAGTTGTGAGTACATCATAAAATTTTGATGTCTACACCATAAATTCTACCTTGGCAAAATATTGGTGGGGCCAAATAAAGGAGGAAAGGAAAATCCATTGGATCAATTGGGCGAAGTTCTGCACTCCTAAACAAAAGGGTGGCATGGGTTTTAGAGATTTTCAAGCTTTTAATCTAGCCTTACTAGCTAAACAAGCATGGCACCTAATCCATAATACCCACTCTCTTTTTTATAGGGTGTATAAAGCAAGATATTTCCCTAATTGGTCCTTAATGGATGCAGTTCTTGGCCACAATCCCTCTTATGTATGTGAAAAATAGTATCACATTCAATGAAAAAAAACACTCACTTTACCTCTCTCTCTCTCTCTCTGTTTCTCTCTGAGGAAAAGGTAAAATAGAAGAATATTATTTCATTGAATGAGAATGAATCAGAAAGTACAAAGTAGCTTTGCTTTTATATGTACAAGCAAGCGTAAAAGAGAAAAACAAAAAAATAATAATTTCTAAAACTAATTGATCCGTGAATTAAGGAGTTAGTGGCTGCAAAAGCGGAAGTAGTTAATGCTCAATTACGTGTCTGCATCTGGTTGCTCCTTATCAACTAATCTTTGCTGCATCTTATCTTTACTAACCTTTTCCATATGAACTTGACATGCCCCAACACTCAGTACTTTTCTTCTTATTTTTCTTCTTAATACTCCCCCTTAAGGTTGCCACTGTTGCTGTGGTTGATAGGCTACCTTGAACCTCTATTGACTCTGCAGCAGGTTTGTAGATATCTATCATTCCTAACTTTGCTACCAACTTTGAAAAAGCTAGAAATCCCAGGGGTTTAGTAAATATGTCTGCATTTTGATTAACCCCTGCAATATGAAAAGTTTTGATGATGCCTCTTTGTATCTTTTCCCTAACCAAATGGCAATCTATTTCAATGTGTTTGCTACGCTCATGGAATACAGGATTGGCAGCTATGTGAAGAGCTGCTTGATTATCACAATACAATAGTGCTGGCCTTTTGTGTTCTACATGAAGATCCTTTAACAGCTGCTTCAGCCACACAATCTCACAAGTAGTTGAAGCCATGGCCCTATGTTCAGCTTCTGTTGAACTTCTTAAAACAGTACCTTGCTTCTTTGACCTCCAGGAGATTAGAGACTCCCCTAGATAGACACAATAGCCTGTTATAGACCTACGATTGTCTGGACATCCAGCCCAGTCCGCATCACAAAATGCCTTTAAGTGCAAATCTGTATTGCTGGAAAGAAAAAGACCTTGCCCTGATGATCCTTTGATGTACTGAACAATCCTAAAAGCTGCCTTCAAGTGTGGCTCTCTTGGTTTACTGAGGTATTGGCTGAGCAAGTGTACTGCATATGTTATGTCTGGTCTAGTCATGGTAAGGTACGTTAGCCTTCCAACAAGTCTTCTAAACTGTGTAGGATCCTTTAATAGAACCCCACTGGTTTTAGACAACTTAATATTTTGCTCCAGGGGTGTATTGAAAGGCTTAGAACCAGCTAAGCCAATGTCTTGTAAAATCTCTAATGCATACTTCCTTTGGTTTAGAGCTATTCCTATCTTGCTTCTAGCTACTTCTATCCCCAAGAAATATTGGACAGGTCCTAGGTCCTTGAGCTTGAACCTAGTGTCTAGCATGCCCTTCAAATGAGTAATATAGGACTCATCATTTCCAGTCAAGAGTATGTCATCCACATATACCAGCAGTGCTACAAAAACAGAACCTTTAGTAAAAGTAAAAAGTGAATAGTCAACTTTAGATTGAACAAAACCCAATTCCAAGATAGCATTAGAAAGTTTGGCAAACCATTGCCTGGATGCCTGCTTCAAACCATACAAAGATTTGTTTAGTTTGCAAACTAAAGAACCTTGAGCACCCTGAACAAACTCCCCCTTACCTTCTGTCTCCCCCTTGCTGTGAAACCCCAATGGAAGGGAGATATAAACATATTTAAGCAAGTCACCATGTAGAAATGCATTGTTGACATTAAGCTGAAGAATGTGCCATTGTTTCACAGCAGCTAAAGTAAAAACTAACCTCACAGTAATGAACTTAACCACAGGAGAGAATGTCTCATTATAGTCAATGCTTGCCTTCTGTGTATATCCTTTGGCCACTAACCTGGCCTTGTATCTTTCAATGGTGCCATCAGAGTGATATTTCACTTTGTAAACCCATTTTGAACCAATAGCAACCTTACTAGGTGGAAGAGGTACAACAGACCAAGTATTGTTAGCTTCAAGAGCTTCAATCTCTGCCTGCATGGCATCCCTCCAATGAGAAAATTTCACAGCTTCATGATAGAAAGCTGGTTCAGAGTTAGAATTGGAAATTGCTAAAGCAAAGGCCTTGTACTTGGTTGAAAGTTTGGCATAGGTGAGATGACACCTAATGTCATAAGGCTGAACAGCATTGGGAACAAGAGCAGAAGACTTACATGAATAGTCTTGTAGGTAAATAGGGGGTTTGTGAGATCTAGTAGACCTTCTAAGAGATGGAGCTATGATGTCAGTAGGAATAGATGGTTGAGCTATGATATCATTAGAAACTGGAGCTGATTGTTTACTAGAAGAAGATATATTAGAAACAAAAGAATCATGAAGTTGATTAGGACTGGAGGCAATAGTAGGAGATGTAATAGGTGTATCAGTCTCAGGATTAACAATAGGAGCAGAATCCTAAATTGGAGAAGAGTCATCATACTCAAAATGCTCAGTAGTATCAAATATAGGATTAGATTCACAATCCAAAACAAGTTTAGGACAAACAAGGAAATCAGAATCTACCTGAACAGAAGCAGAGGCAAAGGGAAAATTTTTTTCATGAAAAACAACATCCCTTGAAATAAAGGAGGTATTGGTGTCAATATCTAGAACTTTATATCCTTTAATGCCAAATAGATAGCCTAAGAAAACACATTTTTTAGCTCTAGGAGCAAATTTGTGCCTATTATGAGAAAGAGTAGAAGTAAAACACAAACAACCAAAAACCTTTAAATAAGTATAGGAAGGTGGTTTTTTGAAAAGCATTTCATAAGGGGTTTTGTGATTCAAAGGGGAAGAAGGTAACCTATTAATCAGATAAGCTGCTGTCAACACACAATCACCCCAAAAATGTAAAGGCAGATTGGACTGAAACCTCAATGCTCTTGCTACATTTAAGAGGTGTTGATGCTTCCTCTCAACAACAGAATTTTGTTGTGGAGTTTGAACACAGCTCAACTGATGAATAATTCCTCTTTCTTGATAAAAAGATTTCATCACAAATTCAGCTGCATTGTTTGATCTAATGGTCTTAACTTTGAGGTCAAATTGTGTTTCAACCATAGAACAAAAATTCCTTAAAATTGATTGACATTCAGACTTGAACCTTAAAAGATAAAGCCAAGTACATCTAGTGTAATCATCAACTATTGTTAAGAAGAATCTATAACCATCAACAGTGGGAATAGAAAAAGGACCCCAAATGTCAATATGTATTAAAGCAAAGGCACAATCCACAACATGCTGGCTAGCAGGAAAAGGTCATTTCTTTTGTTTTGCCAAAGGGCAGACCATTCAAGGTTCATTATTATTACAAGAAACAATAGGCACAGTTTTATTCAATATGTACAATTTCTGATCAGAAGGATGACCCAATTTGATGTGCCAAAGATCAGTTCGAATAGCTGATGCAATGGAAGGTAAAGGAGTAGTAATCTGAGAAGAGCACTGTGTTGCAGCGTCTTGAAGAAAGTAAAGTCCTTGAAGTTCTTTACCCAGACCAATCATCTTCCAGTGAAGAAGGTCCCGGATAAAACACATATCACCAAGAAAGATGAAACAACAAGTCAAGGACTTGACCAATTGACTAACAGAAATGAGATTGAAGTGAAAAGAAGGAACAACCAAGACATTTTCAAGGATTAAATGTTCTGAGATAATGACAGTGCCAATGTGACTTACTAATGTAGTCTCTCCATTAGGTAATTGAACATAAGCTTCTATAGTGGAAGTTATGGTAGATAGGCTAGTGACAGAATGAACAAAATGATCACTAGCTCCGGTATCCAATATCCAAGTATTGGCAGAAAAGGCTAGTCTATTAACCTTTTGGGAAGAAAAAATGGAATGTGAAAGATCTAAGGTGGAGGCACAAGAGGAAATTAGAACCTTACCTGTGAAATTTGGCATTAGAGGGTGCTGAACCATGGCCTGAGAGTGAAGACCTGTTGCTACCACATTGGCTGCCTGATGAGAACTTCCAACCTGAGATCCATCCAAAGATTGACTGTTCAAGAAGGCCATTAGCTGCTGGCATTGTTCTTGAGTGATAGGGCACTTCATAGCCTGATGCTCCAGTGAACCAGTGGTGGATATGGAACTAGAATTTGACATGACCAATTGATCATTTGGAATAAAATTGGAAACCTGATTTGCTGAAGATGATTTTCATTTTGGCTTATATCCAGGCGGATAGCCATGTAACTTGTAACATTTGTCAATAACGTGCCCTTGAATGCCACAATGACTGCAAATTGGCCTTTCCTTTCGATTCCCATACCTATTCCCTGAATTAGGCTTAGCACTTACATTAGAATACAAAGCAGCTGCTTCAATCTCAGAGGAGGAGGATGAACTAATGTTCTTTTGCATTTCCTCATGAAGAACCATAGAATACACCTTATTCAGATCAGGCATTGGTTCAGCCATGAGGACTTGAGTTCGAATTGCAGCATAGTTCTCATTCAGTCCCATTAAGAACTTCATTACACAATCTTTCTCAAATTTTTCAGTCAAAATCCTCATTGCTCCACAAGAACATTCAGGCAAAGGATCACAATTCATCAATTCATCAGAAAGTGTCTTGAAATTAGTGAAGTAATCACTCACCAAAAGATTGTTCTGAGAAATGTGAGAAATTGCCTTCTGTAGTGAGTAGATCCTGGCGGCATTCCCTTGAGCAAATCTGTGCTTCAGATCCAACCAGACCTGCCTAGTAGTCTCATTGTACATCACACTAGATTTGATGTTCTTGTTCACAGAGTTGTATATCCAAGAAAGAACCATTGTGTTTGCAAGAGTCCAAGCTTTGTACAGTGGAGAATTGGCTTCTGGTTTGCTGATAACACCATTGATGAACTCAATTTTGTTCTTGGCAGTGAGAGCAATAACCATTACTCGTGACCAGGATGGATAATTGATACGTCCAATCAAAAGCTCAGTGACCAGAATAGAACCAGGATTATCACCACTCTTCAAGCAGTATGGATTGGGATTCAATTCATTAGAATCCGAAGAATCCACTGGATCTGGAACAAGATTCGAAGAGGCTTGATCAGCGGAAGCCATTGTTACAGCTCTGATACCATGAAAAATAGTATCACATTCAATGAAAAAAAACACTCACTCTACCTCTCTCTCTCTTTGTTTCTCTATGAGGAAAAGGTAAAATAGAAGAATATTATTTCATTGAATGAGAATGAATCAGAAAGTACAAAGTAGCTTTGCTTTTATATGTACAAGCAAGCGTAAAAGAGAAAAACAAAAAAATAATAATTTCTAAAACTAATTGATCCCTGAATTAAGGAGTTAGTGGCTGCAAAAGTGGAAGTAGTTAATGCTCAATCACGTGTCTGCATCTGGTTGCTCCTTATCAACTAATCTCTGCTGCATCTTATCTTTACTAACCTTTTCCTTGTGAACTTGACATGCCCCAACACTCTCAGTACTTTTCTTCTTATTTTTCTTCTTAATAGTATGGTGTAGTTTGCTGGCAGCAAGGGAGATTATTAGAGAGGGAGCGTGTTGGAAGGTTGAAGATGGCAGAAAAATTGAAGTGTCAACGCATAAGTGGATGTCCCACAAGCCTGTGTTCCTGGGGGAGGCTCGGCCAAAGATGTTAGTATGTGAGCTGATGGACACCGAGACTAGGCAGGGGGATAGGGAGAAAATCTTTCATCTTTTTGCTTCTAGAACTCGAATGGAAATCCTGTCCATTCCTTTGCAGAACAACACAGCAAGAGACAGCTTGATTTGGAAGGAAAATGGCAGCAAAAAATTCACGGTGCGATCGGCATACCAGGTAGCACTGAGATTAAAGGACCAAGCACAAACTGAGCACTCAAGGGCCAGAAGGGATCGACCAATGTGGAAGAAAATCTGGATACTAAATGTCCCTCCAAAGGTACGTACATTTCTATGGTGAGCATGCTCAAATATTCTACCTACAAGGGGAAATCTGCAGTGGCGCAAGCTGCAGGTAGAGCCAACGTGTGGGCTCTGCTGCCAGTGTATAGAAACTGTCAAACATGTGCTGTGGGAGTGCCCGCTAGCCAGAAATGTATGGGCCTTAAGCATTGGAAAAATCCAGAAATGCGCGAATGTAGCTCCAGATTTTCTCTCTGTTCAAGTGGATGATAGACAAGCTTGCTCGACAGGAATTAGAGCAGTGGGTGACGGTGTCGTGGGCGATTTGGAATGCGAGAAATAAGTTTTGTTTTGAAAAAACCCAACGGCATCCAGAACAAATTCTTAGAGAGGCTACTGGTTTTCTAGTGGAGTATTAGAGATTGAGCGCAGCACAAGTGTATAAGGGTGGGCTCTTTCCGTGGTTGGTGCTCTCAGCTCTACTTTCAGCGCTGTTTAGTCAAGCTACTGGTCTTTATTTTCCATTAGGTGGCCTCGGCCTGATTTGGTTTAGTGAGATAGTTTTAGGCCCTCCTGCTCTGCCCAGAATGTCAATGGCCAATTTTGTAATACTTTAGCCCTTTTTACATCAATAATATTTCTATCAGTTATCTCAAAAAAAAAAACCATTAATGTACAATTATTATGGAAAAAATTAAATCTCATAAATAAATATTGGTAAGTTTCATCCTTACCTTAATTAGAAATTTAGCTATTCAGTTTCATTCAAATAAAATATTAAACAAATAAAATAAAATAGAGTAAAAAATAATAGTCACTGTGATTTCATGGAAGCACAGATGCAGCCGCCATTGGCTGCTTTTTCCTCTGCCTCTCTCTCTCTCTCCTTCTCTTCTTTTTCTTCCTATTAACAAACTAATCTAAAGCCTTTATATATAAGAAAAGCCACGTGACACTTCAGCCCATTGCTAACACCACACAGCGGAAATCATTCTCAAAAAATCCAAATCGGTGTTGGTGCCGTTGGGTTAGGGATTTGGTGGGTTAGGCACTCAAGCATACTACGGCATTAATTTCTATTTTCTGGTTTTTTTCCCCTTTTACTAACAGCTTTATTATTTTGTGGATGTTGAAGTGTTCTCAACATATGACGACTTGTAAGGACAGTATTGGACTCTTGGGAAATTTCATGGCAATTGACTTGGCAATTGACTTGAAGGTTCTTGGACTTTATTTTCAATTTTTGGAGAAAATTCTTCATCAATTTTATTTTTTTTTATTTTTTTATTTTCATTTGTTTATATTTAGATAGCTCCAACAAATAAAAATCTAATATCAAAATATTTACTTGACTTGATTTATCATTTTTTTTTTAAATCGCATGCAATTGATTGCAATATATTTTTTTCAATGCGTTCACTCTCTCTGTTTTTAATTTTCAGTCAAAAAGAGAAGGCATGTATTGTGGAAAGAGCGGTAAAGTTTCCGGCGTGTATTGGTTTTTTTTTTTTTTTTTTTTGAAAAACGGCATGTATTGTTGATAATTCATAGAAGTTTATGATCCCTTGGGCGTTGTCAGAAAATTATTAGAGGAAAGTCAGGAGACGATTGACACATATTAGTACTCACACAGACATGAGACAACCCACAACTCTTATTTTTCAATGCGTTCACACTGTCTTTCTTAATCTTAATCCTCAGCCAACAACAGAAGAAGGCATGTACTGTGACTGAATATATGGGTAATTGATAATGACTGATAAAAATCCATTGCGCGTTGTTAGAAAATTATTAGAGGAGACTACTGTACAGTATAGTACCTTCATGGAAATCACGAGTTTAGAGTGCTACATACCATTGCAGTTTACTTCAAACAATAACATTCTCTTTTTAGTGGTTTTGAAGTATTTTAGAGGTTTTTTTTTTTTGGTATTTTAATCATTTTTATAAGTAAAATAAATTTATTAGTATGTACAATTTTGTTAATATAAATTATAATATCTTCATCAATAAGTAATGTAAGATTAATATCATTTAATGAGGTGATGAAATTAAAGTAATGTGAAATATTTTATAACCTTCAATTATCGTAATCTTGTATAAAAAATGATGAACCAAAAACTGTAATTATTTTTTTTAACCTCTTAAAGCTAATGTAGTTCTGTTATGTGCTTAGTTTTTATTTAATTTTATTATTTAAGATTTTATTATTGTTATTAGGAGTTAGTTAATTAGATAATGATAGGATAAATTGTTAGTTGGGTTGCTTTGAATCAGTCAATTTATCAATTAGGGGGTCTTAATTCCCTCCAAGCAACCAATAAACCAATTAAGTTCATAACGACCCTAGTGCATTTCTTTTTATTCCCTTGCTTATGTGCTTAAATCTATTTATCTCACCATTTAAAAATTTTAAAAATAAACTATTTTTTTAAAGTAAGCCATAATTTATTTAAAAGCACTTTTTATTTCAAATAATAGAAAACAAAAATATATCTATATATGGGATGGTATCACGGTAGTTCTCAGAGACGCAAACTTGAACACACATTACCCATTTGTAATTTATTAAGGTGATGTTTGGATAACGCGTTGCGTTTGCTAGTTTGCATGTTTTGCGTTTTCCTCTTTTTTTTTTTTTTGGGTTTTCACACATTTCAGGGAATGTGGTTACTGTTCATGTACTGTTTCATGAACAATAACCGCAAATGTTGACTTTTCCACGGTGAACAGTGTATCTGTGCACTGTTCATAGACCCATAAATTCCACTTTTCAACAACTTTTTATTAAAAATGGGTCCTACGGCACTATTCACACATTTAAAAATTATTTTACTACAGTGTTTTCAGTTTTTAGTTTCAGTAAAATAAGTTCTATCGAAACAGACCCTAAGTTTAAATGAGCGTTTAGATTTGTGTTTTCTCCTCAGGTTTTGCATCTGCGTTTTTTTTTTTTTTTTTTTTTTTTTTTTTTTTTTTTTTTTTTTTTTTTTTTTATGCTGTGATTTTTGACTTTTTTCCTCATGTACTGTTTACACATTATTTATATATTATTTACGTACTGTTTATGAGACCCACAATTACTTTATAAAAAAAATTAAAAATAGGTCTCATGGTATTATTTATACATTTAAAAATTACTTTACTATAATATTTTCAATCCTCAACAAAATAAACTGTATCTAAACGGAGCTTAAATAAACGTTTACATTGCATCTAACAGCCCTGAATTTTGCGTTTCAGTCATCTTTTCTTTTTCTTTTTTTTCACCAGCGCCTGATGTGCTGTTAATAAGATATAAACATTAACCCATACGTAAATAGTATATTTTTATTATTTTATTATTTTTTTTAATTTTTAGCAAAATTAGCACCTTAAGTCCATACCCTTGCGCGTTGTCAGAAAATTAAATGACAGTAGGGAAATTCTTAGCTGAATGAGTTGTGTCAGTAAGACCATAGGTGGGAGAAAGAACCAGCTAGGAAATGAAGAAGAATGGTGAGGGGTTAATTATTAGTACGAGTGGCAGTCACCTTTCAGCTTTACCTTTCTCTACTTTTTCTGAGATCTTTTTATGGTGTTTCAACTTTCCCGTTTGTCTGTCGGGAAAGCCTCCATTTTACACGTTACAAGAAAACTCGAGTTTCACGTTGTATCTTTTAATTAAAATAAATCAGGTCAATAAATGCAGATGTCAGTTTTTTATTAAACTTGATTTTTTAAAACTCAAGTATTAGATGATTTAGAGGAAGTTTGGATTGACCTGTTTTCAGTTACATAATTCAAAATTCTTAATTTAAAACTCAAAATCCGTGGGACCATTAGCTGAAATGTTGTTTGGTTTGTTTGGTTCAGTTTTTAGATTGTGTTTTCATATCTCATATCTCATATCTCAAAATTTTGAGTTTTGAGAATGAGAAATAAAACTCCTCAAAGGCTGTTTTTACTTTATGAGAAATGAGTTTTGTGACATTTTGAGTAAATAATTGTAAATATGTGAGACCCTCCTCAATAAAGAGCAATTTGTAGGAAAAATCCTTGGAGAAGAAAACTAAAGACATGTTCACAATATTTTCACAATAAATTTTAAATGACAAGTTGTTACTGGTTGTTATTGTTGGGACAAAAAAGTAATCTTGGTGTTAGATTCAAATTTGAATCAATACAACTAATCATATATAATTTGTTGTAAAAATATTATAAAAATGTTGGGATGTAACACTTCACTAAAAAAAATAATGCGAGTAAAATCAAGTATCTTATAGTACTCGATCTTGTACAGTCTAGTTTTAAATTTTTGTTTTTTTTTCTTTTCTGGAAATGACTTGAATAGTCAAACTTAATGGCTTGGCATTAGTGATTTTAACATGTGCAGTAGGAAATTGAGAGAATACACAAGTGTAACTTAATCAATGCTTAAGTTTCGGTCCCTGTGATTCACGATTGCAAGCAAAACCAATCAGGATTTCCTAGTCGGCCTGACATTGAATCAAGCCATTTCTAGTCTTTGGTGCTCATTTTCTTGAGAGGAAGATAGTCTTGGTCGTTATGATTCAAAAATTTCGGTGCAGTGCTTTAGCAGAGAAAAATGACTGGACTACGAAGACCCGTGCCTCAAGATGTTGAGTAAAGTCTTCCCCAACCCCCTCTTTCGTGTGTGTTTCCTGGCAAGTTTGAAATACTCATGGGAATGCAGGGACAAATATTATCACCTACAGCTACCATATAGACTCACACAATCAGTAAACAGTAATTTCTAGGAAAAATCCTTGGAGAAGAAAACCAAAGGTATACATTGAAATCAAACTAGATAACGTTTCCTGAGGAGCCGTTACATAAAATGTTGTAGTGACATTTTGGTTTTCAACCCTCTTAAATGTTGCAGTGACATTTTGGTTTTCAATCTCTTTTGCTCTCAGCCACACACATTGAACTCCCTCAACCACACAGCCCAATCCCGCCAAACAAACAGTCATTTTTCCTCTTATTTTCAGATTCTCACCTAAGCTCTTCACTAAAATTCTAAAATACTTATACTTGGCCTCTCCTCTCTCTCATCTCAGAACTCACTCTCACAGTCACGGTCTCAGTCTCTCTCACCCTCTGGAAAAAAATTCTTCTCACAGTAACACTTCCTAAGCCAATCAGTCTCTCTCTCTCTCCACTCAGTTCTCCACCGCAGAGTTATGTATCTCTTTCTTTGGTAAATCCTAATCCCTAATTTTTTTTGGTTTTTTTAGTTCACCGATCAACTTATTTGGTGATTCTAATCTTTGTTTTTTGGGTTATTTTCTTGCGATTTCAGGGGTGTTTTAAGAGATTTAGCCTCATAAAGGACTAAATCTGAAAGTATCAAAGACTTCAAGGGTATTTTCTAAATCTATTTTTTATTTGTTTTGAGGTCACTAATGTTTGATTTTGTTTTGAGGGTTAGTTTTTATTTTGTTTTGAGTTAACCATGCTTGTGTTTGATTTTGCATCTTGGGTTTTTTTTTTTTTTTTTTTCTTCACTCACGCTGTTTTGATCTTGTCTCTATGAGTTTTTTTTTTTTTTAGTAGGATTGCTGTATGATTTTTTTTTTTTTTTTTGGTGAGTAGATTTGCTGTTTTATTTTGTTTCTAGGGCTCAAAGATTGTAATTTTTTTTCTTGATCATCCTATTGTTCCATTATTCTGTTGTGATTTTAACAATGAAAAAGCTAATATTATTATTTTATTATCCAAGCTAATGTGTCATTTTAGCGCTGCTTGAATGATTATTATCTGCAGATAGTTATAGAACTTGTGGAACGGCTGTGTATATGTTGTGATAAAGTCAAAATGGGCTTAAATGCTATTCTTTAGAAGCCTAAAAGCCCAAAACTTGGAATAATAATTTTTAAAAGCCTAGCCCAAATAAATGAACTTACCGCACCGAACCGCTGAAATTAACCCAATGTAGTGAAAGGTGAACCAAGCGCTTGCCTAGGCGCCTGGGTGAGGCAAGGTGCTACTACAGTGCCTTAAAAGCTCTAAGGTGAGGCGCCTTTAATGAGGTGCTTGCCTTTAAAGCCTAGGTGAGCAAGGCAATCGTCTTAAGCCATGAAAAAGGCACTAAGACGAGAGCCTCAAGTTTTTTTTTTTTCTTTTTTAATTTTTTTTATAGAAGTTTGTAGTGAATCCTATTTTTAGATTATTAATTTCAAAAGGCATGTTATAAAACCTATTGTTTGGTAAATTAATTTACAAATTTGTTTTGTAAGACTTACTCTTATATAGAAGCTTGTTGTAAAACGTATTGTTAGAACTAACTAATAGAGCCTAAACCATGTTAATCCTATTTTGAAATAATTTAATAGACGTAGTTTATTCATGATGCACATTTAAAAACACTTCATTATAATATTATAATTCACTAGGTACATATGATTTAAGTTCTACATGTATAATAAATATATTAAGAATTTAGCGCCTTGCTTTACTTGGGCTAGCACCTGAGGCCTTGGCACCTTAAGGTTACCTTTTGGCTTTGACTACCTTGAATTAACCGTACCTTGTGTAGACCGGTTTTTACCCTCTAAAATTAAGCTGTGGTCATGGATAGGGTAAAACCACACCTTATAGGTGTAGTACAAAAAACCTCTTCAAAACTGACCAAACCAAATCGCGTATAGCCCTAAATGCAATAGATGCTAATTGAATGCCTTAATTTTGAAGTTCAAATGATTCAATTGAATAAAAACAAAGTTAAAGGATTGAAATTGATTTAAATAATGCTCTCAAGTGCAGGATTATCGCGAAGTAATAACTCGATAAGTCCGAGGTCGAATCCACAGGGAAAAGGGAATTGATTAGCAAACCACAAGAGAATAAAACTAAAATAATAAAGTTTAATTGAAGAGATTTTTGATGGTTTAGTAAAGTTAATTTAAGTTGAGAGAAAATAACAATATATTAAGGCACTAAGGTTTAGAGATCTACACACAAAACATCTATTGGTAGTTGATAGTGTTCGAAATCAGTAAGGTAGAATGGCCTGGCTTCGGTGGGCTGTTGAAGCGGTTGATGGCCTGCAAGGAAGAGAAAGTGATCAAAGAGGAGACCGGAGAAGACCGGTCGAACCCCCTCCGATGGAGAAGTTAGATTTGTATGGGAATAAGTTCCAAGTGTTTTGGAAATGTGTCTGAGAGAGAAGACTTACCTCTGTCGGGCCCAGACCGGTCCCTTATATAGGGAGCCTGGGTCGGTTATTTGCTCAATAACCTCCCCAGGTTTTGTGGAATCCAACAACTCCGGATTTAACTCCCTCAACGGATACAAAATGGTAACCGCTAATGGAAGTTAACTTATTCGAAGGGTTTGTCGAGATAGTTGAGGGTTGCTGAAAGTCTAAGTGTTGAGGTTTCGTCCGTCTAGTGTAGAGTGGCTTAGTCGTCCAAGGGTATTTGACGACTTCTCATGGACGAACCCCATGGACGATCCTGTCGTCCATGGGAGACTTAAACTTCTGGAGTGGTGTTATTATTTAATGGACGTTTCTCCTTCTTCTGGGTTGACTCTTGGATCAACCTGCGCTGTAGGTTCTGGACGAACCCTTTGGACAAGCTGGAGATGGATTATTTTCCGCTTCTCTATCAGTAGTTTTAACAATATTTATTTTATAACTCAACTAAAATTTATACGAATGATGATCTTAGTCAAATGATTTAACAATAAAAACTCAAGAATTAATTGTCTAAGGTAGTTTTATGAAATTGATTGATTTTAGGCCAAAACAAAATTAGTGAATTAGTTTGTAGGGAATATTAAGCATTTAACGTGTCCAGAGTCTACGATAAATCAAAGGATTATACAAAACTAAACACTTTTTTAGATGAGTAAAACAATAAAAAACATAAAAGCATAAGCATTAAAACCAATAAATAATTGTTAAGAATATACCAATAAACGGTTGGGTTTCACTCCTTACTTTAGCAAGGCTTCTAGCAAGCCATAACACAAATAATACTGTAAAATTTGTAAAAAAAATTTTAAGAAAACCTAAATTATGTTATGTGTTAGCTCTCCTCTGAATTTTGCCCTAAAGCGCCTTTAAATAGGTCAAGGAATTCTATTACAAGTTGAATTTTCGTTTGGAGAAAATCCCAAATTTTTAGACTACATTTAACCGACATTTTTGGCCCATTTAACTTTATAATTCAGACTTTTGGTAAACTATAAAGTTGTAACTCTTTAAGTTAGCTTTCCAGCCCAACTTGGGTAATCTCAATTGGACATTTGAGCCAAAAGTTATGCTCAAATACTAATTGGTGCACAATCTGGAATTCTAATCTGAATTGGACTTGGATTTGGTGCAAATTTCCTTTGATTTCTTGCTCCAATTGGACTTGAATTTATTTGGGTTGATTTTCTTTGACTTTATCGTGACTCTTGTAAAAGTAAAGTCTATTAACTTTTTTATTTGCATAAATCTACTTATTTAATTTCATTATTTTACAAAAGACAAATACACGCATTAGAATTTAATTAAAAACAAAATTGATTATTTAGCATTATTCCAAAACCAACTATCAAATGCATGAATTAACTCAAAATAAATGTGATAATATTTTCTAATAATGATAGAAATATGCAAAATTAATCTATTATCAGAAATAAATTTAGTGAAACTTAAAAAATAGTTTTCTCAAAACAAAATTAAAAGGCGACAAAAATGTACAATAGTTTGAAGACCCGTTATTCGGCCTTTTGTCATCAAGGCATTTTTACTTGCGTTTGGCTTACTCCTGGCGAGTGGTGAGCACAAGGTACTTAACAAAGTGCTCGACAAAATAGAGCTACTTCCCTCTTTTTAATAGAGGTAAAGATAAAGAAGTTATATCTATTCAATGAATTTTAAATTCCAATCATACCTTTAAATTGTGTTCTTTCAATTGGAAAAGGGTCATTTGTACTATAGCTTAGTGGCAACATTATAGTTTTGTATTGGACTCCGTTTGGAAACTAACGAAAGTTTCAGTTTATTTTAGTTTTTTGCTTCTTTTTTTTTGTACTATTTATGGTCCTGTTGCACGTTTTAGAATTAATTATGGGTCTCATTATACTATTTAACTAGCTTTTAACAATTTTTTTTTTTTACATTTTCAACAAAAAATCTTCAATTTCAACTAAATAAACAGTTTCCAAACAGATCCTTTGTATATTGTAGGATTTGGAACTGGAAATTGCAGTCGTGGAAATTACAATGTTTACCTCCCAAACGACATGAAATGGGCTGAATATGCCAAAGTCCACACAAACTTCTAAAATGCTAACGAACATAGGAGGCGTTATAATCCACTGTGCACCTTCATCTATCATTCATGTTACGTTTACATTCAGACAACAGAGAAACAATTCTATTTAAATTGTATATTCTTAATCATTAATATTTATGGTAAGCCAAAGGGAAAAAATGAGAACAAGCGCCAATATTAGGAGATGGTCTGCTAACTGCAGGCTGTCTTCCATGTTGATCTTGTACGTGCTACTGTTGTGTTCCTTTTATGCATATTGCGATGCTAGAGACACACTGAGGCAAGGAGAGTGGATTAGCGACAACGGAGAAACTCTGGTTTCGGCTGGAGGGAGGTTTGAATTTGGACTCTTTAGTCCTACTGGAAGCTCTGGCAACAAAAGATATGTTGGAATATGGTACCACGAGTGGGATAACCGAACAGTTGTATGGGTTGCCAACCGAGATAGACCAATTATCAATGCCAATGGAGTTTTCAACCTTACAGAAGATAGCGAGCTCAAGGTAATGGATACGACTGGAAAGGTATATTGGTCTACGAATATTCGACGCTCATGTCCGTGTAACCGGACCGTGACTCTCAAAAATTCGGGAAACTTGGTTTACGGAGATTATGGAGTGCCGAAGAATATTCTGTGGGAGAGCTTTAACACTTCAACTGATACACTTCTTGCAGGCATGGATGTGAATCAAAACAGGAATTTGACTTCTTGGAAAGGCTCTGTTGACCCTGGAGAAGGGAGCTTTAGGTTTTCTCTAGGTTCTGATGGGAACGAAGATATCATTTACAAAGAAAATAATATTTACTGTATTAGTTCATACGAAATGGATGATAAATTACAAAATCTTTCAATGGATTCTACTGAAAGGATTGTGATGAATTTTAGTGGGAAGTTGGAGTATTGGAGATGGGATGTGAAAGGTATGAATTGGTCCTTGATAATGGCAGAGCCGGGTAACAAATGTGCTTTGTATAACTATTGCGGAAACAATGGTGTTTGTAATCCAGACAATAACTTGGTGTGCAATTGTTTGCCGGGGTTCAAGCCCAAGTCACCAGAGAAGTGGGATTCTGGAAATTTTTCAAATGGGTGCGCCAGAAACTCGGTGTTATGTGGCGAAAACGATCTGTTTTTTTCTGTATACATGAGTATGCACAATTACGAGATAGTTGAGGACCATGCTAGCGAACCGGCTTGCAAAAAGGAGTGTCTTAAAAGGTGTGACTGCAAGGCTTATAGATTGGTATCAGGCACTTCATTTTGTTTTATTTGGACGCGGGATGTAGTTGATCTTCAAGAGTCTGCCGATGGTATTGGTACCGTTTCCGTCCGTTTGGCAATACCTGATATAGGTACTAATCCCTAATTTTCACATGACTTTGCTTGCTTTTACTGAGCTCTTAAAATTGCAACTACCTGCTGCCGTTTTTCACGGGTTATGATTGTTTTACATCGTTGCTAAAGTCTGGATATTCTTAAACAAGTTTTAATTTTCTTACGTCATATATTTTTCGCATCTACTTTTATATAATAAAATATAGACATTCCTGCATTAAACTAGTGTAAAAGAGTATTTAACCTTCTTGAAAAATATAGATATTTACTGGTCTTGATAATATGTGAAGTAGTTTATAATTATATCCTGAAGTGTGAAATAATAATTAGCTATTTTACACTAAAGTAGACATAGCAATGGCATTATAAATATATAAGATGTCCTCAATATAAAAAGGGGAAAAAGCTTTTTGATGCAGGACTAGAACAGTGCCACAATTGTTTAGAATCATTATTACAGTTGGGTATAATGATTAACACCAAAATAGCAATTGATTTTTGGTGTAGATAAGATTTTAACCCAAATCTCTTACTTGACGATAAAAGACTTTACCTGTCAAGTTAAATAGAATTAACGTATTTTTAGGATTTTAGGGGTTTTTAAACATTACATAAGAGAATATTCTACAAATTAAAAGATTTTGTTAGGGTTCAAGTGAGAGAGTAATTGTAGGGGCAATTATTACTCGCTTCCAAAAATTAAGGGGGTAATAGCCCGGTTTTAATGTTTAGGAGAGGATTTGTAAACTACCTGGGAAAATGTGATATAGGAGCACTACAGACGCTGAGTGTACGTATAGCTCCAAATTAAAAAGTCAGCTTATTTTATTATTCATCTTATTTTTGCTATTATTCTTACTGCACTTTTTGGCACTATTCATGGGTCTTACTGTGCTATTTTAGCTAACTTTTACTTTTATCTATAGTACTTTTAGCAAAAAAAATTTCAGTTTCAGCAAAATAAGCGGATCCTAAATAGACCCTATATAGACCAAACCAAATGTTTACCGTAAATAAAGATGTTACCTGTTGGCTTTTTTTATATAGTTAATAGATAGTAGGAGTATTCACATGTGCAAAAAAATTTCATTTATTTTAGTATAAGAACCTATTTTTTTATTTTACATACTCACTTTTCGAAATAATGTATATCATATTATTTTTTTTACACTTCATTACATTAAAATATCAATTTTTCTTGATTTTTTTTTTAATTATTTCTCTTTCTTCACACACAATAACCATCATTAACTATCTTCCTTATGCTTTATGTAAAGAAATAATAAAAAATTATATGCAAAGTAAATAGTATTAATGTAAATTTATATGGTTAAAGTAGCAATTTTACAAATTTACACATTTTTAACTTGCCTGATATGAGTAATTTTGAAGAAATTATAGAGTCCTCTGGTGGACCACATCACTTGTCCACCATTCCACTAAAAAACTTCCACTTGTTTAAAATTGCTGAATCAGTAATTAATTTTTGTTTAAAATTTTTTTCTAACCAACAATTTTAAACAAAAAATTTTTTTTTTAATGAAATGATGGGTCATATTACTTATCCACAGTATAGATCTTATAATTTCTCGTGGTTTTGGGAGTTAGAATTGATACTTTTTTGCTTATTAATGCTGGGATGTGTCTGTGACGTATATGTGGCTTGTGCCTAGGTAACGAAATAAAAGAAAGCCTGAGAAAAACCAAAAATTTAAATAGCATAGGCCACGTGGTTGGTAGAGATAATTTTGAAAGCTTTTGAGTTTTTCTTCATTTATTCACGTAAAACATAAAAGACAACGCAAAAGTTTGACTAAACAGTTTTATCATTGAAACGGTGTCGTTTTTGGCTCACACTTGAATAAACCAAAACACTACTTCTAGGCCTTTTCACGCTTTTTATATATAGTTAGTCGATAATCTCTCACCCATCTGCTGATAGTTGATAGTTGTCAAGGTGTCAACAGATGGATTTGACATATCACATAAAAAAAAAAAAAAAAAAAAAACATTTCTGGATTTGACATGCAGGAAGCTCAAAACAGTACTACAAAGTTGGACAAAGTTGTGAGCCTTGCGGCATAAATATGATCCCCTATCCATTGAGCACTGGACCAAGTTGTGGTGATCCTAATTACTTCAGTTTCAATTGCAATACTACCTCAGCCCAGGTTAGTTTCATTGCACCAAGTGGTACATATCAAGTCGCTAGTATTGATCCAGATACACGCAACTTTTTAATCCAAGTTAATGACAAAGGAAATCCGCTGCTCAACGATTCGTTTCCATTTTATTTAACTAGTCCGAGAAACTTTAGTTCTGAAATTTCAACTGAAGTTATAGATGAGGTTGAGATTGTTTGGGTGCCACCACTGGAGCCTGTTTGTAATTCATCTGCAGATTGCAATGATTGGTCACATTCGACTTGCAAATCCGCAAGAGATGGAAAGAGGAGGTGTCTTTGCAACTTTAGCTATCGATGGGATGGCGCAATGTTAAAATGTAGAAAAGGTTAGAATATGTCGTTTGCCTTGTTGCTGAAGCAGTGATTTTTTTACTGTGCATTTCTTCTTTCTAAGTTGTGTTAATGGATGCTTTGCTTCTTTACCACAAGGTTAGGACTTTGCCTATTTAACTTAGATATTAAATTCTATAAAATATGTGGTATAAGTCCCTATTTTATATCCTACAGTATTATATTGTGAACTCAATTGACCATAGAATCTTTAAGACCCAATACAAAAGTCATTTAATCTACATCATTCCAACAAAACCTAACCATAATAATCACAAAAAATCCACGGGTATCAAACGAACCATAAAATAGACCCTACCCCTTAAATTCTTGATATATTTCATTTAAATCCTACCCTTTAAACAGACCCTCTCCATTTCACTTTGTCTATATAGATTATAATATCTTTTATGTAAGAATAAATCCTGCTTTGCCAAAGTTTTCATTTACTTACCAATAATCACATTTTATTCTAACTTAGAAGTTAGGAGTTCTCTCATTAAAAAAAAAATGTTGGGGGAGGTCTTTCCTAAAATTCAAAAAATTGCTTATACCAAGCAATAAATGTTATATGTTATATATAATAGTTTTGTAAGGGATGGAGCTATATTGGTACTAAGGGGGGCAATGGCCCCATAGTCCCAATATATATAAATATATATATATATATATATATATCATGTTATTTATAAATTCTTTTTAATAATTTACAGTGTCATGCTATTTATCAGAGTTTGGCCTCTAAAAAGATATGAACCCCACCTAATAAAAACAAAAGTCTTTTAAGGAAATTGAAAAATGTTAAGAAACTGTAATATCACATACAAAATAATAAGATTACAAGTAAATTATAAAATTTTTATAAAAGTCCTTAAATTCATTATTTTATGAAAATATGCATAACAAATCTTCAGTGGTTTTAATATGATTTTCCTTAAGGCACTAGCTAAAGAAATTTCAGTGCCAATTCTAAAATAAAGTTCCTATTTGATTTGAGTGATAAAAATATTGTCTGAGTTTTAGGTTTTGTAACCAAATTCCAACAATGCACTTTTTGGTTTGTGTGTTTAACATACTTAGTTATCATAATTTTCTTGAATAAAATAATTTTTTTTGTTCAATTTATTTATTGTTATTTTTTTTTCTTATTTTCTAGTATATAATTTGTTGAGATTTGGGATGGTAAAGAGTTAGAGTGCAATCTTACATGACATGTCAATTTAAAAGAAAATTAAGTTTTTCGAGAAATAGATTGGAATGATAGTATTTCCTAAAATGATTTTTGACTGATGTATTCTTTGTTATTTGTGGGTCAAATACTTTTATATATGCAAGGCAACTAGTGTATTCCATCAGTTTGTTAGTATTATGAATGATAAATGTTCATTATTTTTCAAAAATAACAATTTAAATGTTCAAGAAATTAAAAGTTTCAATAAAGCAAAAATCATCTCATGACACATTATTAAATTAAATTCATTGATCTTAACATTACGAATATCATATAAATGTTCGATTTAAAATCAATTTTTTAAAATAAAACTCACAGATTTTGCCATTACTCAATAATATATGACTTATTCAATTTTATATGAAAGATAGTATATATTGTGTGTATGTGTGCACACTTGCTTTCGCGCACATTTATGTCTGATTTGAGTTTCATATATACAATTTCATTTTTGTCCTAAAGGTCTCCCCTTAAAAAAGAGTTCTGACTCCGTCACTGCAAAGTTTGTATTTTGCACAACAACAACATTATAATTACACAATTGATGGAAACAACATCAATTGAATCCTGCTAATTATCATCGTTTAAACCAATCATTTGCACATGTTCATGATAGTTAGGCCTTAATGGGTTTGGGTCATAAATGGGTTAACCCGAAAGCGACACGATAAGAAACGTGTCATAAGTGGGTCAACCCGCATAATCCCCAATAGACACGTTTGATACGTCAATTTAATTGTGTCAACTCGAAATGACCCACTTAACACAATCCATTTAACTCGTATAACAAATAAATATTTATTTTATTTTAGATTTGTCAAATACTTTTCATATCCAACATATATTTTAAATTTGAAAAGAAAAATGAGTAATTGCAAAAATTTAGAATGGATATAATTGGAAATTGAAACTTTACAGACACTAGAACTACAAATACTTTTTTTTTTTTTTTTGGCATAGAACTTGGCATTTGGTGAGTTCCAAGAATTTTATATTTTTGTTGAACTATGTTATTTTATTTTTGTTAAACTTTGTTATTTTGAATTTGGGTTGAAGTGTATGCACTTCTTTTGGAGTGTAAAGAACTTATTTCTAGATGAAAGTTATATTTTTGTTGAACCATATTATTTTGAATGTGAGTTGAAAACTTGAAGTATATGCACTGTTTTTTGGGATGTAAAAAAAATTATTTCTAGGTGGATGTTATATTTAATATTATAAAGGTTGAAATGGGTTGTGTTACATTTTTGTTAACCCAACACGACTCTTTTATTAAGCGTGTCAAATGGGTAAGATCAGGTCAACCTGCCTTATTAACAAGTCGGGTTAGGGTTGAAGGATCATGACACGATTATTAAATGAGTTAGGTTAGGGTTGAGTCATTTAGTCAAATACCCCTACCTTAACACGACACGAACCCGACACGCTAACCCGAATTGACACCCCTAATTTAAGATGCTTTTGTTCACATTCATTTTATTAAAGTATGACAAGTATTTTTTCTTTCCTGTCTATTCTTTGCCATCAGAAATGTGGGTGACATTGCTTCTGATTATTGGAATAACTAGTGTGAGTATTCTCTGTGCCATTAGTTCTGCTTGCATATGGCATAGAAACATAGCCAAGAGACAAGGTAACTACCTTACAAAACGCATGCTATGCACAATTTATAGTTTTTGTCAATTTGAATATGAATACAAATATTTATAAGTTCTTCCATGTGATTAAGATGTGAACTAGGACATAGAAGTATCTTTTGAATTTAGAAAATAGAAAAATTGATCGAAGAAATCGAGCACAAAGGATATTAAACAGTGAAGATGTCCAAGCTTTGATAGAATTAAGTGAGTTCAAAGAAGAAGATGAAAAAGGCATAGATGTTCCTTTCTTTGATTTGGAAAGCATACTAATTGCTACAAATAACTTCTCAAATGAAAACAAGCTTGGAGAAGGAGGCTATGGGCCTGTTTACAAGGTAATTTCAGCAACATTTATTGGTCATTAATGTTCATACCATGCAAATAGTTTTTGGTTAATGGTAATATTGTTTATTGGAATTTCGGTCACAGGGTAAACTTCCAAATGGTCAGGAAATTGCAGTAAAGAGGCTTTCAAGTGTCTCGAGTCAAGGTTTACAAGAATTTAAGAATGAAGTGGTATTGATTGCTAGACTTCAACATCGAAACCTTGTCAAATTCTTTGGATATTGCATAGAAGGGACTGAAAAAATTTTACTTTATGAGTACATGCCGAATAAAAGTTTAGACTTCTTTATATTTGGTTAGTTTTTAAACCTACTCCCTAATATTTTACTATCCATGTTATGTTCACATTTGTTTCTTATTTTAGTAATTGATTGCTTATTATAGTTACTAAAACCGTTCTTTGAAATGGAAATGAAAACTTGCAAGATCAAAAGCTACTTTTGGATTGGGAGATGCGTTTCAACATCATTTGGGGAATCACTCGAGGACTTCTTTATCTTCACCATGACTCTAGATTAAGGGTCATTCATAGAGATTTGAAAACCAGTAACATTCTTCTAGATCAGAAAATGAACCCCAAAATATCTGATTTTGGATTGGCGAGGATTGTTGGTGGCACACAAACTGAGGCAAACACAACTAAAATAGTTGGAACATAGTATGTTTCTTACAAACAACATGATTATTGTAGTCAGTTGTTTATGTTCTTACATATTATGGCATATCTTATCTATCAAAAAAACATTTTGAAAATCTTAAATCCTAAAACATTATTTAGAGAATATGCCCATAATTTCCTTGCTAATATAATAATTTATTATGACAATTGCAATGCAGTGGCTATATCTCCCCGGAGTATGCATTACAAGGAATTTTTTCAATCAAATCTGATGTTTTCAGTTTTGGAGTTGTTCTACTTGAGATTATAAGTGGAAAAAAGAACACAAGTTTTTATCAGTCAGAACAAGCAATGAGCCTTCTAGGTTATGTAAGTGTGCTTAATTTTCTTAATTATAGGATCATTTTTTTCTGTTCATATTAGCTAGATTGTGTCAGTTACGCTTTGCTCATTTTTTTATTCATACCATTTTATTGTCACAGGCATGGAGACTCTGGACAGACAAAAAGGTTTTGGATTTAATGGACGAGACCCTACAAGATACTTGTATTGCAAATCAATTTGTAAAGTGTGTAAATATTGGCCTATTATGTGTACAAGAGAATCCAGGTGATCGCCCTACTATGATGAATGTTATCAAGATGTTTGATATTGAAACTGTGAACCTTCCAACTCCGAAACGACCAGCCTTTTTCAGTGGGAGAGACCAATCCAAGGCAACTTCTTCTGATCAACCAGAATCAAATAATGTATTAACGAATACTCTAGAAGGAAGATGATGCATGGTAAAGATTCTCATGAGTCTTGTATCTCTTAATTACTCATGCAAAGTTTTTTGTGCACCCACAAAGAGAAATATAATGTTTTCTTATTAACATTTCTTGAAAAGTTTTTTTTTGGGGGGGGGGGGGGGGGGTGTCCTAGGCTTGTATATACCTTTGCCCCTGTTTTTACTTGTAAGTAATTTTATTTTTATTGTCTCATAATCTCTCTATATTTTTAATTATTTTTCTATTTTAAGTGAAATTAATAAATTTAGCACTTTCCTTTTAGAAATACGGAAAATATGGACCTTGATACGATGACATTGACATGTACATGTGGCCTGATCAAGGGAGTTAATACCATATCGGAAGCCGTTTCAGTTTGGTCAGGAAAATGAAATATTTTGGTACCGCTTGATACTGATGTACCGTTTTGGGATTACTGTTAATTTGATATAATTATATATAAAAATTAATAAATATAAATATTTATATGTTCAATAGTAAAAAAAAATATATTTCCTTAAAAAATATTTAAAATTATAAATCTGTCTCATTTAACATGTTAACCCCTAATTGAAATGTTAGTTAATTAAAATAATATGCAATCTACTTAGATGATGATGATGTAATTCAGCAAAAAAATTAAAAAAAAAAAAAGAAAAAAAAACAAAGAAAGAAAGAAAGAAAAGATGATGATGATTTGGTATTAGTGGTTTTAACATATACAGTATGAAATTGAGAGAATACACAAGTGTAACTTAATCAATGCTTAAGTTTTGGTCCTTGTGATTCACGATTGCAAGCAAAACCAATCAGGATTTCCTAGTGAGCCTGACATTGAATCAAGCCATTTCTAGTCTTTGATACTCATTTTCTTGAGAGGAAGATAGTCTTGGTCGTTATGATTCAAAAATTTCGGTGTAGTGCTTTAACAGAGAAAAATGACTGGACTACAAATACCCGTGACTCACGATGTTAAGTCAAGTCTTCCCCAGCCATTCTTTCGTGTGTGTTTCCTGGCAAGTTTGAAATACTCATGGGAATGCAGGGACAAATATTATCGCCCACAGCTACCATATAGACTCACACAATTAGTAAACAGTAATTTCTAGGAAAAATCCCTGGAGAAGAAAACCAAAGGTGTACATTGAAATCAAACTAGATAACGTTACATAAAATGTTGTAGTGACATTTTGGTTTTCAACCCTCTTAAATGCTGTAGTGACATTTTGGTTTTCAATCTCTTCGGCTCTCAGCCACACACATTGAACTCCCTCAACCACACAGCCCAATCCCGCCAAACAAACAGTCATTTTTCCCTCTTATTTTCAGATTCTCACCTAAGTCCTTCACTAAAATTCAAAAATACTTGGCCTCTCCTCTCTCTCATCTCAGAACTCACTCTCACCGTCACGGTCTCACTCTCTCTCACCCTCTGAAAAAAAATTCTTCTCACAGTCTAACACTTCCTAAGCCAATCAATCTCTCTCTCTCTCTCTCTCCTCTCAGTTCTCCACCGCAGAGTTATGTAGCTCTTTCTTTGGTAAATCCTAATCCCTAATTTTTTTTGGTTTCTTTATTTTACCGATCAACTTATTTGGTGATTCTAATCTTTGTTTTTTGGGTTATTTTCTTGCAATTTCAGGGGTGTTTTTAGAGATTTAGCCTCATAAAGGACTAAATCTGAAAGTATCAAAGACTTCAAGGGTATTCTATTTTTTATTTGTTTTGAGTTCACTGATGTTTGATTTTGTTTTGAGTTAATTATGCTTGTGTTTGATTTTGCATCTTGGGTTTTTTTTTTCTTTACTCACGCTGTTTGATCTTGTCTCTATGAGTTTTTTTTTTTTTTAAGTAGGATTGCTGTATGATTGTTTTTTTTTTTTTTTTTGATGAGTAGATTTGCTATTTTATTTTGTTTCTAGGGCTCAAAGATTGTAATTTTTTTTCTTGATTATCCTATTGTTCCATTATTCTGTTGTGATTTTAGCAATGAAAAAGCTAATATTATTATTTTATTATCCAAGCTAATGTGTCATTTTAGCGCTGCTTGAATGATTATTATCTGCAGATAGTTATAGAACTTGGTGAACGGCTGTGTATATGTTGTAATAAAGTCAAAATGGGCTTAAATGCTATTCTTTAGAGGCCTAAAAGCCCAAAACTTGGAATAACAATTTTTAAAAGCCTAGCCCAAATAAATGAACTTACCGCTCCGAACCGCTGAAATTAACCCAATGTAGTCAAAGGTGAGCCTAACGCTTGCCTAGGCGCTTGGGTGAGGCAAGGTGCCACTACAGTGCCTTAAAAGCTCTAAGGTGAGGCGCCTGGGTGAGGCAATGTGCCACTACAGTGCCTTAAAAGCTCTAAGGTGAGGCGCCTTTAATGAGGTGCTTGCCTTTAAAGCCTAGGTGAGCAAGGCAATCGCCTTAAGCCATGAAAAAGGCACTAAGACGAGAGCCTCAAGTTTTTTTTTTTTTTTATTTATTTATTTATTTTTTTTTTTATAGAAGTTTGTAGTGAATCCTATTTTTAGATTATTAATTTCAAAAGGCATGTTATAAAACCTATTATTTGTTAAATTAATTTACAAATTTGTTTTGTAAGACTTACTCTTATATAGAAGCTTGTTGTAAATCGTATTGTTAGAACTAACTAATAGAGCCTAAACCTTGTTAATCCTATTTTGAAATAATTTAATAGACCTAGTTTATTCATGATACACATTTAAAAACACTTCATTATAATATTATAATACACTAGGTACATATGATTTAGGTTCTACATGTACAATAAATATATTAAGAATTTGGCGCCTTGCTTTACTTGGGCTAGCACCTTTTTGACGCCTCAGGCGATATGAGGCCTTGGCACCTTAAGGTCGCCTTTTGGCTTTGACTACCTTGAATTAACCGTACCTTGTGTAGACTGGTTTTTACCCTCTAAAATTAAGCTGCGGTCATGGATAGGGTGAAACCACAACTTATAGGTGTGGTACAAAAAACTTCTTCAAAACTGACCAAACCAAATCGCGTATAGCCCTAAATGCAATAGATGCTAATTGAATGCCTTAACTTTGAAGTTCAAATGATTCAATTGAATAAAAATAAAGTTAGAGGATTGAAATTGACTTAAATAATGCTCTCAAGTGCAGGATTATGGCGAAGTAATAACTCGGTAAGTCCGAGGTCGAATCCACAGGGAAAAGGGAATTGATTAGCAAACCACAAGAGAATAAAACTAAAATAATAAAGTTTAATTGATGAGATTTTTGATGGTTTAGTAATGTTAATTTAAGTTGAGAGAAAATAACAATATATTAAGGCGTTAAGGTTTAGAGATCTACACACAAAACATCTATTGGTAGTCTTAACAATATTTATTTTATAACTCAACTAAAATTTATACGAATGATGATCTTAGTCAAATGATTTAACAATAAAAACTCTAGAATTAATTGTCTAGGGTAGTTTTATGAAATTGATTGATTTTAGGCCAAACAAAACTAGTGAATTAGTTCGTAGGGAATATTAAGCATTTAACGTATCCAGAGTCTACGATAAATCAAAGGATTATACAAAACTAAACACTTTTTTAGATGAGTAAAACAATAGAAAACATAAATACATAAGCATTAAAACCAATAAACGATTGTTAAGAATATACCAATAAACGGTTGGGTTTCACTCCTTACTTTAGCAAGGCTTCTAGCAAACCATAACACAAATAAAACTGTAAAAATTGTAAAGAAACTTTAAGAAAACCTAAATTATGTTATATGGTAGCTCTCCTCTGAATTTTGCCCTAAAGCGCCTTTAAATAAGTCAAGGAATTCTATTACAAGTTGAATTCCCATTTGGAGAAAATCCCAAGTTTTTAGACTTCATTTAACCGACGTTTTTGGCCCATTTAACTTTAGAATTCAGACTTTTGGTAAACTATAAAGTTGTAACTATTTAAGTTAGCTTTCCAGTCCAACTTGAGTTATCTCAATTGGACATCTGAGCCAAAAGTTATGCTCAAATACTAACTGGTATGCAAGCTGGAATTCTAATCTGAATTGGACTTAGATTTGATGCAAATTTCCTTTGATTTCTTGCTCCAATTGGACTTGAATTTATTTGGGTTGATTTTCTTTGACTTCATCATGGCTCTTGTAAAAGTATAGTCCATTAACTTTTTTCTTTGCATAGATCTACTTATTTAATTTCATTATTCTACAAAAGACAAATTCACGCATTAGAATTTAATTAAGAACAAAATTGATTATTTAGCATTATTCCAAAACCAACTATCAAATGCATGAATTAACTCAAAATAAATGTGATAATATTTTCTAATAATGATATAAATATGTAAAACTAAGCTATTATCAGAAATAAATTTAGTGAAACTTAAAAAATAGTTTTCTCAAAACAAAATTAAAAGGCGACAAAAATGTACAACAGTTTGAAGACCCGTTATTCGGCCTTTTGTCATCAAGGCATTTTTACTTGCGTTTGGCTTACTCCTGGCGAGTGGTGAGCACAAGGTACTTAACAAAGTGCTCGACAAAATAGAGCTACTTCCCTCTTTTTAATAGATGTAAAGATAAAGAAGTTATATGTATTCAATGAATTTTAATTCCAAACATACCTTTAAATTGTGTTCTTTCAATCGGAAAAGGGTCATTTGTACTATGGCTTAGTGGCAACATTATAGTTTTGTATTAGACTCCGTTTGGAAACTAATGAAAGTTTCAGTTTATTTTAGTTTTTTGCTTTTTTTTTTTGGTACTATTTACGGTCCTGTTGCATGTTTTAGTATTATTCATAGGTCTCATTATACTATTTAGCTAGCTTTTAACTTTTTTTTTTTTTTTTTTACACTTTCAACAAAAAATCTTCAATTTCAACTAAATAAACAGTTCTCAAACAGATTCTTTGTATATTGTAGGATTTGGAACTGGAAATTGCAGTCGTGGAAATTACAATGTTTACATCCCAAACGACATGAAATGGGCTGAATATGCCAAAGTCCACACAAACTTCTAAAATGCTAACGAACATAGGAGGCGTTATTATCCACTGTGCACCTTCATCTATCATTCATGTTACGTTTACATTCAGACAACAGAGAAACAATTCTATTTATATTGTATATTCTTAATCATTAATATTTATGGTAAGCCAAAGGGAAAAAACGAGAACAAGCGCTTCTAACTGCAGGCTGTCTTCCATGTTGATCTTGTACATGCCACTGTTGTGTTTCTTTTATGCATATTGCGAAGCTAGAGACACACTGAGGCAAGGAGAGTGGATTAGCGACAACGGAGAAACTCTGGCTTCGGCAGGAGGGAGGTTTGAATTTGGATTCTTTAGTCCTACTGGAAGCTCTGGCAACAAAAGATATGTTGGAATATGGTACCACGAGTGGGATAACCGAACAGTTGTATGGGTTGCCAACCGAGATAGCCCAATTATCAATGCCAATGGAGTTTTCAACCTTACAGAAGATAGCGAGCTCAAGGTAATGGATACGACTGGAAAGGTATATTGGTCTACGAATATTCGACGCTCATGTCCGTGTAACCGGACCGTGACTCTCAAAAATTCGGGAAACTTGGTTTACGGAGATTATGGAGTGCCGAAGAATATTCTGTGGGAGAGCTTTAACACTTCAACTGATACACTTCTTCCTGGCATGTATATGTATCAAAACAGGAATTTGACTTCTTGGAAAGGCTCTGATGACCCTGGAGAAGGGAGCTTTAGGTTTTATCTAGGTTATAATCGTTCAAGGTACGAATATACCATTTACAAAGAAAATAATATTTACTGTAATCACTTTAGTTCAATCGAAATGATTGCTAAATTACAAACTCTTTCAATGGATTCTACTGAAAGGATGGTGATGGATTTTAGTGGGAAGTTGGAGTATTGGAGATGGGATGTGAAAGGTATGAATTGGTCCTTGACAATGGCAGAGCCGGGTTACAAATGTGCTGTGTATAACTATTGCGGAAACAATGGTGTTTGTAATCCAGACAATAACTTGGTGTGCAAATGTTTGCCGGGGTTCAAGCCCAATGCACCAGAGAAGTGGCATTCTGGAGATTTTTCAAATGGGTGCGCCAGAAACTCGGTGTTATGTGGCGAAAACGATATGTGTCTTCCTGTATCCAGATTTAATCTGGACAATTCCGACGTAGTTGAGGTACAAGGTGGCGAACCGGCTTGCCAAAGGAAGTGTTTTCAAAGGTGCGACTGCAGGGCTTATTATATTGAAGGTACATATTGTGCCATTTGGACGCGGGATTTAGTTGATTTAGTTGATCTTCAAGAGGCTGTCCATTTTTCTGGTTCCTTTTTCGTCCGTGTGGCAATATCTGATATAGGTACTAATCCTAATTTTCACATGACTTTGCTTGCTTTTACTGAGCTCTTAAAATTGCAACTACCTGCTGCCGTTTTTCACGGGTTATGATTGTTTTACATCGTCGCTAAAGTCTGGATATTCTTAAACAAGTTTTAATTTTCTTACGTCATCTATGTTTCGCATCTACTTTTATATAATAAAATATAGACATTCCTGCATTAAACTAGTGTAAAAGAGTATTTAACCTTCTTGAAAAATATAGATATTTACTGGTCTTGATAATATGTGAAGTAGTTTATAATTATATCCAGAAGTGTGAAATAATAATTAGCTATTTTACACTAAAGTAGACATAGCAATGGCATTATAAATATATAAGATGTCCTCAATATAAAAAGGGGAAAAAAGCTTTTTGATGCAGGACTAGAACAGTGCCACAATTGTTTAGAATCACCACCAAACACAAACAACTGTTCAAAATGAATTTTATTAATAAAAAAAATAGTCTGACTGCAATCGTCCAAAGTTTTACAGAGTTTCCAATAAATCAAGAGATAAAGATAGCATCCATGAAACCAATCTTAAATGAACTCAAATAGTAATTTTACTAGTCCAAATACTAAACCAATCCCTATCATAACTCAAACTAAATAAATAAACAAAAACTTTGGAATGATCCAAAGAAAATTGAAAATAAAAATTTTCAAATAATTTATGGTTGTGCTCCTATATAACATTTTCCCCTTTATATTCGGGGTAGTTTACAATTCCTCTCCTAAACATTAAAACCGGGCTATTACTCCCTACAATTACTCTCTCACTTGAACCCTAATAGAATCTTTTAATTTGTGGATTATTTTATTCTATTATGTAATGTTTAAAATACTCTAAAATCCTAAAAATACATTAGTTCTATTTAACTTGACTGATAAAGTCTCTTATCATCAAGTAAGAGATTTGGGTTAAAATCATTATATACACCAAAAATCAATTGTTGTTTTGGTGATAACCGTTATTACGAACTGTTATCATAACCTATTCGTGATAATCTTGTTTACACCAAGGGCAAGGATATTTTTTAATTGAAATAAATAAATTAATAATGTCATATTGCTTTTATTTTTTAACTAATGAAACTTTGTGTTCTTTGTAAATAAGAAAAATAATATATATTTTTTACTTTTTTTTAATATTAAAATTTTCATCTACTTATTTTATGAGCAAATTTTCTATATATATAATCAAAACATACCCATATAAAGATGTTTTGCAAACAAACAAAATGGTATCAATTGTTGTCCAACAATGATTAACTGGACCAATTATGAGAATAATTCATTGTTGATAATTTATTAAGATTATTTTCTCAACAAAAGCTACATCGTCCACCCAAAAATATTATCAAATAAACAATTATTAACAAAATCTCATAACTAAGTTTATATATGCATCATTTTGAATATAATAAAAATAATATTAAAAATACAATTACAAAAGCTAAAATATATCACTTATCTAACTATTTTAGTTGGACTAGACTTTGCTTTTGTGTAAATAAGTGTCCTTATAGAACACTTCTAATTCAACTCCTGAAAGTACTTTATTTTCAAAAACTATAAATTCGTTCACCCTAAAAGATTAAAAAATAAACAACGTATAGTTAGTAGGAGCATTCACATCCCCTCGTGCAAAAACTCCTGAAAGTATAACTCTTAAAAGTACTTCTATTACAACTCTTGAAAGTACTTTATTTACAAAAACTATAAATTTGTTCAGCCAAAAAGATTAAAAAATAAACAACACATAGTTAATAGATAGTAGGAGCATTCACATCCGCTCGTGCAAAAAAATTCGTCTATTTTAGTATAAAAATCTACTTTTTTATTTTATTTTTTTTATTTTACATACTCACTTTTCAAAATAATGTACATCATTTTATCTTTTTTACACTTCATTACATTAAAATATCAATTTTTCTTGATTTATTTTTAATTATTTCTCTTTTTTCACACATAATAATCACCATTAACTATCTTCTTTCTGCTTCAGGATATGTAAAGAAATAATAAAAAACTATATGTAAAGTGAATAGTGTTAGTATAAATTTATATAGTTAAAGTAGCAATTTTACATATTTACATATTTTTAACTTGGTTCATGTGAATGCTTTTGCGAGTTAAGGGTCCGTTTAAATACAGTTGAAAACTAAAGACACTATAGCAAAAGAATTTTAAATGTATAAATAGTACCGTAGAATCCATTTTTAGTGAAAAGTGATGTTTGTCGGTCCGTAAACAGTGTACAAGTGCACTGTTTACGAGAAAGTCAATATTCATGGCTTAAAAAAAAAAAAACTGAAAACATAAAATGTGGACGTGAAAAGTACAAAACGCGTTTCCCAAACACACACTTAGAATTGATACTTTTTTGCTTATTAATGCTGGGACGTGTGTCTGTGACGTGAATGTGGCTGGTGCCTAGGTAACGAAATAAAAGAATGCCTAGAGAAAAACAAAATTTTAAAAATAGCATAGGCCACGTGGTTGGTGGAGATAATTTTGAAAGCATTTGTGTTTTTCTTCATTTATTCACGTAAAACATAAGAGACAACACAAACGTTTGACTAAACAGTTTTATCATTGAAACGGTGTCGTTTTTGGCACACACTTGAATAAACCAAAACACTACTTCTAGGCCTTTTCACGCTTTTTATATATAGTTAGTAGATAATTTCTCTCCCATCTGCTGATAGTTGTCAAGGTGTCAACAGATGGATTTGACATATCACATTAAAAAAAAAAAAAACATTTATGAATTTGACATGCAGGAAGCTCAGAACAGTACTACAAAGTTATACAAAGTTGTGAGCCTTGCGGCATAAATATGATCCCCTATCCATTGAGCACTGGACCAAGTTGTGGTGATCCTAATTACTTCAGTTTCAATTGCAATACTACCTCAGGCCAGGTTAGTTTCATTGCACCAAATGGCACATATCGAGTCGCTAGTATTGATCCAGATACGCGCAACTTTTTAATCCAAGTTAATGACAAAGGAAATCTGCGGCTCAACCATTCGTTGCCATTTAATTTAACTATTCCAAGAAACTTTAGTTCTGAAATTTCAACAGATGAGGTTGAGATTGTTTGGGAACCACCACTGGAGCCTATTTGTAATTCATCTGCATATTGCAATGGTTGGTCACATTCGACTTGCAAATCCGCAAGAGACGGAAAGAGGAGGTGTCTTTGCACCTTTAGCTATCGATGGGATGGCGCAATGTTAAAATGTAGAAAAGGTTAGAATATGTCGTTTGCCTTGTTGCTGAAGCAGTGATTTTTTTACTTTGCATTTCTTTCTAAATTGTGTTAATGGATGCTTTGCTTCTTTACCACAATGTTAGGACTTTGCCTATTTAACTTAGATATTAAATTCTATAAAATATGTGGTATAAGTCCCTATTTTATATCCTACAGTATTATATTGTGAACTCAATTGACCATAGAATCTTTAAGACCCAATACAAAAGTCATTTAATCTACATCATTCCAACAAAACCTAACCATAATAATCACAAAAAATCCACGGGTATCAAACGAACCATAAAATAGACCCTACCCCTTAAATTCTTGATATATTTCATTTAAATCCTACCCTTTAAATAGACCCTCTCCATTTCACTTTGTCTATATAGATTATAATATCTTTTATGTAAGAATAAATCCTGCTTTGCCAAAGTTTTCATTTACTTACCAATAATCACTTTTTATTCTAACTTAGAAGTTAGGAGTTCTCTCATTAAAAAAAAAAAAAAAAAAAAAAGAGTTGGGGGAGGTCTTTCCTAAAATTCAAAAAATTGCTTATACCAAGCAATAAATGTTATATGTTATATATAATAGTTTTGTAAGGGATGGAGCTATATTGGTACTAAGGGGGGCAATGGCCCCATAGTCCCAATATATATAAATATATATATATATATATATATATATATCATGTTATTTATAAATTCTTTTTAATAATTTACAGTGTCATGCTATTTATCAGAGTTTGGCCTCTAAAAAGATATGAACCCCACCTAATAAAAACAAAAGTCTTTTAAGGAAATTGAAAAATGTTAAGAAACTGTAATATCACATACAAAATAATAAGATTACAAGTAAATTATAAATTTTTTATAAAAGTCCTTAAATTCATTGTTTTTATGAAAATATGCATAACAAATCTTCAGTGGTTTTAATATAATTTTCCTTAAGGCACTAGCTAAAGAAATTTCAGTGCCAATTCTAAAATAAAGTTCCTATTTGATTTGAGTGATAAAAATATTGTCTGAGTTTTAGGTTTTGTAACCAAATTCCAACAATGCACTTTTTGGTTTGTGTGTTTAACATACTTAGTTATCATAATTTTCTTGAATAAAATAATTTTTTTTGTTCAATTTATTTATTGTTATTTTTTTCTTATTTTCTAGTATATAATTTGTTGAGATTTGGGATGGTAAAGAGTTAGAGTGCAATCTTACATGACATGTCTATTTAAAAGAAAATTAAGTTTTTCGAGAAATAGATTGGAATGATAGTATTTCCTAAAATGATTTTTGACTGATGTATTCTTTGTTATTTGTGGGTCAAATACTTTTATATATGCAATGCAACTAGTGTATTCCATAAGTTTGTTAGTATTATGAATGATAAATGTTCATTATTTTTCAAAAATAACAATTTAAATGTTCAAGAAATTAAAAGTTTCAATAAAGCAAAAATCATCTCATGACACATTATTAAATTAAACTCATTGATCTTAACATTACGAATATCATATAAATGTTCGATTTAAAATCAATTTTTTAAAATAAAACTCACAGATTTTGCCATTACTCAATAATATATGACTTATTCAATTTTATATGGAAGATAGTATATATTGTGTGTATGTGTGCGCACTTGCTTTCGCGCACATTTATGTCTGATTTGAGTTTCATATATACAATTTCATTTTTGTCCTAATGGCCTCCCCCTAGAAAAGAGTTCTGACTCCGTCACTGCAAAGTTTGTATTTTGCACAACAATAACATTATAATTACACAATTGATGGAAACAACATCAATTGAATTCTGCTAATTATCATCGTTTAAACCAATCATTTGCACATGTTCATGATAACAAAATATGATTTAAGATAGGGGTGTCAATGTTCGATCCAACCCACAAACATGACACGAACCCGACATGGGTTTTTTTGGGTTAGGGTTAGGCCTTAATGGGTTTGGGTCATAAATGGGTCAACCCGAAAGCGACACGATAAGAAACGTGTCATAAGTGGGTCAACCCGCATAATCCGCAATAGACACGTTTGGTACATCAATTTAATTTTGTCAACCCGAAATGACCCACTTAACACAATTCATTTAACTCGTATAACAAATAAATATTTATTTTATTTTAGATTTGTCAAATACTTTTCATATCCAACATATATTTTAAATTTGAAAAGAAAAATGAGTAATTGCAAAAATTTAGAATGGATATAATTGGAAATTGAAACTTTACAGACACTAGAACTATTAATACTTTTTTTTTTTTTGGCATAGAACTTGGCATTTGGTGAGTTCTAAGAATTTTATATTTTTGTTGAACTATGTTATTTTATTTTTGTTAAACTTTGTTATTTTGAATTTGGGTTGAAGTGTATGCACTTCTTTTGGAGTGTAAAAAACTTATTTCTAGATGAAAGTTATATTTTTGTTGAACTATATTATTTTGAATGTGGGTTGAAAACTTGAAGTATATGCACTGTTTTTTGGGATGTAAAAAAAATTATTTCTAGGTGGATGTTATATTTAATATTATAAAGGTTGAAATGGGTTGTGTTACATTCTTGTCAACCCAACACGACTCTTTTATTAAGCGTGTCAAATGAGTAGGATCAGGTCAATTTGCCTTATTAACAAGTCGGGTTAGGGTTGAAGGATCATGACACGATTATTAAATGAGTTAGGTTAGGGTTGAGCCATTTAGTCGAATACCACTACCTCAACACGACACGAACCCGACACGCTAACCCGAATTGACACCCCTAATTTAAGATGCTTTTGTTCACATTCATTTATTAAAGTATGACAAGTATTTTTTCTTTCCTGTCTATTCTTTGCCATAAGAAATGTGGGTGACATTGCTTCTGATTATTGGAATAACTAGTGTGAGTATTCTCTGTGCCATTAGTTCTGCTTGCATATGGCATAGAAACATAGCCAAGAGACAAGGTAACTACCTTACAAAACGCATGCTATGCACAATTTATAGTTTTTGTCAATTTGAATATGAATACAAATATTTATAAGTTCTTCCATGTGATTAAGATGTGAACGAAGACATAGAAGTATCTTTTGAATTTAGAAAATAGAAAAATTGATCGAAGAAATCGAGCACAAAGGATATTAAACAGTGAAGATGTCCAAGCTTTGATAGAATTAAGTGAGTTCAAAGAAGAAGATAAAAAAGGCATAGATGTTCCTTTCTTTGGTTTGGAAAGCATACTAATTGCTACAAATAACTTCTCAAATGAAAACAAGCTTGGAAAAGGAGGCTATGGGCCTGTTTACAAGGTAATTTCAGCAACATTTATTGGTCATTAATGTTCATACCATGCAAATAGTTTTTGGTTAATGGTAATATTGTTTATTGGAATTTCGGTCACAGGGTAAACTTCCAAATGGTCAAGAAATTGCAGTAAAGAGGCTTTCAAGTGTCTCGAGTCAAGGTTTACAAGAATTTAAGAACGAAGTGGTATTGATTGCTAGACTTCAACATCGAAACCTTGTCAAAATCTTTGGATATTGCATAGAAGGGACTGAAAAAATTTTACTTTATGAGTACATGTCGAATAAAAGTTTAGACTTCATTATATTTGGTTAGTTTTTAAACCTACTCCCTAATATTTTACTATCCATGTTATGTTCACATTTGTTTCTTATTTTAGTAATTGATTGCTTATTATAGTTACTAAAACCGTTCTTTGAAATGGAAATGAAAACTTGCAAGATCAAAAGCTACTTTTGGATTGGGAGATGCGTTTCAACATCATTTGGGGAATCACTCGAGGACTTCTTTATCTTCACCATGACTCTAGATTAAGGGTCATTCATAGAGATTTGAAAACCAGTAACATTCTTCTAGATCAGAAAATGAACCCCAAAATATCTGATTTTGGATTGGCGAGGATTGTTGGTGGCACACAAACTGAGGCAAACACAACTAAAATAGTTGGAACATAGTATGTTTCTTACAAACAACATGATTATTGTAGTCAGTTGTTTATGTTATTACATATTATGGCATATCTTATCTGTCAAAAAAACATTTTGAAAATCTTAAATCCTAAAACATTATTTAGAGAATATGCCCATAATTTCCTTGCTAATATAATAATTTATTATGACAATTGCAATGCAGTGGCTATATCTCCCCGGAGTATGCATTACAAGGAATTTTTTCAATCAAATCTGATGTTTTCAGTTTTGGAGTTGTTCTACTTGAGATTATAAGTGGAAAAAAGAACACAAGTTTTTATCAGTCAGAACAAGCAATGAGCCTTCTAGGTTATGTAAGTGTGCTTAATTTTCTTAATTATAGGATCATTTTTTTCTGTTCATATTAGCTAGATTGTGTCAGTTACGCTTTGGTCATTTTTTTATTCATACCAATTTTATTGTCACAGGCATGGAGACTCTGGACAGACAAAAAGGTTTTGGATTTAATGGACGAGACCCTACAAGATACTTGTATTGCAAATCAATTTGTAAAGTGTGTAAATATTGGCCTATTATGTGTACAAGAGAATCCAGGTGATCGCCCTACTATGATGAATGTTATCAAGATGTTTGATATTGAAACTGTGAACCTTCCAACTCCGAAACGACCAGCCTTTTTCAGTGGGAGAGACCAATCCAAGGCAACTTCTTCTGATCAACCAGAATCAAATAATGTATTAACGAATACTCTAGGAGGAAGATGATGCATGATAAAGATTCTCATGAGTCTTGTATCTCTTAATTACTCATGCAAAGTTTTTTGTGCACCCACAAAGAGAAATATAATGTTTACTTATTAACATTTCTTGAAAAGTTTTTTTTGGGGGGGGTGGTCGTCCTAGGCTTGTATATACCTTTGCCCCTGTTTTTACTTGTAAGTAATTTTATTTTTATTGTCTTATAATCTCTCTATATTTTTAATTATTTTTCTATTTTAAGTGAAATTAATAAATTTAGCACTTTCCTTTTAGAAATACGGAAAATATGGACCTTGATACGATGACATTGACATGTACATGTGGCCTGATCAAGGGAGTTAATACCATATCGGAAGTCGTTTCAGTTTGGTCAGGAAAATGAAATATTTTGGTACCGCTTGATACTGATGTACTGTTTTGGGATTACTGCTAATTTGATATAATTATATATAAAAATTAATAAATATAAATATTTATATGTTCAATAGTAAAAAAATATATATTTCCTTAAAAAATATTTAAAATTATAAATCTGTCTCATTTAATATATTAACCCCTAATTGAAATGTTAGTTAATTAAAATAATATGCAATCTGCTTAGATGATGATGATGTGATTCAGCAAAGAAATTTTAAAAAAATTATAAAAAAAAAAAAAAAGAAAGAAAGAAAGAAAAGATGATGATGATGTAGATTTGATTGTCACTGGTAGGGTTGTCCACGGGTCAGGCCGGGTTGGGTTTGTGCTTAACCCGGACTCGACTCGAATGATTCGGGTGGATGAAAATTTGACCCGAAACCGACCTAGCTAATCTGGTCTGAGTTTTTGGTTCGAGTCTCATCGGTTTTGGGTTAATTTAGGTTGGCCTCGAGTTTATCACCGAGGTCGAAATCTGGCCGAATCCGTCAAGATCTGGCCGAAATCTGGTTGGCTCCATCAAGATCGGATAGAAATCTGGCCAGATCTATTGAGACCAGGCCTAGATTTCGTCGGATAACGGCGAGATCTCGCCGGGGCACACTTGCCACACCACCACACGAAATAAAGATACTTAGCTTTTTATAAAAACAAAAGAAAGTCTCAAAATGCATTTAAAAGAAGTGCAAGAGTCGAAGAGAAGTGCAAGAAGAAGATGAAGAAGAAGAAGAGTAGACAAGGACGACGGCAAAATGGGACCAGTGCTAGAAAATCAGTGGTGACAACAATGTGGGTTATTTTTATTTTCTTTTTCGTTTATATATTTATTTATTTATTTGAATTTTAGTTACTGGCCAACTTTCATTTTTTTGGCCAAAATCCAGTATATAACCTAGTATGGCCAAAATGAGTCTGATATGACCGATATTTGAACTGGCACAAAACACCAATGTTTGTGTACCAGTGTACGTGCCAAAACAGTAAATACCGGCCATTCCATCTAGTACGGTACAAAATTGATTTCCTTGGGCCCTACTCATTCATGGGGAGATGCTCAAAATACTATTCAAATTTTAAGACTCTTAACTCATAGATGCCTTTTCTTCATATTATTTAGCTATAAACAAATCAAGTTGCTTGGGTTTATTACGATGGCTTTTGAGTGGAGTTGTGATATGCCTTTGTATTAAAATCCATTTTCCTCTCTCCTGTATGTCTGTGTGTTTGTTTCTCAAAAAAAAAAAAAAAAAAAAAATTGGTAATTGTCTCACATTGCTTAAGATAGTGTGTTGTGTGTTGTGTGTAGTATAACTTACCCACCATCCCCTAAAAGTTACCATGACTTTGAGTAGAATTGTAGTGTGCATTTGCGTTAAAACCGTTTTTCCTCTCTCTTGTATGTGTGTTTGTTTCTAACCAAAAAAAAAAAAGGGTAATTGCCCCACATTGCTGAAGAGAGTATGTTGTGTGTAGTATAACTTGCCCTACCCTCTCTTAAAAGTTACCATAGCTTTTAAGTGGAATTGTGGTATGCTTTTGTGTTAAAACTTCTTTCCTTCTCTCTTGTATGTGTGTTTGTTTCTCAAAAAAAAAAAAAAAAAAAAAAAAAACTCAATTCATTATTTTTATTGAACTGATGAGTTGAGTGTAAGGATGCGTTTGGATACCGTTTATTTTACTAAAAACTAAAAAATGAAAACAATAAAAAAAATAATAAAAAAGTTACTGTAAAGGCGCGGGTTACTGTTCATTGGCCTAAATGCACTATTCATGTCCCAAAAGGCACTGGTTCAAAAAAAAAAAAAAAAAAAAAAAAAGAAGGCAGCAAACACAGGAGAATAATTTGAATCCAAACGCTCACTAAGTCTTGCTTTCAAAATTGTTTGTTAAACATGCCAACTAAAATAAATAAATAAAAATTAGCTTTTCAACAATAAATGAAATAAATAAATAACATGGTTGATCAATTTATAATAAGAACCTTGACCATATATCAATAGTAAAATTTTTTGAAGTTGATTCAAATTTTGTGTAGAAGGAAAAATTGTTGCTTATCAAATAAATACTTTAATATTCCTTGTCTAAGAGGAATTGAAGTATAAGTTAAATAGAGTTTGAAATTTAATAAATAGGTTTTGACCTACATGGGGGGACGAGAAGACTCTTATAAGAGTTTAGTATTTTGCTTTGGGTTGAAATATATTTGTGTGTGAGAGATAGAATACGAAGTTTTGTTTAGTTGATTCATTGTGGAGATTTGTTGGAAATCAACTCATATTCATAATTGGGCATAGTTAGGAATTTAAGTATTTTCAATGTGGAAAGAAAGTCTATCTCTTATCAAGGAGGTAATATAGTGTTCATTGTCCATCAAGAAGTAGGAGTTGGAATGTCCTATGAATGATTTGATTTTTTTAACCCACGAGGTATTCTTGATTTTAAAGAGAAGAAAACTCTTAGAAAAAAACAAAATGAATTTTTTTTGAATATATAGTAGTTTGCTAGTTCTTTTAAGGCTAAATATATTCGTGTGGAAGTATTAGAAGACAAGACTTTGTCTAATGTGTTAGTGTGGAGCACTTTTGGTGTATTTCAGAATTAGGGTTTAGTTTATATTTGTGAGAGTTTGTATTGTAATCAATATTATTAATGGTAGATTTTGATTTGTGTTGCTAGTTAATATAGTCATAGAAACCAAGAGTTTTGTAGCTCAACTAACACCTCTTGGTGTTCTCAACAGAGATCTCCTAGGTTCAAATTTGCCACTTTCAATTATCGAATTTTCAAAAAGAATGTATAGTCATAAAATTTATCATACCATATTAAATTTTGTATCTTATGGTGCTTCCCCCCCCCCCTTTTTTTTTTCTTGTATTGCATATTGCTCACAGCAAATATTGTTTACAACAAACAAATGATTTACATTTATTTTCTTAATATTTTATTCATTTATTTGAATTTTATTAATCTTATTGGTGAAATTATTTTCTGCATCTTTTAATTTTTTTTCTTTGTTATTAACCATCTTTACTTGAAAAAAGTTAACGCATGGTGTGAGGAAAGAAACACAGATCATAGATAAGCTCAAAATCAGAGGTGTCCGATCATGCGCATGGCAATTATATGTCAACAACGTGCTTGTGTTGATTTGATAGTATTGAAGGTGCAGATGCTGGCATGGTAATTGATAAAATGCGATTTCGCCTTGTCAATATGTTCCTCATTAGTGCGATGGACGACCTTGATATCCTGTATGAGAGAAAACACTAAGTAGATAATGACATTGGTTTGGGGCCTACCAAGGACCCTCTGATACTTAAATTAGCTTAAACTCTTTAGAAATCTGTAAGCTGTAAAGCAATTTTTGTGTTCAACATCAATCACTTACTTGTCTCTCTGGACTTTATATAGCCTTTGTGTGAGTAAATGTCCAATCTGTCAGCCTCTCTTACATTGTACCTGAGCTGGAAGATTTATGGTTCAATAATGACCACTTAATCGCATCCCTTTAAAGTTCATAACAGCCATTAAATGCACATCATTGGACAACGGTAACAACTCCGCGCTCATTCATCACTTGGTCATTAAATGCTGTCTAGAATAAATGCACTTACACTCGTCCGTACTTTTACTCATCATTAACTTGGATGGTTTACAATATTTACGAGCATTTTATCGCTATCCGTCAAATGCTTTGTGCATTTATCTTTTCAAGCGTTATGGTTGAGCTGGAGGGTTAAATGGCTCATTTAATAGCCATTTAACCTCCCCATTCAATGTCTTGTAACGGCTACGTAATGGTTAGCTTGAGGTGGCTGTAACAACTGTGAGCTAGTGGTTGGAAAGGCTGTACGTCCATTACACTTGTGCCATTTAAGTGAGAAATTTATATCTGGGTATGAATGTGTGCTTACGATCATCCTTACTAATGATGATCGTCCTTAGTAATAACGGTCACTTTATAGACAACCATTTTACACTACTCATCAATTGCCCCCTTATTCCTACGTCGACCTTTTGGACGGCTGTAGGAATATTGACAGTTTACACCTGTTTTGATGAAGACTCCTATATTTGGATGCCATTTATAGCACATGCTTCTTGCTAATCTTGATAATTAGGTAGAGCTTTTGTTTTGTCGATCTTGCCTGCTTCTCTGAAAATTTCGCCAAACCAGTTATGCCCTTCGGTTTTTATAGTTGTGACTTTAATCATACGACTTTTTATCGCTTTGAGAATTTGATTGTCATTATGATTGTACTCGTCAGTTTTTAACCATGCGAATTTAATCATATGACTTACTCTTACTTTGACCATGCAAATTTAATCATATGACTTACTCTCACTTTGAGAATTTGACAGGCTTTCTTCTAGAATTTTTTTGTTCTTTTGTATGGTAAATAATACTTTCAGATATTTCAAGAGAACGACATTTATTCATGTGGGGAAAAATGCCCCCTTATTCATTCCTGCTTAAAAAACAGTTTAATGAAAGAAAATTGAAAACGTCATCTAAATAGCGATAATACCTCTTGAAGTGCTCTACATTCCATGGACGAGGTAACTGTTTGCCATTGAGTGATTCAAGGTAACAAGCTCCTCTTCTAGAATATTTGATGATCTTGTATGAGCTTGTGTATTTTCATTGTCATTCTTTCAACTAGGGGAATGATCCTTCTTCTCCTTTTTTTATGTTGGAGCTCGTCGATTTCTTCCATCTTTCGCTTGCCATCTATTCCATTTGCCGTTAATGCATCCTTTCTGTTCATGTACTTCTGGGCTTTGAACAGGAGGTCTGTCATTGTAGTTGGCAGAGTCTTCCCTAGAGAGAAGAAGAGGTCAAGATTGTTCAACCCTACTTGGAAGGTTGTCATTATCACCTAATTGTCTACCTCGTCAATTTTTAACACTGCTTTGTTGAAGCGTTTTACATTCTCTCTCAAGGCCTCCAATGAAATGGTGGACAAAAGAGTCATTCAGTTGCTCAAAGTTCGAAATAGATACCGCAGGCAGCTTGCTAAACCACACCCTTGCTGCTCCTCTGAGGGTTGCTAGGAATGATCTACAAATTACCTCGTTTGGGGTCTGCTAGAGGTTTAATATTGTCTTGAATGACCCTATGTGATCTAGGGGATCCTTAGTGCCATCGTAAACCTCCAGCTGCGAGAGACAAAATTTTGGAGGCAAGGGGCACTCCAAAACACTGGCAGTGAAGGATGAGTCTATCCTCTTGATCATGCCATCAAGATTTATCACTGTCTTTCCCTTCATGTCTTTCTTGACTTCATCTAACTCCTTCCCCATGTTTTTCATCATCTGATCGTTGCCATGAGTCGACTATGCAGTGTGCTTAGAAGTTTCTCTTTTGCTATTTCCTAGACTATGGGCTTGTCATTGTCATTGCGATTACATCATGACTGTGACGTATTTGTGCCCTCTGGATGCACTCTCCACTTCAAGTCTTCATTTGTTTTTTCAATTCTTGCACATTGGCTGTTAGTGCTTAGATTTGTTAAGCCATCACCATCGGGTCTAGCAACGCAGTTGTGGTTGAGTCCATTGGTTCTAAGGAACTTATTCAATAGAGAATTCAACGGCTTATTGATTGATAGCTTGTCGTCCCCACAGACTGCACTAAATTGATAAAACACGATTTCGCCTCGTCAATATGTTCCTCGTCAGTGCGATGGACGACCTTGATATCCTATATGAGAGAAAACACTTAGTAGATAATGACACCGGTTCGGGGCTTGCCAAGGACCCTCCGATACTTAAATTATCTTAAACTCTTTAGAAATCTATAATCTGTAGAGCAATTTCTGTGTGTCCAATATCAATCACTTACTTGTCTCTCCTGGTTTTATATAGCATTTGTGTGAGTAAATGTCCAATCTATTGGCCTCTATTACATTGTACTTGAGCTAGAAGATTTATGACTCAATAATGACCACTTAATCCCGACCCTTTAACGTTCGTAATGGCCATTAAATGCACATCATTGGTCAGCAGTAACGGCTCCGCACTCATTCATCATTTGGTCATTAAATGCTATCTAGACGAGCATTTACTTGGACGGTTTGTAATATGGACGAGCATTTTACCGCTATCCGTCAAATGCTTTATGCATTTATCTTCTTAGGCATTATGGTTGAGCTAGAGGGTTAAATGGCTCATTTAATAGCCATTTAACCTCCCCATTCAATGTCTTGTAACAGCTGCGTAATGGTCAGCTTGAGGTGGTTGGAAAGATTGTACACCCGTTATACTTGTGCCATTTAAGTGAGGAATTTATATCTGTGTATTAATATGTGCTTACGATCGTTTCTTAATAATGACGATCGTCCTTAGTAATGACGGTCACTTTATGGACGACCATTTTACACTACTCATCAGCAATGATTAACAGTGGAATTGGTAGCTATAAAAGTGACAAAAATGCTAACATTATACTACTAATGTGGCAAGAATGTTGACCGAGATACTTTTGTGTCAATTATGGCTGACGTGGCTGAGCAAGTGATAACAAGTGAGCAATGTTGTGTCTTAACGAGTGGTGGCTATATGAATTATTATTTGAATCACCAGCATGGGTGGGTGTGTGACTAAAGTGGGCGAATGGGTGGGAAGACAAGCAGAATCTTCTAGAGGGTTGTGAGAATGGTAGATCCTCAAAACTAACTCTGGTTTGAGCTGATCGATCAATCTACCATTTGGAATTGATTTTGGGATCAATTTGGACAAAAGTTGATCATTTATGGTTGCAAATGGTCGATCGCATTGAAAAATGTACAGGAATGGTCCTGACTCCAGAGTAGGTTTCGAGTGTTGCTGGAGCAGAGCAACCAAAGCATGCTCAAGTGTAGGAATTTGGCACAATGACCGAAGAGGACTTCTAAAAGCAACAGAAACGCAATTCTAATACCATTTTTAAATAATAAGAAAACAAAAAAATAAAGTTCTAAATAAAACTTTTAATATACTAGCATAACTCTAATATTTTATAAATTTTTTAGAGTGGGGGAAAAAATGTATACTTAACTCACATTTTTTTTAATTAAAAATAAAAACAGTTATTGCCCCCATATTTTGGGCCTTTCTATATTAGGAGACCTTTTGCCATGACATAGGGACAGTCCTAGTTTCAATCTGTGGCATTTGTTCTTGATAATTATTTTTTTGGTAATTATATTCTCCTCCCTTAAGATTTGGGGGAAATAACACTTCATCTCAAACTTTAAAGGAAAAAACAATTTCCCCCTAGACATTCAATTGGCAAAACTTTATTAAATTAATATTAAAAATATTGCGTACTAACCAACCCTTTGCTTAAGCACAAGTTTCTAAAATTATTTTATTTCATAATTAAAATTCACTGTTTTAAATTTTTAAATAAAGTGTATTTTAAAATATTAAGTGTGAATTTTAATTTTTTTTTCTTTTTTCAACAGGTTATGGAAAGATTTGTCATTGCAAGTGTTTTGATAATTGATAAATTTTTTGCATTTTTATTCTAAATTCATTAGCTATTTTTTTTTTTTTACTAATAATGGTTAAACTTTTGAAAAGAAATTCTTATAAAATTTTAGAATATTTAATTACTAATATAAACAAAAGAGGGGGAGTGTTAATCTTTTCAAACCTCAAAGGAGGTAAATGTTTTTTCCCTTCAAATTTGGAGTGGAGTGTTATTACTTATTCCCCCAAATTAAACCTCAACCCCAAACCTTAAGGGAGTGAAGTGTAATTAGTTACCCTATTATTTTTTATCATCGGACTAAAACACAAATTGGTTTTTTGGTGTAACTGAGGATCAAACCTCAAATTTTTTATTCAACTACAAAAGACTTCACCAGTTGAGCTAACTGGAACTCACTATTAACAATTAAATGTGTTTATCATATCCAAAAAAAAAATTATTTGTTTTTCAAGATGTCAAGAGATTCAAAATTTATAAAATCTAAGTATCCTTAAGAAGCTAATAAATGAAGACGAAACAAAGATGCATAACCTGAATGAGAGTGTCACAAGTATGGTGTGTGATGGTGGTAGCGATTAGGGCTGTAAACGAGTCAAGCTCAAGTGAGTAGTGCTTGTTTGAGCTTGGCTTGTCAGTAAAAATCAATGCTCAAGCTTGGCTCAAGCTCGAGACAAGCCTAAATATAATGTTTGAACTCAAGCTCGTGGGAAAACCCAAAAGCTTGAGCTCAGCTTGGCTTGGCTTGATAAATTAATCAAGCCAAGCTCGAGCTTAACATCAAGCTCAAACTTAAGCTCAAGTCAAGCTTTTTTGCTTGGGATCTAACAAAATTGCATTATCAAGTGCTCAAATATGCTCAAATCTCCAACAATCAAGTAAACAAAAATAAGAAAATAATATACTCATTTGTTCATGCTTCTAATTCCACCTGTGATTAGCAATTGCTCAAATTAAAGCTTTACATAATTAAATCTATCCATTCATAATTCCTTATCTCTAGCTTTAATATTTGTTCAAAATACAATTCTTAAATCCACATTTCTCATCTGTGCCGCTATAATCTTCAAAAAAAAAAAAAAGACCCTCTTGACATGACATTTCAAAAGTATCCATATCACCATATGCTAAGTTATCATATGCTAAACACCATGCCATTAACAAAAAGAATATTTAGTTTTTATAAAACAAAAGACCATCTATCATTCACAAATCTAGGTCTTTATGCACCAGATAAGAAAAACCAAATCAGAATATATTCCACCGAAAGGTCTTTAATATGCACCAAATCAGAAAACCAACAACCTGCATACAAAACAACCAAAAATAATAAAATGGCATTAGAAATTATAGGGGAAGATGATAATTATAGTCAATATTCAGTAAATTAAGAGAAAATCAACTTTACATTATTATAGTTGTATTATCAATATATAACATGCTCGTTGCAAGTATAAGAAAATCATAGATATAAAAGACCATTATCAAATAACAAAGCACATACCAATTAAACCCTCTTGCAAACACAAAAAACTAACATCCACAACAAAAAATCCTTCAACTCATTATCCTTCCAACTGCATGTAAAAGCAAATATAAGCTTTCAAGAACATTATTAAAAAAAAAAAAAAAAAAAAAAAAAAAAAACTATAAAAAAACATTTAATGAAAAAAAAAAAAAAAAAAAGACACTCACACATACTAAACAATACACTTAAGATAGCATCATTTTGGAAAAGGTATGGCTATCTCCGTGATGCTAGTAGACCCTAGTTCAACCTACAAAAAAAAAAATTAGAAGCTTTAGATTCCAAGTCTTTGTTACAATGGACAAAAATTAAAATAAATTTAAATTATTTTTCGGAAAAGAATTAATAAATGTGATGAACACTTACTTTTGATTGTTTCTTAGTTTTGTAAAGAGGTTGAACCCAATCACCGCCACAAAGTAAAGCTTGTACAGTTTTTGTTGATAAAGAAGCTCGATACACATCAATTACTCTACCTCCTGTAGAGAATGTAGATTTTGAAGCTACTGTGGTGATGGAGATGGAAAGTATGTCAGATGCCATTTTTGAGAGAATACGAAATTTTAGGTTGTTAGCCTTCCACCACTCCAAAGCATCAAAGTCTAAGTTTGAATCATCCGAGCATAAAAAGACACCTTCTTCCAAGTACACATCCAAATATGATTTTGCTGGTTGTATGTTATCAGCATTTCTAACAAACTGATCAAACTCCATTCTACCTTTAGTTTATATAAAACTTTGAATTATTGCCACCAATACTACTACTACCTTCAGTGGATTTAGATGCACTTTGTCCAGCATTGCTTGAAGTATAGTCCACAACATATTCATTATAAAGTTCATATAAGGAATCATGAATACGATCAATGTTTCTAGCTACTTCAAAACCTTGATGGATCTTTGGAAAGGAAAAGTTTATCAAAGTCATTTTGAACTGAGGATCTAACACAGCAGCTATGGCTATTACAAAGTTGCATTCACCCCAATATTTGTCAAACTTTAACTTTATCTTACATGCCATTGCACTAATGTAATCATTTTCATCAAGTGATTTCTCATTTAAAACTTCTTTTATCTTCTAATCCTCAGGAATGAATATATTTGCAATTGGATATTCACTTCCTAATATGACATTTGTGACTTCTTAAAAAACTGATAAAAATTGCACACATGTTCTGCCTATCCCAATCTTCATAACTAGGCAGCCAATTATACCCCACATCTCTATCTTTGTACCTAGGAAACACCTCTCTAAACTCCAAGGCAGCAGCCAACATTGCGTATGTTGCATTCCAACGTGTGGGACAATCTAAGATCAACTTCTTGGACAGTAATTGCAATTGCTTTGCAATATCACCAAACTTTATAAGACGAGCTTCTGATGCAATTAGATACTTCACACTTTCACGGACATTTTCAATCACTGTTTCAATCTCACTCAACTCATCTTGTACCAACAAATTAATGATATGTGCACAGCAACGTACATGAAAGATCTTGCCACCCAACATGAGCTTCCTTTTGATATCATCTTTCAAAATTCTTACAATTGCATCATTGCTGTTAGCATTCCAAGGTTATTGTACACACCTTGTTTTCAAGCCCCCAATCAAGCAAAGAATTAAAGATAGCATCAGAAATTACAACTCCAGAATGTGGAGGTGGTACATCACAAAAATTTATAATTCGCTTTTGTAATTTCCAACTAGAGTCAACAAAATGATAGGGGAGACACATATATCCAATTTTTTGTCCAGATTTCCAAAAATCTGCAGTAAGGCTAACTCTATTGACACTACCAAGCATAGTCTTCAATTTTTTCTTCTCCAACTCAAAAGTAGAAATGCAATCATTCCTTACAGTATCGCGTGAAATTTTCTGATAATATGGAGTAGCAGTTTTCATAAAAACATTAAAAACCTCATGCTCCATCATATTAAAAGGGTATTCATGCACAAGGATCATATGTGAATCCTTTTCCCTGACCTTAGCATGGTCATACTTAAAGTTTGCTATTGCCACCTCACTTTCTACCCCACCTTCATTTACAGCTAACTGTTTTTGCTTCTTATCAGTTAGTTTACAACTTAGACAACCTTTCAAGTGCCTATGGTATTGTGTTGTTGCACCATTATTATTATAGGCAAGTCTTTTAAGGCAGTGAATACATTTAACCTTTTTTGTTCCACCAGGAAGAATAATTTCATTAAAGTCACTCCAAATCACAGAAGTCCTTTTCCTTTTTTTTTTTGTTCAAATGGATTTTCTTCAAGTTTGACATCATTATTTTTTATAGATTCTTCATTCTCATCAATATTAATTACTGCATCTAGATTTTCAGTAGTAGGAGCAACCATATGTTGACTCTCCACTTCACAAATCTAAATAAATTAACATTCCAAAACATATATGAATAAACAAGAAATCAAATTTGATATCCAAAAACACATAGCACATAGCACAAAACAAAGCTAAGTACAAAGAAACTATAACATATTTATTAGCTAACCACAGAGGACTCTGCACCTCAGGAAAAGAAAAGCACAGACCCATTCCAAACTACATACCAGACTCCACAACCACAATCCACTAATTACAAAGTTAAGTTATTATCAAACGAATTCAACCAACAAGATTTTTCCAAGTTATATAGAAATTTCATAAACAACCATAACTTGGAAATCAAAATGATTTTGCAATATCAAACAAACTACAGTGCAAACAACTATAAAAATATATAGAAAATTTTTAAACATGAAAATTTACCTATGGTGAGAGAAGGCTATGAATGTCTTGGAGGATGGAGGTAGAGAGCGAAGAAGGTAGTGATGCCAAATACTACACCGGATTTAGAGCTGTTGTCGGAGCTCTTTGCACACCCATTAGAACCCTTAAATTACATGGTGATTCGGTAAACACCGGACTCTAAATCTTCTTTTCTAGCATCTAACTCTTCCAAATCTAGGACTTGTTCATCTATTGCAAAGAGATATAGGGCAGATTTGGTGGAATTTACTTGGCCTCACGAGAGAGAGAGAGAGCTGATCAATTCTTTGTGAAATTTTAGGGAAAAGAAAGAAACTGGTGATAAAAGAGAGAAATATTGAAGCTTCTCAAAGAAGCTTCAGTCTTTCCAAGAGAGCCTAAGAGTTTTAGGCTGCAGACTGCATAGGATAGACATGGACTCATTGAGTGACAGCCGAGAATTTCATTTTGAATAAAATTGAATTGGGTTTTTTTTGTTCAATGATAGAACTAAATTGTGAAGTTTCGGTAGAGAGAACTGAGAAGAAACTAATCTGTATTAAGATATAGTGTATTCAGATGGAAAGGATACTTAGTAAATGACTAAACTAGTAAACTATAACACACGATAATAATAGGAAAAGTCAACAAAGGGATAAGATAGTGAAGTCCAGCTGTATGCATGAAGTACTACTGTACTAGAGAACTCTAGAAGTGGAAATTGAAAAGTCTAGAAAAAGCGTGAATTACAAAGTGAAGTCTCCGGTCTTTTTTTTTTTTTTTTTTTTTAAAGGAAAGAAAAAAACTTAAAGCAATGGGTACTGAAAAGTTATGTGGGAAATTTTATTATTAAAATATGTGCAATGTAAAAATATTTAGCTTATTTAGAAAATATATATCAAGCCTTTTTTCAAGTTATTACGAGCTTAAGCTTGGCTTGTGTTGTATCGAGCCTGATTATTCATGAGCTTGTTCACGAACAAATTTGTTTGCTCAGGCTCGGCTTGTTTATCAAACAAGCTGAAAACTAAGGCTCAAGCTTGGCTTATTTATAAACAAACAAACATGAACGAGCTTTTTATCGAGCTGAGCCCGAGTTGTTCACAATCGGCTTGGTTCATTTACAGCCCTAGTACTGCTGACTAGCGACAATAGGGGGAGACAAATTGGAAGGGACCAATAGAGGGGAAACCTTCTACCTTACAGCTTGTCCCAATTAATTGGCACATCCATGAATCTTCCACATCCTAGTTTATCTCATAAAATTGGACCACAAGACAAAGTTCACAAAGTTGCCTAATTGAAAGGACGACTGTTAGTGCCTATTTCAAAGAAACAATGTAAGAAGGCACTTGGGGTCCCGGGGGAACCTCTGAAGCTTAAGTCAGTTTATCTCCTTGAGAAACAGAGTAATGTAAGAGGCAGACTGAGCATAGTGTGTAAGTGTACGCGTACCCCCCCCCCTTTTACTTCTTGTTGTTTGCCTTTATATAGCATGTCTGTGAATAAATGCTCGGGGCATTTATTGTGCCAGACGTTGGAGGCTTTGATTATCTTGTTGAATGCCATTATATCCTCGTATAAAGTCTTGTAACGTTTTTACAACAGTCAACTTAGCTATCTGAGGCTGTTTGCTGAAGTCCATAATGTTCAGAGCTTGTTAAGGAAAGGATTTAAGACCGAGTCATTAATGTTTGTAACGGCCGTCAGTACTATTGACGACTTATTATATTGATGGTCTATAATCTTATAGTTGACCAAATTCACTGAAGGTCTGCTGGTCAAATGTGGCTCTTTAGTAGCCTATGGAGGAAGATCGGTAGAAGACTCAGAAGTTGAGGTCCTAACAATATTTGCATGGTGAGAAGGTAGATATATATTGCCTTTTGTTTTTAACGCATTTGGTAGAGAGAATATGATCTTGATTTGATACTCTATTAATGCATTGTGAGCGCAATTATAGCCTTTGGCGAGAAATTCAGTAGTGCTGGCATTCCCAAATTTTGGTAATAAGATTTAGGCGTAAATGCAATTTTAGTCCCTACATTTTAATCTGATTTCTATTTTGGTCCCTACTTTTTATTTTTACCACATTTAGTTCCTATTTAGAAAAAGGCTATCTATTTTAGTCATTTTTGTAAGTGCCCTAACGGCAAAATCCTAGTTGGCAAATGGAACTATTAAAATAATAATAATAAAATTTATTTTACTATTAAAAAATGCCGGTCAGCCTCTAAATTAAAAAAAATTAATTTATTAATTTTAACTAAATAAAAAAAATTTAAAAACTGATTATTTAAAAAAATTAAATTTAAAAAAAATTCTTTACATTATGTTCTTCCCAGTCATCATGAAGAACATGTTCATGTTCTTCCTCAAATTATATGTTTGGTTACCGAGGAAATTAAAAAATCAAGAACATACCAACATGGAAAACGTAAAATCAAAGTGTTAACGTGTATTGTGTTATGGGCTTTAGGCCCAATTAGGTTACTTGTATAGCACACTTGTACTTGTACTACACTCTACTTGTACTGCACACATATGCCTCCTATATAAAGGCAGTGATGTATATTCTTTTATTCATGAAATACAATACAATTATTCTGTATTTCTAACATGGTATCAGAGCCACTGCTCTGACCTTTTCTTAGCAGTCTTCTCTGTATTGGTGTCACTTCACTCTCAACATCGCTTCCGCTATCACAACAGTCGCCGCAGCCTCTCGCCGTTGAAACTCCGACGTCTTCCAGCCGTCGTCCTTGGTTTCCGGATCTGCAGCCGCTGTCGTTGAGGAGTCCAACACCGCACAGAACACTGCACGTGTCATCGCTGCCACGAATATTGCTCCGATTTCATTTTTGAAGGTACTACTGAGATCGTCCTGCGCCGATCTACACATTCATGGAAGCCTCGCCTCCATCGGAGACCGCACGCGCCCCCACGCGCCGCTCAAAGCTGCTGCGACGCTGATCACGCGCTAAACGCGCCTGCCACGCGCCTCCACGCGCTGCCACGATCTCTCACGCGCCGGCCACGCGCCTCCACGATCTGCCACGCGCCTCCACGCGCTGCCACGCGCTCTCACGCGCCGGAACTTGGTCTGCTGACGTCATCCCCTCTGCCACGTCAGCCCTAACTGCGTCAGCATCCACTATTCTGCTGACGTCATCGCCACGTCATCCTGTGACGTCATCTGCTGGTCGTTGACCGTTGACCGACCGTTGACCGTTGACCAGCTGTTGACCGTTGACTTTTCCTGAGTTGACTTTTTCTGTCCAGGTTCTCCTTACCCAGTTTTTCGCGTAGATTTCATTTTTGCAGTCTATTTTTGCATATTTTGCTTCAAAATGAAGAATAAGGACAAGTCTTCTTCCTCTTGCAACAATCGTCACCGACAATCCAACAAACGTTTTTGCAATTTTTGCAAACGATTTGGCCATAATATTGAGACTTGCTATCAACGCAACAAATCAGCTGTTTCCATCTCTGCTGCTACTGTTGCAAACACTGAGAGTGTCCAACCTATGGCTCCCGTCTCTGCAAAGTCTCAGTCTTCTGGATCCACTTTCACCATTTCCAGAGATGACCTTACAAATATCATCGCCAATGTCATTCGTACGGTTGATAATGCATCTTATTCCTCTTCTCTCTCAGCTTTATCTGGTATGTCTCCTACCTCTTGGCTTATGGATTCTGCTTGTTGCAATCACATGACACCTCACTCGTCCTTATTTTCTGACCTTAAACCTGCACCGCACCCTCTTAATATTCGCACAGCAAATGGTTCCACAATGTCTGGTCATAATATAGGTTCCATTGCGACCTCCAATCTCTCGGTTCCTGGAGTCTTTAATGTTCCTGACCTTTCTTATAATTTATTTTCTGTTGGACAATTAGCTGAGTTGGGTTATCGCATTATCTTTGATTATTCTGGGTGTATTGTGCAGGATCCGAGGACGGGACAGGAGCTTGGGACTGGTCCCAGAGTTGGGCGTATGTTTCCCGTGGACAACCTTCGTCTTCCACTTGTTGCTCCAGTTTCTGTTGCTGCAGCTGCTACTGCTTCTTCAATTCCTTCCCTTGCACTTTGGCATGCTCGACTTGGTCATGCATCTTCCTCTCGGGTACAACAATTAGCTTCTAGAGGTTTGTTAGGTTCAGTGTCTACGAAAAATTTTGATTGTGTTTCGTGCCAACTAGGAAAACAACCAGCTTTGCCTTTCAATACTAGTGAATCAATATCCACTGATATCTTTGACCTTATTCATTCTGATGTTTGGGGCCCTTCTTCTGTCTCTAGTATTGGTGGGTCTCGATATTTTGTTGTCTTTGTTGATGATTACTCTCGCTATAGCTGGATTTTTAATATGAAACATCGTTCTGAATTATTGCAAGTATATTCTAATTTTGCAAAAATGGTTGAAACTCAGTTTTCCAAACGCATCAAAATTTTTCGATCTGATAATGCTCTTGAATATACTCAATATGCTTTCCAAGCTGTTTTGCATTCCTATGGCACTGTTCATCAACTAACTTGTCCAGGTACCTCTCAGCAAAATGGTCGAGCCGAACGGAAACTTCGTCATATTCTTGACACTGTTCGTGCTCTTCTTCTCTCTGCCAAAGTTCCTGCTCCTTTTTGGGGCGAAGCTGCTCTTCATGCTGTTCATACTATTAATCGCATTCCGAGTCTAGTTATCCAAAATCAAACTCCATATGAGCGCCTTTTTGGGTCATGTCCAGACTATCACCACCTTCGCTCCTTTGGTTCTGCTTGTTTCGTTCTTCTTCAGCCACATGAGCATAACAAACTTGAGCCTCGGTCAAGGCTTTGTTGTTTTCTTGGCTATGGCGAAACTCAAAAGGGGTATCGGTGTTATGACCCTGTCTCTCATCGTCTTCGTATTTCTCGCAATGTTGTCTTTTGGGAACATCGCCTCTTTGTCGAGCTCTCTCACTTTCGTGCCTCCCTATCTTCCTCCTCTGTTTTAGATCTTTTTCCAGATGAGGCACATATTCCTTCTGTAGATGCTCCTGATCCTCCTGTAGTTGCTCCTGATTCTCTTGTAGACTTCTCTGTCCAACCACCAGATATCACTGATCCCTTTCCTAGTTCACCCTTTAATGAACAGGTGGAAGATGAACAGGTTGAAGACGAGCTACCCAACCCCAACCCTGAGCTTGGGTCCCCTGCTCCTGCTCCGCCTGAAGATCTTGCACAAGACATTCCACCTCGTCACTCAACTCGAGTAAGATCTATTCCTACACATTTACTTGACTATCATTGTTACACTGCTCTTGCTACATTACATGAGCCTCACACCTATCGTGAGGCTTCCACTGACCCTTTATGGCAGATTGCAATGAAAGAGGAACTTAATGCATTATCTAAAAACCATACTTGGGATTTGGTGACACTCCCTCCCGGGAAATCTGTGGTTGGTTGTAAGTGGATCTACAAGATTAAGACTCGCTCTGATGGGTCCATTGAGCGCTACAAAGCTCGTCTTGTTGCAAAAGGCTTTACACAGGAGTATGGGATTGATTATGAAGAGACCTTTGCTCCGGTTACTCGTATCTCATCTGTCCGTGCCTTCTTAGCTGTTGCTGCTGCCCGTAAATGGGATCTTTTTCAGATGGATGTCAAAAATGCATTCCTTAATGGGGATTTACATGAAGAAGTTTATATGCAACCTCCTCCTGGTCTCTCTGTTGACTCAAACAAGGTTTGTTACCTTCGACGTGCACTTTATGGCCTTAAACAAGCTCCCCGAGCTTGGTTTGCCAAATTCAGCTCTACCATCTCTCATTTGGGTTACATGGCCAGTCATTATGATTCTGCCTTATTTCTTCGTCGCACTGACAAAGGCACTATTTTACTTCTCCTGTATGTGGATGATATGATCATAACTGGTGATGACCTCATTGGCATTCAAGAACTCAAGGATTTTCTCAGTCAGCAATTTGAGATGAAAGATCTTGGACATCTCAGCTACTTCTTGGGTCTTGAAATCACTCATTCTACTAATGGACTTTATCTTACTCAAGCTAAGTATGCTTCTGAACTCTTGTCTCGAGCTGGACTCACTGATAGCAAGACTGTTGACACTCCAGTTGAGCTTAATGCGCATCTGACTCCCTCAGGGGGGAAACCATTGTCTAATCCCTCTCTTTACAGACGATTGGTTGGCAGCCTAGTTTATCTCACAGTTACTCGTCCAGACATCTCCTATGCTGTTCATCAGGTGAGCCAGTATCTGTCTGCTCCACGATCAACTCACTATGCTGCTGTTCTGCGCATTCTTCGATACTTGAAGGGCACCCTCTTTCATGGCCTTTTCTACTCAGCTCAGTCTCCTCTTGTACTCCGTACATTCTCTGATGCTGATTGGGCAGGAGATCCTACTGATCGCAGGTCTACTACAGGTTACTGTTTTCTCCTTGGTTCTTCTTTGATTTCTTGGCGAAGCAAGAAACAAACTTTTGTGGCCCGCTCCAGTACTGAAGCAGAATATCGTGCTCTTGCTGATACCACATCTGAGCTCCTTTGGCTACGATGGCTCCTTAAGGATTTGGGTGTGTCTACCTCCTCTGCTACTCCCCTTTATTGTGACAACCAGAGTGCCATTCATATTGCTCATAATGATGTCTTTCATGAACGGACTAAACACATCGAGATTGATTGTCATTTTATCCGTTATCATCTTGTCCATGGTGCTCTTAAGCTTTTCTCCGTCTCCTCCAAAGATCAACTTGCAGATATCTTCACCAAGTCACTTCCTAAGGGACGCCCTCATGATTTGGTTGACAACCTCAAGTTGGTCTCACATCCACCTTGAGTTTGAGGGGGGCTGTTAACGTGTATTGTGTTATGGGCTTTAGGCCCAATTAGGTTACTTGTATAGCACACTTGTACTTGTACTACACTCTACTTGTACTGCACACATATGCCTCCTATATAAAGGCAGTGATGTATATTCTTTTATTCATGAAATACAATACAATTATTCTGTATTTCTAACACAAAGGACACAAATCTACAAAATACAAAGACCTTCAAAGATTCAAAACACAAAGAACACAAACTCAAACCCAACCATCAATCTCCAGCAAACCCAGGACATCACATGAAAAATCAAACCCTCTGTACAAATATCAAACCCAGAAACAAACCCATAAATTTCAAACCCAAAAAAATTCGAGAAACTAACCCACAAATTCAAGAAACCCATAAACAAACCCAAAAATTTTAAACCCAAAAAAATTTGAGAAACTAACCTATAAATTCGAGAAACCCAGAAATAGACCCATAAATTTTAAACCCAGAAAAATTTGAGAAGCTAACCCACAAATTCAAGAAACCCAGAAACAAACCCACAAATATCAAACCCAGAAAAATTCGAGAAACTAACCCACAGATTCGAGAAACCTAGAAAAATTCGAGAAACTAACCCACAAATTCAAGAAACCCAGAAACAAACCCATAAATCTCCACTACAATCTCCACCACAGATCTTCCACCTCTCTCCACCGCTATCTCCACCACTGAGCTTGATTCTACCACCTATCTCCACCGCAATCTCTACCACCGAGCTGAGAGATTGAGAGATGAAAGAGAGAGACCCACCCACTGATTTGAGAGAGAGACCCACCAATCTAATAGAGACCCATTGATCTGTGAGAGAGAAAGGACTTCGGTTTTCAGCAGAGAGAGAGAGAGAGGGTTTGGCTGGGGAATTTGGTTTTCAACCGAGAGATTAAGAGAGTTTTGAGAGTTTGGCCGAGTATTTTTGAGAGTTTTGAGAGGTTTAATTTAATTAATTTAATTTCTTTTTTAAATAATCTGTTTTTAATTTAGTTAAAGTTAATAAATTAATTTTTTTAGTTTAAAGGCCGTGGCATTTTTTAATAGTAACATAAAAAAATTTTATTACTATTTTAGTAGCTCCATTTGCCACTGAGGATTTTTTTAAATAGGGATTAAATATGGAAAAAATAAAAAGTAAGGATCAAAATAGAAATCGAGTTAAAATATAAGGACTAAAAGTGCATTTACGCCTAAGATTTATAGAAGGAAGTGAAAAGTGTTGGCATTCCCAAATTTTGGCAATAAGTGCTTTCCCAATCTTCAAAGTGGGTAGCAAAGACATCCTTAAATTCAACTGTCTTCTTAAATTCAGCAGCCTACACTACAACACAAGCTAGGACATTTCACCAGAAACGTAGTGCCATAATTTCGTACCTTTGAGAAATACCATCATGGGCCCAAAAATTAAGATTAAGCCTATCCAAAATGTTTATGGTAATGGTATAGATTACATAATTGGATTGGCCATGGAAATTTTGTTTTAGTAATGTTAGATTTACAAATTATTTTACAAAAAAATTTAAAAACTGCAGATGTAGTGAGTGATTATTAGTAAATGAAAAAATGAGGTTACTGGTGGATCTAGAGTAAGAAGTTGACCACAACATTAGTTTGTAAAAATTGTATAAAATAGTTTGTGTCTGTAACATTACTTTTTTTTTTTTTTTTCCCATTGTTTTTGTGGGCAAGAATCATGTTATGATCCAAGTGTAAATTACATAAGTGCATACTTAAACATATTTAGCACAGTAAGAGTACAAACTTGAACATATGTATGTAAACAATTGATCACCCTTTCCTTGTATCATTTTGGTAGGATTTCATAGGGGTATGTGAATGGTGAATCTTCAAAATCAAATGAGTTGCGGCCTTTGTGGTCAGATATCTGGTTTGAGTTGACCAACCAATCTACCAATTTGGAACATTCTCATTTCCTATGAGAAATATAAATTGAATGTTTGATCAGATCAAACCCTACACAACAAATCTTATTATTTCTAATTTATTTTTTTAATAATTTGTGCAAGGTCTATAAAATATCATTTATCTTTTTTTTTTTTTTTTTATACGCATTTATCTTTTAATCACTGCACTCTGGTTATTGAATATTTGTGATTTTCCTAGATGTTATTTTTGCTAAGCTAGTAGACAGAGACAAGGACCCAAATAGAAAAACCCCTAGAAAACAAACTCATCTAAACAACAGTACTCCGGATTACTGAATATCTGTGATTTTCCTAGATGCGAGTCCTTTGTCATTGCTAGGCTAGTAGACAAAGACGAAGACCCAAAAAGAAAAAGACAAGAAAAAAAAACACATCTAAACAACAGTTGACCAGAAGAAAACAAAAACATCTAGACAGAAGAACACCAGAAAACTAACACAGACCAAAAGAAAAGACATTGAAAACGTTACTGAGCCTGCAAGTCAGTCCTCAAAGCTTGAAAGACACTAGGAGGAGCGAGGCACCATGATGCGATGAGCTCACCACCTGCATTATTACCTGTTAAATATTAGCATTGATACATCATGTTGAATATGCTAGTATGGATGCGGAAGCGAAAGCATAAAGTATAGAATTCAGTAACACATGAGAGTTACGTGGTTCAGCCTAACGGCCTACATCCACGGAGGAAACCCTAAAGGGCTACATCAATAATATATTAGAGTGTAGTACAAATCCTGTGTTACAATGAATCATAACATGTGTATATATAGTAGACTAAACCCTAGACTAATAGACTTCTAGTACAAGTAGGAGACTTGGCTTGCACACAAAGTAGAATTAGGCTTGGGCCTATACTAATGGGCTAATATATCTTTAACACCCCCTCTCAAACTCAAGATGGAAGCTTGATGAAATCTTGAGATTTGATAAGGTTGAGAAGATCCCTTGAATGAAGTTTGGCTCTGTGACGGTAGTTTGAGAAAGGTAATGGTCTTGCAGTGTTGATGCGACTTCTAACGGTGGCTTGACTATACCAGAGAGTTTTGACGGCAGCAGTAGAAAGCCAAAGAAGATGAACGCAGCGAAAAAAAACACCGAGGAAGACAAAGATTGCTCTTAAATATACCGTAAGGACAGAAAACCATGACCACAGGAAGGTGGCTCTGATACCATGTTAAATATTAGCATTGATACATCATGTTGAATATGCTAGTATGGATGCGGAAGCGAAAGCATAAAGTATAGAATTCAGTAACACATGAGAGTTACGTGGTTCAGCCTAACGGCCTACATCCACGGAGGAAACCCTAAAGGGCTACATCAATAATATATTAGAGTGTAGTACAAATCCTGTGTTACAATGAATCATAACATGTGTATATATAGTAGACTAAACCCTAGACTAATTCTACTTTGTGTGCAAGCCAAGTCTGATACCATGTTAAATATTAGCATTGATACATCATGTTGAATATGCTAGTATGGATGCGGAAGCGAAAGCATAAAGTATAGAATTCAGTAACACATGAGAGTTACGTGGTTCAGCCTAACGGCCTACATCCACGGAGGAAACCCTAAAGGGCTACATCAATAATATATTAGAGTGTAGTACAAATCCTGTGTTACAATGAATCATAACATGTGTATATATAGTAGACTAAACCCTAGACTAATAGACTTCTAGTACAAGTAGGAGACTTGGCTTGCACACAAAGTAGAATTAGGCTTGGGCCTATACTAATGGGCTAATATATCTTTAACATTACCCGATATGGGAGACCAAGAAAAGATGAATTTCACTCCGGGAATTTGTTGTTGACAATCTCGAATATATCCGGCCTCTACAGTTTTCAGGATACTTTTTACATCAGTTTTAGATATGAGTCCTTGATTCATCATTAATGGAGACTAATTCCAAAAGATCTTCAATAAAATTCAATTTTAGGAAATTAAGCTTTTTTTTTTTTTTAGAACCAGATTAAGCTTAGTTGAATTACCTTCCAATTATCTTTTCCTGGATCACCGAAGAAAGAGTTATGCATATCCTATTTCTATTCTCACAATAATAAAAGCCAAATATAGAGCACAAGAAAGTTTTCTGTACCCATATATAAATGACGTCGTTATTTTTCTTAATACGTTATGTGTATTCATTGAATTTTAAATTCACAATCATACCCTACAGTTTGGCACCCCACCCCCCCTCTAGATTTTGAAAAAACCAACACCTATATATATGCAATAGGATTGAGTTACAATTTAGGCCCAAGAAAAATTAAACCTGCCCCCCTTTCTCCAAACTCTTGGTCCCTCTAAAAAAAAAAAGTGCCTAACATACCGATTTATGTTATTTGTGTCACTTTTTCATGTGACGGTATTGTGTTGTTGTTGTTGCTTTTTTTTTTTTTTTTTTTTAGTAGTTTTTCTTTGTGAAATATGTTGCAAAACTGTGAAGTGTTGAGTGTAAGTGTAACCTATTATAACTTATAAAGAGAATAGATAGAGTGAGTAATTACTAAAAAGTTACTCAATAATGTTAAAGAAACTTAAAAAAAAGAGGTAAAGTTAAAGAAAAAAAAATAATTGTACAGTTAATAAAAACATTTGGTTGGCTAATGGGTTGTTGAGGGAAATGCATTAGCTATAACAAGCTAATAAATTTATAAATTGAAAACTAAATTATGAATTGATAAGTAATAAATTTATAATTAATTTCTTATGCATACTGTCCAAATTCTTATATTTGTCTTTATTTAGTAATAATAATTAGTCATTTTTTTCTTAAAAAAACAAAAATGAGCCCTTTTGTGAGATTTAATCTTAGAAGAATTTTGCCCCTCTTAACTCGAAGCTCTAGCTCCATCTCATTGTGCTCAAACAATAGAAAAAAATGGTCATCTATATATATAAAACCGAAACTTTTGAAGCTCGCACAATTTTCCACGTCAGCAATACTTATATAAATAAAAATAAATATTTTTTTTCCATCAAATACAATTTACAAACCCGAAATAATAATAAATCTTTTTTTTCCCCATCAAATACAGATTACAAACCCGATTCTTATTCAAACCCAACTACAAGAGGAGCCTAAATGCATAAATCAGCCGCAACTATCTCAAAACTATCTCTCAAACGCAAACTCAACCCTAACAAAACCGTCGATCAAACTCTCTCTATTTCAAACTCACTCCCATCTCCTTCTTCTTCTTTAACTCTCTCATTCAATGCAGCTCCCTCCTTCTTTTCTTAGCCACAACTCCTCTGGCTAATGTCAATTTTGATTCATGGTTATTTTGTTCTTGAGTTTTTATCATCTGGGCATTGATTATTTTTTGGCCCCCTTTCTAGGCATTTGATTTTTAGGACTAACTTGAAGAATTTGGATCCTTTTCTATTTCTGATGTTGGACGATTTTTTAGGTATGAAGAATTCTAATCTGATCTTTTTCAAGTTTTAATTTTATTTGATTGATATGGGTTAAAATTCAGATTGAAATTGGTTTAAATGGAACAGAGCCTCAAAGTTATGTTTTAATTAGATGTCTTCAATTAGGTTTTCTATCGATTTAGAGATTTCAAATTCTATAGGTTTTGCAAGAAAATATTGTAAATATCGATGGGTTTCATAGTGGAGATAGTATCGATTTAATGGGTTTTTTTTTTCCTGTGTTTTTGAAAGGCCTAAGAGTCGGCCTGATGATTAATTTATTTTGGCTGAAAAATTAATTCAGTGATATGTATGGGCTGTGTGTTGTAGATAGTTATGGGGGTTTAATAATAATTTTAGGCACGGTTGAGTTGGAGAGAGAGATCTACGGGAGGCCCTTCACTACTGTCAGACCGGTCCCTTTTGATATTGATGAAGAGATTGCTGCATTAATTGCTGATCTGACATAACCAGATGAAGCATGGAACTGTATGTTATGTCTATGAGATTGTTCTGGTATTGGACAGATTCTTTTTCTTCTCTTTTATACTCTTCCATAGATTGTTTGTTCTTCTCTTTTCTGTTTTTTTTTTTTTTTTTTTTTTTTTTTTTTTTTTTTTTTTATCTGAATCATTGATGCAACTAAATGACCAATCTTTGGAACTCTAGCATATTTCTCAAGGAGTCAATAGTTTATAGTTAGCATGTCTAGTTGCTGGGCTTGGTTCCTGCGGTTGTTGGGGGTTTGTTTTAGTTTTGTGTTGCTGCTGGGGTTTGTTTCAGTTTCGGGTTGCTGGAGTTTTTAATATTGTTCTTTATCTGAATTTGTTTTAATTTAGGCTTATGTTTGGATTTATCAAAAATATAGGCTTATGTTTGGGCATGTGATTTTTTGAAAGAAAAATTCATTTTGTTAACAGAGAATGTTCATAATATATGATTGTTTAAGGTCCTCAGATATTGTCAAGAACTATTTTTTTCTTTTTTTGTTTCTCTATTGATATGACTTTTGATTTTAGTTCTGATATCACATTAGCTACTGAGCATGTGAATCTATTTCCAACTACTAAAGCTTAGAATGACCTGTTTTCGATGCTGTCTTCCAGATCTTGCACATTTGTTTGCTGCCTCCTAAAGATTGCAATCTCTGTAGTTATGTACCTCTATAATCATAATGCATTTGAGCATGTGAAATTGTGAATCAGTTTCCGACTATTAAAGATTGCAAAGCCAGTAATTCTTTTCTCTGAGAAACTGAACATTTTGGTACTACACACAGACAAACATACATTGATCCACGTCTAGGTTTAGAAATATATATTATGTTACTTTCTTTTTTGCGTGCTTGGAGTTGCAAAGGATGTAGGAGTTAATTCTCTCACTGTTGTTTTTGTGAGTAGGTATTAACTTGATTTAGGTGGTCATTTACTGCACTATTATTGATCTTCGTTATTCTATTTTTTACAAATTATTTTAATTAAAAAATACTTATTTTGCAAGTTCTACTTTCATTTTTGGATAAAGAGCTGCATACTTAACTGCATCGACTCAAGGTTTGTTAACAATTTCTGTAAAAAAATTTAAAATAAAAGTTCTTGTTGCATAAAAGTTATATATAAATAGTCAATATAAAACCATTAATTAGATCATTTACTACTTTGCTACTAATACACTTATTGCACTATTTGTCTGATGTAGATATTTTTGTTTATGGAATCTATATTTGTTCATTATTCTGTTTACTTGCTAAATAAAAGAAAAAAGAGAAACAAAAAAAAAAAAAGACTCTTTTGTTTTTAAACTATTTTCATTTTAAAATTTTTAAAAAAGTATATTTAACTTAGCTGAGTTGTTATACAAAATAAAAGAAATAATTCTTTTAAATGGTTGGAACATATTGTTTATTGCGATTGTTATACTCATTATAATTGTTTTTAGTTGTTTTTCCAAAAATTCATTGTGAGAAGGTAAAATATTTCTTTTAAATGGTTGGAAGATAAAATATTTGTTTTCAAACATACAACCTGCCCTTGAATATTTTGTATCTATAAAAATTCTTCTCTTAGTTTCAACTCAAACTTTTCTCATAAACAATACTACTTTTGTTAGTGGGAAAGAAAGGAAAAACAGCTACTGTACATCATCTGTAAAGGAAAAACCAAATAGCTCAGCAACCCAATTTGTTCTGTATTAGACAGCACATTTAAGATAATACACCCAACTGTTTTGTTCTTATTACAAAATCTAAATCTAAATTCCCAAATTTTTGAATGTTTACATAAATTTATGATTTTTTCACTCATTTTTATTGTGTCCATGCTTTGATTTAATAGATATTGCATTAAACGACGTCGTTGGGTTATTTTGGCATTTTAAAAGGTGTAGGAGTGGTGGAGAGTAGAGGTAGAGGTGGAGATAAAGGAATATAAGTATGAGGAATTAGTTAAAGCCCTTGAAAACTTTGAAAACAGGTATTATATCTTTCTATTATTTTTGTTTGTTTATCTAATTCTTTGAGTGGATTGAAAAGAATTAGATTCCCATAGGTGTATAAAATTTGTTAACCCTGACAAACTTTAGTAGTTTTGGAAATCCTTAAACATTTTTGGCAGTTATAAATAAATAGTTAAGTTCTTTCTCAATCTAACATTTTAATCTATTTAGATTTTTATCATTTTGGGTGTGTTATTGATGGTTGATAGTTTTGCAAGGCAGGAAGCTTATGATGGGGGGGCTTTAGTTGTAGAGCAGAGAGAAGAATGAAGCAATCCAAGAGACTCTTTCTGATACAGTGTAGAGTCAACAACAATATGCTTGCACCTATTTTCTCATATTTAATATGATAACTTAAACAAGTCTTATGGAGAAGGTTATTTTTATTGATAAAATATAGTTAGTGAAGCTGCCCCCAGCAATTTAATAAGATTTTGTTGTTGATTTACAAATTAACTCTTTGAATATTATGATCATTTGTTATTAGTGCATGTCATATATTTTACTTTCTGTTAGTGTTTCTTTTAAATGTGATATGTAATCTTTTGATTTGAAATTTTACCCTTTTTGTTGTGAAGGCAATAACCATTGATAAAACATCATATTATTTTTCATTTACTCAAATTGTAAATCACAACAACAAAAAGTATGTAAGCTTCTACCTAGAATGAACATTGTAAATTGCTTCAAATGGGCAATAATTTGCTTTGTTGGCAGATTAAGAAATATATATATATATATATATATATATATATATATATATAGACACACACACACATACCTTGGTTCACCAGCTCAAATTCTAATGAAATTTGTATACTCCTTTTTGTGTGAGTTATTCCTTAAAATCCAAAGCGAAAAGGTTCATTTAAGTTAACTAAATTTCTCTCAACCCGACTAAAAATGCATTTAATTTGATTAAAAAAAATATTTAGCATTTCTAAGAACTTTCCAGTACATCGCACAGGTTAGTGACTAGTTTATTCTATAACTTAACCAACACCGTACGTTACCCGATAACATTTCCCTTAGTATATTATAATTTATAAGATTACAATTAGAGCTGTCCATCTCACCCGCCGACTCGCCCAACCCGCCCGTACTCGACCCGCTACAACCCGATCCGACAGCTCCGGTGGTCGGACACGGGTCCCGAGCTTCAAAACCCGACGCCGGCGGTTTGGTTTCGGTTCCCTTCCTTCAAAACCCGTTCAACACGACCCGCTCGAAGAGAGAACGACAAGCTGCGATTTCAAGCTTTCTGGCGAGTTTTCCAGCATGATTTGGCAGATTTCGGCGACTAAAACACCAGATCCGGTGATTCTCAAAACGATTTGGGGGAAAAAGCATTGGATTTGGCGAGATCTCTGCCAAATCCAACTAGATCGCATTGGATCTTGGACAGATCGGGAGAGATCTTGCTGATTTTCTACGTTTTTCGTCCTCTCCAGCGGGTTTTAGCCTCACCCGAAACCGCCGCTCACCCGACGGGAAACCGACCCGTAAAACCCGACCCTAATACGGGTCGGTTGCAGGTCCAGTACTTCCCTACCCGATCTCAAACAGGTCGGTTGCGGGTTGGGCACAAACCCGACCCGCCCGACCCATGGACAACCCTAATTACAATAACGCGTATAGCTAGTTTTATATTATTGACCCTTAAGTTTAGCAAAAAAAAAAAAAAAAATATATATATATATATATATATATTATTGACCCTTATCGATCCCAAAGTCCTCAAAAAGTTCTAAAATGCTAACGGACATAGGCAGGGCGCGCGGCTCAATAAATTCAATTAAATTATTATTTTGTGGGCTGTTTTAATATTTAAATGTCAATTAAATTCAATTTATTCAATTTTCTATATTATATATATTTTTTCTATTTTAAAACTGTTCTTCAAGTTTTTTGAAATTTAAAATTTTTAATTAAGTTTTTTTTCACAATTTGTTAAGAAAATTTTGTTAATAATTATTTGGTACACTCATAATAAAATTTTTTTTTTTTTGGGAGGGTAAAATAGGTTATAGTTTCAATTGTGTTGAATTTTTATTATTGGCTCAATATTTTGGGTCTTCTTGGAGGTATAGAAAAAAAAAAAAAAAAAAAAAAATCTATATTTTTTTCATTTAAAAAATCAATTACTATTTTAAAATTTAGAGAGGACTTTTGTTTAGGCAATTTTTTAGGACAAATGGCACCTTAGGCCTAGGCTCTACAGGATGCTTTATAACTTATAATCCAATGTGCGAAACGCCCAATAGTAGAAGATGGTCTGCTAACTGCATGCTTTCTTTCGTATTGATCTTGTACATGCAACTGTTGTGTTCCTTTTATGCATATTGCGAAGCTAGAGACACACTGAGGCAAGGAGAGTGGATTAGCGACAATGGAGAAGCTCTGGCGTCGGCTGGAGGGATGTTTGAATTAGGATTCTTTAGTCCTACTGGAAGCTCTGGCAACAAAAGATATGTTGGAATATGGTACCACGAGTGGGATAACCGAACAGTTGTATGGGTTGCCAACCTAGATAGACCAATTATCAATGCCAATGGAGTTTTCAACCTTACAGAAGATGGCGAGCTCAAGGTACTGGATACGACTGGAAAGGTATATTGGTCTACGAATATTCGAAGCTTATGTCCGTGTAACCGGACCGTGACTCTCACAAATTCGGGAAACTTGGTTTACGGAGATTATGGAGTGCTGAAGAATATTCTGTGGGAGAGCTTTAACACTACAACTGATACACTTCTTCCAGGCATGGTTGCGGATCAAAACATGGTTTTGACTTCTTGGAGAGGCTCTGATGACCCTGCAATAGGGGGCTTTAGGCTTTATCTAGGTCCAGATAGTTCCGGGACCATTTACAACGATTTACTGTAATCACTTTAGTTCAGACGAAATGGATAATAAATTACGAAATCATTCAAGGGATTTTAGTGCAAGGTTTGTGATGGATTTTAGTGGGAAGATTGAGTATTGGAGATAGGGTGTGCAAGGTATGAATTGGTCCTTGATAAAGGGAGAGCCTGGTAACAAATGTGCTTTGTGTTAGAGATATATTAGCCCATTAGCATAGACCCAAGTCTAATTCTACTTTGTGTGCAAGCCAAGTCTCCTACTTGTACTAGAAGTCTATTAGTCTAGGATTTAGTCTATTATATATACACATGTTATAATTCATTATAACACAGGATTTATACTACACTCTAATATATTATTGATGTAGCCCTTTAGGGTTTTCTCCGTGGATGTAGGCTGTTAGGCTGAACCACGTAACTCTCATATGTTACTGTGTTCTATATTTTATGCTTTTGCTTCCGCATCCATACTAGCATATTCAACATGGTGTATCAATGTTAATATTTAACATGGTATTAGAGCCAACTTCTTGTGGCCATGGTTTTCTGTCCTTGCGGTATATTTAAGAGCAATCTTTGTCTTCCTCAGTGTTTTTTTTCACTGCGTTTATATTCTTTGGCTTTTTACTACTGCCGTCAAAACTCTCCGGTATAGTCAAGCCACCGTTAAAAGTCGCATCAACACTGCAAAACCATTGCCTTCCTTAAAATACCGTCACAGAGCCAAATTTCATTCAAGGGATCTTCTCAATTTTATCAAATCTCAAGATTTCATCAAGCTTCCATCTTGAGTTTGAGAGGGGGTGTTAGAGATATATTAGTCCATTAGCATAAGCCCCATTCGCATAGGCCCTAGCCTAATTCTACTTTGTGTTCAAGCCAAGTCTCCTACTTGTACTAGAAGTCTATTAGTCTAGGGTTTAGTCTATTATATATACACATGTTATAATTCATTGTAATACAGGATTTGTACTACACTCTAATATATTATTGATGTAGCCCTTTAGGGTTTCCTCCGTGGATGTAGGCCGTTAGGCTGAACCACGTAACTCTCATATATTACTGTGTTCTATACTTTATACTTTTGCTTCCGCATCCATTCTAGTATATTCAACATGGTGTATCAATGCTAATATTTAACACTTTGAATAATTATTGTCGAAACTATGGTGTTTGCAATCCAAACAATAAATTGGAGTGCAAGTGTTTGCCGTGGTTCAAGCCCAATGCACCAGAGAAGTGGCATTCTGGAGATTTTTCAAATGGGTGCGACAGAAAATCGACGCTATGTGGCGAAAACGATGTGTTTTTTCCCGTAAACATGTTGAGTGGGGACAATACCTTAAAGATAGTTTCGGTCATAGACGAATCGGCTTGCAAAAGGAGTGTTTTAAAAGCTGCGATCACTACAAAAAACTTCACTTTTTTCGACCCTCTATTTCCAAGGGCCTCCTAAAAAGGTCCAAACAGAAGCTGAAAATAGACTCGTGTGGCTAACTTTATTTCAAGGTTCATTAAAACCCTTGAAATAAGCCAATACAACCGTTTAAAAAAAAAAATGTGAACCAGTTTTAGCAGCATTCCCGCGAGAGTTTTGACTCCAAAATATTACATTTTTCAGCACCACTTTCACGAGACCCTCAAAATAAAGATATTCCAAAATTTTCAATCAACGAAATAAAGCCTATAATTTGAAAAATAAAAGGAGAAAACCATTTCATTTAGTCAGATCTAAAACTCGTGGATTCGTAGCTCTCCAACTCTCTCAGAATACTCAAAGGTGCGGTGGTCGCGACTTAGCTCCGGCGACTATTCGATTGCAAGGCTTGTTCCTATGACAATGACACTAATGATTGCTATATTTTGACCCAAGATCTAGTTGATCTTCGAGAGTATGTCGATGGTTATCGTACCGTTTTCATTCGTGTGGCAATATCTGATATAGGTACTGTAGGAACCAGGTACAAGGATTTTGGGCCTTATATCACTTGGGCTTACAATTTATTTGTAGTGGGTTTAAGGATTTCCTACAACGGGTCGTCCTCGGCAGAGAGACTCAAAGCAATACTCAATCTGAAATCACTCTCTCCTTGACTATTTTCCCTCAATTTTTCTGAACCCCTTCTTCTCCCAACCTTCTATTATTTATAGTCAAGGTTAGTGGGGAGATCATGATTACAATCACCGTTAGTGCTATTGAAGGTCCAGTGTGATCTGGCCTAAGTGGTTGTTTAGGTGAAAGGGCGGTGCAGCATTTATGATCTTGGAACTTGGCTCCATTTTCTCCGGTCATGTTCGGCGACTCACGTTCCCGTGCCTATCACGTTCTCCCCGGACGTGACTCATGCGCTATTCCGGGAAGGATCAGCCGGCCAAATCTGGGAACTCAATACCCAAAAACTTGTTTATTCCCTAAGGCAGTCTCATGAAGGGCATAAAGTAACTGGAATTTTCCGCTGGGCCAGCAACCGAGGCCGGCATGGGCTTGGGCCCGGGGCCTAGATGGTTCTGGGCCCAAGGACAGTATGGGCCTTGGTACCGTGGTGCCGTACAATAGCCCCCCCTTGATTCATACTCGGTTGCCGAGGAGAATCAAGGAGCTGCCAGGGCCTTTTGATTCCGGGAATTCTCTAGCCCGGGACTTCTGGCTGTCACTTCTCATTAATACTTATCTCAAAAGACGCGCCGTACCGCGGCGCCAGGTGCAGTCGTCATTATTGCCTGACGGTTCGTGAACCGAAGCGACGCGCAAGTCAGTTACGCTTGGCATTCGTTGGGTCGCTTGTAGGCTGTGCCCATTTATTGTTTGATTGAACGTTTCCTCTTCCTCCGTTTCTTTTGGCTCTATAAATAGTCCTTCTCCACACATCATCTCATTTTTCCTTCGCCTCTGATCTTTTAGTGCCTACTCTCTGCCGACCATATTTGTGTGTGCTTGCTCGCTCAGCGTTCTTTTCCTCCTTAGCACCCAAAGTAAGTCTTTCTAACCTTTCCTGTTCCTTCAGCTTTGTTTCTTTGAGTTCATTCTTGTAGTTTTAGGCTCTGTAGATGGGTTATTCTTACCTTCTAGATACCCCGGCTGCGTTGGCCACCTTTAGGAGTAAATTTAGTATCCCCAATGACGTGGACGTGGCTTACTGCCATGAGAGTGATACGGAATTCCACCGAGGGCAGGGTACGGCCTTCTTTCCGTTGATGTCCATTTTAGAAGGTGGGGTTAGGTTCCCAGTAGATCCCCTCCTGATAAACACACTCTCCTACTATGGGCTGTGCCCCGACCAGCTTCCCCCCAACTTTTACCGGGTAGTTAGTTGTGTCAGCCGATTGAACCAAACCTTTAACTTACAATTAGACCAACATGATATTAACCACATGTACAGTCTCTGTGGGAGCAAATCCGCAAATTATTATTTAAAGACGAGGGATGCTCGGGTACGGCTGATATCGTGCCTACCCGATTCGAACAGGAACTCCGCCGGGGAGTTCGTCAGGGTGCGCGGCAATTGGCTTGCCGGGGAGATCCACTGCCCCCTCACAAAGCGTGAAGTGGGTTCGTACCATCCCCCTCCTAAAATTGTTTAAGTAAAAAATTTTATTTTCACTTTTATTTTTATATTGGCAAAAGCTAATGCGTCACCTGTTCTTTTGCAGACGGCAAAGTGTTTACTCAGGACATCAGAGCAGTCCATACCAGGGACTTAAACTTCGTCCTCCGTTCTGAGATCTACGTGCATTGGGACGGGCAACTCCGGGCCTCACACCTGATCCTCGGCGTGGAACCGGTCTATTCTACCTGGCAGCCTTTCAAGCAGGCGTTGACAGTTGACAGCCCTCTATTGTCGTACATAGACGTTCGGTACGCAAATTTCTTGCCGCCGAAGCTTACAACCGGGGAGGCGAGGGAGTTTGGTCCACGGTTTACGGCTGCGGACGAACTAGCTCCCCTTCGTGACGATTCCGCGGAGCAGGTTTCTCGGCGCCTTAGAGAGAGAGCTCACGAAGCCATTCAACAAGGGGATCAAGCAGAAGCGCAGCCCCCTCCCGAGGATCCACCCGCCGAGCATCAACAGCAAGTAGTAGAAGCGGCTAACTTACTAGCCGAAGCAATCCAGCCAAGAGCAAGAATGGTGGCAAGGAGAGTTATGACACTTGAGAGGTTCGTGCCTGGTGCCCGGCCGAACGACCAGCCCCCGCCTACTCAAGGTCGGGGTCCAGCGTCCCAACCTCCTCCTCCTCCGCAGTCCGGACGGGCCCGCAAGAAGCAGAAGGTATCCGAGCAACCTTCCACGGGCCCGGGGGATGCCGTAGCTCAGACCCCCCCCCGTCCATCTGGTGGAATTGTCATCCGTGAGCCGCCAACCGAAGCTATCACGGGGGGCGCGTCCTCCTCCCAAGTGGCTCCAGCATGGGAGCCTAAGTTCCTGTTGGACGGCAAGCCACTGCCCTCCACCGCCTCTGTTCGGATTTGGGATAAGGGCGAGGGCGGCCGTATCGCCCAGACTTTGGCTGGAGCTCTTCAACTCCCCGAGGACGTGCATGCCTTCGAGGATGGGTCTGAGGAGTCCGTGGGGCGCCGGTTGGAATGGCACGCCATTGCGGTAATTCTTTTATCTCTGTACTTTCGTATATATACATATTTCCTTTGGTTTCTTTGTTAACCCCCGTGCTTGATAGGCCGCTCAACTGGCTCATATCGTGGCCGCCCGGGCGCGGGAGCTTGATGAGGAGAATGAGCGCGAGAAGGGGGCGCGGGAGGCCGCAGTAAAGACGGCTAAGGAAAAGGCAAAGATTGCTGAAGCTGCCGAGAAGAAGGCTGCTACCGTGGAGAAGTTCCGAGCATCAGCTGAAAAAAGATGCGCAGACCTCCTGGTCAGGCAAAATGAGTTGGAACTCAAGCTGGCCGAAGCCCTCAGCCTCAACACTTCTCATGCTGACGAGATAGCCGATCTCAGGGCCGGCTTGGCGGCCGCGGAGCAAAAATGGTATGACGTAGGCTTTGCAGATGCCGAGAACTCCGCAGAGCCGGTGGTGACTGGGGCTCGGCGTGCGGGTTTCGAGGCCGGGTGGTTTGCTGCTCTTCAGGCAATGGGAGTTCCTGAAGACTCGCCGCTGAGGGACCCCAGCCAGATTCCATTTCCAATCCCAGAACCTGCCGGCCAGGAAGCCCCGGCAGCTCTTGATGAGGAGGAGACGGCCAGCATGAGGGAGTTGGTTGAGCAGATCGATTCTCATGCCGAGCCCGAGGATCTGGAGGCCACGAGTGTACCTACCGTGCAGGAACTTCTTGACCAGACCCAACCCTTCTCCCTGATCGTCCAGCAGGAAGTGCCACCACCGACTCAGCCTTCTAACTGATTTTACTTCAGCTTATTTTTATTTTTATTTTTATTTGCCTATGTCACCGGGATGTGGTGACTGAACCGTTGCTTAAATTTATTGGTTTTGTTTGCCCACGTCACCGGGATGTGGTGATTGAACTATTGCTTTTTAATTTGTAGTCCGTTTTCTTTTCCTGTATCCATTTGTTGAATGAAGTTATATCTGTTCGCGCTTTGCTTGAATTATACCAGTGCTATGGCTGTTTAATAGAATGTATCCCCGGGAACCCGTTGCGCGGTGTTGTGAGTAGTTTTGTGAGTGCTATTTGGACTTGTTTTTGTAAAAAGGGTTAGGTTTTTATCAGGTCACGGTCTTACCGAAAATTGAGTTTCCGTTCTTCGAGCTTTTTGCCTGCAAAGTCTCCGTTTGTCCGGATATATATATATATATATATTTTTTTTTTTTTTTTTTTAACCGGGAACCAAGTTTTTGTCTTCATAGATTTGACTGCAAGGTTCATACATGCTCGGTGATTTTGTGGGTCAGGCTCCTGCCCTTCAAATTTATTCGTCAGGTTTTCACCTGCTCGGTGATATAGAACGAGCCGAGGGTCAGGTTTCCGTCCTTAGGATTTATTTGTAAGGTTTTCACCTGCTCGGTGATATAGATCGTGCCGAGGGTCAGGTTTCCGTCCTTAGGATTTATTTGTAAGGTTTTCACCTGCTCGGTGATATAGATCGAGCCGAGGGTCAGGTTTCTGTCCTTAGGATTTATTTGTAAGGTTTTCACCTGCTCGGCGATATAGATCGAGCCGAGGGTCAGGTTTCTGTCCTTAGGATTTATTTGTAAGGTTTTCACCTGCTCGGCGATATAGATCGAGCCGAGGGTCAGGTTTCTGTCCTTAGGATTTATTTGTAAGGTTTTCACCTGCTCGGCGATATAGATCGAGCCGAGGGTCAGGTTTCTGTCCTTAGGATTTGTTTGTAAGGTTTTCACCTGCTCGGCGATATAGATCGAGCCGAGGGTCAGGTTTCTGTCCTTAGGATTTGTTTGTAAGGTTTTCACCTGCTCGGCGATATAGATCGAGCCGAGGGTCAGGTTTCTGTCCTTAGGATTTATTTGTAAGGTTTTCACCTGCTCGGCGATATAGATCGAGCCGAGGGTCAGGTTTCTGTCCTTAGATTCTGCTGGCGATTCTCTTGGTGCGCGGCTACAGATTCAAAAACAGCAAAGACAAAAATTCATCATACTCTTAATCTTTATAGAATACATGTTTTGGCTTACATCAATGGTTACGCGTAGAACTTCTTTAGGTTGTTGGCGTTCCATGGTCGGGGGAGCGGCCTCTCGTCCAGGTCCTCCAAGTAGTAAGCCCCTGTCCCTGCGACGGCTGTGACTCTGTATGGTCCTTCCCAACTCTGAGCCAACTTCCCTGCAGCCAAGTCCCGCATGTTCCCCACTACCCTTCTTAACACTAACTCCCCGGCAGTGAATTCCCTGGTCCTTACATTCCGGTTGTACCTTTGCGCCAGCTTCTGCTGATACTCGGCAAGACGGACGGTCGCGGCCTCCCTACATTCTTCTAGCCAATCCAACTGCTCCATCATAAGGTCGGCGTTCTGTGCGGAGTCAAACCCGACGACCCGTGCACTGCATAAGCTCACCTCGGTTGGTATCACTGCTTCCGCTCCGTATGCCAGAGAAAATGGGGTTTCCCCCGTGGATCTCCTGGGGGTCGTGCGGTAGGCCCACAAAACACTGGGTAACTCTTCTGCCCACCTTCCTTTCGCTCCATCCAACCTTCTCTTGAGCCCGTTCAAAATAGTCTTGTTGACTGCTTCAGCTTGGCCGTTACTCTGGGGGTATGCCGGGGTTGAGTACCTGTTCTTGATGCCGAGCTTGCTGCAAAAGGTCCGAAAAGCGTTGCTGTCGAACTGTAGCCCATTGTCTGTCACTAGTGAATTCGGTACCCCAAACCTCGTAATTATGTTTTTCCACACGAACTTTTTTACGTCAGTATCCCGGATATTGGCCAAGGCTTCAGCTTCAGCCCACTTTGTGAAGTAATCCACGGCCACCAGTACAAAACGGCGGTTCCCCGTTGCTCGGGGAAATGGCCCGAGGATGTCAAGCCCCCATTGTGCAAATGGCCACGGGCTGCTGACAGGATTTAGATGTCCGGCCGGCTGATGGATTATTGGGGCGTGCTTTTGACATTGTTCGCAACTCCGAACGTATTCGGCGGCGTCCTTTTGCATCTTCGGCCACCAAAACCCCTGCGTCATTGCTCTGTGTGCTAAAGATCGTCCCCCGGCGTGCCCGCCGCACACTCCTTCATGCAGCTCGGTTAGAAGCTCCTTTACTTTTTCAGGGTGCAGGCACAAGAGATAAGGGCCCGCGAAGGACCTTCTGTACAGCTTCCGATCAGAAGACAACCAGTACCTGGGAGCCATTCGTCGAATCTTTTTGGCCTCGGCCTCATCATCCGGAACTTTATCTTCGGAAAGAAAGTCTATGATCGGGTCCATCCAGCATGGTCCGGCCACTACCACCTGTGCAACTTCTACTCCGGCCCGGTCGAGGGCAGTCTTCACACAGATGCTCGGTTCCTTTACAAGTTCAATCGTGATATGCCTCGGGGTGTCCTCGGTAGCCGATGAGGCTAACGTGGCGAGGGAGTCAGCATGCCTATTTAGTGACCGGGCTACCTGGGATATCTTTACCGTTCCAAACTGACCAATAATCTGCTTTGCTGCACTCAGATAAGCTTTCATTCGGGGATCCCTAGCCTCGAAGTCCCCAGTGATCTGACACACAACCAGCCGAGAGTCTGAGTAGATTTCCACGTCCCTGGCACCCAGATGTAATACTGCCCGTAGTCCGGCCAACAGTGCCTCATATTCGGCTTCGTTGTTCGAGGCTTTGAACCCCAATCTGAAGGAATGTTCCAGCCGCATGCCTTCAGGGGTGATTATGACAATACCAGCCCCAGCCCCCATAGCATTTGATGCGCCGTCCACAAATAACCTCCACGGGCGAATCTCCGTACTACAGATCACATGACCTTCATTCTTAGGTGTAAATTCCGCGATGAAATCTGCGAGAACCTGCCCTTTCACCGAGCTTCTAGGCCGGTATCTTATGTCAAACGATCCCAACCGAGTTCCCCATTTAGCAATTCGTCCCGTGAAATCGGATCTCTTCAACAGTGATTGCAATGGATACTCGGTGAGGACGAACACCGTATGCGCCTGGAAGTAGTGCGGTAGCTTCCTCGTGGCGTGTACCAAGGCCAAAACTAATTTTTCAAGAGGCAAGTACCTTGTCTCGGCGTCGACCAAGGTCTTGCTTACGTAGTACACCGGTATTTGCACTCCCCGGTCCCTTAGTAATACAGCACTTACGGCATGATTGGTGACTGCGAGGTACATAAACAGATCCTCCCCGGGCTCCGGGGCCGTCAACCTCGGTGCCTTTACCAAATACTCCTTTAGTTCTCGAAAAGCTTCATCGCAGCTCTCGTCCCACTGAAACCCCTTCCACTTCTTCAGAAGCTGATAGAATGGCCGGCAGCGATCGGCAGACTTGGAGATGAATCGGTTCAGGGCTGCCAACATCCCGGTGAGCACCTGCACCTCCGTAGGGTTGCTCGGTGGTTTTAGGCGATTGATTGCCTCTATTTGGTCGGGGTTAGCCTCTATTCCTCGAGTGGAGATCAGATAACCCAGGAACTTGCCAGCCCCCACTCCGAAAGTGCACTTCTCGGCGTTGAGGCGCAGCCTGTGTCGTCGTAGTATCTCGAATACTCCCCGCAGGTCTTCAGTATGCAGCGACTCTTTTCTGCTTTTTACTACCATGTCATCGATATAAACTTCAACCGTGCAACCAATTTTTTCCCGGAACATCCTTGTCATCATACGCTGGTACGTGGCCCCGGCATTCTTCAATCCAAACGGCATGACCTCGTAGTGATAGTTCGCGTTCGGGGATATAAACGCTGTCTTCTCTCGGTCCTCGGGTGCTAATGCAATCTGGTGGTAGCCTTGGAAGGCGTCCAGGAAGCTCATTCTCGGGTGCCCGTACGTGGCATCCACCAGCTGATCAATCTTGGGCATCGGGAACGGATCCTTGGGGCACGCCCTGTTTAAATCGGTGAAGTCCACGCAAACTCTCCATTTACCACTTTTCTTCTTCACTACAACAGTGTTTGCCAGCCATCTCGGGAAGAATATTTCTTTTATGGCCCCGGCTTCCTTCAGTCGCTGGACCTCCAGGTTTACTGCATCGACGTGCTCCTTCGATGCCCTTCTCGGCTTCTGCTTTTTCGGCGGAAATAATGGGTCCACATTGAGTTTGTGAACAATGAACTCGGGGTCTACGCCGGGCACTTCATACGGGTTCCACGCAAAGACATCTATGTTCTGCAACAGGAACAACAACATCTCTACCCTTTCCCGGTCATTCATGCTCGTACCTATCTGGAAGTATTTGGCGTCATCCGGAAGAATTCTTACCTTCAGTACCTCCTCGGCTACGTCCGCCCCATTTGCCTGGGGTATCTGTAATTGCTATGCAGTCTCTTTCTCGGCGTGATCAGCTTGACCGAGCTGTTCCTTCTCCCACTGGACCGCGGCCACGAGGCATTGCTTCGCCACTTGCTGATCCCCCCTTACCTCTACAACTCCGTACTCGGTGGGAAATTTTACTTTCACGTGAAGGGTGGACGGAACAGCCCCCATGGCGTGAATCCACGGCCTCCCTAGGATTGCGGTGTAAGGTGCGAATGATCGGACCACTATGAACGTAACTACAACTTCCTTGCCCTCCATGTCTACTGGGAGTGAGATTTGCCCCTCGGGAATCACCATTCTCCCGTCGAACGAGACCAACGGCATGTTATACTTCACCAAATCCTGGGTTTTTAACCCGAGCCCTTCGAAAAGGTCCGGGTACATGACATCAGCCCCGCTACCCTGATCAATCATCACCCTCTTCACCAGGAATCCGCCTATCCGGGCTGTCACTACCAAAGCGTCGTCGTGAGGTTGGATGGTTCCCTCGAAATCATCTTCCCCGAACGAGATGTCTAGCCGTCCAACTCTCCTTCGCTTCTTGGATGACTCTCCCTCTGCGCAAGCCACTGCCATCACCATCTTTGCCGCCGATGCCCCTCTCGGTGCGGCATGTATGACGTTGATTACCCCCCGGGGTGGTGGAAGGGGATTCCTTCTTTGCGGGGCGCCTTGCTCGGTTCCCCGGTCAGTGGAATCTGCTACAAACTCCTTCAGGTGCCCCGCCTTCACTAACTGCCCGAGATGATCTTTCAATACCCTACACTGCTCGGTGGTGTGCCCCTTGTCTCTGTGATAAGTGCAGTATAGGCTTTGGTTCCTCCGAGATGGGTCGCCTCCCATTTTGTTCGGCCATCTGAAGAATGGCTCGTTCCTTATCCGTTCCAGTATCTTGTGCACGGGCTCTTTAAACAACACATTTACCCCTTCGATCTGCACCTCTGGTTCCTGCATCCTGAAATCCCTTTTCGGCTTTGGCGGCAAGGTGCTTTGCCGAGATCTCCCCGAAAAAGGGGCTTTCCCTCTGCTCTGCAGCCGATCATCCTCCAGGCGTTTGTACTCCTCTATGCGTCTCATCAGTTGCCTCATATCTTCCGGGGGTCTTCTCGTCAGCGACTCCCGTAGTTCAGAATCCTCGGGGAGCCCCATCCTGAAGGTGCTAGCCGCAATTTTCTCGTTTCCCCCACCAATCTCATTGTAGAGCTCCCAGTATCGGCTGGCATAACTCCGAAGGGTTTCCCCGACCCTCATCTTCATAGAAAGCAACGCGTCGACCGGTTGTTGCACTCGGCTGCATGTTACGAACCTGCTGCCGAACTCCTGAATCAGCTCGGCGAAGCTGTGTATAGAACCTTTTCGCAACCCATTGAACCATCTCAGTGCGGTAGAGCCGAGGCTAGAGGGGAATACTTTACACATCAATGCATCGTTGTGCGCATGCAACGACATCATGTGGATGTAATGACTGACATGCTCCACGGGGTCTGTCCTCCCCTCATATGAATTAAATGGTGGGCGCGTGAACCTGGTCGGCATGGGTGCCCGTTCAATCTCATCAGAAAATGGGGACCGGGCTGCCATCCGCAAGGCCTTGCTCATGGCGTCCATCGCGGCGTTGTGGTGCTGCCGCTCCTCTGGCGACTCTGATCCTTGGTCATCATATCCATGTGACCGGGAACGATCCCGTCTACGATGAGCATCCCGGGAGTGACGAGGTGACTCTTGAGACCGGGATCGGTCTCGGTGTTGTCGTGTAACAGCTCGGCTGGAACTCTCTTCGCCACAGTTCCTCCTGGGTTGGACGTTGCGGTTCCTTTCGTGGCGCCGATCCCTTGCCTCCAGCTCCAGGTCCATTACCAATCTGCGCAACCGCTCCAACTCCCGGTCTCTATCATCGTGTTGCCGGTGTGCTGAGGCATTTGAAATGGTCCGGTGTGTCTGGGCCGATCCTTCTCCCAATCCGGACTCTTCCTCTCCTCTTGAATGCTCTCTATCCTCCAGCCGCTTCTGCCTTCGTTCCCTCCACGTCGATCCCCGGGAGGATCCTGCTGAATTGCTCGGAACGTGTCCTCTTGAACGCCCCTCAGACATCTTCTTTGCTTTGAGTCTCACTCGAACCACAGCTTCGTAGGATTTGCCCCACGGTGGGCGCCAATTGTAGGAACCAGGTACAAGGATTTTGGGCCTTATATCACTTGGGCTTACAATTTATTTGTAGTGGGTTTAAGGATTTCCTACAACGGGTCGTCCTCGGCAGAGAGACTCAAAGCAATACTCAATCTGAAATCACTCTCTCCTTGACTATTTTCCCTCAATTTTTCTGAACCCCTTCTTCTCCCAACCTTCTATTATTTATAGTCAAGGTTAGTGGGGAGATCATGATTACAATCACCGTTAGTGCTATTGAAGGTCCAGTGTGATCTGGCCTAAGTGGTTGTTTAGGTGAAAGGGCGGTGCAGCATTTATGATCTTGGAACTTGGCTCCATTTTCTCCGGTCATGTTCGGCGACTCACGTTCCCGTGCCTATCACGTTCTCCCCGGACGTGACTCATGCGCTATTCCGGGAAGGATCAGCCGGCCAAATCTGGGAACTCAATACCCAAAAACTTGTTTATTCCCTAAGGCAGTCTCATGAAGGGCATAAAGTAACTGGAATTTTCCGCTGGGCCAGCAACCGAGGCCGGCATGGGCTTGGGCCCGGGGCCTAGATGGTTCTGGGCCCAAGGACAGTATGGGCCTTGGTACCGTGGTGCCGTACAGGTACGAATCCTTTTCACATGAGTTTGCTTGCTTTTACTGAGTTTTTAAAATTGCACCCACCTGCTATTTTATTGCAAAGCTTCCATTATTTTATATAATATAGATATGTATAGATAATTTTTTAATCTTGATTCTTCATTAATTTCATTTTTTATTTATGAATGTCTTTTTTATTTTTTTGGAGAAAGTTATGAACATCTAAATTAAAGTAGGTGAAAAAAAAAAAATATATATATATATATATATATAAAGTTATATATATAAAAAAGTGCATTTGGTAAGTGCGTTTTGCACTTCTCACATTTGCGTCTGGTTGATTTTTTTTTTTTTTTTTTTTTAGTCCAACGCCTCTTACACTGTTCATGGGATATGAACAGTACTTTCAAGTATGAATAGTAATTTTTTATTTTTTATTTTTTTTATTGTTTTCAGTTTTCAGCAAAATAAGCGAAATCCAAATGCACACAAAGTTAAAACCACTCCGAGATGAATGTGTAAAATCAATCTATTCATTTATATAATATTGTCAACAAAATTAGGAGTAAAAAATAAATAAGAAAAAAATTATTATGTGGAAAATGAATTGGCAAAATAGGAGTCTAGCAACGTTAACTACTACGATTCGAATTTTATATATTATATAGATATAGATATAGATTGGTGTATTTTAGATATAGACAAAATTCAACTACAAACTTGACTGTAGCCAATTAGCCATAAGCCAATGACTACAACACTTAATAAAAAAATTAACATGATTACATATTTTAAAAATCATAATCATTGAATTGCATGCTCTTTATGTTTTTAACACACATGCATGTCAAATTTTATGTCAATCAGATATTATTTACCATTCAATCTATAAACTTATTTTTTATACATAATTTTATACTAAAAAACTTAAAATTTAAACATTTAATTTTTAGTATAACTATTAATATTTGATTTTCTAGAAATTTTGCAGATATAAAGGATATAAGAAAAAAATATTAATTAGCAGTATATTTTTCAAAATTCATATGCAACAAAAAGATACTAAATAATGTTGTAGCCATTGGCTGCAACCAAGTTAGTAATCAAACTTGTCATTTAGAAATTACATAATGGAATATTTTAGGAAGGGCAAAGTTTGGCTACACCTCTAAATAAAATAATAATAACACAGCTACATATTTTGAGAATGTCAAAGTTTGGCTACAATTTGAAACCTAAGGCTATAAGTTCCATTAAAAAAAATTGATATAACTACATATTTTAAAAATGTAATCATTGAATTGCATATTCTTTATGCTCTTAAACCATGAGTAAAAAACTTGCAATTTAAACAATTAATTGATAATATAACTATTAATTTTTAATCTTCTAAAAAAATTTGCAAGCATGGAGAATATTAAAAGAAAATATAATCCAATAATGAATGTATCAAAATTCACATCCAAAACAGATATTAAGTGAAGTAGTAGACTTAAGTTAAAACCAAATTTATAGCCAAAATTTGTTCTTAATTTTGAAAATCTAACCATTGGATTATAATTGCATGTTTTTTATATTTTTAACACAAATAAAATTTTGTGTTTATCAAATTTTATTTACTATTTGATCCTAAACTTATTTTTTATTCATAATTTTAGAGTACAAAAATTAAAAATTTAAATATTTGATTGTTGACATAACTCTTTAGTAAATTTTGTAAGCATGAAAGATATAAGAAAAAATGTAATTCAATAGTGGATTTATGAAAATTCACATCCAATAAGAAATAATATTGAGTGAAGTTGTAGCCAAACTTTGTCTTTTTAAGAATCAAAAGACTTTGTTAGGGTTTAAGTGAGAAAGTAACAATAGAGGATATTTTCTTATTTCCAAAAATTTAGGGAGATATTGATTGATTTTAAAGTTTGGAGAAGGAATTGTGAAGTAGACCAAACAAAAAGAGAAAAAGTATTTTTTTTCCCCATAAAAGAAAGAAAACTATTTTTCGGGCCTTGCCTAATGACAAATTGTTAGAGACAGCCACACTCTGTGGATGTTCTGAAGAAATAATGATGGTAGTACTGACCGCAAAACAACCTTTATAGTAAATATTACAAAAGCTTGTTTCTATCTAAATTTTGTCAAGATGAGTTGATAATTGAATACAATGATGTTGTCTTTAATCTTTATATGATATTCTTTTGGAAAATTTTTAGTTATTTTCAAAGTATAGTGAAATGGTACCTTCTCCTCTCATATTTATGGTGGACCCCACTATAAATTTAAAGAGTGAACTCCACCATGAATGTAAAAAGAGAAAGTATCATTCTCCGTGCTCTAAAAATATCTAAAAATTACTCTAATGTCTCACCCATCTGCTGATAGGTTGTCAAATGTGTCAACATATGGATTTGACATGTCACATAAAAAACATTTATGGATTTGATATGCAGCTCAAAGCAGTACTGCAAAGCCAGACAAGTCACAAGTTTGAACTTTGAAGTTCATCATGTTAAATAGGGCTACTTATAACTCGTATGTATTTAATGACTATTGACACTTGATACATTTGTAGAATCGACTGTACAAAGTTGTGAGCCTTGTGGCATAAACATGATCCCCTATCCATTGAGCACTGGACCGTTGTGGTGATCCTAGTTACTTCAGTTTCAACTGCAATACTACCTCACGCAAGGTTAGTTTCATGGCACCAAGTGGCACATATCGAGTAGTCAGTAGTATTGTTTCAGATACACGAACCTTTTTAATCCAAGTTAATGACAAAGGAAATTTGCGGCTCAACCATTCGTTGCCATTTGATTTAACTAGTCCAAGAAACATTAGTTCTGAACTTTCATCTGAAGTTACAGATGAGGTTGAGATTGCTTGGGAGCCACCACTGGAACCTATTTGTAATTCATCTGCAAATTGCAATGATTGGTCACATTCAACATGCAAATCCGCAAGAGATGGGAAGAGGAGGTGTCTTTGCACCTTTAACTATCAATGGGATGGCGTAATGTTAAAATGTAGAAAAGGTTAGAATTCTATGTCGTTTGCCTTGTTGCGGAAGCAGTGAATTTTTTACTTTGCATTTCTTCTTTCTAAATTGTGATATTGGATGCTTTGTTTCTTAGGACTCTGCCTATTTAACTTAGAGATTAAATTCTATAAAATATGTGGAATAAGTCCCTATTTAATATCGTACATTATTATTGTGAACTCAAATTAACCAGGAAATCTTCAAGAACCAACACAAAAGTCATTTAATCTACATCATTCCATCAAAATCTAATTATAATAATCATAAAAAATCCAGGTATCAAAGGAACCAAAAAAGAGACCCCACCATTTAAAACCTTGATATATTTCATTTAAATCCTACCCTTTAAATAGTGACTAACTGGATCCGCAAATGATGGAGGGTTTTGTCTATATAGAATATAATATCTTTTAGGGAAAAATACTTATACACCCCCTTAAACTTTCAACTATTGGCCAAAACACCCTTTGAACTTTTTTATTGGTCAATTTTCTCCCTACACTATATATAATTGCCAAATCAATACTTCTGTTAGTTAGGTGTTAAAAAACTAACAGTTCACTCACATTAGAGACACATGAGATTTAAAAATTAGCAAACTCGTACAAGAAATCCTTTCCGTAAACCTTAACCTTGTTCTTCTCATTCTACATTCTACTCGTACCATACGTGTTCTCAAACAAACAGTCTTGAAGGTTATCAAACAAAAAGACAAACAGTCTTGAAACTTAGCTACAAACTCCTTATAGTCCTCATTGTCGTTGGTAAAGAACTTCATTGCCCAAACACCATTAGCCACAAAATCAACACAACGCTGGTCACAAAAAGTCATCGCCTTGTTCTTCAATCTGAAATCTGAGAGGACTTGATGAAAGGGTAAGAAGTGAGTTTATTGGAGAAGACCAATTTGGTTATTGGGGTGTTTCCAGCGATATGGAGGTAGAGCTTGGCTGGGTTTTTGAGATTTGGGGTTTAGGTTGGAGATGGGTATTTGAGCTTTGAAAGGTTTGAGTTAATTTTTAAATCTCACGTGTACCTGTTAGATTTTTATCACCAAACTAACAGAGGTATTGATTTGTCGGACGTGTATAGTTTAAAGAGTAAATTGGCCAATAAAAAAGTTTAGGGGGTGTTTTGGCCAATAATTGAAAGTTTTCGGGGTGTATGAACATTTTTTCCTATCTTTTATGTAAGAATAAATCCTGATTTTTGCCGAAGTTTTCATTTACTTACCACTAATCACTTTTTATTCTAAACTTAGAAGTTGGGAGGTCTTTCCTAAAATTCAAAAAATTGCCTGTACCAAGGTAATAAATGCTATATGTTATTATATATAATAGTTTTATAAGAGTACTACCATCAGGTGTGCCAAATGCCAAATATTTGGCATTTGGCACACCAAACAACAAAAATAAACCCTCATGAGATGTGCCAAATGCCAAAAAATTTGGCACACTGCTACAGTACCGTCTCAAATATGAGACGGTACGGACACATGTGCTATAAATTTTTTTCCTTATTTTATTCTCTTCTCTCTCTCCGCAGCCCAGTTCTCTCTCTTTCTCTGCTCTTTGGTCTCCGTCTCTCCTCTCCATCTCTCCGTCTCTACGCCTCTTTCTCTCTCGTGTTTTTTTTTTTTTTTTTTTTGAGAAGGCGATTCCGATCTGAGTTTCATTTTCTTTATCTCTCTGTCTCGGCGCCTCTTTCTCTCTCTGTTTTTTTTTTCCTGAGAAGGCGATTCCGATCTAAACCTCTGCTCGTCGATTGAAGCTCGCCAATCTGAACCTCTGCTCGCCGATTGAAGCTCGCCAATCTGAACCTCTGCTCGCCGATCTGAAGCTCTGCTCGCCCAGGGGTGGTCGTTGATCTTTGCTCGTCGTCCTCCACAGTCGCCGTTCTTTGCTTGTCGTCCTCCACAGCTCTTGCCGCCGATCTCGTTGCCGATGGTTGGTTGAGTTTGGTCATTGATTGATCTGTTGGGTTTGGGTTTTGTTGAAGATTTTGAGTTTTTTTTTTTTTTTTTTTTGGTTGAGGTTTTTGGATTTGAAATTTGTTGGAGGATCCAGTGATTGTGGTTGTTGTGGCGGTGGTTGTAGCGATGGTTGTTGTTGTGGCGGTGGTTGTAGCAGTGGTTGTTGTTGTGGCGGTGGTTGTAGTGGTGGCTGTTGGACCCGGTGGTGACTGGATTGTGCATTTGTATTTTTGCTGTGTTTTGGATAAATATATTATTTTAATGGGTAGGAAATATTATTTTAATGTATAGAATTGAAGTATAGAACATCTGATAAATGATATGTTGTAAAATGATGTTCTAAAATGATAAAGTGGGTTTTTGGTGTGTTAAAATGGCATTTTTTTTAGAGAGCTGATGAGAATGCTCTAAGGGATGGAACTATATTGGTACTAAGGGGGGCAATGGCCCCATAGTCCCAATAATTTTTAATAATTTACAATGTCATGCTATTTATCAAAATTAGATTTTTCTTTTTTAAGAGTTTGGCCTCTAAAAAGATATGAAGTCTTTCTCAAAATAAAAAATAAAAAGATATGAAGTCACCCCACCTAAGAAAAATAAAACAGTCTTCAAATGGAATTGAAAAATGTTAAGAAAGTGTAATATCACATACAAATTAATAAGATTACTAAGTAAATTATACAAATTTTATAAAAGTCCTTAAATTCATTATTTTTATGAAAATATGCAAAACAAATCTTCAGTGGTTTTAATATAATTTTCCTTAAGGCACTAGCTAAAGAAATTTCAATAGAGGTGGCAAAATTGGACACGACCTGCAAACCTAACACGAAATTAGCATATTATGGGTTGAGGCTTAACTAGTTCGTGTTATATTTAGGTTGACACGACTGATCCGTTTAGTAAACGGGTTGGGTTAGTGTTAAACACATAGAACCCGTTTGACCTGTCTGACCTGTTTAATTAAATGACATTTTACTTATATACCCTTCAAACTCTAGGTATATAAACTTATTAGTTGTTATGGTTTATTTTCTTTGGCATATTGTGATTTTTATTTGTGATATTGAGATATGCTTTAGTTTTAAATGAATATTTGTGATACAGTTACTCGTTAATTCTAAATTTTATATTAAAAATATTTATTTGTTTGTTTTTTCATAATTTTTTTTTTCATTTTGATAAAATTTGATAAACAGTTCGACACAACTGACTCATTAAATAAATGGGTCATGTTAGGGTTGAGGAATCTTGACCATTTAATAAACATGTCGGGTTAGTGTTGACCTATATTGTCGAATACTCATGAGTTGACACGACATGAATCCGATACGCGAGCACGAATTACCACCCTTAAATTTCAATGCCAATTCTAAAATAAAATTCCTATTTGATTTGAGTGATAAAATATTGTCTTGAGTTTTAGGTTTTTGTAACCAAATTCCAACTATGCACTTTTTGGTTTGCGTGTTTATCATACTTAGTTAACATATATAATTTTCTTGAGTAAAATAATTTTTTCAATTTATTTATTGTTATTTTTTTTTTCTAGTATGCAGTTTGTTGAAATTTGGGATAGTAAAGAGTGCAATCTTACATGACATGTCAATTGAAAAGAAAATTGAGTTTTTTGAGAGATAGATTGGAATGATAGTATTTCCTAAAAAGATGTTTAATTGGTGTATTCTTAATTTGTTATTTGTAGCTCAAATACTTTTTATGTTTGCAAGGCAGCTAGTGTATTCCATAAGTTTATTAGTATTATGAATAATAAATGCTCACTATTTTTCAAAAATAAAAATTTAAATGTTTAAGTTAAAAGTTTCAATAAAACAAAAATCATCTCATAACACATTATTAAATTAAACTCACTGGTCTTTCCATTACAAGTATCATATAAATGCTCAATTTAAAATCAATTTTCTAAAATAAAACTCCCAGATTTTTCCTTACTCAATAATATATGACTTATTCAATTTTATATGAAAGATGGTATATATTGTGTGTATGTGTGCGCACACAATATGTCTGACTTGAGTTTCATACAATTTCAGTTTGGTCCTAAAAGTCGGTCCCATAAAAAAGAGTTTTGGCTACGGCACTGCAAAGTTTGTATTTCGCACAACAATAACAATATAATTACACAATTGATGAAAACAACATCATCAATTGAATCCTGCTTATTATCGTTTAAACCAATCATTTGCGCATGCTCACGATAACAAAATATGATTTAAGAGGCTTTTGTTCACATTCATTTTATTAAAGTATGACAAGTATTTTTTTCTTTTTCTTTCTTGTATATTCTTTGCCATCAGAAAAGTGGATGACATTGCTTCTGATTATTGGAATAACTAGTATGATTATTCTCTGTGCCATGAGCTCTATTTACAAATGGCGTAGAAACATAGCCAAGAGACAAGGTAACTACCTTACAAAATGCATGCTATGCACAATTTATAGTTTTTTGTGAATTTGAATATGAATACAAATATTTATAAGTTCTTCCATGTGATTAAGATGTGAACTAAGATATAGAAGTATCTTTTGAATTTAGAAAATAGAAAAATTGATCAAAGAAATCGAGCACATATCATGTTAAGCAGTGAAAGACATGTCCAAGCTCTGATAGACTTAAGTGAGTTCAAAGAAGAAGATGAAAAAGGCATAGATGTGCCTTTTTTTTATTTGGAAAGCATACTTATTGCTACAAATAACTTCTCAAATGAAAACAAGCTTGGCAAAGGAGGTTATGGACCTTTTTACAAGGTAATTTCAGCAACATTTATTGGTCATTAATGTTCATGTCATGCAAATTGTTTTTGGTTAATGGTAATATTGTTCATTGGAATTTTGGTCACAGGGTAAACTTCCAAATGGTCAAAAAATTGTATTAAAGAGGCTTTCAAGTGTCTTGAGTCAGGGTTTACAAGAATTTAAGAACAAAGTGGTATTGATGCAAGACTTCAACATCGAAACCTTGTTAACTCTACGGATATTGAATAAAAGGGACTGAAAAAATTTTACTTTATGAGTACATGCCGAATAAAAGTTTAGACTTCTTCATATTTGGTTAGTTTTTAAACCGTATCCCTAATATTTTTCTATCCATGTTATGTTCACATTGTTTCTTATTTTACTAAATGATTGCTTATTATAGTTGCTAAACCTGTTCTCTGAAATGGAAATGAAAACTTGCAAGATCAAAAGCAAAGGGTGCTTTTGGATTGGGAGATGCATTTCAATATCATTTGGGGAATTGCTCGAGGGCTTCTTTATCTTCACTAGGACTCTAGATTAAGGATCATTCATAGAGATTTGAAAACCAGTAACATTCTTCTAGATCAGGAAATGAACCCCAAAATATTCGACTTTGAATTGGCAATGATTATTGGTGGCACACAAACTGAGGCAAACACAACTAAAATAGTTGGAACTTAGTATGTTTCTTACAAACGACATGATTATTGTAGTTAGATGTTTATATTATTACATATTATTGCATATCTTATCTATCAAAAAAAACATTTTGAAACTCTTAAGTCCTAAAACATTATTTAGAGAATATGTACATAGTTTCCTTGCTAATATTATAATTTATTATGATCGTTGCAATGCAGTGGCTATATCTCCTAGGAGTATTCATTAGAATGAATTTTTCCAATCAAATCTGATGTTTTTAGTTTTGGTGTTGTTCTACTTGAGATTATAAGTGGAAAAAAGAACACAAGTTTTTGTCAGTCAGAATAAGCAATGAGCCTTCTAGGTCATGTAAGTGTGCATAATTTTTCTTAATTATTGGATCATGTTTTTTTCACTTCATTATATTAGCTAGATTGTGTACCAGCTACGCTTTGGTCATTTTTTTATTGATACCAATTTTGTTGTCACAGGCATGGAGACTATGGACAGGCAAAAAGGTTTTGGATTTAATGGACGAGACCCTACAAGATACTTGTATTGCAAATCAATTTGTAAAGTGCGTAAATATTGGTCTATTATGTGTACAAGAGAATCCAGGTGATCGCCCTACTATGATGAAGGTTATCAAGATGTTTGATATTGAAACTGTGAACCTTCCAACTCCCAAAGGACCAGCCTAGCTTTTTCATAAGGAGATCACCAATCCAAGGCAATTTCTTCTAATCAAACGATGAATTAACGAATACTCTAGAAGGACGATGATGCATGGTAAAGATTCTTATGAGTCTTGTAAATCTCTTAATTACTTATGCAAATTTTTTTGTGCACCCACAAATAGAAATATAATGTTTTCTTATTAACATTTCTTGAAAAGTTTGGGGGGTCATAGCCCCCAGGCTTGTATATACCTTTGCCCCTGATTTGACTTGTAAGTAATTTTATTTTTATTGTCTTATAATCTCTCTATATTATAAATTTTTAATTATTTTTCTATTCTAAGTAAAATTAATAAATTTAGCATTTTCATTTTAGAAATAAGGAAAATATGGACCTTGATACGATGATATTGACATGTACATGTGGCCCTACTCATTCATGGGGAGAAGCTGAAAATACTTTTGAAATTTGATGACTCTTAACTCATAGATGCCTTTTTTTCATATTATTTAGCTATAAACAAATCAAGTTGCTTGGGTTTGGCTAATTTAAAACTCAATTCATTATTTTTATCGATGAGTTGAGTCCAAGTCTTGCTTTCAAAATTGTTTTTCAAACGTGCCAACTAAAATAAATAAATAAAAATTTGCTTTTCAACAATAAATAAATAACTTGGCTGAATCAATTTATAATAAGAACCTTGACCATTATGGTAATGGGATATGTGACATCATTGGATTGGGCCATGTGAAAGGAAAAAAAAAAAATTTCACTATTTTTGTGGGCAAGAATTAGATCGATGTTGGGGGGAAAGAAACGTCGATCATATATAAGCTCAAAATAGAGGTGCCCGATCGTGCACATGGCAATTATATGTCAACAACGTGCTTGTGTTGATGTGATAGTATTGAAGGTGCAGATGCTGGCATGGCAATGATGTAGCAGTTGATTCGGTAGATACTTTTGTGTCAATTATGGCTGACGTGGCTGAGCCAGTGATCCCAAGTGAGCAATGTTATGTCTTAACGAGTGGTGTGTGACTAAAGTAGGGGGGACGACAAGCAAAATCTTCTTAAGGGTAGGGGTGTCAGTGTTCGACCCAACCTGCGAACACGACACGAATCCGACACAGGTTTTTGTGGGTTAAGGTTGGACCTTAATGGGTTTGGGTCATAAACAGGTCGATCCAAAAGCGACACGATAAAAAACGTATCATAAACAGGTCAACCTGCGTAACCCGTAATAGACACGTTTGACACGCCAATTTATTTGTGTCAATTCGTAATGACCTACTTAACACAATCCAAGTAACTCGTATAACAAATAAATATTCATTTTATTTTAGATTTGTCAAATACCTTCTATATCTAATATATATATATATATATATATATATATATATTTATTTTAAAGAAAAGTGAGTAATTACAAAAACTTAAGGGATATAATTGGAAATTGAAACTTTACAAATCCTAAATCTCTAAACCCTACAAATCCTAAATCTCTAAACCTTCTTATAAATATCTAATTTTATTTTTTTTATTTTAGCTGTACTACTCACTCTACTATCTTATAGACTCACGCCTAATTCTCAAACTCAAAGTCTCAAACTGGTTATTGCTCTCTCTCTCTCTCTCTCTCTCTCTCTCTCTCTCTCTCTCTCTCTCTCTCTCTCTCTCTCTCTCTCTCATGTGTTTAGTGAGTTTTAGAATTAAAGAAAACTGTTTTCTTGGTATTTCAAAATTCTGTAGTAATTTTTTCCGCATAATGTTTTTGTTTTATAAACTTTAAACCAATGTGCCATTATTAATATATGAGATATATTAATTGTAGATTAAGGCCATGGTTGTAGCTTTTGTCTTGTGCCGTTTTTGTGTGTGTGTGTGTGTGTGTGTGTGTGCGTGTGTGTTTGTATTAGTGTTGGACTCCATCTGCATGTCTTGCAAGTGGGTTTATTAAGATAGTTTATAAACCAGATCTGATGGGTATTGTTTTTAAAACTGTTGAGGCATGATCATATTTTGTAACTACTAATACTTATATATATATATATTTGGCATAGAACTTGCACAAATGAAATTGGATGAGCTTGTGGAAGATGTTATGAATTTGGATATCAACAAAGAATCTATGGATGATAATCGTAGTCATGGTTAAGATTAGTCTACTATTTGCTCAAATTCTTTTAATATTGATACTTAGCATTTGGCGAATTCCAAGGATATTATAGTTGAACTGTGTTATTTTGAATTTGGGTTGAAGTGTATGCATTTCTTTTAGAGTCTAAAGAACTTATTTCTAGATGAATGTTATATTTTTGTTGAACTATATTATTTTGAATGTGAGTTAAAGACTTGAAGTGTATGTACTGATTTTGGGATGTAAAAAAAAATATATATATTTCTAGATAGATGTTATATTTAATATTATGTAGGTTGAAATGTGTTGTGTTACATTCGTGTCAATCCAACACGACTCGTTTATTAAGCATGTCAAATGAGTTGGGTCAAGTCAACTCGCCTTATTAACAGGTCGGGTTAAGATTGAAGAATCATGACACGATTATTAAATGTATTGGGTTAGGGTTGAATTATTTAGTCGAATACCCCTACCTCGACACAACACGAACCCGACACGCTAACCCGAATTAATACCCTACTTAAGATTTGTGAGAATGGTAGATCCTCAAAATTGACTCTGGTTTGAGCTGATTGATCAATCTACCATTTGGACAAAAGTTGATCAATTATGTTGAGTAAGGTGCTGGAAAGGGTCGATCTCATTGAAAAATGTACAGGAATGGTCCTTGAGACTTGAGTAGGTTTGGTGTGTTGCTAGAGTAGAGCAGAGAAAAACACGAAAGCATTCTCTGAGTGTAGGAATTTGGAACAAAAACTGAAGAAGACTACTAAAAGCAACAAAAAACGTGAAAATATATGAAATGTGTACTGAATAATACCTATGCATTTTCAATGTATTGTTTGTATGTGTAGGATTATTTTTATATACTAAAGAATTGACCCATGGAATCCCTTAGTAAGGTTTGAATCAAGAATGGTTGATATGTCTTGATTCAAGCCACAATCAAGTGGATTAAAAGGCAATACAAAAAACGTGAAAATATATAAAATGTGTACTAACAGGTCCAATGTGCATCAAAAATTCATTTGAAGAAAATATTTTATACCGCTAATAAGATCATAAGGCAACACGAAGTTCTGAATAATTGTCAGAAACCCCATTAACCCAACGTTTTCAACACTATTTCCTGCTGAATATATAGTGTCCAGTATATATATGTACAATAGCAACAGTGTCTAACTATGAAAAAGCTACTAGACATCTAATTGCGGTTTGCGAACAACAACAAATTATTGCAGTTTCTTTGCAAAATAGGCAACATTTTATTGTAGCAAGCCAACAAAAGAAGAACCTGTCATTGATGAACTGAACAGTCTCGAGGCAAATGTGGGGCAGCTGGACGAACAGGTGGCTTGGAAAGAGATTCTTTTTCGTTTACGCTGTTCTCTTCCACATTTGCCTTCTGCAACCCTGCTGCTTCAAATACATAATCCTTCACCTCTTGAAACCTTACCTCTGATAAAGAAACCTCAGCAAGAAGTCTCCATGCATACGCCTGTGATGCATCATCAAAATCCTTCCTTCTTTTCAGCACAATGTGTCCGCTGATCTCCCATACTGCTGGATTTACTTGAGTGTCCAATATCTCCTGGCTTACTTCTCCAAGTGCTTGTTTCTCAGCAAAACACTGAACATACACGTGAAGCAACTATATTAGTTCTTTCGCCAAAGAAATTAAGCACAGCAAGTATTACTATTCTGTAATTCAACTGTTATAACTACTGGGGAGAAGGAGACTTAAAACCTTGGTTCTCCTATAAAAGGAGACCAAAAAATGCTACCAAGTTACAAAACTCTTGATGAAAGCACTCATCAATGTATCACCTTTGTGTGTGCGTGAAGGCACACTACATACGAAATCTGAATAATTTTAACAATAGGTTAAATTTAGGCACACGGTATTTTTCAAAATGATTCATATATGACATGTTGTGTTTGATGAATAAAGAAAGTTTGTGTCAATAATGAAACCAAGTAAAAGGGTTTTAATAAAGAAGAAGCCTAATTTACACGGGATAAAGAAAGGTACACGGTATTGTTTTATGCTTAACATTAGTCTAATTTTAATGAGAGTCACAATCACAAATGAGTGCTTTAATAAAGAAGAAGCCTGAACTGAAGTCTAATTTAAACCCCACAAAGCCACTAAGAACGTACGAAGTCAGCAAATGTGGTTATAAGAAATAACAATACCTGAGGAAACAAAAAGATCCTTTTCCCACAATCTGAGATGAGCACATTGAAAGGGATATTTTTGTTCTGCAGGCAAATGCAAGAACTAGCAACTACGTCAGATAAATCGCTTATCGTATTTCCACCCTCAAAAACAAGACCTCGTGTTGGATAATTCCACAGCTCTGAAACAACCACTCCTTTATCGCTCAGCCCCTTCTCCTCACCTACTCTTCGGTTTGGAGCTTTCTCAACTGGTAAGGGCACTGCCAAGTAATATGCCTGTAACCAAGTAGAACAATAACAAAATTTGAATCTATATAATCTTGTATCAGAAATTAATAAATAGGCCAATTGGATAGGAAAAGATAGATATATACTTGGTAGTGCATGTGGTTAATAGTGGCAAAAGCGCCCAAGCTGTTGTAACCCACTCTAAACAAGGGATCTGCTGCTTCTCTAGCCATATGAACTGCAAATAAGAAGCTCTTATGGTCGATCCTCTGTGGCAAGTAGTCGAGAAGCCGAGGTATCATTAGAACATGTCCATACTCAATAGGGCTCACCTGAAAAACAAATTAAGTTCATACCCCAGTTAGTCAAGACAAGTACTAAAAGAATTCGTTCAAACACAAAGTAAAGATCCAAGTAGAACATTAAAAAGCATATAAATAAGGTCATATATAATCTAACAAAAGAACAAAGTAGCTACTTTTGTTATAGATCATTGTGCTTACATTGATGGCAATAACGCTAGGAGAGTTCAAATCTGAAGCTATATCTGCGCTAGGCAAGAAGTGGCTCTTGTTGTCATTGCTTGGTTCAAACCTGAACAGCACTTCTTCTTGGCCAACTTTGGTGAAGTTGAATTTACTGTCATTAAAGGGCTGAAGAACCTGGTCGACCCGAAATTCAGTGAGCCGTTTCTTCAGGTGGCGACCTTCGTTTAGCTGGGCAATAAATCCGTATTTCCCAGGGATAACCTTTGTCTCACAATTGGTTACGTCGTAGCGAAAAAGACCACGCCTCATTCGATCCTCCCACTGTCCAAGCAACAAATTGTGAAGGAAAAATACCTGAGGTAGTTCTTCAGACGAATTCACATTCACATTTCCATCTTCAATAGGATGCTCTCTGTCTATCTTGAACGTATATAGAGGAAGCTTTGAGACTGAAAACCAGAAAAAATTAAGACCCAATAAACAAACAATTTGCTAAGAAAAAATTAACATAACAATGAACATGGTATATGCTTGTTTCGCCAAAAACGTAATTTTAAAAATGTCTTTTGCAATCATTTTCAGTATGTTCTTTTGCTTGCTTATCATATTTAACTTATTATTCATAAATAAAAATTTATTGGAAATAACCCTTCCATATTTCCAATTTAATTAAATGGATAACATCACTAAATTCAATTTTATTTTTCTAATTTTTTCCTCGGATACCAAACAACCAGACTCTTAGCTTAGTTTATGTACAAATATATGGTTTTCCTGAAAGAAGTCTAAACATAAGTTAAGCTAAAAGTCTCTTTGGCATGCTGACTAGTCAAATTTGAAAAATAAGTAAATGCTTAATCAGTAATAGCTTTATTTTCATTTAAATTTTTAGTTTATTTGTTAATGTTATTTTTTTCCTTAATTAGCTATAAGTCTATAACTATATATACTTTAACATTTTCAACAAATCAATAATAATTTTTCCAAAAAATAAAAACCTTCAAATGGACTTTATATTATAATAGCAATAATAAAAATTTTACAATAATAAAAATTTTGCAATAATAAAAAAATAAAATTAACAATAAAATTAAAAGCTTCCTTAAAATCCAATTAAATGATAAATCTTTCTCCACCTAAGTTTTCTCTTCCTCTTACGCTCTGTTTGTTTCAGCATTAACGTTTTCTAGAAAATGATTTATTTTCCAAAGAGCATTTTCTAGAAAACTGTCTTATTTTTCAGTGTTTGGTAACAACCTTGAAAATGAGCTTGAAATTGTTTTTCGATGTTTGGTATGCATTTTTTCTAAAATATTTATTGTATAATTTAAAACATGTATATTATGAAAACTAACTAACGTAATCATTATAAACAAAAAACCAAGAATAAATTTGGTTTTCATACTAAAATTTTGACAATAGATACAATCAAAATTAATTAGTGGTCAAATTTTCATGATCTCTATCACTCATTTTGCTTGTATAAATAGACAGTAACATATGTACACACACACACACATATCAACCATTTGTCTACTATGGTCAACCACAAGTCTTCAATATTACTCTAAATTATGTATTTATATAATGTACTACATAATATATCATCACTGCATAGTATCTGCCAACAAAAAAAGTATTTGCCAACAAATGCAATTCTCCTAAACAATTATCATTCATTATATAATAATATTATTAGTCCACAATAAAGATTGTCCCATGTAAAAGTAATTTAGAGCAATATAGGTACTATGTTTAAAATTTTCATCTTTTACTTCATTCATTCTTTCTTCTTCTTCAATTTTTTTTTTTTTTTTGCACTTTATGTACGAAAAGGAAGTAACTTCTGCCTGGAATCTATCAAACCGAAAATTTCTTAGAGAAAAAAGAAAATCGAGCTTGAAATTCAAAATAAAGAATTGGGATTTTGGTAGAGAGAAATGAAATAGTTACCACTAGCTACAAATTTGTTCTCCTTTGCAAGTAGGAGCTATTGACCGATCAGTGAAGGAAAAAAAAATATAATATGAGAATTGTGTTACAGAGGGGAAGAGAAACATGGAGAAAAGAGAGAAGAGAGACAATTAAAGAGAGAGATCTATGGGATGAGGAGAGACCAGAGTTAGTAAAAATGAGGGTATGAGGAGAGAAAAAGCAAAGGAAAGAGAGAAAAAGCGAGAAAACTTACCATGAGAGAGAGAAGGCGCCAAAAAATTATGTTTCCCACAGCTATAGACAAAGATAATATTTATAAGAGATGCAACGCGTGAGAGAAAGATTGTTTTCCAAAATTTTTTTTTTGGAAAACAACCTATAGAAAATAAGCCTTATTTTTATTAGAGTTTTCCGTTGACCAAAGATAGTTTTCCATTGACCAGGTTTTTTTTGTACTACCAAACACTGGAAAATGTGGAAAACTATCTTTACAGAAGGTTTTCCAGCGAAACAAACAGAGCGTTAGACTTTTTTCTTTAAGAGCAAGACTCATATTTAAAAAACTAAAAAAAAAAAATTACTAACAATCAATCAAATAACTTATTTTGAGGCCAGCAAACAAATAACTTAATCCAGAAGTGACTTTGCTCCAAAACAATCAAAGAGAAATAACTTATACAATAAAATTGAAAAGCACATGCAATCCTGCATTATTTTATACATACATACCAGGTAAGCAGCACTTTCCCAGGCAATTCCTTGTGCACCCTAAGGCTCTCTCAGAATTATTATCTTCATTATTACTGTCCTCCTGGTAATTCGAAACCACTGTTGGAACCCTCTTGATAGTCAGCACCCTCGTCATCATCTTGTACCCTTCTCAATTACTCACACCAAAACCAAGACTTCCAACTCTCCCTCTTCTTGTGTGTATATATTTGTAATATAACACAAAAAATAAGTACATGTATATATGGATATTTGTGAACAAAACGAGTAGGTACTAAAAAGAAAGAAGCCCAAAGAGGAAAAAAAAAAAAAAAAAAAGTTTCACAGTTTCTACTACTTAAAAACAAGAGAAGGGTCTCTTGTGCCTAACGGGAAGGGTTTCTTTTTCTGGGTTTCTGTGAGTTATTAGAGTTCTTTTCTCCCTGCGGCTGCGAGCAACCAGGTCTTTGCTATTTTCTCAAAGTCTCTTAGCGCCTGCCTTTCCGTGTCTTTCTCTGCTTCTCTTCTTCTTCTTGGTCTTTCAACGGTTTGTGTGGCGGTGCGGTTGCCCTCCTTTTTTTTTATAGAGTACCACAAGTCCCGAAGAAAATTACTACTTCATATTTATGGTCTTTGGGATGGGAAAGTATTAGAATGGGTTAGGGAGCACTTTAACTTAAGATGTCAACTACGTGGTTCGTAATCGCCAGAGATCATCCAGCGTTTGTTGGAACTTTGATCTTTCTTTTCTTTTTTGGAGAAAAACCTTTGATCTTTCTTTAAGCGGTGGACAGGCATATATGATTTTTTTTTTTTTTTTTTTAAAGAAAATTTCAACCTATGGCATCTACTCTACCTCTTTATTATCAAATCAAGACATCAATCAGTTTTTGATATAAGTGGGGATTGAACCCCAAATTTCTTATTCAACCATCAGGGATTTTATTACTTTTTGTTTCAATTATTATTATTTTCTTTCCTATACCTCACATCATATCATATCATATATAGTATTTACTATATAATAAAAATTGAACTTAAAAGTTATGGTTGCACCAAATGACTACTCTCATTAATTAGTAAATTAATTTTATAAATAAAAAAACAGCTCACCTTTTAACTAAGGTATAAGATTTAATAATAATTTAAAACAAATTTAAATTCTATTTAAACTAAAAGTCTATTATTAAAAATTTCTAAACTTAAATCCCACACAACCCATGTTTTTGTTTTTGTTTATGTTTTTTCCTCAAGTATAATAAAAGTTGGGTTTAGAAGGCCAAGTGGCTACTCTCACTAATTAGTAAATTAATTTTATAAAATACATATATATATATATATATATATAACCCATGTTTTGACTAAGGAATAATATTTAACAATAATTTCAAACAAATTTAAATTCTATTCAAATTAAAAGTCTATTATCAAAAGTTTTTAAACTTAAATCCTACACAACCCATGTTTTTGTTTTTGCTTTTTTTCCCCTCAAGTTGCATGATTTAATAATAACTAAAAAAATTAAAATTCTATTCGAAATAGAAGTCTATTATAAAAAAAATTTAAACAATAAATCTCACATACAACCCACGATTTTTTTTCCCCTCAAGTTGCATCTTATTATGCTACAATGCTCTTGACTAAAGGATAAGATTTAACAATAATTTAATTTAAATAAAGTTTTATCACCTAATTAACAACATCCTACTTCCATGTGACTAATTAATTAAAATTGTGGTTTTTGAGTTTGGGATTTCATGTTTAGAGTTTAGAGTTTGAGGCTTAAGATCTTGTGTTTAACCATTTTAAGGTTTAGGATTTGGGTTTTACATGTTTGCTTTTCAAGTTTGTGGTTTTGATTTTACGTATGGGATTTACGGCTTTTTTTTTTTTTTTTTAAGGGTTGTGGGTTTTGTGCTTATATTTTCATTTATGGTTCAACAAGTTTTGGGTTTTGCATTTTTGGGTTCAGACTTGGGTTTTAGGGTTTTATGTTTTCATGTTAAGGTTTGATTTTGAGTTTTGGATTCAATGTCTTTGTGTTAGGGATTTTTAAATTTTGCATTTTTGTGTTTTGAAATTTTGGGTATTGTGGCATAATTTTTGTGTTTAATATTTGAGGTAGAATTTGAAGGTTTTGTATTTAGTGCAAGGTTTTTGGATTTCACCCTTTCGTGTCTACGGGGGAAAAGTATTAGTGCCTTATTCTAAAGAAAAAGAGTAATTATTATAGAATGAAGGTCTATCTTATGGTTTTTGTTTTCTATTAACTTTTAGTCAACCATCAGATAGGCTAATAACTAAGATTGGTAATTGTAAGAACACAATTTGTAGTGACCCATAATAATGTTGGGTTCGCACGTAAAAAGGCCCAAACAATATCATTTATAGAGCGTGGGTTTGAAAGGCTAGGCCTTTGTCACCAGACAGTGGTTTTCCGTGGTGTTCATACATAATTAAATCGTGTTTGCTCTAAGAGTCTTTTTCCTAGAGGCGGGCTGGGAGGCTCTAGTTTTTGGCCATTTTTCCCAGCCACTTTCTTGGTGCATTAACCTTCACATTATATAGCCATTTTTGGTTGATCTTAGCCCTCCACTTGTTGATCAGGCAGATGCCTACTTCTGTACCCGTCCCTAGGGATGGCAATGGGGCGGGGCGGGGCCGAAGGATGGGATCTTCGCCCCCGCCCCGTATGGATTTTTCTTGTCCCATCCCCGCCCCGCCCCGCATGACGGGGAAAATTTTTTGCCCCATCCCCGCCCCTTAAGGCCCCGCGAAGACCCGCGAAGCCCCGCCCTACACCATAAAACTTTATTTCTTGTTAATTTTCCCTTCAACTATTACCATTTTTTCAAATAAAATGACATGTTTCAATAATAAAAATATACTTGAAATTATAAATAAATTTATCCTATCAAATCAAACTAATTTTTATCAAATCAAACTAATTTTTAGCAAATACTAAATAATATTATCTAAATGTTTAACAAGATAATATCACAACAAAAATCTCATAGTTAACACAATAAAATAATCCAAACTCCTAATACATAACAAAATAAAAATTGTCTAGTTCTTCAAAAAGAATCTCCACTTAAATAAAATAAGATGATGATATTTTTGTTTAAATAATAGGGTTTTAGGGTATAAAAAATTACCTTTTAACCCTTATTAATGCGGGGTGGGGCGGGGATGGGGCGGGGTGGGTCTAAAAGGTGTAAACCCATCCCCGCCCCGCCCCGTGGTACGGGTCTAAAATCTCGCCCCATCCCCGCCCCACCACCCTTGCGGGGCGGGGAAAACCCGCACGGGGCGAAGCGGGGAGGGGCGGGTCAAGCGGGGCGGGGCAAAATTGCCATCCCTACCCGTCCCATCAGCTGTCCCTCCTCGCTTTCTGTTAGTTGCGATGATCGAAGTCACCCTGTTCAGGCGTCTTTTCTCATTAACATGATCACGACGTTGGCGGGTGCATTTAATGCGGAGGGGACGTATTTACCCTGAGCCAGTTTCGCACCGTACCCCCACGTGAGTCCCATTCTACTCGCATCTCCTTCAGGGGGCTTTCTGGGGGCAGCCATCATCGAGACGTTGCTCTTCCCCTTGAAGTCCTGGAGTGCCGAGGACAGGGTCATCCTCGGCTGTTCCACTCGACACTTCGGCCTTTCCCCATTCGTCCTTGGTAAATACACTCCTCGGCACGAGCCCCGGGCCCCAATAGAGCGTGGACCGGATCATAAGTTCCTCGACCCCATAGTAATCCTTATTTTCTTTTGCTTTTTGCTAAGTTCGTAATTTTTTTAATCATATTGTTTTTTTTAATTAAAAAAAAAAGGGTTTTATATCATATGGTATCATGGAAGAAAGAGGGGGGAAATACAATATATATATATATATATATATATATAAAGTTTTCACTAAATTAATTGGTTGAGTCTATAGGCTACCTCTTGTGGGTCCACTTGTGTAGATTAATATTAAAAGTATCTGATAAAATGCATTTTACACCCTATTTTAATCAAGTCATTTTAATTTACAATTTTAAAAATTGTTATTTTAGTCCATTAACTTTGATAACGCACTCTCAAAAAAAAAAAAACTTTTATAACACAATCACTTTATTTTTTTGATCTACTACCACTAATAATTTTCAGTTAACACCCTTAAAACAACGTTGTTTTACATTGTTAACAATAAAAAAATCATTTCAAAGATTATTTTATTAGGTTATTCTATGGACTAAAATGACAATTTTTTAAACTTAGCAAACTAAAATGATAGTTGTTAAAAGTTAAAGGACTAAAATGACAATTTATCAAAGTTAATAAACTAAAATGATAATTTTTAAACACAATGGACTAATAAAATGATATTTGATCAAAGCTATAGGGCCTAAAGTGTATTTTTAACCCAGAATAAAGAGGTAGTGCATGATCTAGCCCAATAATGCTAGGATCACAACAAAACCCAAAACTCGTCCGTATAACGAGTCATGAGTGTTGAAGTTATAGACCCACCATTTTTACTTCATCACTTAGAGCATCAATATTGGTGGTACTAAATAACTATATTATTATTTTTAGCAGCACCAAATACCAAAATGTGCCCTACAATGATGGAACCAAAACTATATTTTTTTGGCATCCACATTGATTGCTAAAAGTAGTTGTGCAATTGTAACTGAAAGATTTAAAAAAAAAAAAAAAAATTTGTGTTCACACTACTTTTGATTATTTTACTCATTTTATTTTTTCATTTATTCTTATTTCTATCTTTTTGTGTTCACATTACTATCGTTTGTGCATTCACACTTCTTTCACTCTTTTTTTTTTTCTTTTTTTATATAGCGTTCACACTATTATATATTGTTTGTAAGTTCACACTATTGTTATTTTTTCTTATATTTTTTTCTTTTCTTATATTTTTTTTATTTGTGTGTTCACACGGGTAATAGATATATTATTTTATTGTGATATTTATATTATTTTATTATGTTGAAACCTAAAATAAATCTACTGATACTAGATGTTTTGTAAAGTAAATAGATAAAACAGATAAAATAATGTTTTATAAAATAAGTAAGTAAAATAGATAAAATAATTTTTTATGCTACCAAATAGCTAAAAAAAATGGTTCTAACAATATTGATGCTTTTACAACTTATCACGTGCTGAAATCGTGGGTTTTGCTGTCCTACTAGGAATTTGTGTGGGCTGCTGCAGTAAAGTTTCAACTGGGTCAGGACAATAGATGGCAGCTCAGGCCGAGGCCCATGTCCAACAAGACAACTAGTTCGTGTCTCAGAATCGAAGAAACCAGGAGTCACACCACACGTACACACGTAAACGAAAATGGGGGAAGTGTTATTGGGAGTGGGTGTTTGTCAGAGTCAGTCCTCTTTACTAGTGGTGCGACCCAAGGTTGGATTTCGATCACTGCGTAAAACCCACAACAACAGTGTTAGCAGAAGTACCATTCGTTGTTCAACCCCAACCCAGCTCTCGAAATCGCCATCTTCCTGTGGATTTGGTGGTGTCAGATTGGATCTTCAACGACACTGCGTTTTGGCTTCTGGGGCTGTCTCTTCTGACCCTCTTCAAGCGTCCACTGTCTTTACTGTCGACTACATACAACCTGACATCGGTGGCGGAGGAGACGGAGGCGGTTTTGGTGACAAAGGCGGTGGCGGTGGCGGTGGTGGAGGCGACGGTGACAACAACAGCAAGGGCGACGACGAAGGCGAAGAACAAAACAGCAAGAAAATGGGGTCCATGTCCATGTCTCAGAAATTAACTCTTGGATATGCTGCACTTGTTGGAGGTACATATAAAATTTTATGTATTTGTATTTCAAAATTTCCCTAGCAGTTGATACATGAGATATCTGTTTATATTAGGATTGAGTTGGAAATGGAATTAGTTTCCTAAAGTTGTTAGATTACTCGATTGCATAAAGGTTTACTGCTTTGTACCATTTCGGACCGCCAAATTTGGTCTTGGGTTGATCATTGATCTTTTAGATAGGTACTATAGGATTTGAACTTATGGTGTCTACTCTATGATGATTGCCTTTTATTATCCGGGCAAGACATCAATTGGTTTTTGGCATGGGCGGGATTTGAACCCGAGACCCTTATTCAAGCTAAGGGGAACTCAGCATGCAAGATTGATGTTGATCATCATGGCCTTTGTAGATTATGTTTGAGGCATATCTCACTTATGGAATAATTTATGTAGTCGTATATCTCTTTCGTTATAGTCTGTTTGCCTTGATTATATGTTCAGCTATAGAGGTAAAAATAAAATTTTAAAAAGTAAAGATTGTGCGTGCATGTAATTGAATGGGGGAAGATAGGGGTGGATGGTGTACAAAAGTTGGTCGAGGGAGCATGGGTATAGTTTATGGAGGAGTATCAGAGCATGGTGGGATAGTTTTTTTTTCTGGCATATGGATTTTAAGGCAGGCGATGGAAATCAAATAATATTTTGATATGATCTTTGGATTGGACACCTTTTTCCAAAGGATTTATACCCTGATCTGTTTGAGTGTGCAGTCGACAAGGAAGCTTTAGTTGCTGATGTGTTGGATTCTCTGTTGAACAAGGAGGTTAGGAGTTGGAATTTGCAGTTCCATAGTGACTTTCATGATCAGGACAGTGTATTCCTTTCTTGATCACATTAATTCCCCTGGTGTCTAGGGAAGAAGGAGATGATAGAATGACATGGATATTGAATGGGAGTGGCAATTTTGCTGTTCTGTCTTGCTACAAGACCATTCGTGGCATCCACAATCATTCTTTTCCCTGTAAGAGTATTTCGTGTGTTAAGCTCCAAAAGAGTCTTGTTCTTCTTGTGGAGAGTGTTTCTCATTACTAAGTTTGTGTTGTATATATCGGTGTAGTGGGGAAACGTTGAACCATCTTTTACTTCAATGTGATGTGGCAAATGCTTTGTGAAGTGAAATGTTTCGGATGCTTTGGATTTAGTGGTTGATGCAGATGACTTTTGCAAATCTATTATTTGGTTGGAGAAATTGGTTTGGGAAACATCCTTTGGATGTAAGGAATTTGGTGCTGGCATGCATGAGGTGGATAGCGTGAAGAGAGCAAAATAGTCGTATGTTTAAGGATGTTGAGAGATTTCTTGATCACTTGAAGTCCTTGTTGATGCGTACTTTGTTTGATTGGTCTCAGGCTTGGGGTTTTACACATTGTTCTTCTATTCTTGAGTTCTAAAACCCTTTAAGATCTTCTATTTGATATCCGTGTAATTTATTAAGATATTTTGTGTTCACCATTGCGACCATAAAGTATTTTTCATTTTCAACAAAACTCTTATTACTTATCAAAAAAAGGTGCATGTAATTGAATTTTGGTTTACATTTCGACAGTGGGTGGTGTTATGGGCTATTTGAAGAGTGGCAGCCAGAAGTCACTGTTGGCAGGAGGAATATCTGCCTCACTGCTATATTATGTTTTTTCTCAGCTTCCTGTGAGACCTGTTCTTGCATCATCCGTGGGGCTTGGTAAGACACAATTATACTCTTTTTAGTTATCTTAAATTTTCTATATTCGATAGTTCAACAGATGATGCTATGAATTAATGGATAAGACCTGCTTATTGGTGTTTTTCACCGGCATTTTCCTTTTAATCTTCTTATAAATAATGCACAATTAGTCCCCAGTGTACCAGAACTTTACCTCCTTCTCTGTTCTATAATTTAACTATTACTTGTCGGGAAAAAGAATGCACAATTAGTGACTTCACTTTGATTAGAATTTTGATGTAAGACTCTTGAGAACAAATATCAATGCATTCACTTTCAAAAAAAAAGAGAGGTGTAATGGCTATTATTGGTTATTTTACTTTTTAATGGTTCTGTTAGTCCCTATAAATATCTGTTATAACATCTTATTAATTATAAGTAAATAATGCTTTTCTCTTGCAAAAAAAAAGTATCATTATTCATTAATTCCTCTTATTTAGACCTGAAGAAACTGCATACTTAATAACTGATCTCTTAAAAAATAGAAATTAAAGAAAAGGACCTAAAATTTAAATATTAAAAAGATAAGAAGTTAGTGAATATATAGGCAAATACGATGAAGAGATGCCATTTGGTTCAAAGACCATTGGCACATTCTGAATTGAAATATTTAATATGCCAAGCGAAGCATGGAACTTTTGGGCAACCTACCATGTAACAAATAAGGTATGATCTTCTAGAGACACATTTTGTTACGTGTAAAAAAATTAATAAATCCACTACACAGTACACACATATTCCTATAATCCCCTTATGCATCAAACAATAGATCATTCATTTAATGATCCAAGCTTGAGCAACATAGCTATAGAACCCATTTAGGAAGGACTCCAAAGTCAAACAGAGTGTAATTTCTTCACATCATCATACACGGAATAAGCATCAAGCTATCAATATATGCAGTGCTAATGCAAGGGCTGTGTAAAACCCATCACCAATGCTCATTAGCAAAAGCAATACCAATTTACAGAGTGTTGTATTGCATTGTACCCCATTTTTTTATATACTTATTAACAAATCTGTTAAAACAAGAAAGCATAGGGTTTTACCCTAGTACATGGGATTTATGCTAAAATAAAACTGAAAATTCAAATTCAATGTAAACTTCCAAAAATTTAGCAAATTTATAAATTCATTAAAACTCGATGAAGAGTCTGAGGTCACTCTGTCACGGCCTGCATCCACTCAAAGACAGTCTTAGGAATAGATGCTTCAAATTCTCTATTATTGTCTCCTTTTCCTCAAAGGTACACCCATTTCTCTCTTTCCAAATATGCAACTTCAAACATTTATGAATAACTTTTGGACTTTACAAATCTTGATGCATTCCCCAACATCCTTTCCAAAATGCCAGCAATTCAATCACCATTTGTGGCATCACCCAATTAATTCCAACCAAACAAAAGACCATACTCCATTGCAAATTAGCTATTAGGCAATGTAGGAGCAAATAATGAATCAATTTCCCATCCTCCTTTTTTTTTTATAGGAAATAAAAGTTTTATTGAGAGCAAAACTGCAATGTGTTTACAATTGTAAACTCACAGCAATGAAAAAAATACATTCAAATCAAAAGGAAAATCTAACAGAAATAATGAAATCAGACAAAGAAATACAATGTGTGAGACTCCAAATACGAGACCACTCAAATAAAGTCCTAGCTAGCAAAGTCTTCAACAGATTAATAGGTCTCTCAATGTCCTCAAAAGTCCGGGCATTGCGTTCCTTCCATACTAACTACATTAGACATACCGGTACCATATTCCAAACATTTGAAAAATAATTCCCCAAAAATTTGGAAAATAATTCCCCAACCAATTCCTCCAAGCGAAAAGAAGAGAGACTGTTCTCGGCATCACCCACTGAACCCCAAACAAAAAATAAATAAATAAAATTAAAAAATAAAATAAAAAACTCACTCCACAAAGGGTGAGCAATCTTACAATGGAGAAAAAGATGATCCACAGTTTCGTCATCACACCGACATAAGCAACAGCAATTAACAAGAGGCAAGTTCTTCTTAATAAGGTTATCTATTGTAAGAATACCACCCACCTTGCACGTGTAATCTATGTAATTTGTATCCTGTTCTTCCATAGACAAAAAAGTGAGATCTTTGTTTGGGTGGGGGAGGGGTCTCTTCGATGCCCATGTGCTTGAAATTTTTACATCAAAACAAATAGGGTCTAATGGTATTTTGGGAACTGAGTTAGTCTATAATTTTCTGGAAGACTTCCTATGTGTCCAAGACTCCAAGTTAGTGTTTTTTTTATTTTTTTTTTATTCCAGTATTAGTGTTTTTTTTTTTTTTTTTTTTTTTATTCCAGTATTAGGCTTTGAGGAAGCTTTTTTTTTTTTTTTTTTTTTTGATAATTCAATAGTTACAAGTACAATGGGATATGGGAGATTTGAGTCCTCGATGTCTCTATTATAAACACCAAAAGGTGCCAATCAGTTGAGCTACAAGGCTCTTTGGCTTTAGTTAGCAATTATTAACTTTACTAACCAGAGAGATTATTTTGGTGTAATGAGGTAGTTTGAGAAGTAGCATTTGGTATTATGTCACAACTCCTACTAAAATACAATTGTGTTGATTGACTTCATTTGGTGAGATATAACGGTTGAGATAGGTAAATTCGTGAGAGGAAGATGGGGGAGGAACTTTGGGAAAGAAAAAGGAAAGAAGAAAGTGGAGGAAGAGTCATTGGTTTACCTCATGGAATTTATTTGTGGGTCTAGAGGTTGAAACAAAATAATTAACAAGGATGAGAAGCTATTTTTTTAATTGAGAATGAAAGATTTGAAAATTTAAGTTTACAGAACTTAGATTATTCTCCGAATGAAACTAATTTTAGGCAATTAAGTTCTGATCATTGGTCTTAAGAATACTATAACCCAAAAGCCAAACAAATGTCATGCCTTCATAGTGAAGGGTTCCACGGAAGATGGTTGATGCTTCATGTCCGATTCCGTACAATTCCCCATATACTAAGGAATTACGATTAGGAAGACACTCAAATGCAAAAGCTGGAAGATCAGGTATCCGAAATCTCACAACTGAATCATAAAGACCGTCCCCTGCAAGTTTGTATCAAAAAATGCAACATTGAATTCAGAGATAGAGAAAATGGTAATTTTTCACATTCATTACGACAGTTAATATACCCTACTAGCAGAAAAGCCAATCTATATCAGAATGCAGTTACACCAAATATAGAACTATTTAGTGAAGGTTGAAAGAATGTCCATATTTCAAGTATTAAAAAGATCAAGTCATACATCTAATAAAAAATAGACGAATGCATGTGAGACATGCATATAAAAAAGTACCAAAAGAAACAAAAAAGGACAGCAACATGATAACCCAGTGGTTAATCAGATTCACCACTTCATTTTATCATTGACAGCTTACCATCAATGTGTAAAGTTTCGCCATTAGATCTATAGGTGGCAGGATTTCGCCCAGATCGAATAGCTCCTGCAGGACTCCAACTGAAATAGTTGATAAGACAATTAGCAACTGCTGTGAGGCTGAAAGCTCAATGCAAACTTCAGATATAGATGCTTATGAGAGAACATAAAGAAATTTCTGCTGCTTAGGTGTCAGAAAATCCTATGACTTTCCCTTCATTTTGCAAGTAAAAGTGAAAAAATGATGAACGAAAAATGATGACCAAAAGAATGGTAGAACAAAGAGTGAAGGCAGGTAAAATTTACACGAAATGTCCTGCAAAGAGAAAGGAAGTGCCCTAGGAAAAAATTGTCTGGTATAAATATATCTTTTGAGTTTTCTTGAAAACACTAGAGGATATAATCATAACATTGCATCACTCATGTGCACATTTTACACCTTACTTATTATGTCACCTATTCAATTTTTGGACGATAACCCAAGTCCTTAATGGTCTTCATATAGAAGAATATTATGGGTTTTCTTCTTATAAAATTACATTCTTTCATCATTGAATAACATATGCCAATGTGTCCACTATATGTCTTAAGAGTCTTAGAGGAGTGTCTAGGTAGTATGATAAAAAATAATAATAATAATAAAAAACAGAAAAAAAAAAAAAAAAAAAAAAAAAAAAAAAAAGGGAAAACCAGAAATTTTTTACTGTGGAAAAGTGTAAGACATGCACCCGAGACTGTTGATGTCCAACATGGACATATCTCCTCCATAGAAAAGTTCAATGCGATAGAACATTGGAGTCTACTATTACAGTAGGCATCTTCTTGAAAATTCTCTGTTTTTTGCTAAACCAATCTCAACATTAAATTAAACACGGGGAATCATTTTTTGCAACATGATAAAAGCACAAGCACAGTTATTGAGATCCTAAATGTTGCATTGTAGTTCACATGTAGAATTACCCAGTATCGGTCCTAGTCCATGAAAAAGAATGGTAGTTCACTTGTAACTTGAGGTACAAATAAATATACATCATTCACAACGCATTTGTAAACTGATTTGTCTCTCTTATCTACACACAGTCAATAGCCTCAAAATATTATTTAACATATTTTCCAGAATAAGTTTCAGTTATTAACTTAACATTCTAATCAGCTGTTCTGTTTCTACTCCCCCTCCCTTCCCCACCACCCCCCAAAAAAAAAAGAACTTTTATGTTTGGCAAGTTTCAGGAAAGTCTTAGAAGATGAATGTTTCAAATCCAGGTCATTCCAATAAGTACCTGAATTTATATGCTAATGGGTTGTTTGCAGCAGCCGGAGATGGGAGCCCCCCACAGTAAGAAATGAAAGACCTTATTATCCCCTTTCGAACATGAGCTTCGTTAATCATCTTCATTGCCATCATATGATCTGGCATATCAACAACAAAAGTTACAGAAAAAACAGGCCCAAGGACTCCATCTCCCAAAGTTGGAATCAATCATATTGTAAAATTAAAAGGAAAAAAAAAAGTGCAAAAGAAAACTTCTACAAAACTAAAAGGTTGTGGTGAAGTATATTGTAAAATTATATTTCAAGTATTAGGCTTTCATGGATCTCAGAGCTAGTCATTTATGGATTCATGAGCTATGCCAAGACAACTTTAAGTAACAAATCATTATGTATAAGGGTTTAATTTACCTATTCCAGGGTCCAGACCCATCTCACCCAGAATGGTAACACCAGCACTCTTTGCCTTTTCATTTAACATGGACATGGACTCATCGACGTAGCTAGCAGTAACAAGATGCTTTTTAAGCTGCATAAAGAGAGATTATCATCTCCTTAGCAAGAAAGAAAAAGTAATGGACAGCATTTAGTAAATGAGAAATCCAATTTTTACTTTCGACTCTGGTTGATCATAATATACCATAAACCAATCAACATATCTCTATTTGTCTCTTGTTTCAACCCGGATTTTTCAGTCTTTCTGGTTCTTAACCACGTTATTTCTTCTTGGAAGGAAAATCATCTCTTCAGCTAAAGTCTAAGATCAAATCTCAAAACCCCTTTCCCCAGATTTAGTTAGTCCTTAACTAATTGGTACAGTTCCTCAGGTGCCTTCTACATATTATTCATTGCACAGATTTTACAGTTAAAAAGCATATTTCACTTTCATATATTAACTGGATTGTTAATTGTTGAGCTGATTCTGCATAAAAATAATTATTCGTATATTGTTTTTTCACAGGTGGTATAAACTTGTTACTGAAACACACATTGACTTGAGTTAAGAATTTATAAATCATAAATTCAGTTATTTGCTTGCTGAATTTTTACAAAGTTCACCATTATTGTGATCCTACACACACTCTCTCTCTCTCTCTCTCTCTCTCTCTCTCTCTTTGTGCTTACAAGTGTGGAAGTGGGGATTTGAACCTTGGTTCTCCCCATGGGAAGAACTGGGCAATGCCATGAGCCACAAGGCTCCTGGTGTGATCCCTCACCTGTTGAGCTTGGGCTAGAAGCAGATTTAATATTAGGTCACAACCAGCTGTGATAACTCTTAACTGTGATACAGGATATGAAATTGAGACAGCTCCATATACCTCAATGCATGCATTTGCCACAATAATGTGACAACTAGCAGGGAGTAAACTTATGACCACTTCAACCTGCAAGAAACAACAGACATTGACAACGTAAGCCCATGAAATGTGATAATTATTCAGGAAAACGGAAGTAACTTATTCTCGTGAGAAAACAGTAGAAATCTAAGTAGTGAATTTAGAATGATTTATGTCAACAACTGTCGCCATGCATGCATGAGCCACCGCAGCTTCAATAATATCAAAGGCCTCATTTATCAAAGTTCATCCAGTAGTTGACTGATACATTGGCCAAATAACTATTTAAAATTACCATGGAAAAGAACCTACCTGTGAAACATACTTAAAAAGATTTTCATGATCCATCACATCAAGCTGAATGGCTGTTCCATTAGGAATTCCTTCAATGATCTGCATCCAATCCTTCACTATAAATATCAAATGGTTTATATGCACTGAAAATACACATAACTATGCATGTATATACACTCTATTGTATTAAGACAGTATTCATACATGTATGCCAGTATTGCATTCATGTATATCAAACTGGAAAACTTTTTCCACCTTAATCAATAGCTGAAAAATTCATACTCTACAGAATTTGATGAAGCTAATATTTGCACAAAGGTAAAAGCTTTTTGGTCAGTGATACCTCTTCCGCATCCTTTAGGTAGAGAGATCCAACAATAACTTGAACATCATTCTGCTCTTCAGAATCATCTTCCAGGCATGCTTTATACCCTTGGTGAGATGAAAACCTTCCAGATGATCTCTTTCGCATGGAAGAGCAAATGTGGCAACAGAGAAGCCGCACTCATTGGTTGGTCTCGGGAGATAGCAGCACGAAGTACTTTCATAATAGGGCGTCCCAACGCTTCCGCCGTAACTCTATTTCTGAGCTTCGCGATCCAAATGGGGTTTTGTTTTCAGGAGAGGAAAATGCCTAAGCCATGATTGTAGATTTTTACAGTAAGCTCTTCTCCTCTTCAAACCCGTGTGACATGGAGTCGGTGGTCCAACATACTAAAAGGGTGGTGAGTGCGGACATGAATGATAACTTGGTGGAAGCCTTTACAAAAGAGGAGGTTGAAATAGCTCTTAAACAAATGACGCCTTTAAAAGCCCCCAGCCCCGATGGTATGCCCCCAATTTTTTTCCAACATTATTAGGATAGTATTGGTGATGATATTGTTAAGGTTGTTTTATTCTGTCTAAATTCCAATAAGGTATTGCCTTGTCTTAACCATACTTATATTACACTTATTCCCAAAGTCAAGAGCCCGGAATTTATTTCTGAATTCTGCCCTATTGCGCTTTGTAATGTCTTATTTAAACTTGTTTCTAAAGTGTTGGCTAACATATTAAAAAGATTGTTGCCCCAGATTATCTCTGAATCTCAAAGCGCTTTTCAACTGGACAAAGCCATCTCGGATAATATATTGGTGGCTTTTGAGACTCTCCACCATATGAAGATGAAGAAGGTGGGAAAAGTGGGACATGTGGCTCTAAAACTAGACATGAGCAAGGCCTATGATAGGTTGGAGTGGGGTTTTCTGAAGAAGATCATAGAGAAAATGGGTTTCCATCCTACTTGGATAGGGTGGATAGTGGGGTGCATCCAATCGGTTTCTTACTCCATTTTGGTTAACGGTGAACCCAAAGGCCACATCATTCCATCTAGAGGTATTCGGCAAGGGGATCCCTTGTCTCCATATCTCTTTCTACTGTGCTCGGAGGGTTTGAATGGGCGTATTCAACATGCGATTGATGGTGGTCAGATTGAGGGTTTTTCTCTTTGTCGCTCCGGTCCAAAGATTTCTCACTTGTTTTTTGCGAATAACAGTCTCCTTTTTTGTCGAGCTAGGGTTGAGGATGTGGGAGTCATCCTAACCCTATTAAGTCTTTACAAAAGAGCTTCGGGTCAAAAAATTAACTTGACAAAAACCACCCTTTTCTTTAGCAAAAATGTCTCGGATTTCACAAAAGAAACTATTAAAAATTTATTGGGTGTTGTTGAGATTAAGGAGTATGAGAAATACTTGGGATTGCCAGCGGTGGTGGGAAGAAATAAGAAAGCTAGTTTGAATTACATCAAAGATAGGGTGTGGGGAAAACTTCAAGGGTGGAAGGAGAAATTACTTTCTCAAGCGGGCAAAGAAGTGTCGTTGAAAGCAGTTGTTCAAGCTATTCCCACCTTTGCTATGAGTTGCTTTCGTCTTCCGGTGGGACTTTGCCAAGACATTGAAATGCTTATCCGAAAATTTTGGTGGGAACAAAGGGGTGATAGAAGGAAAATTCACTGGAAGAAGTGGGAGGTCTTATGCAAGCCAAAATTAGATGGTGGTTTGGGTTTTAAAGATCTCTGTAAGTTTAATGAAGCAATGTTAGCTAAGCATGTTTGGAGATTGATACATGATACGGACTCCCTTTTCTACAAAGTGTTCAAAGCCAAATATTTTCCAAATGGCAGTGTGTTTGAAGCAAAGTCAACCACAGGGTCATTTGCATGGAAAAGCATCCTTCACTCAAAAAATCTAATTGAAAGAAATGGCCATTGGAGAATGGGGGATGGTAAAAGTATTCGGATTTTCCATGATGCTTGGTTACCAAATTCTAATGCAAGTAGGATCCTTTTCCACAGAGGCACTCTTTCTCCGACTGCTATAGGTGATGGGCTTATCGATCCCAACTTGGGGTGGTGGAACCTTGGGTTGATTGATCAAAGCTTTTTCCCCCTGATGCACAGAGCATAAAATCCTTGCCCCTTTGCATCACCTCCCAGACCGATACCTTTGTTTGGCCTGCTGAAAAAAAATGGTTCTTATTCAGTAAAGTCGGGCTACAAAATCCTTTGTGAAGATCAACAGACAGATGGGCTCGACCCACAAATAGCTGAAGCTCAGAGGAAGTTGTGGAAGGGGGTTTGGAAGCTCAAAGTTCCTGGAAAGATTAAACATTTTCTATAGAAGGCATGTTCCAACTCGTTGCCCACTAAGGCAAATTTGATGAAGTGAACCATCATTCAAGAGAATGTGTGCCATCTCTGCTCCGATCATCCCGAAGATGTTAAACATGCTCTGTGGGGTTGTTCAAAAGTCCATCAGGTATGGCAAAGGAGTTTTAGGTGGACGGATAATTCTCGAGGTGCAAATGGTTCTTTTTCGGACCTGGTTCAATTAATGCAGGGAAATCCCAGGCTATTCCCTTTGTTTGCTGTCACAGCTTGGACTGTATGGCACCATCGAAACAAGTCCCGGCTTCAAACAGCCACGGTACCTTTGGACAGGTTAGCTATTTTCGCAGAGAATTATCTACAGAATTATGCAGATCGGAATGGACAGCCGGTACCTCCTGTGAGAAGAGCAGCAACAACAGTCCGCTGGAGTCCTCCATGTGAAAACCGGGTTAAAATTAATTTTGATGGTGCTCTGTTTGGGGAATCGAATAGTGCTGGAATTGGTGTGGTGATTAGGAATTCGGAGGGAGAGATCATGGCCGCCCTTTCTGAGAAAATTGTGAAACCCCAAGCAGCGGAGTTGATGGAGATCCTTGCTGCACGACGTGCAGTGCTTCTCTCCACTGAAACGGGTTTTTACAACTCTGTTTTTGAAGGAGACTCTTCCACTGTTATTAAGTTTTTACAGGATAGTAATGTGTCCCACTCACAGGGTGGGCACATCTTAAAAGACATTTTGTCTCTTTCAGACTCTTTTGTGAGTTGTTCTCTCTCATATTGGTAGGCAAGAAAATGCGGTAGCGCATGCCTTAGCCCAAAGAGCCAGATTATCCTGTCCTTTAGATGTTTGGATGGAGTCTGTTCCTCCAGACATCTCTACTTTTGTACGATCTGACCTTCGGGTTTATTTTTAATATCATTGTCTTTCTTTCTCAAAAAAAAAAAAAAAAAAAAAAAAAGAGTAGACGCTATAGGTTGAAACTTTCTAAAAAAATGTTCATATTTATTTATTAATTATACATGCTAGTAATCAATGTCATTTTAGTACTAATTCTAAACAATAATTTATAGGGTAAAGTACAAGTTTGGTCCCTAACCTTTACATTGTTTTTCAATTTGGTCTTTATAATTTCAAATATGTCAATTTATTCCATAACCTCATGGTATCATGTTAAAATAATCTATGCCTTTAAGAAGCGGATAGAAAAAGCTGGCATGATTAACCAAACACAAACACACATGATAAACTTAGAAAAAATAGAGGAAGCCCAATTAAGCAGGACCCACACCCACTCATCAAAAGGTCACCAAGAGGATTGATCTCCCCATAATATGCAAGTAATTCAAGTTGCCTAATAATACAAATCATTAAGCTCCAAATGCCAAGCGAAATCATCTAAACATCATCACCACATACACCATCAGCAACGTAACACTCTGAATGTCCTCCTTCATGTACTTTGACAATGAACCATTTTCCCTCAACACTCCTCATATTCCAAACAATCTCTCCCAAATTCATACCCTCACTACCTCCAATACTTTCCTTACACTTCTTCTTAGAGCTAAATTGCACGAAAGTCGAACCAGGCATGTCATCTACGTACTCCACCGTAGCTTTCCACTAGGCATGTCTTCCCATTCCCATTATACGCTTTAGCTTTGGCATCACCAAATCCATGTGAGAGGAAGAAGAGGTGAGAGAAAAAACATTAGAGAAATTCATTTATTGTTTATTGTTCCTCTACCAAAGGTTTTTATGGCCAGAGAAATTATGAAAACCTTGGGAAAATGTGGGAAAAGGATGGAAATTGGGTTTTGAATTTTGGGTTTTTAGCCTGTTTGGTTAACAAGAAAGCAAAAGAAAAGAAAAGAAAACTTTCAAATATGAAAATAAACTAATTCTAAATATTTTAATTTTAAATTAAGGACACATGACATCTTATGTGGCATAAAAATAATATTTTAATCTCACCATTAGTCACATTAGTTTTTTCAATCCACTACTTAACGGCTGAGACTATTTTGACACAATATCAAAAAAGTTAGAGACTGAATTAAAACATTTAAAACGTTAGGGACCAAATTGTAAAACAATGTAAAGATTAGAGACTAAACTTGTAATTTACCCCAATTTAGAGAAATCCAACCACAAAAAAATAGCAAGAAAAAGACACTTAGATGAGTAAAATGTCCGCATTGAGAGCAGGAACAACTTCCATCACTTCGGGGGTGTTTGGTACATGCACTTAAACAACAATTTTTAACTCACACTTTTTTCCACAACATTTAAACAACAATACTGAAAATTTCTAACCAAATGGGCTTTCGTTTTCCTTTGCTTTGTATTTAAATGTAATTGATTTGCCTAAATTATAAAAGGCTTTATTCAACTCTTTGGAACCAATTTATCCGTACAAATCCACAAAAGGCTTTATTCCACTTTTTGGAACCAATTTTTTATCAGTACAAATCAACGAAAGGCTTTATTCCACTCTTTGGTACCAATTCATTTGTACAAATAGATTCCAAAGATGCACATTCTTGCATGATCATACATTTGCCTAAACCCAGTTAAGGTCTTTGGCCATATTACATAGCATTTTCTCCATACAACTATATCCTTATATCTTTAAAATATGCGGAAATAAAAAATGAGTAATGAATTATATAAATCTAGCAAGTTAATTATCCAAACCAACTTCATGTCAATGAATGAATCAGTAAGATAAAGATTAATTTGAACTCATGATATCAGTTTTAAGGTGGAAAAAATACCACCAACCAAGGCACCATTTTTTATTAACTAGTGTAAGGTTGAATTTAATCAACCATTTTATTGGCTTTATTCCGTGCTAAATTTGCTTGTATTTCAGCATTTAGTAACCCTGTATTTAGGTGGGTTTGTTGTAAGGGTAGTGAGTGAGATAGAGTGTTGATTGCTCAAGAGTGTGCAAGAAAATAGAGACTCGCGGCTTGTTCTCGCGGGTGGCTCGTGGCTTCAAGCCGCCAGACGCAGCACACGTGCCAAGCGTGCCAGAAGGTGAATAGTCATGCTAGCTGGAGCACTACAGGACAAAACAGGACAACTGGCCATACGGTTATCTCGCGACTGGATCTCGCGACTCAGTCAAGTCGCGAGGTCAAGCCGCGAGCCACCCCTGTTTTGTGAATCCTGACGTTTCACATTCTCCTCTCACTCCAGTATAAATACCCCTTATACCCACAAATGAAAGAAAGCTTCCAGAGAGAATTTTGAGAGAGAAACCCTAAAGAAAAACAATATTGATTCGCCTACAATCTATATATTAGAGTCTCTTCAAATTCCTTAACTCTCTTCCTCTCCATTGTCAAATCCTTGAGAGGCATTTTACCAAAACCTTGTTCTCACCATATTAATCACTGTGAGAGGGCTGTTTGGTTTTCTGGGAAGCAGTTAGGAAGGAACCAATCTATATTGGTTGATGCTACGGTCTAGTAGCGGAATCCGGTAAGTTAGAAAAGAAAAAGGTTCGGCGCAATCTCGTTGGAGCAAGAAGCTTGGAGGGCTTAGGTGCACTGGGTAGATTAGGCTTGGAGGGTCTATTGCTGTCCATGTATCCGAACTACATTTTCTAAAGGATTGTTTACTGCTTGGAGGGCGGCAGAGAGGTTTTACGCCGAGAGCTTCGGTTTCCTCTTCGATAACACATCGCGTGTTGCCTTTGTGTTTGCATTTTCCTTCCCTTTTATCTTTGCCTTTTATTATCTGCTATGGGTTGTGATTTTAATTTGACTTAGATAGTTTATCCAATTCTATATTATAGCTTATGTTCATTTTCCGCACACTAGTTGTTTGACATATAGCTTGAATTGGTTAATTTGTAAATTGGGGGTCTAAACGTTCAAGTGTGTTTATACACATATTTGAACTTTCAACTAGAAATTAATATTAACAATACAATTAGTCTCACATGAATTCATATTTAAAATTATAATTGGGTTTGGGTTCAAGTGATTGTCTAACAATAATGGTCTCATTTATGGTGTCTCATGTTAGTAGTTCAAATTTTACCTCCCCCTTGATTCTCCAAAAAAAAAAAACAAAAAAAATTACCTCCCCCTTCCTCACTATTTACTTATTAAAAAGAAAAAAGAAAAAACATAAAATTAGCTTTATATCTTCTTCTCAAAAAAAAAAGTTTTATATCTTTTTTTTTTTTTTTTTTTGGCACCGGTAATTAGCTTCATATCTATATGGACAAAATTCTCCTCTAAATCAATTCAGAGAAAATTTCTCTCAACTCTCTCTATGACCACTTACATATGTTTTAAATCACCTAACATATACCTAAAACATTTAGGCTAAATGGTTATTAACTCTCCATGTAGTGTATCACTCATAACTTAATTATTATCCCAATAAATTGTGAAATTTTGTTGTTTATCCACTATTCTTTGACAAAAACAATAGTATTTATGTAAGGATTACTTATCAAAAAATAAATAAATATTATTATCCCAATAAATTGTGAAATTTGTTATTTTTATGTGGTACTCTTTGAATAAAAACAATGTTTATGTAAGGATTACTTATCCAAAAATAAAATAAACAGAGTCTATAGTTTCTAACTTCCAATGATGTTGTAGATCTAATTTTTTATTTTCCTTCTTTCCTGTACTTTTTGGGCGACGCGGACGACCGAAACTCAAACCAAAAAAATCAACGTAGAATCTATATTCTATAACCATTTAAATTCATTATGTAATAGAGTTTACTTGAGATAAAATCCTAGGATATTAGCTGAATGGAAGGGATTCGGTTATTCTACTTTTGGTCTGACTATTTTAGTTTTTTTTTTTTTTCATTATAATTTCCGTATTTATTTATTATATAGGTTAGTAATTAATGTCATTTTAATAGTTCTAAAAAATAATGAGAAATGATATTTCTACAACATTTTTACAATATTTTTACAACAAATCCTAAGTGGCAAGTTGTTACTGGTTGTTATTGTTAGGGCAAAAAAGTAATCTTAGTGTTAGTTTCAAATTTGAACAAATAACAAATAACCACCTGTGATTTGTTGTAAAAATGTTGTAGACGTAGCATCTCTCATAATGAATTTATACCATACAGTGTGACTTGTAATTTAACTTGGAGTAGTATTTGTGAATTCTAGTTAGCTTAGTAAAGTCTCTTATTGTCAAAAAAAAAAAAAAAAAAAAGATTTAGCTAGCTTTCAATCTTTGCCTACACCAAAAACCAATTGGTACCTTAGTTTAATGATAAAAAGTTATCATTAGGAGTGGACATCATAAATTAAACTGTCTTTAAAAAATTATAAAACTTGAGGTGGTATTTTATTTTTATTTTTTTTTAAGAAGAAACGTATGAATTTGCAATAAACTTAGCATCTTGGATCAAATAACCAAAAGAGGACATAGAAGTAGACTCCTCCCTTAAAGAGTTGATGACAATCTCCAAGTCATCCTGATTGCTATCAAGGTAGTGTCGAGACTACTATCGAGGAGGCAATAGTGTTGAGACTGCTATCAAGGAGGCAATAGGTTTTGAGCTTCTATCGATAGGTATTGAGGTAGTATCGAGATTGCTATCAAGAGGTATCAAGATTGCTATCGACATATATGTTGAAAATGTGCTGAAAATGCACTTTCTTGAGCAAACTTTGTGTCTTCAACTTGATCTTCAATTATAGCTTTAAGACACATCAAAACTCAATAAAAGACACATTATTCGGCATGGTTTGACAATACCAAAACACAGGACCCTAATAGAAATTTATATTTTATCTTTCAAAATTTTTTGGTAGTAAAAAAAATACACTAATTGATTAATTGCAATATTCTTAAAAACATAGAAGGAAAGATAAAAAACGAATTGAAAGTATGTATTAGATAAATGTAAGTGGTTAGTCGATACATTGGAAAACTTTATTATGAGGATCATTAATTGTTTCTTTTTCCTATATTTAATAGGGCATTGTAAGAGAGTTGCTCATGCTTTGGCAAGTACATTACAAGATGAGGACTAAATAGGGCTCCCAAGTTTGGCTTGAGGATTGTCCTCCTTTTATTCTATCCCTTTTACAATTTGATTTTTATTCTCAAATCTCAATAAATCGACTATAGTTTATTACAAAATTTAAAATAAAAAAATAAATAATAAAAACTTATTTTGTAATTAATGAGACAATCTCAAAGGAGTTTTTTATTTTTATTTTTTTATAAGGAATCTAAAAAAAGAGTTTGGAACCCTTAAAATTTAAAAATAATTTTTTAAGTACACAAGATTAGTTGATGTAGTTGATTAATTAATAACATGAATTTTTTTTTTTTTTTTTACTATTACCTATTAAAGTAATGTTATTTTATATGTTTTTTCTAAATAAATTTTTTGGTTTATTTTATTAACTGATCCCGTTTTGTGATGTGATGTGGTGTTTAGAATTAATATTTAAATCCAAATATTTTGTATCTTTGGTCTGTTTAATAAGAGGATTTAAATAAAAAATTTGTTTTGAAAAACCATAAAATTGTGGATTCCACACTTGAATCTATTGTTTAGCTAATGTTTTCTAAATACAATTTTCATAAAATTATTTCCTATTTTCCCTATTGAAAACAAGATTTTGAAAATGATTAGGAGGATTTTTTCAAGATATATAAAATGTTTTAAATGGCATAGCTGTAAATAAAATGAAAATAGTGGACTCCAAAGATTTGCCAAAACACTTCTATATCATAAATTGAGAAGCTTCTCTTTATCACAAATTTGAAGTTTATCCTTATATAAAAAAAAAAAAAAAAAAAAAAAAAAAAAAGAAGGTACATTAGTTTTACTCCCACACTTCAATTTCGAAGCTTATAATTAATTATCCAAAAAAAAAAAAGTAATCTCACACTACTTTCTATAATTTTTTTTTAAATCTCAAAGTAAAATGGTCTCCCAAACATCATTTTTTTTTTTTTTTATAAAAAATATATTTTTAAAGTTGTTCTTAAAAGTGAGAGCCAAACACATATAATGTAAAAATTATTCTCTAAAAACTAGTTTCACATTCAATTTTTTGAAAATTATTTTCTTACTTTTTTGAAAACAAAAACAAAAGTCCTCCTACCCAACATGCCCTTATTTATTATATGAAATTCATTCATATATTAAACAAAGTATATTTTCAAGATATGTTTAAATTAACATTTTGTTATTAAAATATGGAATGTCTAGGCTTTAGGAATTATCTTTTTTTTTTTTTAAATGGGAATTTTAGGCATTATCTTAGAATTATCTTAAAATTTTTTACACTTCATGAAAATCTCCTTGAGTATGCAAATTGCTCATTATGTATTATTCCCTTTTGATAAGAAAAAGAAGGTAGAAATATTTTATTGAACTACTCCATTAATATGCTTAGTTTTTACTTCACAATTCAAATTTAGATATTCTGATACAATTGATTTTGATAAATAATTTTTTTTTTTAAATTTCTAAAATTATTCCATAATAAAAATCCATTGAAAAGGTACAATGGAATATAATATTATTATTAAGTTTTTAAATGAAATTTGTATTTGAATTAATGATAAGAAATTTAGAAATTCTTTTAAAAAATTATGTTGGGATAAGATTCCCTCCCATTAAATCCTTCAATTTCCTCCAATTTTTAGTAAAATGCAAGATACTTGACATTTATTTCATTTTGTGTGATTGATGAAAATTGAAAGAAAATTGAATATTTAAATAGGTGGGGATCTTATTCTTATCTCAATCTAAATTAGAATAAACTAGATTAATTAATTGGAATTCCATAAGAGATGGGGTTAGGGGTTAGGGGTTTTGAACCCAACAACTCATGGATTTCATGATGTTTTCAAAAGTCAGAACCATTATACCAACTCATTGAGGTTTTAATTATTTAGTTTAGATATATGTGAGCTTGTTAATTTCAATATGAAATCAACAAATGGATAAGTATAAATTTGACTATTTGTTGGTAGGTAGATCATGAGAGCTGCTTGAACTTTAAGAAATACTCAATTAGAATTTTAAAGATTCACTTGGTCGATAACTATTGATGTAAAACAAAGCCATCACTCATCACAATTGATTTATTATGTAACAATATAGTCATTGGCATAAAATATATCAATTTATGTTACATTAATAATTTACTTTTTAGTTGCCACTTCAAGAGAAGAGCTTTATAGTTTAGTAATATTGACTAATTTCCTTATGAAAAGAATCAAAGTTCAAATATCCATTTTTCAGTTCTTGTAACAATTCAATTATTTAAGAAAGAAATTTATTTTTTAAGGGAAAAAATATAATTTACTTTTAAGTCCCATGCTATGATACAGGGAAGCAATCAGTTTTTGGTGTAGGTAGTGATCAAACCCCAAATCTTTTATTCAACCATCAGAGACATTACCATCTAATTGGAACCCACGATTTAAAATTGAGATTTCCATTCTTAAATCTCAATAAATTTACCATCGTTCAATTTTGGTATAGGCATGGATTGAACACATGATTTTTTTTGTTTTTTGGAGAAGGAATCTCAAAAGAGTTTGCAACACTTCAAATCTAAAAATGGTAATTTGTAAATGCACAAGATTCGTTGATGTAGTTGATTAATTTATAGCATGGAATTTTTTTACTGATAATTATTAAAGTAATATTATTTTAAAAAAATAATTTTATTTTCATTTAGGGAAAGGATTTGCAGCAAATTAAGTTGCAACAATTCCTGCAAAAATGGCACACATGTTAATGCTTCAATTAAACACCTGTCCAGACTTATATTTAAATGAAAATTTCCTTATCAATATTGGATTTTTCACCAAATGGCCACTTGACATGTTTGTATTTCAACAAATCATTCCCCTTTGGTTTATTTCAGATCCCCTTTTTTGATGTGATGGGGTGTTTAGAATTAATATTTGAATCCAAATATTTTGTATCTTATTTATTATAGGAGACTCATTCTTGATATGTTTAAATTAACATTTTTTTTTAAAAAATATTGAATGTTTACCTTTAGGGCTTTAGGAATTATCTTTTCTATTATTATTATTATTATTATTATTATTATTATTATTATTGTAGGGACACAATTTGGGGCCCAGACCCAATATGTATGGAGCCTTGGTCAAATGAGCCCAATACAATGAATTTGTAGATAATGGGTCAAAGAACTAGGTCTTAATGAGTTGGACAACGGCTAGTATTGAATTGCATGATGATCAAATACAAATAAAGGATGCTGATATCAATAAACTTTCAGTCCAAGAAGGTTAAACCTGTATATAATGATCACTCTTGGATATCAGAATGGTTTAGATTGCTATACTATTTTTTCTCTCTTTTTTCTGATCCCCTTTTCATGGAGGGTCTCTCACATTATATAGCTTATTTTAGGTCATCTTGATCCTACACTTGTTAATCATCTGAGTCTCTACTTGAGTGTCCGTCCCATCAGACACCCCTTTCAGCCTTCTGTGAGTCGTGGTGGCCAAGGTAGCACTGTTCAGAGGTCTTCTCCACATAAATGCGGCCAGAAAAGTAGCTGTAATGCATTTAATGCGGTGGTAGCTGCTTTTTCTTAAATATTTTGACTTTCCTTTTTTCTCGTATGTTCATGAGGCAGATTCCTATCGCTAGAGCCTTTTGGAGGGTCACTCTGATTGCTAGAGTACACACTTGAACTACATTCGTCGCATTTGAGGAGGTATTCATCCTCGGATCATCTTCCATTCATTCCCTGCTTAAGAGACTTTAACTGGGGATCTCTTAACAACTATTTGCCTCTCCTCGGACTTGTCAATCCTCTTGGGTGAAGCCTAAAGCCCAATATATGATCTAGGGCCCTTGCCCTTACAATTATTATTATTATTATTATAATTTATGGGAACTTTAGGCATTATATTAGAATTTGCTTTAATTTTTTTATAATACATGAAAAACTGCTTGTAAGGATACTAGTTATATATTCAATCCTTATTTGATCCTTGACCCCTGTTGTCATGGAACACGGACACTCTCTAGTTATTCCTCCTCACTTTGATGGGAATAATTATGCTTACTGGAAAGTAAGGATGAAAGCATTCCTGAAATCCATTGATGAGAAGGTGTGGAACTCTGTTGAATATGGATGGGAGAAGCCCACTACTCCTGTTAGTGAGTGGGAAACTTCTCAAAAAGAAGCAGTTTCGTTTAATAGCAAAGCTATGAATGCGATCTTTAACGCTGTTTCTATGGAGGAATTTAAGAGAATCTCTAATGTTGAGATCGCTCATACTGCTTGGAATATCCTCCAGACCGTGCATGAAGGCACAAAGACTGTCAAAATCAATAAATTGCAGCAATTAACTTCTAAATTTGAAAGCATTAGGATGTCTGATGATGAATCGTTTGATGAATTCTATGCTAAATTGAATGATATTGTTAATTCTGTTTTTAACTTGGGTGAAATCTATGATCAACCTAAAATTGTTAGGAAGATTCTTAGATCTTTGACTGAAGACTTTAGACCCATGGTGACTGCCATTACTGAAAGTAAGGATGTGGACTCCATCCCTGTTGATGAACTTGTAAGATCTCTTCAATCTTATGAGTTGGATCTACCCAAAACTACCAAATCCAAATCAATGGCTCTTAAGTCAGTTGATGATGTTGAAGGTGGTGGATTTAATGATAAGCTCTCTGCTACAAAGATTGCTTACCTTGCCAAGAACTTTAGAAACTTTCTCAAGAATGGTAATAGAAATGCAAGAGGCACAAACACTGCTGAACCTAGAAACTTTAAGAAGCATGATCCCACTAAGGTTAACAACAATGATAAACCTAGAGAAAAAGTAGGTCAATCTTCCAATAATTCCTTAGGCTCTCAGTGTTTTGGATGTCAAGGGTATAGACACATGAAATCTGAATGTCCTACCTATTTGAAGTCCAAGGGTAAGGCTATGGCTGTAACTCTTAGTGATGGTGAAGTTTCTGATAATAAGTCTGATTGTGATGAGGATGGAAACTTCATTGCTTTTACCGCTACTGCTGTAGTCGATGAGAGCATATCTGTTGAAGAGAACCCTTCTGATGGGGAACTCTCTGAAGATGCAGATCTTCAAGAGGCCTATAATAAACTTTGCAAAGTTGCTACAAAGGATGCTATGAATGTTGAACTTGGCCTGAAGAAAATTGAATCTCTTGAGCTTGAAAAGAAGAATTTTCTTGTTAAACTGTTTGATGCTAATGATCTTTTGAACAATGTGAAAACTGAAAACATGCTTTTACTTGGTAAAGTTAAATCTTTAGAATTTGATTTATCTGTTGCTAGATCTGCTAGTTCTAAACTTGATCAAATGCTGAGTGTTCAAAAGTCTTCTTTTGACAAAACTGGATTAGGTTATGTTGAAAGCATCTCTGTGCCTGCTCCCATTCCACAAATTTTGTTCCTTCATCTTCTTCCTCTGAACCTTCCGTGAGTGAGATAGTGAGTGAAACTGTCAAACCCCCTGTGAGTAAGGTTGTCAAACCCATAGAAGTTTCATCATCTAGGAAGATTAGGGTTGATCTGAAAGAGTCTAAATCTAGGAAGCCTACCCTATCTAAGGACAAGACACATGATAAGCCTGCATGAGTTTGTCACTTTTGTGGTAAGTCAGGACACATTCGTCCAAACTGTTACAAGCTGCAAGCTACAAAGAGAGCAAACAAACCAAAAGTACCTTTGCCTCAAGCACTTGATCCTATGGTACTTATTGGTGATTTGGTAAAGGCTTTAAACCTTTATTCCAAATCCTGGAGTTGGTAATCATTCTCATGTGAATAAGAACTCCAATACTCATGGTGCATCTAAAAGGTTTTGGATGCAAAAGACTCGAACTAACTAAGTCTTTCTGACATGGTCCTTGTGCTTCATTGCTCTACCCTTTGTGACCATTGTTCCTTGGTTGTGGTTTTGTTTTTTTTGTTTTTCTAGGATTTGCATAGCATAACATTTATGCATTTCATTCTAGGTGTTTTTTTATTTTAAATAAAAATAAAATAAAATAAAAAAGGGAAGAAAAAGGAAGAAAATTTTGTTTTTGTACTATTCTTCTTGGTTTTTGAGAATAAGGTTGGTCAATTTATTTTCACATAACATGTCTTTTGTACCTTGTTTAGCTTTAATGAGCTTATTTATTGCACTTTACTAGTTGAAGCTTTGTAGTGCATGTTGTGTGGGAAAGATGTGTATGGTGTTTGATTATTCTGTCTTAATCTTGAAGTCACATGTTTTTAAATGTTTAACTTGAACTTTTAGAGAAAGGAATAAATAACCATCTCACCACTATTCACTAGCCAATCATGAACACCTTAGTGCATATCATAAGATTTTGTACTCAAAAAAGTGTAGCACATGCACAAATAGAACATAGGTGAAGTCTTGGTTTAAATTGCTTAATACTTAAAATTGGTTTGTACTATTAGGCTTGATGCCAAACTCACATGACTTAAAATTGTATGTATATTATGAGGCATAAATACAAGAAACTTACATGATTGCAAGCTTATGATCTAAAAGATGTGGGAGTTATATGATGTAACTCTTTAGGTGATAGTCTCTTTTAAATTCTTTGTGATGAATTTTGTAGACTTTGTGATTGATTGCTATTCACATATCATCTCACATGTATCTCAAGCTTTTGCTAGTTACACACACTACACGAGTTACACTTTGCTAAACTTTGTACATGTTATTGTGTGTGTTTATGGTCTGACCAACCAAGTTTTGCAAATACATTGAATTTTGTGCAAAATTAATTTATTGCTTGAAAATTTTTGGAGTATGCAAGAAATTTTGTTTTGAGGAATTTGGGCTTAAATTCTTGTTTTGAAAATCATATCATCACATACTCATGCATTTTTGTTCTTAAATTTCAATGCTTTAAGTTAATTCTAAATGTTTTTCAAAAACTGTGTTTTTTTCCTCAAAACTTGGTGAGCCTTTGCCTATTTCGATCGATCGAAAATTTTTAAATTTGATAGAGAGAGCCTCTGTCTGTTTCGATCGATTGAAACTGATTTTCGATCGATCGAACTTAATTCAAATTGTTTTTAGAGAGTTTCTGTCAGTTTCAATCGATCGAGGCTGTTTTTCGATCGATCGAAACTCGTGAAACATGTTTTTAAAAAGGTCAGATTGTCTTTTTCAAAAGGACTTTTTCAAAAGTATTTCAACTTTTCTCTCTCTCCGCGTTGGCTAAAGGCTCCACCATCAATTTTTTGTCGTTTTCCTCCACGATGTTTGCAAGTTTTTTGTCCTTGAAGGCCGGTAAGTCTCTTTTGCCCTTCCTTTTGCATTTTATTTCATGTTTTCATGCATTTTTCATGCATTCTTGTGGCTATTTTCGGCACTTCCAAAATTTTGGGGTTTTTGATGATTCGAACCTATTTTGGTGAAATTGATCAATGGGTTTTTGTTCTATGATGCTATAATGATGATTCTTATAGTTTAATTTGATCAATTTTGTGGTTTTTGAGAAATTGAAAATTTTAGGGTTTGAAATTGTTCCGAATTGGGGATTTTGTCTAATTGGGTTAAATTGATGAAATTGGCTTGTTACATTGATAAATTTGGTCATTAATATGTGATTTCTATCATGTGTCATGATCAATACGTCAATATTTTTTAAATTGATCAAGTGTTTTTTCAAAATTTTGGGGTTTTTGTGTTAATACCTCTATGTTCAAGCCGAATTTTGTGAATTTGAACTTGTTGGACTTAATTGCACTGCATTAGAACATGCATCATGTCATTTAACATGTTCATGCATCATATAGATTTTTATTCTATATTCTGTTTTTATGCTAACTTGTAGTCTGCCCTTGGTTTTGGTTTTTTTCTCTCTCTGTGTGTTGGTCCTTATCCTAGCACCATGCCTAGGAAAACTAGAGCCCATAGGACCACTTCCACTTCCTCTGTGTCTCCCACTAGGGTTGAGTTGTTTAGGAATGATAAGTGTAGAGAAGCCTTTAAGACCCTGAACTGTAAGCGTAAGATATGGGCTAAGCAAGCTGTGGTCTTAGATGAGCTTGATCCGGCCATTAGGGCCAATTTTGAGTCTAGAGGTTGGCTACCTCTCTTAGAGATAGATCATCCACCCCGACCGCCCTGATTAGAGAGTTTTTCTCGAACCTCTCTTGCCATGTCTATGATTCCAACACCCTTGTTCGGAGTTGGATACGAGGTGTAGAGTTCACCATTACCCATCGGGTAGTGGCTGAGGCTCTTGGGGTTCCGGTTGTTTGGGGGCCTGACTATCCCTATGATGAGTCACCCTCATTAGATGTAGTCATGTCATACATCACTGGGCCATCTATCCAGTGGGGTTCTGATCCTCGGATCACGTCCGCTAAGCTTACCGAGATTGCTTACCTTTTCTTTAGGATAGCATGTCATTCGTTGTGGCCTATTTCTCACTTCCACACCATCCCTTTAGAGCGATGTGTGTTTTTGTATGCTTTTGCTTCTGGTGCTTCGATCAGTTTTCCTCATTTGTTCCTTCGTTCTTTGAACGAGGTTCATAGGAGTTCTGCCATAGGGCATGCACTTATTCATCCTATTTTTATTCATAGGATTTTGCTCTTTTTAGGTTTAGATGGTTTTCCGTCTGGTGAGCCTGTGCATGTGATTGCTCCCATAAGTGCCACTTTCCTTCAACAGAGGGCTGCTCACTTGAGAGTTGCTCCTTCCCGTCCTAGGGATGCATCATCTAGTTCTGTTCCCCCTCCTCCCTCTTCTACAGGTACTGATGCTGCTGAGACATCAGGTGCTGCTGTTGATGCTGATGTTCCTCCACCGACTGCTTCGGATGATTCAGACATTTATCGCACATTGGATCATGCCTTAACTGTTCAGGCGGCTCAAGGACAGATTTTGGTGGACGTGCTCGAGGATATCCGTGCCTTACGTGCGGAGTTGGCGCAGTTTAGACCACCTCCCTTTTGATGATGGATATCTTGTTTACCCTTTGGCATTCCGTCACAAAAAGGGAGAGTACTTTTGTAGAGTTTTTGCTTTCAGGGGGAGTTTTATTTATTTTGGTTGGAGCTTGTGGAGCTTAGATTGTATCTAGGTGCTTCACTTTGTACTTTACATTTTTAGCTCTTGCCATGTTTTTGATGGGATATTCATGTTAGGGGGAGTTTTTATGTTTTGTTGGTACTTTATATGTTTCTTGTTTCAAACTGCTTATTGATTTATATTTATGAGTTATTCATTGATATTTGTCTTTATTTGTGTGTTGTTTGAAATCAAGAAGTATTTTGTTTACTTATATTGTTTCCACACATGCGGTTATGCATTTTGTTTAGTGTTTCAGGAAATATACAGGTTGATTCAATTGAGCTGCTGTCTACACTTGCAACTGGTGGATAGTAGTTAGGATTGTATTTGTTTTATGAGCATTTTTTTGTAAAGGGATTTTTATTTTGTAAACTTTAAACTTCTAGTTGTGTTTTGTCACGGATTGCCAAAGGGGGAGTTTGTTAGGTTCTAAAGTCTTAGGATTTTATGTATATAGAACTCTAATTTGTATTGTTGGCAAATCATGATCAAAACAATGTTTTAGAAGTGTTTTTAGTCTAGCTCAAAGTCGTGATTTTATGTAAAGTTGGAATCGAGTTAAAGCAGGAAGCATTGTGCCTTTCGGCCTGGCTCGATCGATTGAAAGACGGGCTCGATCGATCAAAGCTCGGGCAGAATGTTTTTCTGCAGATTCGTCCAACTCAGCCCTAAGTGTTTTAAAACGTTTTTAGGGTTTCTTATTTGTCTTTAGTATAAAAGGCAAACCCTAGCCAGGTTTTAGTGTTGCTCATAATTGCGGTTTGTGTAAATCTCTTGTGAGATCTAGAGGAACTTTCCTTTACACAAACTTAGGGTTGTCAAGGAGAAGATTTATTTACGCCTTGATGATCAATTCAGTTGCTACCATTGAAGCTTAAAGAAAACACAAGCGGGTGTGCTTGTATCTGGTGGTGAATCCAAGAAAGAAGGAGTCCGTGGATTCGGAACTTGCACGTGGTCATGTCAGTAAGTTCTACTGGTTGGTAGCAATAAGAAGTCGAGCGTGGGGGCTTGTAAGTCTTATTGTATGAACTTCGATTCTTTCAAGATAGTGGATTCAAGTTTACCTTGAGGATAGCTAGGTTAAATCCTTCCCAGGTTTTACCGGTTTGGTTTCCTGGGTGATCATATCTTGTGTTACTTATTTTCCGCTGCTGTGCATGATTTGATCTTTTATTTTGTGATAATCTAGACTTGTTTAATTGGACTAAGTAACAACTTGGCTAATTACATAGGTTAAATCAATTGTTTAAGGGGTCTAAAAACTGACACTTTTGTTGGTGGCTTATGCTTCCTTCGATCTGATCAGTGATCTGTCTCAACTCTGTGCTCTTTAGGTATAGACTATATGACTTTTCCTTTGCTCTGCACTCTAAAAATCCAGAATCCAAATGGTGTTGTGGTTTACTATTTTTGTAGATGGAGGCTTATAGTCTTATCTAATAAGACGTGGTTGTGGCCCACAACTTGTGGGTAGAGATGGCCATACCCATTTGGTAATGGATATCTAACCCTACCCGATCCAAATGTTCCGGGTAATACCCAGTTCTTTATGGGTAGAGCTTAACCGAGTAAGGTATGGATATTACCCGAATTGTTTGGATAGGGTATGGATATTATCCAAACCCGACCCGTAAAAAATAAAAATATAAAAAATATAAAAACCAACCTCTCTCATCTTCACTTCCCTCTCTCTGGCATTAAGATTAGAAGGGTTGTAATCACCTTGAGCATTTCCCATGACAGTCTTAGTGGCAAGATGAGAGAGGCCATCACCTTGAGCATTTCCCATCAAATCCTTGAGCAATTCGAGTTTCTAGACAACCTCGGCCATGTTTGAAGCTCGAACTTGGTAACCCAACACAACTAAGAGCTCGTCCATGCCACCATCTTGTTGTACTTCCTCTTCCCAACACATCTTGGCTTTTCCAGTACTTGAGCTGCCAGTCACGAATGAGTCAGGCAAGGGTTGGAGATCTCGCCGAACAAAACCCTTATTGAGCTGCCAGTCATGGACGAGTCAGGAAAGGGTTGGAGATCTCGCCAATCAAAACCCTCATTGATCAAAACCCTCGTCGATCTCACCGACCTCGAAATCCGTCGACATCGCTCCATTCTCGTCTACTATCCCCATCCTTATCAACATATCCATCTTCGGCGGCTTTGGCAGCAAAGGAAGAGGAGGAGATGACATCGCTCCATTCTCTCTCTATCACCCTGTTTGTTTCTCGAGAAATTGTGGGGAAAAAAAGAACAGATATATCATAAATATACTAAGAGATGAGAATTGAGAGAGAGAGATGAATGTAAACGGTGCAAAAAAAAAAGAAAAAAGAAGTTGCTGTATTTGGATTTATTTTTAATAATAATAATAATAAATTGAATGGGTTTCGGGTAGGGTATGGATATCCATGGATAATATATTCGGGTAAGATTCGGGTATGGATACTAATGGGTATTGATATTCGGGTATCCATGAGTAAACTTTTCGGGTAGGGTATGGGTATACCCGATCCATACCCTACCCATGGCCATCCCTACTTGTGGGTGGACTAGAGTCTTATGACTCTTATGTCTTTCTCAAAAAAAAAAAAAAAATCGTCAGCTGGGGCCGTGGGCCTTAGAGTTTTGTCTTTTACAATTTTTTTTTTTTTAGGTAATAGGATTGGTTTTTGCCTTTTGCATCTTCTGTTTTTTTTTTTGTTTTCGTAGGTAATAGGATCGGTTTTGGCTGGGCTTTCCATTTTCGGCTAGGTTGTAGGTGGAGTTGTACATCTGTCTGGGCTTTCAAATCTTTTTTTTTTTTAATCATGCGTTTTTATATTTTTTTGCTGGTTGAAAAATTGAGATCAATAGATTCTTGTTATTGTTTAGTAAAGCTAGAGCTACAATAGTACTTTTCTATATACATCAGGTTTTATTGCTTTATATTTGAAAGTTATTTTATTATAAATATATTATAGATAGTGTTTATTTTATTTTTAAATATTGTTTTTTTAGAAATTTTTACTAAAAAGTATGCATCTGGATATGAAAAACTTAAAAAAAGAAGAAGAGAAGAAACATTAATTAAGTCTCAAAAGGGATCAATGATAAATTTGTTATTAGTAATAAACAAAATACAACACCAAATTTAGATGAAAATATCACAAATGAACAAGAAATTCACCAAAAAGATTTAGAAGATAATGAAAAGGAGATGTTAGAAGAACTTGAATACAAAATTTTAATTAGTCAATTTGCATCTCAAAAGGTAAGAAAAATAGATTTTAAATAAAATATATTATAATATAAAAATATTAAATAAATATTAATTTAATTAATACATAAATATAAAAAAAAGACCCAATTTTAATTCCTGCCTAAGGCCCAAAAATGTGTAGGAAATACTAGGATAATTTAGCCTTTGGACTTTGCAGTAACTTTAACTGGATACGTTTGATTTTCTGAAAAAAGTTTGTAGGGACAAAATGTTAGGATCCTACCTATTTTGAATAAATTTATTTTATAATTTAGATTAAATATTATAAATCTAAAAATATATCTAGTAACACATTAATTTTAATTGTGAAATGAATTCTGTTAATTTTAAGTAAAATTAAAAGGATTCAGTTATTTGGACCAAGCATTGAGAATAAGAACAAAGATAATTAGGTAAATTAATTATAACAATTCTAATACTTCTCTTGAAGAACGTAATTGTTTCTGCCTTTATGTTAGATACATTTATTACCTTTTAAGGAAATAATATTTTTTCATTATTTATAATTTTATAGTTAAAGATAGGATAATTTGAACAATGAACATTTCCAATGGAAACACTAGTTAGAAGGTGGCAATTAAATCTTGACAATAAACTATAAACCATGTGCTAAATCTTACAATTCACTTGATGACAATTAGCTAAACTAGCCATCGTAGGGTATGTGGACTCGATCAAATGTTAGGTGTTGCTGGACACTTGCTATTTAAGTGCATAATGAAAATGTACATTTTCAAAAAGCTGAGTGTTTGGTAAAAGCTGTTAAAAAGTGCTTTTTGAAAAAGCTGAGTGTTTGGCTAGCACTTATAAAAGTGGCAGTTTGAGGGATAAATTACCAAAAATGACAATGTATATATAAGAGCATCTCCAGCAAGTTAGACAAATTTTTGTACTGTTTGGACAATCAACAGTGACATTTATCTTTTACCTACCTACTTTTTTAATCTTTATTTTTTAATCAAAATTATTCTTTTTTAATATTTATTTTTTCTTTTTCTATTCATTCTCAACAATTATATTTTTCAACAAAAAGTGTTACATCCACAATATTTTTTGCAATACTTTCACAAGAATCATAACAAAATCTTATATGTAAAGTTGTTACTAGTTCTAATTTGAACCCACCACTGAAATTATATTTTTACTCACCAATATTAGCTAATTACTTAAAATTTATTGTGAAAATATTGTGGTAGCATTTTTAAATTGTGATTTCTAATTCTTTGCCTTTTTTTCATCCATATGTTTCCCTTTTCTTTTTCTTTTTTTCTTTTTTTTTTCTCTTGCATTTTGTCCACCACACACATATACCACTAGTACATCCTCTCCTTTTTCTTTTTCTTTACTTCCACTTGATTCCAAAAGCTCTCCAGCTCTTTCATTTTCTTCTCTCTTTCTCTTTTTTTTTTTTTTTTCTTTTTCTACTTGATTCCATAAATTCTTTAGCTTTCTCTATGATATTTGATTCCATAATCTTGCTTGCCTTTTGGTGTCATTATCTTCAAAGTTCAAACACATACAGACACACATGGAGAGAGGAGAAATCGTCTTTGCTCCACCACACCGCCACTGCTGCTCCTCCTCCTCACTGCAGAGTGCATGCAACCAAGGGTCATATCGGCTTCTTTTTTTTTTTTTTTTTCTTGATCATTTATTGTTGTTCTAATTTTTTTTTTTTCTGTTCTTGATCTGTTATTGTTGTTGTTTTGATTTTAGATTTGTTGTTTAAATTATATCGGTTTTATGAGAGCAAGAATTTTTTTGCTTTTATTGTTGTGGTTTGATTAATTTTAAGATTATGTTTTTGAGTTTGTATTTTGATTATGCTTGAGATGAGGGGCGTGAGAGTGAGCTTCGTGCAAAGGGAGAGCAGAGAGATGAGATGAGAGGCGTGAGAGTGAGCTTCAGGTGTGAGAACTGATGAATTTTTATCAGGGTAATTTCGTAATTGACCATCCAGCCCAACGGTATTGTTCAAACGCGCATTGGACTTTTTGTTTTATGGACCTCCTCAGCTCCATAAGGTTTGCGCGTTCTGAACGCGTTGTTTGCCTTGGCCCAAAACGCAACTTTTTGGAAAAAGTTGCGTTTTGGGCTGAACCAAACGCATAAAATCCTTCAGCTTTTATAAATATCTGCGTTTCAGCTCCTAAAATCTGAAACAAATGCACGACAAAGAAGAAAACTAGAGTATATGAAAGGAAAGATGCACAAAAGTGTGAGGAATGAAACCTTATCCAGGCCCAGTTTAGTTAGAGACTTATTAAGCTGAAAAAGGTCAGTTGGCACCTTTTTTTTTTTTTTTTTCTTTTTTTTTTTGTAAAAATAATAGCTTTATTTCAAACCTAGTGAGCCTACTGGTTTACAATTTTACATTGTGCGTGCGTAATTAAATTAATAGCAATTTCTACTTCATACACTCACTTAAATATATAGTATATGTACTCACCACTTTTGCACAAAAATTGACTTCAAAACATGATTTTAGTTCAATAAAATTTTTCCTTATTATTATTTTTTTTTTTTTGGTGTGAATTGAGGTTTTTATTGAAAAGGAAAACAAAGATACAAAGACAAGATAATGCTAGGATAGTGATACAAATGACCAAAACACTACAACAGAACTTAGAACATGACTAGGGGTAGAGCTATAGCTAGGCTTGGGGCCCCTAGCCACTCCAAAATTTTAAAAAACTCTTTTATTTTATGTATAGTTATTAAAAAATTTAAATATTTAGTTACAAAAAAATAGAAGTTGGCCTCCTAAATATTGAAGTTAGTCCAATGATGCTCTTAAAAAAATAATAGAATTTTTCAATTGGTCTAATGGTTATATATAGAGAGACAAAGTAGTTTTTGCTTTCTCAAATTCCTTTTTTTTTTTTTTTAATATCAAACTAGACAACTTTTGTAATTTCATAAGGTTTAAACTATGATAAGTTCCCTCAAAAAAATTTTAGTAAGAATATACATAAGTCATAGTTGATCGTTTTGTATATAATATATTTATAAATTATGACCTAGCTACTCTAGTATCAAAATGATGATGCCAAAAATCATCAGTGAGCTACAAAATCCTCACGTGCTCTAGACAGAATTTACGAAATAAAGACAAGAAGACCTTGCAGAGAGTACTGGTGTGGTATCAGCCAAATATCTTCTGAAGGTTAAGTTAGAGAGAATTTCTACAACTCTAGAGTGCCAAAGCTAGAAGAATTACACGTACTTTGATTTGTGAGGGCTTTGGGGTTTTATAGTAGTATGGAGCTGACATTTGCTTCTTGGCGGAGAAGGTATTTCCTTGTAGAGAAGATTCTCATTAATGATTGTATTTTATGGGATTCTTTCCTTGTAGAGATTCCTCTGATTATGGTACAAGACATTTCCATGTATAGGCATTCGTGGAGGTCAAGCTAAGCCAAGCTGGACCTGTCGGCTTCTTCACACCCGTCGGCCTCTTCTCCCTCGTCGGCCACTTGCCTCGTCCGAAAGTTCCCCGTCACCTTATGGATCCACCCGTCGGGTACCGTGGTGGGGTCATTGGCCTTATGATGTTTGCTGCTTTTTGGTCCTCCCGTCTACTCAAAGGAAGTCTGACAGGTACGGAGGAACCATCGGGTTCCTTATGTCACTTTAAATCCCTTGCAAGAACATCCTTATCAGTTACCCCCTACTTCGGGTTTCCGTCAGCCTTGGCTGACAGGCCGCGGAGTATATGAGCATTTATGACCATTAATAGATTTTATTAGAGCCCACGCCATTAAATGGCATAGATATCTCTTGGTGAACACGCGAGGTGACACATGGCGCTTGTTGGTTGGTCTTGTTTCCAATCATGAGTGTTGCTTCATATACCGTACCTCCTTTCTCTATAAATAGTTCCCCCCTTTTACTATTTCTTTTACTTTATGTTATTCTTCATCCTATAAGACCAGAGCATACATGCTGAACCGTCTCTTACAAGCATCTATCACCTGTACTTCTGTCACCTTTGCAGATCCCGTCACCTTTGCAGTGCCATCTGCTTATCTTGTAAGTCATCTTCTTCCTTTTTCTTTTCCTTTTATTTTCTGGCTAGTCGTCACCTCTATAGAGACCCATCAAATAGGTTCTTATAATACCTTTGTCGCTTGTAGTTGAATAGATGTCAGGTGGTAGTGAAGCGATGAGTGAACAATCGTCATCAGTCCGTGAGGGTGCAGGCTACGATGATGTCTACCCGTCAAGTCGTGGGCCCAAGGAGGGCTTAACCTGGTCCCTAGAAAGGGAACCGTTTGCTCATTCTCCTGATGACAAAGAGGAGGAAGATTATGAAGTAGATAGGGGAGAGGACAGAGAGGAAGTAGAGGAAGAAGAGGAGAAAGAAGATGAGGAGAAAGAGAGTGATGAAGGGGGTCATGAAGAAAGTGACGAGTCAATTGACTAGACAGATGGAATGGGCAGTAGGCTCTTTATTCTTCCAAAAATATGGAAGGTGAATGACTTTTATCCAACCATGTCCCAAAGGGTCTTCAACACCCTTCGTGACTGTCATCAAATCCTCGACAACATCCACATCTGTCTGCCAGGTAAATTTGAGAGATGTTATTCAGATAAAACGGTGGATGTAGGGATGTATGACGTGATGTTTACTGTGGGGTTGAGGTTACCTTTGACGGAACTACACCGTCAACTTGCCAACTACCTAGGTTTATCCGTCAGCCAGATTTCCCCTAACGCATAGAGGATTTTTATTAACGCTGAAGTGATATGGAGTCAACTGAGTGGAGGGAACCGTCAACTTACGCTTGACAAGTTCTTTTACTGTTACAAGCCCCAACAAATATCCTTGTCAAAGGGTATCTATCACTTTCTGGCTTGGAAATCGTCACTTAGGCTTGTGTCTGACATGCTAGATTCTAGCAAGAACTGGAAAAATAGGTACTTTTTCATCCAAGGGACAGAGTGGATATGCAGACCTGACGAATGGGCAAGTATTCCCAATGGGTTTGATAATACTTGGGGAATCATCAAGGAGTCTGGTGAGTCGTCAGCTTTTGTACCCTAGATTGCCTTGGCTCTTTGTCTAACACTTGTTTTTCTTGCTTTTCAGCCTTCGTCCTTCTCGATATAACCGAAGAGCAGGAAAATTTCCTTAGGAGGGTCTGGGCCATTCCCTTTGAAGAAAGGAAGTGGAAGGAGTTGGTGACATTTGACACCCTCCACGCCTTCTGTGGTGGTCGGGAGCCGACGTCTGTAGCTCAACTATTGCATGCTTCTTCCCATCATCGTAACTTTCTTAGCTTGTCACTTTATTAAATCTCTTTTTACATCTTGCCCATCTATTTTTAATTTGCCTCATCTTTTTCAGAAATGAAGGTAGGTAGGCAGAAGGCGTTGGTGAGGTAATCTACTATGGCCCTCAAGCAGCAACAGCAAAAGGAAGGGTCTTCGGTGTCAGCCTCCAAGGCCGTCGCTAAAGGGATGTTGAAACGTAAGAATGAAGGCAAAGAAGACCGTCCGCTGAAGAAAGGGATGGGCACACCCGTAGGTGAAAAGCAACCAAAGCAGTTGTTGCCTTCTAAACCCAACCATGGGGTTGTCAAAGGGCTGATAATGGGGAAGGGTCTCGTCGCTCAAGGAGCCGTCTGTCGCCTGCTTACGCACAAGGATCATACCGTTGAGATGGTTGACTCAATCATCAAGGAGACGGATTTGGACCCTTATGCTAATCAAACGACTGAGGACTTAGGGGCGTCGGGTCTCTTTGATCTGCTTAGGGTATGTTCTTTTTCTCAGACTATCTTACATTTTATTTGTCCATTCTTTTACTGACGGTTGTCTTGATCCTAGGCGTTGTTGCGCATGAAGGCCCTTCAGGATATATGCATGGCCAGCGAGGAGGTGATCTGATTGTTTCGCAAGCAACAAGAGATTGAAAATAAGGATCGATCTCAATACTCGGAGGCCGTCTGTACCCTTAACCAGGAGCTAACGGCTAAGACCAAAGTGCTTGTAGAAGAGACCCATCGGCTCAAGGAAACGAAGAAGGTGAAGACCAATTTGGCTGGCGACGGAATTGGCCTATCTTCATGAATAGATGGAAAAGACGAAGGTCGACGCCATGGCGGAGTTCAGGGATTCCCAACCTTTTATTGATGCATGCGGCGTTTATTATGGTGTTGGTTTCGAGGACTGCTTAAAGCAAGTCGGATCCATCTACCCAGACCTTGACCTGTCCAAGGTCACTCTTGACGATCTTGTGTCAATGACTCCAGCGGGTGGCGACACCGTCGACGAAGAGTCCGATGATTTCATTCATATAGAGGAGTAGGATCCGAAAGACGACAGTGTGGTTCTTGCTCAACCCGTTCTTATTGGTCCCGTCTACTAAAGACCTTTCTACCCAGAACGCTGAGAAACCATCTGCCTTGGATGCTCTTCCTACTTAGCTTTTTTTTTTTCAATTTTTAATTTTTTATGTACCCTGTCTTATTTTCAGACAATAGCAAGTGCCCTTTTTTTTTTGGGCGTCACTGTAAACACTTTTCCTTTTATGGGTTTTTATTTATTCTCTTTATTGTATCCATTGCTTTGTGTTTAGTTTCGCTATTTAAATATGCTTTTGTCCTGCATTGGTTTCTAATTTATCCGTCTGCCCTGGCACCCTTTGGTACATGTGGCTACCCATCCACTTGGGGGTTGGACCTGGTAGAAATCTTGAGACCAAGCACTCGTCGGTGTCCTTGGTCATCTGCCTCCAGGACTTGGTGTAGATTTTATAGACCAGGGACCTTGTCGGACTCCACTGTCGTCTGTTTTACCTCATAAGTAATACTTAGGCTATTTCTTAAGATCGGATACCCGTCAATATTTTTGGCCATCTATTTTCCTTGTTGGTAAGGATATTTTGGTGACGGCATGGGCCGTCCTCCTGAGGAATTTTCACAAACCCAATTATACATAATTTAAGCTATCTCTTGGGGGTTTCTAGCATCCGTCCACTTCAAGGAATCATGCCTGTCCTCCTAGGGACTTGTATACATGTTGAGGTATCCCTTAAGATGCGTCCATCCACTTAGGGATGTGTCCTTTCACTCTAAGGACTTGCATATTTCTAGGCATCCCTTGGGATGTGTCTGTCCACTTAAGGAAGTGATGGTCCACTTTTTGGACTTAATAAATTTCAAGGCATCCCCTTGGGAAGCATCCATCCGCTTAAGGACTTGGCAAATTTCAAGGCATCCCTTAGGATGCATCCGTCCTCCTAAGGACTTGGCAAATTTCATGGCATCCCTTGGGATGTGTCCATCCACTTAAGGACTTAGTAATTTGAAACGCATCCCTTGGATGCACCCATCAATTAATGGACTTGCATAAATTTTTAAGCCATCCCTTGGGATGTATCCGTCCACTAATAGACTTTAATAAATGTTAATGCATCTGTCCACCTAAGGACTTTAATAAATTGTAGAGAGGTATATATGTGCATGATATGTCTGAATAACTCCTCTTATTATGATAAATACCTGCAAAAGCCAAAAATTGTTTTGAAAAAATAAAAAGCTACTCTTTGGGCTAAAAAGTACTGTAGATAATAAAAACAACTAGAATGAAATAAATTGGAAATGAGGAGTGGTTTGCATGTCGTCATCTAATGGTAGTATTTCTTTAGGTGCTCGGTGTTCCTTGGATGGTGTAACTTTTGTCCGTCGAGTGTCTGCAGGTGATAGGTGTCTTTCCTCTGACACAAAGTGATTTTGTAGGGTCCTTCCCAATTGGGTCCTAGCTTCCCTTGGGAGGGATCTCTTGTAGCACCCGTCACCTTCCACAAGACGAGATCTCAAACTTGAAAGTCCTTATGTCTGACTATAGAATTGTAGTGCTTGGCCATGAGGTCTTGGTATTGTGCTAACCTTTATTCGGCTATTGCTCTGACCTCATCCACTAGGTCTAGCTATAGGCGCATGGTTTCGTCATTCCTGCTCTCATCATGGTTCTCCACCCTGTAGCTTGTGAGTCCGACCTAAGCGGGGATAACAGTCTCGCTCCCGTATGCTAGTCCAAAGGATGTTTCTCCCGTAGGTGTTCTGGCCGTCATCTTGTATGCCCACAATACACTTGGCAACTCATCCGGCCATATACCTTTTGCCCCCTCGAGCTAAGTCTTGATGATTTTGAGCAAAGATCAGTTCATGACCTCAAATTTTTTGTTGGCCTAAGGGTGGCCAGGTGAGGAGTAGTGATTCTTGATCCCCAATTGTGAGCAAAAAATCTTGAACGACTTATTGTCAAACTACTTTCCGTGACCAAGACTCTAGGGATCTCGTACCTGCAAATGATGTTTCTCCAGACGAAGTTTCGTATGTTTTTCTCCGTGATGGTGGCCAGGGCTTCAGCTTCCACCCATTTGGTAAAGTAATCTATGCCAACCACTAGGAACTTTAGTTGCCTTATTACTATTGGGAAAGAGCACATGATGTCCAACTCCCATTGAACAAAAGGCCACGGGGCCATCATCGGAGTGAGCACTTTTGTTGGCTGTCTGATGATGTTGCTGAACCTTTGACACTTGTCGCAAGTTTTGACATAGGCTTGGGCATCCTTATGCATGGTAGGACAATAGTATCCTGCCCAAATCAACTTGTGCACTAGCGATCATAACCCTGAATAGTTCTCGCAGATTCCTTCATGAACTTCCCTTATGACATAATCCGCTTCTTTGGGGCCTACGCATCTTAGGTACGGTCAGGAGAAGCCTCTCTTGTACAAGACATCTTTTATTTGGACGAATCGTGTCACTTGGACCTTTAGTTTTCTTGCAGCCTCCTTATCGTCGGGTAGCGAGCCGTCTTTTAGGTACGACACTATCGATGTGGTACAGTTTCTTTCTGAGCCTATTTCCTACATACTAATGCCGTTTATCAAGGGAGAAAGCTGAACAAAAGAAAGTACCTTACTAGAGACAGGTATGTGTTCTGCTGATGTGGTCTTGGCAAGTCAGCCTACATACTCATTCTCCTCCCTTGGTATTTGAACAAACTTGGTCTGAAGGTCATTGCCTACCGCTTCCTTACTTACTCCAAGTACTTCTTCATCCTTTCTCCCTTGCATTCGTAGTCACCGATCACCTGACTTGTGACCACTTGAGAGTCGCAATACACAACCATACTTGTGGCCCTTGCTGCTTTGGCGACATCCAGTCCTACCACTAAAGCCTCACACTCTACTTCATTGTTGGTTGTAGGGAAGTCAAGACGAAAGTGAAGTACTACCTGCTCCGCCAGCCTGCTTGTTGAATGACCCATCTGTGTGGATACTCCACTAAGGATTCTCTTCTGCCCCCTGGCTTTCCGTATTGGTGAACTCTGAAATGAAGTCAACAACTACCTGTCCCTTTATGGCATTACGTGGGCGGTACTGTATGTCGAATTCACTTAAATCAATTGCTCATAGTGTCATCCATCCAGCGACTTCAGGATTACTCATTGCTCTCCGTAGAGGTTTGTCTATTAGAACGACCACAATATGGGCCTGAAAATATGGTTTGAGTTTGCGAGCTGCAGTCACTAAGGCAAGGCTAACTTCTCTATCGCGGGGTACTTCTCTTCTGCGCCTTGGAGTGCTCAGCTAGTGTAGTACATGGGCTTCTGCACCTTGTCTTCTTCTCTAACTAAGGCTGCACTTACAGCAGCTAAGGAGACAACCAGATAGAGAAATAACTCCTCCCCAGGTTTGGAAGGACTTAGCAACGACGAGGAAGAAAGGTATGCTTTTAGGTCCTCAAATGCTTGTTGACACTCGGCTGTCCACTCGAAGGACTTCTTCAACATGCAAAAGAAAGGCAGGCATTTGTCCATTGCCCTTGACACGAACCAGTTCTACGCCGCTACCTTGCCATTGAGGCTTTGCACTTCTTTTATGTTCCTAGGTAGTGCCATCTCCATTATAGCTCGGATCTTGTCTGGGTTGACTTCAATGCCTCTCTAAGACACCATGAACCCTAGGAATTTTCTGGTCGTTGCCCCAAATGTGCATTTGCTTGGATTGAGCTTCATGTTATAAGAGCGGAGGGTATCGAAGGTCTCCTTGAGGTCGTCCAAATGGTCGTCTTCCCGTCGACTTTTCACTAGCATGTCGTCCACGTAGACTTGGACATCCCTCCCAATCTGATATGCAAACATTTTGTTCATTAGCCTCTGATACGTTGCGCCCTCGTTTTTAAGACCAAACGGCATCATTTTTTAACAGAAAAGGCCTTAGCTGGTGATGAATGAAGTTTTCTCCTGATCAGCCTCGTCTAGCTTGATTTGGTTGTAACTAGAAAAAGTATCCATGAAGCTCAACAACTAGTGTCTTATTGTTGAGTATACTAGGACGTCGATCCGTGGGAGTGGGTAGCTATCTTTGGGGCACGCGTTGTTTAAGTCTGTGAAGTCTACACACATCCTCCACTTTCCATTGGCCTTCTTAACCATCACTACATTGGCTAGCCAGTCAGGATAGTATACCTCCCTAATGAATTCTGCATCCTGCAATTTGCGAACTTCTTCCACTATAGCCCTGTCTCATTCTTGGGCAAACACTCACTTCTTCTGATGGATAGAGGGAAAAGAAGGTGATACATTTAACCTATGAACTATGATTGAAGGGTCGATCCTGGGCCTGTCTTTGTGGCTTTAGGCAAAGATGTCCTAATTCTCCCTTAGGAATGTTGTGAGTACTTGACAGACTGGCGAGCTGGCAAGGGTAGCGATCCTGGTCGTTCGTTCAGGTCAGGAGTTATCGAGAAGTATCTCCTCCAACAACTTAGTGGCCTCTGCAACCGTCCGTTACTCTTCTATGCACATAGTTTACAAGTGGTTGTCCATTTCTAACATCGCTATGTAGCACTTGCGTGCTACATCTTGGTCTCCACATACCTTTCCCACTCTATATTCGGTGGGGAACTTGATCATCAAGTGGTAGGTTGAAGTCACGGCCTTCCATGAATTGAGGGTAGGTCGGCCCAGTATGGCATTCTAAGCGGTTGAACAATCGACAACAAGGAACGTAACATCCTTAGTAATCTGTTGAGGGTAATTACCAACCGTCACGCGCAATGTGACTACACTAAAGGGGTATACTCTTGTTCCTCCAAACCCAACGAGCAGTGCATTGGTCAATACGAGTCGTTCTCTTTCGATTCTCATCTACTAGAACTTCAAGTAATAGAGGATATCAATAGAGTTTCCATTATCAACTAGAACTCGGTGAGTATTGTATTCCCCTACCTGTATGCTAACAATAAGTGTATCGTCGTGGGGGTGGTGGAGACATCAAGCATCTTCCTCTAAGAACCCAATTATGAGGTTGTCGACCCATACTATCTTTGGAATGAAACCCATCAGTTGGATGTTCTAAACCATCCTAAGGTAAGTCTTACATGCCTTTTTGGATGAACCAAAAGCTGTAGTGCCCTCTACAATCACCCTTTTATCCCCTAAAGGTGGCCTAGGGTGCTCGTTATCCCTTCTAGCAGCCTGCTCCTACGATGGGTCTACCCTTTCGTTGCTGACGAATCATTGTAGTTTCCCTTGTCTGATAAGGGCTTCAATCTGCTGCTTCAAGTCATAGCACTCAGATGTGTCGTGATCGTGATCCTAATGAAAATGACAATACTTGTCTTTGGACCTCTTGCTGGGATCTCCCTTCAACTTGCCAGGCCAAGTCAAGGTCGTATCATCCTTGATCTACATCAATGCTTGATTAATTAGGATAGTCAGCGGGGTGAAGTTGGTGAACCTTCCAGTGGGGGGTTTGGAGCACCTATCCTCCCGTCTGTCTCTAGTTCTAGTCTAGCAGCCTGCTCCTACGATGGGTATACCCTTTCGTTGTTGACGAATCATTGTAGTTTCCCTTGTCTAATAAGGGCTTCAATCTGCTGCTTCAAGTCATAGCACTTAGATGTGTCGTGACCGTGATCTTGATGAAAACGACAATACTTGTCTCTGGACCTCTTGCTGGGATCTCCCTTCAACTTGCCAGGCCAAGTCAAGGTCGTATCGTCCTTGATCTACATCAATGCTTGATTAATTAGGATAGTCAGCGGGGTGAAGTTGGTGAACCTTCCAGTGGGGAGTTTGGAGCACCTATCCTCTCGTCGGTCTCTAGTTCTAGTCATCTTCCTCTTCTATCAAGTCGTGCATCTTCTTGCCTTTCCCTCTTCTTGGGTTTCTCTTCTCGGGCTAATAGTGCGTCCTCTGTGTTCATGTACTTAGTAGCTCAATAAAGCACATCTGACATGGTTTTTGGGTCGTTCTTGTATTAGGAGAACAAAAACTTCCTCTTTCGCAGACCATTGGTGAATGCAGCAACAAGTATCTTGTCATTAGCTTCATTTATTGAAAGAGCTTCTTTGTTGAAATATGCTATGTAGGACCTCAGTGTCTCGTTTTCTCGTTACTTGATACTCATCAAGCACGCAATAGATTTCTTAGACTTATGACCCCTATAAAGTGCAATGCAAACTGCGCACTTAGCTCTTTGAAGGTACCGATGGAGTTAGGTGTCAATCTGCTAAACCTTATCCTAGCGGGACCTTTCAATGTGGTTGGGAAGGCTCAACTTGTAATCTCGTCCGAAACACCTTGTAAGTGCATGAGGGTTTTGAACGACTCTAAGTGGTCCAAGGGATCCTTTGACCTATCATATGCTTCTATCTACGGCATACGAAACTTTACAAGAAGGGGGAAGGAAGTGACGGGTGCTGTAAATGGCGAGTCCGTCTAGTGGACCAGGTCGTCAAGGTCATTTGACACCCGCCCCTTGAGGGCGTTCATCATGAAGTATATCATTTCCTTTATCATCTATATTTCTGTGACCATATGTGGTGGCGTCGTATCTGCGACGAATGGATGGCTGGTATCTTGTCACTATTGTCTACTCAGGGCATTGCTGCCTTCTGGTCCTTCTCAGTCCCTCCTTTAGGCGCTGGTGCCCTCTTGCTCCTCTCCATGACTGTTGGGCCCAACATCCCTTTGGCGTAGCTATTCCTCCAGGTCGTGGTTTTGCTTAGTAAGGTGTTCCACAGTCGCGGCTAGGGTCTATACCTGTCTTTCAAGGGCAGTAATGCGTGGTTCATCTATGTTATTGTTGTTGGTTACCATCAAGCGAGTGAGTACCATAAAACTCTTTGTCTGGGAAGTGGTAACTATTTTTCTTTCCCACAGACAGCACCAACTGATGATGCCAAAAATCGTCAATAAGCTACACCGTCCTCACATGCTCTAGACAAAACCTGCGAAACAAAGACAAAGAAGACCTTACAAAGAGTACCGGTGTGGTACCGGCCAAATACCCTCCGAAGGTTAAGTTTGAGAGAATTTCTATAACTCTAGAGTACCAGAGCTGGGAGAATTATGCATACCTTGATTTGTGAGGGCTTTGGGGGTTTTTATAGTAGTGTGGAGCTGATATTCATTTCTTGGCGGAGAAGATATTTCCTTGTAGAGAAGATTCTCATAATGATCGTATTTTACGAGATTCTTTCCTTGTAGATATTCCTCTGATTAGGGTACAAGACAGTTCCATGTATAGGCATTCATGGAGGTCAAGCTAAGCTAGGTTGGACCCGTCGGCTTCTTCTCCCTCATCGGCCACTTGCCTCGTCCAAAAGTTCCCCGTCGGCTTATGGAGGCACCTGTTGGGTACCGTGGTAGGGTTGTCGGCCTTAAGGTGTTTGCTGCTTTTTGGTCCTTCCGTCTACTCATAGGAAGTCTGACGGGTACGAAGGAACCGTTGAGTTCCTTGTGTCACTTTAAATCCCTTACAAGAATATCCTTATCACAATACAATTTATATATTTATATGTGTGTTTAGGTAGGATGATTTATCTCGACTCTTAACTAATATATTAGTACCACAATTTAGCCCCACAATAACACCAAAAGGCAGGAGTTTGGTGGAGTTCTTCCAAATGTACTGCACCTAACATTTGACTTGATACAGACAACTAGCAGACTTCAATTTATTTGGTGAATCGCAGTGAGTCCCATTTGGCAATTAATGGGAGTAAAAAGTAAAAACTGTGTGGAATAATGTAACTCAGTGCTTCTTAAAGACAACAAACTCCTATGACGTATGTATGAGCACTAGTTTATCGTGTTTTATTTTTATTTTTTTTAAAAAAAATTTTGCCTTAATTACGTGCACTCTATTCTTGACTATAATCCAAACAAACTTGTCGATATCATGTTATATAGACTTTTATCCATTTTTCTATTTTGTAGGCCACTGGTTAACACTTAACACTCTTAGTGCCAACAGCAACATATTTGATGTCATATTGATGAATTTTCTCCATGTATAGCCAAATGGCCCAAAACAAATTCAGCACACGTTGATTCTTAGGATTTCTTTTCTTTTTTTTTTTTTTTTTTTTTTTTTTGGTAGATAAGTATTCAAAACACAAACAACCTGATAGATAAGATGGGCTTAAGACCCATTATGTCAAAATTTAACAAGGGAAATATATCTTTTTGGAGGAAGTGGATGTACGACCCCTGACCTAACCCCTAAAAATACTAAAATAAAAAGACCTCCCTAGGAATAGACGAGGCATCGTAATGCAATTGCATTAGAAACTTTCTAATGTCGCATTGGGAAGACTACCACATCCCAAATGACCCAAACCTTAACCCATGAAGTTCCACAAGAACCTTTGCATTTTTTTTAATTTTTACCACTCACACGCACAGCCATTCAGGTTCCTTTAGAATCTGTTAGGAGAGAGAGAGAGAGAGATTTGTAATAGAAAAAGTGTAGCTCTAAACCAGTTTGAAATTATCTTCCTCTAATCTATTATGTGGTAATTGAAAAGACAATTCATGAATAATTTTAGTCACGTGACTATTTTAACGAGTTATATAATTTGTTTAAATAATATGCATATATAGATTTATAAATCATTACGTAATGGGTTGGAGTTAGATCTCCCACATTAATTTGAAGCTAATATTTGTCACACAGGATTTCATATGATGCCATCTATTGGATCATGGGTTTTGTTTTTTGTATTTTTTTTTTATAATAAAAAATGATCACATCATTTACAAATATACCACGTCATTTAAAAATATGTTAGATCATGCTCCGTTAGTCAAGTAGTATGGTAGAAATTGAGACTTGAAATGTGTTACATCATTGTTTTGTTAGTCACGTAGATATTAGACATTGAGACTAACAACTTGACAATTAGTTGAAGGATCAATCACACCAATTTTTAAAATTTTAAAGGACTAATAAAGTTCACTTGAAACTTGAGAAACTAAAAGCACTCACTTAATAAACTTTAGAGTCCAAAGTGTTGTAATTTGGCCTTTTATTTTTTTTCCCAAAATTTTAAAATTACTAATTTTGTCATTGAAAATTATAGAAGTCTCTTTATTCATCGTCCCACCCACTTTTTTTATTATTTACAAAATAGTGAATACATATTTTAGGGATGGAAATTGAACCTAAACTACATTACAAGGATAGAAAAGAACGTAGTGTAAATTCTATTTTTGTCCCTAAAATGTTGTCAAAGTTATATTCCAATGACGAAAAGAATATTTTTACTTATGTATATATTAAAGAATATTCCAAAGAATAAGCCACCTTCCATTTGCAAATTGTTCTTAGACGCTTCTCCATCAAATTTTGAGATTTATTTTTAAATTCTTTTTATAGAAGAATTTTGAGATTTCTTCATTGTACTGTAACAAACATTTCGTTGAAGTGTTATTACAAATCTAAACATTTTTATAGTAAGTGTAAGAGAAAGACTGAATAGTCTGTATATTAATGTGTGTAAAATAATGTACAATAGAGAGCCTTATATAGGCTAGGTATGTGTGCAGTACAAGCAAAAGGAGTAAACTACAAGTACAGTATACTGAGCTAAGCCCAATGGGCTAAACTAGTCTAAGCTATACACTAACATCCCCCCTCAAACTCAAGGTGGCAAGGAGGAAGCCAACTGGAGTTTGGATATAAGATCTCGAAGACGACTATGCGGGTGAGTCTTGGTAAAGATATCAGCAGGCTAGTCAGCAGAGGAGATGGAGAACAACTTGAGATTTCCTTTCTTGAGATGCTGGCGAGTGATGTGGCAATCGATCTCAATATGCTTGGTGCGTTCGTGGAAGACATCATTATGAGCAATGTAGATAGCACTACGATTGTCACAATAAAGAGGAGTGGCAGTGGGCTGTGGAGCATCCATGTCAGCCAAGAGCCAACGAAGCCAAACAAGCTCGTAAGTGATGTCGGTAAGGGCACGATACTCAGCCTCAGTACTGGAATGGGAAACCACATCCTACTTCTTGCTGCGCCACGAGACAAGAAAAGTACCTAACAGGAAATAGAAACCTGTGATAGAGCATCGATCAGTCGGATCACCTGCCCAGTCAGCATCTGAATAAGCATGAAGCTCGAGAGAAGATCGAGATGAGTAATGCAGACCATGATAAAGTGTGCCTTTGACATATTGGAGTATCCGAAGAACAGCAGCATAGTGGAGAGAACGAGGTGCATCCATGAACTTACTAACCATACCCACGGCATGTGAAATATCCAGACGAGTAACAGTGAGATAGATCAAACTGCCAACCAACTGACGATAGCAAGTAGCATCCGATATAGGTTCACCGTCCAAGGGTGTGAGCTTTGCATTGTATTCTAAAGAAGTGGAAACAGTCTTGTTGTCAATGATACCGGCTTTGGAGAGAAGATTAGAAGCATATTTAGCCTAGGAAAGATAGTATCCATTAGAGGATGAGGTAACCTCAAGCCCAAGAAAATAGCTAAGAGTGCCCAGATCTTTCATCTCAAAATGCTGACTAAGGAAGTGCTGAAGAGAGCGGATACCTACAGAATCATCTCCAGTAATAATCATATCATCAACATAAAGAAGAATAAGAGTGATACCAACAGAGGATCTTCGAATAAAGAGAGCAGTGTCATGAGGACTCAAAGTGAAACCCTGTTGAGCAACAACTGAGCTAAACTTTTCAAACCAAACTCGAGGAGCCTGCTTGAGGCCATAAAGAGCACGACAAAGGCAGCAAACTTGACTGCCTGAGTGTGGATAGCCAGGAGGTGGTTGCATGTACACTTCTTCATGGAGGTCTCCATTTGATAAAGAAGCCAATAGCGAATAGCAGCCACAGCAATGAGACATTGACAGATGTAAGGCGAGCAACAGGAGCAAATGTTTCCTCATAGTCAATACCATACTCCTAAGTAAAGCCCTTGGCAACTAGGCAAGCCTTGTATCGTTCAACAGATCCATCATCCTTGGTTTTGATCTTGTAAACCCACCTACAACCTACTACAGACTGACCAGGAGGCAAATCAACCATATCCCAAGTGTGATTCTTATGACGGGCATCTAGCTCTTCGTTCATAGCTTGCTACCAAAGAGGGTCAGTATGGGCCTCACAATAGGTGTGAGGTTCATAGAGGGTGGCAAGAGCAAAAGAGCAGTGATAATCAGTGAGATAAGGGGGAGGAATGCTTACCCAAGTGGAATGAAGAAGTTCAGGACCAATAGGAGACTCAGGAGAGGGTGGTGCCATAGGATCCAAGGCAGGCGGGTCATATGCCGGAGACAGAATCGGAGATGAGTTGTCTGGAGAGGCAGTCGATGTTGAAGAATCCTCCACAAGTTCAGGATAGAGAGGGAGGAAAAGATCAATAAAAATGGGAGACTCTAAGGAAGAAGATGCAGGAAACTGCTGAAGACTCGTGAAAGGACGATGTTCCCAAAACTCAACATGATGGGAGACACGAAAGTGATGAGAAATGGGATCATAGCAGCGAAACCCCTTTTGAGACACACCATAACCAAGGAAACAATAGAGACGAGTACGAGGTTGGAGCTTTGTTCGTTCATGAGGAGGAAGAGAGACAAAGCAAGCACAACCAAAAACCCGAAGAGAGGAGTAGTCAGGAGTTTGACCATAGAGAAGCTCAAATAGTGATTTGTTATGTGTAGTTGGTGAAGGAATACGATTAATGGTGTACACAGCAGTGAGTGCAGCCTCACCCCAAAAGCGCTCAGGAAGAGAGGCAGAAATGAGAAGGGTGCGAACAACATCAAGAATGTGACGATGTTTTCGTTCTGCACGACCATTTTGTTGAGAGGTGTAAGGACAAAACCGCTAAGGAAGAGTACCATGACTGTCTAAAAAGGATAGGAAAGATTTATCATTATATTCTTGAGCATTATCTGATTGAAAGACTTTAATGGTGCGATTGAACTGTGTTTCAATCATTTTATGAAATGTTTGATAAATAGACACAAGTTCAGACCTATGGTGAAGCAAATAAATCCAAGTATATCGAGAAAAATCATCCACAAATATGACAAAATATTGAGATCCCCCTTCAGTGGGAACAGGTGCAGGACCCCAAATATCAGAATGTATAAGATCAAAAGAGGCAGAAGAAAAGGAGTCACTTTTATTAAAGGGAAATTTTGTTTGTTTGCCAAAATAACAAGAAGTACAATCAAATTTTTGAAACTGAACTGAATCTAAATGACCTTGAGAGGCTAACAACTAAAGACGAGATAAGGATGGATGACCAAGACGAGCATGCCATAGATCAGGTGAGGAGGTGGCAGTGGTAGCAGCTGCAAAAACAACTTGTGAAGGAATCTTCAAGTCATGAACTTCAAACATGCGACCAACCTTACGGCCTGTCCCAAGCACTTGACTCGTCTGGGGATCCTGCACATCCACACCATGATTAGTAAATAAAAGATCTACGCCTAATTCACAAAGTTGACCAACAGAAAGCAAATTGAGGGATAACTTTGGAATATGAAAAGTGTCACTAAGGGATAAATAAGGAGAAGAGATTATTCCTTTATGACTAATAGGCATAGGAGTTCCATCAGCAATGTAAATGGTGATTGGATGTTCTAAGGGTGCCTTATCAGAAAATTGGGATTCATCAGGGGTCATATGGTTACAACATGCAGTATCAAAAAACCAAGGTTGTTTACCTGAGGTGACAGAAAGGGCAGTGGAAGTGCGGCATATAACTTGTTGAACAACTGCCTCAATATCAGCTGTAGTAAGTGAGGAAGCCAAAGATGGACCTGTAGGAACAGATGGATCTGAAGGACATACAGCAGCTGCCTGAGGAAGAGAAGCTTCATTCTACTCTTGCACAAATTTCTGTAGTTTGTGACAAACAGAGATGTCATGGCCTTTGGCACGACAAAACTTGCAGTAAGTACCTTTGGAAGACTGAGAAGTGAGACGCCCGGAGTTTATTCGTGGAGGAACAGTGAATGCAACAATGGGAGGCTGTGGAGAGGGTGCAGCCAATACATGATCAGATGATGACATGTGATAAGTAGGCCAACAATTCTCCTTAGAAATGAGCTCCTTTACTGCAGCATCAAGAGAAGGAGTAGGAGACCAACTAAGTAGAGAAGCCCTAGTAGGCTCAAAATCCTCACGTAAACTCATCATGAAGTGCATAAATTTACGACAATCCCGATATTTGACAAAGAGCTCAATGTCCTTAAAACACACCAGTGGAGGATCTGCAACAAAGAGTTGTTCCCACATAGTAGAAGTCTGAGAATAAAAATCAGAAATAAACTGACCTGTCTCTTGGCGCATTTGATAAAACTTTGATTTAATGTGAAACTCCAAGCTTGAATCATTAGTGCAATTATAGCGATCGGCCAAAAATTTCCAAGTAGCCTTAGCAGTTTCAAGACGAGGAAGAAGATTATGAATGGAGGGAATAGAGGTATTGATAAACCAAGACAAGATCTTACTCTAAATACTCTCTCATTCCTCTAGGCGTTCTTCATAATCATCTGTTGTAACAGCAGCCTCGGAAGACTCTTCAGCAGTTGTGGCTTTGGACTTAGGGTTTGGTACTGGCTTAAGAATTGAACTAGTCACATATCTCCACAGTTTACGACCCTTGAGAAAGACAGTCATATTCTGAGACCATGCATAATAGCTAGTAGGACCATCCAACATAATGGTGATAGGACGTATGATACCTCGTTCACTTTGTTGAGCCATAATAAAGAAAATGACCAAAAAGTGAGATTTAGAGACATTAAATGCAGAAACGGAGCCCAAAATCAGAATGTACGCAAAAAACTGAGCAAGACAGGTCTTGTTGAAATATTTTGACTTGGTCAAAGTCAACGGTCAACGGTCTGGTCAAGTCAACTGTCAACGGATGACGTGTGCTGATGTGGCAGTGTGACGTCACCTTAGGGCTGACGTGGCAATATGTGAAACGGATAAGGCACGTGTGAGCACGTGGGGCGCGTGGAGGCCGTGTGTCCTGGCGTGTGAGGGATATGGGCGACGCGTGGAGCGCATGCTTGTGAGGCAGAAACTTCAGTCGGCGCGTGGGGGCACGTGTGAGGTGTTTTCTGGCTGTTCTCAGTTGGGTTTTGCTCGGGATTGTCTGTTCTGTCACTTAATGCCTTTGCTTTGACAGTTGGATGAGCAGAACGATAAGATTCGAGAGTTGCTGGGACTGTGGGCGTGACGGCGGTGACTCGCTTCTGACAGTTACTATTGGATGAAAATGAGGGCAACGGAAGAACGCCGGAGATGTCCACAGGAACTAGAAAGTCAGAGGAATGGCTTTGATACCATGTTAACAATATAAAGTGTAAAAGAAAGACTGAATAGTCTGTATATTAATGTGTGTAAAATAATGTACAATAGAGAGCCTTACATAGGCTAAGTATGTGTGCAGTACAAGCAAAAGGAGTAAACTACAAGTACAGTATACTAGACTAAGCCTAATGGGCTAAACTAGTCTAAGCTATACACTAACACCACCTAATATGAATATAGTTGCTATAACGATTTCACTCGAGTATTGAAAAATATCAAGTCTTGGAGGTGTTGTTATTGAGATAGGAAGTCATCCTTACTCCAAAATATTTATGAATAAAAAGTTTTTCAGAAATTTTGAAAGAAAATAAGAAATAAAATGTTTAGTGGGAATATGAATTTAAAATTTCAATTTTTGAACTAACTTTAGGGGCAATGCGTAGGTGATGAAAGGAATTAAATTTAAAATTTTGTCTAGTGTGGGAATTTTTTTTTTTTTTTTTTTTTTATGGAAATATATTTACTCCAATTTTAAAAGAAAATGGGTCAAATTTAGAATAAGTTGATCAGTTCTGAATTTTTTTTTTTTATCAAACTAAAAATAATAAAGTAAGATTTACGGACCCTCTCGCAAAAAAAGATTTACGGACCCCATTTTATGAAATCTAGACATTCCAAAAATTGAAAGGGAAATTACGACGTACGCCAAAATAAGAAAATAAGAAAAATTATGGAGTGATGGATAAAACTTAAGGAATTGTTTACGTGCATTGACGGGCCAAAATGGCCCAATACCATGAATTTTTGAAATATTTTGTAAAAAAACACTGTTTCGGAACTATATAGGAAAATACCACTTTTTATGGAACTCGAGTTTCTTAAACTCGAGTTCCTAGGAGTTTTGCCACCGTGGCACTGCTGAGGTGGAAATTGGGCCATTAAAAAATGCTTTTTTTTTTCTAAGGTACTCGAGCTTGGTGAGCTCGAGTACCTTGTAAGGAACTCGATTTTAATAAACTCGAGTTCCTTATAACTTTTTTTTTTCTAAGGTACTCGAGCCTGGTGAGCTCGAGTACCTTGTAAGGAACTCGAGTTTAATAAACTCGAGTTCCTTATAACTTTTTTTTTTTTTTTTTTTTTGGGTTGTTGGGATTATTGACAAATAAACATAAACATAAAAATAAGTAGCTTTTTTTTTATGTTTTTATTTATTTAAATAGAAGCATTGTAAAATATAGAGATTTTAATTTCAAAATATGAATTTAATTTCTACATTAAGTAAAACTGTTCATTGTTTTCTCATAAAATTTTTCCTCCGGCTTGGGCCTGTCGGCCCAAGCCTCCGCTCCATGGACTAAGCCTCCAAAAATCTCCCATGAAAAACCACACAATATTATTCGAGTCGGGTCGGGTCGTCAACATGAATCAAATGATACCCTTAAAGTGTGGATGAAATGTTTTATAATGCTTAAATTTATAAAAGATACTAGTGAAAGTTCCATGCATTGCATGGCTTTAATCCTAAATTTTCTTTATATATTTTTTTGAAAAATTATAACTAAATGAGTTATTATTACATAATTTTAGAATTATTTTCTAACTAAAATATGTTTTCTCTGCATTGATAACTTGTACATCATGGTCGGCAAACCTCCAAAACTAAGTACAAGGAAATCGTGTTTTCTAAATTTAAAAGCCAAATCTAAATGCTTTTTCATGTTTGAATTTCACAATAATCGAATCTATTTTTCTGCATTGATAAAATATGTTTCTACATTAATATAATATGCTCTCTGCACATCATGTTTACTGCATATTCAAATCTGCTTACTGCATTCATAAAATCTATTTTCTGCATTAATTAAAACTATTTATTGTTTTCTCATAAAAATTGTTCACTATTTTCTGCATAAACTGTTTCCAGGATTTTGCATAAAATTGATCATCATGGCTACTCTTATACCACTACTCAGCAAGAGCACAAAGGTGTACAGAAAAAAGTTTGTTTTATTATATATGCTTTAAATTTTAAAGATGATTTTCTTATAAAACATTGTAAAAGGACTTTACAAAAGGACATTAACAGAAAGGCTTTGGAATTATATCTTTTTAGCACCAGTGCATTTATTGAAGCATCTAGTTGTCAACTCCCTGGCAAGGAGGTTGGAGATTCAAGCTCCATAAAGACAGAATCACAGTGCATTTTAGAAAACATGATTTCACTAGGTGTTTTATGAGAAAACAATGAACAATGACCAATTTATGCAGTGAACATAGAATAATTTATGCAGAAAAGAGAGTGAACAATTTTTTAAATAATGCTGAATAGAAAATAATTTTATGCAAAATCCTAGAAATAGTTTATGTAGAAAACAGTGAACAATTTTTATGAGAAAACAATGAATAGTTTTAATTAATGCAGAAAACAAATTTTATGAATGTAGTAAGCAGATTTGAATAGATGTATAGATGTACAAATATTCTGGACTTGTTGAGAAATTTGATTTCGTTGAAAGTACAAAATCGTGAAAATTCATTTAGTTATTGTGTACATTAGATGTACAAATCATTCGAATTTGTAAAAAACAAAATTTAGATGTACAGATCGTTCGAATTTGATTTCGTTGATTGTATAAAATCTTGAAAGTACAAAATAAAATTGTGTAAATTAGATGTACAGATAGTCTGAATTTGTTGAAAAGTTTGAATTCGTTAAATGTACAAAATCGTGAAAATTAAATGGAAAACTGTGTACTAATGTATTGATCATCTGAATTTGTTGAAAAATTCGAAATCGTTGAATGAAGAAAATCGTGTAAGCTCAATGGAAAACCAAAGAACGTACCAAATTGTTGAGCAGCACATGCAGCATTACGAACATCAGTGTAGTAATGGTGGATAGCTCACCCCCAAAATTGATGCATAAACTTTACAGGGATGCTCTGCATCCTTGAAAACGGTGCATTACAAAGGGTTGCATATCTGTGTATTCACGTGGCAAGTCCTTACTTTAGGAGCCATATGGTTTTTTTGTGAAAGAGTGGTTGGTCTGTGTGGTTTGGATGAGTCTGTATGTATTGAATTTATTAATTTTTGCTACAAGTAATGTACAATAAATCTAATTTGGGTGATAAGTGTTATGTGTTTAACATTTCAAATTACACAAATATTGGAAACATCAACATATCTAACTGGAGGCATTTCACTTCCTAAGGTGTTTCCTACATTACAAAGCAGAGGACATTGTCCAACCAAAGCACAAGAATCATATGTAGCAACAAAGAATAGCAGGGAAAAAAATGACACAATGATTTCATATAAACTTAGTCAAAACTAATGAACAGTTAATCTTTAGATTTGTAAAAGTTGAATGTACATAATCATCAGTTGTCTTATATATAGTTAGAAAATAATTCTAAAATTATGTAATAATAACTCATTTAGTTATAATTTCTCAAAAAAATATATAAAGAAAATTTAGGATTAAAGCCATGCAACGCATGGAACTTTCACTAGTATCCTTTTATAAATTTAAGCATTATAAAACATTTCATCCACACTTTAAGGGTATCATTTGATTCATGTTGACGACCCGACCCGACTCGAATAATATTGTGTGGTTTTTAATGGGAGATTTTTGGAGGCTTAGTCCATGGAGCGGAGGCTTGGGCCGACAGGCCCAAGCCGGAGGAAAAATTTTATGAGAAAACAATGAACAGTTTTACTTAATGTAGAAATTAAATTCATATTTTGAAATTAAAATCTCTATATTTTACAATGCTTCTATTTAAATAAATAAAAACATAAAAAAAAAGCTACTTATTTTTATGTTTATGTTTATTTGTCAATAATCCCAACAACCAAAAAAAAAAAAAAAAAGTTATAAGGAACTCGAGTTTATTAAACTCGAGTTCCTTACAAGGTACTCGAGCTCACCAGGCTCGAGTACCTTAGAAAAAAAAAGTTATAAGGAACTCGAGCTCACCAAGCTCGAGTACCTTAGAAAAAAAAAAAAAAAAAGCATTTTTTAATGGCCCAATTTCCACCTCAGCAGCGCCACGGTGGCAAAACTCCTAGGAACTCGAGTTTAAGAAACTCGAGTTCCATAAAAAGTGGTATTTTCCTATATAGTTCCGAAACAGTGTTTTTTTACAAAATATTTCAAAAATTCGTGGTATTGGGCCATTTTGGCCTGCATTGACGAGTATAAATTTATTTTGGACTAGGCCCACTTAACGTGCTTATTATGCCTTATAGGCCCATGGACCACCACAGTATCACTGCCACTGCCAATCTGTAACAAAAAACTGTTTTGTGTGACTTTTAACATGTGGAAATGGGCTCTTTTTCTAGGGGAGTGTAATGGACCATATTGGCATATTTCCTCCAACATTTAGCTATTAAGAACTAGTAGGAGAACGTACAGTGACATGCGGAAAATTTTGACCTTTTTTTTTGTTAAGTAAAAAATAAAAATTGTAGATAAGACTTATAAGTATTAGTTTTAAACCATTTTTAAAATGATATAATTATTTTCTAACAAAATATAGTTGATGCAATATATTAGGTTTTTTAAATTAAGTTATTTATATTTGTTATTTGAAAGTGTTTTAAGATTTGAACGTTTTTTAATTTTTAATTTTTTTAAGAAAACATAATGCATTTTATATTCAATTATTATATAAGGTAATATATATTTTGTAAACAATATAACGTGAGGTTGGATTTTGTTTCTGCTATCTAGCACTCCTTAGTCCTTATAAATGGTTCATCCTCTCTACATTTTGAATGGTCTAAAGAGAAAGCAAATATTAGTAAATTCATCACTTATATATATATATATATATATATATATATATTAAAAAAATACAAGACTTTAATAACATGAGAAAAATGTAATTTTTTTAACAACCTACTAACATTATGCTAAGAAGATGACGTAATTGTCAATGAATGAACTGAAGCGGATAGAATTGGACCAAAATGGACCAAACTAGACCAAAATGAATCTAAGCAGACTGAATGGACCAAACTAGACTGTAGTAGACTAAAATGAGTAGAATGGAATAAAATCCTATGCTAATATGGTTTAACAGGAGCGTAAAAACAATATATGTTACACTTTAGTTTTTAGATATTATATAGATATATGGTATAGAAACCAAAACAATTTATAATACATATTCATATAGGTCACTTGAATTACAATTCAAACAAATTAGTAATTGGGATGTGAATGTGGCAATTTCAACAAGACATTGTAAGTAAGCCCCCTTCAGAATTAGCTATATCATATTCACCTATATTGATGGCATATTACATCTTTTATACTGAACAAAATGTAGCCAGCAATAACAAATTTGAATTGTAACCAAACCCAAAAAAAAAAAAAAAAAAGGTTTATTTGACACCAATAATCCTCAAATGAATATTACACCAAAATATATCTTACAAATTCACACAGATTATTTCATTCTTAAAGGAACCTAGAGTGCCGGCACTCCCTAGGCCGACCCTCGGGAAATCGCTTAAAATCGGTACAATAGTTGTAAATCATGTAATACTTTTGCACCCATCTGAGTCTTCTTCTCCCATTTGCATCGAGTCAGGGGCGGAGCTACTTAGCTCCTTGGGGGGGCCATGGCCCCCCCAAAATTTTTAAAATTTCCCTTAAAGTATATAAAAAAAAGACATAGGCCCCTCCAAGAATTAAATCCCTCCCCCCCCCCCCCCCCAAATTATTTTCAACAACTAGTCCAATACAACTTCAAATAAAATAAAAATATTTGTCCACATTCAGCCCAATTGCCCAGCCCAAAATCCTTAATCATACAAAATTCTTCTCCTTTAAACTAAAGGCACTTCCAGCCCAGCCCAATCCCAAATCTGAAATCCCTAATCCTAATCAAACAAAAATCACCTCACGCTTCTGCCCAAATTCCTAGTCTTCATGCAGTCACGCCTTTGTGCTCTGCTTGATGGCCTCAGTTCATGCTGCCTGAATTCCCAGTCCTCACGTCATGCAGTCACGCCTCTCCGGCTCGCCGTAACGCTGTAGCTTCACTAGCCGTTGACCTCACCAAGCCTTCATCACTCAACCTCAAATCCTAAAACCCTCACCTCAGTTCCTCAAGGTATCTCATTCAGTCATTCTCATCTCAATTCTCTCTCTTTTTCTCTAGAACTGAAATAAATACTAAATAGCATAATAGAAATATCAAGTATGTGTATGTGATATCTTTTGCCAGTAAAGCAATTTATATTTATTTGACTTTTCTTTTTGTATTTATTGTTATTAGATTCTTTATTCTTGTTCCACTGACTCTATGACTCAGCCTTTTTGGCTTTTGTGTTGTTTGTCTCTTGAGTGGGTCCGAGTGGGGTGAGGGCCATGAGATTGTGTAAGAATGAATTTTATATGATAATTTATTATATCTGTCTTCCAAGTTAGTTTATCATTTTTTTAATTGATTTTTTTTGGGGGGGGGGGGATTGAAATTAGGTGTCAAATAATGAGCAAATGACAAACAATTAATGCATTTTTTAAGAAAAAGTTGTATGTCATTCAAAACTTAGGTAATCTGTAGAAACAAATGTTGATACTTCAATGTCTGATGAGCGTCCCTCCAAATGTTCAAGAATTCAATTTAAAGGGATAGACCTTGATCCAGGATCACGTAAATAAATATATGAATTCCCTATCAACAAACAAGATGAAATTCGACCTGCTTATCTCATAACAGGTCCATATCAACCTAGAAACATAGAATATCCATACAAAGGACCGATAAATTATTGTCATAATTTTCAATTTTCATGGTTTGAATCACATGAAAATTGGTTGAATTATGTTTTAGTATATCTCTACTACAACCCAGCCCCCCAAGTAATTATTCCTGGCTACGCCCCTGCATCGAGTCCTTGAGTTTGCCAATTAGCTCTATTAGTCATAGCATTGGTAGACAATGAAGAGCAAGAAGATGAGTCCCCAGACCACACACAGGCATTGGCATTGAAGTTTCGATAGTAGGCAGTGAAAGGAGCCTTGGACCAATCTGTTTTCACGAGCCCACCTCTCGTTGCCCATTGGTCTGCGTTCCAAAGGCTAGAGTAAAGCTTCATGGGCTGGCTCTTTGGAAAGGGAATCCCAATGGATTCTTGGTTTTCGAATACTCTTATGGGGATGTTATCCACTAATAAACTACAAAGAGAAATAAGTTAACAAGTTATAATTGATAAATGTCACCCAAAATTTCACTAAGAATCCCCAAAATGGTGGTGTAATGTTCAAATATTAGTAAAATATATTGGGCTAAGATAATTTTTTTTCACTAAAGTATAATTCATTTTCTATTTTGGTCCCTAAAGTGTAGATTTTTTCCCTACCCCCTAAACTTGGAAATTAGAATAAAGCTACAAACACAACATTGACATAACAAAACCTAGGTAACAAACTATTAATAGTATGTAAAAAAATGATGCAATAGTGGATTCAAATAAGACACAATAATAACTTGCCACCTAGACTTTTTAGTGAAATTGTTGTACTAACAGCACTACTCAAAATTAAAACGGGAAATTTTTGTCCCCCTAACTTTCATCTATTTCAATTAACTTTCAAGGACAAAAATAAAATCTAAATTACATTTGAAGAAAAAAAAATAGAACCTAAATTATTTCGTTTTGTCCTTAAAATATAGTATAGTTTCTAGTTTTCATCCTCAAAATATTACAAAATTAAAAAAAAAAAAATTAACAAAGTGGATGAAATGACCTAATGAGTGACATTTTATATTTTAAGGAATGGAAATAAAAGCTTTTAAAATTGAGGGATGAAATGAAACATGTACTACATACATTTTAAGGACGAAAATAATATTTTTGTCAAATTCTATTTTTACGTTAGCTAAGACAAGATCTTTTTGTGACTATAATAATAATATTCATAGACATAAATTTGTGTATACGGAAATTTATACTTTATGTCTTATAATTCGATTATTGCAAGGCTACTTGATATAGTGGCGGTTTTAGGAATTTCATTTAGGATGGTCACTAAGAAATTTAAATTACCACAATATTTTTCTTAGCATCAGTTTTTAAAGAAAATTGAAATTGAAATTATTTTTATCAAATAGGTTGAACGAGTTACAAATTTTATCCTTTTGTTTCATAATAGGTTTTTTGTTGAATAATTTTTTCATTTGTTGTTGCTTGGTCTTGTATTGTTTTTGTTTGGTTTATGTTTGTTGTTATTTGGGCTAATATTTATTGTTGTTATATTTAAACTTTAAAAAAAAAAAAAAGGATTAAGAATTATGTTTGGGAGTAGAATAAATTTTGGAGTAATGTTATATGTTCACAACATTTTTACAATTAATTTTATGCAAAAAGTTGTTATTTGTGGATAAAAAAATAATATTAGTATTTGGCCCAAATTAGAATCAATAATAGCTTACCACATTAGATTTGTTATGAAATTATTGTAAAAATGTTATAAATGTAGTAGCATTACTCTTATTTTTGTTGAACACAAATTTTTATAATTCTTAAATCAGGGTTTTCAAAATTTTTATTAGGGTAGTCACAATAAGTTAGTTTAGCATAGAATATTTTTTTGGCAAGTGTATATATACATTTTTTTTGGAAGTCAGGGTGATTCTGTGACTGCCCTGGCTTGATGCAAGTAAAAAAATTCATATTTTGAGGTGTCAAAAATATCATGAAATTGAGATGGAATACTTGAGGTAAGCTATACGTTATCTTACATGATGCATCGTGGATTCCAAACAATGGAATAGGTGTGGAAATCTTTTGTTGGGTCAAACCAGAGGTAGAATTGTTGCTCTCTATCTCCTTTACCTTGCGTGAACACGTTTGTATGGAGAATATAGGGATCTCCACTCAGGTTTCCCTAGAACTCAAAATCAATCTCGTCGTGGTTTGGTCCCTCTGAGGATAACTGTAACAAACAAAGAATATAATCATTGGATAATAAACTATAGTAATAGTACTATAAGGTTAATGCAAAATTTTCTATGTTTCTCTTATATGCTAAGGGAAAAGCCTTAATAGGTATATATGTTAAGTTTTGCTAACACTTTTTTTGACTGTATTGGAAGCATGTTATATATGCCAAAAATAGTACTAGAATTTACATAGTAAGCCGTGACAGTGCCAGCTGAGTCGCCGGAGACAAGCTTTAGCTGCATATCGATCCTTCCAAATAGATATGATCTTTTGGATTGGAAGCCGGAGCCACAAATCTGGTCAAGATTAAGAGTGAGGAGCTTTCCGTTATCGAGTATTGTAGCATGTTGTTCACCCCATGTTATGTCAAATTCTTCATAAAAGGTACCAGCATAAGCAACCATGATGGAACTCATAATGAACAAGAGCAAGAACATCACTAAAATTCTATGACAAGTGCATGTTGCCATCTTGAGAGAGAGAGAGAGAGAAAGGGGGTGAAGAATTACACGATCATGTAGGTAATTATAAAGAGAGAGTTTCAATTTGATAGTTGGATAATATTGATAAGAGGACTTTATATAGGTAATGGTCAAAGGATGAACTAGCTAGGAATTAGAAAGAGTTGTGGGATGCTTGAATTGTACATATAACAACTGCGTACAGAGGAATTATAGAGCTGGCAATTTGGTGACTTTAGCTAATGCATGGGGTTGGGGTATCAAGGAGAGAACATTTTAGTGACTTTTGAGGCCGCATTGGATGGTTTTGTTTCATAAGGCGAGGACCAGCTAGCCGTTAGTTATGGTTTTTTTTTTTTACTTGAATTATATACTAAGCCATGCAATGTAAAGGCAAATGTGCCTGTATATGTTATAGCCTTCCCCAGTTGGATGCTTTTGGATAAAGGTGTTTTGATACATGATAATTAAACTAGTGACTTGCATACACTTTAATCAAAATATATGCCAAGGTTTCGTAGTGGTAATGTCATTCAGAGGTGTGACTCTTACTCAAGTTGACCATGTTCTTCATCTCATGAAATGTGGTAATAGTTCAATGGTCTTTCATAAACAATTGAGTAGTTACGATATTGAGTGCTCAATGAAGAGGGAAGTGACTATTTAAACCACTTTGGTAGTGTCGGTAACTCGGAAGCATGTACATTCTTGTCCACTTCTTTATAAATTTGCCACATTTGAATATATAAGGTTTGACAAATATTTCCCAATTACTAGGAAAAAAATTAAAAAATAAAAAGCAAATATTTCCCAAGTTAAAACGTAATGAATAATCAAGAGGCTACCAGAGATTTCTTCAATTTTATCCACCACTTTCTATGACCGTCACGTAGCAGCATACGCAACGTTTTGAAAATTTAAAAGCTATGTTTAGTACAATTTTGAAAGGTATAGAATATTATATATGGCTCCCTTTTATCTCTCCGTCTGAAATGTTGATTTTTATAATACCTCATATTATATAGTAATTATAGCTACCAAGTTATAGGCTTTGTCATGGAAACTTGCTGACAGTGTATGTTGCAGAACAAAAATGAAAAGAAAATCATCCTCTAGTAGAAGAGGAAGAACCGATAAAGGATTAGCCAAACCAATCATGGCACGTTGCTAAAGCCAGCATGAGCTGTATCTCGTTTCGCATGAAGGGTTCTCTACAGCATAATTGCTATGTGTAGGCTGTGTTTTCTTAGAGGAGAAACTTTGATTTAAGATGTAGAACGAAGGAATTAAGATGACTTGAGAGTTAGGAAAAGGGGTTAGAATTACGAGAACACACGTGGGGGACGGTGCTTTGCTTTGTAAGTTGCCAACTGTGTCATCCTTACATGGTTTTAGACTTTGAAACCCAGTTATTTTAGGGTTACAGGCTATTTTCACAACTATCCTATACGATATATTGTTATTAATTGTTTATCATTTTCATATGAAACTACAAATTTTCTCTACCATTTATAATCTTTCACATCAGAATTGTGGCATAAAAGGTTATGGTTCTAGATTTTATCCTCGACACCAGAGAGGACTAAGCTAAATTTAGGCATGTTTGACTAATTTTGACTTAATTCTTTAGACCATAGTTGGCTCCCCTAAAAAATGTCCGCATATGTATAAAATATGGATATTCTTAGAAAATGTGGATTTTTAGTGTTTACATTTTTTATAAAAAAAAAAAATGGTGCGTATGGTGTGTTTACAATATATTAATGTGAAGTAATACTTTTCCACCGTATTTTCCTTTTAGTTAATTGATCTGTGCTAAAGGTTGACCATTAGGATCAAATCCTTCGCTAAATAGGAAAATTAATTACTAGTCAGTATGGCCAGAAGACTTTGGATTGGCAGTTGAAAATTGAAATTACCATCCAAATCCATGCGTTGGGGGATTGCCATTTTAAAAATATTTTTAGGCCCAACCAATAATAAGTAAAAATCTCTTCTATTTTCAAAATGAGAGAGAATTCAAATCTCACATCCCTCAACTATCAAATCATCAAAAATGAATATAAATCTGATGTGCCCTAACAAGTCCTTAGGAAAAATTTTCAAAAAAATGGACAAGGTGAAATGACAAAACCAAACTAATGTTCCCATTTAACATGATCGCGTGGTGGTTATGAGCCAAATGATTCATATTGTTTTGAAATTTATTGTGTAGATACATAGTAGTATGGTTGTTTTTCTGTTTTTTGTTTTGTTTTTGTTTCTGTTTTTGTTTGTTATCAAAACAAATGAATAGTCTAGTTAAAACCAAAAATGACTTTATGGAGCACATCCATGCAGAATTGCTGAAAGCGTATAAGATACTCTTTCAAAAGATTCTAGTCTTTGCAACTTTACGTACCTTCATGTGTGTATAAAATACAATCGTAGGGTTCAAATTTAAGTTTAGAGGATAAGATTAAAAAAATAGTGTTACGAGAAAAATTAATTTAAAGATATTTCACTAAAATAAATAACAAAAAAATAATAATTAAAAATAAATATAATTATTATACAAAATATAAAATGTAATTGATATGTTAATAAGAACAATTTTTTTCCTAAGCAATTATGTATAAGAACATTCAAAAAATCTACCTTTATACAAGTTCATTTAGGATTCAATTAAGGGCCATATAATCTTTATCTTCATGATTCTCTATAATCTCAAATAACTATATATATAATTCAAAACTGATATAGATAAAAATCAAAATATAATTATAAATAATTCATAGAAAAATATTTTGAAATATCAATTGAGTACTTAACAGTAAATTGAGAATACAAATTGATGTTAAAAGTGAAAAATATATTATTTGAATCAAAATGCAACTCAGAAAGAGGGTCGTGTTTAATTAAAGAAGATTTTTCTTTTTCTTTTTTAAATTGAAAAAATTTAAAAAGAAGGCATATTCATTTTTGTTTTTTATTTTTTATTTTAGAGGTATGACTCTAGTAGTCTAGCCAAGAGTCTTGTTGCTTAGTGGCCTAACGTCTTCTCATTTATTAAGAAAATCAAGGTTTTTTCTTTTTTCTTTAACAAGTGGATTAGATCCTTTGAACTTGGGAAGGAGTGGCTTTTCCTTTCCTTGAAAACAAGGTTTTTCTCCAAAACTAGTTTGTAGAGAAAGTCGTCAATCTCTTCCAATATCTTTTTATTTGACAACTAAAAGGAGTATAATTTAATTTCATTATTATTATTATTTCTATAATCTTAGTAGAACTAATAGGTCAACAAATTATACTTCGCTGCTTTATTGATTCTTGCTTGGAAATTTTTATAACATTATAAAACATACTCCTTATAAACTCAAAAATATACAGATAAGCTTGTTCGTCTACAGGAAGTGATTATAATCAGAGCATCTTTAACCTGTTTATACAAAACCATAATATCACATGGACAAAATCATCCTAATATAGCGGAATAGTATTTATACATATACATCACTTCTGCTATATACACACACACACACACAAAATAGCAGGGAGACTATACAAAATTGGCTATATGTACAAAAACACTGCTTCTCCATGCTGAGCTCTTGGGGCTGCACTAAAGAACTTCTTGCAAAACTGAGCAATCAATTTGCTCAGGTAAGGGAGGTTTGTATGACATGAAGATTTAATAGTATATATGCATGGATGCATGATAAACAAAATATTTCCATGTGAATATGACTTGCTTATAAACAGTTAATTCTAAAATGATTTCATGAGCTTTCTGAATATATAAATATTATACTGGTGAATATAGTATATGATAAACTACAAGGCACAATTTACTGCTTAAATCTGAATATATGGCATGATTCCATTATATATAAACATAAGATGTTCCCTGATATGTTTTAAATAAAAGCATACTCTTTCTATTGCATAATATAGCAAAACTATATGGAACATGTAACTGTACTTTATCACTAAAATTTGACCTCTCATGACCTAATGGGTTACTAGTCTTCAAAGATCTGAAGATCCTCTCGTGGCACTAATGGTTGCCAGTCTTCAAAGATCCGAAGATCCTTTCATGGCATTACTGTCTACTACTTGCCAGTCTTTAGAGACCCGTCGATCCCCTCATGGCCTAGGTTGCCATGTCTTCAGGGAATACAACCCCTAGTGGCCTAAAATGTTGCCAGTCTTCAGGGAATAGAACCCCTTAAGGCCTACAGTTGCCAGTCTTCAAGGATCACTGCCCCCTCGTGGCATTATGATGTCAATCTTCAAGGCCATCACACTCAAAACATTTTTCTTTGTTTCTAAAATAAATCATGCCTTTATCTTTAAATCTGTCTCTTGCCTTACTAGGCTTAAAGTTCATAGCATATCCACAATTGGTTTCTAAACACTTTCATAACTGAAATCTTCAAAAGTCTATTTCTGAGCATAATATTCTTCTGTAAAAGAGTATCAATTCTGAGTTTAGTAAAAGCATTGATAAACATATATATACATACTATACTAAAAACATGGACTATTAATTTTCATGGCATATCCTTTACCTTGATTAGTAGCTGTGTACCAAGAGTCTCAAGCAGTGTATGAACCTTCCCTATGCTCTCCTGCTCCTAGAAATAAATAATAAGAGCTAATTAACACTTAACTTAAAGGCCTTAGCTTTTGATTTAACTCCAAGTTAACTAGCTATTCTAAGCCCTTACTAAACTCCACGCAATATGTTCTAAGCATCCCAATTGCATATAGAACATCCAAAGTGCACTACAATCAATTATACATCTACTTCCATAACAATTACATTTACACATGACTATTAAGAAAAACAGAATTTTAAAACTTTACCAACTTAATTTAGATACTGTAAGCATACTCATATATTCACTCATGTATACAAAGCTCATTGGCAACTTTCATATTCAACATAGGAAATTAAACTATCAATTTCATATATCCTAAAGGAAAACTCTCTCAAATTAGAAGGTGAATTCGGTAACTAAGGGCATATAGCCATAATGGTTCCTATTCTCATGTACAAATGCAATATAAATTATTCATATACCATGCCACGGCCTTATGTACAATCCTAACATTATCAACTCAAGTAATATGTGTCATGCAATACCAAGGAAAGAAACCTACCATTGTTATGATCAGTATGAAATCCACACAAGGTCCATCCTTACAAATCAAATTAATTTTTGCACATATAACTTAAACAAAGCCCATCAATTCTAGCCCTAATTAAAGAAAATACATAACTAAAAATCTATTGTGAACCCTAAGAATTTTAAGGTTAGAAGCCAATAATCCAACCATTTTCTTGCTGAAACTTAAATTCTTGGAAGGGCTTGAGCTAAATCACCTTGCTTTGCAAATGTTTTGGCGAGTAATTAAGGAAAATAGAGGAATTTCTCCTTTGATATTGCTAGAACCGAAGTATGAGAGGTAGAAAGCTTGAGAGCTTGTGTTTCTAGTTCTTCCTTAAGAGGAATGAGAGCAAAATGAAGTGAAAATTCTGGTTTGTTTGACCGGCTAGGAGATTAGTGGTGTGGGGTTAGGTGGTTATTAATGGCATTGCCATAAGTCTCACATGTATGGCAAGAAGGGCAAGTGTCCTAACAAAATTGGTCCAAGTGTTAGTCTTTGGGTTTAAGAGGATAACATATGTCGAATTTCAATTGGTTGCATGTATAGGTGAAATTACCACTATATCCTCCTCTTGACTACCTATTTACAACCTTAACCATGTTATAATATATCAAGCATCACACCTAATTACTATACCTATATTAAGGTATTTTACTATGTTACCATGTACATATAAATATATATAATATAGGTATTACATTATAGTAACTTATATACCATACCATTAATTAAGCATTTTGTCTTGTAACTTGACATTTAAACTAACTTAGGATTAAATAGTTACTAAGCATATATCACTCATGCTAAATTAATTTAATATCCTAATTGGTGCGAGGCACCACATCCTCCCCTCCTTATAAAATTTTTGTCCTCGAAAATTAAGAACATACCACCATCAAATAGATGTGAATACTTTTGTCTCATATTTTCTTTAGTTTCCCATGTAGCTTCCTCTAGGGACTGACTCCTCCACAACACCTTAACCAATGGAATGGTTGCGTAGGACTTGTTCTTTCTGATCTAATATCTTGACCAAAACTTCTTCATATGATAAGTCCTCTTGAATCTGATGAGGAATATACTCCAAGACATGTGTAAGGTTTGGAACAAAGTTCTTCAACCTAGAAACATGGAATACATCATGTACCTTAGATAATGATGGAGGTAATGCTAGTCGGTAAGTAACTGGCCCAATCCTTTCCAGGATCTCAACAGGTCCAATGAATCTAGGGTTCAACTTGTTCTTCTTCCTAAAACTCATTACACCCTTCATAGAAGAAACCTTAAGGAATACATGGTCTCCTGCACTGAACTCCACTTCCCTATGATGACTATCTACATAGGTCTTTTGTCTACTTTAAGCAGTTTTCAACCGATCTCGTATCAACCGGATCTTATCAATTGTGATTTGTACAATCTCAGGACCTAATAGTTTTCTTTCTCTAACCTCGTCCCAACATATTGGTGATCTACACCTTCAGCCATATAGTGATTTATAAGGAGTCATCTTAATGATGGCATGATAGCTATTGTTGTAGGCAAACTCAATAAGTGGTAAATGATCATCCCATTTGCCTCCTAGATCCAAGATATAAGCCTTCAGCATATCTTCTAATGTCTGAATGGTACGTTCAGATTGCCTATCTGTTTGAGGGTATGATAATGTACTAAAGCTCAATTTAGTCCCTATGGCCGCTTACAGGCTTTGCAAAAAGTGCGCAGTGAAGCGGGGATCTCTATCTGAAACAATAGACGTAGGAGCTCCATGCAATCTCACAATCTCTTGTATGTATAATTGGGTCAGCTTACTAAGAGAATAATTCATCCTAATAGGAAGAAAGTGAGCTGACTTTGTCAATCTATCGACTATCACCCATATTGCATCATGGCTTCAAAGGGTCTTAGGTAATCCCACAACAAAATCCATGGTGATGTGTTCCCACTTCCATTCTAGAATAGGGAGAGGCTATAATTGTCCTGCAGGACTTTGATGCTTAGCCTTTACTTGCTGATATACTAAGCACTGTGATAAATACTTAGCAATGTCGACCTTCATGCCACTCCACCAGAAATCAGTTTTCAAGTCCAAATATATCTTTGTACTACCGGGATGCACTGTATAAGGAGTATTATGAGCTTCCTCCATAATCTGGCTCTTTAACTCTCCAATTGCTAGTACACACAATCTAGTGCCATGCTTTAGAATACCCTTCTCATTAATGTGGAAACTAGGAACTGTTCTATTCTTCACTCTATCCCACAACTTGCACAACTGCGGGTCTTCATATTGTAAAGCAATAATCTCATATAACAGTGTAGTTCTCATTGAAAGATAGGCACAACTACCACCCAAACCTCTAGTTCTAAACTCGATCCCCATTTTTTGCAAATCATTAAGGATATGCTTCTGAGTGGTTAGCATACAAGCCATCTTCCCAAAAGACTTTCTACTCAAGGCATCGACCACTACATTGGCTTTACTAGGATGGTACTCGATAGAGCAATCATAATCAGTAACCAACTCTAACCACCTTTGCTGTCTGAGGTTCAACTCTTTCTATGTAAACAGGTATTTAAGGCTTTTATGATCAGTATAAATCTTGCAAGATTCACCATATAGAAGGTGCCTCCATATTTTCAAAGCAAAGACTACGGCTGCTAACTCTAGATCATGGGTTGGGTAGTTTCTTTCATAAGGTTTCAACTACCTTGAAACATAAGCTATTACCTTTCCATTATGCATCAAAACACACCCTAAGCCCTTATGATAGGCATCACTATATATCACGAATCCCTCAGAGCTTATAGGTAATGTAAGTACTGGAGTTGTAACTAGTTTATCCTTCAACTCCTGGAAGCTACGCTCGTATTCATTTGTCCACTCAAGGGTAGCCCCTTTTTCTAGTTAATTTGGTCAATGGCAATGCAATCTTAGAGAAGCCCTTAATGAATCTTCGATAATAACCTGCCAAAACCAAGAAACTACGGATCTCAGTAACATTCTTTGATCTTTCCCAATTCACTATAGCTTCAACTTTATTTAGGTCCATTGAGATGCCATCCTTGGATATCACGTGCCCAAGGAAGGAAACTTGTGCAAGCCAAAGCTCGCACTTCTTCAATTTGGCATACAATTTACGGTCTCTTAACGACTGAAGCACAATCCTTAAATGCTTTTCATGCTCCGTCTCACTCTTAGAGTAAATCAAGATATCATCAATGAACACCACTACAAATTGATCAAGATAGAGTTGAAGCACCCTGTTCGTCAAGTCCATGAAAACTGCAGGAGCATTCGTTAACCCAAACAACATCACCAAAAACTCATAGTGATCATAACGGGTTCAAAATGCAGTCTTTGGCACATCATCCTTCTTGACTTTCAATTGATGGTACCCAGAACTTAAGTCAATCTTAGAGAATTTCACTGCTCCTTGCAACTAATCAAACAAATCATCAATATGGGGAAGAGGATACTTGTTTCGCATTGTCACTTTATTCAACCCCCTATAATCAATGCATAGCCTCAAACTTCTGTCTTTTTTTTTTAACAAAGAGAACTGGTGCACCCCAGGTGGATACACTAGGTCTAAAAAAACCCCTTGTCCAGTAACTCTTGCAACTGCACCTTTAATTCTTTTAATTTTGTTAGGGCCATCCTATAAGGAGCCTTGGAAACAAGGCTAGTACCAGGTAAAATATCAATAGAGAACTCAACCTCTCTATCTCATGGTAACCCCGGCAATTCCTTAGGAAAAACATCTGGAAATTCTCTTACTACTAGGATGTCTTCTAACTTCTGCTCACTAACCTCAATATCAATCACGTAGGCAAGATAACCCATGGCATCTTGGGTGGGATATTTTTTCAGAGAGCAATATTGAGGACTAAATTCTTGCATCTCACCATGTCACCGCTCGACTCTTTGCTTAAATTAGCTTACTCATTCAACATTTTTTAGACGTAATATCACAAGTACAAAGTTTAAGTACAAATTAGTTGTAACTTTAGACTACAACCTTATTCAATATCTTTTAATGGGAGGTGAATTTTGATAAATTTATTATTAGATTACATCTTCTTCTTATATCCTTTATACTTGCAAAATTTCTAGAAAATTAAATATTAATAGCTATGTCATTAACAAATTATTTAAATTGCAAGTTTTTATAATTTAAACTTATGCATAAAATATAAACTTATAGATTATATGGTAAATAATATCTAATTGACACAAAATTTGATGTGTAAAGAACATAAAAAACATGCAATTCAACAATTAGATTTCAAAATATGTAGTAAAGTTTATTTTATTGAGTAAAGTTATAGTTTTATGTTATAACTAGTTTTATAACTAAACTTTGTTCCTTTCACAAATAGCAAAAACTATAAACCATCAAGAAGAGGGAAGTCCTTGCAAGTTGTAACTCTAATGCCACTTATTTGCTAGTCTTTCAAACAGGATCGTAATTAACGAATATATTACAGAAGTTTCTGCATTTTATTTTAGTTTCACCATTTTGCCACTCAACTACTGCATAATTTGGCGATACATTCAGCAGGTGTTGCCCTCCCCATTTTCTATTCTCATGAAGTGAAGATATGACTTGCCATCTAGTTTTCGAGCAAAAAGGTCCTCGAAGTACTTCTCCATAGAAACTCTTCGAAAATTTGCTAGGTTGTCAGGGCCAATAAGGCTAGGAGCAGGACCCAGTTCCGAGTCTAGATTGGAACCATGAAATGTAGCAATTGAGAGCCTCTCATTTGTAGAATTTACTGTTTCTCTATGCTCAATGCTTCGATATATGCCATTGCTCACAATCTGTAGGATAAACAAGAAAATATAATACCAACGTTAACTTCATTTCTGATGAAAAAAACTGATGTTTTAGTGGATGAGTAAGGTCCCATTGGGAATAGAAATGTAAACTATAACATAAAACAAACAATATTCCCAACTTGACTCAATTCGGGACAATGTTTGAGTTAATTGATGAAAGTCATAAGTAAAGTTTCTTTAGTCATATCTTCCAAAATAGGAGTCCGGCGGTGCTCTTGCCGAGTACAACTGATTGCAGGACCTAGAAGAAACCACACAATATGCAAGAATAGATAACAAAGTGATTCATATTGATGGGATAAACATCCTCCTAGCCCACTTATGGCCTGTTTGGATGGAGGGAAGAAGAAGGGGGAGTGGAGGGGAGTAAAGTAGAGTTGGTTAAAAATAGGCTAATTTTGGGCTAAATCTACTATATTCTACTCTACTCTACTCTTCCTCCCTCCCCCTCAATCCAAATGGACCGTTAGTTTGATCCAAGACATTGCGTTGCAGACGTAGTTTCCTATAGCGTTGTTTTCCAATAAATGAGTGGAATGGTAGTGAATGCATGAAAACGGGCTATATTAATCTGACTTTACTCTGGCAAAGTTCCAAACTTCCTGAATATTCCAATTGACCCAAGTAATATCATAATACACATTCTTTGGCTTCTACAGCTGAAGAACAGCAAAAAAGAAGGCCATTTGTCAAATTCGTTTGATTCAACAATGCTATTCTGATAACTCATATGTGGCCTAATCTTATAGGTTTCGTTTCAGGGATTAGTGAAGCAGTCTTGGACTAATGAAGTTAAGCTATACTATAACAACATCAAAATATACTAGTACCTCCATGCTATCACCAATATTGACTACAAAAGCATTTGGAAGAGGCTTAACAGGAACCCAATTTCCTTCCTTCCGGATCTGGAGGCCTTCAGTTTCATTGAGCTGAAAAACAACTGTTAGAGCATCAGCATCGGAATGAGGAGTCAACCCAATGGCCTTATCTGGTTCAGGGCATGGAGGATAGTAATTCATTCTCATTGTCTGAACTCCATCATTAAATAACTCTCTCCTTTCCTCAGCCTCCATCTTCAAAGCTTTAGCCATATTACCTAAGATTGTCATGGCCAGCTTCTTCAATTCTATAGAGTACGTTTCCAAGGTCTCTCTGCATCACAAATTTGAAGCTGAATTAAAATTGTGTGTGTTATACAAGGATGCACGGACGCGGCTCCCAGGCCGGCGCACCCGCGTCCGACGCGGCGGGACGCGGCGACGCGGGAGGGACGCCGCAGACCGCGCGTCCGTCCCGCGTCGTGCCACGTGGCGGATCCGACTCGGGCCGACGCGGGCAAAATCGGCGCCGACGCGGCCGAAATCGGCGCCGACGCGGCCCAAATCGGGCCGAAACTGGCCGGAATCGGCCGAAACAGGCCGAAATCGGCCGTGAAAATCGCCGGAGAGGCCGAAATTATGGCCTCAGATGCGTTTCTTGCCTTATTCTTTCTTTGTTTTGTGAATCAAGTATATTAATGTGTTTTTTAAGAATATTTTAATAGTAAAAATATATAGAAAATATAAATAAAAATATTTTTAATAATTTTTTAATCGCCGAGTCCCGCCGCACCCGCACCCTACTTTTTCAAAAATTGCCGAGTCCCGCACCCGCACCCGCACCCGCACCCGCACCCGAGTCCCGAAACGCACCCGTGCTTCATAGGTGTTATACCTAAAACCAGTGTTTCCAAAATCAAACCAAGAAGGTAGAAAGAGACCTGAACTTGTCAAATAAGTCAACCCTCCTTATATTATGTGATCACGTAGTTATAAAGAACATATCTGAGCAGTCTAGCTTCTGCTCGTCTGACACCACAAAGAGCTACCCAAAGCCCTCTTGATGGTTTGGCTGCTGCCATAGCTTCTTCTTTTCTTCATATTGAAGCTTGAAAAAACTCTCATTCTGTGTCCGGATTTCTTCCAGCAATGAGGTACTAACTCCATGGTTTACAACCTACACTTAAACTAATCAGATTGCTAATGATTCAATATATGTCTGTGTGCTCGCCTTAGAATCCAATAATTCAGTTTAATACTATAAAATGGAAGCACGGGGCAGGGAAGATCATCAAATTTGGGAAAAAAAAAATTAAACTAAAAAAAGTTTGAAAAATATATGCTCAACAGTGCAAGAGACTAGCAGTAAAATTTGAAAACATGAACAACTATCAACAACTCAAGGACCGGCAAATACAAATAAAGGTGGGGACTAGTTGGTTAAGGAAATTGATTCTCTCCATTTCATGGTTCTACTTAAATATTACAAATTTAAAAGTATATTTAGCGTCACGTCATTTAAAATTTTAAATAGTTATACACGGTTAGATTCAAAAAATACAATCTTAGCCGTGAAATGAATTGTCTCGTCTCCATTTCACTGGAAATAATATCTAATGGTAGGAGTACAGTGAGAATCATCACATGTGTTCTATTGAATCTATATAATACTAAAAGCTGAAGCGTAGCATTTAGTGCTGACAGGCTCACGTTGAGCCACATCAGCGGCCATGTCATTTTCATCTCATTTTCTGAATTTGTCCTACAATTTTAAAATAGTTTTATCAATTTTAAAATTTAAAATAGTAATAAATATAAAATCAATCCTAGCCCTATCTCCACCATAAAGCCCACTTCTTATAAATATAATTCTACCATAAAGCCCAACAAAGCCTTTTCAGCTGAAACCCTTTGTTTTTACTGTTTCAACCTTCTGTTTTTAAATTCCTTTTGTTGCACGGTTTAAAGCTCCTCTCTCCCCACGTTTTGTTTCACATTCCTTCCCCTTCCTCACTTTCTGTTCTACGGTTTCACATTTACTTCACGCCAGCCTCTCTCCCTTCTAGCGGCAATCTCTCTGTCTTCCTTCCTTCCTACCTTTCTCTCCTCACAGTCTATAAATATTGATAGAAGTTGGTTCAAAGCATAAAAGCCCTAGAACCATCCGTAAACCAAAATCTACAATTTGATTTTTATTTTCATTTTACTTTCTACTTCTAATTTGTTTTGTGTTTTCTTCAGTTCAGGTATTTCTTTCTTTTTTGGTTTTCAGGAAACAGAAGTCTCTTCTCACGAAAGCTTGCAGCAAGTAGTCGTCCTAGCACAGATTCTGATATGTACATCTCTTTTCTTTTTCAAATTTTCTTTTTGGACTTTGTTTGCTTAAGTAATCCAATTTATTGCTCTCTTAACACATTATTATAATATTAATATGCACTTGAATATTGTCCAAGAAACTTTGATCGGATATTGCAAATTTGGAATTACTAAGTTGTGAGTGTAAAACCACATAATACATACCTGTTTAGGACAATTTGTTGTTACATTTTAATTTTTCAGTGATTCATTGAGTGTTGCTTCTTTTACATGTACACAAAATGTTTGATAAAATTCTTAAGTGATGTTCTGTTGGCCTTTTTTACTCTTTTCCCCGGTGACAACTTTAGCCCAAAACACCGACTCCTTCAAGAAATTCACTCATTTCTTCTCTCTCCAAAAAAGTCGGATCATGTATTTGTGAATCATTTTAATTTTTATTTAGTTTTACTAATTCGTTTATTTTCAAATTGCTTTTAGTTTGAGTACTGTTGGTTTCAAAAGTCAATTTGGATTATAAGACTCTAATCTACACCTAAGAATTTGTTAAATTGTTTGTTTGTTTTTCAGATTTCAATTTGCCTCCAATAAGTTCCCATTTTTCTTTCAGCATGTTTTCTTTTTCCTTTTTCATTTTTATTGTTGTGTTTGGCCGTAGAGAAAAGCTCAGATATTTTTGGTAGTATAATTTGAGATTTTTTGATTTGTAGGTGGTATTGACAACTTTCATCGTGATTTAATGGTTGGGTTGGTGCACACGAAAGCTTCTTAGAGAGCAACTTGGCCATTGTTGGTGGCAATGATTAGTGAGGATGGTTGTGACTTGTAAGGCGATTGGAGCAGCGGTATTCCATATTACCTTTCTGTCACTCTAAATTTCTTGCTTAAGGTAACAAAAGGTTTCCACCTTCTATTGGGTGTCAAAAGGTTTCCACCTTCTATTGCTTAAGGTAACAACATTCTATATTCTATTTTCATTAAATACTTGGTATTATTTTGTTACGAGAGACGGTTGTTAAATGGTATTAATGTTATAGGTTATAGCAATCTAACACTGATCATCTTGAATGCCATTTGATATTCTATTATGAATTAAACTAACATAAAAGTTTAGGATAAGTCTATTAGCCAAAAAAAGATAGATCATCTATCTTAGCATTTATCTAGAGATTGTGTTTGTGTAATGTGTAATGAGCATTGACTTTATTGTGTGTTTGTTGAGTTTGCGTCATCTTTACATGTTTGATAAAATATGTTTGGTCCTGCATTTTATTATTGTCATTTTTTTCCCCTCCCAAATGTAAGGCTTTGGAGTGCCATTTGTTGGGTCTAAATTGTTGAATTATTTGATTGGTTGCACTTGATGTCATATGAGCTTGCTGTACTTTTTTGTAGAATATTTGTATGGACCACATAACAATACATCGTATGGATTAGGGGTAGCTGTTGATAGTTCAAGCCAATGTATATGAGCAATGTGTGTAAAATTAGAAGTAGGGAATGATCATATTGAAGTGCAGGCTATAAGATTACAAAATGTAGTGCTTTGTAAATTTGGGGCTTCAAAAAGTTGAAGTAGAGTGTATAGTCAAAAATCTGATAGATGAACTAAAGTTAGTTGGACCACTAATTTGCGGATTGCCTAGATCCTTAATGATAGTAGTGGGCTTGAGTCCTCTATCAAGAATATATGTTTCTCCTATCAAAAAAAAAAGAATATATGTTTCTCTTATCATCTTCCTCGAAGTAGCATATGAAGCAAAGAACTATATTGATGTAATATATTGGCTAGAGGAGTTCCCTCCATGTATTATGAGTCTCATAGACAGTGATGTACCTGTTACTTAATGATAATACTATTAATAAAGTCTGCACTATAGTTTTATTCACACACACACACACACAAAAAAAAAAAAAAAAAAAAAAAGTGTCTCTATTGAGCAAATTCAAAATATTGTTATTTTTCCAACAATCTGAAAACATTTTCAGGCATGTACAATTAGAGCTTCCAAACATGTAGATTCCTCTATACAAATGTATTTTTAGTGTAGTTACTCCTTTGTTTGATATTCCGTCTGTACTTGGATACATTTCAATAAAGATTGTTGTTTATAAAAAAAAGAAATAATCATTTTATCTATTTTAAAATCATAGAACCTTCAAGCAAAATAAATATTTGTAATTTATATATTTAACTATCCTGTGCATCGCACGGGTTAGCGTCTAGTTTAATTAAAATCTAAGTTAAGCCTTCCATGCAAAGTATTTGATTACCAAGATATAAGTGAGCACTAGGATTTTTTCTAAACTAGGATTTGTAGAAGATGTCCTTATTGGTTGAAAAAAGAGTCTAACCATCACATATTAAATTTTATAACTAAGTTTATTATAGGGTAATGTACCATTTGCTGGTTCTGCCAACTTCTTTGGCATTTTCAAGTTTTGAGTGGCAGAGATTGAATTCTCAACTGATTTGGTTGGGAGTGTAGCGAGGACACGATACTATGAACCTATGGACTTAGAAGATTATTTTTTTTTTTCAACCACCTTGGCAGTAAGAACACCAATTTTAGAGTTGGTTTGTGCTATATTAAAATATTGAAGTGTCCTAAATACATACCGAAATTAAGAAGAAGAAGAAGCATCAGTAGTAGTTTTGAGGCTTTGAGGTTTGTTGAAATGAGTTTGTTCATATTGAGCTGCGTATGTATATAACAAGTGTTTGTCGAAAAAATATAGTCTTCGCTTTTTAATTTTTGGTTTGTTCCAATATTGGTCAGTGAATAAGTTAACGTACAGAGAGACTGAGGCTAAATAAAATTTCTCATATTGGAACTTTTTTTCATCAATTTCTGGTTTATTTTTTCCCCTGGTTTCTTCTTCTTCTTCCTTTTTTGTTTATATTTTTTATAAAATAATCTTGAGTGTGGAAAATTCTACAAGAAATATTTAACTTAGGAGTACAGTGGCGCGTTGGTAAGAGTCTCAGACTTGATCACACCTGCGAGTCCAGGAGTTGCCGGGTTTAAGTTGTGTGCTTCGCAAAAGTGCTGTGCTACGACGCAGATAGCCCTAACATGCCCAAGGGTGCCCCATGCCATCAATAGCGGGTTTAAATGGGCCAGGTCAACGATCACACGCATAAAGCCTTGCTTAAGTCAACCTCAAATAGCTTGGTTTAGAGGAATGAGAAGTGATTTAAGTCAGAAGTAGATGTTTCAGATTAGGTCATTTACCTTCTGAGTCTAATGATAGATACTGCCTCAAAAGGCCTTTCTTGACCAGCCTAACTTTTTTTACCATCCTAAATTTATGGGTTTAAATGGGAGAGCAAATGGATAAAGCCTGTTTGATTATATGGGTCATGGGACATGGAAATATCTTTTGAGTTTATTAAAATCCGCTTTTTTCTCAAAATTGTTTTCCGGTGCTCTATTTGCTGGGAAAGAAATTCCCTATATGCAAGTAGTTCTGAAGATGTAGCCAATTATTGTATTGCACCTACCATCGAAGCCCCTAATTTCGAGCTCACGCCACTCTTGAACTAGTGCGCAGCAGCAACACATGAGATGAGTTGAGAAGTCATCACATGAACCTCCCTACGAAATCAAACAAGATAATATTAAGCTAATGTTTTGTCCTGCATACTAAAGCATATCTTTGATGGCCAAGTACCTCTATGTTAAAAAGCTCCCTCAATTTCCTTCTAATGCAACAGCTATAGCAGCAACAACCACAGAAGAGGGAGTATGACATTAGATCATTGATTGCACGTTCACGAGTTGTACTCAAGAATTGTACAATTCATGTTAACAACTGGCACATTAGATATGAAGTTATGGTTATGATAATACCATTACAATGTTTTACAAGCTTACATATTTTTCCCTTTGACACCAAGTTAGCTATCCTTGAAAATGTTCCACAAGGATAGAAGAAGGTCTTGAAGCCTGTAACAAAATAGGAAAACCTAATTGTTGATCTTAAATATTTCATAAGAATCTAACATGCTAAAATTCTAGCCCGCATATACAGACATGACCTCGCATGTATACATATTGGTTAGATCCCAACTCTCATCTGGGATCTCCATAATAGTAACATGTAATATATTCATGGACCATCATGCAATGTCTACTCTAATCAGGGAAAAAAAGGGGTTTAGTGTACTAACTTATAAAAGGTTCGCTACAACAATCAAAAAGATCAGTTTGCCATTGACTTTGATCTTCTGGCTTTAATCCAATGTCTCCATAGCTGGAATTTACATTGGATACATACCTGTAGCATAATTTCATGAAGCTTCTTGATAATTTGGCTAATACTCAAAGAGGTTACCATAACAAAAAAATAAAAATAAAAAATAACAAGTCTCACTACTACTCACTCATGCATTTCACTTACCCTGATAGCACATAAGTTGGTTCATTGGCAAGAAGTTTTGTGATCTTCTTACCAGGTAGCACATTTACAACATTTTTTGTTACATCAATGAGGTGTCCAATCACCTGGCATTGATCAGGGTCATTATTTGTTTGTGATCGCTGCAATTCAATGTTTAATTTGTCTTTCTCTTCACGGAGTGCTTCATGAAATTCCAAGTCAGGATACCTACGAGACAACGACTTCTCCAGTACATTAGCATCTCTCTTTGTCCGATCAGGTTTGATTATAACATTTTGGGCTTCCATATCTTCTTCTTCGAGGGTGTATTCCCTTTGATCTTCTTCAATCGGCTGCAATCCTTCCTTTATATTCTGAGTTCATTGTTGCAACACTAATTGGTTGGCTACTGATTAATCCGCGTAGAATGAATCAAATGCTTGATAAAGAATTATCCCCTATTTGATTTCCAAATTTTCATGGACCCAATGGGAGAGGCAAAAAGTTTATTATTTTTTTTAATAATTCAATAGATACAACAATCCTTGTTACTCAATAAGAGTTGTCTCATTTCTACTTTATATGTAAACTAGTAGCAGAACCACGGGATACGTGAAAAAATTTCACAATTTATTTATTTTATTTAGCAAATAATGAAAATAGTAGATAGATGAGACTCACAATTGTTAGTCTCAAACTCTTCTTAAAATAATATGATTATTTTAACAAAATATAGTTTATACAATATATTAAAATTTTAAAATTAAGCTATATATATTTTTTATTTGAATTAAAAGTGTTTTAAATTTTGTATTTTTTTCCCCATGAAACATAATATATTTTACATTAAATTGTTAAATAAGGCGAGATATTTTGTAAATAATGTAATATATGGTTGTAATTTGTTTTTAATACTACTTACAATTTACAAATGGTTCATCTTTTATACATCTTAAATGACATAAAGAGGAAGCAGATATAAGTAAATCCATAACTTATATTAGAAAAAAAAAATACAAGACTTTAATAACATAAACAAAAATTTAATGTTATCAAGATCCTACCAACATTACACTGAGAATATAACATAATTGTCAATGAAGTTTTTCTTTAAAAAAAATGTCATGCAACTACTATTTTTACACAAATCTCTCCTCTTAAAGCATCATTGAAGTGGACGGAATGGATTGAAATGGATCTAAATAGATCAAATGGACTGTAGTGGACCAAAATTGACCAAAGCAGACCCAACTGGACCGAAGTGGACTTAACTGGACCGAAATTGACCAAAATGGACTGAATAAACCAAAGGACTGACGTGGACCGAATAGACCAAAGTAAACTCAAATGAACCGAATAGACGAAACTGGACCGAATAGATTGAAATGGACTGAAATAAACCAAATGGACTGAAGTTGACCAGTGGACCCAACCGCATCGAAATAGACCGAATAGAACCTAATGGACTGAAATAAACTCGCATTGACTGAAATACTACGCTAATATGGCTAAATAAGAGTATAGCAACAACAAATGTTATATTGCAGTTTTTAAATATTATATAGATGGAAAAAAATTAAGTATAGTACTTTAGGTACTATTTTTTAGGTTCTCCTCTTAAGACGAGAACCTAAGCAACTGTACCTAAATCTTGCCCTTTATATATTAATGCAACATCTACTGGAGCCTAATGAAGTGAATTAGTTTCCTTAGGTCTCTTTTCCTTATTAGTTGTTATAAGAGTCCTCTAATTTCTTCTTTATATGAAATACATCTACTAGAGCTTACTACAAGAAAATAGTCTACTAGCGAGGACCATATGCCCTCGTAAAAATTCAAATATCGTCGCAAAAGGTTATTAGCGAGGGCATATGGCCCTCGAAGGCCATCGTATTTGCACTTATCACTAAAAGAGATTTTGCGATCATATCTTCGCAAATAAATAATTTACGAGGGCAATCTACTGTCGCTACTAAACAAATTCGCCCTCACAAATATATTACCAAATGACGAGAAAAGTCAACAACTTATTTTTAGCAAGGGAGAGTAGTCGTCATTAACAACTATTTGTGAGGACCTGTATACCCTCGCAATTAGTTATTTGCAAATTTCAAATTAAGGACATACTTTTTAGAGACAAATAATGCCGTTGTTAAAATTAATTTGTGAGGACTTTTAACCCCTTGCAATTAGCTAGGAATAATAGTGATGACATTAAGCTGTCGCTTAAGATGTTTTTGCAAGGGGTTAAGTGGCATCGCTATTCTATAAATTGAGAGGGACTTTGTCGTCACTGTAAAATTATTTATGACCAAATTTTTATGTCACCGGTGATAATATTTTATATAATTTTTGAAATATTTTATTATTTATTTATTTTGAATTACTTTATATAATTTTTTTTAACTATCATATTACAATAGTACAATAATTACTAAAAATTGATCAATTGAAAGATAAAAATTCATATAAGTTCAAACTTTAAAATTTAGAATATACAAAGAAATTCTGAAATTAAACCTTGTTTTAAACGTAAACAACTAGAATTATGACAAGTTCTATACTAGTCTTCCTCTGAGTTACCCTCCAAGCTATTTTCAACCTCCCTCATGTTATTGATTGAGTTGTCCTCTTCATCTCTACTAGTACCATCCTTAAAAAAAAAACAAAAAAAAAAAAACAAAACAAAACAAAACATTAAACATAGTTCATACACTAGAATATTAGCTTTTATAAAAATAATAACAAATAATGGTTAAAGAGAGTGCAAGAGAGATAGAGAGAATTCCTGACATGTATTTCATTTATACTCACCCCCTAATCTCCATCCATCCATTTATCCACCATCTTTTTCCAAAAAAGTGTAGGAATGAAGGAAGGACCATTCTTATAACAATCTTCTTTCTCTATGTACTTCTTAAAAATAGGATTTTTAATGTGAAACATCCAATCAAATTAACAGTGTTTCACCAATTCTACAAATGCTTTCTTCGCTTCCTCATCTGGTTGCTTATGCTTAAAATGTTGAGCTCTATAGAAAGCATATAGAGTTTCGTGCTCAGATCTTGGGTATTCAGTAAAAGTCGTCCAAACTCCATTTAGTTTTGGGTGAAAAAGAATAGTAATCTCTCGAGTAGCTTTTGGCGTGATGATTCTACCTTTACTTTTACCTTCCCTTGCCATGTCTGCTCCCTTTTTTTTTTTTTTTGATAAGCTCTTGCCATGTCTACCTACTATTAGCTTCCTTGACAATAACAAAGACCCACCACATGAAAATGTCCACTTAACAAAATAAGAATCATATTATTTAGTTTCACTAATCCACAATTGAATTTAGTAACTCACATTAAAGATAACACCAAAGACTTTAAATTACATACAGTCCATCATTTCCATCATGAAAATCAAAAAATATGAGCATGTGGTTTGAAAATCAACCTACAAAATTATCAACCTGCAAAAACATTGTATTTTTCAGACAACAACACTTAAATTACCAAACAGCATCATAAAGAAACATGTGCATCTGCAACTTTAGGGCCATCAAATATCAAAGGCACCATACATAAGGACTTCCCCAATTGCCATTCCTAAATTCCTATTCAACATTAGAATAATCAACGCTATAGTCATTATCACTGTATCTTAACACCCATAACAATTCTTTTTATTATCACCCTAACCAAACGGACTTGCAAGCTTAATCAATTTTTTTTTGGTACCCAATTTAATAAATTAAACATCAAAACCTTAACCCCAAAACTATGGGGTTGGTTATGGTTATATGTGTGTCTATATAGTATATATAGTATTCTATGTCCCTTCTTAAATTTTTTGTATTCCTATGTAAGATGATTCCTAGTCTTCATGAACAAGCTTATTTATAGAGTAATGACATTTTGATTAGTAATAGCTTTACTTAAGTAATCACAAAGCATAACAGAAAATTACAAAAGCAGTAAATGATAATAGACCAAAACACAAAACTGTAAAGGAAGTAAATGATAATAAATGAAAACACAAAACTCAAACAATATGATCCATACAAACAAAGAACTACAATAATTCTTTACATCAGAATGGTAAAGGTTGAGCACGAGAAAATAAATTCATAGCTATAAATAAATATAGATATAAACCCATTCAAAACTTTGTTTTTAAATAATTCAGTGACAAGAATTTACAAAAGGCTACAAATATAACAAAAATGGAACGATGAAGATCATTAGACAAGCCCAACTCTTCTTTACAAATCAAATAGAATAAGCAAATTAAAAGGAAGCAAAAACTTACAAAAGGATTTAAGTCTGGCAGCTTTTCTGCAGCAATTGCATGATGGTGATCTTGCCACTTTTGGGTGTTTAAAACTTTTTTCTACACCTACACATCAATCATACTATCAATGTTAACTTTGGGGCAAATAGCAGATCACTAATTCATCATCCATAGAGCATGGCTATTTCTGTAATTTCAAAATCCAAAGACTACTAAAATACATTCCAAGGCACTTTCATGTTCATGCATCTCAATGACAGCTCCTATAATTTCAGCCATAAAAAATGGGCAACCTGATAATGACGTGGATTGAACTTAATGAGGAATGAGGTGCATTAATTGCACCTAATGCCACATATGAAGTTAATAGTCCACATATATTACATGTAACAAGGACCATCTCAAGCTAAAATTGGTTGACAAAGGGCTTATCTCTTTTCTGCTTGCTTAATTTGTTGCATTCCTTAAAGAGGTGGTCAACACTAGGAGATGCTGTGTGATTTCAGATGAATGAGATGAATAATGTGTCCTAGAAAATATGACGAGAACATTCTGACTAACACTCGAGCTAACGTTTAAAAATACCCCCACTAATTTAGCAAAAAAATAAAAGTAAACCCCACTAATTAAAACCTCCAATCATATATAGCAGCCAAGTTTGGTTAGTGTCACCTCAAAAAAAAAAGGGAAAGAAGGTGCGGTTAGTGCAATTACTTTCTTCTCAGTTAGCACAATTTAATACACCTTTTTTTTTTTTTTAGAAACTGATCGGCATGCTTTTTATTTAAGTAGCTAGTAAATTAGCTAAAAAAATCAACAATGTTTGGAGGAACAACCTCTATCCAGACTAATAAAGGGAAAAAAAGTCCTGCACTTTTGGTTAAAGCATTACCTTGCCTATAAATATATGAGAAAAATAAAAACTCTGAAGTGTATCCCTTACTAAATGATTAAAAGCCAAACCTAGCATATCACCATTGCGAAGAGAGTTATCAACAATTTCAGAATCTCCCTCAAAAATCAAATGATTAATCCCAATATTTTCACCTCCCCATCCCATCCCATGTTTTACTTTGAACTCCATCTCCCTCTAGTACTATCTAATAGTCTTAAGTAAACAACAACAACAACAACAATGCAACAAATGCGAACACACTGTGAAGATGCTGCTTTTAAGTGTCAGATGGATTACATTGTCATTCGACAAAGACAGTTAAACAAAACCCTTACCACCATTAGCTAATTGAAGAAAAGTGCAGGAGGGAGAGCTGGCAATACCTCTCTTTCCTCTGTTTACAGCCACTAATATTATAATTGGCAAACTCAACATTTTAGGTCTAGGATGACACTACTAAATATCTTAGAATATCTACTCCTATTGGCAAAGCTTGAAAGACAAATAAAATTTTTTTCATTCTCCCAATTTTTTTTTCAAAAAAAATGATATCCTTAATTAAACTCAATCTGATTGATCCTCAGTGAGGATTAGGTAAACCCAATCAATGCCCCCACATTGTGGACACTTTTTCTTGGTGCACTGAGTCCCTCTCCTTAGTCAGCACTGATAGTGCTTAGCATTCTATGAGAAAAAGATAGCTGGTGTATGAGTGGAATCTCAAGACTCTTAACCCTTGGAAGTTTATGAAGAATGAAACATATATAAATAAAATAAAATATTTAACTCCCTCATGAAGCAATCATGTTTGGGATTTAAATGAGAAAAAAAATTTAATAATTATTATTATTAGCCAATGTCCCACATGACACACGTACACTCTATAAATTCATTTTTAAAAATTTGATAAAGAATTCTTTCTACATGTTATAATATTTAAGAACTTGACATTTCACAGCAACACAGTATAAAATCCAACTTTTTTTGACAAGTAACGCAATTCTTATTGATATCAAAAAAGAGAATCACCCAAGTATACAAATACAGCCGGGGACCATACAATCAATCACACAAATTACACGAATCTATGACATCTTAACAAAACATAGAGACAGACTATGCAAAACAAAACTGAGCAATGAAAGCCATGAAAAGTGAGTATCCAACGTTTGCTTGCATAATATAATTTATGGTCAAGAAAACTGAGCAATGAAAGCGATGACTATTTATTTACCTTTTGCTAATCAGCTAGTTGGAACTCTTTTTAAGTATTTGAATATTAGTCCCTTTGTTTCACACTAGATAATTACTAGGATAAATTCTAAGGAATAAAAGGTTGGTTAAATGCTAAAGGAAAAAGTCAAAATGAAGACTTCATGCTCGGAATGAGTTTGATGAATCAATAGTACAATCCTGGGGGCTCCTGACAATTATTGCCATTGCATTATACTAAGCTCTATAGTATGTGCAGAGACAAATGCACTGAAACACGACTGCACACACTTGTTGGGTGTTCATAATAGACTGAATGTATATGAAAATAAGGAAAGCTTTCAGCAATGCACATGGGGAGACACTCAGGTATGGGGTGGGAAAAATCAGTTTAGCCTTGAATAGTCAGTTTAGCTCAGATGCAATGTGGACAATCAGGTATGGGGTGGGAAAAATCAAACCCAAACATCACATATCAATTCTAAGAGGTATTTCATCGAAAATGTGGAATGCAATAAAAACAAATATGTAGAACCATGCAAATTTTAATCTACAGTAAAAGAAACCCAAAAATTCAAATAGAGTCCAATTTAGTAACATCATAGATACAACAGCAAACAACTAAAAACATATTGCAGGATTTGAATATTTATATGAGCTTACAAATAAAATCTATTGTGGCCTAATTCATTGTTGAATAACCCCATCATTGAAAAACCAAAAACCCAAGACAAATATTGTATGAAAAAACAAAAAATAAAAGGTGCTAAATAAATAACGAGTGGAAGCTATACCGTCAGGGGTGTGTCAGGCGGCTGAGGGAGGGAAGGAGTCCGAGGATGGCCGCGGTGGCTGTGTTGTTGGAGGTGGTGGTGTCAGCGGCAAAAGGCAAGGCCAAAGGAGTGTGAGGGAGAGTGAGGAAGGGAATGAGGGAGAATTAGGTTGTCGGAGGACTGTTGGACCGGCAGTGGGGAGGACAGTGGTGGCTCGGCAGTCCGAGTGGCGAGGGTACGGAGACGAGAGTGAGGGAGAATGAGGTAGAGAGTGCTTGGGTGAGGCTCGGCAATCCAATGGTTTGATTTGAGTGAGAGAGTAAAGAGACACAAAATTTTTACGAAGTGTTTTGGTGGGAACCGAAGAGTTTAAGAGGGAATTCAGAAATTTTATTGTGACAACATTTTGGCCTATTGTGACAACATTCAAAATTTTAAAGCTGCTGCAATAAAGAAAGAGTTGGCTGTGGTTTATTATGACGGGAATATAACTTGTTGTAGAGAAAATTAATCCCGCCTTAATAGATCTTTACGGATTTTTTTAATAAAATAAGATTTAATACTTGAAATTAATAAAATATAATTTAATAATTAAAAAAATATAATTTAATCCTACAAATTAACAAATATATAATTTAATATTTCAAATTACTAAAATGCAATTTAATACTAGAATTCTCAATAAAATATAATTTACTAATTAATAACAATATAATTAATACTTCCAATTATGTAAATATATTTTAATACTACAAATTATTTGAGTATAATTTAATAATTAATAAGATTGTGGGCCAGAAAATTCATGGCCCAGGCCCGCTCTATATCAAGGCCCAGGGCCTGATCTGAGAAGACCTATTGTCAAGGACGAGTTAATGCACGGACAAGATGAGTGAAAAGACTGTCAATACTGTAGTAGAGAACTCTGTGCCTGACAAGCCCCTATTCTTGATCATGCTATTCAACCTTTACGTCTACTCCGAACCACTTGAGGTATGGGCTGATAGAACAAGCCCTCTGCCCCGAAGGTAAAGTTTACACGTTGACCCTAAAGAGAGAGAGGAATACGAGTATAAAAGGAAACGAAAGCCAAGAGAAAGGGGAGGAAAAAAGAGGGGAAGAACCTGATGCTCCTCGGACAAAGTCCGAGGAGTCCAACCCCTTAGGCTATGACGCTGTAGGGCTTGGATGTTCAGGCCGATCCCTTTTTCTACATGAGCCCCCCTCAAATCAAGACCGGACCATCGCCCTGTGATCAAAGGCAAGCCTTTTAAGCCCATTCTCTACAAAACATGTTGTGAGGGATCTTTTACATATGAGCCCAACGTCATTCTTAGGTCGTTAAATAATCGTGTCCCTACAAAGATTTAATATAAAACTTCAAATTAATAAAATATAATTTAACACTACAAATTAATAAAATGAAATATATTAATTAATAGAAATATTTTTCATAATTCAATTTAACAAAATTTAATTGAATTTAATACTTCAAACAATTTAATATATTTTAATTTAATACTTCAAATTAATAAAATATAATTCCTTGTTGCAAATTACTAAAATATGATGTAATAACTAGAAGAAAAAAAAAATGTAAGATGAGACTAGAGGACCAAAAAATTAAAATATAATTTAATATTACTTTGGAGTGACTAAAATACCCCTAAAACTAAAAGAAGACCAACTTACCTGCATAACCATAGAAAATGACCGAAACACCCCTACCACCCAAAAAATGGTTGAAACACCCTCAAAGCAAGAAAAATAACTGAATACCTTTGAAGCCTAGAAAAAGACCACAATACCCTTGAATCCTAATAAAACACCAAAATTGGAGGAAATAAAATGTATTATTCAATGAAAACAACTGAAATGCCCCTAAGACAAAAAGAAGGCCAACCTACCCCACAAAATAAAAAAATGACTGAAATACCCCCGAAGCAAGCAAAATAACTGAAATTTAGTGTGAAGCCAATAAAAAGACCACAATACCCTTGACTAATAAGAAAAAACCAAAATTGGAAGAAATATAATTCAATATTCATTTAAAAACGACTGAAATACCCCTAAGACTAAAAGAAGATTAACTTGCCCCATAATAAACTCAAAAAATGACTGAGACACCAAAATACCACCGACAACTAAAATGAACCAAATACCCCTGGGGTGGCAAATGGGCGGGTTGGGTCATAAATAGGCTGAGTGTGTAATTACCCATTTATCCATTTATGACCCATTTATATATAAATTAATTTTTCATTACCAACCCAACCCATTTAATTAGTAACCCACCCATTTAACCTGATATCTCTAAAATTACCAAATATGCTCTAAAACTACTAAACTGACCAAAATATCCTCAAAATCTCTAAAATGAGCAAAATACCCATGAAACCTCTAAAATGACTAAAATATCTCTGATATCTCTAAAATCACAGAATATGCTTAAAAACCACTGAAATGACCAAAATAACTCCAAAATCTCTAAAATGAGCAAAGTTTCCCCCAAAACCTCTAAAATGTCCAAAATATCACCAAAACCTAAAAAAATAACCAATATACCCCCAAAACCCAAAAAATGACCAAAGTACCCTCAAAACCCAAAAAAAAAAAAAACCAAAATACCCCCCACAAACCTAAAAATGACCAAAATACCTCTAAAATCCAAAAAAATGACCAAACTAAACCCCCAAAACCCAAAAATTTACCAAAATACCCCCAAAACCCAAAAAAAGACCAAAATACACCCAAAACCTAAAAAATAATACAAAAGTACCCCCACAACCCAAAAATTTAACAAAATACCTTCGAAACCTAAAAATTACCAAAATACCCCCAAAATCCAGAAAATAACCAAAATGCCCCCCATAACCCAAAAAAGACGAAAATACCCCCGAGGGGTATTTTGGTCTTTTTCAAACATAGGGGGATATTTATGGTCAGTTTCCATGTTTTGGGGGGTATTTTGGTAATTTTATGCGCTTTGGGGGGTGGGGGGGTGTTGGTCATTTTTTAAAGTTTCGAGAGTGTTTTGGTCAATTTAGGTTTCAGAAGTAATTTGGTCATATTTTGAAAATCCAACCGTTGGATTACATATTCTATATGGTCTTAACAAACATGCCAATCGGATGTAATTTACCATTTGATATTTAAACTCATATTTTATGTATTATTTTAAACAACTAAAATTTGAATCTAGACAATTGATTGATGACATGGCTATTAATCTTTGATCACCTTGAAATTTTTTAAGCAAAAAAAATATATGAAGATAATGTAATATAACGGTAGATTTGTCGAAATTCACATTGAATTAAGAAATATAAAGTTGGGTTCAAGTTACACCTGATGTAACTCTAAAAAATGTTACACCTTATTATTAAATTCATATTTTGAAACTTCAACCGTTGGAGTATATGTTTTATATGTTCTTAACATGCATGCTAGTTTTCATTCCAATCAGATGTAATTTACCATTTGATCTTTAAATTCATCTTTTATGCGTTATTTTAAACTACAAAAACTTTAATTTAGACAATTGATTGATGACATGCCTATTAATCTTTGATCACCTTGAAATTTTGTAAGCATGAAAAATATATGAAGATAATGTAATCTGACGGTAGATTTGTTAAAATTCACATCGAATTAAGAAATATAGGGTTGAGTTCAAGTTAAACATGATATAACTCTAAAAAATGTTACACCACCTAATAACTTATTATTGAATTCAAATTTTGAAAATCCAACCGTTGGATTACATGTTTTATATGGTTTTAACAAGCATGCCAATTTTCATGCCAATCGGATCTAATTTACCACTTGATCTATAAACTCATATTTTATGCATTATTTTAAACAACTAAAACTTGAATCTAGACAATTAATTGATGACATAGCTATTAATTTTTTATCACCTTAGAATTTTGTAAGCATGAAAAATATATGAAGATAATGTAATCTAACGGTAGATTTGTCAAAATTCACATCGAATTAAGAAATATAATGTTGGGTTTGAGTTACACATGACGTAACTTTAAAAAATATTCCACCACCTAATAACTTATTATTGAATTCATATTTTGAAACTCCAACCGTTGGATTACATGTTCTATATGTTGTTAACATACATGCTAATATTCATGCCAATCGGATGTAATTTACCATTTGATCTTTAAACTCATCTTTTATGAGTTATTTTAAATTATAAAAAGTTGAATTTAGACAATTTATTGATGACATGCCTATTAATGTTTAATCACCTTAAAATTTTGTAAGCATGAAAATATATATGAAGATAGTGTAATCTAACGGTAGATTTATCAAAATTCACATTGAATTAAGAAATATAGGGTTAGGTCCAGTTACACCTGACGTTACTCTAAAAAAGTTACACTACCCAATAACTTATTATTGAATTCATATTTTGAAAATCTAACCATTGGATTACATGTTCTATATGATCTTAACATGCATGTCAATTTTCATGCCAATCGAATATAATTTACCATTTGATCTATAGACTCATCTGTTATGCATTATTTTAAACTACTAAAACTTGAATCTAGACAATTGATTGATGACATAGCTATTAATCTTTGATCACCTTGAAATTTTGTAAGCATGAAAATATATGAAGATAATGTAATCTAACGATAGATTTGTCAAAATTCAAATCGAATTAAGAAATATAAGGTTGGGTTTGAGTTACACCTAACGTAACTTTAAAAAATGTTCCACCACCTAATAACTTATTATTGAATTCAAATTTTGAAAATCTAACCGTTGGATTACATGTTCTATATGTTGTTAACATGCATGCTAATATTCATTCCAATCGGATGTAATTTACCATTTGATCTTTAAACTCATCTTTTATGAGTTATTTCAAATTATAAAATGTTGAATTTAGACAATTGATTGATGACATGCCTATTAATCTTTGATCACCTTAAAATTTTGTAAGCATGAAAATATATATGAAGATAGTGTAATCTAACGGTAGATTTATCAAAATTCACATCGAATTAAGAAATATAGGGTTGGGTCTAGTTACACTTGACGTTACTCTAAAAAAGTTACACTATTCAATAACTTATTATTGAATTCATATTTTGAAAATATAACCGTTAGATTACATGTTCTATATGATCTTAACATGCATGCCAATTTTCATGCCAATCAATTGTAATTTACCATTTGATCTATAGACTCATCTGTTATGCATTATTTTAAACTATTGAATCTAGACAATTGATTAATGACATGGCTATTAATCTTTGATCACCTTGAAATTTTGTAAGCATGAAAAATATATGAAGATAATGTAATCTAACAGTAGATTTGTTAAAATTCACATCGAATTAAGAAATATAGAGTTGGGTTCAAGTTACACCTGATGTAACTCTAAAAAATGTTCCACCACCCAATAACTTATTATTGAATTCAAATTTCGAAAATCCAACTGTTAGATTACATGTTCTATATGGTCTTAATAAGCAAGCCAATTCTCATGCCAATCGGATGTAATTTACCATTTGACCTATAAACTCATATTTTATACATTATTTTAAACTACAAAAACTTGAATTTAGACAATTGATTGATGACATACATATTAATCTTTGACCACCTTGAAATTTTGTAACCATGAAAAATGTAGGAAAATAATGTAATCTAACAGTAGATTTGTCGAAATTCATATTGAATTAAGAAATATAGGGTTAGGTTCAAGTTACACGTGACGTAACTCTTAAAAATGTTACACCACCCAATAATTTATTATTTAATTCATATTTTGAAAATCCAAACATTGGATTACATGTTCTATATTATCTTAACATACATGCCAATTTTCATGCCAATCGAATGTAATTTACCATTTGATCTATAGACTCATCTGTTATGCATTATTTTAAACTACTAAAACTTGAATCTGAACAATTGATTGATGACATGACTATTAATATTTGATCACCTTGAAATTTTATAAGCATGAAAAATATATGAAGATAATGAAATCTAAAAGTAGGTTTGTCAAAATTCATATTGAATTAAGAAATATAGAGTTGGGTTCAAGTTACACATGATGTAACTCTAAAAAATGTTACATCACCCAATAACTTATTATTGAATTCATATTTTGGAAATCCAACCATTGGATTACATGGTCTATATGTTCTTAACATGCATGCCAATCGGATATAATTTACCATTTGATCTATAAACTCATCTTTTATGCATTATTTTAATGGGAAGAAATTTTTATTCACTTTTGAGAGAGAGAGAGAGATAGAGTACAAAAGGCTGAAATTTTTTAATTTTAGGCTACTATTTTGAAGTTGAAAGTGCTATCATTTTTTTATGCATACAATTGTTTAGAAAATAAGGATAGACCTTTCTTATATAGGATGTATATAAAAGGGTTTTTTTTTTAGATTGTAAACAAAAGGTTCATTTAAAGAATACAAAGTGCTATATGTTTATACATTTCTTTTTATTTTTCTTTGAATTTTAGAATAACTTTTATCCAAAAAAAATATATATATATATTTTAATGATTTTTTGCGAAGGTCAATCGTGGCCCTCGCAAATAATTTAGGGTTATTAAGGGCATATTTTTAACCCACACAAAAAACAAACTTTTTGCAAGGGATTTTTATTATCTCTCGGAAATAATTTGGTGGGAACATTTCCCTCCAAAATTTTTGACATTTTAATGATTATTTGTGAAGGTTGATCCTAACCCTCACAAATAATTTAGTATTAGTGACAGCTTTTTTTAACCGTCACAAATAATACACTTTTTGCGAGAGATTTTTAATTGTCTCTCGCAAATAATATGGAGGGAAAATTTCCTCCAAAATATTAGTATTTGTGAGGGCTATAACACATAATTGCTACAGCTTTTCTTGTTGGTCACAAATATTTCACATTTTACCAAGTATTTGCGAGGGCTTTATTTTGCCATCGCAAAAAAGATTTTTTGAGAGGACTTTTTGGGTCCGTAAAAAATTCTTGGTCGCTAATAGACATTTTTTTTTTTGTAGTAGGTTCCAAGTACTAATGAAAATCTAAGCTTTAGTTAATTTGCTCCCATATTATCTTAACACGTAAAAACCCAAAAACTCTCTACTCTTCAGAGACTTCTAGGTTTGCCTTTCCGAAAGAAAAAGTGAAAGTTTGAGAAATGAATGCCCGCTACTTTCGCCCGCTACTTTCGCGAAACGAGAAGCATAACCTAAAGAAAGAAAAAGACAAAGAGCCAATCACCGACATTAAGTTGACAAATATTCCTCGTTTCATACCTTCTTGATTAGAATATTCATGGAATTAATTAGGAGTGTAAGACCCTTTTCTTCTTTTAATAAATTAAATGATAAAATATATATTTTTTCTACAAAATTTAGTTCATTTTTAATCCTTACTTTAAAATTAAAATTTTACTTTTACAAAAAAAAAAAAAAAAACGTTTTTCCATTTATCTAATGTCTTCAAGTCACATAAACTTTTTTAGCGTACCACATTAAAATTCAAATTCTTTTTTCTTTTTTTTTTTTCTATGCAAAATTCCAATTTTTGAATGTCATGTAGATAAAATGTCAAATTATAACTATTCTTAATTTTTTGAGAAATTATAACTTTTAAAATTTGAATAATGAAAAATAAAATTTTAACTAGAGTTTATAGATGAAAATTTTGTTTTTAACGTAAAAAACCAAAAAAAAAAAAAAAAAAAGAAGCACATAATAATTTTCGTTGATTACTACCTGCATGCGAAACTCTTGGACCAAAGAAATCAACGGCACGAGACGAAGATAGCTAGCGATCAATATCAGGGTGGACTTGGCGGAACTGATACACTACGTTCCACCCCATGGCAAGCATGTAAAGGTAGCTCTTCTCTATGCAACTTTCCACCAACTCAAGTGCTTTCCTCAGTGCCTCTTCCAAACCATCCAACGGTTCCTTGTCGCCGGCAAGTTCATCAGGTCCGTTGATTTCAGCTTCTCCAACAAGTTCCCTATCAGCCTCACATGCTCCGCTAGTTGCTCGCAGTTCTTGCGGTATATGGTGGTGTTTTGAGCTGATGATATGATCATATTGCTTAGGTCTAAGGTGTTTACTCTTGATGATGATGGTGCTTGTACATAGCTTAGCATGTTGCTCCAGTGTAATAGGAAGTGATCATATATATTATATAGCCACACAGAGAAGAAAGAGTTTATAGAAGTGACTTATTGATTGGGTTCTTGTTTGTTATTCTAGCTATCTTGTTTTTGGGGTTTTGTTGCTTTTCCTTCTTTCTTTTTCTTTTGGGATGAATGAATTAATGAACGAGTCTTTACTTTATCTTTTCCTTCCCCCCTCTTGTTAAGTTATGCCTGCTTTCTCTCTCTTTTTGATGTGTTAATAGTTGTGTATTGTTATGTAATGATTAATGAATAATGATAGGGACTACAAATTTGACTACTTTACTTATGTCTTAACTCAAACTCTTAACTTTTATTTTATAAAAATAAAAAATAAAAAATATATCAACTTACAAAAATATAAAATAAAAAAAATTAATAATTTTATTTTCACTATACTTGATGTAACCTATCAATTACCTTTAAGGTTATGCTTTGTAAATTTTTGTAGTAAAATAGTAGTATCTTTAATATATTCTTTTGTTAAATTGTTACTTGGTTGATGTGTTAGCAATAGTGTCCTATATTACATCACATGATTAAGATGATTGACATTTAACCTAAAATGAAATAAAGTGTGACCAAGTTATAACCTTAATTGTTACTTGATTGTATTAATGTTTGATTGGATAAAGTGTGGCTGCAACTCAATTTGAAAGAATTCCTCCAAACTAGACCAAGTGACACCTTATGAAGCTAACATGTGTTTTGGGTATTCACATAACCATTTACCTAACCCTCCTAACTACAATCAACACACTTAACTAGCCTCTCTCTCTCTCTCTCTCTCTCTCTCTCTCTCTCTCTCTCTAATTTAATTCTTTGCACATTTACTCCAAAAATAAGTTCTTAAATTTTTGTGTTTCAAAAGCATATAGTCTATATATATATATATATATATATATATTTTTTTTTTTTTTGAGAAAGAGTCTATATATATTTTTAAAAAAGTGCAAAAATACCATTTGAGGTTTGGGGTTTATATGAATGAGAAAATCAATTGACCATCATGTAATCAATGATGCGAATTAATTGGCAATGAAGAGAAATATGTTAACATGTGCCCACATTTAAGAAAACTCACTAACTGATACATGTCATTAATCACATGATCGATAACGTGATTTTCTCCCCTATAAGAACTAATGGAAGTTAGTCTTAGCTCTTAGGGCCAATTTAGTGGATATGGAAATCTAAGAATTGAAATATCAGTTTTTGCGATTAAGCCTAAAAAAAAAAAAGGTTTAAATTAGGAAATTTTCATCTACAAGTTCTCATTAAAATTGATGTATTTTTTTTTTTTAAGAAATTTTTTTTTTTTTTTTGAAATTGATTCTACCCCCAGTTTTTTTTTTTTTTTTTAGAAACTATTCTACCCCCAGTTTAAATAAACAAAACAAGATATAATTTTTCAATTTAAGACCGGACCGACCGCTTTTAATATTGTTTTAAATTCAGAACCAACCCAATTCAAATTGTACATTTTCTTCTAAACAATCCCACCGACTCATAAAGGGACCACGTGTGGAATACACAGTTACGGGCTAAACCGCGAAAGCGCCTCTCTAAGAAGTCAGAGGTCAACGCTTTGCGGAATACTAGTATTTTAATCGCTAAATTAGAGAACAAACTACAAAGCCTCCCTTTTTTCTTTATATTCTGTTACTTCCACCGTCCCCAGGTAACGACATTCCAAATCTCACTCAGATCTTGCTCCTTTCTTTAAACTTCTAAAACTCTCTCTCTCTCTCTCTCTCTCTCTATTGCTCTACAATGGACATCACAGTCCCAAACCTAATCAAAGAAAGAAAATTTCCATTCATATTGACCCTCTCAGTCCTACTCCTCTGCTTCGCATTCCTCATCTTCACCAACACCAAATCAAATCCTTACCTTCTCTTCTCTACTTCCACCACCACCTCCACCTCCACCGCCACGTCAGCTCTTCAATCCTCGCTTCCTTCTCCGTCTCCGCCTCCGCCTCGGCAAAACGACGGCGTCGCTGCCGCCGCTGCTGTTGCGGTGCTCAATGCGGATCCGAATTCCCCTCGTATTGATTGGAAGCTGTGTAAAGGTACCGCGGCCGTTGATTTCATACCGTGTGCGATCAAGGCGTTGAAGGCGCGGAGACATATGGAGCACCGTGAACGCCATTGCCCCGACCCGAACCCGCGTTGCTTGGTTCCTCTTACCGTGGGTTATCGTATCCCTCTTCCGTGGCCTAAGAGCAGAGACATGGTAAGGTGAAACTTTTTGTTTCCGTCGTTTTTTTTTTTTTTTTTTTTTTTTTGTTTTTTTATTTCCTTTAAAACGACTGCGTTTTCGTACCTGAAATGCATTGCATGCCATATTCGATGCTTAGGGAAGAGTTTAATTTTGAAGCTATAAAGTATAAAGATCGATTTTTATGAATTGGAAAAGCTTTATTTTGTTTGATCAATTAGTTATAATTTGATAAATTACCGATTGTCTTAAAAGTTTAAGTTATCAGAGATGGTGAATTTTTTTTTTTTTTCTTTTTTTGCCAATTCTATTGAAAATTTTATTTGTAAAAGCTAATTTGCTAGAGCAAAATATACTGGTCCTTTAAAGGAAATCTGGTTTAGCGAGACGAGTGATGAGGCATCCTTCTGAAATGGAATTTAGGGAGAACAATTGAATAGAAAATTAAGGGTATGCACTCAGAATCGGTACTCAGGGTTTGCTTGGGATGCGAAATTCATTACTAGTCTTTTCTCTCTACCTCGTTCTCGAGTTTGTGGGCTCTGTTAAACCACTCAACTGTATCAAACATATGGAAAGAGCTGAAATATTTTGGAAGAAAGATTCTCTGTCCTTGGACATTAGCAGACTTTACCTATTGGTGGCAAATGATTCAATTATAAGCAAAATTTTGCTATAACAGTTGATTCATTGGAAACTGAAGTGACTTTTATTATGCGAGCTGATTTTATGGAGTAAAAAATACGGAATGAAAATACATCACTCGTGGTTATTTTATCTAAATCGAATTTGTAATGATAACTAGTCTAGTTGATCAATGGTAGACTGAATTACAGAATTTCTTGTTTGGATTTAATAAGAATGATGACGCATTCTTTTGTTTTTTATTCCCAGGTATGGTATAATAATGTCCCTCACCCAAAGCTTGTTGAGTACAAGAAGGACCAAAACTGGGTGCGTAAGTCTGACGATTACCTTGTTTTCCCTGGAGGTGGCACTCAATTCAAGGATGGAGTTATTAGCTACGTTGAATTTATAGAAAGGGTATACCATTTTTGCTGCTTTAAGTTTAAAAGCTTGTGAACTTTGCCAGCTAAATTAGTATCTATTTATTTCTTCTCCATCTTGAATATGTGAAGATAGAAACAAACTATGCAAGTGGTAGTGATAAGATTTTTGCAAAAGTCCAATGCAAAACAAGGATTTTTGGCTCTCTTTTGGAGGATTGAACCTTCATTTATGTCTTACTCATCAATGTACGAATAAAAATCATTTGTCCCATTCTTATTGTTCCACATTATGCTCCATTATCTGCAGTATGCCATGTGTGTGTGATTCTTTTGTCCCATTTTAAACTTTGGTTACTTTATGAGGACGAAAATATAAGGAATGTGCCGCAGGCTGCGATTGGTGGAGCATAAAGTGGAACTCTCATAGTAGGATAGATTATTTTTATATATGAAAACTGAGTCTGTTAGGATTGGAATTAATGGCATTTTTCTTGAAGACTATTGAATGAATTTTATTTATTTATTGTGTTACTCTTAGACTTTACCAACCGTTGAATGGGGGAGGCACATCCGGGTTATATTAGATGTTGGTTGTGGTGTTGCTAGTTTTGGTGGCTATTTACTGGGCAAAAATGTTATTACCATGTCATTTGCTCCAAAGGATGAGCATGAAGCTCAGATACAGTTTGCTCTTGAACGAGGAATTCCCGCTACTCTGTCAGTCATTGGAACACAAAAGCTGACATTTACAGACAATGCATATGATTTGATTCATTGTGCACAATGCAGGGTTCACTGGGATGCAGATGGTACTTTGTGCAACTGTTTTTTGCTTTTAATTCTGAAGTACTATTTTGTATTCATTGACTGTGCTGTGTCTTTTTGGTTGTAAATCTTAGGTGGGAAACCATTATTGGAACTCAACAGAATTCTTAGGCCTGGTGGCTTTTTTGTGTGGTCTGCTACACCAGTCTATTGTGACGATGAAAGAGATCAGAATATATGGAAGGGTTTGTGATCTGACCTCACACCCTTACTCTCAATTTTCTCTCTCCTTAAATGTGAAGATGCAAGGGGAGGGCTCTATATTTTAATAGCTAGACTTAAAAATAATCCATTATTTTTTTCTTCACTGACTTCTATGCTGCAAGGAGTAAATGGCATACTGCAGGATCACCCCTCATCTATTCTCTAAACTGAATTTGTGATTTTGCTTTTTCCAGATTTGCTGCAGCACTTATTGATCTACCTGTCTGGGCAATGAATGTCATCCCCATTGATGTACCAGATACTCCGTCTATTATATTTGACAGAGGGTTGATTGGAATCTATCATGACTGGTGTGAGTCTTTAAACACCTATCCTCGAACTTGCGATCTACTGCATTCCAGCTTTCTCTTCAGAAATCTTACACAAAGGTAGAATGTTCACTGCCCTTTAACCTATGGTGATTGCTACCTCATAACGGACATGGAAATTTTTTATGAATGGAAATAGAAATATGAAAATTGTGTTTCTCTATCTGGCTTAAATAAATTTTTACCCCAAAAAAGAAAAGAAATGCTAAACCTAAATCAATATTTTTCATTTCGACTTTATGTGGTGATCTGAGATATTTGCTATTTTTCCAGATGTGATGTCTTAGATGTAATCGTTGAGATGGATCGCATTCTGAGACCAGGTGGATATATTGTGGTTCAGGACAACATGGAAATTATTAATAAGCTTAGTCCTATCTGGCATTCACTTCATTGGCCACTAACGCTGTATAAGGATCAGTTTCTCGTTGGTAAGAAGGGTTTCTGGCGTCCCATAGTTGGAGAAACTAAATCATGAATAGAGCTGATCATTTATCACTGTACAATCTTACTTTTAGTTTTATATGTTCTATAGACAACTACAAAGAAAGATAAAAATTAGAAAAAGAAAAGGAGGAGGACACATTCCTGTTAGTTTTATTACAAAGGCTCTTATGGTAACTAAATCTAAATTGATGTGCTTTATTTTTGTCAGTCAATTCAATTGACATGGCAATAATTTGTGGTAGCAATGAAGAGACGATATGATGGTTGAGATTTTGTGTTCAGATCAGCCTTTTGTTATTGTATGCAATTCTTATATTCATTACTCTTGTATAATCTAATTATAATATTAAACAATAATAGTGTTTTTTTTTTTTTTTTGTGGTAATTATTAAACAGTAATAGTTGACTACACAGTGGGAATAGTTTTTTATTTTATTTTTTATTATCAAATCTGTCCCCTTCCAAGAGTTGGATGCAAGACTGCCTCTTATAAAACTGGGTAAGTAGCACAGGATTGGCACTTAGTCTTTCTAAGTGTAGATGTTATAGAAACATTAATTTCAATGAATATGATGAGCTTTGGAGTATCGCAGGTGGACCTTTTTCTTGGGGATGTTATCACATGTCAATTAGCCCATTGTGTTACTTTTCTGATGTTCCCCGTCTCTCAAACCTTTCCTTCATGAGCCTAAACATCGGCAGATCTTTTTGGTAGAATCCATCTCCTCTCCGCGTACGCTTATTTCTTTAAAAAAAAAAAAAAATTGTTAGGCACCCATCCCACTCAATGAAATTTTGGTCCTTTTTAAACCCTCCAAACATAACCCCAAGGCCCAAAAGAAGGTTCCAGTTTGCGTTCTAGTTCTTTGCTCACTCTCTTCTTCTTCTGGTATCTTGCTTCCATAGAAAACCAGCAAGGTGAGTGACTCTCAATAGTATTTTTCTCTTTCTTTCCTCTAAAAAAAATTGGTTCTTTTTTTTTGGCTGATTAGAATGTTTTTTGGGGAAGAAAAGGAGCACCCTTTCCAAATAACGTTACTATGGTAATAATTTCGTTAGTTGTCTGGTTTTGAAAGAATATGTGAAACTAGCATCTCGAGTTTCTAAAACTCAAGATCCAATTAGAACTCGAGCTTTTAAAACTCATTTTGCCCGGTTTGTCAATACAATTACGTGGACAAATTTTCCAAGTGGACGAAACTCAGCCACATAGAAATCGAGTTTATAAGACTCGAAATCTGCACAATATATCAATCTGACGCTTTTAAACACTCTCTCAATTCAAACACCCTCTCACTCAAGTCTCTCAATTCAAACACTCAGTCTCTCAAACACTCTCACTCAAACACCCAAATCAGTCATCCTCAACCCCTCGGAGTGCAACAAAAATCACCCTCACCCTCAAATGCTCTCTTTTTCCTCACAATCGGCTTCAGACTTGAAAATCCCGTACCTTGAAAATCCCTTACCTTGAAAATCCCTTTTCCTCACAATCGGCTTCACCCTCACCCATACCTTGAAAATCCCTTTTGTCCCTACCAACGGAAGTTCAAATTTTTTCAAGTTTGAAGGTATGTTTTTCTTATAAAAATTTGAGCTTTTTAAATAATTATTCCATTTGGGTTTAGCCCGAGTGTTTGTATTTGATAATTTCCCTTGTTAGTGTAAGATTTAAGTTAGACGGATTTGTTTTGTTACTTGTTGTATGATTTGGGTTGCTAGCATGTTCTCTTTTTGTCTCTATTTTTGTCTCTCTTTTTTGTTGGTTTCTGGGTAATAATGCTTGATATGTGTTTACTTGCTAGGATTTATTTAGTAAAATCTTTGTTATGGGGTGGCAAATGTTGCAGAACTCTTTGGATTTGTGTAATATGTCTTTACTTATAGTTTGTGTAGAAATGATGCAAATTTCTTCATTGGGCTCAAAATTAGAGAAATTTGTGCTTTTGTTTGTGCTCTTATTTTTGTTCTTTGTTGTTGGGTTATAATTACAAAAAATTTAAAAAAAAAATTGAGGCTTTTGAGTTTTGATACCTTATTTTGTTGTGATTTTTTTACAGTTGAAGTTGTTTGCAACAATTTCTTGGGTTCAAAGTGATATTACTTTCATGGGTTTTCCTTGTTCTGTACTCAGATTTAGCATATAGATTTGTTCTTACTATCTCACATGGAAGATTCTGTTTAACCCTTTGGGATTTGCTACGTTTGAAAGTATTGTAGTTCTTGGTCGATGAAGATACATCAACACAATTAGTTTATTTCATTCCATAAAACTGCTGCTACACATGGTTTTTCTCTACTTCATTGAAGTTCAGTTCCACTGAGTTTCTTAAGGAAGCCCCCATCACTTTGCACCTGATATTGACCCCCACAATTGGATGTAATCTTTGTGTATCAGGGTGATCACTTGTAGTGTTTGCTGACATTCCAGTTAAAACAATTCCACCAATAGCTAAATAATGGTGGCTGGTAAAATGAGTGAAAAGAACATTTGAATTCAAGTTTGGTACACTTGGTCCAATGCCAAGATGTGAATGACTACAACTAGGGGTGTCCACAGGTCGGTCCGGGTCGGGTTTGTGCCCAACCCGGAACCGACCCGCTCACATCGGGTGGGACGTTGAATGACCTGCCGCCGACCGCCGGCAACCTCGGGTCGAGTCGGATTGGGCTCCGGTGGACAACGGTCGGGTCGGTCGAAGTCGAAGTGAGTTTTAACCTCCAGATCTTCGCCGGAAATCGCCAAATCTTCGCTGGATCTCGCCGAATCTTCTCTGGATCTTCGCCGGATCTGTTGATTTTTCTTCGGATCTGTGCAACAACCACGGGATCGAAGCAAGAACGACCACCTCAAGCCCAGATTTGAATGAAAACTTCCATCTCATCACCGGATCTTCGCCGTTCTTCACTGGATCTTCGCCGAATCTGTTGATTTTTCTTCGGATTTGTGTGACAACCACGGGATCGAAGCAAAAAACACCACCTCAAGCCCAGATTTGAGCGAAAACTTCCATCTCATCGCCGGATCTAACCAAAAACTACCAAATCTTCACCGGATCTAAGTGGTTCTAGGTAGATTCGGTCTTCTTTCACGGGATTCGGCGGTCAGATCGGGTTCATCGGGTTTTGGAGAAGAAAACCTGCCATCCGACCCGCCTGAATCGGTTCTTTGTGGCGAAGACCCGCCGCCGACCGTCACCGGCGTCAGATCGGCCGGTTTTCGGGTCGGCCCGAACGGTTTGAACAGGTGGGTCGGTTTTTGGTTTCTGGTGGACAGCCCTAACTACAACAATAACCAATTTGATAACCCTGCAGTTCTTCCTCTTATCACACAGGTCGTTTACAGTCAGATTTCCAATCTGACTGCTGTTATTGGTCAGGATATTGGCAACCAGTCCAGCTTCTGCATTAGGGATTAGTGAGTGATCCCACTTTGTTTGCTCAAAAAAAAAAAAAAAAAAAAAATTTAAAATGCATGGAAGAATATAAAATTGGATTTTGAATCTTATTATATTGATTTCGTTTGGTTATGAAAAGTCAGCACAATTTAAGTAAATGGGTGAATTTGGTAAGCTAAATGAAGTTCTTGCTATTGATGGTACTTTGGATTCAATTGCTAGATTAGTAGTTGCTTATTGAAGCTCAAGCTGCTTGAGAATATTGTAATTTTGTCTATTTATGCGTTTGAGATCGACATTTTAATTTCCTTTCTTTCGTTACAAATTTTTTGCCATATGTGTATTTTTGAATCCCATTAATCTTTTTATTTGTTTACCAGTATAAAAGGGTTGAATTTATTTGATTTTATCTTGAACCTTAGTTTATTGTTTCAGGAATACTGACTGGGATTGAGCCTTTAATTTTTCAACCAACTTGGATTTCTGAGCTTCTTGCATCCAGAAGACTAATGGTATAAGTTCTTTTGATTAGAAAGAAAATGATAATGCTACTCTTTGAAAGATGAGAAAATCCTGGAAAAAACTGTAGCTTAGGATTTTTGATATTTTAATGTCTATTTTGCTGAATAACATATAACCATATGATTCGGTTCAAATGACCTTCTCATTTAATGGGGAAATCTTTACAATATTAATCATACGCTCTTGATGTTTGCATCCTTTTTTTTACCTCAGTATTTTTGGCAACCAATTGAGATGCTCAACAATCAGTGAGAAGCTACATGTTGTTAGTGAACCAATGTAAAAACTGTGAAAGAGTAATGATTTAGTGGTCATTCATGCCTGATTATTGGGTTGCTAGATAGATGTATATTAGATTATATGTTCTTAGAATGTTTGGGATACTGTAGAATTTGCTAGATCTATTATTTTCTTTTCTTTTCTTGTGAACATTCAGTAATTGTATGCCACATTGAGTTCAACATAATTATCATTTTGCTACTGATAAGGTTCACTCGAGTCTGAGGGCTGATAATTTTGTCTGGGAATTTTGTAGATTGCCTATAAGTTTATAAAATTTTTCTCAGAGAAACTCAAGTCTTTAAAACTCGAGTTCTATGTAAACTTTATTTAAATGTCTTTAAAACTCGAGATTTATGTGGAATTTTAATCCTACTCAATAGTTATAAAGCAAGTTTCTAAAACTCAATTTTTAAATAGATCTCGAGTTTCTAAAACTCAAGATGCTATTTTCCTTAATCATTTAATATGTTAGTTAACTTACTGTATACAATCTCCTTACACAGCTACTTTGCAAATATCCCCAGAAGAAAAGTCTCCAACTTTGAATGTTTCATCTTTTCTCTTATTTGTATCGTGGTTTTTGCTAGAAAATGAAATTGGGTCTGTCTCTTTTCCTTTCTTTTTTGTACTTTGATTTTGACTTGTATAGTGCCCTTCTGTTACATGCTTTGGCTTTGTATTGCAATGTTTCATGTGGGTTTGGACTCTGGGGATTGTTCTGGTTTTTGGGTTTTTTTTTTTTTTTAATTATATATATATATATATATATATATAAAGAGGAGGCTTTATTCTATGATGCACCGACGCGGCAAAACGGCCGTCGAACCCGCGGCCCGTCTCGGGGTGCGGCGGGCGACGCCGCTGCTGCGCGTCGGTGCCGTGTACTTTTTTTTCGGTTCCCGATACGCGCCGATTCGGGCCGACTCGCGCCGAATCGGGCCGAATGGGTCCGTATCGGCCGAAACACGCCGTACCGGAGCCGAACCGCCGATCCAGGCCGAAATTCAAAAAAAAAAAAAAAATTGCAAAACGCACCGTTTGGCCGAAATAACAAAACCCTAAACTATATCACCCGATTCATTCTTCAATCTTCAGGTCTCTCACTCTCTGTGCTCCACTGCTCCCCCAGTCCCGCTCGGCTCTCTGCTCTCCGTCTCCCCTCTCTCACAGACGCACTCAGTCACACAATCTCACTCTCCTATGCATTACTCTCGGACACGGTATCAAACTCACCTCACCTCACCGACCCACTCTCAACTCAACTCAAGTCTCAAGCTCACCTCACGGACCCACTCTCAACTCAGGTATCAAACTAAAGCTTTCAATCTTAGTGGAAACAATAACTCTCTTATGGAACAAAAGATTTATACCAAAATAAAATTTTCGTTTTAATAACAGGGAGAGTGTATGATTAAAGTAGCCATGAGCTTACACTTGTCCAAGTTTAATAACTATCGCTATGATTGCTTTTATTTATAACTTGACAATATCCTTGTTGGTTGGTTCCGGTAGTAGGGGCCACAGTGTTTTTGTTTGCTTTTGTATTTTACTTTTGATTGTGGTCCATATTATCTCTATGTTCTCTGTGTTCCCTATGTGCCCCTGTTGAAGAGTGTTAAGTAAGGCTAACAGTATTGTATGAGGGTTTTTTTGTGTAATTTGATAACTATGCATGTCTATTTTAGTACGACAAAACTATTGAAGTCAGTGCTGAGTTGTGAAAAATTATTTGATTAGTGTTGTGTTGGTAAATACTTTATTGAGTGTTGTGTTGTGTGCATGCAAAATGAAATTTGATTAGTGTTGTGTTGTGTTGTGTTGTGTGCATGCAGAATGAAATATTTTATTAGGTGTTGTGTTGGTAAATAAGTGTTGTATTGTTCTTGCATTGTTTAATTGAGGTTGTTTTGTCATGTAGAATGGATGATCTATTCAGTATATCCGTGCATCATGGTGGCTATTTTACTGAGAACCCTAAAACTTATGTGGGAGGTGAAGTAGATGTAGTTGATAATTGTAACCCTGATAAGTGGTCCAAGATTGAGATAGAGCGTATATGTAGAGATTTTGGGTACGCATCTGTTAGCAGGCTGTGGTATACAATGCCTGGTATGGACCAAGAAAGGGCAAACTTCCATTTGGTTGTTGATGATCAGGATGCCATGTACATGACAGAATTAGTGAAGGGTCATGAAGAGATTCATGTGTATGTGGAGCACCCAATAGATAATCCTATACTAGTTGATGAAGGAGAGGATGTTAGTGAGGGTGTGCAACCATTGGCAGTGGAGCAAGGCCCTATGGGTTATTATAGTGATGGCAGTGATGATGATGACCATGATGGGGGTGAATTTTACAGTTTCTATGATAGTGATGACATGTATGCTAATGATCAAACTTTTAACAAAGAAGATGAGCCAATTGAGGTGGATGCTAATGATCAAACTTTTAATGCTGATGTTGCTACTTCCCAGGCGGGTTCAAGGAGAGTAGGTAAAGAACCGATTATTGAGCACCCACCTCAAGTCTTTATTATAAGTGATGGCAGTGATAGTGGATGTGCGGGAAGTGGGCTAGATGATGAGGTAGAGTTGAACCATGGTGTTAGAGACTTTGTTGAAGACATTAGTGACAGTTGGGATGATAAGGATAATGATGATGATGTTGTTGAATCAAGCCAAATGGGTGCTAGTGTAATGAATTCTGATTATGAGAGTGAGGAATTGCACAATCTGGTGGAATCATCATCTGATGATGAGCTTGGGCATGACAGTGATGATGATGCTATGGTATTTATGATTGCTTAAATTGACTACTCTCTGCTCTATTTAATTGGATTTGCTGTGATTCTAAGATAAATAAAAATTATATTTCTTATAAAATGATATGTTAACTTTTAAACATAGCAAAAAAGTAATTCAAATATTTTTATTATTATTATTTTTTTTTTTGGTAAAGAGAATTTTTACTATGTTGGTGATATGACTTTAATATTATTTATAATCATGTCAATTATTAGGAATTTTATAATAAATTGATAGTATTTTAACCTTTTCCTTGGATTTAATTAGTTTTAATGATGCATGATATATGACTTGATTTTTTTTTTAATATTTAAATAAGACATGCTTGACTAGCTATTTCACATTTTCCTATCTAATAATCATCAAAATGTTAACTGTAAGCAAGCTTTACCTAATAATATTGATCATATTCCATTAGTTGCATGAATTATAAATTTATTTTATTCTTAATACCATCATTTCTATTTATATTTTTTTACAAGATTTACTTTTAGGCCACTATAATAAAATGGAATATTACAGTTTATCAAATATAATTTATTCATTTAGTACACAAAGTATATATGAATTGTTAGATTTTATTTTATTTTTAATGGAACGAATTGTCAGACTTGACCTCTAAAAGTATGGATTAAATGAAATTTTTAATGGGTATTTGTACAACACACTATCAATTTCATTTTAATCTATACGTACGTTAAAAGGCTGAAATATAGTAATTGTAATTTACAGAGTAAATTGTCATATGTTCAACCACAAAAGGCATTGTAAGTTCCTCAAAATAAAAATGACTATTTGTTTGAATTGATTTGTTAAATTTTTAAAAATTTTGACATGACATAATATAGTAATTGAAATTTACAGAATAAATTGTCATATGTTCAACCACAAAAGGCATTGTAAGTTCCTCAAAATAAAAATGACTATTTGTTTGAATTGATTTGTTAAATTTTTAAAAATTTTGACATGGCATAATATAGTAATTGAAATTTACAGAGTGATTTGTTAAATTTTTAAAAATTTTGACATGGCATCAATGAATTAATTATCATATTAGTTTGTAGATCTTTTTGCTTTTGTACCATATTTGATAGTAACTTTTAACGTTTTCTTTGGATATAATTATTTCTCAATGATTTATTTTAGTGTTTTACTCTCAAAAAGCCAAAGGTACACATCGCTTCAAGTTCAACTAATATGACTGATTATCAAACTCAGAGAGACCATGATAATGCCCCATCTGATTTTGCGGGAAAGGACTCACATTTTTTCAAGAATATTCTCGACGACACTCTTTGTGATCAAAAGCTTGTAAGAATACTTACATCTCTCTCTCTCTCTCTCATTTTTATTCAAAAAATTTGATGCTACTTAAGAAACATAGACTTGATTGGCTAGCTGCAGCTTGTTTAATTTGGATAGTACTATGTATATATATGATGATCACCATGCTAGTATATTTATTTGCGAATTTGGAAAACATGTGACTTGGTGTGTTTTTATTTTACAAAGTTTGCATTTCATTTACATGTAAAATTGACCAGAGATTCTTAATTTGTAGATGATTCCAAAAATGTTTATAAGGAAATATGGAGAAAATTTGTCAAGCCCGACATTTCTTAAGCTTCCAAATGGTGCAAAATGGAAGGTAGAATTGACGTACCACAATGGTGAGGTTTGGTTACAAAAAGGGTGGAAAAAATTTGCTGAGTGTTGCTCTTTAAAGCGAGGACACTTATTAGTTTTCAAATTTGAAAATAACTCTCACTTTCATACTGTCATATTTGATGAGAGTGGAACTGAAATAGACTATCCTGCCAATAGACCCAATAGTAATGAGCAAGGTAAGGTTGATGAAGAATGTGAGAGTGAAAGTTCTGATCAAATCTTTTCTGACTCTCCTCAACACCCAAAAACAAGGAGATCTCACAAGAGGAAGTGGGAAGCATTGACGGGCAACGACAAAGCTGAAGCACTTAAGAAGGCAAGTGGGTTCAAATCGAAAAATCCTTATTTCAAGGTGGTCATGCAACCATCTTTCGTTAAGGGATGGTACATGGTAAGCTTTCAATTCAAAGCTTGCATACTAGAGCAACGTTGTCAAGTTTTTACTGTACGTTGTTATATATATTATATGGTACTAATTAATAATATGTAATTTGAGCAGTGTGTACCAGTTCCCTTTGCTTCGCAAATGTATATTCAAAATGGACAAGAAGTGATGCTTAAAGTTGGTGATCAATCATGGGAGGTGTGGTTTTCGATTCCTAAATATAGACGACGAGGTTCTTTTTCTAGAGGTTGGTCTAGATTTGCAAATGAAAATAATCTGCGAGTGGGAGATGTCTGCGTCTTTGAGCTGATCAAGAGTGATGATGTTGTGCTGAAAGTTTCTATTTTTAGAGTTTAGACACTGCCTCTGCCTCAGTTAAGCAGTTGCAAAAGTTTATGTTGTGGTTATTAATTATTTTCTTGTATCCAAGGGCCCTTGCCTTATTAGGACTTCTAATTTCTAATTATCTATGCACAAAGCTATCTGTCGAGGGATGTACCAGAAGCTTGCTGTCTATAATTGATGCACATGACTTTGTTTAGGAGCTTTTTTAAGTAGTACTTGTTCATGTTAATTTTCCTATTTTCATCTTTAATGAAATAAATTTTGCGTTAATTTTGACTACTTTGGTTCTTTGGAATTATATCATTTTATGATACAATGATCCTTTTATTCTGATCAGTCTTGGCTACGAAGTGATTGTAGAATCACCCCTTGTTACACGTATTTTCCTTTTAATTTTTAAATATGCAGTAGTTTCATTGCTGGATTTGCTTGTTAGATGTTTGAATTCTGGATTCAATGATGTTCTTTCTATTCTGTGGCTGTTTTGGCTTTCTTGAAACAGTGAATTATATATATCTCTCTCTATATATATATATATCTCTCTCTATATATATATATATATATGCGCTCTGGACCTTGTCTCTGGCTCTTTGCGTTTTTGTATTTGCTGGCCTCTGCATTTTGGTTTTGTGGCTGGCTTTTACTGTTTTGTTTTGGTTTTGTGCGGCTAAACAAAAGAAAACACATATGCACTATAGGAAAAAACAAAAGAAAGGAATATAGTCATGACGTGTTATGTGTTGGGCTATAGGATTGAAAAGAATAACGGGATAACTGGAGAAGAGTGTGGACTTATAGGTATGGAATATATATATATATATATATATATATATATATATATTATAAGTCATTATTATTATTATTATTATTATTTACTTTGAGCCATTGACTTAATAATTATTAAGTGGTTCTCCAAAAAGATAAATAATTACTAAGCGTGCTTATAGATGGTTATGCAACACTAATTGACATGGTTTGGAATGGTTATGGAATAATGTTATATTTTGGATAGTGGTAATATTAGTATAATCTTAGTTATGAAAGTAAGATATCTATGTTATGGTTACTTTTTTATTTATATATGTTTACAGGTGCATTGAATGTATATTCCTCTAAGGAATACATCCATGTTGTAAATGATGCTTTATCAATTTTTTTTGGTATGATGGATGTTTCTTTCGTTTTTCAGATTATATGTTTACAGGTGCCTTCAATATATATGTTTACAGGTGCATTGAATATATTCATTGAAGGAATATATCTATGTTATGGATGGTTTATATTTATCCAATATATGTATTTTTTGGTATGATGTATTTTTCATTTTCCTGTTAACAAAACTCTTTAATATTATTCCAACACTTCCCTTGAAAATAAAATCCAAAATAAAATAAGTGTGATCTTTCCCCTTTTCAAATAACAACTAAGAGGAGTTCTCTTTTATCATAATAAATTTGATCTTATTTTTTTAATTGCGCTTGTTGTTTTTTATAATTTGATAGATACAAGTTACAACAAGGGAGGACAGAGTTGAATCCTAGATGTGCCAACTGCCAACTAGTTAAATTACCACACTCTTCACATGCTCGTTGTTAATTTCATTATAATCATCACGTCATTTATATAACCCCTTGTCTTGTAACATGACATAGTTTTAGGCCACCATGCCACAAATATGAAACTTACCATTTTGTTGAGTTGTAATAAATTCATATAATAATGTGTCTATTAAAAATTGCTCTTACTTACTTAGTAGAGATCAATAAGTATTAAGGTTATAAATGAACTAAGCTATTAATGCACAATTAGAGCTCGATTTGAAAAAATACTTATTTATGTTCGTTTATTTAGCAAACAAGCTAAACTCAAACCCAAGTTTAGGTTCAACTATTAAATGAACCAAGCTTTTTTTTTCTGATAAAAAAATGAGCCATGCTTAATCATAATAATATGTTTGTGAACATGATCCTTGATCTAACTATATGATATTATATTTCCATATTTATACTTTTCCAAAAATATACTCATATGGACTTGAAATTATATTTGATAAGTTTGTAAATATGTTCATATGATATCAAATTATTATTTGTAATTAATTGATAATATAAACGGTTCTGTCATTAAAAAAAATTCATAAATTGTGAAATGGTAAACAATTTTAGTTATGGTTTTACTATATATGAGGAAAAAAATAAAGTTAATCAAGTAGCTCATGAACAAACTCGAGATTATTTGACATTAAAATGAATCAAGCTTGAACATATAATCTTATTTAATATTGAGCTCGAACTTGACTGGTGTTTGAATAAATTAAATGAACAAACCTAAACATTTACTACTCCACTTGACTCAACTTGTTTACCGGTGTAGTAAATATTATAGGTGCACATGAATGCCTCACATGGTCACACCTTCCCACAACGTAATCTGATTCCCAAAGTTGTGCTTAGTAAAGCATAGACTTTTTGATATACAGACTTCTTCTTGTTTTTTTAATAAGAAGGGTTTTATTTCATCCCTTAGAAATATTATAATAAGCCGTGACTGATATTTTCAAAATACACAAACTCCTATTAGTTTGGTGAGATTGCTGGTAGTGTTTTGAGGAACATTTATGTTTGTTTGAGAAAAGCTTATCTATCTTTTTGCTGAAAATACTATAAATAAAATGTAAAAATTAAAACATTGCGCATTTAATTAATTATTATTAAAATAATATTATTTTACAAACTTTTCCTTTATTTGGTTGGCTGAAATTGAATTGTACTTCAACTGAAACTCACCAAAATAGTCAAATTTCCATACAAATTATCTTCTCTTCTGGTATTTGAAACCTTAGCTTGGTCAAAATAGAGTGATCATTTCGGTAACCATTCTCCTTCCCCAAAACCTTTCCACCTTGTTCTAAGGCCATTGAATACTTTTCATTGTTGAGGCATGTTGGGAAGACACAGTACAAAAAGTTTTCCTTTTAAATGACTACTCCATCTTAGGGTTGGATTAAGCTTAATCCAAATGGTTCCTCTTTAGGGAACCTGAAGGTTGCAAGAGGAAGAGATCTTCTGAGGATGATAGAGGGCTGTGGTTAAAAGGGCTCACAGGCAATTGTGAATTGATGTCACAATAAGCCTTCAAGCTGAGTTGGGCTCTCAAAGATGAGTGTTGTGTGGCGTTAGACATGGGACTTGACTCACTAAGAGCTAGTGAACTCATTCAATCAAGCAAGATCATTAATGCCTTTTTGGGACCTATGTGGATGGGTGCAGATGACTAATAGGGATGCTTGAGCTATACAGTCTACATCACATCTACAGAGGCTAACATATATATCCTTGCCAAATCTTGATTGCGTCCAACAAATTGATTTCATTTCTTAAAGTTACCCCTCCAACCCATTGTATGCCTTAAAATTTGAGGTTTGTGAGATTGTATAATCGTTTAGTTGTTAATCATGTTATTTTGTTGCTACCAAAAAAATAAAACCTCTCCCCTCCAAAGAGTTGGATGTCAAGACTTTTTATTATCAAATGGTATGAGGCACAGATTCTTTGAATTTGAGCAAAGCAAAACGATCAGTCTCGTTTGTTGGAGTAGCGGCAGTAATGGTGGGTTGCAAGCAGAGTAGGAAAATGAGAAAGAGAAGAATCATCAGATGACAGTATATGGAATAATACGACGATGCACACAAATTGGTTTGGTGAAGCGTCATTTGGTTTGGAGAAGGATTAAGGAAGCTGGTGATATATTTGGTGTTGTATAGGCAAACTAGTGGAATGTGGGCTTAATTACGTTTGAATTTGGAGCTTGGGCGGTTATATTAGGAGCAAATAATTTTCCACCGTGTTTGACACTTCACAAGATATTAAATTTTTCTGCCCTGTTTGCCACGTTGCCTTTTCCACATTGGTTGAAGTGGACCATGATCATTTTCAATCGTGTTTGACACTTCGCAAGATATTAATTTCCTGCCCTGTTTGCTACGTTCCCTTTTCCACATTAGATGAACTTTGAACCGTGATCATTTTCCCCCGTGTCTGACCCGGCAAATTTTTTTAAATTTCCGCTCTGTTTGTCACATTATTATTTTATATGCACAAATTTTTCTGCCCTGTTTGCTACGTTCCCTTCTCCTAACTGAATTATGGAATATATTAATCAATGCACTTCTATCGTTATTATTTTCTCATTACTGCTCCTTATTAACCAAAAAAGGTTTATATGAATTTAAGTTTCTCTTGATATGATGCCTTTTTTAAGACTCGATGTAAAATTGCCATCGTCATTAACAAATTATGAATCAATAAGGCAGCAAATTTGTGCATTACAAATTTACAAAAATTTTAGAATTAAGCAAATATGACAAAGTCATACATCATGGCTCCCTATGTATTGTTAAGCAGATGCAAGAAGACCATTGCAACCATTCAAATATTTAAGACATCCCAAAAGTTCAATCATCAAAACCACAAAGAACTTCGAAGTTACAAAAGACAGCACTTCACATTTCTTAAGGGAGTGTCAATTGAAATTATTTAGAAGTAGGGACCAAAGGTTTAAAAAAAGAAAAAAGAAAAGAAAACGTGCCTAAAAAGAATTTCAGTTTCTTTACTTAACACTTTATTTAGGATCATCTTGTTAATTGTGATACGCCCGACCAAAATGGTAATCGTCCACACAATGCAAGGTAAGGACGATCTTGATAAATCGTCCCAAGAGAGAAGGTCATCGCTCAAACATCCGGACGCTCGCTCCCACTCTTCGCGGAGCGGTTACAAGACATTAATCAATCTTCAGACCGTTGGGAATGGCAGCTCATCGTTAAACACCCAGCAAAGACGTTACCAGGCTAGATTAAAGCCCCCATCAAGACTCCACCAACGGCTAGAAGAAAGGACCTGCAAACACACATATAAAAGGGCTAAACCCCGAGAGGGGCAAGGTAAGAAAAACACTCTAGAAAATTACTCCCATTGTTCTCCTTTGTCAATTTGACTGACTTTGGCATCGGAGACCTTTTTGCAGGCACAACGCCGGCAAACTACTTCCTTTCGTTCGTTCACGGGTTGCAGAAGATTGGTCTGGTGAGGAACAGTTTCATCTGGACGATCACAAATCGACTGACGATCAAATCATCATCAGTTTGGCGCCGTCTGTGGGAACGACGATATACGTAATCTGTCCCCAGTCCAAATGGAATCTAGTACAAACCCAGACCCTACTGCGCTGGCCCTACAAATCCAGTCGCTGTCAGCAACCGTGGAAGAACTCACAAGACAGAACCAAGAAATGAAACAACGACTACTACAAGAAAGCAATCGTGCGGATAGGGGAGACGATGAAGACAGCAACAGGAGGCGGACAAGCACTCCAGAGGAAGCAAGTTCGGACCTATTGAGAGAAATGAGGAAAGAGATGGATGAGCTAAGAAACGCCATAAAAGGAAAGACGGACCAAAGTTTGGAGAGAATCGTCCGGAAGACGGATTCACCCTTTACCATAGCTGTCCAGGAGTGCCCTGTACCCTCCAAATTCCGTCTACCACAACTAGAGCCTTTCGACGGGCTGAAAGACCCCTTGGATCACCTGAATACCTTCAGGACGACCTTAGGCCTCCAACAGCCACCTGACGAGATCTTCTGTCGCTCATTCCCTACGACCCTCAAAGGAGCAGCCAGGGAATGGTTCAACAAGTTGCCAACATCGTCCATCGACAATTTCGAACAGTTGAGCAACTCCTTTGTCCGTCACTTCGTGGGGGGGCAGCGACCAAAAAGAACTGCAGACCACTTACTTACCATCAAACAAGGAGAGAAGGAACCACTAAGGTCCTACGTGACACGCTTCACCCGGGGAATGTTGGAAATAGACGAGACAGATGACAAGGTACATCTCACAACTTTCAAAGCAGGATTGAAGTCCAGGGATTTTGTAGCATCCTTGGCAAAAAAACCCCCCTAAGACGATGGCCGAGACACTGTTAAAGGCACAGAAGTACATGAACGCGGAAGAAGCCCTGGCAGCTATTGATGGAGCAGATAAGAGTAGGGAAAAGAAGAAGGAAAAGGAGGACGATCGAAGAGGGCTAAAACGAGAGCGTCCTGACAGGAGGAATGACGATCGGAGAAGGGACGATAAAAACCCTCGTCCGTCAAAGTTCACCCCGCTGGCGATGCCCGTAGAACAAATTCTAACAGAAATAAGGGACGAACCATCCCTAAAGTGGCCAAAACCACTCCATTCAGCACCTGGATTACGCGATAAGAGGAAATACTGCCGTTTCCATAAAGATCATGGGCACTACACGGAAGACTGCAGGGACCTGAAAGAGCAGATTGAAGAACTCATCCGTAATGGGAAGCTACAACAGTATGTAAAAAGGGGGGATTTCAGCAGGTACGGACAGAAGAGCCAGCCAGTGAATGCACGAAGAGACGAAGATCGCCTCCAACCTCGTCCACAGAATGCGCTAGGGGAAATAAAAACCATTGCCGGGGGACCAACCGCCGGAGGCTCATTCAAGTCTCTCAGGAAGTCATACCAAAGACAGGTAAACAGTGTCCACAGCGTACCACCGTCAAAGCAAAGACGCACCAGTGAAGACTTGCATTTTTCTGAGGAGGATGCCAGAAGTGTGAAGCAGCCCCATGATGATCCACTCGTCATTATGATCATGATCGAGGGGTTCAACACGCGAAGAGTCCTGGTCGACAGCGGAAGCTCTGCAGATATAATCTATCTTCCTGCTTTCCAACAACTAAAGCTGGACCCAAAAAGGCTTCGTCCTTTTGAGTCTCCCCTAGTCAGCTTCAGCGGAGACAAAGTGTACCCCAGAGGGATCACGACGTTAACAGTTACAGCCGGGTCATATCCCCTTCAGGTAACCAACCAGCACAATTTTCTAATAGTAGACTCACCCTCGTCCTACAATGTGATCATCGGCAGACCAATGCTTAATCGTTGGAAGGCTGCTATCTCCACCTACTGCCTAAAGGTGAAGTTCCCAACAGAGCATGGAATCGGGGAGATTAAGGGTGATCAAGTGTTGGCCAGGGAATGCTACCATGCCGTCCTGGACTCAAAGGAAAACCATACGTGGACGATTGAGGAGAAGACACCAGAGATTATGGAGAAACTTGAAACAATAGATCTGGCCGAGGGAAACCCTCCAAGGACGACCCAGATAGGGACGAGCATGAGCCAAAAGACGAAAGACGAGATCGTTAGCTTTCTGAAGAGCAACCTCGACATTTTCGCCTGGAGTCACAGGGATATGCCAGGAATCCCAGCAAGCCTCATCCAGCACCATCTGAATGTTGATCCCGAAAAGAAACCTGTCCAGCAGAAAAGGAGAGTATTTGCTCCCGAGCGAAATAAGGCAGTAATGGACGAGGTAAATAAGTTGCTTGCAGCAAGATTTATCCGAGAAGTTCACTATCCAGAATGGTTGGCCAACGTAGTCATGGTCAAAAAGTCAAATGGGAAGTGGAGGATGTGTGTCGACTTTACAGACCTGAACCAAGCATGCCCAAAAGATAGCTTTCCGCTGCCCAGAATCGACCAGCTAGTAGACTCCACAGCAGGACACAAACTTCTCACATTTATGGATGCGTTTTCAGGATACAACCAGATACAGATGGCCGAAGAAGACCAAGAAAAGACCGCTTTTATCACCAGCCAGGGACTCTACTGCTATCGAGTCATGCCTTTTGGGCTCAAAAATGCTGGGGCCACCTATCAAAGATTGGTGAATCAAATGTTCGAGAAGCAAGTCGGGAGAAATGTGGAGGTTTACGTTGACGATATGCTCGTCAAGAGCAAGGAAGAAGAGAACCATCTGGACGACCTCAGAGAGACGTTCAACACTCTCAGACGATATAGCATGAAACTAAACCCGTCCAAATGCGCCTTCGGGGTTTCCTCGGGAAAGTTCCTCGGGTTTGTAGTATCGCAGAGAGGGATTGAAGCAAATCCCGAGAAGGTCAGGGCCATCCTGGAAATGTCTTCACCCAGGACGGTCAAAGAAGTGCAGTCCCTGACAGGGAGAATTGCGGCCCTCAACCGGTTCGTCTCGAAGGCAACGGACAAATGCCTTCCGTTCTTCAAGACTTTGAAGAAAGCGTTTTCATGGACGGAGGAATGCGAAGCGGCCTTCCAAGAGCTAAAAAGTTATCTTAGCAACCCGCCCCTCCTGAGCCCGTCCAAAGAAGGTGAAGAGCTATTCCTGTACTTAGCCGTCTCAACCACAGCTGTCAGCGCAGCATTGATCAGAGAAGATGGTGGTTTACAACTTCCTGTGTATTACGTCAGCCAGGCCTTCCAGGGCGCCGAGGCACGATACCCGCGTATGGAGAAGATCACCTTCGCCCTGATTATGGCCTCAAGGAAACTCCGTCCGTATTTTCAAGCCAATCCCATCGTCGTGATGACGGATCAGCCCATTAAAAAGGCAATGAACAAACCAGAGGCAGCGGGAAGAATGGTGCAGTGGGCAGTCGAGCTCAGCCAGTTCGACATAAAATATCGTCCAAGGGTGGCAATAAAAGCGCAGGCACTAGCAGATTTTATTGCAGAGTTCACCGTCACTGAAAACGTAGAGAACATCTGGACGATTAATACTGATGGATCGTCCACTCAACGCGGAGGTGGAGCTGGAATCGTCCTCACTTCTCCCGAAAAGAATGTTATCAAGTATGGAGTCCAACTTAAGTTCCCGGTGACCAATAATGAAGCAGAATATGAGGCACTGCTGGCAGGGTTAAGAGTAGCTCGAGCACTAGGAGCTGAGAATGTTGTGCTCAGGAGCGATTCCCAACTCGTCATTGGACAAGTAAGGGGGGAGTACGAGGCAAAGGAAACAAGGATGCAGAAATACCTTAAGCTGACAAACCAATTGATCAGTTCCTTCAAATACGCAGAGTTCGTCCAAATCCCCAGAGATCAGAACACAGAAGCTGATGAGGTGGCCCGAAGTGCCTCAACGGACAGCGGAGGTAAGAAGTCCGATTGGAAGATGGAAGAACAGAATCATCCCAGCATACTGGAACTTCAGATTTCCTCCGTCCACACAGACAGTGGATGGACGAATCCGATAATCACCTTCCTTCAAGAAGGACGACTACCGGACGATCCAGAGGAAGCTAAAAAGATCAGAAGACGAGCAGCCAGATTTACGATACTTAATGACGAACTTTACAAAAGAGGCTACTCTCAGCCGTATTTGAGATGTGTTGAAAAGGAGGAAGCCAGGTACATCCTTGAAGAAGTGCATGGTGGGATCTGCGGAGATCACGCGGGGGCAAAGTCTCTCGCCAGAAACATAATGAGAGCTGGTTACTTTTGGCCAACAATGCAACAAGACGCAGCTGACTTTGTGAGGACGTGTGACAGTTGCCAAAGATATGGGAATATTCAAAGAATCCCCGGAGAGAAGATGACCACAATATCATCTCCCTGGCCATTCGCACAATGGGGGATCGACATCATGGGTCCCTTACCTCAGGCAAAGAGACAGGTGAAGTTTCTGCTTGTCGCCATCGACTACTTCACAAAATGGGTAGAGGCAGAAGCTCTGGCGACAATCACCGAAGCAAAGGTACAAAATTTTGTTTGGAAAAATATTGTTTGCAGGTTTGGTATACCAAGGACGATCATATCAGACAACGGTCGTCAGTTCGACAGCCAAAGCTTCAGGTCATTTTGCTCGAACTTGGGTATCAAAAATAAGTATTCATCCCCAGGACATCCCCAGGCCAATGGACAGACGGAAGTAACCAACCGGACCCTGCTGAAGATCATCAAGTCCCGATTGGTGGGGGCAAAAGGAATGTGGCCTGAGGAACTGCCAGGCGCCCTATGGGCATACAGGACGACAGCACGGACACCAACTGGAGAAACACCATTCAGTCTAACATATGGCACAGAAGCAGTCATACCAGTCGAAGTTGGTCTCACAAGCTTGAGGAGGGAATTTTTTGACGAACAAACCAATGAGAACCAATTGAAGGAAAACTTAGACAGCCTGGACGAGATCAGAGGTCAGGCAGCTGAGAAAATGGCGAAGTACCAGCAGAAGATAG